>OV121076.1:22446688-23646688 GCA_921293005.1 Nemoura dubitans
AACACCACGTGCCGTTGACAACGAAGCTTTTTGCATTTGCTTATATTTAATTTTTTGCAACTTCCTAATCGCTGGTGGATCCCAAGGGGAACACAGCGTTCGGCTAGGCGTACGGTAATGCTATCGGAACGAAAGCGTCAGGTTTATGATATTATCGTTAAGTTCAGTCGTGTTAAGATTCGTTGCATTAGACTTAACTAGTATCGGTTCGGTCAGGATGGTTAGTTTAGGTTCCGGTAAGGCTTGGTTGAGATTTAGTAAGGTTAGTTTAGGTTAGGTTAGGTTAGGTTAGGTAAGGTTAGGTTAGGTGAGGTTAGGTTAGGTTAGGTTAGGTTAGGTTCAGGTTTGGTTCGGTAACGTCAAAGTCATGTTTAGTTAGGTTAGTTTATTTAAAGGTTAGGTTAGGTTTAGCTTCAGATTGGTTTGGTACGGCAGGTAAGTCAAAAGCGACTGTCGCGTGCACGAATTCACGCGCTGGGTGCTTCCCTTTCCTCGTCAACAGACATACCATGTTGAAAACACCGGTTCTCGTCCGATCAACGAAGCTAAGCAACATCGGCACTGGTCAGTACTGGGTGGGTGACCGCTTGAAAACACCACGTTCCGTTGGCAACGTTGCTTTTTGCATTTGCCTTTTTTTTTGCATCTTTCTTATCGCTGGTTGACCTTAAGGGGATCACAGCGTTCGGCTAGGCGTGCGGTAATGCTATCGGAACGAAAGCGTCAGGTTTATGATATTAGCGTTAAGTTCAGTCGTGTTAAGATTCGTTGCATTAGACTTAACTAGTATCGGTTCGGTCAGGTGGGTTTAGTTAGGTTCCGGTAAGGCTTGGTTTTGTTTAGTAAGGTTGGGTTAGGTTAGGTTAGGTTAGGTTAGGTTAGGTTAGGTTAGGTTAGGTTAGGTTAGGTTAGGTTAGGTTAGGTTAGGTTAGGTTAGGTTAGGTTAGGTTAGGTTAGGTTAGGTTAGGTTAGGTTAGGTTAGGTTAGGTTAGGTTAGGTTAAGTTAGGTTAGGTTAGGTTAGGTTAGGTTAGGTAAGGTTAGGTAAGGTTCTGGTTTGGTTAGGTACGTCCAAGTCATGTTTAGTTAGTCTAGTTTATTTAAAGGTTAGGTTAGGTTTAGCTTCAGGTTTGGTTTGGTACGTCAGGTAAGTCAAAAGCGACTGTAGCGTGCACGAATGCACGCGCTGGGTGCGTCCCTTTCCTCGTCAACGGCCATACCATGTTGAAAACACCGGCTCTCGTCCGATAACCGAAGTAAAGCAACATCGGGCGTGGTCAGTACTTGGATGTGTGACCGCTTGGGAACACCACGTGCCGTTGACAACGAAGCTTTTTGCATTTGCTTATATTTAATTTTTTGCAACTTTCTTATCGCTAAGGGGGTTAAGGCTTAGCGCCAAGGGGAACACAGCGTTCGGCTAGGCGTGCAGTAATGCTATCGGAACGAAAGCGTCAGGTTTATGATATTATCGTTAAGTTCAGTCGTGTTTAGATTCGTTGCATTAGACTTTACTAGTATCGGTTCGGTCTGGTTGGTTAGTTTAGGTTCCGGTAAGGCTTGGTTGAGATTTAGTAAGGTAAGGTTAGGTTAGGTTAGGTTAGGCTGGTAAGGTTAGGTTAGGTGAGGTTAGGTTAGGTTAGGTTAGGTTAGGTTCAGGTTTGGTTCGGTAACGTCAAAGTCATGTTTAGTTAGGTTAGTTAATTTAAAGGTTAGGTTAGGTTTAGCTTCAGATTGGTTTGGTACGGCAGGTAAGTCAAAAGCGACTGTCGCGTGCACGAATTCACGCGCTGGGTGCTTCCCTTTCCTCGTCAACAGACATACCATGTTGAAAACACCGGTTCTCGTCCGATCAACGAAGCTAAGCAACATCGGCACTGCTCAGTACTGGGTGGGTGACCGCTTGAAAACACCACGTTCCGTTGGCAACGTTGCTTTTTGCATTTGCCTTTTTTTTTTTGCATCTTTCTAATCGCTGGTTGACCCCAAGAGGATCACAGCGTTCGGCTAGGCGTGCGGTAATGCTATCGGAACGAAAGCGTCAGGTTTATGATATTAGCGTTAAGTTCAGTCGTGTTAAGATTCGTTGCATTAGACTTAACTAGTATCGGTTCGGTCAGGTGGGTTTAGTTAGGTTCCGGTAAGGCTTGGTTTTGTTTAGTAAGGTTGGGTTAGGTTAGGTTAGGTTAGGTTAAGTTAGGTTAGGTTAGGTTAGGTTAGGTTAGGTAAGGTTAGGTCAGGTTCTGGTTTGGTTAGGTACGTCCAAGTCATGTTTAGTTAGTTTAGTTTATTTAAAGGTTAGGTTAGGTTTAGCTTCAGGTTTGGTTTGGTACGTCAGGTAAGTCAAAAGCGACTGTAGCGTGCACGAATGCACGCGCTGGGTGCGTCCCTTTCCTCGTCAACGGCCATACCATGTTGAAAACACCGGCTCTCGTCCGATAACCGAAGTAAAGCAACATCGGGCGTGGTCAGTACTTGGATGTGTGACCGCTTGGGAACACCACGTGCCGTTGACAACGAAGCTTTTTGCATTTGCTTATATTTAATTTTTTGCAACTTCCTAATCGCTGGTGGATCCCAAGGGGAACACAGCGTTCGGCTAGGCGTGCGGTAATGCTATCGGAACGAAAGCGTCAGGTTTATGATATTATCGTTAAGTTCAGTCGTGTAGAGATTCGTTGCATTAGACTTAACTAGTATCGGTTCGGTCAGGATGGTTAGTTTAGGTTCCGGTAAGGCTTGGTTAAGATTTAGTAAGGTAAGGTTAGTTTAGGTTAGGTTAGGTTAGGTAAGGTTAGGTTAGGTGAGGTTAGGTTAGGTTAGGTTAGGTTAGGTTCAGGTTTGGTTCGGTAACGTCAAAGTCATGTTTAGTTAGGTTAGTTAATTTAAAGGTTAGGTTAGGTTTAGCTTCAGATTGGTTTGGTACGGCAGGTAAGTCAAAAGCGACTGTCGCGTGCACGAATTCACGCGCTGGGTGCTTCCCTTTCCTCGTCAACAGACATACCATGTTGAAAACACCGGTTCTCGTCCGATCAACGAAGCTAAGCAACATCGGCACTGGTCAGTACTGGGTGGGTGACCGCTTGAAAACACCACGTTCCGTTGGCAACGTTGCTTTTTGCATTTGCCTTTTTTTTTTGCATCTTTCTTATCGCTGGTTGACCCCAAGGGGATCACAGCGTTCGGCTAGGCGTGCGGTAATGCTATCGGAACGAAAGCGTCAGGTTTATGATATTAGCGTTAAGTTCAGTCGTGTTAAGATTCGTTGCATTAGACTTAACTAGTATCGGTTCGGTCAGGTGGGTTTAGTTAGGTTCCGGTAAGGCTTGGTTTTGCTTAGTAAGGTTGGGTTAGGTTAGGTTAGGTTAGGTTAAGTTAGGTTAGGTTAGGTTAGGTTAGGTTAGGTAAGGTTAGGTAAGGTTCTGGTTTGGTTAGGTACGTCCAAGTCATGTTTAGTTAGTTTAGTTTATTTAAAGGTTAGGTTAGGTTTAGCTTCAGGTTTGGTTTGGTACGTCAGGTAAGTCAAAAGCGACTGTAGCGTGCACGAATGCACGCGCTGGGTGCGTCCCTTTCCTCGTCAACGGCCATACCATGTTGAAAACACCGGCTCTCGTCCGATAACCGAAGTAAAGCAACATCGGGCGTGGTCAGTACTTGGATGTGTGACCGCTTGGGAACACCACGTGCCGTTGACAACGAAGCTTTTTGCATTTGCTTATATTTAATTTATTGCAACTTCCTTATCGCTAAGGGGGTTAAGGCTTAGCGCCAAGGGGAACACAGCGTTCGGCTAGGCGTGCAGTAATGCTATCGGAACGAAAGCGTCAGAATTATGATATTATCGTTAAGTTCAGTCGTGTTTAGATTCGTTGCATTAGACTTTACTAGTATCGGTTCGGTCAGGATGGTTAGTTTAGGTTCCGGTAAGGCTTGGTTGAGATTTAGTAAGGTTAGGTTAGGTTAGGTTAGGTTAGGTTAGGTAAGGTTAGGTTAGGTGAGGTTAGTTTAGGTTAGGTTAGGTTAGGTTCAGGTTTGGTTCGGTAACGTCAAAGTCATGTTTAGTTAGGTTAGTTTATTTAAAGGTTGGGTTAGGTTTAGCTTCAGGTTTAGTTTGGTACGGCAGGTAAGTCAAAAGCGACTGTCGCGTGCACGAATTTACGCGCTGGGTGCTTCCCTTTCCTCGTCAACAGACATACCATGTTGAAAACACCGGTTCTCGTCCGATCAACGAAGCTAAGCAACATCGGCACTGGTCAGTACTGGGTGGGTGACCGCTTGAAAACACCACGTTCCGTTGGCAACGTTGCTTTTTGCATTTGCCTTTTTTTTTTGCATCTTTCTTATCGCTGGTTGACCCCAAGAGGATCACAGCGTTCGGCTAGGCGTGCGGTAATGCTATCGGAACGAAAGCGTCAGGTTTATGATATTAGCGTTAAGTTCAGTCGTGTTAAGATTCGTTGCAATAGACTTAACTAGTATCGGTTCGGTCAGGTGGGTTTAGTTAGGTTCCGGTAAGGCTTGGTTTTGTTTAGTAAGGTTGGGTTAGGTTAGGTTAGGTTAGGTTAAGTTAGGTTTGGTTAGGTTAGGTTAGGTTAGGTAAGGTTAGGTCAGGTTCTGGTTTGGTTAGGTACGTCCAAGTCATGTTTACTTAGTTTAGTTTATTTAAAGGTTAGGTTAGGTTTAGCTTCAGGTTTGGTTTGGTACGTCAGGTAAGTCAAAAGCGACTGTAGCGTGCACAATTGCACGCGCTGGGTGCGTCCCTTTCCTCGTCAACGGCCATACCATGTTGAAACACCGGCTCTCGTCCGATAACCGAAGTAAAGCAACATCGGGCGTGGTCAGTACTTGGATGTGTGACCGCTTGGGAACACCACGTGCCGTTGACAACGAAGCTTTTTGCATTTGCTTATATTTAATTTTTTGCAACTTCCTAATCGCTGGTGGATCCCAAGGGGAACACAGCGTTCGGCTAGGCGTACGGTAATGCTATCGGAACGAAAGCGTCAGGTTTATGATATTACCGTTAAGTTCAGTCGTGTTAAGATTCGTTGCATTAGACTTAACTAGTATCGGTTCGGTCAGGATGGTTAGTTTAGGTTCCGGTAAGGCTTGGTTGAGATTTAGTAAGGTTAGTTTAGGTTAGGTTAGGTTAGGTTAGGTAAGGTTAGGTTAGGTGAGGTTAGGTTAGGTTAGGTTAGGTTAGGTTCAGGTTTGGTTCGGTAACGTCAAAGTCATGTTTAGTTAGGTTAGTTTATTTAAAGGTTAGGTTAGGTTTAGCTTCAGATTGGTTTGGTACGGCAGGTAAGTCAAAAGCGACTGTCGCGTGCACGAATTCACGCGCTGGGTGCTTCCCTTTCCTCGTCAACAGACATACCATGTTGAAAACACCGGTTCTCGTCCGATCAACGAAGCTAAGCAACATCGGCACTGGTCAGTACTGGGTGGGTGACCGCTTGAAAACACCACGTTCCGTTGGCAACGTTGCTTTTTGCATTTGCCTTTTTTTTTGCATCTTTCTTATCGCTGGTTGACCTTAAGGGGATCACAGCGTTCGGCTAGGCGTGCGGTAATGCTATTGGAACGAAAGCGTCAGGTTTATGATATTAGCGTTAAGTTCAGTCGTGTTAAGATTCGTTGCATTAGACTTAACTAGTATCGGTTCGGTCAGGTGGGTTTAGTTAGGCTCCGGTAAGGCTTGGTTTTGTTTAGTAAGGTTGGGTTAGGTTAGGTTAGGTTAGGTTAGGTTAGGTTAGGTTAGGTTAGGTTAGGTTAGGTTAGGTTAGGTTAGGTTAGGTTAGGTTAGGTTAGGTTAGGTTAGGTTAGGTTAGGTTAGGTTAGGTTAGGTTAGGTTAGGTTAGGTTAGGTTAGGTTAAGTTAGGTTAGGTTAGGTTAGGTTAGGTTAGGTAAGGTTAGGTAAGGTTCTGGTTTGGTTAGGTACGTCCAAGTCATGTTTAGTTAGTCTAGTTTATTTAAAGGTTAGGTTAGGTTTAGCTTCAGGTTTGGTTTGGTACGTCAGGTAAGTCAAAAGCGACTGTAGCGTGCACGAATGCACGCGCTGGGTGCGTCCCTTTCCTCGTCAACGGCCATACCATGTTGAAAACACCGGCTCTCGTCCGATAACCGAAGTAAAGCAACATCGGGCGTGGTCAGTACTTGGATGTGTGACCGCTTGGGAACACCACGTGCCGTTGACAACGAAGCTTTTTGCATTTGCTTATATTTAATTTTTTGCAACTTCCTAATCGCTGGTGGATCCCAAGGGGAACACAGCGTTCGGCTAGGCGTACGGTAATGCTATCGGAACGAAAGCGTCAGGTTTATGATATTATCGTTAAGTTCAGTCGTGTTTAGATTCGTTGCATTAGACTTTACTAGTATCGGTTCGGTCAGGATGGTTAGTTTAGGTTCCGGTAAGGCTTGGTTGAGATTTAGTAAGGTTAGGTTAGGTTAGGTTAGGTTAGGTTAGGTAAGGTTAGGTTAGGTGAGGTTAGTTTAGGTTAGGTTAGGTTAGGTTCAGGTTTGGTTCGGTAACGTCAAAGTCATGTTTAGTTAGGTTAGTTTATTTAAAGGTTAGGTTAGGTTTCGCTTCAGGTTTGGTTTAGTACGGCAGGTAAGTCAAAAGCGACTGTCGCGTGCACGAATTCACGCGCTGGGTGCTTCCCTTTCCTCGTCAACAGACATACCATGTTGAAAACACCGGTTCTCGTCCGATCAACGAAGCTAAGCAACATCGGCACTGGTCAGTACTGGGTGGGTGACCGCTTGAAAACACCACGTTCCGTTGGCAATGTTGCTTTTTGCATTTGCCTTTATTTTTTTGCATCTTTCTTATCGCTGGTTGACCCCAAGGGGATCACAGCGTTCGGCTAGGCGTGCGGTAATGCTTTCGGAACGAAAGCGTCAGGTTTATGATATTAGCGTTAAGTACAGTCGTGTTAAGATTCGTTGCATTAGACTTAACTAGTATCGGTTCGGTCAGGTGGGTTTAGTTAGGTTCCGGTAAGGCTTGGTTTTGTTTAGTAAGGTTGGGTTAGGTTAGGTTAGGTTAGGTTAAGTTAGATTAGGTTAGGTTAGGTTAGGTTAGGTAAGGTTAGGTAAGGTTCTGGTTTGGTTAGGTACGTCCAAGTCATGTTTAGTTAGTTTAGTTTATTTAAAGGTTAGGTTAGGTTTAGCTTCAGGTTTGGTTTGGTACGTCAGGTAAGTCAAAAGCGACTGTAGCGTGCACGAATGCACGCGCTGGGTGCGTCCCTTTCCTCGTCAACGGCCATACCATGTTGAAAACACCGGCTCTCGTCCGATAACCGAAGTAAAGCAACATCGGGCGTGGTCAGTACTTGGATGTGTGACCGCTTGGGAACACCACGTGCCGTTGACAACGAAGCTTTTTGCATTTGCTTATATTTAATTTTTTGCAACTTCCTAATCCCAAGGGGAACACAGCGTTCGGCTAGGCGTGCGGTAATGCTATCGGAACGAAAGCGTCAGGTTTATGATATTATCGTTAAGTTCAGTCGTGTTAAGATTCGTTGCATTAGACTTAACTAGTATCGGTTCGGTCTGGTTGGTTAGTTTAGGTTCCGGTAAGGCTTGGTTGAGATTTAGTAAGGTAAGGTTAGGTTAGGTTAGGTTAGGTTAGGTAAGGGTAGGTTAGGTGAGGTTAGGTTAGGTTAGGTTAGGTTAGGTTCAGGTTTGGTTCGGTAACGTCAAAGTCATGTTTAGTTAGGTTAGTTAATTTAAAGGTTAGGTTAGGTTTAGCTTCAGATTGGTTTGGTACGGCAGGTAAGTCAAAAGCGACTGTCGCGTGCACGAATTCACGCGCTGGGTGCTTCCCTTTCCTCGTCAACAGACATACCATGTTGAAAACATCGGTTCTCGTCCGATCAACGAAGCTAAGCAACATCGGCACTGGTCAGTACTGGGTGGGTGACCGCTTGAAAACACCACGTTCCGTTGGCAACGTTGCTTTTTGCATTTGCCTTTTTTTTTTTGCATCTTTCTAATCGCTGGTTGACCCCAAGAGGATCACAGCGTTCGGCTAGGCGTGCGGTAATGCTATCGGAACGAAAGCGTCAGGTTTATGATATTAGCGTTAAGTTCAGTCGTGTTAAGATTCGTTGCATTAGACTTAACTAGTATCGGTTCGGTCAGGTGGGTTTAGTTAGGTTCCGGTAAGGCTTGGTTTTGTTTAGTAAGGTTGGGTTAGGTTAGGTTAGGTTAGGTTAAGTTAGGTTAGGTTAGGTTAGGTTAGGTTAGGTAAGGTTAGGTCAGGTTCTGGTTTGGTTAGGTACGTCCAAGTCATGTTTAGTTAGTTTAGTTTATTTAAAGGTTAGGTTAGGTTTAGCTTCAGGTTTGGTTTGGTACGTCAGGTAAGTCAAAAGCGACTGTAGCGTGCACGAATGCACGCGCTGGGTGCGTCCCTTTCCTCGTCAACGGCCATACCATGTTGAAAACACCGGCTCTCGTCCGATAACCGAAGTAAAGCAACATCGGGCGTGGTCAGTACTTGGATGTGTGACCGCTTGGGAACACCACGTGCCGTTGACAACGAAGCTTTTTGCATTTGCTTATATTTAATTTTTTGCAACTTCCTAATCCCAAGGGGAACACAGCGTTCGGCTAGGCGTGCGGTAATGCTATCGGAACGAAAGCGTCAGGTTTATGATATTATCGTTAAGTTCAGTCGTGTTAAGATTCGTTGCATTAGACTTAACTAGTATCGGTTCGGTCAGGATGGTTAGTTTAGGTTCCGGTAAGGCTTGGTTAAGATTTAGTAAGGTTAGTTTAGGTTAGGTTAGGTAAGGTTAAGTTAGGTTAGGTTAGGTGAGGTTAGGTTAGGTTAGGTTAGGTTAGGTTAGGTTCAGGTTTGGTTCGGTAACGTCAAAGTCATGTTTAGTTAGGTTAGTTTATTTAAAGGTTAGGTTAGGTTAAGCTTCAGATTGGTTTGGTACGGCAGGTAAGTCAAAAGCGACTGTCGCGTGCACGAATTCACGCGCTGGGTGCTTCCCTTTCCTCGTCAACAGACATACCATGTTGAAAACACCGGTTCTCGTCCGATCAACGAAGCTAAGCAACATCGGCACTGGTCAGTACTGGGTGGGTGACCGCTTGAAAACACCACGTTCCGTTGGCAACGTTGCTTTTTGCATTTGCCTTTTTTTTTTGCATCTTTCTTATCGCTGGTTGACCCCAAGGGGATCACAGCGTTCGGCTAGGCGTGCGGTAATGCTATCGGAACGAAAGCGTCAGGTTTATGATATTAGCGTTAAGTTCAGTCGTGTTAAGATTCGTTGCATTAGACTTAACTAGTATCGGTTAGGTCAGGTGGGTTTAGTTAGGTTCCGGTAAGGCTTGGTTTTGTTTAGTAAGGTTGGGTTAGGTTAGGTTAGGTTAGGTTAAGTTAGGTTAGGTTAGGTTAGGTTAGGTTAGGTAAGGTTAGGTAAGGTTCTGGTTTGGTTAGGTACGTCCAAGTCATGTTTAGTTAGTTTAGTTTATTTAAAGGTTAGGTTAGGTTTAGCTTCAGGTTTGGTTTGGTACGTCAGGTAAGTCAAAAGCGACTGTAGCGTGCACGAATGCACGCGCTGGGTGCGTCCCTTTCCTCGTCAACGGCCATACCATGTTGAAAACACCGGCTCTCGTCCGATAACCGAAGTAAAGCAACATCGGGCGTGGTCAGTACTTGGATGTGTGACCGCTTGGGAACACCACGTGCCGTTGACAACGAAGCTTTTTGCATTTGCTTATATTTAATTTATTGCAACTTCCTTATCGCTAAGGGGGTTAAGGCTTAGCGCCAAGGGGAACACAGCGTTCGGCTAGGCGTGAAGTAATGCTATCGGAACGAAAGCGTCAGAATTATGATATTATCGTTAAGTTCAGTCGTGTTTAGATTCGTTGCATTAGACTTTACTAGTATCGGTTCGGTCAGGATGGTTAGTTTAGGTTCCGGTAAGGCTTGGTTGAGATTTAGTAAGGTTAGGTTAGGTTAGGTTAGGTAAGTTTAGGTAAGGTTAGGTTAGGTGAGGTTAGTTTAGGTTAGGTTAGGTTAGGTTCAGGTTTGGTTCGGTAACGTCAAAGTCATGTTTAGTTAGGTTAGTTTATTTAAAGGTTAGGTTAGGTTTAGCTTCAGGTTTAGTTTGGTACGGCAGGTAAGTCAAAAGCGACTGTCGCGTGCACGAATTCACGCGCTGGGTGCTTCCCTTTCCTCGTCAACAGACATACCATGTTGAAAACACCGGTTCTCGTCCGATCAACGAAGCTAAGCAACATCGGCACTGGTCAGTACTGGGTGGGTGACCGCTTGAAAACACCACGTTCCGTTGGCAACGTTGCTTTTTGCATTTGCCTTTTTTTTTTTGCATCTTTCTTATCGCTGGTTGACCCCAAGAGGATCACAGCGTTCGGCTAGGCGTGCGGTAATGCTATCGGAACGAAAGCGTCAGGTTTATGATATTAGCGTTAAGTTCAGTCGTGTTAAGATTCGTTGCAATAGACTTAACTAGTATCGGTTCGGTCAGGTGGGTTTAGTTAGGTTCCGGTAAGGCTTGGTTTTGTTTAGTAAGGTTGGGTTAGGTTAGGTTAGGTTAGGTTAAGTTAGGTTAGGTTAGGTTAGGTTAGGTTAGGTAAGGTTAGGTCAGGTTCTGGTTTGGTTAGGTACGTCCAAGTCATGTTTACTTAGTTTAGTTTATTTAAAGGTTAGGTTAGGTTTAGCTTCAGGTTTGGTTTGGTACGTCAGGTAAGTCAAAAGCGACTGTAGCGTGCACGAATGCACGCGCTGGGTGCGTCCCTTTCCTCGTCAACGGCCATACCATGTTGAAACACCGGCTCTCGTCCGATAACCGAAGTAAAGCAACATCGGGCGTGGTCAGTACTTGGATGTGTGACCGCTTGGGAACACCACGTGCCGTTGACAACGAAGCTTTTTGCATTTGCTTATATTTAATTTTTTGCAACTTCCTAATCGCTGGTGGATCCCAAGGGGAACACAGCGTTCGGCTAGGCGTACGGTAATGTTATCGGAACGAAAGCGTCAGGTTTATGATATTATCGTTAAGTTCAGTCGTGTTAAGATTCGTTGCATTAGACTTAACTAGTATCGGTTCGGTCAGGATGGTTAGTTTAGGTTCCGGTAAGGCTTGGTTGAGATTTAGTAAGGTTAGTTTAGGTTAGGTTAGGTTAGGTTAGGTAAGGTTAGGTTAGGTGAGGTTAGGTTAGGTTAGGTTAGGTTAGGTTCAGGTTTGGTTCGGTAACGTCAAAGTCATGTTTAGTTAGGTTAGTTAATTTAAAGGTTAGGTTAGGTTTAGCTTCAGATTGGTTTGGTACGGCAGGTAAGTCAAAAGCGACTGTCGCGTGCACGAATTCACGCGCTGGGTGCTTCCCTTTCCTCGTCAACAGACATACCATGTTGAAAACACCGGTTCTCGTCCGATCAACGAAGCTAAGCAACATCGGCACTGGTCAGTACTGGGTGGGTGACCGCTTGAAAACACCACGTTCCGTTGGCAACGTTGCTTTTTGCATTTGCCTTTTTTTTTGCATCTTTCTTATCGCTGGTTGACCTTAAGGGGATCACAGCGTTCGGCTAGGCGTGCGGTAATGCTATCGGAACGAAAGCGTCAGGTTTATGATATTAGCGTTAAGTTCAGTCGTGTTAAGATTCGTTGCATTAGACTTAACTAGTATCGGTTCGGTCAGGTGGGTTTAGTTAGGTTCCGGTAAGGCTTGGTTTTGTTTAGTAAGGTTGGGTTAGGTTAGGTTAGGTTAGGTTAGGTTAGGTTAGGTTAGGTTAGGTTAGGTTAGGTTAGGTTAGGTTAGGTTAGGTTAGGTTAGGTTAGGTTAGGTTAGGTTAGGTTAGGTTAGGTTAGGTTAGGTTAGGTTAGGTTAGGTTAGGTTAGGTTAGGTTAGGTTAAGTTAGGTTAGGTTAGGTTAGGTTAGGTTAGGTAAGGTTAGGTAAGGTTCTGGTTTGGTTAGGTACGTCCAAGTCATGTTTAGTTAGTCTAGTTTATTTAAAGGTTAGGTTAGGTTTAGCTTCAGGTTTGGTTTGGTACGTCAGGTAAGTCAAAAGCGACTGTAGCGTGCACGAATGCACGCGCTGGGTGCGTCCCTTTCCTCGTCAACGGCCATACCATGTTAAAAACACCGGCTCTCGTCCGATAACCGAAGTAAAGCAACATCGGGCGTGGTCAGTACTTGGATGTGTGACCGCTTGGGAACACCACGTGCCGTTGACAACGAAGCTTTTTGCATTTGCTTATATTTAATTTTTTGCAACTTTCTTATCGCTAAGGGGGTTAAGGCTTAGCGCCAAGGGGAACACAGCGTTCGGCTAGGCGTGCAGTAATGCTATCGGAACGAAAGCGTCAGGTTTATGATATTATCGTTAAGTTCAGTCGTGTTTAGATTCGTTGCATTAGACTTTACTAGTATCGGTTCGGTCAGGATGGTTAGTTTAGGTTCCGGTAAGGCTTGGTTGAGATTTAGTAAGGTTAGGTTAGGTTAGGTTAGGTTAGGTTAGGTAAGGTTAGGTTAGGTGAGGTTAGTTTAGGTTAGGTTAGGTTAGGTTCAGGTTTGGTTCGGTAACGTCAAAGTCATGTTTAGTTAGGTTAGTTTATTTAAAGGTTAGGTTAGGTTTCGCTTCAGGTTTGGTTTAGTACGGCAGGTAAGTCAAAAGCGACTGTCGCGTGCACGAATTCACGCGCTGGGTGCTTCCCTTTCCTCGTCAACAGACATACCATGTTGAAAACACCGGTTCTCGTCCGATCAACGAAGCTAAGCAACATCGGCACTGGTCAGTACTGGGTGGGTGACCGCTTGAAAACACCACGTTCCGTTGGCAACGTTGCTTTTTGCATTTGCCTTTATTTTTTTGCATCTTTCTTATAGCTGGTTGACCCCAAGGGGATCACAGCGTTCGGCTAGGCGTGCGGTAATGCTTTCGGAACGAAAGCGTCAGGTTTATGATATTAGCGTTAAGTACAGTCGTGTTAAGATTCGTTGCATTAGACTTAACTAGTATCGGTTCGGTCAGGTGGGTTTAGTTAGGTTCCGGTAAGGCTTGGTTTTGTTTAGTAAGGTTGGGTTAGGTTAGGTTAGGTTAGGTTAAGTTAGATTAGGTTAGGTTAGGTTAGGTTAGGTAAGGTTAGGTAAGGTTCTGGTTTGGTTAGGTACGTCCAAGTCATGTTTAGTTAGTTTAGTTTATTTAAAGGTTAGGTTAGGTTTAGCTTCAGGTTTGGTTTGGTACGTCAGGTAAGTCAAAAGCGACTGTAGCGTGCACGAATGCACGCGCTGGGTGCGTCCCTTTCCTCGTCAACGGACATACCATGTTGAAAACACCGGCTCTCGTCCGATAACCGAAGTAAAGCAACATCGGGCGTGGTCAGTACTTGGATGTGTGACCGCTTGGGAACACCACGTGCCGTTGACAACGAAGCTTTTTGCATTTGCTTATATTTAATTTTTTGCAACTTCCTAATCCCAAGGGGAACACAGCGTTCGGCTAGGCGTGCGGTAATGCTATCGGAACGAAAGCGTCAGGTTTATGATATTATCGTTAAGTTCAGTCGTGTTAAGATTCGTTGCATTAGACTTAACTAGTATCGGTTCGGTCTGGTTGGTTAGTTTAGGTTCCGGTAAGGCTTGGTTGAGATTTAGTAAGGTAAGGTTAGGTTAGGTTAGGTTAGGTTAGGTAAGGTTAGGTTAGGTGAGGTTAGGTTAGGTTAGGTTAGGTTAGGTTCAGGTTTGGTTCGGTAACGTCAAAGTCATGTTTAGTTAGGTTAGTTAATTTAAAGGTTAGGTTAGGTTTAGCTTCAGATTGGTTTGGTACGGCAGGTAAGTCAAAAGCGACTGTCGCGTGCACGAATTCACGCGCTGGGTGCTTCCCTTTCCTCGTCAACAGACATACCATGTTGAAAACACCGGTTCTCGTCCGATCAACGAAGCTAAGCAACATCGGCACTGGTCAGTACTGGGTGGGTGACCGCTTGAAAACACCACGTTCCGTTGGCAACGTTGCTTTTTGCATTTGCCTTTTTTTTTTTGAATCTTTCTAATCGCTGGTTGACCCCAAGAGGATCACAGCGTTCGGCTAGGCGTGCGGTAATGCTATCGGAACGAAAGCGTCAGGTTTATGATATTATCGTTAAGTTCAGTCGTGTTAAGATTCGTTGCATTAGACTTAACTAGTATCGGTTCGGTCAGGTGGGTTTAGTTAGGTTCCGGTAAGGCTTGGTTTTGTTTAGTAAGGTTGGGTTAGGTTAGGTTAGGTTAGGTTAAGTTAGGTTAGGTTAGGTTAGGTTAGGTTAGGTAAGGTTAGGTCAGGTTCTGGTTTGGTTAGGTACGTCCAAGTCATGTTTAGTTAGTTTAGTTTATTTAAAGGTTAGGTTAGGTTTAGCTTCAGGTTTGGTTTGGTACGTCAGGTAAGTCAAAAGCGACTGTAGCGTGCACGAATGCACGCGCTGGGTGCGTCCCTTTCCTCGTCAACGGCCATACCATGTTGAAAACACCGGCTCTCGTCCGATAACTGAAGTAAAGCAACATCGGGCGTGGTCAGTACTTGGATGTGTGACCGCTTGGGAACACCACGTGCCGTTGACAACGAAGCTTTTTGCATTTGCTTATATTTAATTTTTTGCAACTTCCTAATCGCTGGTGGATCCCAAGGGGAACACAGCGTTCGGCTAGGCGTGCGGTAATGCTATCGGAACGAAAGCGTCAGGTTTATGATATTATCGTTAAGTTCAGTCGTGTTAAGATTCGTTGCATTAGACTTAACTAGTATCGGTTCGGTCAGGATGGTTAGTTTAGGTTCCGGTAAGGCTTGGTTAAGATTTAGTAAGGTAAGGTTAGTTTAGGTTAGGTTAGGTTAGGTAAGGTTAGGTTAGGTGAGGTTAGGTTAGGTAAGGTTATGTCAGGTTCTGGTTTGGTTAGGTACGTCCAAGTCATGTTTAGTTAGTTTAGTTTATTTAAAGGTTAGGTTAGGTTTAGCTTCAGGTTTGGTTTGGTACGTCAGGTAAGTCAAAAGCGACTGTAGCGTGCACGAATGCACGCGCTGGGTGCGTCCCTTTCCTCGTCAACGGCCATACCATGTTGAAAACACCGGCTCTCGTCCGATAACCGAAGTAAAGGAACATCGGGCGTGGTCAGTACTTGGATGTGTGACCGCTTGGGAACACCACGTGCCGTTGACAACGAAGCTTTTTGCATTTGCTTATATTTAATTTTTTGCAACTTCCTAATCCCAAGGGGAACACAGCGTTCGGCTAGGCGTGCGGTAATGCTATCGGAACGAAAGCGTCAGGTTTATGATATTATCGTTAAGTTCAGTCGTGTTAAGATTCGTTGCATTAGACTTAACTAGTATCGGTTCGGTCAGGATGGTTAGTTTAGGTTCCGGTAAGGCTTGGTTAAGATTTAGTAAGGTTAGTTTAGGTTAGGTTAGGTAAGGTTAAGTTAGGTTAGGTTAGGTGAGGTTAGGTTAGGTTAGGTTAGGTTAGGTTAGGTTCAGGTTTGGTTCGGTAACGTCAAAGTCATGTTTAGTTAGGTTAGTTTATTTAAAGGTTAGGTTAGGTTAAGCTTCAGATTGGTTTGGTACGGCAGGTAAGTCAAAAGCGACTGTCGCGTGCACGAATTCACGCGCTGGGTGCTTCCCTTTCCTCGTCAACAGACATACCATGTTGAAAACACCGGTTCTCGTCCGATCAACGAAGCTAAGCAACATCGGCACTGGTCAGTACTGGGTGGGTGACCGCTTGAAAACACCACGTTCCGTTGGCAACGTTGCTTTTTGCATTTGCCTTTTTTTTTTGCATCTTTCTTATCGCTGGTTGACCCCAAGGGGATCACAGCGTTCGGCTAGGCGTGCGGTAATGCTATCGGAACAAAAGCGTCAGGTTTATGATATTAGCGTTAAGTTCAGTCGTGTTAAGATTCGTTGCATTAGACTTAACTAGTATCGGTTCGGTCAGGTGGGTTTAGTTAGGTTCCGGTAAGGCTTGGTTTTGTTTAGTAAGGTTGGGTTAGGTTAGGTTAGGTTAGGTTAAGTTAGGTTAGGTTAGGTTAGGTTAGGTTAGGTAAGGTTAGGTAAGGTTCTGGTTTGGTTAGGTACGTCCAAGTCATGTTTAGTTAGTTTAGTTTATTTAAAGGTTAGGTTAGGTTTAGCTTCAGGTTTGGTTTGGTACGTCAGGTAAGTCAAAAGCGACTGTAGCGTGCACGAATGCACGCGCTGGGTGCGTCCCTTTCCTCGTCAACGGCCATACCATGTTGAAAACACCGGCTCTCGTCCGATAACCGAAGTAAAGCAACATCGGGCGTGGTCAGTACTTGGATGTGTGACCGCTTGGGAACACCACGTGCCGTTGACAACGAAGCTTTTTGCATTTGCTTATATTTAATTTATTGCAACTTCCTTATCGCTAAGGGGGTTAAGGCTTAGCGCCAAGGGGAACACAGCGTTCGGCTAGGCGTGAAGTAATGCTATCGGAACGAAAGCGTCAGAATTATGATATTATCGTTAAGTTCAGTCGTGTTTAGATTCGTTGCATTAGACTTTACTAGTATCGGTTCGGTCAGGATGGTTAGTTTAGGTTCCGGTAAGGCTTGGTTGAGATTTAGTAAGGTTAGGTTAGGTTAGGTTAGGTAAGGTTAGGTAAGGTTAGGTTAGGTGAGGTTAGTTTAGGTTAGGTTAGGTTAGGTTCAGGTTTGGTTCGGTAACGTCAAAGTCATGTTTAGTTAGGTTAGTTTATTTAAAGGTTAGGTTAGGTTTAGCTTCAGGTTTAGTTTGGTACGGCAGGTAAGTCAAAAGCGACTGTCGCGTGCACGAATTCACGCGCTGGGTGCTTCCCTTTCCTCGTCAACAGACATACCATGTTGAAAACACCGGTTCTCGTCCGATCAACGAAGCTAAGCAACATCGGCACTGGTCAGTACTGGGTGGGTGACCGCTTGAAAACACCACGTTCCGTTGGCAACGTTGCTTTTTGCATTTGCCTTTTTTTTTTTGCATCTTTCTTATCGCTGGTTGACCCCAAGAGGATCACAGCGTTCGGCTAGGCGTGCGGTAATGCTATCGGAACGAAAGCGTCAGGTTTATGATATTAGCGTTAAGTTCAGTCGTGTTAAGATTCGTTGCAATAGACTTAACTAGTATCGGTTCGGTCAGGTGGGTTTAGTTAGGTTCCGGTAAGGCTTGGTTTTGTTTAGTAAGGTTGGGTTAGGTTAGGTTAGGTTAGGTTAAGTTAGGTTAGGTTAGGTTAGGTTAGGTTAGGTAAGGTTAGGTCAGGTTCTGGTTTGGTTAGGTACGTCCAAGTCATGTTTACTTAGTTTAGTTTATTTAAAGGTTAGGTTAGGTTTAGCTTCAGGTTTGGTTTGGTACGTCAGGTAAGTCAAAAGCGACTGTAGCGTGCACGAATGCACGCGCTGGGTGCGTCCCTTTCCTCGTCAACGGCCATACCATGTTGAAACACCGGCTCTCGTCCGATAACCGAAGTAAAGCAACATCGGGCGTGGTCAGTACTTGGATGTGTGACCGCTTGGGAACACCACGTGCCGTTGACAACGAAGCTTTTTGCATTTGCTTATATTTAATTTTTTGCAACTTCCTAATCGCTGGTGGATCCCAAGGGGAACACAGCGTTCGGCTAGGCGTACGGTAATGTTATCGGAACGAAAGCGTCAGGTTTATGATATTATCGTTAAGTTCAGTCGTGTTAAGATTCGTTGCATTAGACTTAACTAGTATCGGTTCGGTCAGGATGGTTAGTTTAGGTTCCGGTAAGGCTTGGTTGAGATTTAGTAAGGTTAGTTTAGGTTAGGTTAGGTTAGGTTAGGTAAGGTTAGGTTAGGTGAGGTTAGGTTAGGTTAGGTTAGGTTAGGTTCAGGTTTGGTTCGGTAACGTCAAAGTCATGTTTAGTTAGGTTAGTTTATTTAAAGGTTAGGTTAGGTTTAGCTTCAGATTGGTTTGGTACGGCAGGTAAGTCAAAAGCGACTGTCGCGTGCACGAATTCACGCGCTGGGTGCTTCCCTTTCCTCGTCAACAGACATACCATGTTGAAAACACCGGTTCTCGTCCGATCAACGAAGCTAAGCAACATCGGCACTGGTCAGTACTGGGTGGGTGACCGCTTGAAAACACCACGTTCCGTTGGCAACGTTGCTTTTTGCATTTGCCTTTTTTTTTGCATCTTTCTTATCGCTGGTTGACCTTAAGGGGATCACAGCGTTCGGCTAGGCGTGCGGTAATGCTATCGGAACGAAAGCGTCAGGTTTATGATATTAGCGTTAAGTTCAGTCGTGTTAAGATTCGTTGCATTAGACTTAACTAGTATCGGTTCGGTCAGGTGGGTTTAGTTAGGTTCCGGTAAGGCTTGGTTTTGTTTAGTAAGGTTGGGTTAGGTTAGGTTAGGTTAGGTTAGGTTAGGTTAGGTTAGGTTAGGTTAGGTTAGGTTAGGTTAGGTTAGGTTAGGTTAGGTTAGGTTAGGTTAGGTTAGGTTAGGTTAGGTTAGGTTAGGTTAGGTTAGGTTAGGTTAGGTTAGGTTAGGTTAGGTTAGGTTAAGTTAGGTTAGGTTAGGTTAGGTTAGGTTAGGTAAGGTTAGGTAAGGTTCTGGTTTGGTTAGGTACGTCCAAGTCATGTTTAGTTAGTCTAGTTTATTTAAAGGTTAGGTTAGGTTTAGCTTCAGGTTTGGTTTGGTACGTCAGGTAAGTCAAAAGCGACTGTAGCGTGCACGAATGCACGCGCTGGGTGCGTCCCTTTCCTCGTCACCGGCCATACCATGTTAAAAACACCGGCTCTCGTCCGATAACCGAAGTAAAGCAACATCGGGCGTGGTCAGTACTTGGATGTGTGACCGCTTGGGAACACCACGTGCCGTTGACAACGAAGCTTTTTGCATTTGCTTATATTTAATTTTTTGCAACTTTCTTATCGCTAAGGGGGTTAAGGCTTAGCGCCAAGGGGAACACAGCGTTCGGCTAGGCGTGCAGTAATGCTATCGGAACGAAAGCGTCAGGTTTATGATATTATCGTTAAGTTCAGTCGTGTTTAGATTCGTTGCATTAGACTTTACTAGTATCGGTTCGGTCAGGATGGTTAGTTTAGGTTCCGGTAAGGCTTGGTTGAGATTTAGTAAGGTTAGGTTAGGTTAGGTTAGGTTAGGTTAGGTAAGGTTAGGTTAGGTGAGGTTAGTTTAGGTTAGGTTAGGTTAGGTTCAGGTTTGGTTCGGTAACGTCAAAGTCATGTTTAGTTAGGTTAGTTTATTTAAAGGTTAGGTTAGGTTTCGCTTCAGGTTTGGTTTAGTACGGCAGGTAAGTCAAAAGCGACTGTCGCGTGCACGAATTCACGCGCTGGGTGCTTCCCTTTCCTCGTCAACAGACATACCATGTTGAAAACACCGGTTCTCGTCCGATCAACGAAGCTAAGCAACATCGGCACTGGTCAGTACTGGGTGGGTGACCGCTTGAAAACACCACGTTCCGTTGGCAACGTTGCTTTTTGCATTTGCCTTTATTTTTTTGCATCTTTCTTATAGCTGGTTGACCCCAAGGGGATCACAGCGTTCGGCTAGGCGTGCGGTAATGCTTTCGGAACGAAAGCGTCAGGTTTATGATATTAGCGTTAAGTACAGTCGTGTTAAGATTCGTTGCATTAGACTTAACTAGTATCGGTTCGGTCAGGTGGGTTTAGTTAGGTTCCGGTAAGGCTTGGTTTTGTTTAGTAAGGTTGGGTTAGGTTAGGTTAGGTTAGGTTAAGTTAGATTAGGTTAGGTTAGGTTAGGTTAGGTAAGGTTAGGTAAGGTTCTGGTTTGGTTAGGTACGTCCAAGTCATGTTTAGTTAGTTTAGTTTATTTAAAGGTTAGGTTAGGTTTAGCTTCAGGTTTGGTTTGGTACGTCAGGTAAGTCAAAAGCGACTGTAGCGTGCACGAATGCACGCGCTGGGTGCGTCCCTTTCCTCGTCAACGGCCATACCATGTTGAAAACACCGGCTCTCGTCCGATAACCGAAGTAAAGCAACATCGGGCGTGGTCAGTACTTGGATGTGTGACCGCTTGGGAACACCACGTGCCGTTGACAACGAAGCTTTTTGCATTTGCTTATATTTAATTTTTTGCAACTTCCTAATCCCAAGGGGAACACAGCGTTCGGCTAGGCGTGCGGTAATGCTATCGGAACGAAAGCGTCAGGTTTATGATATTATCGTTAAGTTCAGTCGTGTTAAGATTCGTTGCATTAGACTTAACTAGTATCGGTTCGGTCTGGTTGGTTAGTTTAGGTTCCGGTAAGGCTTGGTTGAGATTTAGTAAGGTAAGGTTAGGTTAGGTTAGGTTAGGTTAGGTAAGGTTAGGTTAGGTGAGGTTAGGTTAGGTTAGGTTAGGTTAGGTTCAGGTTTGGTTCGGTAACGTCAAAGTCATGTTTAGTTAGGTTAGTTAATTTAAAGGTTAGGTTAGGTTTAGCTTCAGATTGGTTTGGTACGGCAGGTAAGTCAAAAGCGACTGTCGCGTGCACGAATTCACGCGCTGGGTGCTTCCCTTTCCTCGTCAACAGACATACCATGTTGAAAACACCGGTTCTCGTCCGATCAACGAAGCTAAGCAACATCGGCACTGGTCAGTACTGGGTGGGTGACCGCTTGAAAACACCACGTTCCGTTGGCAACGTTGCTTTTTGCATTTGCCTTTTTTTTTTTGAATCTTTCTAATCGCTGGTTGACCCCAAGAGGATCACAGCGTTCGGCTAGGCGTGCGGTAATGCTATCGGAACGAAAGCGTCAGGTTTATGATATTAGCGTTAAGTTCAGTCGTGTTAAGATTCGTTGCATTAGACTTAACTAGTATCGGTTCGGTCAGGTGGGTTTAGTTAGGTTCCGGTAAGGCTTGGTTTTGTTTAGTAAGGTTGGGTTAGGTTAGGTTAGGTTAGGTTAAGTTAGGTTAGGTTAGGTTAGGTTAGGTTAGGTAAGGTTAGGTCAGGTTCTGGTTTGGTTAGGTACGTCCAAGTCATGTTTAGTTAGTTTAGTTTATTTAAAGGTTAGGTTAGGTTTAGCTTCAGGTTTGGTTTGGTACGTCAGGTAAGTCAAAAGCGACTGTAGCGTGCACGAATGCACGCGCTGGGTGCGTCCCTTTCCTCGTCAACGGCCATACCATGTTGAAAACACCGGCTCTCGTCCGATAACTGAAGTAAAGCAACATCGGGCGTGGTCAGTACTTGGATGTGTGACCGCTTGGGAACACCACGTGCCGTTGACAACGAAGCTTTTTGCATTTGCTTATATTTAATTTTTTGCAACTTCCTAATCGCTGGTGGATCCCAAGGGGAACACAGCGTTCGGCTAGGCGTGCGGTAATGCTATCGGAACGAAAGCGTCAGGTTTATGATATTATCGTTAAGTTCAGTCGTGTTAAGATTCGTTGCATAAGACTTAACTAGTATCGGTTCGGTCAGGATGGTTAGTTTAGGTTCCGGTAAGGCTTGGTTAAGATTTAGTAAGGTAAGGTTAGTTTAGGTTAGGTTAGGTTAGGTAAGGTTAGGTTAGGTGAGGTTAGGTTAGGTAAGGTTATGTCAGGTTCTGGTTTGGTTAGGTACGTCCAAGTCATGTTTAGTTAGTTTAGTTTATTTAAAGGTTAGGTTAGGTTTAGCTTCAGGTTTGGTTTGGTACGTCAGGTAAGTCAAAGGCGACTGTCGCGTGCACGAATTCACGCGCTGGGAGCTTCCCTTTCCTCGTCAACAGACATACCATGTTGAAAACACCGGTTCTCGTCCGATCAACGAAGCTAAGCAACATCGGCACTGGTCAGTACTGGGTGGGTGACCGCTTGAAAACACCACGTTCCGTTGGCAACGTTGCTTTTTGCATTTGCCTTTTTTTTTGCATCTTTCTTATCGCTGGTTGACCCCAAGGGGATCACAGCGTTCGGCTAGGCGTGCGGTAATGCTATCGGAACGAAAGCGTCAGGTTTATGATATTAGCGTTAAGTTCAGTCGTGTTAAGATTCGTTGCATTAGACTTAACTAGTATCGGTTCGGTCAGGTGGGTTTAGTTAGGTTCCGGTAAGGCTTGGTTTTGTTTAGTAAGGTTGGGTTAGGTTAGGTTAGGTTAGGTTAGGTTAGGTTAGGTTAGGTTAGGTTAGGTTAGGTTAGGTTAGGTTAGGTTAGGTTAGGTTAGGTTAGGTTAGGTTAGGTTAGGTTAGGTTAAGTTAGGTTAGGTTAGGTTAGGTTAGGTTAGGTAAGGTTAGGTAAGGTTCTGGTTTGGTTAGGTACGTCCAAGTCATGTTTAGTTAGTTTAGTTTATTTAAAGGTTAGGTTAGGTTTAGCTTCAGGTTTGGTTTGGTACGTCAGGTAAGTCAAAAGCGACTGTAGCGTGCACAAATGCACGCGCTGGGTGCGTCCCTTTCCTCGTCAACGGCCATACCATGTTGAAAACACCGGCTCTCGTCCGATAACCGAAGTAAAGCAACATCGGGCGTGGTCAGTACTTGGATGTGTGACCGCTTGGGAACACCACGTGCCGTTGACAACGAAGCTTTTTGCATTTGCTTATATTTAATTTTTTGCAACTTCCTTATCGCTAAGGGGGTTAAGGCTTAGCGCCAAGGGGAACACAGCGTTCGGCTAGGCGTGCAGTAATGCTATCGGAACGAAAGCGTCAGGTTTATGATATTATCGTTAAGTTCAGTCGTGTTTAGATTCGTTGCATTAGACTTTACTAGTATCGGTTCGGTCAGGATGGTTAGTTTAGGTTCCGGTAAGGCTTGGTTGAGATTTAGTAAGGTTAGGTTAGGTTAGGTTAGGTTAGGTTAGGTAAGGTTAGGTTAGGTGAGGTTAGTTTAGGTTAGGTTAGGTTAGGTTCAGGTTTGGTTCGGTAACGTCAAAGTCATGTTTAGTTAGGTTAGTTTATTTAAAGGTTAGGTTAGGTTTAGCTTCAGATTGGTTTGGTACGGCAGGTAAGTCAAAAGCGACTGTCGCGTGCACGAATTCACGCGCTGGGTGCTTCCCTTTCCTCGTCAACAGACATACCATGTTGAAAACACCGGTTCTCGTCCGATCAACGAAGCTAAGCAAAATCGGCA
Source organism: Nemoura dubitans (assembly GCA_921293005.1). NCBI lineage: Eukaryota > Metazoa > Arthropoda > Insecta > Plecoptera > Nemouridae > Nemoura > Nemoura dubitans. The sequence goes on from OV121076.1 coordinate 22,469,735, forward strand.
CTGGTCAGTACTGGGTGGGTGACCGCTTGAAAACACCACGTTCCGTTGGCAACGTTGCTTTTTGCATTTGCCTTTTTTTTTTTGCATCTTTCTTATCGCTGGTTGACCCCAAGGGGATCACAGCGTTCGGCTAGGCGTGCGGTAATGCTTTCGGAACGAAAGCGTCAGGTTTATGATATTAGCGTTAAGTTCAGTCGTGTTAAGATTCGTTGCATTAGACTTAACTAGTATCGGTTCGGTCAGGTGGGTTTAGTTAGGTTCCGGTAAGGCTTGGTTTTGTTTAGTAAGGTTGGGTTAGGTTAGGTTAGGTTAGGTTAAGTTAGATTAGGTTAGGTTAGGTTAGGTTAGGTAAGGTTAGGTAAGGTTCTGGTTTGGTTAGGTACGTCCAAGTCATGTTTAGTTAGTTTAGTTTATTAAAAGGTTAGGTTAGGTTTAGCTTCGGGTTTGGTTTGGTACGTCAGGTAAGTCAAAAGCGACTGTAGCGTGCACGAATGCACGCGCTGGGTGCGTCCCTTTCCTCGTCAACGGCCATACCATGTTGAAAACACCGGCTCTCGTCCGATAACCGAAGTAAAGCAACATCGGGCGTGGTCAGTACTTGGATGTGTGACCGCTTGGGAACACCACGTGCCGTTGACAACGAAGCTTTTTGCATTTGCTTATATTTAATTTTTTGCAACTTCCTAATCGCTGGTGGATCCCAAGGGGAACACAGCGTTCGGCTAGGCGTGCGGTAATGCTATCGGAACGAAAGCGTCAGGTTTATGATATTATCGTTAAGTTCAGTCGTGTTAAGATTCGTTGCATTAGACTTAACTAGTATCGGTTCGGTCAGGATGGTTAGTTTAGGTTCCGGTAAGGCTTGGTTGAGATTTAGTAAGGTTGGGTTAGGTTAGGTTAGGTTAGGTTAGGTAAGGTTAGGTTAGGTGAGGTTAGGTTAGGTTAAGTTAGGTTAGGTTCAGGTTTGGTTCGGTAACGTCAAAGTCATGTTTAGTTAGGTTAGTTAATTTAAAGGTTAGGTTAGGTTTAGCTTCAGATTGGTTTGGTACGGCAGGTAAGTCAAAAGCGACTGTCGCGTGCACGAATTCACGCGCTGGGTGCTTCCCTTTCCTCGTCAACAGACATACCATGTTGAAAACACCGGTTCTCGTCCGATCAACGAAGCTAAGCAACATCGGCACTGGTCAGTACTGGGTGGGTGACCGCTTGAAAACACCACGTTCCGTTGGCAACGTTGCTTTTTGCATTTGCCTTTATTTTTTTGCATCTTTCTTATCGCTGGTTGACCCCAAGGGGATCACAGCGTTCGGCTAGGCGTGCGGTAATGCTTTCGGAACGAAAGCGTCAGGTTTATGATATTAGCGTTAAGTACAGTCGTGTTAAGATTCGTTGCATTAGACTTAACTAGTATCGGTTCGGTCAGGTGGGTTTAGTTAGGTTCCGGTAAGGCTTGGTTTTGTTTAGTAAGGTTGGGTTAGGTTAGGTTAGGTTAGGTTAAGTTAGATTAGGTTAGGTTAGGTTAGGTTAGGTAAGGTTAGGTAAGGTTCTGGTTTGGTTAGGTACGTCCAAGTCATGTTTAGTTAGTTTAGTTTATTTAAAGGTTAGGTTAGGTTTAGCTTCAGGTTTGGTTTGGTACGGCTGGTAAGTCAAAAGCGACTGTAGCGTGCACGAATGCACGCGCTGGGTGCGTCCCTTTCCTCGTCAACGGCCATACCATGTTGAAAACACCGGCTCTCGTCCGATAACCGAAGTAAAGCAACATCGGGCGTGGTCAGTACTTGGATGTGTGACCGCTTGGGAACACCACGTGCCGTTGACAACGAAGCTTTTTGCATTTGCTTATATTTAATTTTTTGCAACTTCCTAATCCCAAGGGGAACACAGCGTTCGGCTAGGCGTGCGGTAATGCTATCGGAACGAAAGCGTCAGGTTTATGATATTATCGTTAAGTTCAGTCGTGTTAAGATTCGTTGCATTAGACTTAACTAGTATCGGTTCGGTCTGGTTGGTTAGTTTAGGTTCCGGTAAGGCTTGGTTGAGATTTAGTAAGGTAAGGTTAGGTTAGGTTAGGTTAGGTTAGGTAAGGTTAGGTTAGGTGAGGTTAGGTTAGGTTAGGTTAGGTTAGGTTCAGGTTTGGTTCGGTAACGTCAAAGTCATGTTTAGTTAGGTTAGTTAATTTAAAGGCTAGGTTAGGTTTAGCTTCAGATTGGTTTGGTACTGCAGGTAAGTCAAAAGCGACTGTCGCGTGCACGAATTCACGCGCTGGGTGCTTCCCTTTCCTCGTCAACAGACATACCATGTTGAAAACACCGGTTCTCGTCCGATCAACGAAGCTAAGCAACATCGGCACTGGTCAGTACTGGGTGGGTGACCGCTTGAAAACACCACGTTCCGTTGGCAACGTTGCTTTTTGCATTTGCCTTTTTTTTTTGCATCTTTCTAATCGCTGGTTGACCCCAAGAGGATCACAGCGTTCGGCTAGGCGTGCGGTAATGCTATCGGAACGAAAGCGTCAGGTTTATGATATTAGCGTTAAGTTCAGTCGTGTTAAGATTCGTTGCATTAGACTTAACTAGTATCGGTTCGGTCAGGTGGGTTTAGTTAGGTTCCGGTAAGGCTTGGTTTTGTTTAGTAAGGTTGGGTTAGGTTAGGTTAGGTTAGGTTAAGTTAGGTTAGGTTAGGTTAGGTTAGGTTAGGTAAGGTTAGGTCAGGTTCTGGTTTGGTTAGGTACGTCCAAGTCATGTTTAGTTAGTTTAGTTTATTTAAAGGTTAGGTTAGGTTTAGCTTCAGGTTTGGTTTGGTACGTCAGGTAAGTCAAAAGCGACTGTAGCGTGCACGAATGCACGCGCTGGGTGCGTCCCTTTCCTCGTCAACGGCCATACCATGTTGAAAACACCGGCTCTCGTCCGATAACCGAAGTAAAGCAACATCGGTCGTGGTCAGTACTTGGATGTGTGACCGCTTGGGAACACCACGTGCCGTTGACAACGAAGCTTTTTGCATTTGCTTATATTTAATTTTTTGCAACTTCCTAATCGCTGGTGGATCCCAAGGGGAACACAGCGTTCGGCTAGGCGTGCGGTAATGCTATCGGAACGAAAGCGTCAGGTTTATGATATAATCGTTAAGTTCAGTCGTGTTAAGATTCGTTGCATTAGACTTAACTAGTATCGGTTCGGTCAGGATGGTTAGTTTAGGTTCCGGTAAGGCTTGGTTAAGATTTAGTAAGGTTAGTTTAGGTTAGGTTAGGTAAGGTTAAGTTAGGTTAGGTTAGGTGAGGTTAGGTTAGGTTAGGTTAGGTTAGGTTCAGGTTTGGTTCGGTAACGTCAAAGTCATGTTTAGTTAGGTTAGTTTATTTAAAGGTTAGGTTAGGTTTAGCTTCAGATTGGTTTGGTACGGCAGGTAAGTCAAAAGCGACTGTCGCGTGCACGAATTCACGCGCTGGGAGCTTCCCTTTCCTCGTCAACAGACATACCATGTTGAAAACACCGGTTCTCGTCCGATCAACGAAGCTAAGCAACATCGGCACTGGTCAGTACTGGGTGGGTGACCGCTTGAAAACACCACGTTCCGTTGGCAACGTTGCTTTTTGCATTTGCCTTTTTTTTTTGCATCTTTCTTATCGCTGGTTGACCCCAAGGGGATCACAGCGTTCGGCTAGGCGTGCGGTAATGCTATCGGAACGAAAGCGTCAGGTTTATGATATTAGCGTTAAGTTCAGTCGTGTTAAGATTCGTTGCATTAGACTTAACTAGTATCGGTTCGGTCAGGTGGGTTTAGTTAGGTTCCGGTAAGGCTTGGTTTTGTTTAGTAAGGTTGGGTTAGGTTAGGTTAGGTTAGGTTAGGTTAGGTTAGGTTAGGTTAGGTTAGGTTAGGTTAGGTTAGGTTAGGTTAGGTTAGGTTAGGTTAGGTTAGGTTAGGTTAGGTTAGGTTAGGTTAGGTTAGGTTAGGTTAGGTTAGGTTAGGTTAGGTTAGGTTAGGTTAGGTTAGGTTAGGTTAGGTTAAGTTAGGTTAGGTTAGGTTAGGTTAGGTTAGGTAAGGTTAGGTAAGGTTCTGGTTTGGTTAGGTACGTCCAAGTCATGTTTAGTTAGTTTAGTTTATTTAAAGGTTAGGTTAGGTTTAGCTTCAGGTTTGGTTTGGTACGTCAGGTAAGTCAAAAGCGACTGTAGCGTGCACAAATGCACGCGCTGGGTGCGTCCCTTTCCTCGTCAACGGCCATACCATGTTGAAAACACCGGCTCTCGTCCGATAACCGAAGTAAAGCAACATCGGGCGTGGTCAGTACTTGGATGTGTGACCGCTTGGGAACACCACGTGCCGTTGACAACGAAGCTTTTTGCATTTGCTTATATTTAATTTTTTGCAACTTCCTTATCGCTAAGGGGGTTAAGGCTTAGCGCCAAGGGGAACACAGCGTTCGGCTAGGCGTGCAGTAATGCTATCGGAACGAAAGCGTCAGGTTTATGATATTATCGTTAAGTTCAGTCGTGTTTAGATTCGTTGCATTAGACTTTACTAGTATCGGTTCGGTCAGGATGGTTAGTTTAGGTTCCGGTAAGGCTTGGTTGAGATTTAGTAAGGTTAGGTTAGGTTAGGTTAGGTTAGGTTAGGTAAGGTTAGGTTAGGTGAGGTTAGTTTAGGTTAGGTTAGGTTAGGTTCAGGTTTGGTTCGGTAACGTCAAAGTCATGTTTAGTTAGGTTAGTTTATTTAAAGGTTAGGTTAGGTTTCGCTTCAGGTTTGGTTTAGTACGGCAGGTAAGTCAAAAGCGACTGTCGCGTGCACGAATTCACGCGCTGGGTGCTTCCCTTTCCTCGTCAACAGACATACCATGTTGAAAACACCGGTTCTCGTCCGATCAACGAAGCTAAGCAACATCGGCACTGGTCAGTACTGGGTGGGTGACCGCTTGAAAACACCACGTTCCGTTGGCAACGTTGCTTTTTGCATTTGCCTTTTTTTTTTTGCATCTTTCTTATCGCTGGTTGACCCCAAGGGGATCACAGCGTTCGGCTAGGCGTGCGGTAATGCTTTTGGAACGAAAGCGTCAGGTTTATGATATTAGCGTTAAGTTCAGTCGTGTTAAGATTCGTTGCATTAGACTTAACTAGTATCGGTTCGGTCAGGTGGGTTTAGTTAGGTTCCGGTAAGGCTTGGTTTTGTTTAGTAAGGTTGGGTTAGGTTAGGTTAGGTTAGGTTAAGTTAGATTAGGTTAGGTTAGGTTAGGTTAGGTAAGGTTAGGTAAGGTTCTGGTTTGGTTAGGTACGTCCAAGTCATGTTTAGTTAGTTTAGTTTATTTAAAGGTTAGGTTAGGTTTAGCTTCGGGTTTGGTTTGGTACGTCAGGTAAGTCAAAAGCGACTGTAGCGTGCACGAATGCACGCGCTGGGTGCGTCCCTTTCCTCGTCAACGGCCATACCATGTTGAAAACACCGGCTCTCGTCCGATAACCGAAGTAAAGCAACATCGGGCGTGGTCAGTACTTGGATGTGTGACCGCTTGGGAACACCACGTGCCGTTGACAACGAAGCTTTTTGCATTTGCTTATATTTAATTTTTTGCAACTTCCTAATCGCTGGTGGATCCCAAGGGGAACACAGCGTTCGGCTAGGCGTGCGGTAATGCTATCGGAACGAAAGCGTCAGGTTTATGATATTATCGTTAAGTTCAGTCGTGTTAAGATTCGTTGCATTAGACTTAACTAGTATCGGTTCGGTCAGGATGGTTAGTTTAGGTTCCGGTAAGGCTTGGTTGAGATTTAGTAAGGTTGGGTTAGGTTAGGTTAGGTTAGGTTAGGTAAGGTTAGGTTAGGTGAGGTTAGGTTAGGTTAAGTTAGGTTAGGTTCAGGTTTGGTTCGGTAACGTCAAAGTCATGTTTAGTTAGGTTAGTTAATTTAAAGGTTAGGTTAGGTTTAGCTTCAGATTGGTTTGGTACGGCAGGTAAGTCAAAAGCGACTGTCGCGTGCACGAATTCACGCGCTGGGTGCTTCCCTTTCCTCGTCAACAGACATACCATGTTGAAAACACCGGTTCTCGTCCGATCAACGAAGCTAAGCAACATCGGCACTGGTCAGTACTGGGTGGGGGTCCGCTTGAAAACACCACGTTCCGTTGGCAACGTTGCTTTTTGCATTTGCCTTTTTTTTTTGCATCTTTCTTATCGCTGGTTGACCCCAAGAGGATCACAGCGTTCGGCTAGGCGTGCGGTAATGCTATCGGAACGAAAGCGTCAGGTTTATGATATTAGCGTTAAGTTCAGTCGTGTTAAGATTCGTTGCATTAGACTTAACTAGTATCGGTTCGGTCAGGTGGGTTTAGTTAGGTTCCGGTAAGGCTTGGTTTTGTTTAGTAAGGTTGGGTTAGGTTAGGTTAGGTTAGGTTAAGTTAGGTTAGGTTAGGTTAGGTTAGGTTAGGCAAGGTTAGGTCAGGTTCTGGTTTGGTTAGGTACGTCCAAGTCATGTTTAGTTAGTTTAGTTTATTTAAAGGTTAGGTTAGGTTTAGATTCAGGTTCTGTTTGGTACGTCAGGTAAGTCAAAAGCGACTGTAGCGTGCACGAATGCACGCGCTGGGTGCGTCCCTTTCCTCGTCAACGGCCATACCATGTTGAAAACACCGGCTCTCGTCCGATAACCGAAGTAAAGCAACATCGGGCGTGGTCAGTACTTGGATGTGTGACCGCTTGGGAACACCACGTGCCGTTGACAACGAAGCTTTTTGCATTTGCTTATATTTAATTTTTTGCAACTTCCTAATCGCTGGTGGATCCCAAGGGGAACACAGCGTTCGGCTAGGCGTGCGGTAATGCTATCGGAACGAAAGCGTCAGGTTTATGATATTATCGTTAAGTTCAGTCGTGTTAAGATTCGTTGCATTAGACTTAACTAGTATCGGTTCGGTCTGGTTGGTTAGTTTAGGTTCCGGTAAGGCTTGGTTGAGATTTAGTAAGGTAAGGTTAGGTTAGGTTAGGTTAGGTTAGGTAAGGTTAGGTTAGGTGAGGTTAGGTTAGGTTAGGTTAGGTTAGGTTCAGGTTTGGTTCGGTAACGTCAAAGTCATGTTTAGTTAGGTTAGTTAATTTGAAGGTTAGGTTAGGTTTAGCTTCAGATTGGTTTGGTACGGCAGGTAAGTCAAAAGCGACTGTCGCGTGCACGAATTCACGCGCTGGGTGCTTCCCTTTCCTCGTCAACAGACATACCATGTTGAAAACACCGGTTCTCGTCCGATCAACGAAGCTAAGCAACATCGGCACTGGTCAGTACTGGGTGGGGGTCCGCTTGAAAACACCACGTTCCGTTGGCAACGTTGCTTTTTGCATTTGCCTTTTTTTTTTTGCATCTTTCTTATCGCTGGTTGACCCCAAGAGGATCACAGCGTTCGGCTAGGTCCTGCGGTAATGCTATCGGAACGAAAGCGTCAGGTTTATGATATTAGCGTTAAGTTCAGTCGTGTTAAGATTCGTTGCATTAGACTTAACTAGTATCGGTTCGGTCAGGTGGGTTTAGTTAGGTTCCGGTAAGGCTTGGTTTTGTTTAGTAAGGTTGGGTTAGGTTAGGTTAGGTTAGGTTAAGTTAGGTTAGGTTAGGTTAGGTTAGGTTAGGTAAGGTTAGGTCAGGTTCTGGTTTGGTTAGGTACGTCCAAGTCATGTTTAGTTAGTTTAGTTTATTTAAAGGTTAGGTTAGGTTTAGCTTCAGGTTCTGTTTGGTACGTCAGGTAAGTCAAAAGCGACTGTAGCGTGCACGAATGCACGCGCTGGGTGCGTCCCTTTCCTCGTCAACGGCCATACCATGTTGAAAACACCGGCTCTCGTCCGATAACCGAAGTAAAGCAACATCGGGCGTGGTCAGTACTTGGATGTGTGACCGCTTGGGAACACCACGTGCCGTTGACAACGAAGCTTTTTGCATTTGCTTATATTTAATTTTTTGCAACTTCCTAATCGCTGGTGGATCCCAAGGGGAACACAGCGTTCGGCTAGGCGTGCGGTAATGCTATCGGAACGAAAGCGTCAGGTTTATGATATTATCGTTAAGTTCAGTCGTGTTAAGATTCGTTGCATTAGACTTAACTAGTATCGGTTCGGTCAGGATGGTTAGTTTAGGTTCCGGTAAGGCTTGGTTGAGATTTAGTAAGGTTAGTTTAGGTTAGGTTAGGTTAGGTTAGGTAAGGTTAGGTTAGGTGAGGTTAGGTTAGGTTAGGTTAGGTTAGGTTCAGGTTTGGTTCGGTAACGTCAAAGTCATGTTTAGTTAGGTTAGTTTATTTAAAGGTTAGGTTAGGTTTAGCTTCAGATTGGTTTGGTACGGCAGGTAAGTCAAAAGCGACTGTCGCGTGCACGAATTCACGCGCTGGGAGCTTCCCTTTCCTCGTCAACAGACATACCATGTTGAAAACACCGGTTCTCGTCCGATCAACGAAGCTAAGCAACATCGGCACTGGTCAGTACTGGGTGGGTGACCGCTTGAAAACACCACGTTCCGTTGGCAACGTTGCTTTTTGCTTTCGCCTTTTTTTTTTGCATCTTTCTTATCGCTGGTTGACCCCAAGGGGATCACAGCGTTCGGCTAGGCGTGCGGTAATGCTATCGGAACGAAAGCGTCAGGTTTATGATATTAGCGTTAAGTTCAGTCGTGTTAAGATTCGTTGCATTAGACTTAACTAGTATCGGTTCGGTCAGGTGGGTTTAGTTAGGTTCCGGTAAGGCTTGGTTTTGTTTAGTAAGGTTGGGTTAGGTTAGGTTAGGTTAGGTTAGGTTAGGTTAGGTAAGGTTAGGTTAGGTTAGGTTAGGTTAGGTTAGGTTAGGTTAGGTTAGGTTAGGTTAGGTTAGGTTAGGTTAGGTTAGGTTAGGTTAGGTTAAGTTAGGTTAGGTTAGGTTAGGTTAGGTTAGGTAAGGTTAGGTAAGGTTCTGGTTTGGTTAGGTACGTCCAAGTCATGTTTAGTTAGTCTAGTTTATTTAAAGGTTAGGTTAGGTTTAGCTTCTGGTTTGGTTTGGTACGTCAGGTAAGTCAAAAGCGACTGTAGCGTGCACGAATGCACGCGCTGGGTGCGTCCCTTTCCTCGTCAACGGCCATACCATGTTGAAAACACCGGCTCTCGTCCGATAACCGAAGTAAAGCAACATCGGGCGTGGTCAGTACTTGGATGTGTGACCGCTTGGGAACACCACGTGCCGTTGACAACGAAGCTTTTTGCATTTGCTTATATTTAATTTTTTGCAACTTTCTTATCGCTAAGGGGGTTAAGGCTTAGCGCCAAGGGGAACACAGCGTTCGGCTAGGCGTGCAGTAATGCTATCGGAACGAAAGCGTCAGGTTTATGATATTATCGTTAAGTTCAGTCGTGTTTAGATTCGTTGCATTAGACTTTACTAGTATCGGTTCGGTCAGGATGGTTAGTTTAGGTTCCGGTAAGGCTTGGTTGAGATTTAGTAAGGTTAGGTTAGGTTAGGTTAGGTTAGGTTAGGTAAGGTTAGGTTAGGTGAGGTTAGTTTAGGTTAGGTTAGGTTAGGTTCAGGTTTGGTTCGGTAACGTCAAAGTCATGTTTAGTTAGGTTAGTTTATTTAAAGGTTAGGTTAGGTTTCGCTTCAGGTTTGGTTTAGTACGGCAGGTAAGTCAAAAGCGACTGTCGCGTGCACGAATTCACGCGCTGGGTGCTTCCCTTTCCTCGTCAACAGACATACCATGTTGAAAACACCGGTTCTCGTCCGATCAACGAAGCTAAGCAACATCGGCACTGGTCAGTACTGGGTGGGTGACCGCTTGAAAACACCACGTTCCGTTGGCAACGTTGCTTTTTGCATTTGCTTTTTTTTTTTTTGCATCTTTCTTATCGCTGGTTGACCCCAAGGGGATCACAGCGTTCGGCTAGGCGTGCGGTAATGCTTTCGGAACGAAAGCGTCAGGTTTATGATATTAGCGTTAAGTTCAGTCGTGTTAAGATTCGTTGCATTAGACTTAACTAGTATCGGTTCGGTCAGGTGGGTTTAGTTAGGTTCCGGTAAGGCTTGGTTTTGTTTAGTAAGGTTGGGTTAGGTTAGGTTAGGTTAGGTTAAGTTAGGTTAGGTTAGGTTAGGTTAGGTTAGGTAAGGTTAGGTCAGGTTCTGGTTTGGTTAGGTACGTCCAAGTCATGTTTAGTTAGTTTAGTTTATTTAAAGGTTAGGTTAGGTTTAGCTTCAGGTTTGGTTTGGTACGTCAGGTAAGTCAAAAGCGACTGTAGCGTGCACGAATGCACGCGCTGGGTGCGTCCCTTTCCTCGTCAACGGCCATACCATGTTGAAAACACCGGCTCTCGTCCGATAACCGAAGTAAAGCAACATCGGGCGTGGTCAGTACTTGGATGTGTGACCGCTTGGGAACACCACGTGCCGTTGACAACGAAGCTTTTTGCATTTGCTTATATTTAATTTTTTGCAACTTCCTAATCGCTGGTGGATCCCAAGGGGAACACAGCGTTCGGCTAGGCGTGCGGTAATGCTATCGGAACGAAAGCGTCAGGTTTATGATATAATCGTTAAGTTCAGTCGTGTTAAGATTCGTTGCATTAGACTTAACTAGTATCGGTTCGGTCAGGATGGTTAGTTTAGGTTCCGGTAAGGCTTGGTTAAGATTTAGTAAGGTTAGTTTAGGTTAGGTTAGGTAAGGTTAAGTTAGGTTAGGTTAGGTGAGGTTAGGTTAGGTTAGGTTAGGTTAGGTTCAGGTTTGGTTCGGTAACGTCAAAGTCATGTTTAGTTAGGTTAGTTTATTTAAAGGTTAGGTTAGGTTTAGCTTCAGATTGGTTTGGTACGGCAGGTAAGTCAAAAGCGACTGTCGCGTGCACGAATTCACGCGCTGGGAGCTTCCCTTTCCTCGTCAACAGACATACCATGTTGAAAACACCGGTTCTCGTCCGATCAACGAAGCTAAGCAACATCGGCACTGGTCAGTACTGGGTGGGTGACCGCTTGAAAACACCACGTTCCGTTGGCAACGTTGCTTTTTGCATTTGCCTTTTTTTTTTGCATCTTTCTTATCGTTGGTTGACCCCAAGGGGATCACAGCGTTCGGCTAGGCGTGCGGTAATGCTATCGGAACGAAAGCGTCAGGTTTATGATATTAGCGTTAAGTTCAGTCGTGTTAAGATTCGTTGCATTAGACTTAACTAGTATCGGTTCGGTCAGGTGGGTTTAGTTAGGTTCCGGTAAGGCTTGGTTTTGTTTAGTAAGGTTGGGTTAGGTTAGGTTAGGTTAGGTTAGGTTAGGTTAGGTTAGGTTAGGTTAGGTTAGGTTAGGTTAGGTTAGGTTAGGTTAGGTTAGGTTAGGTTAGGTTAGGTTAGGTTAGGTTAGGTTAGGTTAGGTTAGGTTAGGTTAGGTTAGGTTAGGTTAGGTTAGGTTAGGTTAAGTTAGGTTAGGTTAGGTTAGGTTAGGTTAGGTAAGGTTAGGTAAGGTTCTGGTTTGGTTAGGTACGTCCAAGTCATGTTTAGTTAGTTTAGTTTATTTAAAGGTTAGGTTAGGTTTAGCTTCAGGTTTGGTTTGGTACGTCAGGTAAGTCAAAAGCGACTGTAGCGTGCACAAATGCACGCGCTGGGTGCGTCCCTTTCCTCGTCAACGGCCATACCATGTTGAAAACACCGGCTCTCGTCCGATAACCGAAGTAAAGCAACATCGGGCGTGGTCAGTACTTGGATGTGTGACCGCTTGGGAACACCACGTGCCGTTGACAACGAAGCTTTTTGCATTTGCTTATATTTAATTTTTTGCAACTTCCTTATCGCTAAGGGGGTTAAGGCTTAGCGCCAAGGGGAACACAGCGTTCGGCTAGGCGTGCAGTAATGCTATCGGAACGAAAGCGTCAGGTTTATGATATTATCGTTAAGTTCAGTCGTGTTTAGATTCGTTGCATTAGACTTTACTAGTATCGGTTCGGTCATGATGGTTAGTTTAGGTTCCGGTAAGGCTTGGTTGAGATTTAGTAAGGTTAGGTTAGGTTAGGTTAGGTTAGGTTAGGTAAGGTTAGGTTAGGTGAGGTTAGTTTAGGTTAGGTTAGGTTAGGTTCAGGTTTGGTTCGGTAACGTCAAAGTCATGTTTAGTTAGGTTAGTTTATTTAAAGGTTAGGTTAGGTTTCGCTTCAGGTTTGGTTTAGTACGGCAGGTAAGTCAAAAGCGACTGTCGCGTGCACGAATTCACGCGCTGGGTGCTTCCCTTTCCTCGTCAACAGACATACCATGTTGAAAACACCGGTTCTCGTCCGATCAACGAAGCTAAGCAACATCGGCACTGGTCAGTACTGGGTGGGTGACCGCTTGAAAACACCACGTTCCGTTGGCAACGTTGCTTTTTGCATTTGCCTTTTTTTTTTTGCATCTTTCTTATCGCTGGTTGACCCCAAGGGGATCACAGCGTTCGGCTAGGCGTGCGGTAATGCTTTCGGAACGAAAGCGTCAGGTTTATGATATTAGCGTTAAGTTCAGTCGTGTTAAGATTCGTTGCATTAGACTTAACTAGTATCGGTTCGGTCAGGTGGGTTTAGTTAGGTTCCGGTAAGGCTTGGTTTTGTTTAGTAAGGTTGGGTTAGGTTAGGTTAGGTTAGGTTAAGTTAGATTAGGTTAGGTTAGGTTAGGTTAGGTAAGGTTAGGTAAGGTTCTGGTTTGGTTAGGTACGTCCAAGTCATGTTTAGTTAGTTTAGTTTATTTAAAGGTTAGGTTAGTTTTAGCTTCGGGTTTGGTTTGGTACGTCAGGTAAGTCAAAAGCGACTGTAGCGTGCACGAATGCACGCGCTGGGTGCGTCCCTTTCCTCGTCAACGGCCATACCATGTTGAAAACACCGGCTCTCGTCCGATAACCGAAGTAAAGCAACATCGGGCGTGGTCAGTACTTGGATGTGTGACCGCTTGGGAACACCACGTGCCGTTGACAACGAAGCTTTTTGCATTTGCTTATATTTAATTTTTTGCAACTTCCTAATCGCTGGTGGATCCCAAGGGGAACACAGCGTTCGGCTAGGCGTGCGGTAATGCTATCGGAACGAAAGCGTCAGGTTTATGATATTATCGTTAAGTTCAGTCGTGTTAAGATTCGTTGCATTAGACTTAACTAGTATCGGTTCGGTCAGGATGGTTAGTTTAGGTTCCGGTAAGGCTTGGTTGAGATTTAGTAAGGTTGGGTTAGGTTAGGTTAGGTTAGGTTAGGTAAGGTTAGGTTAGGTGAGGTTAGGTTAGGTTAAGTTAGGTTAGGTTCAGGTTTGGTTCGGTCACGTCAAAGTCATGTTTAGTTAGGTTAGTTAATTTAAAGGTTAGGTTAGGTTTAGCTTCAGATTGGTTTGGTACGGCAGGTAAGTCAAAAGCGACTGTCGCGTGCACGAATTCACGCGCTGGGTGCTTCCCTTTCCTCGTCAACAGACATACCATGTTGAAAACACCGGTTCTCGTCCGATCAACGAAGCTAAGCAACATCGGCACTGGTCAGTACTGGGTGGGGGTCCGCTTGAAAACACCACGTTCCGTTGGCAACGTTGCTTTTTGCATTTGCCTTTTTTTTTTTGCATCTTTCTTATCGCTGGTTGACCCCAAGAGGATCACAGCGTTCGGCTAGGCGTGCGGTAATGCTATCGGAACGAAAGCGTCAGGTTTATGATATTAGCGTTAAGTTCAGTCGTGTTAAGATTCGTTGCATTAGACTTAACTAGTATCGGTTCGGTCAGGTGGGTTTAGTTAGGTTCCGGTAAGGCTTGGTTTTGTTTAGTAAGGTTGGGTTAGGTTAGGTTAGGTTAGGTTAAGTTAGGTTAGGTTAGGTTAGGTTAGGTTAGGCAAGGTTAGGTCAGGTTCTGGTTTGGTTAGGTACGTCCAAGTCATGTTTAGTTAGTTTAGTTTATTTAAAGGTTAGGTTAGGTTTAGATTCAGGTTCTGTTTGGTACGTCAGGTAAGTCAAAAGCGACTGTAGCGTGCACGAATGCACGCGCTGGGTGCGTCCCTTTCCTCGTCAACGGCCATACCATGTTGAAAACACCGGCTCTCGTCCGATAACCGAAGTAAAGCAACATCGGGCGTGGTCAGTACTTGGATGTGTGACCGCTTGGGAACACCACGTGCCGTTGACAACGAAGCTTTTTGCATTTGCTTATATTTAATTTTTTGCAACTTCCTAATCGCTGGTGGATCCCAAGGGGAACACAGCGTTCGGCTAGGCGTGCGGTAATGCTATCGGAACGAAAGCGTCAGGTTTATGATATTATCGTTAAGTTCAGTCGTGTTAAGATTCGTTGCATTAGACTTAACTAGTATCGGTTCGGTCTGGTTGGTTAGTTTAGGTTCCGGTAAGGCTTGGTTGAGATTTAGTAAGGTAAGGTTAGGTTAGGTTAGGTTAGGTTAGGTAAGGTTAGGTTAGGTTAGGTTAGGTTAGGTTAGGTTAGGTTAGGTTCAGGTTTGGTTCGGTAACGTCAAAGTCATGTTTAGTTAGGTTAGTTAATTTAAAGGTTAGGTTAGGTTTAGCTTCAGATTGGTTTGGTACGGCAGGTAAGTCAAAAGCGACTGTCGCGTGCACGAATTCACGCGCTGGGTGCTTCCCTTTCCTCGTCAACAGACATACCATGTTGAAAACACCGGTTCTCGTCCGATCAACGAAGCTAAGCAACATCGGCACTGGTCAGTACTGGGTGGGGGTCCGCTTGAAAACACCACGTTCCGTTGGCAACGTTGCTTTTTGCATTTGCCTTTTTTTTTTTGCATCTTTCTTATCGCTGGTTGACCCCAAGAGGATCACAGCGTTCGGCTAGGTCCTGCGGTAATGCTATCGGAACGAAAGCGTCAGGTTTATGATATTAGCGTTAAGTTCAGTCGTGTTAAGATTCGTTGCATTAGACTTAACTAGTATCGGTTCGGTCAGGTGGGTTTAGTTAGGTTCCGGTAAGGCTTGGTTTTGTTTAGTAAGGTTGGGTTAGGTTAGGTTAGGTTAGGTTAAGTTAGGTTAGGTTAGGTTAGGTTAGGTTAGGTAAGGTTAGGTCAGGTTCTGGTTTGGTTAGGTACGTCCAAGTCATGTTTAGTTAGTTTAGTTTATTTAAAGGTTAGGTTAGGTTTAGCTTCAGGTTCTGTTTGGTACGTCAGGTAAGTCAAAAGCGACTGTAGCGTGCACGAATGCACGCGCTGGGTGCGTCCCTTTCCTCGTCAACGGCCATACCATGTTGAAAACACCGGCTCTCGTCCGATCAACGAAGCTAAGCAACATCGGCACTGGTCAGTACTGGGTGGGTGACCGCTTGAAAACACCACGTTCCGTTGGCAACGTTGCTTTTTGCATTTGCCTTTTTTTTTTTGCATCTTTCTTATCGCTGGTTGACCCCAAGAGGATCACAGCGTTCGGCTAGGTCCTGCGGTAATGCTATCGGAACGAAAGCGTCAGGTTTATGATATTAGCGTTAAGTTCATTCGTGTTAAGATTCGTTGCATTAGACTTAACTAGTATCGGTTCGGTCAGGTGGGTTTAGTTAGGTTCCGGTAAGGCTTGGTTTTGTTTAGTAAGGTTGGGTTAGGTTAGGTTAGGTTAGGTTAGGTTAAGTTAGGTTAGGTTAGGTTAGGTTAGGTTAGGTAAGGTTAGGTAAGGTTCTGGTTTGGTTAGGTACGTCCAAGTCATGTTTAGTTAGTTTAGTTTATTTAAAGGTTAGGTTAGGTTTAGCTTCAGGTTTGGTTTGGTACGTCAGGTAAGTCAAAAGCGACTGTAGCGTGCACGAATGCACGCGCTGGGTGCGTCCCTTTCCTCGTCAACGGCCATACCATGTTGAAAACACCGGCTCTCGTCCGATAACCGAAGTAAAGCAACATCGGGCGTGGTCAGTACTTGGATGTGTGACCGCTTGGGAACACCACGTGCCGTTGACAACGAAGCTTTTTGCATTTGCTTATATTTAATTTTTTGCAACTTCCTTATCGCTAAGGGGGTTAAGGCTTAGCGCCAAGGGGAACACAGCGTTCGGCTAGGCGTGCGGTAATGCTATCAGAACGAAAGCGTCAGGTTTATGATATTATCGTTAAGTTCAGTCGTGTTTAGATTCGTTGCATTAGACTTTACTAGTATCGGTTCGGTCAGGATGGTTAGTTTAGGTTCCGGTAAGGCTTGGTTGAGATTTAGTAAGGTTAGGTTAGGTTAGGTTAGGTTAGGTTAGGTAAGGTTAGGTTAGGTGAGGTTAGTTTAGGTTAGGTTAGGTTAGGTTCAGGTTTGGTTCGGTAACGTCAAAGTCATGTTTAGTTAGGTTAGTTTATTTAAAGGTTAGGTTAGGTTTAGCTTCAGGTTTGGTTTGTTACGGCAGGTAAGTCAAAAGCGACTGTCGCGTGCACGAATTCACGCGCTGGGTGCTTCCCTTTCCTCGTCAACAGACATACCATGTTGAAAACACCGGTTCTCGTCCGATCAACGAAGCTAAGCAACATCGGCACTGGTCAGTACTGGGTGGGTGACCGCTTGAAAACACCACGTTCCGTTGGCAACGTTGCTTTTTGCATTTGCCTTTTTTTTTTTGCATCTTTCTTATCGCTGGTTGACCCCAAGGGGATCACAGCGTTCGGCTAGGCGTGCGGTAATGCTTTCGGAACGAAAGCGTCAGGTTTATGATATTAGCGTTAAGTTCAGTCGTGTTAAGATTCGTTGCATTAGACTTAACTAGTATCGGTTCGGTCAGGTGGGTTTAGTTAGGTTCCGGTAAGGCTTGGTTTTGTTTAGTAAGGTTGGGTTAGGTTAGGTTAGGTTAGGTTAAGTTAGATTAGGTTAGGTTAGGTTAGGTAAGGTAAGGTTAGGTCAGGTTCTGGTTTGGTTAGGTACGTCCAAGTCATGTTTAGTTAGTTTAGTTTATTTAAAGGTTAGGTTAGGTTTAGCTTCAGGTTTGGTTTGGTACGTCAGGTAAGTCAAAAGCGACTGTAGCGTGCACGAATGCACGCGCTGGGTGCGTCCCTTTCCTCGTCAACGGCCATACCATGTTGAAAACACCGGCTCTCGTCCGATAACCGAAGTAAAGCAACATCGGGCGTGGTCAGTACTTGGATGTGTGACCGCTTGGGAACACCACGTGCCGTTGACAACGAAGCTTTGTGCATTTGCTTATATTTAATTTTTTGCAACTTCCTAATCCCAAGGGGAACACAGCGTTCGGCTAGGCGTGCGGTAATGCTATCGGAACGAAAGCGTCAGGTTTATGATATTATCGTTAAGTTCAGTCGTGTTAAGATTCGTTGCATTAGACTTAACTAGTATCGGTTCGGTCAGGATGGTTAGTTTAGGTTCCGGTAAGGCTTGGTTGAGATTTAGTAAGGTAAGGTTAGGTTAGGTTAGGTTAGGTTAGGTAAGGTTAGGTTAGGTGACGTTAGGTTAGGTTAGGTAAGGTTAGGTTCAGGTTTGGTTCGGTAACGTCAAAGTCATGTTTAGTTAGGTTAGTTAATTTAAAGGTTAGGTTAGGTTTAGCTTCAGATTGGTTTGGTACGGCAGGTAAGTCAAAAGCGACTGTCGCGTGCACGAATTCACGCGCTGGGTGCTTCCCTTTCCTCGTCAACAGACATACCATGTAGAAAACACCGGTTCTCGTCCGATCAACGAAGCTAAGCAACCTCGGCACTGGTCAGTACTGGGTGGGTGACCGCTTGAAAACACCACGTTCCGTTGGCAACGTTGCTTTTTGCATTTGCCTTTTTTTTTTGCATCTTTCTTATCGCTGGTTGACCCCAAGAGGATCACAGCGTTCGGCTAGGCGTGCGGTAATGCTATCGGAACGAAAGCGTCAGGTTTATGATATTAGCGTTAAGTTCAGTCGTGTTAAGATTCGTTGCATTAGACTTAACTAGTATCGGTTCGGTCAGGTGGGTTTGGTTAGGTTCCGGTAAGGCTTGGTTTTGTTTAGTAAGGTTGGGTTAGGTTAGGTTAGGTTAGGTTAAGTTAGGTCTGGTTAGGTTAGGTTAGGTTAGGTTAGGTAAGGTTAGGTCAGGTTCTGGTTTGGTTAGGTACGTCCAAGTCATGTTTAGTTAGTTTAGTTTATTTAAAGGTTAGGTTAGGTTTAGCTTCAGGTTTGGTTTGGTACGTCAGGTAAGTCAAAAGCGACTGTAGCGTGCACGAATGCACGCGCTGGGTGCGTCCCTTTCCTCGTCAACGGCCATACCATGTTGAAAACACCGGCTCTCGTCCGATAACCGAAGTAAAGCAACATCGGGCGTGGTCAGTACTTGGATGTGTGACCGCTTGGGAACACCACGTGCCGTTGACAACGAAGCTTTTTGCATTTGCTTATATTTAATTTTTTGCAACTTCCTAATCCCAAGGGGAACACAGCGTTCGGCTAGGCGTGCGGTAATGCTATCGGAACGAAAGCGTCAGGTTTATGATATTATCGTTAAGTTCAGTCGTGTTAAGATTCGTTGCATTAGACTTAACTAGTATCGGTTCGGTCAGGATGGTTAGTTTAGGTTCCGGTAAGGCTTGGTTGAGATTTAGTAAGGTAAGGTTAGGTTAGGTTAGGTTAGGTTAGGTTAGGTAAGGTTAGGTTAGGTGAGGTTAGGTTAGGTTAGGTTAGGTTAGGTTCAGGTTTGGTTCGGTAACGTCAAAGTCATGTTTAGTTAGGTTAGTTAATTTAAAGGTTAGGTTAGGTTTAGCTTCAGATTGGTTTGGTACGGCAGGTAAGTCAAAAGCGACTGTCGCGTGCACGAATTCACGCGCTGGGTGCTTCCCTTTCCTCGTCAACAGACATACCATGTTGAAAACACCGGTTCTAGTCCGATCAACGAAGCTAAGCAACATCGGCACTGGTCAGTACTGGGTGGGTGACCGCTTGAAAACACCACGTTCCGTTGGCAACGTTGCTTTTTGCATTTGCCTTTTTTTTTTTGCATCTTTCTTATCGCTGGTTGACCCCAAGGGGATCACAGCGTTCGGCTAGGCGTGCGGTAATGCTATCGGAACGAAAGCGTCAGGTTTATGATATTAGCGTTAAGTTCAGTCGTGTTAAGATTCGTTGCATTAGACTTAACTAGTATCGGTTCGGTCAGGTGGGTTTAGTTAGGTTCCGGTAAGGCTTGGTTTTGTTTAGTAAGGTTGGGTTAGGTTAGGTTAGGATAGGTTAAGTTAGGTTAGGTTAGGTTAGGTTAGGTTAGGTTAGGTTAGGTAAGGTTAGGTAAGGTTCTGGTTTGGTTAGGTACGTCCAAATCATGTTTAGTTAGTTTAGTTTATTTAAAGGTTAGGTTAGGTTAAGCTTCAGGTTTGGTTTGGTACGTCAGGTAAGTCAAAAGCGACTGTAGCGTGCACGAATGCACGCGCTGGGTGCGTCCTGTTCCTCGTCAACGGCCATACCATGTTGAAAACACCGGCTCTCGTCCGATAACCGAAGTAAAGCAACATCGGGCGTGGTCAGTACTTGGATGTGTGACCGCTTGGGAACACCACGTGCCGTTGACAACGAAGCTTTTTGCATTTGCTTATATTTAATTTTTTGCAACTTCCTTATCGCTAAGGGGGTTAAGGCTTAGCGCCAAGGGGAACACAGCGTTCGGCTAGGCGTGCGGTAATGCTATCGGAACGAAAGCGTCAGGTTTATGATATTATCGTAAGGTTAAGTCGTGTTTAGATTCGTTGCATTAGACTTTACTAGTATCGGTTCGGTCAGGATGGTTAGTTTAGGTTCCGGTAAGGCATGGTTGAGATTTAGTAAGGTTAGGTTAGGTTAGGTTAGGTTAGGTTAGGTTAGGTAAGGTTAGGTTTGGTGAGGTTAGGTTAGGTTAGGTTAGGTAAGGTTCAGGTTTGGTTCGGTAACGTCAAAGTCATGTTTAGTTAGGTTAGTTTATTTAAAGGTTAGGTTAGCTTCAGGTTTGGTTTGGTACGGCAGGTAAGTCAAAAGCGACTGTCGCGTGCACGAATTCACGCGCTGGGTGCTTCCCTTTCCTCGTCAACAGACATACCATGTTGAAAACACCGGTTCTCGTCCGATCAACGAAGCTAAGCAACATCGGCACTGGTCAGTACTGGGTGGGTGACCGCTTGAAAACACCACGTTCCGTTGGCAACGTTGCTTTTTGCATTTGCCATTTTTTTGCATCTTTCTTATCGCTGGTTGACCCCAAGGGGATCACAGCGTTCGGCTAGGCGTGCGGTAATGCTATCGGAACGAAAGCGTCAGGTTTATGATTTTAGCGTTAAGTTCAGTCGTGTTAAGATTCGTTGCATTAGACTTAACTAGTATCGGTTCGGTCAGGATGGTTAGTTTAGGTTCCGGTAAGGCTTGGTTGAGATTTAGTAAGGTAAGGTTAGGTTAGGTTAGGTTAGGTTAGGTTTGGTAAGGTTAGGTTAGGTGAGGTTAGGTTAGGTTAGGTTAGGTTAGGTTCAGGTTTGGTTCGGTAACGTCAAAGTCATGTTTAGTTAGGTTAGTTAATTTAAAGGTTAGGTTAGGTTTAGCTTCAGATTGGTTTGGTACGGCAGGTAAGTCAAAAGCGACTGTCGCGTGCACGAATTCACGCGCTGGGTGCTTCCCTTTCCTCGTCAACAGACATACCATGTTGAAAACACCGGTTCTAGTCCGATCAACGAAGCTAAGCAACATCGGCACTGGTCAGTACTGGGTGGGTGACCGCTTGAAAACACCACGTTCCGTTGGCAACGTTGCTTTTTGCATTTGCCTTTTTTTTTTGCATCTTTCTTATCGCTGGTTGACCCCAAGAGGATCACAGCGTTCGGCTAGGCGTGCGGTAATGCTATCGGAACGAAAGCGTCAGGTTTATGATATTAGCGTTAAGTTCAGTCGTGTTAAGATTCGTTGCATTAGACTTAACTAGTATCGGTTCGGTCAGGTGGGTTTAGTTAGGTTCCGGTAAGGCTTGGTTTTGTTTAGTAAGGTTGGGTTAGGTTAGGTTAGGTTAGGTTAAGTTAGGTTAGGTTAGGCTAGGTTAGGTTAGGTAAGGTTAGGTCAGGTTCTGGTTTGGTTAGGTACGTCCAAGTCATGTTTAGTTAGTTTAGTTTATTTAAAGGTTAGGTTAGGTTTAGCTTCAGGTTTGGTTTGGTACGTCAGGTAAGTCAAAAGCGACTGTAGCGTGCACGAATGCACGCGCTGGGTGCGTCCCTTTCCTCGTCAACGGCCATACCATGTTGAAAACACCGGCTCTCGTCCGATAACCGAAGTAAAGCAACATCGGGCGTGGTCAGTACTTGGATGTGTGACCGCTTGGGAACACCACGTGCCGTTGACAACGAAGCTTTTTGCATTTGCTTATATTTAATTTTTTGCAACTTCCTAATCCCAAGGGGAACACAGCGTTCGGCTAGGCGTGGGGTAATGCTATCGGAACGAAAGCGTCAGGTTTATGATATTATCGTTAAGTTCAGTCGTGTTAAGATTCGTTGCATTAGACTTAACTAGTATCGGTTCGGTCAGGATGGTTAGTTTAGGTTCCGGTAAGGCTTGGTTGAGATTTAGGAAGGTAAGGTTAGGTTAGGTTAGGTTAGGTTAGGTAAGGTTCTGGTTTGGTTAGGTACGTCCAAATCATGTTTAGTTAGTTTAGTTTATTTAAAGGTTAGGTTAGGTTAAGCTTCAGGTTTGGTTTGGTACGTCAGGTAAGTCAAAAGCGACTGTAGCGTGCACGAATGCACGCGCTGGGTGCGTCCCTTTCCTCGTCAACGGCCATACCATGTTGAAAACACCGGCTCTCGTCCGATAACCGAAGTAAAGCAACATCGGGCGTGGTCAGTACTTGGATGTGTGACCGCTTGGGAACACCACGTGCCGTTGACAACGAAGCTTTTTGCATTTGCTTATATTTAATTTTTTGCAACTTCCTAATCCCAAGGGGAACACAGCGTTCGGCTAGGCGTGCGGTAATGCTATCGGAACGAAAGCGTCAGGTTTATGATATTATCGTTAAGTTCAGTCGTGTTAAGATTCGTTGCATTAGACTTAACTAGTATCGGTTCGGTCAGGATGGTTAGTTTAGGTTCCGGTAAGGCTTGGTTGAGATTTAGTAAGGTAAGGTTAGGTTAGGTTAGGTTAGGTTAGGTTAGGTAAGGTTAGGTTAGGTGAGGTTAGGTTAGGTTAGGTTAGGTTAGGTTCAGGTTTGGTTCGGTAACGTCAAAGTCATGTTTAGTTAGGTTAGTTAATTTAAAGGTTAGGTTAGGTTTAGCTTCAGATTGGTTTGGTACGGCAGGTAAGTCAAAAGCGACTGTCGCGTGCACGAATTCACGCGCTGGGTGCTTCCCTTTCCTCGTCAACGGACATACCATGTTGAAAACACCGGTTCTAGTCCGATCAACGAAGCTAAGCAACATCGGCACTGGTCAGTACTGGGTGGGTGACCGCTTGAAAACACCACGTTCCGTTGGCAACGTTGCTTTTTGCATTTGCCTTTTTTTTTTTGCATCTTTCTTATCGCTGGTTGACCCCAAGGGGATCACAGCGTTCGGCTAGGCGTGCGGTAATGCTATCGGAACGAAAGCGTCAGGTTTATGATATAAGCGTTAAGTTCAGTCGTGTGAAGATTCGTTGCATTAGACTTAACTAGTATCGGTTCGGTCAGGTGGGTTTAGTTAGGTTCCGGTAAGGCTTGGTTTTGTTTAGTAAGGTTGGGTTAGGTTAGGTTAGGATAGGTTAAGTTAGGTTAGGTTAGGTTAGGTTAGGTTAGGTTAGGTTAGGTAAGGTTAGGTAAGGTTCTGGTTTGGTTAGGTACGTCCAAATCATGTTTAGTTAGTTTAGTTTATTTAAAGGTTAGGTTAGGTTAAGCTTCAGGTTTGGTTTGGTACGTCAGGTAAGTCAAAAGCGACTGTAGCGTGCACGAATGCACGCGCTGGGTGCGTCCCTTTCCACGTCAACGGCCATACCATGTTGAAAACACCGGCTCTCGTCCGATAACCGAAGTAAAGCAACATCGGGCGTGGTCAGTACTTGGATGTGTGACCGCTTGGGAACACCACGTGCCGTTGACAACGAAGCTTTTTGCATTTGCTTATATTTAATTTTTTGCAACTTCCTTATCGCTAAGGGGGTTAAGGCTTAGCGCCAAGGGGAACACAGCGTTCGGCTAGGCGTGCGGTAATGCTATCGGAACGAAAGCGTCAGGTTTATGATATTATCGTAAGGTTAAGTCGTGTTTAGATTCGTTGCATTAGACTTTACTAGTATCGGTTCGGTCAGGATGGTTAGTTTAGGTTCCGGTAAGGCTTGGTTGAGATTTAGTAAGGTTAGGTTAGGTTAGGTTAGGTTAGGTTAGGTTAGGTTAGGTAAGGTTAGGTTAGGTGAGGTTAGGTTAGGTTAGGTTAGGTAAGGTTCAGGTTTGGTTCGGTAACGTCAAAGTCATGTTTAGTTAGGTTAGTTTATTTAAAGGTTAGGTTAGCTTCAGGTTTGGTTTGGTACGGCAGGTAAGTCAAAAGCGACTGTCGCGTGCACGAATTCACGCGCTGGGTGCTTCCCTTTCCTCGTCAACAGACATACCATGTTGAAAACACCGGTTCTAGTCCGATCAACGAAGCTAAGCAACATCGGCACTGGTCAGTACTGGGTGGGTGACCGCTTGAAAACACCACGTTCCGTTGGCAACGTTGCTTTTTGCATTTGCCTTTTTTTTTTGCATCTTTCTTATCGCTGGTTGACCCCAAGAGGATCACAGCGTTCGGCTAGGCGTGCGGTAATGCTATCGGAACGAAAGCGTCAGGTTTATGATATTAGCGTTAAGTTCAGTCGTGTTAAGATTCGTTGCATTAGACTTAACTAGTATCGGTTCGGTCAGGTGGGTTTAGTTAGGTTCCGGTAAGGCTTGGTTTTGTTTAGTAAGGTTGGGTTAGGTTAGGTTAGGTTAGGTTAAGTTAGGTTAGGTTAGGCTAGGTTAGGTTAGGTAAGGTTAGGTCAGGTTCTGGTTTGGTTAGGTACGTCCAAGTCATGTTTAGTTAGTTTAGTTTATTTAAAGGTTAGGTTAGGTTTAGCTTCAGGTTTGGTTTGGTACGTCAGGTAAGTCAAAAGCGACTGTAGCGTGCACGAATGCACGCGCTGGGTGCGTCCCTTTCCTCGTCAACGGCCATACCATGTTGAAAACACCGGCTCTCGTCCGATAACCGAAGTAAAGCAACATCGGGCGTGGTCAGTACTTGGATGTGTGACCGCTTGGGAACACCACGTGCCGTTGACAACGAAGCTTTTTGCATTTGCTTATATTTAATTTTTTGCAACTTCCTTATCGCTAAGGGGGTTCAGGCTTAGCGCCAAGGGGAACACAGCGTTCGGCTAGGCGTGCGGTAATGCTATCGGAACGAAAGCGTCAGGTTTATGATATTATCGTTAAGTTCAGTCGTGTTAAGATTCGTTGCATTAGACTTAACTAGTATCGGTTCGGTCAGGATGGTTAGTTTAGGTTCCGGTAAGGCTTGGTTGAGATTTAGTAAGGTAAGGTTAGGTTAGGTTAGGTTAGGTTAGGTAAGGTTAGGTTAGGTGAGGTTAGGTTAGGTTAGGTTAGGTTAGGTTCAGGTTTGGTTCGGTAACGTCAAAGTCATGTTTAGTTAGGTTAGTTTATTTAAAGGTTAGGTTAGGTTTTGCTTCAGATTGGTTTGGTACGGCAGGTAAGTCAAAAGCGACTGTCGCGTGCACGAATTCACGCGCTGGGTGCTTCCCTTTCCTCGTCAACAGACATACCATGTTGAAAACACCGGTTCTCGTCCGATCAACGAAGCTAAGCAACATCGGCACTGGTCAGTACTGGGTGGGTGACCGCTTGAAAACACCACGTTCCGTTGGCAACGTTGCTTTTTGCATTTGCCTTTTTTTTTTTGCATCTTTCTTATCGCTGGTTGACCCCAAGGGGATCACAGCGTTCGGCTAGGCGTGCGGTAATGCTATCGGAACGAAAGCGTCAGGTTTATGATATCAGCGTTAAGTTCAGTCGTGTTAAGATTCGTTGCATTAGACTTAACTAGTATCGGTTCGGTCAGGTGGGTTTAGTTAGGTTCCGGTAAGGCTTGGTTTTGTTTAGTAAGGTTGGGTTAGGTTAGGTTAGGTTAGGTTAAGTTAGGTTAGGTTAGGTTAGGTTAAGTTAGGTTAGGTTAGGTTAGGTTAGGTTAGGTAAGGTTAGGTAAGGTTCTGGTTTGGTTAGGTACGTCCAAATTATGTTTAGTTAGTTTAGTTTATTTAAAGGTTAGGTTAGGTTTAGCTTCAGGTTTGGATTGGTACGTCAGGTAAGTCAAAAGCGACTGTAGCGTGCACGAATGCACGCGCTGGGTGCGTCCCTTTCCTCGTCAACGGCCATACCATGTTGAAAACATCGGCTCTCGTCCGATAACCGAAGTAAAGCAACATCGGGCGTGGTCAGTACTTGGATGTGTGACCGCTTGGGAACACCACGTGCCGTTGACAACGAGGCTTTTTGCATTTGCTTATATTTAATTTTTTGCAACTTCCTAATCGCTGGTGGATCCCAAGGGGAACACAGCGTTCGGCTAGGCGTGCGGTAATGCTATCGGAACGAAAGCGTCAGGTTTATGATATTATCGTTAAGTTCAGTCGTGTTAAGATTCGTTGCATTAGACTTAACTAGTATCGGTTCGGTCAGGATGGTTAGTTTAGGTTCCGGTAAGGCTTGGTTGAGATTTAGTAAGGTAAGGTTAGGTTAGGTTAGGTTAGGTTAGGTAAGGTTAAGTTAGGTGAGGTTAGGTTAGGTTAGGTTAGGTTAGGTTCGGGTTTGGTTCGGTAACGTCAAAGTCATGTTTAGTTAGGTTAGTTTATTTAAAGGTTAGGTTAGGTTTAGCTTCAGATTGGTTTGGTACGGCAGGTAAGTCAAAAGCGACTGTCGCGTGCACGAATTCACGCGCTGGGTGCTTCCCTTTCCTCGTCAACAGACATGCCATAATAAAAACACCGGTTCTCGTCCGATCAACGAAGCTAAGCAACATCGGCACTGGTCAGTACTGGGTGGGTGACCGCTTGAAAACACCACGTTCCGTTGGCAACGTTGCTTTTTGCATTTGCCTTTTTTTTTTTGCATCTTTCTTATCGCTGGTTGACCCCAAGGGGATCACAGCGTTCGGCTAGGCGTGCGGTAATGCTATCGGTACGAAAGCGTCAGGTTTATGATATCAGCGTTAAGTTCAGTCGTGTTAAGATTCGTTGCATTAGACTTAACTAGTATCGGTTCGGTCAGGTGGGTTTAGTTAGGTTCCGGTAAGGCTTGGTTTTGTTTAGTAACGTTGGGTTAGGTTAGGTTAGGTTAGGTTAAGTTAGGTTAGGTTAGGTTAGGTTAAGTTAGGTTAGGTTAGGTTAGGTTAGGTTAGGTAAGGTTAGGTAAGGTTCTGGTTTGGTTAGGTACGTCCAAATTATGTTTAGTTAGTTTAGTTTATTTAAAGGTTAGGTTAGGTTTAGCTTCAGGTTTGGTTTGGTACGTCAGGTAAGTCAAAAGCGACTGTAGCGTGCACGAATGCACGCGCTGGGTGCGTCCCTTTCCTCGTCAACGGCCATACCATGTTGAAAACATCGGCTCTCGTCCGATAACCGAAGTAAAGCAACATCGGGCGTGGTCAGTACTTGGATGTGTGACCGCTTGGGAACACCACGTGCCGTTGACAACGAAGCTTTTTGCATTTGCTTATATTTAATTTTTTGCAACTTCCTAATCGCTGGTGGATCCCAAGGGGAACACAGCGTTCGGCTAGGCGTGCGGTAATGCTATCGGAACGAAAGCGTCAGGTTTATGATATTATCGTTAAGTTCAGTCGTGTTTAGATTCGTTGCATTAGACTTAACTAGTATCGGTTCGGTCAGGATGGTTAGTTTAGGTTCCGGTAAGGCTTGGTTGAGATTTAGTAAGGTTAGTTTAGGTTAGGTTAGGTTAGGTTAGGTAAGGTTAGGTTAGGTGAGGTTAGGTTAGGTTAGGTTAGGTTAGGTTCAGGTTTGGTTCGGTAACGTCAAAGTCATGTTTAGTTAGGTTAGTTTATTTAAAGGTTAGGTTAGGTTTAGCTTCAGGTTTGGTTTGGTACGGCAGGTAAGTCAAAAGCGACTGTCGCGTGCACGAATTCACGCGCTGGGTGCTTCCCTTTCCTCGTCAACAGACATACCATGTTGAAAACACCGGTTCTCGTCCGATCAACGAAGCTAAGCAACATCGGCACTGGTCAGTACTGGGTGGGTGACCGCTTGAAAACACCACGTTCCGTTGGCAACGTTGCTTTTTGCATTTGCCTTTTTTTTTTTGCATCTTTCTTATCGCTGGTTGACCTTAAGGGGATCACAGCGTTCGGCTAGGCGTGCGGTAATGCTATCGGAACGAAAGCGTCAGGTTTATGATATTAGCGTTAAGTTCAGTCGTGTTAAGATTCGTTGCATTAGACTTAACTAGTATCGATTCGGTCAGGTGGGTTTAGTTAGGTTCCGGTAAGGCTTGGTTTTGTTAAGTAAGGTTGGGTTAGGTTAGGTTAGGTTAGGTTAAGTTAGGTTAGGTTAGGTTAGGTTAGGTTAGGTAAGGTTAGGTAAGGTTCTGGTTTGGTTAGGTTCGTCCAAGTCATGTTTAGTTAGTTTAGTTTATTTAAAGGTTAGGTTAGGTTTAGCTTCAGGTTTGGTTTGGTACATCAGGTAAGTCAAAAGCGACTGTAGCGTGCACGAATGCACGCGCTGGGTGCGTCCCTTTCCTCGTCAACGGCCATACCATGTTGAAAACACCGGCTCTCGTCCGATAACCGAAGTAAAGCAACATCGGGCGTGGTCAGTACTTGGATGTGTGACCGCTTGGGAACACCACGTGCCGTTGACAACGAAGCTTTTTGCATTTGCTTATATTTAATTTTTTGCAACTTCCTTATCGCTAAGGGGGTTCAGGCTTAGCGCCAAGGGGAACACAGCGTTCGGCTAGGCGTGCGGTAATGCTATCGGAACGAAAGCGTCAGGTTTATGATATTATCGTTAAGTTCAGTCGTGTTAAGATTCGTTGCATTAGACTTAACTAGTATCGGTTCGGTCAGGATGGTTAGTTTAGGTTCCGGTAAGGCTTGGTTGAGATTTAGTAAGGTAAGGTTAGGTTAGGTTAGGTTAGGTTAGGTAAGGTTAGGTTAGGTGAGGTTAGGTTAGGTTAGGTTAGGTTAGGTTCGGGTTTGGTTCGGTAACGTCAAAGTCATGTTTAGTTAGGTTAGTTTATTTAAAGGTTAGGTTAGGTTTAGCTTCAGATTGGTTTGGTACGGCAGGTAAGTCAAAAGCGACTGTCGCGTGCACGAATTCACGCGCTGGGTGCTTCCCTTTCCTCGTCAACAGACATACCATAATAAAAACACCGGTTCTCGTCCGATCAACGAAGCTAAGCAACATCGGCACTGGTCAGTACTGGGTGGGTGACCGCTTGAAAACACCACGTTCCGTTGGCAACGTTGCTTTTTGCATTTGCCTTTTTTTTTTTGCATCTTTCTTATCGCTGGTTGACCCCAAGGGGATCACAGCGTTCGGCTAGGCGTGCGGTAATGCTATCGGAACGAAAGCGTCAGGTTTATGATATCAGCGTTTAGTTCAGTCGTGTTAAGATTCGTTGCATTAGACTTAACTAGTATCGGTTCGGTCAGGTGGGTTTAGTTAGGTTCCGGTAAGGCTTGGTTTTGTTTAGTAAGGTTTGGTTAGGTTAGGTTAGGTTAGGTTAAGTTAGGTTAGGTTTGGTTAGGTTAAGTTAGGTTAGGTTAGGTTAGGTTAGGTTAGGTAAGGTTAGGTAAGGTTCTGGTTTGGTTAGGTACGTCCAAATTATGTTTAGTTAGTTTAGTTTATTTAAAGGTTAGGTTAGGTTTAGCTTCAGGTTTGGATTGGTACGTCAGGTAAGTCAAAAGCGACTGTAGCGTGCACGAATGCACGCGCTGGGTGCGTCCCTTTCCTCGTCAACGGCCATACCATGTTGAAAACATCGGCTCTCGTCCGATAACCGAAGTAAAGCAACATCGGGCGTGGTCAGTACTTGGATGTGTGACCGCTTGGGAACACCACGTGCCGTTGACAACGAAGCTTTTTGCATTTGCTTATATTTAATTTTTTGCAACTTCCTAATCGCTGGTGGATCCCAAGGGGAACACAGCGTTCGGCTAGGCGTGCGGTAATGCTATCGGAACGAAAGCGTCAGGTTTATGATATTATCGTTAAGTTCAGTCGTGTTTAGATTCGTTGCATTAGACTTAACTAGTATCGGTTCGGTCAGGATGGTTAGTTTAGGTTCCGGTAAGGCTTGGTTGAGATTTAGTAAGGTTAGTTTAGGTTAGGTTAGGTTAGGTTAGGTAAGGTTAGGTTAGGTGAGGTTAGGATCGGTTAGGTTAGGTTAGGTTCAGGTTTGGTTCGGTAACGTCAAAGTCATGTTTAGTTAGGTTAGTTTATTTAAAGGTTAGGTTAGGTTTAGCTTCAGGTTTGGTTTGGTACGGCAGGTAAGTCAAAAGCGACTGTCGCGTGCACGAATTCACGCGCTGGGTGCTTCCCTTTCCTCGTCAACAGACATACCATGTTGAAAACACCGGTTCTCGTCCGATCAACGAAGCTAAGCAACATCGGCACTGGTCAGTACTGGGTGGGTGACCGCTTGAAAACACCACGTTCCGTTGGCAACGTTGCTTTTTGCATTTGCCTTTTTTTTTTTTGCATCTTTCTTATCGCTGGTTGACCTTAAGGGGATTACAGCGTTCGGCTAGGCGTGCGGTAATGCTATCGGAACGAAAGCGTCAGGTTTATGATATTAGCGTTAAGTTCAGTCGTGTTAAGATTCGTTGCATTAGACTTAACTAGTATCGATTCGGTCAGGTGGGTTTAGTTAGGTTCCGGTAAGGCTTGGTTTTGTTTAGTAAGGTTGGGTTAGGTTAGGTTAGGTTAGGTTAAGTTAGGCTAGGTTAGGTTAGGTTAGGTTAGGTAAGGTTAGGTAAGGTTCTGGTTTGGTTAGGTTCGTCCAAGTCATGTTTAGTTAGTTTAGTTTATTTAAAGGTTAGGTTAGGTTTAGCTTCAGGTTTGGTTTGGTACATCAGGTAAGTCAAAAGCGACTGTAGCGTGCACGAATGCACGCGCTGGGTGCGTCCCTTTCCTCGTCAACGGCCATGCCATGTTGAAAACACCGGCTCTCGTCCGATAACCGAAGTAAAGCAACATCGGGCGTGGTCAGTACTTGGATGTGTGACCGCTTGGGAACACCACGTGCCGTTGACAACGAAGCTTTTTGCATTTGCTTATATTTAATTTTTTGCAACTTCCTTATCGCTAAGGGGGTTCAGGCTTAGCGCCAAGGGGAACACAGCGTTCGGCTAGGCGTGCGGTAATGCTTTCGGAACGAAAGCGTCAGGTTTATGATATTATCGTTAAGTTCAGTCGTGTTAAGATTCGTTGCATTAGACTTAACTAGTATCGGTTCGGTCAGGATGGTTAGTTTAGGTTCCGGTAAGGCTTGGTTGAGATTTAGTAAGGTAAGGTTAGGTTAGGTTAGGTTAGGTTAGGTAAGGTTAGGTTAGGTGAGGTAAGGTTAGGTTAGGTTAGGTTAGGTTCAGGTTTGGTTCGGTAACGTCAAAGTCATGTTTAGTTAGGTTAGTTTATTTAAAGGTTAGGTTAGGTTTAGCTTCAGATTGGTTTGGTACGGCAGGTAAGTCAAAAGCGACTGTCGCGACTTTCCTCGTCAACAGACATACCATGTTGAAAACACCGGTTCTCGTCCGATCAACGAAGCTAAGCAACATCGGCACTGGTCAGTACTGGGTGGGTGACCGCTTGAAAACACCACGTTCCGTTGGCAACGTTGCTTTTTGCATTTGCCTTTTTTTTTTTGCATCTTTCTTATCGCTGGTTGACCCCAAGGGGATCACAGCGTTCGGCTAGGCGTGCGGTAATGCTATCGGAACGAAAGCGTCAGGTTTATGATATTAGCGTTAAGTTCAGTCGTGTTAAGATTCGTTGCATTAGACTTAACTAGTATCGGTTCGGTCAGGTGGGTTTAGTTAGGTTCCGGTAAGGCTTGGTTTTGTTTAGTAAGGTTGGGTTAGGTTAGGTTAGGTTAGGTTAAGTTAGGTTAGGTTAGGTTAGGTTAGGTAAGGTTAGGTAAGGTTCTGGTTTGGTTAGGTTCGTCCAAGTCATGTTTAGTTAGTTTAGTTTATTTAAAGATTAGGTTAGGTTTAGCTTCAGGTTTGGTTTGGTACGTCAGGTAAGTCAAAAGCGACTGTAGCGTGCACGAATGCACGCGCTGGGTGCGTCCCTTTCCTCGTCAACGGCCATACCATGTTGAAAACACCGGCTCTCGTCCGATAACCGAAGTAAAGCAACAACGGGCGTGGTCAGTACTTGGATGTGTGACCGCTTGGGAACACCACGTGCCGTTGACAACGAAGCTTTTTGCATTTGCTTATATTTAATTTTTTGCAACTTCCTTATCGCTAAGGGGGTTCAGGCTTAGCGCCAAGGGGAACACAGCGTTCGGCTAGGCGTGCGGTAATGCTATCGGAACGAAAGCGTCAGGTTTATGATATTATCGTTAAGTTCAGTCGCGTTTAGATTCGTTGCATTAGACTTAACTAGTATCGGTTCAGTCAGGATGGTTAGTTTAGGTTCCGGTAAGGCTTGGTTGAGATTTAGTAAGGTAAGGTTAGGTTAGGTTAGGTTAGGTTAGGTAAGGTTAGGTTAGGTGAGGTTAGGTTAGGTTAGGTTAGGTTAGGTTCAGGTTTGGTTCGGTAACGTCAAAGTCATGTTTAGTTAGGTTAGTTTATTTAAAGGTTAGGTTAGGTTTAGCTTCAGATTGGTTTGGTACGGCAGGTAAGTCAAAAGCGACTGTCGCTTGCACGAATTCACGCGCTGGGTGCTTCCCTTTCCTCGTCAACAGACATACCATGTTGAAAACACCGGTTCTCGTCCGATCAACGAAGCTAAGCAACATCGGCACTGGTCAGTACTGGGTGGGTGACCGCTTGAAAACACCACGTTCCGTTGGCAACGTTGCTTTTTGCATTTGCCTTTTTTTTTTTGCATCTTTCTTATCGCTGGTTGACCCCAAGGGGATCACAGCGTTCGGCTAGGCGTGCGGTAATGCTATCGGAACGAAAGCGTCAGGTTTATGATATTAGCGTTAAGTTCATTCGTGTTAAGATTCGTTGCATTAGACTTAACTAGTATCGGTTCGGTCAGGTGGGTTTAGTTAGGTTCCGGTAAGGCTTGGTTTTGTTTAGTAAGGTTGGGTTAGGTTAGGTTAGGTTAAGTTAGGTTACGTTAGGTTAGGTTAAGTTAGGTTAGGTTAGGTTAGGTTAGGTTAGGTAAGGTTAGGTAAGGTTCTGGTTTGGTTAGGTACGTCCAAATTATGTTTAGTTAGTTTAGTTTATTTAAAGGTTAGGTTAGGTTTAGCTTCAGGTTTGGTTTGGTACGTCAGGTAAGTCAAAAGCGACTGTAGCGTGCACGAATGCACGCGCTGGGTAAGTCCCTTTCCTCGTCAACGGCCATACCATGTTGAAAACACCGGCTCTCGTCCGATAACCGAAGTAAAGCAACATCGGGCGTGGTCAGTACTTGGATGTGTGACCGCTTGGGTAACACCACGTGCCGTTGACAACGAAGCTTTTTGCATTTGCTTATATTTAATTTTTTGCAACTTCCTAATCGCTGGTGGATCCCAAGGGGAACACAGCGTTCGGCTAGGCGTGCGGTAATGCTATCGGAACGAAAGCGTCAGGTTTATGATTATATCGTTAAGTTCAGTCGTGTTAAGATTCGTTGCATTAGACTTAACTAGTATCGGTTCGGTCAGGATGGTTAGTTTAGGTTCCGGTAAGGCTTGGTTGAGATTTAGTAAGGTTAGGTTAGGTTAGGTTAGGTTAGGTAAGGAAAGGTTAGGTTAGGTGAGGTTAGGTTAGGTTAGGTTAGGTTAGGTTCAGGTTTGGTTCGGTAACGTCAAAGTCATGTTTAGTAAGGTTAGTTTATTTAAAGGTTAGGTTAGGTTTAGCTTCAGGTTTGGTTCGGTACGGCAGGTAAGTCAAAAGCGACTGTCGCGTGCACGAATTCACGCGCTGGGTGCTTCCCTTTCCTCGTCAACAGACATACCATGTTGAAGACACCGGTTCTCGTCCGATCAACGAAGCTAAGCAACATCGGCACTGGTCAGTACTGGGTGGGTGACCGCTTGAAAACACCACGTTCCGTTGGCAACGTTGCTTTTTGCATTTGCCTTTTTTTTTTTTGCATCTTTCTTATCGCTGGTTGACCTTAAGGGGATCACAGCGTTCGGCTAGGCGTGCGGTAATGCTATCGGAACGAAAGCGTCAGGTTTATGATATTAGCGTTAAGTTCAGTCGTGTTAAGATTCGTTGCATTAGACTTAACTAGTATCGATTCGGTCAGGTGGGTTTAGTTAGGTTCCGGTAAGGCTTGGTTTTGTTTAGTAAGGTTGGGTTAGGTTAGGTTAGGTTAGGTTAAGTTAGGTTAGGTTAGGTTAGGTTAGGTTAGGTAAGGTTAGGTAAGGTTCTGGTTTGGTTAGGTTCGTCCAAGTCATGTTTAGTTAGTTTAGTTTATTTAAAGGTTAGGTTAGGTTTAGCTTCAGGTTTGGTTTGGTACATCAGGTAAGTCAAAAGCGACTGTAGCGTGCACGAATGCACGCGCTGGGTGCGTCCCTTTCCTCGTCAACGGCCATACCATGTTGAAAACACCGGCTCTCGTCCGATAACCGAAGTAAAGCAACATCGGGCGTGGTCAGTACTTGGATGTGTGACCGCTTGGGAACACCACGTGCCGTTGACAACGAAGCTTTTTGCATTTGCTTATATTTAATTTTTTGCAACTTCCTTATCGCTAAGGGGGTTCAGGCTTAGCGCCAAGGGGAACACAGCGTTCGGCTAGGCGTGCGGTAATGCAATCGGAACGAAAGCGTCAGGTTTATGATATTATCGTTAAGTTCAGTCGTGTTAAGATTCGTTGCATTAGACTTAACTAGTATCGGTTCGGTCAGGATGGTTAGTTTAGGTTCCGGTAAGGCTTGGTTGAGATTTAGTAAGGTAAGGTTAGGTTAGGTTAGGTTAGGTTAGGTAAGGTTAGGTTAGGTGAGGTTAGGTTAGGTTAGGTTAGGTTAGGTTCGGGTTTGGTTCGGTAACGTCAAAGTCATGTTTAGTTAGGTTAGTTTATTTAAAGGTTAGGTTAGGTTTAGCTTCAGATTGGTTTGGTACGGCAGGTAAGTCAAAAGCGACTGTCGCGTGCACGAATTCACGCGCTGGGTGCTTCCCTTTCCTCGTCAACAGACATACCATAATAAAAACACCGGTTCTCGTCCGATCAACGAAGCTAAGCAACATCGGCACTGGTCAGTACTGGGTGGGTGACCGCTTGAAAACACCACGTTCCGTTGGCAACGTTGCTTTTTGCATTTGCCTTTTTTTTTTTTGCATCTTTCTTATCGCTGGTTGACCTTAAGGGGATCACAGCGTTCGGCTAGGCGTGCGGTAATGCTATCGGAACGAAAGCGTCAGGTTTATGATATTAGCGTTAAGTTCAGTCGTGTTAAGATTCGTTGCATTAGACTTAACTAGTATCGATTCGGTCAGGTGGGTTTAGTTAGGTTCCGGTAAGGCTTGGTTTTGTTTAGTAAGGTTGGGTTAGGTTAGGTTAGGTTAGGTTAAGTTAGGTTAGGTTAGGTTAGGTTAGGTTAGGTTAGGTAAGGTTAGGTAAGGTTCTGGTTTGGTTAGGTTCGTCCAAGTCATGTTTAGTTAGTTTAGTTTATTTAAAGGTTAGGTTAGGTTTAGCTTCAGGTTTGGTTTGGTACATCAGGTAAGTCAAAAGCGACTGTAGCGTGCACGAATGCACGCGCTGGGTGCGTCCCTTTCCTCGTCAACGGCCATACCATGTTGAAAACACCGGCTCTCGTCCGATAACCGAAGTAAAGCAACATCGGGCGTGGTCAGTACTTGGATGTGTGACCGCTTGGGAACACCGAGTGCCGTTGACAACGAAGCTTTTTGCATTTGCTTATATTTAATTTTTTGCAACTTCCTTATCGCTAAGGGGGTTCAGGCTTAGCGCCAAGGGGAACACAGCGTTCGGCTAGGCGTGCGGTAATGCTATCGGAACGAAAGCGTCAGGTTTATGATATTATCGTTAAGTTCAGTCGTGTTAAGATTCGTTGCATTAGACTTAACTAGTATCGGTTCGGTCAGGATGGTTAGTTTAGGTTCCGGTAAGGCTTGGTTGAGATTTAGTAAGGTAAGGTTAGGTTAGGTTAGGTTAGGTTAGGTAAGGTTAAGTTAGGTGAGGTTAGGTTAGGTTAGGTTAGGTTAGGTTCGGGTTTGGTTCGGTAACGTCAAAGTCATGTTTAGTTAGGTTAGTTTATTTAAAGGTTAGGTTAGGTTTAGCTTCAGATTGGTTTGGTACGGCAGGTAAGTCAAAAGCGACTGTCGCGTGCACGAATTCACGCGCTGGGTGCTTCCCTTTCCTCGTCAACAGACATGCCATAATAAAAACACCGGTTCTCGTCCGATCAACGAAGCTAAGCAACATCGGCACTGGTCAGTACTGGGTGGGTGACCGCTTGAAAACACCACGTTCCGTTGGCAACGTTGCTTTTTGCATTTGCCTTTTTTTTTTTGCATCTTTCTTATCGCTGGTTGACCCCAAGGGGATCACAGCGTTCGGCTAGGCGTGCGGTAATGCTATCGGAACGAAAGCGTCAGGTTTATGATATCAGCGTTTAGTTCAGTCGTGTTAAGATTCGTTGCATTAGACTTAACTAGTATCGGTTCGGTCAGGTGGGTTTAGTTAGGTTCCGGTAAGGCTTGGTTTTGTTTAGTAAGGTTTGGTTAGGTTAGGTTAGGTTAGGTTAAGTTAGGTTAGGTTTGGTTAGGTTAAGTTAGGTTAGGTTAGGTTAGGTTAGGTTAGGTAAGGTTAGGTAAGGTTCTGGTTTGGTTAGGTACGTCCAAATTATGTTTAGTTAGTTTAGTTTATTTAAAGGTTAGGTTAGGTTTAGCTTCAGGTTTGGATTGGTACGTCAGGTAAGTCAAAAGCGACTGTAGCGTGCACGAATGCACGCGCTGGGTGCGTCCCTTTCCTCGTCAACGGCCATACCATGTTGAAAACATCGGCTCTCGTCCGATAACCGAAGTAAAGCAACATCGGGCGTGGTCAGTACTTGGATGTGTGACCGCTTGGGAACACCACGTGCCGTTGACAACGAAGCTTTTTGCATTTGCTTATATTTAATTTTTTGCAACTTCCTAATCGCTGGTGGATCCCAAGGGGAACACAGCGTTCGGCTAGGCGTGCGGTAATGCTATCGGAACGAAAGCGTCAGGTTTATGATATTATCGTTAAGTTCAGTCGTGTTTAGATTCGTTGCATTAGACTTAACTAGTATCGGTTCGGTCAGGATGGTTAGTTTAGGTTCCGGTAAGGCTTGGTTGAGATTTAGTAAGGTTAGTTTAGGTTAGGTTAGGTTAGGTTAGGTAAGGTTAGGTTAGGTGAGGTTAGGATCGGTTAGGTTAGGTTAGGTTCAGGTTTGGTTCGGTAACGTCAAAGTCATGTTTAGTTAGGTTAGTTTATTTAAAGGTTAGGTTAGGTTTAGCTTCAGGTTTGGTTTGGTACGGCAGGTAAGTCAAAAGCGACTGTCGCGTGCACGAATTCACGCGCTGGGTGCTTCCCTTTCCTCGTCAACAGACATACCATGTTGAAAACACCGGTTCTCGTCCGATCAACGAAGCTAAGCAACATCGGCACTGGTCAGTACTGGGTGGGTGACCGCTTGAAAACACCACGTTCCGTTGGCAACGTTGCTTTTTGCATTTGCCTTTTTTTTTTTTGCATCTTTCTTATCGCTGGTTGACCTTAAGGGGATTACAGCGTTCGGCTAGGCGTGCGGTAATGCTATCGGAACGAAAGCGTCAGGTTTATGATATTAGCGTTAAGTTCAGTCGTGTTAAGATTCGTTGCATTAGACTTAACTAGTATCGATTCGGTCAGGTGGGTTTAGTTAGGTTCCGGTAAGGCTTGGTTTTGTTTAGTAAGGTTGGGTTAGGTTAGGTTAGGTTAGGTTAAGTTAGGCTAGGTTAGGTTAGGTTAGGTTAGGTAAGGTTAGGTAAGGTTCTGGTTTGGTTAGGTTCGTCCAAGTCATGTTTAGTTAGTTTAGTTTATTTAAAGGTTAGGTTAGGTTTAGCTTCAGGTTTGGTTTGGTACATCAGGTAAGTCAAAAGCGACTGTAGCGTGCACGAATGCACGCGCTGGGTGCGTCCCTTTCCTCGTTAACGGCCATACCATGTTGAAAACACCGGCTCTCGTCCGATAACCGAAGTAAAGCAACATCGGGCGTGGTCAGTACTTGGATGTGTGACCGCTTGGGAACACCACGTGCCGTTGACAACGAAGCTTTTTGCATTTGCTTATATTTAATTTTTTGCAACTTCCTTATCGCTAAGGGGGTTCAGGCTTAGCGCCAAGGGGAACACAGCGTTCGGCTAGGCGTGCGGTAATGCTTTCGGAACGAAAGCGTCAGGTTTATGATATTATCGTTAAGTTCAGTCGTGTTAAGATTCGTTGCATTAGACTTAACTAGTATCGGTTCGGTCAGGATGGTTAGTTTAGGTTCCGGTAAGGCTTGGTTGAGATTTAGTAAGGTAAGGTTAGGTTAGGTTAGGTTAGGTTAGGTAAGGTTAGGTTAGGTGAGGTAAGGTTAGGTTAGGTTAGGTTAGGTTCAGGTTTGGTTCGGTAACGTCAAAGTCATGTTTAGTTAGGTTAGTTTATTTAAAGGTTAGGTTAGGTTTAGCTTCAGATTGGTTTGGTACGGCAGGTAAGTCAAAAGCGACTGTCGCGACTTTCCTCGTCAACAGACATACCATGTTGAAAACACCGGTTCTCGTCCGATCAACGAAGCTAAGCAACATCGGCACTGGTCAGTACTGGGTGGGTGACCGCTTGAAAACACCACGTTCCGTTGGCAACGTTGCTTTTTGCATTTGCCTTTTTTTTTTGCATCTTTCTTATCGCTGGTTGACCCCAAGGGGATCACAGCGTTCGGCTAGGCGTGCGGTAATGCTATCGGAACGAAAGCGTCAGGTTTATGATATTAGCGTTAAGTTCAGTCGTGTTAAGATTCGTTGCATTAGACTTAACTAGTATCGGTTCGGTCAGGTGGGTTTAGTTAGGTTCCGGTAAGGCTTGGTTTTGTTTAGTAAGGTTGGGTTAGGTTAGGTTAGGTTAGGTTAAGTTAGGTTAGGTTAGGTTAGGTTAGGTAAGGTTAGGTAAGGTTCTGGTTTGGTTAGGTTCGTCCAAGTCATGTTTAGTTAGTTTAGTTTATTTAAAGATTAGGTTAGGTTTAGCTTCAGGTTTGGTTTGGTACGTCAGGTAAGTCAAAAGCGACTGTAGCGTGCACGAATGCACGCGCTGGGTGCGTCCCTTTCCTCGTCAACGGCCATACCATGTTGAAAACACCGGCTCTCGTCCGATAACCGAAGTAAAGCAACAACGGGCGTGGTCAGTACTTGGATGTGTGACCGCTTGGGAACACCACGTGCCGTTGACAACGAAGCTTTTTGCATTTGCTTATATTTAATTTTTTGCAACTTCCTTATCGCTAAGGGGGTTCAGGCTTAGCGCCAAGGGGAACACAGCGTTCGGCTAGGCGTGCGGTAATGCTATCGGAACGAAAGCGTCAGGTTTATGATATTATCGTTAAGTTCAGTCGCGTTTAGATTCGTTGCATTAGACTTAACTAGTATCGGTTCAGTCAGGATGGTTAGTTTAGGTTCCGGTAAGGCTTGGTTGAGATTTAGTAAGGTAAGGTTAGGTTAGGTTAGGTTAGGTTAGGTAAGGTTAGGTTAGGTGAGGTTAGGTTAGGTTAGGTTAGGTTAGGTTCAGGTTTGGTTCGGTAACGTCAAAGTCATGTTTAGTTAGGTTAGTTTATTTAAAGGTTAGGTTAGGTTTAGCTTCAGATTGGTTTGGTACGGCAGGTAAGTCAAAAGCGACTGTCGCTTGCACGAATTCACGCGCTGGGTGCTTCCCTTTCCTCGTCAACAGACATACCATGTTGAAAACACCGGTTCTCGTCCGATCAACGAAGCTAAGCAACATCGGCACTGGTCAGTACTGGGTGGGTGACCGCTTGAAAACACCACGTTCCGTTGGCAACGTTGCTTTTTGCATTTGCCTTTTTTTTTTTGCATCTTTCTTATCGCTGGTTGACCCCAAGGGGATCACAGCGTTCGGCTAGGCGTGCGGTAATGCTATCGGAACGAAAGCGTCAGGTTTATGATATTAGCGTTAAGTTCATTCGTGTTAAGATTCGTTGCATTAGACTTAACTAGTATCGGTTCGGTCAGGTGGGTTTAGTTAGGTTCCGGTAAGGCTTGGTTTTGTTTAGTAAGGTTGGGTTAGGTTAGGTTAGGTTAAGTTAGGTTACGTTAGGTTAGGTTAAGTTAGGTTAGGTTAGGTTAGGTTAGGTTAGGTAAGGTTAGGTAAGGTTCTGGTTTGGTTAGGTACGTCCAAATTATGTTTAGTTAGTTTAGTTTATTTAAAGGTTAGGTTAGGTTTAGCTTCAGGTTTGGTTTGGTACGTCAGGTAAGTCAAAAGCGACTGTAGCGTGCACGAATGCACGCGCTGGGTAAGTCCCTTTCCTCGTCAACGGCCATACCATGTTGAAAACACC
The DNA here is from genome assembly GCA_921293005.1 of Nemoura dubitans. NCBI lineage: Eukaryota > Metazoa > Arthropoda > Insecta > Plecoptera > Nemouridae > Nemoura > Nemoura dubitans. The sequence continues at coordinate 22,509,251 of OV121076.1, forward strand.
GGCTCTCGTCCGATAACCGAAGTAAAGCAACATCGGGCGTGGTCAGTACTTGGATGTGTGACCGCTTGGGTAACACCACGTGCCGTTGACAACGAAGCTTTTTGCATTTGCTTATATTTAATTTTTTGCAACTTCCTAATCGCTGGTGGATCCCAAGGGGAACACAGCGTTCGGCTAGGCGTGCGGTAATGCTATCGGAACGAAAGCGTCAGGTTTATGATTATATCGTTAAGTTCAGTCGTGTTAAGATTCGTTGCATTAGACTTAACTAGTATCGGTTCGGTCAGGATGGTTAGTTTAGGTTCCGGTAAGGCTTGGTTGAGATTTAGTAAGGTTAGGTTAGGTTAGGTTAGGTTAGGTAAGGAAAGGTTAGGTTAGGTGAGGTTAGGTTAGGTTAGGTTAGGTTAGGTTCAGGTTTGGTTCGGTAACGTCAAAGTCATGTTTAGTAAGGTTAGTTTATTTAAAGGTTAGGTTAGGTTTAGCTTCAGGTTTGGTTCGGTACGGCAGGTAAGTCAAAAGCGACTGTCGCGTGCACGAATTCACGCGCTGGGTGCTTCCCTTTCCTCGTCAACAGACATACCATGTTGAAGACACCGGTTCTCGTCCGATCAACGAAGCTAAGCAACATCGGCACTGGTCAGTACTGGGTGGGTGACCGCTTGAAAACACCACGTTCCGTTGGCAACGGTGCTTTTTGCATTTGCCTTTTTTTTTTTTGCATCTTTCTTATCGCTGGTTGACCTTAAGGGGATCACAGCGTTCGGCTAGGCGTGCGGTAATGCTATCGGAACGAAAGCGTCAGGTTTATGATATTAGCGTTAAGTTCAGTCGTGTTAAGATTCGTTGCATTAGACTTAACTAGTATCGATTCGGTCAGGTGGGTTTAGTTAGGTTCCGGTAAGGCTTGGTTTTGTTTAGTAAGGTTGGGTTAGGTTAGGTTAGGTTAGGTTAAGTTAGGTTAGGTTAGGTTAGGTTAGGTTAGGTAAGGTTAGGTAAGGTTCTGGTTTGGTTAGGTTCGTCCAAGTCATGTTTAGTTAGTTTAGTTTATTTAAAGGTTAGGTTAGGTTTAGCTTCAGGTTTGGTTTGGTACATCAGGTAAGTCAAAAGCGACTGTAGCGTGCACGAATGCACGCGCTGGGTGCGTCCCTTTCCTCGTCAACGGCCATACCATGTTGAAAACACCGGCTCTCGTCCGATAACCGAAGTAAAGCAACATCGGGCGTGGTCAGTACTTGGATGTGTGACCGCTTGGGAACACCACGTGCCGTTGACAACGAAGCTTTTTGCATTTGCTTATATTTAATTTTTTGCAACTTCCTTATCGCTAAGGGGGTTCAGGCTTAGCGCCAAGGGGAACACAGCGTTCGGCTAGGCGTGCGGTAATGCAATCGGAACGAAAGCGTCAGGTTTATGATATTATCGTTAAGTTCAGTCGTGTTAAGATTCGTTGCATTAGACTTAACTAGTATCGGTTCGGTCAGGATGGTTAGTTTAGGTTCCGGTAAGGCTTGGTTGAGATTTAGTAAGGTAAGGTTAGGTTAGGTTAGGTTAGGTTAGGTAAGGTTAGGTTAGGTGAGGTTAGGTTAGGTTAGGTTAGGTTAGGTTCGGGTTTGGTTCGGTAACGTCAAAGTCATGTTTAGTTAGGTTAGTTTATTTAAAGGTTAGGTTAGGTTTAGCTTCAGATTGGTTTGGTACGGCAGGTAAGTCAAAAGCGACTGTCGCGTGCACGAATTCACGCGCTGGGTGCTTCCCTTTCCTCGTCAACAGACATACCATAATAAAAACACCGGTTCTCGTCCGATCAACGAAGCTAAGCAACATCGGCACTGGTCAGTACTGGGTGGGTGACCGCTTGAAAACACCACGTTCCGTTGGCAACGTTGCTTTTTGCATTTGCCTTTTTTTTTTTTGCATCTTTCTTATCGCTGGTTGACCTTAAGGGGATCACAGCGTTCGGCTAGGCGTGCGGTAATGCTATCGGAACGAAAGCGTCAGGTTTATGATATTAGCGTTAAGTTCAGTCGTGTTAAGATTCGTTGCATTAGACTTAACTAGTATCGATTCGGTCAGGTGGGTTTAGTTAGGTTCCGGTAAGGCTTGGTTTTGTTTAGTAAGGTTGGGTTAGGTTAGGTTAGGTTAGGTTAAGTTAGGTTAGGTTAGGTTAGGTTAGGTTAGGTTAGGTAAGGTTAGGTAAGGTTCTGGTTTGGTTAGGTTCGTCCAAGTCATGTTTAGTTAGTTTAGTTTATTTAAAGGTTAGGTTAGGTTTAGCTTCAGGTTTGGTTTGGTACATCAGGTAAGTCAAAAGCGACTGTAGCGTGCACGAATGCACGCGCTGGGTGCGTCCCTTTCCTCGTCAACGGCCATACCATGTTGAAAACACCGGCTCTCGTCCGATAACCGAAGTAAAGCAACATCGGGCGTGGTCAGTACTTGGATGTGTGACCGCTTGGGAACACCGAGTGCCGTTGACAACGAAGCTTTTTGCATTTGCTTATATTTAATTTTTTGCAACTTCCTTATCGCTAAGGGGGTTCAGGCTTAGCGCCAAGGGGAACACAGCGTTCGGCTAGGCGTGCGGTAATGCTATCGGAACGAAAGCGTCAGGTTTATGATATTATCGTTAAGTTCAGTCGTGTTAAGATTCGTTGCATTAGACTTAACTAGTATCGGTTCGGTCAGGATGGTTAGTTTAGGTTCCGGTAAGGCTTGGTTGAGATTTAGTAAGGTAAGGTTAGGTTAGGTTAGGTTAGGTTAGGTAAGGTTAGGTTAGGTGAGGTAAGGTTAGGTTAGGTTAGGTTAGGTTCAGGTTTGGTTCGGTAACGTCATAGTCATGTTTAGTTAGGTTAGTTTATTTAAAGGTTAGGTTAGGTTTAGCTTCAGATTGGTTTGGTACGGCAGGTAAGTCAAAAGCGACTGTCGCGACTTTCCTCGTCAACAGACATACCATGTTGAAAACACCGGTTCTCGTCCGATCAACGAAGCTAAGCAACATCGGCACTGGTCAGTACTGGGTGGGTGACCGCTTGAAAACACCACGTTCCGTTGGCAACGTTGCTTTTTGCATTTGCCTTTTTTTTTTTGCATCTTTCTTATCGCTGGTTGACCCCAAGGGGATCACAGCGTTCGGCTAGGCGTGCGGTAATGCTATCGGAACGAAAGCGTCAGGTTTATGATATTAGCGTTAAGTTCAGTCGTGTTAAGATTCGTTGCATTAGACTTAACTAGTATCGGTTCGGTCAGGTGGGTTTAGTTAGGTTCCGGTAAGGCTTGGTTTTGTTTAGTAAGGTTGGGTTAGGTTAGGTTAGGTTAGGTTAGGTTAAGTTAGGTTAGGTTAGGTTAGGTTAGGTAAGGTTAGGTAAGGTTCTGGTTTGGTTAGGTTCGTCCAAGTCATGTTTAGTTAGTTTAGTTTATTTAAAGGTTAGGTTAGGTTTAGCTTCAGGTTTGGTTTGGTACGTCAGGTAAGTCAAAAGCGACTGTAGCGTGCACGAATGCACGCGCTGGGTGCGTCCCTTTCCTCGTCAACGGCCATACCATGTTGAAAACACCGGCTCTCGTCCGATAACCGAAGTAAAGCAACATCGGGCGTGGTCAGTACTTGGATGTGTGACCGCTTGGGAACACCACGTGCCGTTGACAACGAAGCTTTTTGCATTTGCTTATATTTAATTTTTTGCAACTTCCTTATCGCTAAGGGGGTTCAGGCTTAGCGCCAAGGGGAACACAGCGTTCGGCTAGGCGTGCGGTAATGCTATCGGAACGAAAGCGTCAGGTTTATGATATTATCGTTAAGTTCAGTCGTGTTAAGATTCGTTGCATTAGACTTAACTAGTATCGGTTCGGTCAGGATGGTTAGTTTAGGTTCCGGTAAGGCTTGGTTGAGATTTAGTAAGGTAAGGTTAGGTTAGGTTAGGTTAGGTTAGGTAAGGTTAGGTTAGGTGAGGTTAGGTTAGGTTAGGTTAGGTTAGGTTCAGGTTTGGTTCGGTAACGTCAAAGTCATGTTTAGTTAGGTTAGTTTATTTAAAGGTTAGGTTAGGTTTAGCTTCAGATTGGTTTGGTACGGCAGGTAAGTCAAAAGCGACTGTCGCGTGCACGAATTCACGCGCTGGGTGCTTCCCTTTCCTCGTCAACAGACATACCATGTTGAAAACACCGGTTCTCGTCCGATCAACGAAGCTAAGCAACATCGGCACTGGTCAGTACTGGGTGGGTGACCGCTTGAAAACACCACGTTCCGTTGGCAACGTTGCTTTTTGCATTTGCCTTTTTTTTTTTGCATCTTTCTTATCGCTGGTTGACCCCAAGGGGATCACAGCGTTCGGCTAGGCGTGCGGTAATGCTATCGGAACGAAAGCGTCAGGTTTATTATATTAGCGTTAAGTTCAGTCGTGTTAAGATTCGTTGCATTAGACTTAACTAGTATCGGTTGGGTCAGGTCAGCCGGTAAGGCTTGGTTTTGTTTAGTAAGGTTGGGTTAGGTTAGGTTAGGTTAGGTTAAGTTAGGTTAGGTTAGGTTAGGTTAGGTAAGGTTAGGTAAGGTTCTGGTTTGGTTAGGTTCGTCCAAGTCATGTTTGTTAGTTTAGTTTATTTAAAGGTTAGGTTAGGTTTAGCTTCAGGTTTGGTTTGGTACGTCAGGTAAGTCAAAAGCGACTGTAGCGTGCACGAATGCACGCGCTGGGTGCGTCCCTTTCCTCGTCAACGGCCATACCATGTTGAAAACACCGGCTCTCGTCCGATAACCGAGTAAAGCAACATCGGGCGTGGTCAGTACTTGGATGTGTGACCGCTTGGGAACACCACGTGCCGTTGACAACGAAGCTTTTTGCATTTGCTTATATTTAATTTTTTGCAACTTCCTAATCGCTGGTGGATCCCAAGGGGAACACAGCGTTCGGCTAGGCTTGCGGTAATGCTATCGGAACGAAAGCGTCAGGTTTATGATATTATCGTTAAGTTCAGTCGTGTTAAGATTCGTTGCATTAGACTTAACTAGTATTGGTTCGGTCAGGATGGTTAGTTTAGGTTCCGGTAAGGCTTGGTTGAGATTTAGTAAGGTAAGGTTAGGTTAGGTTAGGTTAGGTTAGGTAAGGTTAGGTTAGGTGAGGTTAGGTTAGGTTAGGTTTGGTTAGGTTCAGGTTTGGTTCGGTAACGTCAAAGTCATGTTTAGTTAGGTTAGTTTATTTAAAGGTTAGGTTAGGTTTAGCTTCAGATTGGTTTGGTACGGCAGGTAAGTCAAAAGCGACTGTCGCGTGCACGAATTCACGCGCTGGGTGCTTCCCTTTCCTCGTCAACAGACATACCATGTTGAAAACACCGGTTCTCGTCCGATCAACGAAGCTAAGCAACATCGGCACTGGTCAGTACTGGGTGGGTGACCGCTTGAAAACACCACGTTCCGTTGGCAACGTTGCTTTTTGCATTTGCCTTTTTTTTTTTGCATCTTTCTTATCGCTGGTTGACCCCAAGGGGATCACAGCGTTCGGCTAGGCGTGCGGTAATGCTATCGGAACGAAAGCGTCAGGTTTATGATATTAGCGTTAAGTTCAGTCGTGTTAAGATTCGTTGCATTAGACTTAACTAGTATCGGTTCGGTCAGGTGGGTTTAGTTAGGTTCCGGTAAGGCTTGGTTTTGTTTAGTAAGGTTGGGTTAGGTTAGGTTAGGTTAGGTTAAGTTAGGTTAGGTTAGGTTAGGTTAAGTTAGGTTAGGTTAGGTTAGGTTAGGTTAGGTAAGGTTAGGTAAGGTTCTGGTTTGGTTAGGTACGTCCAAATTATGTTTAGTTAGTTTAGTTTATTTAAAGGTTAGGTTAGGTTTAGCTTCAGGTTTGGTTTGGTACGTCAGGTAAGTCAAAAGCGACTGTAGCGTGCACGAATGCACGCGCTGGGTGCGTCCCTTTCCTCGTCAACGGCCATACCATGTTGAAAACATCGGCTCTCGTCCGATAACCGAAGTAAAGCAACATCGGGCGTGGTCAGTACTTGGATGTGTGACCGCTTGGGAACACCACGTGCCGTTGACAACGAAGCTTTTTGCATTTGCTTATATTTAATTTTTTGCAACTTCCTAATCGCTGGTGGATCCCAAGGGGAACACAGCGTTCGGCTAGGCGTGCGGTAATGCTATCGGAACGAAAGCGTCAGGTTTATGATATTATCATTAAGTTCAGTCGTGTTAAGATTCGTTGCATTAGACTTAACTAGTATCGGTTCGGTCAGGATGGTTAGTTTAGGTTCCGGTAAGGCTTGGTTGAGATTTAGTAAGGTTAGTTTAGGTTAGGTTAGGTTAGGTTAGGTAAGGTTAGGTTAGGTGAGGTTAGGTTAGGTTAGGTTAGGTTAGGTTCAGGTTTGGTTCGGTAACGTCAAAGTCATGTTTAGTTAGGTTAGTTTATTTAAAGGTTAGGTTAGGTTTAGCTTCAGGTTTGGTTTGGTACGGCAGGTAAGTCAAAAGCGACTGTCGCGTGCACGAATTCACGCGCTGGGTGCTTCCCTTTCCTCGTCAACAGACATACCATGTTGAAAACACCGGTTCTCGTCCGATCAACGCAGCTAAGCAACATCGGCACTGGCCAGTACTGGGTGGGTGACCGCTTGAAAACACCACGTTCCGTTGGCAACGTTGCTTTTTGCATTTGCCTTTTTTTTTTTTGCATCTTTCTTATCGCTGGTTGACCCCAAGGGGATCACAGCGTTCGGCTAGGCGTGCGGTAATGCTATCGGAACGAAAGCGTCAGGTTTATGATATTAGCGTTAAGTTCAGTCGTGTTAAGATTCGTTGCATTAGACTTAACTAGTATCGATTCGGTCAGGTGGGTTTAGTTAGGTTCCGGTAAGGCTTGGTTTTGTATAGTAAGGTTGGGTTAGGTTAGGTTAGGTTAGGTTAAGTTAGGTTAGGTTAGGTTAGGTTAGGTAAGGTTAGGTAAGGTTCTGGTTTGGTTAGGTTCGTCCAAGTCATGTTTAGTTAGTTTAGTTTATTTAAAGGTTAGGTTAGGTTTAGCTTCAGGTTTGGTTTGGTACGTCAGGTAAGTCAAAAGCGACTGTAGCGTGCACGAATGCACGCGCTGGGTGCGTCCCTTTCCTCGTCAACGGCCATACCATGTTGAAAACACCGGCTCTCGTCCGATAACCGAAGTAAAGCAACATCGGGCGTGGTCAGTACTTGGATGTGTGACCGCTTGGGAACACCACGTGCCGTTGACAACGAAGCTTTTTGCATTTGCTTATATTTAATTTTTTGCAACTTCCTTATCGCTAAGGGGGTTCAGGCTTAGCGCCAAGGGGAACACAGCGTTCGGCTAGGCGTGCGGTAATGCTATCGGAACGAAAGCGTCAGGTTTATGATATTATCGTTAAGTTCAGTCGTGTTAAGATTCGTTGCATTAGACTTAACTAGTATCGGTTCGGTCAGGATGGTTAGTTTAGGTTCCGGTAAGGCTTGGTTGAGATTTAGTAAGGTAAGGTTAGGTTAGGTTAGGTTAGGTTAGGTAAGGTTAGGTTAGGTGAGGTTAGGTTAGGTTAGGTTAGGTTAGGTTCAGGTTTGGTTCGGTAACGTCAAAGTCATGTTTAGTTAGGTTAGTTTATTTAAAGGTTAGGTTAGGTTTAGCTTCAGATTGGTTTGGTACGGCAGGTAAGTCAAAAGCGACTGTCGCGTGCACGAATTCACGCGCTGGGTGCTTCCCTTTCCTCGTCAACAGACATACCATGTTGAAAACACCGGTTCTCGTCCGATCAACGAAGCTAAGCAACATCGGCACTGGTCAGTACTGGGTGGGTGACCGCTTGAAAACACCACGTTCCGTTGGCAACGTTGCTTTTTGCATTTGCCTTTTTTTTTTTGCATCTTTCTTATCGCTGGTTGACCCCAAGGGGATCACAGCGTTCGGCTAGGCGTGCGGTAATGCTATCGGAACGAAAGCGTCAGGTTTATTATATTAGCGTTAAGTTCAGTCGTGTTAAGATTCGTTGCATTAGACTTAACTAGTATCGGTTGGGTCAGGTCAGCCGGTAAGGCTTGGTTTTGTTTAGTAAGGTTGGGTTAGGTTAGGTTAGGTTAGGTTAAGTTAGGTTAGGTTAGGTTAGGTTAGGTAAGGTTAGGTAAGGTTCTGGTTTGGTTAGGTTCGTCCAAGTCATGTTTGTTAGTTTAGTTTATTTAAAGGTTAGGTTAGGTTTAGCTTCAGGTTTGGTTTGGTACGTCAGGTAAGTCAAAAGCGACTGTAGCGTGCACGAATGCACGCGCTGGGTGCGTCCCTTTCCTCGTCAACGGCCATACCATGTTGAAAACACCGGCTCTCGTCCGATAACCGAAGTAAAGCAACATCGGGCGTGGTCAGTACTTGGATGTGTGACCGCTTGGGAACACCACGTGCCGTTGACAACGAAGCTTTTTGCATTTGCTTATATTTAATTTTTTGCAACTTCCTAATCGCTGGTGGATCCCAAGGGGAACACAGCGTTCGGCTAGGCGTGCGGTAATGCTATCGGAACGAAAGCGTCAGGTTTATGATATTATCGTTAAGTTCAGTCGTGTTAAGATTCGTTGCATTAGACTTAACTAGTATTGGTTCGGTCAGGATGGTTAGTTTAGGTTCCGGTAAGGCTTGGTTGAGATTTAGTAAGGTAAGGTTAGGTTAGGTTAGGTTAGGTTAGGTAAGGTTAGGTTAGGTGAGGTTAGGTTAGGTTAGGTTTGGTTAGGTTCAGGTTTGGTTCGGTAACGTCAAAGTCATGTTTAGTTAGGTTAGTTTATTTAAAGGTTAGGTTAGGTTTAGCTTCAGATTGGTTTGGTACGGCAGGTAAGTCAAAAGCGACTGTCGCGTGCACGAATTCACGCGCTGGGTGCTTCCCTTTCCTCGTCAACAGACATACCATGTTGAAAACACCGGTTCTCGTCCGATCAACGAAGCTAAGCAACATCGGCACTGGTCAGTACTGGGTGGGTGACCGCTTGAAAACACCACGTTCCGTTGGCAACGTTGCTTTTTGCATTTGCCTTTTTTTTTTTGCATCTTTCTTATCGCTGGTTGACCCCAAGGGGATCACAGCGTTCGGCTAGGCGTGTGGTAATGCTATCGGAACGAAAGCGTCAGGTTTATGATATTAGCGTTAAGTTCAGTCGTGTTAAGATTCGTTGCATTAGACTTAACTAGTATCGGTTCGGTCAGGTGGGTTTAGTTAGGTTCCGGTAAGGCATGGTTTTGTTTAGTAAGGTTGGGTTAGGTTAGGTTAGGTTAGGTTAAGTTAGGTTAGGTTAGGTTAGGTTAAGTTTGGTTAGGTTAGGTTAGGTTAGGTTAGGTAAGGTTAGGTAAGGTTCAGGTTTGGTTAGGTACGTCCAAATTATGTTTAGTTAGTTTAGTTTATTTAAAGGTTAGGTTAGGTTTAGCTTCAGGTTTGGTTTGGTACGTCAGGTAAGTCAAAAGCGACTGTAGCGTGCACGAATGCACGCGCTGGGTGCGTCCCTTTCCTCGTCAATGGCCATACCATGTTGAAAACACCGGCTCTCGTCCGATAACCGAAGTAAAGCAACATCGGGCGTGGTCAGTACTTGGATGTGTGACCGCTTGGGAACACCACGTGCCGTTGACAACGAAGCTTTTTGCATTTGCTTATATTTAATTTTTTGCAATTTCCTTATCGCTTAGGGGGTTCAGGCTTAGCGCCAAGGGGAACACAGCGTTCGGCTAGGCGTGCGGTAATGCTATCGGAACGAAAGCTTTAGGTTTATGATATTATCGTTAAGTTCAGTCGTGTTAAGATTCGTTGCATTAGACTTAACTAGTATCGGTTCGGTCAGGATGGTTAGTTTAGGTTCCGGTAAGGCTTGGTTGAGATTTAGTAAGGTAAGGTTAGGTTAGGTTAGGTTAGGTTAGGTAAGGTTAGGTTAGGTGAGGTTAGGTTAGGTTAGGTTAGGTTAGGTTCAGGTTTGGTTCGGTAACGTCAAAGTCATGTTTAGTTAGGTTAGTTTATTTAAAGGTTAGGTTAAGTTTAGCTTCAGATTGGTTTGGTACGGCAGGTAAGTCAAAAGCGACTGTCGCGTGCACGAATTCACGCGCTGGGTGCTTCCCTTTCCTCGTCAACAGACATACCATGTTAAAAACACCGGTTCTCGTCCGATAACCGAAGTAAAGCAACATCGGGCGTGGTCAGTACTTGGATGTGTGACCGCTTGGGAACACCACGTGCCGTTGACAACGAAGCTTTTTGCATTTGCTTATATTTAATTTTTTGCAACTTCCTAATCGCTGGTGGATCCCAAGGGGAACACAGCGTTTGGCTAGGCGTGCGGTAATGCTATCGGAACGAAAGCGTCAGGTTTATGATTATATCGTTAAGTTCAGTCGTGTTAAGATTCGTTGCATTAGACTTAACTAGTATCGGTTCGGTCAGGATGGTTAGTTTAGGTTCCGGTAAGGCTTGGTTGAGATTTAGTAAGGTAAGGTTAGGTTAGGTTAGGGTAGGTTAGGTAAGGTTAGGTTAGGTGAGGTTAGGTTAGGTTAGGTTTGGTTAGGTTCAGGTTTGGTTCGGTAACGTCAAAGTCATGTTTAGTTAGGTTAGTTTATTTAAAGGTTAGGTTAGGTTTAGCTTCAGAATGGTTTGGTACGGCAGGTAAGTCAAAAGCGACTGTCGCGTGCACGAATTCACGCGCTGGGTGCTTCCCTTTCCTCGTCAACAGACATACCATATTGAAAACACCGGTTCTCGTCCGATCAACGAAGCTAAGCAACATCGGCACTGGTCAGTACTGGGTGGGTGACCGCTTGAAAACACCACGTTCCGTTGGCAACGTTGCTTTTTGCATTTGCCTTTTTTTTTTGCATCTTTCTTATCGCTGGTTGACCCCAAGGGGATCACAGCGTTCGGCTAGGCGTGCGGTAATGCTATCGGAACGAAAGCGTCAGGTTTATGATATTAGCGTTAAGTTCAGTCGTGTTAAGATTCGTTGCATTAGACTTAACTAGTATCGGTTCGGTCAGGTGGGTTTAGTTAGGTTCCGGTAAGGCTTGGTTTTGTTTAGTAAGGTTGGGTTAGGTTAGGTTAGGTTAGGTTAAGTTAGGTTAGGTTAGGTTAGGTTAGGTAAGGTTAGGTAAGGTTCTGGTTTGGTTAGGTTCGTGTAAGTCATGTTTAGTTAGTTTAGTTTATTTAAAGGTAGGGTAGGTTTAGCTTCAGGTTTGGTTTGGTACGTCAGGTAAGTCAAAAGCGACTGTAGCGTGCACGAATGCACGCGCTGGGTGCGTCCCTTTCCTCGTCAACGGCCATACCATGTTGAAAACACCGGCTCTCGTCCGATAACCGAAGTAAAGCAACATCGGGCGTGGTCAGTACTTGGATGTGTGACCGCTTAGGAACACCACGTGCCGTTGACCACGAAGCTTTTTGCATTTGCTTATATTTAATTTTTTGCAACTTCCTTATCGCTAAGGGGGTTCAGGCTTAGCGCCAAGGGGAACACAGCGTTCGGCTAGGCGTGCGGTAATGCTATCGGAACGAAAGCGTCAGGTTTATGATATTATCGTTAAGTTCAGTCGTGTTAAGATTCGTTGCATTTGACTTAACTAGTATCGGTTCGGTCAGGATGGTTAGTTTAGGTTCCTTAAGGCTTGGTTTAGATTTAGTATGGTTAGTTTAGGTTAGGTTAGGTTAGGTTAGGTAAGGTTAGGTTAGGTGAGGTTAGGTTAGGTTAGGTTAGGTTAGGTTAGGTTAGGTTCAGGTTTGGTTCGGTAACGTCAAAGTCATGTTTAGTTAGGTTAGTTTATTTAAAGGTTAGGTTAGGTTTAGCTTCAGGTTTGGTTAGGTACGGCAGGTTAGTCAAAAGCGACTGTCGCGTGCACGAATTCACGCGCTGGGTGCTTCCCTTTCCTCGTCAACAGACATACCATGTTGAAAACACCGGTTCTCGTCCGATCAACGAAGCTAAGCAACATCGGCACTGGTCAGTACTGGGTGGGTGACCGCTTGAAAACACCACGTTCCGTTGGCAACGTTGCTTTTTGCATTTGCCTTTTTTTTTTTGCATCCTTCTTATCGCTGGTTGTCCCCAAGGGGATCACAGCGTTCGGCTAGGCGTGCGGTAATGCTTTTGGAACGAAAGCGTCAGGTTTATGATATTAGCGTTAAGTTCATTCGTGTTAAGATTCGTTGCATTAGACTTAACTAGTATCGGTTCGGTCAGGTGGGTTTAGTTAGGTTCCGGTAAGGCTTGGTTTTGTTTAGTAAGGTTGGGTTAGGTTAGGTTAGGTTAGGTTAAGTTAGGTTAGGTTAGGTTAGGTTAGGTAAGGTTAGGTAAGGTTCTGGTTTGGTTAGGTTCGTCCAAGTCATGTTTAGTTAGTTTAGTTTATTTAAAGGTTAGGTTAGGTTTAGCTTCAGGTTTGGTTTGGTACGTCAGGTAAGTCAAAAGCGACTGTAGCGTGCACGAATGCACGCGCTGGGTGCGTCCCTTTCCTCGTCAACGGCCATACCATGTTGAAAACACCGGCTCTCGTCCGATAACCGAAGTAAAGCAACATCGGGCGTGGTCAGTACTTGGATGTGTGACCGCTTGGGAACACCACGTGCCGTTGACAACGAAGCTTTTTGCATTTGCTTATATTTAATTTTTTGCAACTTCCTAATCGCTGGTGGATCCCAAGGGGAACACAGCGTTCGGCTAGGCGTGCGGTAATGCTATCGGAATGAAAGCGTCAGGTTTATGATTATATCGTTAAGTTCAGTCGTGTTAAGATTCGTTGCATTAGACTTAACTAGTATCGGTTCGGTCAGGATGGTTAGCTTAGGTTCCGGTAAGGCTTGGTTGAGATTTAGTAAGGTTAGGTTAGGTTAGGTTACGTTAGGTTAGGTTAGGTAAGGTAAGGTTAGGTTAGGTGAGGTTAGGTTAGGTTAGGTTAGGTTAGGTTCAGGTTTGGTTCGGTAACGTCAAAGTCATGTTTAGTTAGGTTAGTTTATTTAAAGGTTAGGTTAGGTTTAGCTTCAGGTTTGGTTTGGTACGGCAGGTAAGTCAAAAGCGACTGTCGCGTGCACGAATTCACGCGCTGGGTGCTTCCCTTTCCTCGTCAACAGACATACCATGTTGAAAACACCGGTTCTCGTCCGATCAACGAAGCTAAGCAACATCGGCACTGGTCAGTACTGGGTGGGTGACCGCTTGAAAACACCACGTTCCGTTGGCAACGTTGCTTTTTGCATTTGCCTTTTTTTTTTGCATCTTTCTTATCGCTGGTTGACCCCAAGGGGATCACAGCGTTCGGCTAGGCGTGCGGTAATGCTATCGGAACGAAAACGTCAGGTTTATGATATTAGCGTTAAGTTCAGTCGTGTTAAGATTCGTTGCATTAGACTTAACTAGTATCGGTTCGGTCAGGTGGGTTTAGTTAGGTTCCGGTAAGGCTTGGTTTTGTTTAGTAAGGTTGGGTTAGGTTAGGTTAGGTTAGGTTAAGTTAGGTTAGGTTAGGTTAGGTTAGGTAAGGTTAGGTAAGGTTCTGGTTTGGTAAGGTTCGTCCAAGTCATGTTTAGTTAGTTTAGTTTATTTAAAGGTTAGGGTAGGTTTAGCTTCAGGTTTGGTTTGGTACGTCAGGTAAGTCAAAAGCGACTGTAGCGTGCACGAATGCACGCGCTGGGTGCGTCCCTTTCCTCGTCAACGGCCATACCATGTTGAAAACACCGGCTCTCGTCCGATAACCGAAGTAAAGCAACATCGGGCGTGGTCAGTACTTGGATGTGTGACCGCTTGGGAACACCACGTGCCGTTGACAACGAAGCTTTTTGCATTTGCTTATATTTAATTTTTTGCAACTTCCTTATCGCTAAGGGGGTTCAGGCTTAGCGCCAAGGGGAACACAGCGTTCGGCTAGGCGTGCGGTAATGCTATCGGAACGAAAGCGTCAGGTTTATGATATTATCGTTAAGTTCAGTCGTGTTAAGATTCGTTGCATTAGACTTAACTAGTATCGGTTCGGTCAGGATGGTTAGTTTAGGTTCCGGTAAGGCTTGGTTGAGATTTAGTATGGTTAGTTTAGGTTAGGTTAGGTTAGGTTAGGTAAGGTTAGGTTAGGTGAGGTTAGGTTAGGTTAGGTTAGGTTAGGTTCAGGTTTGGTTCGGTAACGTCAAAGTCATGTTTAGTTAGGTTAGTTTATTTAAAGGTTAGGTTAGGTTTAGCTTCAGGTTTGGTTTGGTACGGCAGGTAAGTCAAAAGCGACTGTCGCGTGCACGAATTCACGCGCTGGGTGCTTCCCTTTCCTCGTCAACAGACATACCATGTTGAAAACACCGGTTCTCGTCCGATCAACGAAGCTAAGCAACATGGGCACTGGTCAGTACTGGGTGGGTGACCGCTTGAAAACACCACGTTCCGTTGGCAACGTTGCTTTTTGCATTTGCCTTTTTTTTTTGCATCTTTCTTATCGCTGGTTGACCCCAAGGGGATCACAGCGTTCGGCTAGGCGTGCGGTAATGCTTTTGGAACGAAAGCGTCAGGTTTATGATATTAGCGTTAAGTTCATTCGTGTTAAGATTCGTTGCATTAGACTTAACTAGTATCGGTTCGGTCAGGTGGGTTTAGTTAGGTTCCGGTAAGGCTTGGTTTTGTTTAGTAAGGTTGGGTTAGGTTAGGTTAGGTTAGGTTAAGTTAGGTTAGGTTAGGTTAGGTTAGGTAAGGTTAGGTAAGGTTCTGGTTTGGTTAGGTTCGTCCAAGTCATGTTTAGTTAGTTTAGTTTATTTAAAGGTTAGGTTAGGTTTAGCTTCAGGTTTGGTTTGGTACGTCAGGTAAGTCAAAAGCGACTGTAGCGTGCACGAATGCACGCGCTGGGTGCGTCCCTTTCCTCGTCAACGGCCATACCATGTTGAAAACACCGGCTCTCGTCCGATAACCGAAGTAAAGCAACATCGGGCGTGGTCAGTACTTGGATGTGTGACCGCTTGGGAACACCACGTGCCGTTGACAACGAAGCTTTTTGCATTTGCTTATATTTAATTTTTTGCAACTTCCTTATCGCTAAGGGGGTTCAGGCTTAGCGCCAAGGGGAACACAGCGTTCGGCTAGGCGTGCGGTAATGCTATCGGAACGAAAGCGTCAGGTTTATAATATTATCGTTAAGTTCAGTCGTGTTAAGATTCGTTGCATTAGACTTAACTAGTATCGGTTCGGTCAGGATGGTTAGTTTAGGTTCCGGTAAGGCTTGGTTGAGATTTAGTATGGTTAGTTTAGGTTAGGTTAGGTTAGGTTAGGTAAGGTTAGGTTAGGTGAGGTTAGGTTAGGTTAGGTTAGGTTAGGTTCAGGTTTGGTTCGGTAACGTCAAAGTCATGTTTAGTTAGGTTAGTTTATTTAAAGGTTAGGTTAGGTTTAGCTTCAGGTTTGGTTTGGTACGGCAGGTAAGTCAAAAGCGACTGTCGCGTGCACGAATTCACGCGCTGGGTGCTTCCCTTTCCTCGTCAACAGACATACCATGTTGAAAACACCGGTTCTCGTCCGATCAACGAAGCTAAGCAACTTCGGCACTGGTCAGTACTGGGTGGGTGACCGCTTGAAAACACCACGTTCCGTTGGCAACGTTGCTTTTTGCATTTGCCTTTTTTTTTTGCATCTTTCTTATCGCTGGTTGACCCCAAGGGGATCACAGCGTTCGGCTAGGCGTGCGGTAATGCTATCGGAACGAAAGCGTCAGGTTTATGATATTAGCGTTAAGTTCAGTCGTGTTAAGATTCGTTGCATTAGACTTAACTAGTATCGGTTCGGTCAGGTGGGTTTAGTTAGGTTCCGGTAAGGCTTGGTTTTGTTTAGTAAGGTTGGGTTAGGTTAGGTTAGGTTAGGTTAAGTTAGGTTAGGTTAGGTTAGGTTAGGTTAGGTAAGGTTAGGTAAGGTTCTGGTTTGGTTAGGTTCGTCCAAGTCATGTTTAGTTAGTTTAGTTTATTTAAAGGTTAGGTTAGGTTTAGCTTCAGGTTTGGTTTGGTACGTCAGGTAAGTCAAAAGCGACTGTAGCGTGCACGAATGCACGCGCTGGGTGCGTCACTTTCCTCGTCAACGGCCATACCATGTTGAAAACACCGGCTCTCGTCCGATAACCGAAGTAAAGCAACATCGGGCGTGGTCAGTACTTGGATGTGTGACCGCTTGGGAACACCACGTGCCGTTGACAACGAAGCTTTTTGCATTTGCTTATATTTAATTTTTTGCAACTTCCTTATCGCTAAGGGGGTTCAGGCTTAGCGCCAAGGGGAACACAGCGTTCGGCTAGGCGTGCGGTAATGCTATCGGAACGAAAGCGTCAGGTTTATGATATTATCGTTAAGTTCAGTCGTGTTAAGATTCGTTGCATTAGACTTAACTAGTATCGGTTCGGTCAGGATGGTTAGTTTAGGTTCCGGTAAGGCTTGGTTGAGATTTAGTATGGTTAGTTTAGGTTAGGTTAGGTTAGGTTAGGTAAGGTTAGGTTAGGTGAGGTTAGGTTAGGTTAGGTTAGGTTAGGTTCAGGTTTGGTTCGGTAACGTCAAAGTCATGTTTAGTTAGGTTAGTTTATTTAAAGGTTAGTTTAGGTTTAGCTTCAGGTTTGGTTTGGTACGGCAGGTAAGTCAAAAGCGACTGTCGCGTGCACGAATTCACGCGCTGGGTGCTTCCCTTTCCTCGTCAACAGACATACCATGTTGAAAACACCGGTTCTCGTCCGATCAACGAAGCTAAGCAACATCGGCACTGGTCAGTACTGGGTGGGTGACCGCTTGAAAACACCACGTTCCGTTGGCAACGTTGCTTTTTGCATTTGCCTTTTTTTTTTTGCATCTTTCTTATCGCTGGTTGACCCCAAGGGGATCACAGCGTTCGGCTAGGCGTGCGGTAATGCTTTTGGAACGAAAGCGTCAGGTTTATGATATTAGCGTTAAGTTCATTCGTGTTAAGATTCGTTGCATTAGACTTAACTAGTATCGGTTCGGTCAGGTGGGTTTAGTTAGGTTCCGGTAAGGCTTGGTTTTGTTTAGTATGGTTGGGTTAGGTTAGGTTAGGTTAGGTTAAGTTAGGTTAGGTTAGGTTAGGTTAGGTAAGGTTAGGTAAGGTTCTGGTTTGGTTAGGTTCGTCCAAGTCATGTTTAGTTACTTTAGTTTATTTAAAGGTTAGGTTAGGTTTAGCTTCAGGTTTGGTTTGGTACGTCAGGTTAGTCAAAAGCGACTGTAGCGTGCACGAATGCACGCGCTGGGTGCGTCCCTTTCCTCGTCAACGGCCATACCATGTTGAAAACACCGGCTCTCGTCCGATAACCGAAGTAAAGCAACATCGGGCGTGGTCAGTACTTGGATGTGTGACCGCTTGGGAACACCACGTGCCGTTGACAACGAAGCTTTTTGCATTTGCTTATATTTAATTTTTTGCAACTTCCTTATCGCTAAGGGGGTTCAGGCTTAGCGCCAAGGGGAACACAGCGTTCGGCTAGGCGTGCGGTAATGCTATCGGAACGAAAGCGTCAGGTTTATGATATTATCGTTAAGTTCAGTCGTGTTAAGATTCGTTGCATTAGACTTAACTAGTATCGGTTCGGTCAGGATGGTTAGTTTAGGTTCCGGTAAGGCTTGGTTGAGATTTAGTATGGTTAGTTTAGGTTAGGTTAGGTTAGGTTAGGTAAGGTTAGGTTAGGTGAGGTTAGGTTAGGTTAGGTTAGGTTCAGGTTTGGTTCGGTAACGTCAAAGTCATGTTTAGTAAGGTAAGTTTATTTAAAGGTTAGGTTAGGTTTAGCTTCAGGTTTGGTTTGGTACGGCAGGTAAGTCAAAAGCGACTGTCGCGTGCACGAATTCACGCGCTGGGTGCTTCCCTTTCCTCGTCGACAGACATACCATGTTGAAAACACCGGTTCTCGTCCGATCAACGAAGCTAAGCAACATCGGCACTGGTCAGTACTGGGTGGGTGACCGCTTGAAAACACCACGTTCCGTTGGCAACGTTGCTTTTTGCATTTGCCTTTTTTTTTTGCATCTTTCTTATCGCTGGTTGACCCCAAGGGGATCACAGCGTTCGGCTAGGCGTGCGGTAATGCTATCGGAACGAAAGCGTCAGGTTTATGATATTAGCGTTAAGTTCATTCGTGTTAAGATTCGTTGCATTAGACTTAACTAGTATCGGTTCGGTCAGGTGGGTTTTGTTAGGTTCCGGTAAGGCTTGGTTTTGTTTAGTAAGGTTGGGTTAGGTTAGGTTAGGATAGGTTAAGTTAGGTTAGGTTAGGTTAGGTTAGGTAAGGTTAGGTAAGGTTCTGGTTTGGTTAGGTTCGTCCAAGTCATGTTTAGTTAGTTTAGTTTATTTAAAGGTTAGGTTAGGTTTAGCTTCAGGTTTGGTTTGGTACGTCAGGTAAGTCAAAAGCGACTGTAGCGTGCACGAATGCACGCGCTGGGTGCGTCACTTTCCTCGTCAACGGCCATACCATGTTGAAAACACCGGCTCTCGTCCGATAACCGAAGTAAAGCAACATCGGGCGTGGTCAGTACTTGGATGTGTGACCGCTTGGGAACACCACGTGCCGTTGACAACGAAGCTTTTTGCATTTGCTTATATTTAATTTTTTGCAACTTCCTTATCGCTAAGGGGGTTCAGGCTTAGCGCCAAGGGGAACACAGCGTTCGGCTAGGCGTGCGGTAATGCTATCGGAACGAAAGCGTCAGGTTTATGATATTATCGTTAAGTTCAGTCGTGTTAAGATTCGTTGCATTAGACTTAACTAGTATCGGTTCGGTCAGGATGGTTAGTTTAGGTTCCGGTAAGGCTTGGTTGAGATTTAGTATGGTTAGTTTAGGTTAGGTTAGGTTAGGTTAGGTAAGGTTAGGTTAGGTGAGGTTAGGTTAGGTTAGGTTAGGTTAGGTTCAGGTTTGGTTCGGTAACGTCAAAGTCATGTTTAGTTAGGTTAGTTTATTTAAAGGTTAGGTTAGGTTTAGCTTCAGGTTTGGTTTGGTACGGCAGGTAAGTCAAAAGCGACTGTCGCGTGCACGAATTCACGCGCTGGGTGCTTCCCTTTCCTCGTCAACAGACATACCATGTTGAAAACACCGGTTCTCGTCCGATCAACGAAGCTAAGCAACTTCGGCACTGGTCAGTACTGGGTGGGTGACCGCTTGAAAACACCACGTTCCGTTGGCAACGTTGCTTTTTGCATTTGCCTTTTTTTTTTGCATCTTTCTTATCGCTGGTTGACCCCAAGGGGATCACAGCGTTCGGCTAGGCGTGCGGTAATGCTATCGGAACGAAAGCGTCAGGTTTATGATATTAGCGTTAAGTTCAGTCGTGTTAAGATTCGTTGCATTAGACTTAACTAGTATCGGTTCGGTCAGGTGGGTTTAGTTAGGTTCCGGTAAGGCTTGGTTTTGCTTAGTAAGGTTGGGTTAGGTTAGGTTTGGTTAGGTTAAGTTAGGTTAGGTTAGGTTAGGTTAGGTAAGGTTAGGTAAGGTTCTGGTTTGGTTAGGTTCGTCCAAGTCATGTTTAGTTAGTTTAGTTTATTTAAAGGTTAGGTTAGGTTTAGCTTCAGGTTTGGTTTGGTACGTCAGGTAAGTCAAAAGCGACTGTAGCGTGCACGAATGCACGCGCTGGGTGCGTCACTTTCCTCGTCAACGGCCATACCATGTTGAAAACACCGGCTCTCGTCCGATAACCGAAGTAAAGCAACATCGGGCGTGGTCAGTACTTGGATGTGTGACCGCTTGGGAACACCACGTGCCGTTGACAACGAAGCTTTTTGCATTTGCTTATATTTAATTTTTTGCAACTTCCTTATCGCTAAGGGGGTTCAGGCTTAGCGCCAAGGGGAACACAGCGTTCGGCTAGGCGTGCGGTAATGCTATCGGAACGAAAGCGTCAGGTTTATGATATTATCGTTAAGTTCAGTCGTGTTAAGATTCGTTGCATTAGACTTAACTAGTATCGGTTCGGTCAGGATGGTTAGTTTAGGTTCCGGTAAGGCTTGGTTGAGATTTAGTATGGTTAGTTTAGGTTAGGTTAGGTTAGGTTAGGTAAGGTTAGGTTAGGTAAGGTTAGGTTAGGTTAGGTTAGGTTAGGTTCAGGTTTGGTTCGGTAACGTCAAAGTCATGTTTAGTTAGGTTAGTTTAATTAAAGGTTAGGTTAGGTTTAGCTTCAGGTTTGGTTTGGTACGGCAGGTAAGTCAAAAGCGACTGTCGCGTGCACGAATTCACGCGCTGGGTGCTTCCCTTTCCTCGTCAACAGACATACCATGTTGAAAACACCGGTTCTCGTCCGATCAACGAAGCTAAGCAACATCGGCACTGGTCAGTACTGGGTGGGTGACCGCTTGAAAACACCACGTTCCGTTGGCAACGTTGCTTTTTGCATTTGCCTTTTTTTTTTGCATCTTTCTTATCGCTGGTTGACCCCAAGGGGATCACAGCGTTCGGCTAGGCGTGCGGTAATGCTATCGGAACGAAAGCGTCAGGTTTATGATATTAGCGTTAAGTTCATTCGTGTTAAGATTCGTTGCATTAGACTTAACTAGTATCGGTTCGGTCAGGTGGGTTTAGTTAGGTTCCGGTAAGGCTTGGTTTTGTTTAGTAAGGTTGGGTTAGGTTAGGTTAGGTTAGGTTAAGTTAGGTTAGGTTAGGTTAGGTTAGGTAAGGTTAGGTAAGGTTCTGGTTTGGTTAGGTTCGTCCAAGTCATGTTTAGTTAGTTTAGTTTATTTAAAGGTTAGGTTAGGTTTAGCTTCAGGTTTGGTTTGGTACGTCAGGTAAGTCAAAAGCGACTGTAGCATGCACGAATGCACGCGCTGGGTGCGTCACTTTCCTCGTCAACGGCCATACCATGTTGAAAACACCGGCTCTCGTCCGATAACCGAAGTAAAGCAACATCGGGCGTGGTCAGTACTTGGATGTGTGACCGCTTGGGAACACCACGTGCCGTTGACAACGAAGCTTTTTGCATTTGCTTATATTTAATTTTTTGCAACTTCCTTATCGCTAAGGGGGTTCAGGCTTAGCGCCAAGGGGAACACAGCGTTCGGCTAGGCGTGCGGTAATGCTATCGGAACGAAAGCGTCAGGTTTATGATATTATCGTTAAGTTCAGTCGTGTTAAGATTCGTTGCATTAGACTTAACTAATATCGGTTCGGTCAGGATGGTTAGTTTAGGTTCCGGTAAGGCTTGGTTGAGATTTAGTATGGTTAGTTTAGGTTAGGTTAGGTTAGGTTAGGTTAGGTTAGGTTAGGTGAGGTTAGGTTAGGTTAGGTTAGGTTAGGTTCAGGTTTGGTTCGGTAACGTCAAAGTCATGTTTAGTTAGGTTAGTTTATTTAAAGGTTAGGTTAGGTTTAGCTTCAGGTTTGGTTTGGTACGGCAGGTAAGTCAAAAGCGACTGTCGCGTGCACGAATTCACGCGCTGGGTGCTTCCCTTTCCTCGTCAACAGACATACCATGTTGAAAACACCGGTTCTCGTCCGATCAACGAAGCTAAGCAACATCGGCACTGGTCAGTACTGGGTGGGTGACCGCTTGAAAACACCACGTTCCGTTGGCAACGTTGCTTTTTGCATTTGCCTTTTTTTTTTGCATCTTTCTTATCGCTGGTTGACCCCAAGGGGATCACAGCGTTCGGCTAGGCGTGCGGTAATGCTTTTGGAACGAAAGCGTCAGGTTTATGATATTAGCGTTAAGTTCATTCGTGTTAAGATTCGTTGCATTAGACATAACTAGTATCGGTTCGGTCAGGTGGGTTTTGTTAGGTTCCGGTAAGGCTTGGTTTTGTTTAGTAAGGTTGGGTTAGGTTAGGTTAGGTTAGGTTAAGTTAGGTTAGGTTAGGTTAGGTTAGGTAAGGTTAGGTAAGGTTCTGGTTTGGTTAGGTTCGTCCAAGTCATGTTTAGTTAGTTTAGTTTATTTAATGGTTAGGTTAGGTTTAGCTTCAGGTTTGGTTTGGTACGTCTGGTAAGTCAAAAGCGACTGTAGCGTGCACGAATGCACGCGCTGGGTGCGTCCCTTTCCTCGTCAACGGCCATACCATGTTGAAAACACCGGCTCTCGTCCGTTAACCGAAGTAAAGCAACATCGGGCGTGGTCAGTACTTGGATGTGTGACCGCTTGGGAACACCACGTGCCGTTGACAACGAAGCTTTTTGCATTTGCTTATATTTAATTTTTTGCAACTTCCTTATCGCTAAGGGGGTTCAGGCTTAGCGCCAAGGGGAACACAGCGTTCGGCTAGGCGTGCGGTAATGCTATCGGGACGAAAGCGTCAGGTTTATGATATTATCGTTAAGTTCAGTCGTGTTAAGATTCGTTGCATTAGACTTAACTAGTATCGGTTCGGTCAGGATGGTTAGTTTAGGTTCCGGTAAGGCTTGGTTGAGATTTAGTATGGTTAGTTTAGGTTAGGTTAGGTTAGGTTAGGTAAGGTTAGGTTAGGTGAGGTTAGGTTAGGTTAGGTTAGGTTTGGTTCAGGTTTGGTTCGGTAACGTCAAAGTCATGTTTGGTTAGGTTAGTTTATTTAAAGGTTAGGTTAGGTTTAGCTTCAGGTTTGGTTTGGTACGGCAGGTAAGTCAAAAGCGACTGTCGCGTGCACGAATTCACGCGCAGGGTGCTTCCCTTTCCTCGTCAACAGACATACCATGTTGAAAACACCGGTTCTCGTCCGATCAACGAAGCTAAGCAACATCGGCACTGGTCAGTACTGGGTGGGTGACCGCTTGAAAACACCACGTTCCGTTGGCAACGTTGCTTTTTGCATTTGACTTTTTTTTTTTGCATCTTTCTTATCGCTGGTTGACCCCAAGGGGATCACAGCGTTCGGCTAGGCGTGCGGTAATGCTATCGGAACGAAAGCGTCAGGTTTATGATATTAGCGTTAAGTTCAGTCGTGTTAAGATTCGTTGCATTAGACTTAACTAGTATCGGTTCGGTCAGGTGGGTTTAGTTAGGTTCCGGTAAGGCTTGGTTTTGTTTAGTAAGATTGGGTTAGGTTAGGTAAGGTTAGGTTAAGTTAGGTTAGGTTAGGTTAGGTTAGGTAAGGTTAGGTAAGGTTCTGGTTTGGTTAGGTTCGTCCAAGTCATGTTTAGTTAGTTTAGTTTATTTAAAGGTTAGGTTAGGTTTAGCTTCAGGTTTGGTTTGGTACGTCAGGTAAGTCAAAAGCGACTGTAGCGTGCATGAATGCACGCGCTGGGTGCGTCCCTTTCCTCGTCAACGGCCATACCATGTTGAAAACACCGGCTCTCGTCCGATAACCGAAGTAAAGCAACATCGGGCGTGGTCAGTACTTGGATGTGTGACCGCTTGGGAACACCACGTGCCGTTGACAACGAAGCTTTTTGCATTTGCTTATATTTAATTTTTTGCAACTTCCTTATCGCTAAGGGGGTTCAGGCTTAGCGCCAAGGGGAACACAGCCTTCGGCTAGGCGTGCGGTAATGCTATCGGAACGAAAGCGTCAGGTTTATGATATTATCGTTAAGTTCAGTCGTGTTAAGATTCGTTGCATTAGACTTAACTAGTATCGGTTCGGTCAGGATGGTTAGTTTAGGTTCCGGTAAGGCTTGGTTGAGATTAAGTATGGTTAGTTTAGGTTAGGTTAGGTTAGGTTAGGTAAGGTTAGGTTAGGTGAGGTTAGGTTAGGTTAGGTTAGGTTAGGTTCAGGTTTGGTTCGGTAACGTCAAAGTCATGTTTAGTTAGGTTAGTTTATTTAAAGGTTAGGTTAGTTTTAGCTTCAGGTTTGGTTTGGTACGGCAGGTAAGTCAAAAGCGACTGTCGCGTGCACGAATTCACGCGCTGGGTGCTTCCCTTTCCTCGTCAACAGACATACCATGTTGAAAACACCGGTTCTCGTCCGATCAACGAAGCTAAGCAACATCGGCACTAATCAGTACTGGGTGGGTGACCGCTTGAAAACACCACGTTCCGTTGGCAACGTTGCTTTTTGCATTTGCCTTTTTTTTTTTGCATCTTTCTTATCGCTGGTTGACCCCAAGGGGATCACAGCGTTCGGCTAGGCGTGCGGTAATGCTTTTGGAACGAAAGCGTCAGGTTTATGATATTAGCGTTAAGTTCATTCGTGTTAAGATTCGTTGCATTAGACTTAACTAGTATCGGTTCGGTCAGGTGGGTTTAGTTAGGTTCAGGTAAGGCTTGGTTTTGTTTAGTATGGTTGGGTTAAGTTAGGTTAGGTTAGGTTAAGTTAGGTTAGGTTAGGTTAGGTTAGGTAAGGTTAGGTAAGGTTCTGGTTTGGTTAGGTTCGTCCAAGTCATGTTTAGTTACTTTAGTTTATTTAAAGGTTAGGTTAGGTTTAGCTTCAGGTTTGGTTTGGTACGTCAGGTTAGTCAAAAGCGACTGTAGCGTGCACGAATGCACGCGCTGGGTGCGTCCCTTTCCTCGTCAACGGCCATACCATGTTGAAAACACCGGCTCTCGTCCGATAACCGAAGTAAAGCAACATCGGGCGTGGTCAGTACTTGGATGTGTGACCGCTTGGGAACACCACGTGCCGTTGACAACGAAGCTTTTTGCATTTGCTTATATTTAATTTTTTGCAACTTCCTTATCGCTAAGGGGGTTCAGGCTTAGCGCCAAGGGGAACACAGCGTTCGGCTAGGCGTGCGGTAATGCTATCGGAACGAAAGCGTCAGGTTTATGATATTATCGTTAAGTTCAGTCGTGTTAAGATTCGTTGCATTAGACTTAACTAGTATCGGTTCGGTCAGGATGGTTAGTTTAGGTTCCGGTAAGGCTTGGTTGAGATTTAGTATGGTTAGTTTAGGTTAGGTTAGGTTAGGTTAGGTAAGGTTAGGTTAGGTGAGGTTAGGTTAGGTTAGGTTAGGTTAGGTTCAGGTTTGGTTCGGTAACGTCAAAGTCATGTTTAGTTAGGTTAGTTTATTTAAAGGTTAGGTTAGGTTTAGCTTCAGGTTTGGTTTGGTACGGCAGGTAAGTCAAAAGCGACTGTCGCGTGCACGAATTCACGCGCTGGGTGCTTCCCTTTCCTCGTCAACAGACATACCATGTTGAAAACACCGGTTCTCGTCCGATCAACGAAGCTAAGCAACATCGGCACTGGTCAGTACTGGGTGGGTGACCGCTTGAAAACACCACGTTCCGTTGGCAACGTTGCTTTTTGCATTTGCCTTTTTTTTTTGCATCTTTCTTATCGCTGGTTGACCCCAAGGGGATCACAGCGTTCGGCTAGGCGTGCGGTAATGCTATCGGAACGAAAACGTCAGGTTTATGATATTAGCGTTAAGTTCAGTCGTGTTAAGATTCGTTGCATTAGACTTAACTAGTATCGGTTCGGTCAGGTGGGTTTAGTTAGGTTCCGGTAAGGCTTGGTTTTGTTTAGTAAGGTTGGGTTAGGTTAGGTTAGGTTAGGTTAAGTTAGGTTAGGTTAGGTTAGGTTAGGTAAGGTTAGGTAAGGTTCTGGTTTGGTAAGGTTCGTCCAAGTCATGTTTAGTTAGTTTAGTTTATTTAAAGGTTAGGGTAGGTTTAGCTTCAGGTTTGGTTTGGTACGTCAGGTAAGTCAAAAGCGACTGTAGCGTGCACGAATGCACGCGCTGGGTGCGTCCCTTTCCTCGTCAACGGCCATACCATGTTGAAAACACCGGCTCTCGTCCGATAACCGAAGTAAAGCAACATCGGGCGTGGTCAGTACTTGGATGTGTGACCGCTTGGGAACACCACGTGCCGTTGACAACGAAGCTTTTTGCATTTGCTTATATTTAATTTTTTGCAACTTCCTTATCGCTAAGGGGGTTCAGGCTTAGCGCCAAGGGGAACACAGCGTTCGGCTAGGCGTGCGGTAATGCTATCGGAACGAAAGCGTCAGGTTTATGATATTATCGTTAAGTTCAGTCGTGTTAAGATTCGTTGCATTAGACTTAACTAGTATCGGTTCGGTCAGGATGGTTAGTTTAGGTTCCGGTAAGGCTTGGTTGAGATTTAGTATGGTTAGTTTAGGTTAGGTTAGGTTAGGTTAGGTAAGGTTAGGTTAGGTGAGGTTAGGTTAGGTTAGGTTAGGTTAGGTTCAGGTTTGGTTCGGTAACGTCAAAGTCATGTTTAGTTAGGTTAGTTTATTTAAAGGTTAGGTTAGGTTTAGCTTCAGGTTTGGTTTGGTACGGCAGGTAAGTCAAAAGCGACTGTCGCGTGCACGAATTCACGCGCTGGGTGCTTCCCTTTCCTCGTCAACAGACATACCATGTTGAAAACACCGGTTCTCGTCCGATCAACGAAGCTAAGCAACATCGGCACTGGTCAGTACTGGGTGGGTGACCGCTTGAAAACACCACGTTCCGTTGGCAACGTTGCTTTTTGCATTTGCCTTTTTTTTTTGCATCTTTCTTATCGCTGGTTGACCCCAAGGGGATCACAGCGTTCGGCTAGGCGTGCGGTAATGCTATCGGAACGAAAGCGTCAGGTTTATGATATTAGCGTTAAGTTCAGTCGTGTTAAGATTCGTTGCATTAGACTTATATAGTATCGGTTCGGTCAGGTGGGTTTAGTTAGGTTCCGGTAAGGCTTGGTTTTGTTTAGTAAGGTTGGGTTAGGTTAGGTTAGGTTAGGTTAAGTTAGGGTAGGTTAGGTTAGGTTAGGTAAGGTTAGGTAAGGTTCTGGTTTGGTTAGGTTCGTCCAAGTCATGTTTAGTTAGTTTAGTTTATTTAAAGGTTAGGTTAGGTTTAGCTTCAGGTTTGGTTTGGTACGTCAGGTAAGTCAAAAGCGACTGTAGCGTGCACGAATGCACGCGCTGGGTGCGTCACTTTCCTCGTCAACGGCCATACCATGTTGAAAACACCGGCTCTCGTCCGATAACCGAAGTAAAGCAACATCGGGCGTGGTCAGTACTTGGATGTGTGACCGCTTGGGAACACAACGTGCCGTTGACAACGAAGCTTTTTGCATTTGCTTATATTTAATTTTTTGCAACTTCCTTATCGCTAAGGGGGTTCAGGCTTAGCGCCAAGGGGAACACAGCGTTCGGCTAGGCGTGCGGTAATGCTATCGGAACGAAAGCGTCAGGTTTATGATATTATCGTTAAGTTCAGTCGTGTTAAGATTCGTTGCATTAGACTTAACTAGTATCGGTTCGGTCAGGATGGTTAGTTTAGGTTCCGGTAAGGCTTGGTTGAGATTTAGTATGGTTAGTTTAGGTTAGGTTAGGTTAGGTTAGGTAAGGTTAGGTTAGGTGAGGTTAGGTTAGGTTAGGTTAGGTTAGGTTCAGGTTTGGTTCGGTAACGTCAAAGTCATGTTTAGTTAGGTTAGTTTATTTAAAGGTTAGGTTAGGTTTAGCTTCAGGTTTGGTTTGGTACGGCAGGTAAGTCAAAAGCGACTGTCGCGTGCACGAATTCACGCGCTGGGTGCTTCCCTTTCCTCGTCAACAGACATACCATGTTGAAAACACCGGTTCTCGTCCGATCAACGAAGCTAAGCAACATCGGCACTGGTCAGTACTGGGTGGGTGACCGCTTGAAAACACCACGTTCCGTTGGCAACGTTGCTTTTTGCATTTGCCTTTTTTTTTTGCATCTTTCTTATCGCTGGTTGACCCCAAGGGGATCACAGCGTTCGGCTAGGCGTGCGGTAATGCTTTTGGAACGAAAGCGTCAGGTTTATGATATTAGCGTTAAGTTCATTCGTGTTAAGATTCGTTGCATTAGACTTAACTAGTATCGGTTCGGTCAGGTGGGTTTAGTTAGGTTCCGGTAAGGCTTGGTTTTGTTTAGTATGGTTGGGTTAGGTTAGGTTAGGTTAGGTTAAGTTAGGTTAGGTTAGGTTAGGTTAGGTAAGGTTAGGTAAGGTTCTGGTTTGGTTAGGTTCGTCCAAGTCATGTTTAGTTACTTTAGTTTATTTAAAGGTTAGGTTAGGTTTAGCTTCAGGTTTGGTTTGGTACGTCAGGTTAGTCAAAAGCGACTGTAGCGTGCACGAATGCACGCGCTGGGTGCGACCCTTTCCTCGTCAACGGCCATACCATGTTGAAAACACCGGCTCTCGTCCGATAACCGAAGTAAAGCAACATCGGGCGTGGTCAGTACTTGGATGTGTGACCGCTTGGGAACACCACGTGCCGTTGACAACGAAGCTTTTTGCATTTGCTTATATTTAATTTTTTGCAACTTCCTTATCGCTAAGGGGGTTCAGGCTTAGCGCCAAGGGGAACACAGCGTTCGGCTAGGCGTGCGGTAATGCTATCGGAACGAAAGCGTCAGGTTTATGATATTATCGTTAAGTTCAGTCGTGTTAAGATTCGTTGCATTAGACTTAACTAGTATCGGTTCGGTCAGGATGGTTAGTTTAGGTTCCGGTAAGGCTTGGTTGAGATTTAGTATGGTTAGTTTAGGTTAGGTTAGGTTAGGTTAGGTAAGGTTAGGTTAGGTGAGGTTAGGTTAGGTTAGGTTAGGTTAGGTTCAGGTTTGGTTCGGTAACGTCAAAGTCATGTTTAGTAAGGTTAGTTTATTTAAAGGTTAGGTTAGGTTTAGCTTCAGGTTTGGTATGGTACGGCAGGTAAGTCAAAAGCGACTGTCGCGTGCACGAATTCACGCGCTGGGTGCTTCCCTTTCCTCGTCAACAGACATACCATGTTGAAAACACCGGTTCTCGTCCGATCAACGAAGCTAAGCAACATCGGCACTGGTCAGTACTGGGTGGGTGACCGCTTGAAAACACCACGTTCCGTTGGCAACGTTGCTTTTTGCATTTGCCTTTTTTTTTTGCATCTTTCTTATCGCTGGTTGACCCCAAGGGGATCACAGCGTTCGGCTAGGCGTGCGGTAATGCTATCGGAACGAAAGCGTCAGGTTTATGATATTAGCGTTAAGTTCATTCGTGTTAAGATTCGTTGCATTAGACTTAACTAGTATCGGTTCGGTCAGGTGGGTTTTGTTAGGTTCCGGTAAGGCTTGGTTTTGTTTAGTAAGGTTGGGTTAGGTTAGGTTAGGTTAGGTTAAGTTAGGTTAGGTTAGGTTAGGTTAGGTAAGGTTAGGTAAGGTTCTGGTTTGGTTAGGTTCGTCCAAGTCATGTTTAGTTAGTTTAGTTTATTTAAAGGTTAGGTTAGGTTTAGCTTCAGGTTTGGTTTGGTACGTCAGGTAAGTCAAAAGCGACTGTAGCGTGCACGAATGCACGCGCTGGGTGCGTCACTTTCCTCGTCAACGGCCATACCATGTTGAAAACACCGGCTCTCGTCCGATAACCGAAGTAAAGCAACATCGGGCGTGGTCAGTACTTGGATGTGTGACCGCTTGGGAACACCACGTGCCGTTGACAACGAAGCTTTTTGCATTTGCTTATATTTAATTTTTTGCAACTTCCTTATCGCTAAGGGGGTTCAGGCTTAGCGCCAAGGGGAACACAGCGTTCGGCTAGGCGTGCGGTAATGCTATCGGAACGAAAGCGTCAGGTTTATGATATTATCGTTAAGTTCAGTCGTGTTAAGATTCGTTGCATTAGACTTAACTAGTATCGGTTCGGTCAGGATGGTTAGTTTAGGTTCCGGTAAGGCTTGGTTGAGATTTAGTATGGTTAGTTTAGGTTAGGTTAGGTTAGGTTAGGTAAGGTTAGGTTAGGTGAGGTTAGGTTAGGTTAGGTTAGGTTAGGTTCAGGTTTGGTTCGGTAACGTCAAAGTCATGTTTAGTTAGGTTAGTTTATTTAAAGGTTAGGTTAGGTTTAGCTTCAGGTTTGGTTTGGTACGGCAGGTAAGTCAAAAGCGACTGTCGCGTGCACGAATTCACGCGCTGGGTGCTTCCCTTTCCTCGTCAACAGACATACCATGTTGAAAACACCGGTTCTCGTCCGATCAACGAAGCTAAGCAACATCGGCACTGGTCAGTACTGGGTGGGTGACCGCTTGAAAACACCACGTTCCGTTGGCAACGTTGCTTTTTGCATTTGCCTTTTTTTTTTGCATCTTTCTTATCGCTGGTTGACCCCAAGGGGATCACAGCGTTCGGCTAGGCGTGCGGTAATGCTTTTGGAACGAAAGCGTCAGGTTTATGATATTAGCGTTAAGTTCATTCGTGTTAAGATTCGTTGCATTAGACTTAACTAGTATCGGTTCGGTCAGGTGGGTTTTGTTAGGTTCCGGTAAGGCTTGGTTTTGTTTAGTAAGGTTGGGTTAGGTTAGGTTAGGTTAGGTTATGTTAGGTTAGGTTAGGTTAGGTTAGGTAAGGTTAGGTAAGGTTCTGGTTTGGTTAGGTTCGTCCAAGTCATGTTTAGTTAGTTTAGTTTATTTAAAGGTTAGGTTAGGTTTAGCTTCAGGTTTGGTTTGGTACGTCAGGTAAGTCAAAAGCGACTGTAGCGTGCACGAATGCACGCGCTGGGTGCGTCCCTTTCCTCGTCAACGGCCATACCATGTTGAAAACACCGGCTCTCGTCCGATAACCGAAGTAAAGCAACATCGGGCGTGGTCAGTACTTGGATGTGTGACCGCTTGGGAACACCACGTGCCGTTGACAACGAAGCTTTTTGCATTTGCTTATATTTAATTTTTTGCAACTTCCTTATCGCTAAGGGGGTTCAGGCTTAGCGCCAAGGGGAACACAGCGTTCGGCTAGGCGTGCGGTAATGCTATCGGAACGAAAGCGTCAGGTTTATGATATTAGCGTTAAGTTCATTCGTGTTAAGATTCGTTGCATTAGACTTAACTAGTATCGGTTCGGTCAGGTGGGTTTTGTTAGGTTCCGGTAAGGCTTGGTTTTGTTTAGTAAGGTTGGGTTAGGTTAGGTTAGGTTAGGTTAAGTTAGGTTAGGTTAGGTTAGGTTAGGTAAGGTTAGGTAAGGTTCTGGTTTGGTTAGGTTCGTCCAAGTCATGTTTAGTTAGTTTAGTTTATTTAAAGGTTAGGTTAGGTTTAGCTTCAGGATTGGTTTGGTACGTCAGGTAAGTCAAAAGCGACTGTAGCGTGCACGAATGCACGCGCTGGGTGCGTCCCTTTCCTCGTCAACGGCCATACCATGTTGAAAACACCGGCTCTCGTCCGATAACCGAAGTAAAGCAACATCGGGCGTGGTCAGTACTTGGATGTGTGACCGCTTGGGAACACCACGTGCCGTTGACAACGAAGCTTTTTGCATTTGCTTATATTTAATTTTTTGCAACTTCCTTATCGCTAAGGGGGTTCAGGCTTAGCGCCAAGGGGAACACAGCGTTCGGCTAGGCGTGCGGTAATGCTATCGGAACGAAAGCGTCAGGTTTATGATATTATCGTTAAGTTCAGTCGTGTTAAGATTCGTTGCATTAGACTTAACTAGTATCGGTTCGGTCAGGATGGTTAGTTTAGGTTCCGGTAAGGCTTGGTTGAGATTTAGTATGGTTAGTTTAGGTTAGGTTAGGTTAGGTTAGGTAAGGTTAGGTTAGGTGAGGTTAGGTTAGGTTAGGTTAGGTTAGGTTCAGGTTTGGTTCGGTAACGTCAAAGTCATGTTTAGTTAGGTTAGTTTATTTAAAGGTTAGGTTAGGTTTAGCTTCAGGTTTGGTTTGGTACGGCAGGTAAGTCAAAAGCGACTGTCGCGTGCACGAATTCACGCGCTGGGTGCTTCCCTTTCCTCGTCAACAGACATACCATGTTGAAAACACCGGTTCTCGTCCGATCAACGAAGCTAAGCAACTTCGGCACTGGTCAGTACTGGGTGGGTGACCGCTTGAAAACACCACGTTCCGTTGGCAACGTTGCTTTTTGCATTTGCCTTTTTTTTTTGCATCTTTCTTATCGCTGGTTGACCCCAAGGGGATCACAGCGTTCGGCTAGGCGTGCGGTAATGCTATCGGAACGAAAGCGTCAGGTTTATGATATTAGCGTTAAGTTCAGTCGTGTTAAGATTCGTTGCATTAGACTTAACTAGTATCGGTTCGGTCAGGTGGGTTTAGTTAGGTTCCGGTAAGGCTTGGTTTTGCTTAGTAAGGTTGGGTTAGGTTAGGTTAGGTTAGGTTAAGTTAGGTTAGGTTAGGTTAGGTTAGGTAAGGTTAGGTAAGGTTCTGGTTTGGTTAGGTTCGTCCAAGTCATGTTTAGTTAGTTTAGTTTATTTAAAGGTTAGGTTAGGTTTAGCTTCAGGTTTGGTTTGGTACGTCAGGTAAGTCAAAAGCGACTGTAGCGTGCACGAATGCACGCGCTGGGTGCGTCACTTTCCTCGTCAACGGCCATACCATGTTGAAAACACCGGCTCTCGTCCGATAACCGAAGTAAAGCAACATCGGGCGTGGTCAGTACTTGGATGTGTGACCGCTTGGGAACACCACGTGCCGTTGACAACGAAGCTTTTTGCATTTGCTTATATTTAATTTTTTGCAACTTCCTTATCGCTAAGGGGGTTCAGGCTTAGCGCCAAGGGGAACACAGCGTTCGGCTAGGCGTGTGGTAATGCTATCGGAACGAAAGCGTCAGGTTTATGATATTATCGTTAAGTTCAGTCGTGTTAAGATTCGTTGCATTAGACTTAACTAGTATCGGTTCGGTCAGGATGGTTAGTTTAGGTTCCGGTAAGGCTTGGTTGAGATTTAGTATGGTTAGTTTAGGTTAGGTTAGGTTAGGTTAGGTAAGGTTAGGTTAGGTAAGGTTAGGTTAGGTTAGGTTAGGTTAGGTTCAGGTTTGGTTCGGTAACGTCAAAGTCATGTTTAGTTAGGTTAGTTTATTTAAAGGTTAGGTTAGTTTTAGCTTCAGGTTTGGTTTGTTACGGCAGGTAAGTCAAAAGCGACTGTCGCGTGCACGAATTCACGCGCTGGGTGCTTCCCTTTCCTCGTCAACAGACATACCATGTTGAAAACACCGGTTCTCGTCCGATCAACGAAGCTAAGCAACATCGGCACTGGTCAGTACTGGGTGGGTGACCGCTTGAAAACACCACGTTCCGTTGGCAACGTTGCTTTTTGCATTTGCCTTTTTTTTTTGCATCTTTCTTATCGCTGGTTGACCCCAAGGGGATCACAGCGTTCGGCTAGGCGTGCGGTAATGCTTTTGGAACGAAAGCGTCAGGTTTATGATATTAGCGTTAAGTTCATTCGTGTTAAGATTCGTTGCATTAGACATAACTAGTATCGGTTCGGTCAGGTGGGTTTTGTTAGGTTCCGGTAAGGCTTGGTTTTGTTTAGTAAGGTTGGGTTAGGTTAGGTTAGGTTAGGTTAAGTTAGGTTAGGTTAGGTTAGGTTAGGTAAGGTTAGGTAAGGTTCTGGTTTGGTTAGGTTCGTCCAAGTCATGTTTAGTTAGTTTAGTTTATTTAAAGGTTAGGTTAGGTTTAGCTTCAGGTTTGGTTTGGTACGTCAGGTAAGTCAAAAGCGACTGTAGCGTGCACGAATGCACGCGCTGGGTGCGTCCCTTTCCTCGTCAACGGCCATACCATGTTGAAAACACCGGCTCTCGTCCGTTAACCGAAGTAAAGCAACATCGGGCGTGGTCAGTACTTGGATGTGTGACCGCTTGGGAACACCACGTGCCGTTGACAACGAAGCTTTTTGCATTTGCTTATATTTAATTTTTTGCAACTTCCTTATCGCTAAGGGGGTTCAGGCTTAGCGCCAAGGGGAACACAGCGTTCGGCTAGGCGTGCGGTAATGCTATCGGGACGAAAGCGTCAGGTTTATGATATTATCGTTAAGTTCAGTCGTGTTAAGATTCGTTGCATTAGACTTAACTAGTATCGGTTCGGTCAGGATGGTTAGTTTAGGTTCCGGTAAGGCTTGGTTGAGATTTAGTATGGTTAGTTTAGGTTAGGTTAGGTTAGGTTAGGTAAGGTTAGGTTAGGTGAGGTTAGGTTAGGTTAGGTTAGGTTAGGTTCAGGTTTGGTTCGGTAACGTCAAAGTCATGTTTAGTTAGGTTAGTTTATTTAAAGGTTAGGTTAGTTTTAGCTTCAGGTTTGGTTTGTTACGGCAGGTAAGTCAAAAGCGACTGTCGCGTGCACGAATTCACGCGCTGGGTGCTTCCCTTTCCTCGTCAACAGACATACCATGTTGAAAACACCGGTTCTCGTCCGATCAACGAAGCTAAGCAACATCGGCACTAATCAGTACTGGGTGGGTGACCGCTTGAAAACACCACGTTCCGTTGGCAACGTTGCTTTTTGCATTTGCCTTTTTTTTTTTGCATCTTTCTTATCGCTGGTTGACCCCAAGGGGATCACAGCGTTCGGCTAGGCGTGCGGTAATGCTTTTGGAACGAAAGCGTCAGGTTTATGATATTAGCGTTAAGTTCATTCGTGTTAAGATTCGTTGCATTAGACTTAACTAGTATCGGTTCGGTCAGGTGGGTTTAGTTAGGTTCCGGTAAGGCTTGGTTGAGATTTAGTATGGTTAGTTTAGGTTAGGTTAGGTTAGGTTAGGTAAGGTTAGGTTAGGTGAGGTTAGGTTAGGTTAGGTTAGGTTAGGTTCAGGTTTGGTTCGGTAACGTCAAAGTCATGTTTAGTTAGGTTAGTTTATTTAAAGGTTAGGTTAGGTTTAGCTTCAGGTTTGGTTTGGTACGGCAGGTAAGTCAAAAGCGACTGTCGCGTGCACGAATTCACGCGCTGGGTTCTTCCCTTTCCTCGTCAACAGACATACCATGTTGAAAACACCGGTTCTCGTCCGATCAACGAAGCTAAGCAACATCGGCACTGGTCAGTACTGGGTGGGTGACCGCTTGAAAACACCACGTTCCGTTGGCAACGTTGCTTTTTGCATTTGCCTTTTTTTTTTGCATCTTTCTTATCGCTGGTTGACCCCAAGGGGATCACAGCGTTCGGCTAGGCGTGCGGTAATGCTATCGGAACGAAAGCGTCAGGTTTATGATATTAGCGTTAAGTTCATTCGTGTTAAGATTCGTTGCATTAGACTTAACTAGTATCGGTTCGGTCAGGTGGGTTTAGTTAGGTTCCGGTAAGGCTTGGTTTTGTTTAGTAAGGTTGGGTTAGGTTAGGTTAGGTTAGGTTAAGTTAGGTTAGGTTAGGTTAGGTTAGGTAAGGTTAGGTAAGGTTCTGGTTTGGTTAGGTTCGTCCAAGTCATGTTTAGTTAGTTTAGTTTATTTAAAGGTTAGGTTAGGTTTAGCTTCAGGTTTGGTTTGGTACGTCAGGTAAGTCAAAAGCGACTGTAGCATGCACGAATGCACGCGCTGGGTGCGTCACTTTCCTCGTCAACGGCCATACCATGTTGAAAACACCGGCTCTCGTCCGATAACCGAAGTAAAGCAACATCGGGCGTGGTCAGTACTTGGATGTGTGACCGCTTGGGAACACCACGTGCCGTTGACAACGAAGCTTTTTGCATTTGCTTATATTTAATTTTTTGCAACTTCCTTATCGCTAAGGGGGTTCAGGCTTAGCGCCAAGGGGAACACAGCGTTCGGCTAGGCGTGCGGTAATGCTATCGGAACGAAAGCGTCAGGTTTATGATATTATCGTTAAGTTCAGTCGTGTTAAGATTCGTTGCATTAGACTTAACTAGTATCGGTTCGGTCAGGATGGTTAGTTTAGGTTCCGGTAAGGCTTGGTTGAGATTTAGTATGGTTAGTTTAGGTTAGGTTAGGTTAGGTTAGGTAAGGTTAGGTTAGGTGAGGTTAGGTTAGGTTAGGTTAGGTTAGGTTCAGGTTTGGTTCGGTAACGTCAAAGTCATGTTTAGTTAGGTTAGTTTATTTAAAGGTTAGGTTAGGTTTAGCTTCAGGTTTGGTTTGGTACGGCAGGTAAGTCAAAAGCGACTGTCGCGTGCACGAATTCACGCGCTGGGTGCTTCCCTTTCCTCGTCAACAGACATACCATGTTGAAAACACCGGTTCTCGTCCGATCAACGAAGCTAAGCAACATCGGCACTGGTCAGTACTGGGTGGGTGACCGCTTGAAAACACCACGTTCCGTTGGCAACGTTGCTTTTTGCATTTGCCTTTTTTTTTTGCATCTTTCTTATCGCTGGTTGACCCCAAGGGGATCACAGCGTTCGGCTAGGCGTGCGGTAATGCTTTTGGAACGAAAGCGTCAGGTTTATGATATTAGCGTTAAGTTCATTCGTGTTAAGATTCGTTGCATTAGACATAACTAGTATCGGTTCGGTCAGGTGGGTTTTGTTAGGTTCCGGTAAGGCTTGGTTTTGTTTAGTAAGGTTGGGTTAGGTTAGGTTAGGTTAGGTTAAGTTAGGTTAGGTTAGGTTAGGTTAGGTAAGGTTAGGTAAGGTTCTGGTTTGGTTAGGTTCGTCCAAGTCATGTTTAGTTAGTTTAGTTTATTTAAAGGTTAGGTTAGGTTTAGCTTCAGGTTTGGTTTGGTACGTCAGGTAAGTCAAAAGCGACTGTAGCGTGCACGAATGCACGCGCTGGGTGCGTCCCTTTCCTCGTCAACGGCCATACCATGTTGAAAACACCGGCTCTCGTCCGTTAACCGAAGTAAAGCAACATCGGGCGTGGTCAGTACTTGGATGTGTGACCGCTTGGGAACACCACGTGCCGTTGACAACGAAGCTTTTTGCATTTGCTTATATTTAATTTTTTGCAACTTCCTTATCGCTAAGGGGGTTCAGGCTTAGCGCCAAGGGGAACACAGCGTTCGGCTAGGCGTGCGGTAATGCTATCGGGACGAAAGCGTCAGGTTTATGATATTATCGTTAAGTTCAGTCGTGTTAAGATTCGTTGCATTAGACTTAACTAGTATCGGTTCGGTCAGGATGGTTAGTTTAGGTTCCGGTAAGGCTTGGTTGAGATTTAGTATGGTTAGTTTAGGTTAGGTTAGGTTAGGTTAGGTAAGGTTAGGTTAGGTGAGGTTAGGTTAGGTTAGGTTAGGTTAGGTTTGGTTCAGGTTTGGTTCGGTAACGTCAAAGTCATGTTTGGTTAGGTTAGTTTATTTAAAGGTTAGGTTAGGTTTAGCTTCAGGTTTGGTTTGGTACGGCAGGTAAGTCAAAAGCGACTGTCGCGTGCACGAATTCACGCGCAGGGTGCTTCCCTTTCCTCGTCAACAGACATACCATGTTGAAAACACCGGTTCTCGTCCGATCAACGAAGCTAAGCAACATCGGCACTGGTCAGTACTGGGTGGGTGACCGCTTGAAAACACCACGTTCCGTTGGCAACGTTGCTTTTTGCATTTGACTTTTTTTTTTTGCATCTTTCTTATCGCTGGTTGACCCCAAGGGGATCACAGCGTTCGGCTAGGCGTGCGGTAATGCTATCGGAACGAAAGCGTCAGGTTTATGATATTAGCGTTAAGTTCAGTCGTGTTAAGATTCGTTGCATTAGACTTAACTAGTATCGGTTCGGTCAGGTGGGTTTAGTTAGGTTCCGGTAAGGCTTGGTTTTGTTTAGTAAGATTGGGTTAGGTTAGGTAAGGTTAGGTTAAGTTAGGTTAGGTTAGGTTAGGTTAGGTAAGGTTAGGTAAGGTTCTGGTTTGGTTAGGTTCGTCCAAGTCATGTTTAGTTAGTTTAGTTTATTTAAAGGTTAGGTTAGGTTTAGCTTCAGGTTTGGTTTGGTACGTCAGGTAAGTCAAAAGCGACTGTAGCGTGCACGAATGCACGCGCTGGGTGCGTCCCTTTCCTCGTCAACGGCCATACCATGTTGAAAACACCGGCTCTCGTCCGTTAACCGAAGTAAAGCAACATCGGGCGTGGTCAGTACTTGGATGTGTGACCGCTTGGGAACACCACGTGCCGTTGACAACGAAGCTTTTTGCATTTGCTTATATTTAATTTTTTGCAACTTCCTTATCGCTAAGGGGGTTCAGGCTTAGCGCCAAGGGGAACACAGCGTTCGGCTAGGCGTGCGGTAATGCTATCGGGACGAAAGCGTCAGGTTTATGATATTATCGTTAAGTTCAGTCGTGTTAAGATTCGTTGCATTAGACTTAACTAGTATCGGTTCGGTCAGGATGGTTAGTTTAGGTTCCGGTAAGGCTTGGTTGAGATTTAGTATGGTTAGTTTAGGTAAGGTTAGGTTAGGTTAGGTAAGG
The DNA here is from genome assembly GCA_921293005.1 of Nemoura dubitans. Taxonomy (NCBI): domain Eukaryota; kingdom Metazoa; phylum Arthropoda; class Insecta; order Plecoptera; family Nemouridae; genus Nemoura; species Nemoura dubitans. The sequence goes on from OV121076.1 coordinate 22,547,021, forward strand.
TTAGGTTAGGTGAGGTTAGGTTAGGTTAGGTTAGGTTAGGTTTGGTTCAGGTTTGGTTCGGTAACGTCAAAGTCATGTTTGGTTAGGTTAGTTTATTTAAAGGTTAGGTTAGGTTTAGCTTCAGGTTTGGTTTGGTACGGCAGGTAAGTCAAAAGCGACTGTCGCGTGCACGAATTCACGCGCAGGGTGCTTCCCTTTCCTCGTCAACAGACATACCATGTTGAAAACACCGGTTCTCGTCCGATCAACGAAGCTAAGCAACATCGGCACTGGTCAGTACTGGGTGGGTGACCGCTTGAAAACACCACGTTCCGTTGGCAACGTTGCTTTTTGCATTTGACTTTTTTTTTTTGCATCTTTCTTATCGCTGGTTGACCCCAAGGGGATCACAGCGTTCGGCTAGGCGTGCGGTAATGCTATCGGAACGAAAGCGTCAGGTTTATGATATTAGCGTTAAGTTCAGTCGTGTTAAGATTCGTTGCATTAGACTTAACTAGTATCGGTTCGGTCAGGTGGGTTTAGTTAGGTTCCGGTAAGGCTTGGTTTTGTTTAGTAAGATTGGGTTAGGTTAGGTAAGGTTAGGTTAAGTTAGGTTAGGTTAGGTTAGGTTAGGTAAGGTTAGGTAAGGTTCTGGTTTGGTTAGGTTCGTCCAAGTCATGTTTAGTTAGTTTAGTTTATTTAAAGGTTAGGTTAGGTTTAGCTTCAGGTTTGGTTTGGTACGTCAGGTAAGTCAAAAGCGACTGTAGCGTGCATGAATGCACGCGCTGGGTGCGTCCCTTTCCTCGTCAACGGCCATACCATGTTGAAAACACCGGCTCTCGTCCGATAACCGAAGTAAAGCAACATCGGGCGTGGTCAGTACTTGGATGTGTGACCGCTTGGGAACACCACGTGCCGTTGACAACGAAGCTTTTTGCATTTGCTTATATTTAATTTTTTGCAACTTCCTTATCGCTAAGGGGGTTCAGGCTTAGCGCCAAGGGGAACACAGCCTTCGGCTAGGCGTGCGGTAATGCTATCGGAACGAAAGCGTCAGGTTTATGATATTATCGTTAAGTTCAGTCGTGTTAAGATTCGTTGCATTAGACTTAACTAGTATCGGTTCGGTCAGGATGGTTAGTTTAGGTTCCGGTAAGGCTTGGTTGAGATTAAGTATGGTTAGTTTAGGTTAGGTTAGGTTAGGTTAGGTAAGGTTAGGTTAGGTGAGGTTAGGTTAGGTTAGGTTAGGTTAGGTTCAGGTTTGGTTCGGTAACGTCAAAGTCATGTTTAGTTAGGTTAGTTTATTTAAAGGTTAGGTTAGTTTTAGCTTCAGGTTTGGTTTGGTACGGCAGGTAAGTCAAAAGCGACTGTCGCGTGCACGAATTCACGCGCTGGGTGCTTCCCTTTCCTCGTCAACAGACATACCATGTTGAAAACACCGGTTCTCGTCCGATCAACGAAGCTAAGCAACATCGGCACTAATCAGTACTGGGTGGGTGACCGCTTGAAAACACCACGTTCCGTTGGCAACGTTGCTTTTTGCATTTGCCTTTTTTTTTTTGCATCTTTCTTATCGCTGGTTGACCCCAAGGGGATCACAGCGTTCGGCTAGGCGTGCGGTAATGCTTTTGGAACGAAAGCGTCGGGTTTATGATATTAGCGTTAAGTTCATTCGTGTTAAGATTCGTTGCATTAGACTTAACTAGTATCGGTTCGGTCAGGTGGGTTTTGTTAGGTTCCGGTAAGGCTTGGTTTTGTTTAGTAAGGTTGGGTTAGTTTAGGTTAGGTTAGGTTAAGTTAGGTTAGGTTAGGTTAGGTTAGGTAAGGTTAGGTAAGGTTCTGGTTTGGTTAGGTTCGTCCAAGTCATGTTTAGTTAGTTTAGTTTATTTAAAGGTTAGGTTAGGTTTAGCTTCAGGTTTGGTTTGGTACGTCAGGTAAGTCAAAAGCGACTGTAGCGTGCACGAATGCACGCGCTGGGTGCGTCCCTTTCCTCGTCAACGGCCATACCATGTTGAAAACACCGGCTCTCGTCCGTTACCCGAAGTAAAGCAACATCGGGCGTGGTCAGTACTTGGATGTGTGACCGCTTGGGAACACCACGTGCCGTTGACAACGAAGCTTTTTGCATTTGCTTATATTTAATTTTTTGCAACTTCCTTATCGCTAAGGGGGTTCAGGCTTAGCGCCAAGGGGAACACAGCGTTCGGCTAGGCGTGCGGTAATGCTATCGGGACGAAAGCGTCAGGTTTATGATATTATCGTTAAGTTCAGTCGTGTTAAGATTCGTTGCATTAGACTTAACTAGTATCGGTTCGGTCAGGATGGTTAGTTTAGGTTCCGGTAAGGCTTGGTTGAGATTTAGTATGGTTAGTTTAGGTTAGGTTAGGTTAGGTTAGGTAAGGTTAGGTTAGGTGAGGTTAGGTTAGGTTAGGTTAGGTTTGGTTCAGGTTTGGTTCGGTAACGTCAAAGTCATGTTTGGTTAGGTTAGTTTATTTAAAGGTTAGGTTAGGTTTAGCTTCAGGTTTGGTTTGGTACGGCAGGTAAGTCAAAAGCGACTGTCGCGTGCACGAATTCACGCGCAGGGTGCTTCCCTTTCCTCGTCAACAGACATACCATGTTGAAAACACCGGTTCTCGTCCGATCAACGAAGCTAAGCAACATCGGCACTGGTCAGTACTGGGTGGGTGACCGCTTGAAAACACCACGTTCCGTTGGCAACGTTGCTTTTTGCATTTGACTTTTTTTTTTGCATCTTTCTTATCGCTGGTTGACCCCAAGGGGATCACAGCGTTCGGCTAGGCGTGCGGTAATGCTATCGGAACGAAAGCGTCAGGTTTATGATATTAGCGTTAAGTTCAGTCGTGTTAAGATTCGTTGCATTAGACTTAACTAGTATCGGTTCGGTCAGGTGGGTTTAGTTAGGTTCCGGTAAGGCTTGGTTTTGTTTAGTAAGATTGGGTTAGGTTAGGTAAGGTTAGGTTAAGTTAGGTTAGGTTAGGTTAGGTTAGGTAAGGTTAGGTAAGGTTCTGGTTTGGTTAGGTTCGTCCAAGTCATGTTTAGTTAGTTTAGTTTATTTAAAGGTTAGGTTAGGTTTAGCTTCAGGTTTGGTTTGGTACGTCAGGTAAGTCAAAAGCGACTGTAGCGTGCATGAATGCACGCGCTGGGTGCGTCCCTTTCCTCGTCAACGGCCATACCATGTTGAAAACACCGGCTCTCGTCCGATAACCGAAGTAAAGCAACATCGGGCGTGGTCAGTACTTGGATGTGTGACCGCTTGGGAACACCACGTGCCGTTGACAACGAAGCTTTTTGCATTTGCTTATATTTAATTTTTTGCAACTTCCTTATCGCTAAGGGGGTTCAGGCTTAGCGCCAAGGGGAACACAGCGTTCTGCTAGGCGTGCGGTAATGCTATCGGAACGAAAGCGTCAGGTTTATGATATTATCGTTAAGTTCAGTCGTGTTAAGATTCGTTGCATTAGACTTAACTAGTATCGGTTCGGTCAGGATGGTTAGTTTAGGTTCCGGTAAGGCTTGGTTGAGATTTAGTATGGTTAGTTTAGGTTAGGTTAGGTTAGGTTAGGTAAGGTTAGGTTAGGTGAGGTTAGGTTAGGTTAGGTTAGGTTAGGTTCAGGTTTGGTTCGGTAACGTCAAAGTCATGTTTATTTAGGTTAGTTTATTTAAAGGTTAGGTTAGGTTTAGCTTCAGGTTTGTTTTGGTACGGCAGGTAAGTCAAAAGCGACTGTCGCGTGCACGAATTCACGCGCTGGGTGCTTCCCTTTCCTCGTCAACAGACATACCATGTTGAAAACACCGGTTCTCGTCCGATCAACGAAGCTAAGCAACATCGGCACTGGTCAGTACTGGGTGGGTGACCGCTTGAAAACACCACGTTCCGTTGGCAACGTTGCTTTTTGCATTTGCCTTTTTTTTTTGCATCTTTCTTATCGCTGGTTGACCCCAAGGGGATCACAGCGTTCGGCTAGGCGTGCGGTAATGCTTTTGGAACGAAAGCGTCAGGTTTATGATATTAGCGTTAAGTTCATTCGTGTTAAGATTCGTTGCATTAGACTTAACTAGTATCGGTTCGGTCAGGTGGGTTTAGTTAGGTTCCGGTAAGGTTTGGTTTTGTTTAGTAAGGTTGGGTTAGGTTAGGTTAGGTTAGGTTAAGTTAGGTTAGGTTAGGTTAGGTTAGGTAAGGTTAGGTAAGGTTCTGGTTTGGTTAGGTTCGTCCAAGTCATGTTTAGTTAGTTTAGTTTATTTAAAGGTTAGGTTAGGTTTAGCTTCAGGTTTGGTTTGGTACGTCAGGTAAGTCAAAAGCGACTGTAGCGTGCATGAATGCACGCGCTGGGTGCGTCCCTTTCCTCGTCAACGGCCATACCATGTTGAAAACACCGGCTCTCGTCCGATAACCGAAGTAAAGCAACATCGGGCGTGATCAGTACTTGGATGTGTGACCGCTTGGGAACACCACGTGCCGTTGACAACGAAGCTTTTTGCATTTGCTTATATTTAATTTTTTGCAACTTCCTTATCGCTAAGGGGGTTCAGGCTTAGCGCCAAGGGGAACACAGCGTTCGGCTAGGCGTGCGGTAATGCTATCGGAACGAAAGCGTCAGGTTTATGATATTATCGTTAAGTTCAGTCGTGTTAAGATTCGTTGCATTAGACTTAACTAGTATCGGTTCGGTCAGGATGGTTAGTTTAGGTTCCGGTAAGGCTTGGTTGAGATTTAGTATGGTTAGGTTAGGTGAGGTTAGGTTAGGTTAGGTTAGGTTAGGTTCAGGTTTGGTTCGGTAACGTCAAAGTCATGTTTAGTTAGGTTAGTTTATTTAAAGGTTAGGTTAGGTTTAGCTTCAGGTTTGGTTTGGTACGGCAGGTAAGTCAAAAGCGACTGTCGCGTGCACGAATTCACGCGCTGGGTGCTTCCCTTTCCTCGTCAACAGACATACCATGTTGAAAACACCGGTTCTCGTCCGATCAACGAAGCTAAGCAACATCGGCACTGGTCAGTACTGGGTGGGTGACCGCTTGAAAACACCACGTTCCGTTGGCAACGTTGCTTTTTGCATTTGCCTTTTTTTTTTTGCATCTTTCTTATCGCTGGTTGACCCCAAGGGGATCACAGCGTTCGGCTAGGCGTGCGGTAATGCTTTTGGAACGAAAGCGTCAGGTTTATGATATTAGCGTTAAGTTCATTCGTGTTAAGATTCGTTGCATTAGACTTAACTAGTATCGGTTCGGTCAGGTGGGTTCAGTTAGGTTCCGGTAAGGCTTGGTTTTGTTTAGTAAGGTTGGGTTAGGTTAGGTTAGGTTAGGTTAAGTTAGGTTAGGTTAGGTTAGGTTAGGTAAGGTTAGGTAAGGTTCTGGTTTGGTTAGGTTCGTCCAAGTCATGTTTAGTTAGTTTAGTTTATTTAAAGGTTAGGTTAGGTTAAGCTTCAGGTTTGGTTTGGTACGTCAGGTAAGTCAAAAGCGACTGTAGCGTGCACGAATGCACGCGCTGGGTGCGTCCCTTTCCTCGTCAACGGCCATACCATGTTGAAAACACCGGCTCTCGTCCGATAACCGAAGTAAAGCAACATCGGGCGTGGTCAGTACTTGGATGTGTGACCGCTTGGGAACACCACGTGCCGTTGACAACGAAGCTATTTGCATTTGCTTATATTTAATTTTTTGCAACTTCCTTATCGCTAAGGGGGTTCAGGCTTAGCGCCAAGGGGAACACAGCGTTCGGCTAGGCGTGCGGTAATGCTATCGGGACGAAAGCGTCAGGTTTATGATATTATCGTTAAGTTCAGACGTGTTAAGATTCGTTGCATTAGACTTAACTAGTATCGGTTCGGTCAGGATGGTTAGTTTAGGTTCCGGTAAGGCTTGGTTGAGATTTAGTATGGTTAGTTTAGGTTAGGTTAGGTTAGGTTAGGTAAGGTTAGGTTAGGTGAGGTTAGGTTAGGTTAGGTTAGGTTTGGTTCAGGTTTGGTTCGGTAACGTCAAAGTCATGTTTGGTTAGGTTAGTTTATTTAAAGGTTAGGTTAGGTTTAGCTTCAGGTTTGGTTTGGTACGGCAGGTAAGTCAAAAGCGACTGTCGCGTGCACGAATTCACGCGCAGGGTGCTTCCCTTTCCTCGTCAACAGACATACCATGTTGAAAACACCGGTTCTCGTCCGATCAACGAAGCTAAGCAACATCGGCACTGGTCAGTACTGGGTGGGTGACCGCTTGAAAACACCACGTTCCGTTGGCAACGTTGCTTTTTGCATTTGACTTTTTTTTTTTGCATCTTTCTTATCGCTGGTTGACCCCAAGGGGATCACAGCGTTCGGCTAGGCGTGCGGTAATGCTATCGGAACGAAAGCGTCAGGTTTATGATATTAGCGTTAAGTTCAGTCGTGTTAAGATTCGTTGCATTAGACTTAACTAGTATCGGTTCGGTCAGGTGGGTTTAGTTAGGTTCCGGTAAGGCTTGGTTTTGTTTAGTAAGATTGGGTTAGGTTAGGTAAGGTTAGGTTAAGTTAGGTTAGGTTAGGTTAGGTTAGGTAAGGTTAGGTAAGGTTCTGGTTTGGTTAGGTTCGTCCAAGTCATGTTTAGTTAGTTTAGTTTATTTAAAGGTTAGGTTAGGTTTAGCTTCAGGTTTGGTTTGGTACGTCAGGTAAGTCAAAAGCGACTGTAGCGTGCATGAATGCACGCGCTGGGTGCGTCCCTTTCCTCGTCAACGGCCATACCATGTTGAAAACACCGGCTCTCGTCCGATAACCGAAGTAAAGCAACATCGGGCGTGGTCAGTACTTGGATGTGTGACCGCTTGGGAACACCACGTGCCGTTGACAACGAAGCTTTTTGCATTTGCTTATATTTAATTTTTTGCAACTTCCTTATCGCTAAGGGGGTTCAGGCTTAGCGCCAAGGGGAACACAGCGTTCTGCTAGGCGTGCGGTAATGCTATCGGAACGAAAGCGTCAGGTTTATGATATTATCGTTAAGTTCAGTCGTGTTAAGATTCGTTGCATTAGACTTAACTAGTATCGGTTCGGTCAGGATGGTTAGTTTAGGTTCCGGTAAGGCTTGGTTGAGATTTAGTATGGTTAGTTTAGGTTAGGTTAGGTTAGGTTAGGTAAGGTTAGGTTAGGTGAGGTTAGGTTAGGTTAGGTTAGGTTAGGTTCAGGTTTGGTTCGGTAACGTCAAAGTCATGTTTATTTAGGTTAGTTTATTTAAAGGTTAGGTTAGGTTTAGCTTCAGGTTTGGTTTGGTACGGCAGGTAAGTCAAAAGCGACTGTCGCGTGCACGAATTCACGCGCTGGGTGCTTCCCTTTCCTCGTCAACAGACATACCATGTTGAAAACACCGGTTCTCGTCCGATCAACGAAGCTAAGCAACATCGGCACTGGTCAGTACTGGGTGGGTGACCGCTTGAAAACACCACGTTCCGTTGGCAACGTTGCTTTTTGCATTTGCCTTTTTTTTTTGCATCTTTCTTATCGCTGGTTGACCCCAAGGGGATCACAGCGTTCGGCTAGGCGTGCGGTAATGCTTTTGGAACGAAAGCGTCAGGTTTATGATATTAGCGTTAAGTTCATTCGTGTTAAGATTCGTTGCATTAGACTTAACTAGTATCGGTTCGGTCAGGTGGGTTTAGTTAGGTTCCGGTAAGGTTTGGTTTTGTTTAGTAAGGTTGGGTTAGGTTAGGTTAGGTTAGGTTAAGTTAGGTTAGGTTAGGTTAGGTTAGGTAAGGTTAGGTAAGGTTCTGGTTTGGTTAGGTTCGTCCAAGTCATGTTTAGTTAGTTTAGTTTATTTAAAGGTTAGGTTAGGTTTAGCTTCAGGTTTGGTTTGGTACGTCAGGTAAGTCAAAAGCGACTGTAGCGTGCATGAATGCACGCGCTGGGTGCGTCCCTTTCCTCGTCAACGGCCATACCATGTTGAAAACACCGGCTCTAGTCCGATAACCGAAGTAAAGCAACATCGGGCGTGATCAGTACTTGGATGTGTGACCGCTTGGGAACACCACGTGCCGTTGACAACGAAGCTTTTTGCATTTGCTTATATTTAATTTTTTGCAACTTCCTTATCGCTAAGGGGGTTCAGGCTTAGCGCCAAGGGGAACACAGCGTTCGGCTAGGCGTGCGGTAATGCTATCGGAACGAAAGCGTCAGGTTTATGATATTATCGTTAAGTTCAGTCGTGTTAAGATTCGTTGCATTAGACTTAACTAGTATCGGTTCGGTCAGGATGGTTAGTTTAGGTTCCGGTAAGGCTTGGTTGAGATTTAGTATGGTTAGGTTAGGTGAGGTTAGGTTAGGTTAGGTTAGGTTAGGTTCAGGTTTGGTTCGGTAACGTCAAAGTCATGTTTAGTTAGGTTAGTTTATTTAAAGGTTAGGTTAGGTTTAGCTTCAGGTTTGGTTTGGTACGGCAGGTAAGTCAAAAGCGACTGTCGCGTGCACGAATTCACGCGCTGGGTGCTTCCCTTTCCTCGTCAACAGACATACCATGTTGAAAACACCGGTTCTCGTCCGATCAACGAAGCTAAGCAACATCGGCACTGGTCAGTACTGGGTGGGTGACCGCTTGAAAACACCACGTTCCGTTGGCAACGTTGCTTTTTGCATTTGCCTTTTTTTTTTGCATCTTTCTTATCGCTGGTTGACCCCAAGGGGATCACAGCGTTCGGCTAGGCGTGCGGTAATGCTTTTGGAACGAAAGCGTCAGGTTTATGATATTAGCGTTAAGTTCATTCGTGTTAAGATTCGTTGCATTAGACTTAACTAGTATCGGTTCGGTCAGGTGGGTTCAGTTAGGTTCCGGTAAGGCTTGGTTTTGTTTAGTAAGGTTGGGTTAGGTTAGGTTAGGTTAGGTTAAGTTAGGTTAGGTTAGGTTAGGTTAGGTAAGGTTAGGTAAGGTTCTGGTTTGGTTAGGTTCGTCCAAGTCATGTTTAGTTAGTTTAGTTTATTTAAAGGTTAGGTTAGGTTAAACTTCAGGTTTGGTTTGGTACGTCAGGTAAGTCAAAAGCGACTGTAGCGTGCACGAATGCACGCGCTGGGTGCGTCCCTTTCCTCGTCAACGGCCATACCATGTTGAAAACACCGGCTCTCGTCCGATAACCGAAGTAAAGCAACATCGGGCGTGGTCAGTACTTGGATGTGTGACCGCTTGGGAACACCACGTGCCGTTGACAACGAAGCTATTTGCATTTGCTTATATTTAATTTTTTGCAACTTCCTTATCGCTAAGGGGGTTCAGGCTTAGCGCCAAGGGGAACACAGCGTTCGGCTAGGCGTGCGGTAATGCTATCGGAACGAAAGCGTCAGGTTTATGATATTATCGTTAAGTTCAGTCGTGTTAAGATTCGTTGCATTAGACTTAACTAGTATCGGTTCGGTCAGGATGGTTAGTTTAGGTTCCGGGTAAGGCTTGGTTGAGATTTAGTATGGTTAGTTTAGGTTAGGTTAGGTTAGGTTAGGTAAGGTTAGGTTAGGTGAGGTTAGGTAAGGTTAGGTTAGGTTAGGTTCAGGTTTGGTTCGGTTACGTCAAAGTCATGTTTAGTTAGGTTAGTTTATTTAAAGGTTAGGTTAGGTTTAGCTTCAGGTTTGGTTTGGTACGGCAGGTAAGTCAAAAGCGACTGTCGCGTGCACGAATTCACGCGCTGGGTGCTTCCATTTCCTCGTCAACAGACATACCATGTTGAAAAAACCGGTTCTCGTCCGATCAACGAAGCTAAGCAACATCGGCACTGGTCAGTACTGGGTGGGTGACCGCTTGAAAACACCACGTTCCGTTGGCAACGTTGCTTTTTGCATTTGCCTTTTTTTTTTTGCATCTTTCTTATCGCTGGTTGACCCCATGGGGATCACAGCGTTCGGTTAGGCGTGCGGTAATGCTATCGGAACGAAAGCGTCAGGTTTATGATATTAGCGTTAAGTTCAGTCGTGTTAAGATTCGTTGCATTAGACTTAACTAGTATCGGTTCGGTCAGGTCGGTTTAGTTAGGTTCCGGTAAGGCTTGGTTTTGTTTAGTAAGATTGGGTTAGGTTAGGTAAGGTTAGGTTAAGTTAGGTTAGGTTAGGTTAGGTTAGGTAAGGTTAGGTAAGGTTCTGGTTTGGTTAGGTTCGTCCAAGTCATGTTTAGTTAGTTTAGTTTATTTAAAGGTTAGGTTAGGTTTAGCTTCAGGTTTGGTTTGGTACGTCAGGTAAGTCAAAAGCGACTGAAGCGTGCATGAATGCACGCGCTGGGTGCGTCCCTTTCCTCGTCAACGGCCATACCATGTTGAAAACACCGGCTCTCGTCCGATAACCGAAGTAAAGCAACATCGGGCGTGGTCAGTACTTGGATGTGTGACCGCTTGGGAACACCACGTGCCGTTGACAACGAAGCTTTTTGCATTTGCTTATATTTAATTTTTTGCAACTTCCTTATCGCTAAGGGGGTTCAGGCTTAGCGCCAAGGGGAACACAGCGTTCGGCTAGGCGTGCGGTAATGCTATCGGAACAAAAGCGTCAGGTTTATGATATTATCGTTAAGTTCAGTCGTGTTAAGATTCGTTGCATTAGACTTAACTAGTATCGGTTCGGTCAGGATGGTTAGTTTAGGTTCCGGTAAGGCTTGGTTGAGATTTAGTATGGTTAGTTTAGGTTAGGTTAGGTTAGGTTACGTAAGGTTAGGTTAGGTGAGGTTAGGTTAGGTTAGGTTAGGTTAGGTTCAGGTTTGGTTCGGTAACGGTAAAGTCATGTTTAGTTAGGTTAGTTTATTTAAAGGTTAGGTTAGGTTTAGCTTCAGGGTGGTTTGGTACGGCAGGTAAGTCAAAAGCGACTGTCGCGTGCACGAATTCACACGCTGGGTGCTTCCCTTTCCTCGTCAACAGACATACCATGTTGAAAACACCGGTTCTCGTCCGATCAACGAAGCTAAGCAACATCGGCACTGGTCAGTACTGGGTGGGTGACCGCTTGAAAACACCACGTTCCGTTGGCAACGTTGCTTTTGGCATTTGCCTTTTTTTTTTGCATCTTTCTTATCGCTGGTTGACCCCAAGGGGATCACAGCGTTCGGCTAGGCGTGCGGAAATGCTTTTGGAACGAAAGCGTCAGGTTTATGATATTAGCGTTAAGTTCATTCGTGTTAAGATTCGTTGCATTAGACTTAACTAGTATCGGTTCGGTCAGGTGGGTTTAGTTAGGTTCCGGTAAGGCTTGGTTTTGTTTAGTAAGGTTGGGTTAGGTTAGGTTAAGTTAGGTTAGGTTAGGTTAGGTTAGGTTAGGTAGGGTTAGGTCAGGTTCTGGTTTGGTTAGGTACGTCCAAGTCATGTTTAGTTAGTTTAGTTTATTTAAAGGTTAGGTTAGGTTTAGCTTCAGGTTTGGTTTGGTACGTCAGGTAAGTCAAAAACGACTGTAGCGTGCACTAATGCACGCGCTGGGTGCGTCCCTTTCCTCGTCAACGGCCATACCATGTTGAAAACACCGGCTCTCGTCCGATAACCGAAGTAAAGCAACATCGGGCGTGGTCAGTACTTGGATGTGTGACCGCTTGGGAACACCACGTGCCGTTGACAACGAAGCTTTTTGCATTTGCTTATATTTAATTTTTTGCAACTTCCTAATCCCAAGCGGAACACAGCGTTCGGCTAGGCGTGCGGTAATGCTATCGGAACGAAAGCGTCAGGTTTATGATATTATCGTTAAGTTCAGTCGTGTTAAGATTCGTTGCATTAGACTTAACTAGTATCGGTTCGGTCAGGATGGTTAGTTTAGGTTCCGGTAAGGCTTGGTTGAGATTTAGTAAGGTAAGGTTAGGTTAGGTTAGGTTAGGTTAGGTAAGGTTAGGTTAGGTAAAGTTAGGTTAGGTTAGGTTAGGTTAGGTTCAGGTTTGGTTCGGTAACGTCAAAGTCATGTTTAGTTAGGTTAGTTTATTTAAAGGTTAGGTTAGGTTTAGCTTCAGATTGGTTTGGTACGGCAGGTAAGTCAAAAGCGACTGTCGCGTGCACGAATTCACGCGCTGGGTGCTTCCCTTTCCTCGTCAACAGACATACCATGTTGAAAACACCGGTTCTCGTCCGATCAACGAAGCTAAGCAACATCGGCACTGGTCAGTACTGGGTGGGTGACCGCTTGAAAACACCACGTTCCGTTGGCAACGTTGCTTTTTGCATTTGCCTTTTTTTTTTTGCATCTTTCTTATCGCTGGTTGACCCCAAGAGGATCACAGCGTTCGGCTAGGCGTGCGGTAATGCTATCGGAACGAAAGCGTCAGGTTTATGATATTAGCGTTAAGTTCAGTCGTGTTAAGATTCGTTGCATTAGACTTAACTAGTATCGGTTCGGTCAGGTGGGTTTAGTTAGGTTCCGGTAAGGCTTGGTTTTGTTTAGTAAGGTTGGGTTAGGTTAGGTTAGGTTAGGTTAAGTTAGGTTAGGTTAGGTTAGGTTAGGTTAGGTAAGGTTAGGTCAGGTTCTGGTTTGGTTAGGTACGTCCAAGTCATGTTTAGTTAGTTTAGTTTATTTAAAGGTTAGGTTAGGTTTAGCTTCAGGTTTGGTTTGGTACGTCAGGTAAGTCAAAAGCGACTGTAGCGTGCACGAATGCACGCGCTGGGTGCGTCCCTTTCCTCGTCAACGGCCATACCATGTTGAAAACACCGGCTCTCGTCCGATAACCGAAGTAAAGCAACATCGGGCGTGGTCAGTACTTGGATGTGTGACCGCTTGGGAACACCACGTGCCGTTGACAACGAAGCTTTTTGCATTTGCTTATATTTAATTTTTTGCAACTTCCTAATCGCTGGTGGATCCCAAGGGGAACACAGCGTTCGGCTAGGCGTGCGGTAATGCTATCGGAACGAAAGCGTCAGGTTTATGATATTATCGTTAAGTTCAGTCGTGTTAAGATTCGTTGCATTAGACTTAACTAGTATCGGTTCGGTCAGGATGGTTAGTTTAGGTTCCGGTAAGGCTTGGTTGAGATTAAGTAAGGTTAGTTTAGGTTAGGTTAGGTTAGGTTAGGTTAGGTTAGGTTAGGTGAGGTTAGGTTAGGTTAGGTTAGGTTAGGTTCAGGTTTGGTTCGGTAACGTCAAAGTCATGTTTAGTTAGGTTAGTTTATTTAAAGGTTAGGTTAGGTTTAGCTTCAGATTGGTTTGGTACGGCAGGTTAGTCAAAAGCGACTGTCGCGTGCACGAATTCACGCGCTGGGTGCTTCCCTTTCCTCGTCAACAGACATACCATGTTGAAAACACCGGTTCTCGTCCGATCAATGAAGCTAAGCAACATCGGCACTGGTCAGTACTGGGTGGGTGACCGCTTGAAAACACCACGTTCCGTTGGCAACGTTGCTTTTTGCATTTGCCTTTTTTTTTTTGCATCTTTCTTATCGCTGGTTGACCCCAAGGGGATCACAGCGTTCGGCTAGGCGTGCGGTAATGCTATCGGAACGAAAGCGTCAGGTTTATGATATTAGCGTTAAGTTCAGTCGTGTTAAGATTCGTTGCATTAGACTTAACTAGTATCGGTTCGGTCAGGTGGGTTTAGTTAGGTTCCGGTAAGGCTTGGTTTTGTTTAGTAAGGTTGGGTTAGGTTAGGTTAGGTTAGGTTAAGTTAGGTTAGGTTAGGTTAGGTTAAGTTAGGTTAGGTTAGGTTAGGTTAGGTTAGGTAAGGTTAGGTAAGGTTCTGGTTTGGTTAGGTACGTCCAAATTATGTTTAGTTAGTTTAGTTTATTTAAAGGTTAGGTTATGTTTAGCTTCAGGTTTGGTTTGGTACGTCAGGTAAGTCAAAAGCGACTATAGCGTGCACGAATGCACGCGCTGGGTGCGTCCCTTTCCTCGTCAACGGCCATACCATGTTGAAAACACCGGCTCTCGTCCGATAACCGAAGTAAAGCAACATCGGGCGTGGTCAGTACTTGGATGTGTGACCGCTTGGGAACACCACGTGCCGTTGACAACGAAGCTTTTTGCATTTGCTTATATTTAATTTTTTGCAACTTCCTAATCCCAAGCGGAACACAGCGTTCGGCTAGGCGTGCGGTAATGCTATCGGAACGAAAGCGTCAGGTTTATGATATTATCGTTAAGTTCAGTCGTGTTAAGATTCGTTGCATTAGACTTAACTAGTATCGGTTCGGTCAGGATGGTTAGTTTAGGTTCCGGTAAGGCTTGGTTGAGATTTAGTAAGGTAAGGTTAGGTTAGGTTAGGTTAGGTTAGGTAAGGTTAGGTTAGGTGAGGTTAGGTTAGGTTAGGTTAGGTTAGGTTCAGGTTTGGTTCGGTAACGTCAAAGTCATGTTTAGTTAGGTTAGTTAATTTAAAGGTTAGGTTAGGTTTAGCTTCAGATTGGTTTGGTACGGCAGGTAAGTCAAAAGCGACTGTCGCGTGCACGAATTCACGCGCTGGGTGCTTCCCTTTCCTCGTCAACAGACATACCATGTTGAAAACACCGGTTCTCGTCCGATCAACGAAGCTAAGCAACATCGGCACTGGTCAGTACTGGGTGGGTGACCGCTTGAAAACACCACGTTCCGTTGGCAACGTTGCTTTTTGCATTTGCCTTTTTTTTTTGCATCTTTCTTATCGCTGGTTGACCCCAAGAGGATCACAGCGTTCGGCTAGGCGTGCGGTAATGCTATCGGAACGAAAGCGTCAGGTTTATGATATTAGCGTTAAGTTCAGTCGTGTTAAGATTCGTTGCATTAGACTTAACTAGTATCGGTTCGGTCAGGTGGGTTTAGTTAGGTTCCGGTAAGGCTTGGTTTTGTTTAGTAAGGTTGGGTTAGGTTAGGTTAGGTTAGGTTAAGTTAGGTTAGGTTAGGTTAGGTTAGGTTAGGTAAGGTTAGGTCAGGTTCTGGTTTGGTTAGGTACGTCCAAGTCATGTTTAGTTAGTTTAGTTTATTTAAAGGTTAGGTTAGGTTTAGCTTCAGGTTTGGTTTGGTACGTCAGGTAAGTCAAAAGCGACTGTAGCGTGCACGAATGCACGCGCTGGGTGCGTCCCTTTCCTCGTCAACGGCCATACCATGTTGAAAACACCGGCTCTCGTCCGATAACCGAAGTAAAGCAACATCGGGCGTGGTCAGTACTTGGATGTGTGACCGCTTGGGAACACCACGTGCCGTTGACAACGAAGCTTTTTGCATTTGCTTATATTTAATTTTTTGCAACTTCCTAATCGCTGGTGGATCCCAAGGGGAACACAGCGTTCGGCTAGGCGTGCGGTAATGCTATCGAAACGAAAGCGTCAGGTTTATGATATTATCGTTAAGTTCAGTCGTGTTAAGATTCGTTGCATTAGACTTAACTAGTATCGGTTCGGTCAGGATGGTTAGTTTAGGTTCCGGTAAGGCTTGGTTGAGATTAAGTAAGGTTAGTTTAGGTTAGGTTAGGTTAGGTTAGGTTAGGTAAGGTTAGGTTAGGTGAGGTTAGGTTAGGTTAGGTTAGGTTAGGTTCAGGTTTGGTTCGGTAACGTCAAAGTCATGTTTAGTTAGGTTAGTTTATTTAAAGGTTAGGTTAGGTTTAGCTTCAGATTGGTTTGGTACGGCAGGTTAGTCAAAAGCGACTGTCGCGTGCACGAATTCACGCGCTGGGTGCTTCCCTTTCCTCGTCAACAGACATACCATGTTGAAAACACCGGTTCTCGTCCGATCAACGAAGCTAAGCAACATCGGCACTGGTCAGTACTGGGTGGGTGACCGCTTGAAAACACCACGTTCCGTTGGCAACGTTGCTTTTTGCATTTGCCTTTTTTTTTGCATCTTTCTTATCGCTGGTTGACCCCAAGGGGATCACAGCGTTCGGCTAGGCGTGCGGTAATGCTATCGGAACGAAAGCGTCAGGTTTATGATATTAGCGTTAAGTTCAGTCGTGTTAAGATTCGTTGCATTAGACTTAACTAGTATCGGTTCGGTCAGGTGGGTTTAGTTAGGTTCCGGTAAGGCTTGGTTTTGTTTAGTAAGGTTGGGTTAGGTTAGGTTAGGTTAGGTTAAGTTAGGTTAGGTTAGGTTAGGTTAAGTTAGGTTAGGTTAGGTTAGGTTAGGTTAGGTAAGGTTAGGTAAGGTTCTGGTTTGGTTAGGTACGTCCAAATTATGTTTAGTTAGTTTAGTTTATTTAAAGGTTAGGTTATGTTTAGCTTCAGGTTTGGTTTGGTACGTCAGGTAAGTCAAAAGCGACTATAGCGTGCACGAATTCACGCGCTGGGTGCGTACCTTTCCTCGTCAACGGCCATACCATGTTGAAAACACCGGCTCTCGTCCGATAACCGAAGTAAAGCAACATCGGGCGTGGTCAGTACTTGGATGTGTGACCGCTTGGGAACACCACGTGCCGTTGACAACGAAGCTTTTTGCATTTGCTTATATTTAATTTTTTGCAACTTCCTAATCGCTGGTGGATCCCAAGGGGAACACAGCGTTCGGCTAGGCGTGCGGTAATGCTATCGGAACGAAAGCGTCAGGTTTATGATATTATCGTTAAGTTCAGTCGTGTTAAGATTCGTTGCATTAGACTTAACTAGTAGCGGTTCGGTCAGGATGGTTAGTTTAGGTTCCGGTAAGGCTTGGTTGAGATTAAGTAAGGTTAGTTTAGGTTAGGTTAGGTTAGGTTAGGTAAGGTTAGGTTAGGTGAGGTTAGGTTAGGTTAGGTTAGGTTAGGTTAGGTTCAGGTTTGGTTCGGTAACGTCAAAGTCATGTTTAGTTAGGTTAGTTTATTTAAAGGTTAGGTTAGGTTTAGCTTCAGATTGGTTTGGTACGGCAGGTTAGTCAAAAGCGACTGTCGCGTGCACGAATTCACGCGCTGGGTGCTTCCCTTTCCTCGTCAACAGACATACCATGTTGAAAACACCGGTTCTCGTCCGATCAACTAAGCTAAGCAACATCGGCACTGGTCAGTACTGGGTGGGTGACCGCTTGAAAACACCACGTTCCGTTGGCAACGTTGCTTTTTGCATTTGCCTTTTTTTTTTTTGCATCTTTCTTATCGCTGGTTGACCCCAAGGGGATCACAGCGTTCGGCTAGGCGTGCGGTAATGCTATCGGAACGAAAGCGTCAGGTTTATGATATTAGCGTTAAGTTCAGTCGTGTTAAGATTCGTTGCATTAGACTTAACTAGTATCGGTTCGGTCAGGTGGGTTTAGTTAGGTTCCGGTAAGGCTTGGTTTTGTTTAGTAAGGTTGGGTTAGGTTAGGTTAGGTTAGGTTAAGTTAGGTTAGGTTAGGTTAGGTTAAGTTAGGTTAGGTTAGGTTAGGTTAGGTTAGGTAAGGTTAGGTAAGGTTCTGGTTTGGTTAGGTACGTCCAAATTATGTTTAGTTAGTTTAGTTTATTTAAAGGTTAGGTTATGTTTAGCTTCAGGTTTGGTTTGGTACGTCAGGTAAGTCAAAAGCGACTATAGCGTGCACGAATGCACGCGCTGGGTGCGTTCCTTTCCTCGTCAACGGCCATACCATGTTGAAAACACCGGCTCTCGTCCGATAACCGCAGTAAAGCAACATCGGGCGTGGTCAGTACTTGGATGTGTGACCGCTTGGGTACACCACGTGCCGTTGACAACGAAGCTTTTTGCATTTGCTTATATTTAATTTTTTGCAACTTCCTAATCCCAAGCGGAACACAGCGTTCGGCTAGGCGTGCGGTAATGCTATCGGAACGAAAGCGTCAGGTTTATGATATTATCGTTAAGTTCAGTCGTGTTAAGATTCGTTGCATTAGACTTAACTAGTATCGGTTCGGTCAGGATGGTTAGTTTAGGTTCCGGTAAGGCTTGGTTGAGATTTAGTAAGGTAAGGTTAGGTTAGGTTAGGTTAGGTTAGGTAAGGTTAGGTTAGGTAAAGTTAGGTTAGGTTAGGTTAGGTTAGGTTCAGGTTTGGTTCGGTAACGTCAAAGTCATGTTTAGTTAGGTTAGTTAATTTAAAGGTTAGGTTAGGTTTAGCTTCAGATTGGTTTGGTACGGCAGGTAAGTCAAAAGCGACTGTCGCGTGCACGAATTCACGCGCTGGGTGCTTCCCTTTCCTCGTCAACAGACATACCATGTTGAAAACACCGGTTCTCGTCCGATCAACGAAGCTAAGCAACATCGGCACTGGTCAGTACTGGGTGGGTGACCGCTTGAAAACACCACGTTCCGTTGGCAACGTTGCTTTTTGCATTTGCCTTTTTTTTTTGCATCTTTCTTATCGCTGGTTGACCCCAAGAGGATCACAGCGTTCGGCTAGGCGTGCGGTAATGCTATCGGAACGAAAGCGTCAGGTTTATGATATTAGCGTTAAGTTCAGTCGTGTTAAGATTCGTTGCATTAGACTTAACTAGTATCGGTTCGGTCAGGTGGGTTTAGTTAGGTTCCGGTAAGGCTTGGTTTTGTTTAGTAAGGTTGGGTTAGGTTAGGTTAGGTTAGGTTAAGTTAGGTTAGGTTAGGTTAGGTTAGGTTAGGTAAGGTTAGGTCAGGTTCTGGTTTGGTTAGGTACGTCCAAGTCATGTTTAGTTAGTTTTGTTTATTTAAAGGTTAGGTTAGGTTTAGCTTCAGGTTTGGTTTGGTACGTCAGGTAAGTCAAAAGCGACTGTAGCGTGCACGAATGCACGCGCTGGGTGCGTCCCTTTCCTCGTCAACGGCCATACCATGTTGAAAACACCGGCTCTCGTCCGATAACCGAAGTAAAGCAACATCGGGCGTGGTCAGTACTTGGATGTGTGACCGCTTGGGAACACCACGTGCCGTTGACAACGAAGCTTTTTGCATTTGCTTATATTTAATTTTTTGCAACTTCCTAATCGCTGGTAGATCCCAAGGGGAACACAGCGTTCGGCTAGGCGTGCGGTAATGCTATCGGAACGAAAGCGTCAGGTTTATGATATTATCGTTAAGTTCAGTCGTGTTAAGATTCGTTGCATTAGACTTAACTAGTATCGGTTCGGTCAGGATGGTTAGTTTAGGTTCCGGTAAGGCTTGGTTGAGATTTAGTAAGGTTAGTTTAGGTTAGGTTAGGTTAGGTTAGGTAAGGTTAGGTTAGGTGAGGTTAGGTTAGGTTAGGTTAGGTTAGGTTCAGGTTTGGTTCGGTAACGTCAAAGTCATGTTTAGTTAGGTTAGTTTATTTAAAGGTTAGGTTAGGTTTAGCTTCAGATTGGTTTGGTACGGCAGGTTAGTCAAAAGCGATTGTCGCGTGCACGAATTCACGCGCTGGGTGCTTCCCTTTCCTCGTCAACAGACATACCATGTTGAAAACACCGGTTCTCGTCCGATCAACGAAGCTAAGCAACATCGGCACTGGTCAGTACTGGGTGGGTGACCGCTTGAAAACACCACGTTCCGTTGGCAACGTTGCTTTTTGCATTTGCCTTTTTTTTTGCATCTTTCTTATCGCTGGTTGACCCCAAGAGGATCACAGCGTTCGGCTAGGCGTGCGGTAATGCTATCGGAACGAAAGCGTCAGGTTTATGATATTAGCGTTAAGTTTAGTCGTGTTAAGATTCGTTGCATTAGACTTAACTAGTATCGGTTCGGTCAGGTGGGTTTAGTTAGGTTCCGGTAAGGCTTGGTTTTGTTTAGTAAGGTTGGGTTAGGTTAGGTTAGGTTAGGTTAAGTTAGGTTAGGTTAGGTTAGGTTAGGTTAGGTAAGGTTAGGTCAGGTTCTGGTTTGGTTAGGTACGTCCAAGTCATGTTTAGTTAGTTTAGTTTATTTAAAGGTTAGGTTAGGTTTAGCTTCAGGTTTGGTTTGGTACGTCAGGTAAGTCAAAAGCGACTATAGCGTGCACGAATGCACGCGCTGGGTGCGTCCCTTTCCTCGTCAACGGCCATACCATGTTGAAAACACCGGCTCTCGTCCGATAACCGAAGTAAAGCAACATCGGGCGTGGTCAGTACTTGGATGTGTGACCGCTTGGGAACACCACGTGCCGTTGACAACGAAGCTTTTTGCATTTGCTTATATTTAATTTTTTGCAACTTCCTAATCCCAAGGGGAACACAGCGTTCGGCTAGGCGTGCGGTAATGCTATCGGAACGAAAGCGTCAGGTTTATGATATTATCGTTAAGTTCAGTCGTGTTAAGATTCGTTGCATTAGACTTAACTAGTATCGGTTCGGTCAGGATGGTTAGTTTAGGTTCCGGTAAGGCTTGGTTGAGATTAAGTAAGGTTAGTTTAGGTTAGGTTAGGTTAGGTTAGGTAAGGTTAGGTTAGGTGAGGTTAGGTTAGGTTAGGTTAGGTTAGGTTAGGTTCAGGTTTGGTTCGGTAACGTCAAAGTCATGTTTAGTTAGGTTAGTTTATTTAAAGGTTAGGTTAGGTTTAGCTTCAGATTGGTTTGGTACGGCAGGTTAGTCAAAAGCGACTGTCGCGTGCACGAATTCACGCGCTGGGTGCTTCCCTTTCCTCGTCAACAGACATACCATGTTGAAAACACCGGTTCTCGTCCGATCAACTAAGCTAAGCAACATCGGCACTGGTCAGTACTGGGTGGGTGACCGCTTGAAAACACCACGTTCCGTTGGCAACGTTGCTTTTTGCATTTGCCTTTTTTTTTTTGCATCTTTCTTATCGCTGGTTGACCCCAAGGGGATCACAGCGTTCGGCTAGGCGTGCGGTAATGCTATCGGAACGAAAGCGTCAGGTTTATGATATTATCGTTAAGTTCAGTCGTGTTAAGATTCGTTGCATTAGACTTAACTAGTATCGGTTCGGTCAGGTGGGTTTAGTTAGGTTCCGGTAAGGCTTGGTTTTGTTTAGTAAGGTTGGGTTAGGTTAGGTTAGGTTAGGTTAAGTTAGGTTAGGTTAGGTTAGGTTAAGTTAGGTTAGGTTAGGTTAGGTTAGGTTAGGTAAGGTTAGGTAAGGTTCTGGTTTGGTTAGGTACGTCCAAATTATGTTTAGTTAGTTTAGTTTATTTAAAGGTTAGGTTATGTTTAGCTTCAGGTTTGGTTTGGTACGTCAGGTAAGTCAAAAGCGACTATAGCGTGCACGAATGCACGCGCTGGGTGCGTCCCTTTCCTCGTCAACGGCCATACCATGTTGAAAACACCGGCTCTCGTCCGATAACCGAAGTAAAGCAACATCGGGCGTGGTCAGTACTTGGATGTGTGACCGCTTGGGAACACCACGTGCCGTTGACAACGAAGCTTTTTGCATTTGCTTATATTTAATTTTTTGCAACTTCCTAATCCCAAGCGGAACACAGCGTTCGGCTAGGCGTGCGGTAATGCTATCGGAACGAAAGCGTCAGGTTTATGATATTATCGTTAAGTTCAGTCGTGTTAAGATTCGTTGCATTAGACTTAACTAGTATCGGTTCGGTCAGGATGGTTAGTTTAGGTTCCGGTAAGGCTTGGTTGAGATTTAGTAAGGTAAGGTTAGGTTAGGTTAGGTTAGGTTAGGTAAGGTTAGGTTAGGTAAAGTTAGGTTAGGTTAGGTTAGGTTAGGTTCAGGTTTGGTTCGGTAACGTCAAAGTCATGTTTAGTTAGGTTAGTTTATTTAAAGGTTAGGTTAGGTTTAGCTTCAGATTGGTTTGGTACGGCAGGTAAGTCAAAAGCGACTGTCGTGTGCACGAATTCACGCGCTGGGTGCTTCCCTTTCCTCGTCAACAGACATACCATGTTGAAAACACCGGTTCTCGTCCGATCAACGAAGCTAAGCAACATCGGCACTGGTCAGTACTGGGTGGGTGACCGCTTGAAAACACCACGTTCCGTTGGCAACGTTGCTTTTTGCATTTGCCTTTTTTTTTTGCATCTTTCTTATCGCTGGTTGACCCCAAGAGGATCACAGCGTTCGGCTAGGCGTGCGGTAATGCTATCGGAACGAAAGCGTCAGGTTTATGATATTAGCGTTAAGTTCAGTCGTGTTAAGATTCGTTGCATTAGACTTAACTAGTATCGGTTCGGTCAGGTGGGTTTAGTTAGGTTCCGGTAAGGCTTGGTTTTGTTTAGTAAGGTTGGGTTAGGTTAGGTTAGGTTAGGTTAAGTTAGGTTAGGTTAGGTTAGGTTAGGTTAGGTAAGGTTAGGTCAGGTTCTGGTTTGGTTAGGTACGTCCAAGTCATGTTTAGTTAGTTTAGTTTATTTAAAGGTTAGGTTAGGTTTAGCTTCAGGTTTGGTTTGGTACGTCAGGTAAGTCAAAAGCGACTGTAGCGTGCACGAATGCACGCGCTGGGTGCGTCCCTTTCCTCGTCAACGGCCATACCATGTTGAAAACACCGGCTCTCGTCCGATAACCGAAGTAAAGCAACATCGGGCGTGGTCAGTACTTGGATGTGTGACCGCTTGGGAACACCACGTGCCGTTGACAACGAAGCTTTTTGCATTTGCTTATATTTAATTTTTTGCAACTTCCTAATCGCTGGTAGATCCCAAGGGGAACACAGCGTTCGGCTAGGCGTGCGGTAATGCTATCGGAACGAAAGCGTCAGGTTTATGATATTATCGTTAAGTTCAGTCGTGTTAAGATTCGTTGCATTAGACTTAACTAGTATCGGTTCGGTCAGGATGGTTTGTTTAGGTTCCGGTAAGGCTTGGTTGAGATTTAGTAAGGTTAGTTTAGGTTAGGTTAGGTTAGGTTAGGTAAGGTTAGGTTAGGTGAGGTTAGGTTAGGTTAGGTTAGGTTAGGTTCAGGTTTGGTTCGGTAACGTCAAAGTCATGTTTAGTTAGGTTAGTTTATTTAAAGGTTAGGTTAGGTTTAGCTTCAGATTGGTTTGGTACGGCAGGTTAGTCAAAAGCGACTGTCGCGTGCACGAATTCACGCGCTGGGTGCTTCCCTTTCCTCGTCAACAGACATACCATGTTGAAAACACCGGTTCTCGTCCGATCAACGAAGCTAAGCAACATCGGCACTGGTCAGTACTGGGTGGGTGACCGCTTGAAAACACCACGTTCCGTTGGCAACGTTGCTTTTTGCATTTGCCTTTTTTTTTTTGCATCTTTCTTATCGCTGGTTGACCCCAAGAGGATCACAGCGTTCGGCTAGGCGTGCGGTAATGCTATCGGAACGAAAGCGTCAGGTTTATGATATTAGCGTTAAGTTTAGTCGTGTTAAGATTCGTTGCATTAGACTTAACTAGTATCGGTTCGGTCAGGTGGGTTTAGTTAGGTTCCGGTAAGGCTTGGTTTTGTTTAGTAAGGTTGGGTTAGGTTAGGTTAGGTTAGGTTAAGTTAGGTTAGGTTAGGTTAGGTTAGGTTAGGTAAGGTTAGGTCAGGTTCTGGTTTGGTTAGGTACGTCCAAGTCATGTTTAGTTAGTTTAGTTTATTTAAAGGTTAGGTTAGGTTTAGCTTCAGGTTTGGTTTGGTACGTCAGGTAAGTCAAAAGCGACTGTAGCGTGCACGAATGCACGCGCTGGGTGCGTCCCTTTCCTCGTCAACGGCCATACCATGTTGAAAACACCGGCTCTCGTCCGATAACCGAAGTAAAGCAACATCGGGCGTGGTCAGTACTTGGATGTGTGACCGCTTGGGAACACCACGTGCCGTTGTCAACGAAGCTTTTTGCATTTGCTTATATTTAATTTTTTGCAACTTCCTAATCGCTGGTGGATCCCAAGGGGAACACAGCGTTCGGCTAGGCGTGCGGTAATGCTATCGGAACGAAAGCGTCAGGTTTATGATATTATCGTTAAGTTCAGTCGTGTTAAGATTCGTTGCATTAGACTTAACTAGTATCGGTTCGGTCAGGATGGTTAGTTTAGGTTCCGGTAAGGCTTGGTTGAGATTAAGTAAGGTTAGTTTAGGTTAGGTTAGGTTAGGTTAGGTAAGGTTAGGTTAGGTGAGGTTAGGTTAGGTTAGGTTAGGTTAGGTTAGGTTAGGTTCAGGTTTGGTTCGGTAACGTCAAAGTCATGTTTAGTTAGGTTAGTTTATTTAAAGGTTAGGTTAGGTTTAGCTTCAGATTGGTTTGGTACGGCAGGTTAGTCAAAAGCGACTGTCGCGTGCACGAATTCACGCGCTGGGTGCTTCCCTTTCCTCGTCAACAGACATACCATGTTGAAAACACCGGTTCTCGTCCGATCAACTAAGCTAAGCAACATCGGCACTGGTCAGTACTGGGTGGGTGACCGCTTGAAAACACCACGTTCCGTTGGCAACGTTGCTTTTTGCATTTGCCTTTTTTTTTTTGCATCTTTCTTATCGCTGGTTGACCCCAAGGGGATCACAGCGTTCGGCTAGGCGTGCGGTAATGCTATCGGAACGAAAGCGTCAGGTTTATGATATTAGCGTTAAGTTCAGTCGTGTTAAGATTCGTTGCATTAGACTTAACTAGTATCGGTTCGGTCAGGTGGGTTTAGTTAGGTTCCGGTAAGGCTTGGTTTTGTTTAGTAAGGTTGGGTTAGGTTAGGTTAGGTTAGGTTAAGTTAGGTTAGGTTAGGTTAGGTTAAGTTAGGTTAGGTTAGGTTAGGTTAGGTTAGGTTAGGTAAGGTTAGGTAAGGTTCTGGTTTGGTTAGGTACGTCCAAATTATGTTTAGTTAGTTTAGTTTATTTAAAGGTTAGGTTATGTTTAGCTTCAGGTTTGGTTTGGTACGTCAGGTAAGTCAAAAGCGACTATAGCGTGCACGAATGCACGCGCTGGGTGCGTCCCTTTCCTCGTCAACGGCCATACCATGTTGAAAACACCGGCTCTCGTCCGATAACCGAAGTAAAGCAACATCGGGCGTGGTCAGTACTTGGATGTGTGACCGCTTGGGAACACCACGTGCCGTTGACAACGAAGCTTTTTGCATTTGCTTATATTTAATTTTTTGCAACTTCCTAATCCCAAGGGGAACACAGCGTTCGGCTAGGCGTGCGGTAATGCTATCGGAACGAAAGCGTCAGGTTTATGATATTATCGTTAAGTTCAGTCGTGTTAAGATTCGTTGCATTAGACTTAACTAGTATCGGTTCGGTCAGGATGGTTAGTTTAGGTTCCGGTAAGGCTTGGTTGAGATTAAGTAAGGTTAGTTTAGGTTAGGTTAGGTTAGGTTAGGTAAGGTTAGGTTAGGTGAGGTTAGGTTAGGTTAGGTTAGGTTAGGTTAGGTTCAGGTTTGGTTCGGTAACGTCAAAGTCATGTTTAGTTAGGTTAGTTTATTTAAAGGTTAGGTTAGGTTTAGCTTCAGATTGGTTTGGTACGGCAGGTTAGTCAAAAGCGACTGTCGCGTGCACGAATTCACGCGCTGGGTGCTTCCCTTTCCTCGTCAACAGACATACCATGTTGAAAACACCGGTTCTCGTCCGATCAACTAAGCTAAGCATCATCGGCACTGGTCAGTACTGGGTGGGTGACCGCTTGAAAACACCACGTTCCGTTGGCAACGTTGCTTTTTGCATTTGCCTTTTTTTTTTTGCATCTTTCTTATCGCTGGTTGACCCCAAGGGGATCACAGCGTTCGGCTAGGCGTGCGGTAATGCTATCGGAACGAAAGCGTCAGGTTTATGATATTAGCGTTAAGTTCAGTCGTGTTAAGATTCGTTGCATTAGACTTAACTAGTATCGGTTCGGTCAGGTGGGTTTAGTTAGGTTCCGGTAAGGCTTGGTTTTGTTTAGTAAGGTTGGGTTAGGTTAGGTTAGGTTAGGTTAAGTTAGGTTAGGTTAGGTTAGGTTAAGTTAGGTTAGGTTAGGTTAGGTTAGGTTAGGTAAGGTTAGGTAAGGTTCTGGTTTGGTTAGGTACGTCCAAATTATGTTTAGTTAGTTTAGTTTATTTAAAGGTTAGGTTATGTTTAGCTTCAGGTTTGGTTTGGTACGTCAGGTAAGTCAAAAGCGACTATAGCGTGCACGAATGCACGCGCTGGGTGCGTCCCTTTCCTCGTCAACGGCCATACCATGTTGAAAACACCGGCTCTCGTCCGATAACCGAAGTAAAGCAACATCGGGCGTGGTCAGTACTTGGATGTGTGACCGCTTGGGAACACCACGTGCCGTTGACAACGAAGCTTTTTGCATTTGCTTATATTTAATTTTTTGCAACTTCCTAACCCAAGCGGAACACAGCGTTCGGCTAGGCGTGCGGTAATGCTATCGGAACGAAAGCGTCAGGTTTATGATATTATCGTTAAGTTCAGTCGTGTTAAGATTCGTTGCATTAGACTTAACTAGTATCGGTTCGGTCAGGATGGTTAGTTTAGGTTCCGGTAAGGCTTGGTTGAGATTTAGTAAGGTAAGGTTAGGTTAGGTTAGGTTAGGTTAGGTAAGGTTAGGTTAGGTAAAGTTAGGTTAGGTTAGGTTAGGTTAGGTTCAGGTTTGGTTCGGTAACGTCAAAGTCATGTTTAGTTAGGTTAGTTTATTTAAAGGTTAGGTTAGGTTTAGCTTCAGATTGGTTTGGTACGGCAGGTAAGTCAAAAGCGACTGTCGTGTGCACGAATTCACGCGCTGGGTGCTTCCCTTTCCTCGTCAACAGACATACCATGTTGAAAACACCGGTTCTCGTCCGATCAACGAAGCTAAGCAACATCGGCACTGGTCAGTACTGGGTGGGTGACCGCTTGAAAACACCACGTTCCGTTGGCAACGTTGCTTTTTGCATTTGCCTTTTTTTTTTGCATCTTTCTTATCGCTGGTTGACCCCAAGAGGATCACAGCGTTCGGCTAGGCGTGCGGTAATGCTATCGGAACGAAAGCGTCAGGTTTATGATATTAGCGTTAAGTTCAGTCGTGTTAAGATTCGTTGCATTAGACTTAACTAGTATCGGTTCGGTCAGGTGGGTTTAGTTAGGTTCCGGTAAGGCTTGGTTTTGTTTAGTAAGGTTGGGTTAGGTTAGGTTAGGTTAGGTTAAGTTAGGTTAGGTTAGGTTAGGTTAGGTTAGGTAAGGTTAGGTCAGGTTCTGGTTTGGTTAGGTACGTCCAAGTCATGTTTAGTTAGTTTAGTTTATTTAAAGGTTAGGTTAGGTTTAGCTTCAGGTTTGGTTTGGTACGTCAGGTAAGTCAAAAGCGACTGTAGCGTGCACGAATGCACGCGCTGGGTGCGTCCCTTTCCTCGTCAACGGCCATACCATGTTGAAAACACCGGCTCTCGTCCGATAACCGAAGTAAAGCAACATCGGGCGTGGTCAGTACTTGGATGTGTGACCGCTTGGGAACACCACGTGCCGTTGACAACGAAGCTTTTTGCATTTGCTTATATTTAATTTTTTGCAACTTCCTAATCGCTGGTAGATCCCAAGGGGAACACAGCGTTCGGCTAGGCGTGCGGTAATGCTATCGGAACGAAAGCGTCAGGTTTATGATATTATCGTTAAGTTCAGTCGTGTTAAGATTCGTTGCATTAGACTTAACTAGTATCGGTTCGGTCAGGATGGTTAGTTTAGGTTCCGGTAAGGCTTGGTTGAGATTTAGTAAGGTTAGTTTAGGTTAGGTTAGGTTAGGTTAGGTAAGGTTAGGTTAGGTGAGGTTAGGTTAGGTTAGGTTAGGTTAGGTTCAGGTTTGGTTCGGTAACGTCAAAGTCATGTTTAGTTAGGTTAGTTTATTTAAAGGTTAGGTTAGGTTTAGCTTCAGATTGGTTTGGTACGGCAGGTTAGTCAAAAGCGACTGTCGCGTGCACGAATTCACGCGCTGGGTGCTTCCCTTTCCTCGTCAACAGACATACCATGTTGAAAACACCGGTTCTCGTCCGATCAACGAAGCTAAGCAACATCGGCACTGGTCAGTACTGGGTGGGTGACCGCTTGAAAACACCACGTTCCGTTGGCAACGTTGCTTTTTGCATTTGCCTTTTTTTTTTGCATCTTTCTTATCGCTGGTTGACCCCAAGAGGATCACAGCGTTCGGCTAGGCGTGCGGTAATGCTATCGGAACGAAAGCGTCAGGTTTATGATATTAGCGTTAAGTTCAGTCGTGTTAAGATTCGTTGCATTAGACTTAACTAGTATCGGTTCGGTCAGGTGGGTTTAGTTAGGTTCCGGTAAGGCTTGGTTTTGTTTAGTAAGGTTGGGTTAGGTTAGGTTAGGTTAGGTTAAGTTAGGTTAGGTTAGGTTAGGTTAGGTTAGGTAAGGTTAGGTCAGGTTCTGGTTTGGTTAGGTACGTCCAAGTCATGTTTAGTTAGTTTAGTTTATTTAAAGGTTAGGTTAGGTTTAGCTTCAGGTTTGGTTTGGTACGTCAGGTAAGTCAAAAGCGACTGTAGCGTGCACGAATGCACGCGCTGGGTGCGTCCCTTTCCTCGTCAACGGCCATACCATGTTGAAAACACCGGCTCTCGTCCGATAACCGAAGTAAAGCAACATCGGGCGTGGTCAGTACTTGGATGTGTGACCGCTTGGGAACACCACGTGCCGTTGACAACGAAGCTTTTTGCATTTGCTTATATTTAATTTTTTGCAACTTCCTAATCGCTGGTGGATCCCAAGGGGAACACAGCGTTCGGCTAGGTGTGCGGTAATGCTATCGGAACGAAAGCGTCAGGTTTATGATATTATCGTTAAGTTCAGTCGTGTTAAGATTCGTTGCATTAGACTTAACTAGTATCGGTTCGGTCAGGATGGTTAGTTTAGGTTCCGGTAAGGCTTGGTAGAGATTAAGTAAGGTTAGTTTAGGTTAGGTTAGGTTAGGTTAGGTAAGGTTAGGTTAGGTGAGGTTAGGTTAGGTTAGGTTAGGTTAGGTTAGGTTCAGGTTTGGTTCGGTAACGTCAAAGTCATGTTTAGTTAGGTTAGTTTATTTAAAGGTTAGGTTAGGTTTAGCTTCAGATTGGTTTGGTACGGCAGGTTAGTCAAAAGCGACTGTCGCGTGCACGAATTCACGCGCTGGGTGCTTCCCTTTCCTCGTCAACAGACATACCATGTTGAAAACACCGGTTCTCGTCCGATCAACGAAGCTAAGCAACATCGGCACTGGTCAGTACTGGGTGGGTGACCGCTTGAAAACACCACGTTCCGTTGGCAACGTTGCTTTTTGCATTTGCCTTTTTTTTTTTGCATCTTTCTTATCGCTGGTTGACCCCAAGGGGATCACAGCGTTCGGCTAGGCGTGCGGTAATGCTATCGGAACGAAAGCGTCAGGTTTATGATATTAGCGTTAAGTTCAGTCGTGTTAAGATTCGTTGCATTAGACTTAACTAGTATCGGTTCGGTCAGGTGGGTTTAGTTAGGTTCCGGTAAGGCTTGGTTTTGTTTAGTAAGGTTGGGTTAGGTTAGGTTAGGTTAGGTTAAGTTAGGTTAGGTTAGGTTAGGTTCAGTTAGGTTAGGTTAGGTTAGGTTAGGTTAGGTAAGGTTAGGTAAGGTTCTGGTTTGGTTAGGTACGTCCAAATTATGTTTAGTTAGTTTAGTTTATTTAAAGGTTAGGTTATGTTTAGCTTCAGGTTTGGTTTGGTACGTCAGGTAAGTCAAAAGCGACTATAGCGTGCACGAATGCACGCGCTGGGTGCGTCCCTTTCCTCGTCAACGGCCATACCATGTTGAAAACACCGGCTCTCGTCCGATAACCGAAGTAAAGCAACATCGGGCGTGGTCAGTACTTGGATGTGTGACCGCTTGGGAACACCACGTGCCGTTGACAACGAAGCTTTTTGCATTTGCATATATTTAATTTTTTGCAACTTCCTAATCCCAAGCGGAACACAGCGTTCGGCTAGGCGTGCGGTAATGCTATCGGAACGAAAGCGTCAGGTTTATGATATTATCGTTAAGTTCAGTCGTGTTAAGATTCGTTGCATTAGACTTAACTAGTATCGGTTCGGTCAGGATGGTTAGTTTAGGTTCCGGTAAGGCTTGGTTGAGATTTAGTAAGGTAAGGTTAGGTTAGGTTAGGTTAGGTTAGGTAAGGTTAGGTTAGGTAAAGTTAGGTTAGGTTAGGTTAGGTTAGGTTCAGGTTTGGTTCGGTAACGTCAAAGTCATGTTTAGTTAGGTTAGTTTATTTAAATGTTAGGTTAGGTTTAGCTTCAGATTGGTTTGGTACGGCAGGTAAGTCAAAAGCGACTGTCGCGTGCACGAATTCACGCGCTGGGTGCTTCCCTTTCCTCGTCAACAGACATACCATGTTGAAAACACCGGTTCTCGTCCGATCAACGAAGCTAAGCAACATCGGCACTGGTCAGTACTGGGTGGGTGACCGCTTGAAAACACCACGTTCCGTTGGCAACGTTGCTTTTTGCATTTGCCTTTTTTTTTTGCATCTTTCTTATCGCTGGTTGACCCCAAGAGGATCACAGCGTTCGGCTAGGCGTGCGGTAATGCTATCGGAACGAAAGCGTCAGGTTTATGATATTAGCGTTAAGTTCAGTCGTGTTAAGATTCGTTGCATTAGACTTAACTAGTATCGGTTCGGTCAGGTGGGTTTAGTTAGGTTCCGGTAAGGCTTGGTTTTGTTTAGTAAGGTTGGGTTAGGTTAGGTTAGGTTAGGTTAAGTTAGGTTAGGTTAGGTTAGGTTAGGTTAGGTAAGGTTAGGTCAGGTTCTGGTTTGGTTAGGTACGTCCAAGTCATGTTTAGTTAGTTTAGTTTATTTAAAGGTTAGGTTAGGTTTAGCTTCAGGTTTGGTTTGGTACGTCAGGTAAGTCAAAAGCGACTGTAGCGTGCACGAATGCACGCGCTGGGTGCGTCCCTTTCCTCGTCAACGGCCATACCATGTTGAAAACACCGGCTCTCGTCCGATAACCGAAGTAAAGCAACATCGGGCGTGGTCAGTACTTGGATGTGTGACCGCTTGGGAACACCACGTGCCGTTGACAACGAAGCTTTTTGCATTTGCTTATATTTAATTTTTTGCAACTTCCTAATCGCTGGTGGATCCCAAGGGGAACACAGCGTTCGGCTAGGCGTGCGGTAATGCTATCGGAACGAAAGCGTCAGGTTTATGATATTATCGTTAAGTTCAGTCGTGTTAAGATTCGTTGCATTAGACTTAACTAGTATCGGTTCGGTCAGGATGGTTAGTTTAGGTTCCGGTAAGGCTTGGTTGAGATTTAGTAAGGTTAGTTTAGGTTAGGTTAGGTTAGGTTAGGTAAGGTTAGGTTAGGTGAGGTTAGGTTATGTTAGGTTAGGTTAGG
Source organism: Nemoura dubitans (assembly GCA_921293005.1). Taxonomy (NCBI): domain Eukaryota; kingdom Metazoa; phylum Arthropoda; class Insecta; order Plecoptera; family Nemouridae; genus Nemoura; species Nemoura dubitans. Next base: position 22,577,851 of record OV121076.1, read on the forward strand.
TTCAGGTTTGGTTCGGTAACGTCAAAGTCATGTTTAGTTAGGTTAGTTTATTTAAAGGTTAGGTTAGGTTTAGCTTCAGATTGGTTTGGTACGGCAGGTTAGTCAAAAGCGACTGTCGCGTGCACGAATTCACGCGCTGGGTGCTTCCCTTTCCTCGTCAACAGACATACCATGTTGAAAACACCGGTTCTCGTCCGATCAACGAAGCTAAGCAACATCGGCACTGGTCAGTACTGGGTGGGTGACCGCTTGAAAACACCACGTTCCGTTGGCAACGTTGCTTTTTGCATTTGCCTTTTTTTTTGCATCTTTCTTATCGCTGGTTGACCCCAAGGGGATCACAGCGTTCGGCTAGGCGTGCGGTAATGCTATCGGAACGAAAGCGTCAGGTTTATGATATTAGCGTTAAGTTCAGTCGTGTTAAGATTCGTTGCATTAGACTTAACTAGTATCGGTTCGGTCAGGTGGGTTTAGTTAGGTTCCGGTAAGGCTTGGTTTTGTTTAGTAAGGTTGGGTTAGGTTAGGTTAGGTTAGGTTAAGTTAGGTTAGGTTAGGTTAGGTTAGGTTAGGTAAGGTTAGGTAAGGTTCTGGTTTGGTTAGGTACGTCCAAGTCATGTTTAGTTAGTTTAGTTTATTTAAAGGTTTGGTTAGGTTTAGCTTCTGGTTTGGTTTGGTACGTCTGGTAAGTCAAAAGCGACTGTAGCGTGCACGAATGCACGCGCTGGGTGCGTCCCTTTCCTCGTCAACGGCCATACCATGTTGAAAACACCGGCTCTCGTCCGATAACCGAAGTAAAGCAACATCGGGCGTGGTCAGTACTTGGATGTGTGACCGCTTGGGAACACCACGTGCCGTTGACAACGAAGCTTTTTGCATTTCCTTATATTTAATTTTTTGCAACTTCCTTATCGCTAAGGGGGTTAAGGCTTAGCGCCAAGGGGAACACAGCGTTCGGCTAGGCGTGCGGTAATGCTATCGGAACGAAAGCGTCAGGTTTATGATATTATCGTTAAGTTCAGTCGTGTTTAGATTCGTTGCATTAGACTTTACTAGTATCGGTTCGGTCAGGATGGTTAGTTTAGGTTCCGGTAAGGCTTGGTTGAGATTTAGTAAGGTTAGGTTAGGTTAGGTTAGGTTAGGTTAGGTAAGGTTAGGTTAGGTGAGGTTAGTTTAAGTTAGGTTAGGTTAGGTTCAGGTTTGGTTCGGTAACGTCAAAGTCATGTTTAGTTAGGTTAGTTTATTTAAAGGTTAGGTTAGGTTTAGCTTCAGGTTTGGTTTGGTACGGCAGATAAGTCAAAAGCGACTGTCGCGTGCACGAATTCACGCGCTGGGTGCTTCCCTTTCCTCGTCAACAGACATACCATGTTGAAAACACCGGTTCTCGTCCGATCAACGAAGCTAAGCAACATCGGCACTGGTCAGTACTGGGTGGGTGACCGCTTGAAAACACCACGTTCCGTTGGCAACGTTGCTTTTTGCATTTGCCTTTTTTTTTGCATCTTTCTTATCGCTGGTTGACCCCAAGGGGATCACAGCGTTCGGCTAGGCGTGCGGTAATGCTTTCGGAACGAAAGCGTCAGGTTTATGATATTAGCGTTAAGTTCAGTCGTGTTAAGATTCGTTGCATTAGACTTAACTAGTATCGGTTCGGTCAGGTGGGATTAGTTAGGTTCCGGTAAGGCTTGGTTTTGTTTAGTAAGGTTGGGTTAGGTTAGGTTAGGTTAGGTTAAGTTAGGTTAGGTTAGGTTAGGTTAAGTTAGGTTAGGTTAGGTTAGGTTAGGTTAGGTAAGGTTAGGTAAGGTTCTGGTTTGGTTAGGTACGTCCAAATTATGTTTAGTTAGTTTAGTTTATTTAAAGGTTAGGTTATGTTTAGCTTCAGGTTTGGTTTGGTACGTCAGGTAAGTCAAAAGCGACTATAGCGTGCACGAATGCACGCGCTGGGTGCGTCCCTTTCCTCGTCAACGGCCATACCATGTTGAAAACACCGGCTCTCGTCCGATAACCGAAGTAAAGCAACATCGGGCGTGGTCAGTACTTGGATGTGTGACCGCTTGGGAACACCACGTGCCGTTGACAACGAAGCTTTTTGCATTTGCTTATATTTAATTTTTTGCAACTTCCTAATCCCAAGCGGAACACAGCGTTCGGCTAGGCGTGCGGTAATGCTATCGGAACGAAAGCGTCAGGTTTATGATATTATCGTTAAGTTCAGTCGTGTTAAGATTCGTTGCATTAGACTTAACTAGTATCGGTTCGGTCAGGATGGTTAGTTTAGGTTCCGGTAAGGCTTGGTTGAGATTTAGTAAGGTAAGGTTAGGTTAGGTTAGGTTAGGTTAGGTAAGGTTAGGTTAGGTAAAGTTAGGTTAGGTTAGGTTAGGTTAGGTTCAGGTTTGGTTCGGTAACGTCAAAGTCATGTTTAGTTAGGTTAGTTTATTTAAAGGTTAGGTTAGGTTTAGCTTCAGATTGGTTTGGTACGGCAGGTAAGTCAAAAGCGACTGTCGCGTGCACGAATTCACGCGCTGGGTGCTTCCCTTTCCTCGTCAACAGACATACCATGTTGAAAACACCGGTTCTCGTCCGATCAACGAAGCTAAGCAAAATCGGCACTGGTCAGTACTGGGTGGGTGACCGCTTGAAAACACCACGTTCCGTTGGCAACGTTGCTTTTTGCATTTGCCTTTTTTTTTTGCATCTTTCTTATCGCTGGTTGACCCCAAGAGGATCACAGCGTTCGGCTAGGCGTGCGGTAATGCTATCGGAACGAAAGCGTCAGGTTTATGATATTAGCGTTAAGTTCAGTCGTGTTAAGATTCGTTGCATTAGACTTAACTAGTATCGGTTTGGTCAGGTGGGTTTAGTTAGGTTCCGGTAAGGCTTGGTTTTGTTTAGTAAGGTTGGGTTAGGTTAGGTTAGGTTAGGTAAAGTTAGGTTAGGTTAGGTTAGGTTAGGTTAGGTAAGGTTAGGTCAGGTTCTGGTTTGGTTAGGTACGTCCAAGTCATGTTTAGTTAGTTTAGTTTATTTAAAGGTTAGGTTAGGTTTAGCTTCAGGTTTGGTTTGGTACGTCAGGTAAGTCATAAGCGACTGTAGCGTGCACGAATGCACGCGCTGGGTGCGTCCCTTTCCTCGTCAACGGCCATACCATGTTGAAAACACCGGCTCTCGTCCGATAACCGAAGTAAAGCAACATCGGGCGTGGTCAGTACTTGGATGTGTGACCGCTTGGGAACACCACGTGCCGTTGACAACGAAGCTTTTTGCATTTGCTTATATTTAATTTTTTGCAACTTCCTAATCGCTGGTGGATCCCAAGGGGAACACAGCGTTCGGCTAGGCGTGCGGTAATGCTATCGGAACGAAAGCGTCAGGTTTATGATATTATCGTTAAGTTCAGTCGTGTTAAGATTCGTTGCATTAGACTTAACTAGTATCGGTTCGGTCAGGATGGTTAGTTTAGGTTCCGGTAAGGCTTGGTTGAGATTTAGTAAGGTTAGTTTAGGTTAGGTTAGGTTAGGTTAGGTAAGGTTAGGTTAGGTGAGGTTAGGTTAGGTTAGGTTAGGTTAGGTTCAGGTTTGGTTCGGTAACGTCAAAGTCATGTTTAGTTAGGTTAGTTTATTTAAAGGTTAGGTTAGGTTTAGCTTCAGATTGGTTTGGTACGGCAGGTTAGTCAAAAGCGACTGTCGCGTGCACGAATTCACGCGCTGGGTGCTTCCCTTTCCTCGTCAACAGACATACCATGTTGAAAACACCGGTTCTCGTCCGATCAACGAAGCTAAGCAACATCGGCACTGGTCAGTACTGGGTGGGTGACCGCTTGAAAACACCACGTTCCGTTGGCAACGTTGCTTTTTGCATTTGCCTTTTTTTTTTTGCATCTTTCTTATCGCTGGTTGACCCCAAGGGGATCACAGCGTTCGGCTAGGCGTGCGGTAATGCTATCGGAACGAAAGCGTCAGGTTTATGATATTAGCGTTAAGTTCAGTCGTGTTAAGATTCGTTGCATTAGACTTAACTAGTATCGGTTCGGTCAGGTGGGTTTAGTTAGGTTCCGGTAAGGCTTGGTTTTGTTTAGTAAGGTTGGGTTAGGTTAGGTTAGGTTAGGTTAAGTTAGGTTAGGTTAGGTTAGGTTAGGTTAGGTAAGGTTAGGTAAGGTTCTGGTTTGGTTAGGTACGTCCAAGTCATGTTTAGTTAGTTTAGTTTATTTAAAGGTTTGGTTAGGTTTAGCTTCTGGTTTGGTTTGGTACGTCTGGTAAGTCAAAAGCGACTGTAGCGTGCACGAATGCACGCGCTGGGTGCGTCCCTTTCCTCGTCAACGGCCATACCATGTTGAAAACACCGGCTCTCGTCCGATAACCGAAGTAAAGCAACATCGGGCGTGGTCAGTACTTGGATGTGTGACCGCTTGGGAACACCACGTGCCGTTGACAACGAAGCTTTTTGCATTTGCTTATATTTAATTTTTTGCAACTTCCTTATCGCTAAGGGGGTTAAGGCTTAGCGCCAAGGGGAACACAGCGTTCGGCTAGGCGTGCGGTAATGCTATCGGAACGAAAGCGTCAGGTTTATGATATTATCGTTAAGTTCAGTCGTGTTTAGATTCGTTGCATTAGACTTTACTAGTATCGGTTCGGTCAGGATGGTTAGTTTAGGTTCCGGTAAGGCTTGGTTGAGATTTAGTAAGGTTAGGTTAGGTTAGGTTAGGTTAGGTTAGGTAAGGTTAGGTTAGGTGAGGTTAGTTTAAGTTAGGTTAGGTTAGGTTCAGGTTTGGTTCGGTAACGTCAAAGTCATGTTTAGTTAGGTTAGTTTATTTAAAGGTTAGGTTAGGTTTAGCTTCAGGTTTGGTTTGGTACGGCAGATAAGTCAAAAGCGACTGTCGCGTGCACGAATTCACGCGCTGGGTGCTTCCCTTTCCTCGTCAACAGACATACCATGTTGAAAACACCGGTTCTCGTCCGATCAACGAAGCTAAGCAACATCGGCACTGGTCAGTACTGGGTGGGTGACCGCTTGAAAACACCACGTTCCGTTGGCAACGTTGCTTTTTGCATTTGCCTTTTTTTTTGCATCTTTCTTATCGCTGGTTGACCCCAAGGGGATCACAGCGTTCGGCTAGGCGTGCGGTAATGCTTTCGGAACGAAAGCGTCAGGTTTATGATATTAGCGTTAAGTTCAGTCGTGTTAAGATTCGTTGCATTAGACTTAACTAGTATCGGTTCGGTCAGGTGGGATTAGTTAGGTTCCGGTAAGGCTTGGTTTTGTTTAGTAAGGTTGGGTTAGGTTAGGTTAGGTTAGGTTAAGTTAGGTTAGGTTAGGTTAGGTTAAGTTAGGTTAGGTTAGGTTAGGTTAGGTTAGGTAAGGTTAGGTAAGGTTCTGGTTTGGTTAGGTACGTCCAAATTATGTTTAGTTAGTTTAGTTTATTTAAAGGTTAGGTTATGTTTAGCTTCAGGTTTGGTTTGGTACGTCAGGTAAGTCAAAAGCGACTATAGCGTGCACGAATGCACGCGCTGGGTGCGTCCCTTTCCTCGTCAACGGCCATACCATGTTGAAAACACCGGCTCTCGTCCGATAACCGAAGTAAAGCAACATCGGGCGTGGTCAGTACTTGGATGTGTGACCGCTTGGGAACACCACGTGCCGTTGACAACGAAGCTTTTTGCATTTGCTTATATTTAATTTTTTGCAACTTCCTAATCCCAAGCGGAACACAGCGTTCGGCTAGGCGTGCGGTAATGCTATCGGAACGAAAGCGTCAGGTTTATGATATTATCGTTAAGTTCAGTCGTGTTAAGATTCGTTGCATTAGACTTAACTAGTATCGGTTCGGTCAGGATGGTTAGTTTAGGTTCCGGTAAGGCTTGGTTGAGATTTAGTAAGGTAAGGTTAGGTTAGGTTAGGTTAGGTTAGGTAAGGTTAGGTTAGGTAAAGTTAGGTTAGGTTAGGTTAGGTTAGGTTCAGGTTTGGTTCGGTAACGTCAAAGTCATGTTTAGTTAGGTTAGTTTATTTAAAGGTTAGGTTAGGTTTAGCTTCAGATTGGTTTGGTACGGCAGGTAAGTCAAAAGCGACTGTCGCGTGCACGAATTCACGCGCTGGGTGCTTCCCTTTCCTCGTCAACAGACATACCATGTTGAAAACACCGGTTCTCGTCCGATCAACGAAGCTAAGCAAAATCGGCACTGGTCAGTACTGGGTGGGTGACCGCTTGAAAACACCACGTTCCGTTGGCAACGTTGCTTTTTGCATTTGCCTTTTTTTTTTGCATCTTTCTTATCGCTGGTTGACCCCAAGAGGATCACAGCGTTCGGCTAGGCGTGCGGTAATGCTATCGGAACGAAAGCGTCAGGTTTATGATATTAGCGTTAAGTTCAGTCGTGTTAAGATTCGTTGCATTAGACTTAACTAGTATCGGTTTGGTCAGGTGGGTTTAGTTAGGTTCCGGTAAGGCTTGGTTTTGTTTAGTAAGGTTGGGTTAGGTTAGGTTAGGTTAGGTAAAGTTAGGTTAGGTTAGGTTAGGTTAGGTTAGGTAAGGTTAGGTCAGGTTCTGGTTTGGTTAGGTACGTCCAAGTCATGTTTAGTTAGTTTAGTTTATTTAAAGGTTAGGTTAGGTTTAGCTTCAGGTTTGGTTTGGTACGTCAGGTAAGTCATAAGCGACTGTAGCGTGCACGAATGCACGCGCTGGGTGCGTCCCTTTCCTCGTCAACGGCCATACCATGTTGAAAACACCGGCTCTCGTCCGATAACCGAAGTAAAGCAACATCGGGCGTGGTCAGTACTTGGATGTGTGACCGCTTGGGAACACCACGTGCCGTTGACAACGAAGCTTTTTGCATTTGCTTATATTTAATTTTTTGCAACTTCCTAATCGCTGGTGGATCCCAAGGGGAACACAGCGTTCGGCTAGGCGTGCGGTAATGCTATCGGAACGAAAGCGTCAGGTTTATGATATTATCGTTAAGTTCAGTCGTGTTAAGATTCGTTGCATTAGACTTAACTAGTATCGGTTCGGTCAGGATGGTTAGTTTAGGTTCCGGTAAGGCTTGGTTGAGATTTAGTAAGGTTAGTTTAGGTTAGGTTAGGTTAGGTTAGGTAAGGTTAGGTTAGGTGAGGTTAGGTTAGGTTAGGTTAGGTTAGGTTCAGGTTTGGTTCGGTAACGTCAAAGTCATGTTTAGTTAGGTTAGTTTATTTAAAGGTTAGGTTAGGTTTAGCTTCAGATTGGTTTGGTACGGCAGGTTAGTCAAAAGCGACTGTCGCGTGCACGAATTCACGCGCTGGGTGCTTCCCTTTCCTCGTCAACAGACATACCATGTTGAAAACACCGGTTCTCGTCCGATCAACGAAGCTAAGCAACATCGGCACTGGTCAGTACTGGGTGGGTGACCGCTTGAAAACACCACGTTCCGTTGGCAACGTTGCTTTTTGCATTTGCCTTTTTTTTTTTGCATCTTTCTTATCGCTGGTTGACCCCAAGGGGATCACAGCGTTCGGCTAGGCGTGCGGTAATGCTATCGGAACGAAAGCGTCAGGTTTATGATATTAGCGTTAAGTTCAGTCGTGTTAAGATTCGTTGCATTAGACTTAACTAGTATCGGTTCGGTCAGGTGGGTTTAGTTAGGTTCCGGTAAGGCTTGGTTTTGTTTAGTAAGGTTGGGTTAGGTTAGGTTAGGTTAGGTTAAGTTAGGTTAGGTTAGGTTAGGTTAGGTTAGGTAAGGTTAGGTAAGGTTCTGGTTTGGTTAGGTACGTCCAAGTCATGTTTAGTTAGTTTAGTTTATTTAAAGGTTAGGTTAGGTTTAGCTTCAGGTTTGGTTTGGTACGTCAGGTAAGTCAAAAGCGACTGTAGCGTGCACGAATGCACGCGCTGGGTGCGTCCCTTTCCTCGTCAACGGCCATACCATGTTGAAAACACCGGCTCTCGTCCGATAACCGAAGTAAAGCAACATCGGGCGTGGTCAGTACTTGGATGTGTGACCGCTTGGGAACACCACATGCCGTTGACAACGAAGCTTTTTGCATTTGCTTATATTTAATTTTTTGCAACTTCCTAATCCCAAGCGGAACACAGCGTTCGGCTAGGCGTGCGGTAATGCTATCGGAACGAAAGCGTCAGGTTTATGATATTATCGTTAAGTTCAGTCGTGTTAAGATTCGTTGCATTAGACTTAACTAGTATCGGTTCGGTCAGGATGGTTAGTTTAGGTTCCGGTAAGGCTTGGTTGAGATTTAGTAAGGTAAGGTTAGGTTAGGTTAGGTTAGGTTAGGTAAGGTTAGGTTAGGTAAAGTTAGGTTAGGTTAGGTTAGGTTAGGTTCAGGTTTGGTTCGGTAACGTCAAAGTCATGTTTAGTTAGGTTAGTTTATTTAAAGGTTAGGTTAGGTTTAGCTTCAGATTGGTTTGGTACGGCAGGTAAGTCAAAAGCGACTGTCGCGTGCACGAATTCACGCGCTGGGTGCTTCCCTTTCCTCGTCAACAGACATACCATGTTGAAAACACCGGTTCTCGTCCGATCAACGAAGCTAAGCAAAATCGGCACTGGTCAGTACTGGGTGGGTGACCGCTTGAAAACACCACGTTCCGTTGGCAACGTTGCTTTTTGCATTTGCCTTTTTTTTTTGCATCTTTCTTATCGCTGGTTGACCCCAAGAGGATCACAGCGTTCGGCTAGGCGTGCGGTAATGCTATCGGAACGAAAGCGTCAGGTTTATGATATTAGCGTTAAGTTCAGTCGTGTTAAGATTCGTTGCATTAGACTTAACTAGTATCGGTTTGGTCAGGTGGGTTTAGTTAGGTTCCGGTAAGGCTTGGTTTTGTTTAGTAAGGTTGGGTTAGGTTAGGTTAGGTTAGGTAAAGTTAGGTTAGGTTAGGTTAGGTTAGGTTAGGTAAGGTTAGGTCAGGTTCTGGTTTGGTTAGGTACGTCCAAGTCATGTTTAGTTAGTTTAGTTTATTTAAAGGTTAGGTTAGGTTTAGCTTCAGGTTTGGTTTGGTACGTCAGGTAAGTCATAAGCGACTGTAGCGTGCACGAATGCACGCGCTGGGTGCGTCCCTTTCCTCGTCAACGGCCATACCATGTTGAAAACACCGGCTCTCGTCCGATAACCGAAGTAAAGCAACATCGGGCGTGGTCAGTACTTGGATGTGTGACCGCTTGGGAACACCACGTGCCGTTGACAACGAAGCTTTTTGCATTTGCTTATATTTAATTTTTTGCAACTTCCTAATCGCTGGTGGATCCCAAGGGGAACACAGCGTTCGGCTAGGCGTGCGGTAATGCTATCGGAACGAAAGCGTCAGGTTTATGATATTATCGTTAAGTTCAGTCGTGTTAAGATTCGTTGCATTAGACTTAACTAGTATCGGTTCGGTCAGGATGGTTAGTTTAGGTTCCGGTAAGGCTTGGTTGAGATTTAGTAAGGTTAGTTTAGGTTAGGTTAGGTTAGGTTAGGTAAGGTTAGGTTAGGTGAGGTTAGGTTAGGTTAGGTTAGGTTAGGTTCAGGTTTGGTTCGGTAACGTCAAAGTCATGTTTAGTTAGGTTAGTTTATTTAAAGGTTAGGTTAGGTTTAGCTTCAGATTGGTTTGGTACGGCAGGTTAGTCAAAAGCGACTGTCGCGTGCACGAATTCACGCGCTGGGTGCTTCCCTTTCCTCGTCAACAGACATACCATGTTGAAAACACCGGTTCTCGTCCGATCAACGAAGCTAAGCAACATCGGCACTGGTCAGTACTGGGTGGGTGACCGCTTGAAAACACCACGTTCCGTTGGCAACGTTGCTTTTTGCATTTGCCTTTTTTTTTTTGCATCTTTCTTATCGCTGGTTGACCCCAAGGGGATCACAGCGTTCGGCTAGGCGTGCGGTAATGCTATCGGAACGAAAGCGTCAGGTTTATGATATTAGCGTTAAGTTCAGTCGTGTTAAGATTCGTTGCATTAGACTTAACTAGTATCGGTTCGGTCAGGTGGGTTTAGTTAGGTTCCGGTAAGGCTTGGTTTTGTTTAGTAAGGTTGGGTTAGGTTAGGTTAGGTTAGGTTAAGTTAGGTTAGGTTAGGTTAGGTTAGGTTAGGTAAGGTTAGGTAAGGTTCTGGTTTGGTTAGGTACGTCCAAGTCATGTTTAGTTAGTTTATTTTATTTAATGGTTAGGTTAGGTTTAGCTTCTGGTTTGGTTTGGTACGTCTGGTAAGTCAAAAGCGACTGTAGCGTGCACGAATGCACGCGCTGGGTGCGTCCCTTTCCTCGTCAACGGCCATACCATGTTGAAAACACCGGCTCTCGTCCGATAACCGAAGTAAAGCAACATCGGGCGTGGTCAGTACTTGGATGTGTGACCGCTTGGGAACACCACGTGCCGTTGACAACGAAGCTTTTTGCATTTGCTTATATTTAATTTTTTGCAACTTCCTTATCGCTAAGGGGGTTAAGGCTTAGCGCCAAGGGGAACACAGCGTTCGGCTAGGCGTGCGGTAATGCTATCGGAACGAAAGCGTCAGGTTTATGATATTATCGTTAAGTTCAGTCGTGTTTAGATTCGTTGCATTAGACTTTACTAGTATCGGTTCGGTCAGGATGGTTAGTTTAGGTTCCGGTAAGGCTTGGTTGAGATTTAGTAAGGTTAGGTTAGGTTAGGTTAGGTTAGGTTAGGTAAGGTTAGGTTAGGTGAGGTTAGTTTAAGTTAGGTTAGGTTAGGTTCAGGTTTGGTTCGGTAACGTCAAAGTCATGTTTGGTTAGGTTAGTTTATTTAAAGGTTAGGTTAGGTTTAGCTTCAGGTTTGGTTTGGTACGGCAGATAAGTCAAAAGCGACTGTCGCGTGCACGAATTCACGCGCTGGGTGCTTCCCTTTCCTCGTCAACAGACATACCATGTTGAAAACACCGGTTCTCGTCCGATCAACGAAGCTAAGCAACATCGGCACTGGTCAGTACTGGGTGGGTGACCGCTTGAAAACACCACGTTCCGTTGGCAACGTTGCTTTTTGCATTTGCCTTTTTTTTTGCATCTTTCTTATCGCTGGTTGACCCCAAGGGGATCACAGCGTTCGGCTAGGCGTGCGGTAATGCTTTCGGAACGAAAGCGTCAGGTTTATGATATTAGCGTTAAGTTCAGTCGTGTTAAGATTCGTTGCATTAGACTTAACTAGTATCGGTTCGGTCAGGTGGGTTTAGTTAGGTTCCGGTAAGGCTTGGTTTTGTTTAGTAAGGTTGGGTTAGGTTAGGTTAGGTTAGGTTAAGTTAGGTTAGGTTAGGTTAGGTTAAGTTAGGTTAGGTTAGGTTAGGTTAGGTTAGGTAAGGTTAGGTAAGGTTCTGGTTTGGTTAGGTACGTCCAAATTATGTTTAGTTAGTTTAGTTTATTTAAAGGTTAGGTTATGTTTAGCTTCAGGTTTGGTTTGGTACGTCAGTTAAGTCAAAAGCGACTGTAGCGTGCACGAATGCACGCGCTGGGTGCGTCCCTTTCCTCGTCAACGGCCATACCATGTTGAAAACACCGGCTCTCGTCCGATAACCGAAGTAAAGCAACATCGGGCGTGGTCAGTACTTGGATGTGTGACCGCTTGGGAACACCACGTGCCGTTGACAACGAAGCTTTTTGCATTTGCTTATATTTAATTTTTTGCAACTTCCTAATCCCAAGCGGAACACAGCGTTCGGCTAGGCGTGCGGTAATGCTATCGGAACGAAAGCGTCAGGTTTATGATATTATCGTTAAGTTCAGTCGTGTTAAGATTCGTTGCATTAGACTTAACTAGTATCGGTTCGGTCAGGATGGTTAGTTTAGGTTCCGGTAAGGCTTGGTTGAGATTTAGTAAGGTAAGGTTAGGTTAGGTTAGGTTAGGTTAGGTAAGGTTAGGTTAGGTAAAGTTAGGTTAGGTTAGGTTAGGTTAGGTTCAGGTTTGGTTCGGTAACGTCAAAGTCATGTTTAGTTAGGTTAGTTTATTTAAAGGTTAGGTTAGGTTTAGCTTCAGATTGGTTTGGTACGGCAGGTAAGTCAAAAGCGACTGTCGCGTGCACGAATTCACGCGCTGGGTGCTTCCCTTTCCTCGTCAACAGACATACCATGTTGAAAACACCGGTTCTCGTCCGATCAACGAAGCTAAGCAACATCGGCACTGGTCAGTACTGGGTGGGTGACCGCTTGAAAACACCACGTTCCGTTGGCAACGTTGCTTTTTGCATTTGCCTTTTTTTTTTGCATCTTTCTTATCGCTGGTTGACCCCAAGAGGATCACAGCGTTCGGCTAGGCGTGCGGTAATGCTATCGGAACGAAAGCGTCAGGTTTATGATATTAGCGTTAAGTTCAGTCGTGTTAAGATTCGTTGCATTAGACTTAACTAGTATCGGTTCGGTCAGGTGGGTTTAGTTAGGTTCCGGTAAGGCTTGGTTTTGTTTAGTAAGGTTGGGTTAGGTTAGGTTAGGTTAGGTAAAGTTAGGTTAGGTTAGGTTAGGTTAGGTTAGGTAAGGTTAGGTCAGGTTCTGGTTTGGTTAGGTACGTCCAAGTCATGTTTAGTTAGTTTAGTTTATTTAAAGGTTAGGTTAGGTTTAGCTTCAGGTTTGGTTTGGTACGTCAGGTAAGTCATAAGCGACTGTAGCGTGCACGAATGCACGCGCTGGGTGCGTCCCTTTCCTCGTCAACGGCCATACCATGTTGAAAACACCGGCTCTCGTCCGATAACCGAAGTAAAGCAACATCGGGCGTGGTCAGTACTTGGATGTGTGACCGCTTGGGAACACCACGTGCCGTTGACAACGAAGCTTTTTGCATTTGCTTATATTTAATTTTTTGCAACTTCCTAATCGCTGGTGGATCCCAAGGGGAACACAGCGTTCGGCTAGGCGTGCGGTAATGCTATCGGAACGAAAGCGTCAGGTTTATGATATTATCGTTAAGTTCAGTCGTGTTAAGATTCGTTGCATTAGACTTAACTAGTATCGGTTCGGTCAGGATGGTTAGTTTAGGTTCCGGTAAGGCTTGGTTGAGATTTAGTAAGGTTAGTTTAGGTTAGGTTAGGTTAGGTTAGGTAAGGTTAGGTTAGGTGAGGTTAGGTTAGGTTAGGTTAGGTTAGGTTCAGGTTTGGTTCGGTAACGTCAAAGTCATGTTTAGTTAGGTTAGTTTATTTAAAGGTTAGGTTAGGTTTAGCTTCAGATTGGTTTGGTACGGCAGGTTAGTCAAAAGCGACTGTCGCGTGCACGAATTCACGCGCTGGGTGCTTCCCTTTCCTCGTCAACAGACATACCATGTTGAAAACACCGGTTCTCGTCCGATCAACGAAGCTAAGCAACATCGGCACTGGTCAGTACTGGGTGGGTGACCGCTTGAAAACACCACGTTCCGTTGGCAACGTTGCTTTTTGCATTTGCCTTTTTTTTTGCATCTTTCTTATCGCTGGTTGACCCCAAGGGGATCACAGCGTTCGGCTAGGCGTGCGGTAATGCTATCGGAACGAAAGCGTCAGGTTTATGATATTAGCGTTAAGTTCAGTCGTGTTAAGATTCGTTGCATTAGACTTAACTAGTATCGGTTCGGTCAGGTGGGTTTAGTTAGGTTCCGGTAAGGCTTGGTTTTGTTTAGTAAGGTTGGGTTAGGTTAGGTTAGGTTAGGTTAAGTTAGGTTAGGTTAGGTTAGGTTAGGTTAGGTAAGGTTAGGTAAGGTTCTGGTTTGGTTAGGTACGTCCAAGTCATGTTTAGTTAGTTTAGTTTATTTAAAGGTTAGGTTAGGTTTAGCTTCAGGTTTGGTTGGGTACGTCAGGTAAGTCAAAAGCGACTGTAGCGTGCACGAATGCACGCGCTGGGTGCGTCCCTTTCCTCGTCAACGGCCATACCATGTTGAAAACACCGGCTCTCGTCCGATAACCGAAGTAAAGCAACATCGGGCGTGGTCAGTACTTGGATGTGTGACCGCTTGGGAACACCACGTGCCGTTGACAACGAAGCTTTTTGCATTTCCTTATATTTAATTTTTTGCAACTTCCTTATCGCTAAGGGGGTTAAGGCTTAGCGCCAAGGGGAACACAGCGTTCGGCTAGGCGTGCGGTAATGCTATCGGAACGAAAGCGTCAGGTTTATGATATTATCGTTAAGTTCAGTCGTGTTTAGATTCGTTGCATTAGACTTTACTAGTATCGGTTCGGTCAGGATGGTTAGTTTAGGTTCCGGTAAGGCTTGGTTGAGATTTAGTAAGGTTAGGTTAGGTTAGGTTAGGTTAGGTTAGGTAAGGTTAGGTTAGGTGAGGTTAGTTTAAGTTAGGTTAGGTTAGGTTCAGGTTTGGTTCGGTAACGTCAAAGTCATGTTTAGTTAGGTTAGTTTATTTAAAGGTTAGGTTAGGTTTAGCTTCAGGTTTGGTTTGGTACGGCAGATAAGTCAAAAGCGACTGTCGCGTGCACGAATTCACGCGCTGGGTGCTTCCCTTTCCTCGTCAACAGACATACCATGTTGAAAACACCGGTTCTCGTCCGATCAACGAAGCTAAGCAACATCGGCACTGGTCAGTACTGGGTGGGTGACCGCTTGAAAACACCACGTTCCGTTGGCAACGTTGCTTTTTGCATTTGCCTTTTTTTTTTGCATCTTTCTTATCGCTGGTTGACCCCAAGGGGATCACAGCGTTCGGCTAGGCGTGCGGTAATGCTATCGGAACGAAAGCGTCAGGTTTATGATATTAGCGTTAAGTTCAGTCGTGTTAAGATTCGTTGCATTAGACTTAACTAGTATCGGTTCGGTCAGGTGGGTTTAGTTAGGTTCCGGTAAGGCTTGGTTTTGTTTAGTAAGGTTGGGTTAGGTTAGGTTAGGTTAGGTTAAGTTAGGTTAGGTTAGGTTAGGTTAGGTTAGGTAAGGTTAGGTAAGGTTCTGGTTTGGTTAGGTACGTCCAAGTCATGTTTAGTTAGTTTAGTTTATTTAAAGGTTAGGTTAGGTTTAGCTTCAGGTTTGGTTTGGTACGTCAGGTAAGTCAAAAGCGACTGTAGCGTGCACGAATGCACGCGCTGGGTGCGTCCCTTTCCTCGTCAACGGCCATACCATGTTGAAAACACCGGCTCTCGTCCGATAACCGAAGTAAAGCAACATCGGGCGTGGTCAGTACTTGGATGTGTGACCGCTTGGGAACACCACGTGCCGTTGACAACGAAGCTTTTTGCATTTGCTTATATTTAATTTTTTGCAACTTCCTTATCGCTAAGGGGGTTAAGGCTTAGCGCCAAGGGGAACACAGCGTTCGGCTAGGCGTGCGGTAATGCTATCGGAACGAAAGCGTCAGGTTTATGATATTATCGTTAAGTTCAGTCGTGTTTAGATTCGTTGCATTAGACTTTACTAGTATCGGTTCGGTCAGGATGGTTAGTTTAGGTTCCGGTAAGGCTTGGTTGAGATTTAGTAAGGTTAGGTTAGGTTAGGTTAGGTTAGGTTAGGTAAGGTTAGGTTAGGTGAGGTTAGTTTAAGTTAGGTTAGGTTAGGTTCAGGTTTGGTTCGGTAACGTCAAAGTCATGTTTAGTTAGGTTAGTTTATTTAAAGGTTAGGTTAGGTTTAGCTTCAGGTTTGGTTTGGTACGGCAGATAAGTCAAAAGCGACTGTCGCGTGCACGAATTCACGCGCTGGGTGCTTCCCTTTCCTCGTCAACAGACATACCATGTTGAAAACACCGGTTCTCGT
Source organism: Nemoura dubitans (assembly GCA_921293005.1). NCBI lineage: Eukaryota > Metazoa > Arthropoda > Insecta > Plecoptera > Nemouridae > Nemoura > Nemoura dubitans. The sequence continues at coordinate 22,593,466 of OV121076.1, forward strand.
CCGATCAACGAAGCTAAGCAACATCGGCACTGGTCAGTACTGGGTGGGTGACCGCTTGAAAACACCACGTTCCGTTGGCAACGTTGCTTTTTGCATTTGCCTTTTTTTTTGCATCTTTCTTATCGCTGGTTGACCCCAAGGGGATCACAGCGTTCGGCTAGGCGTGCGGTAATGCTTTCGGAACGAAAGCGTCAGGTTTATGATATTAGCGTTAAGTTCAGTCGTGTTAAGATTCGTTGCATTAGACTTAACTAGTATCGGTTCGGTCAGGTGGGTTTAGTTAGGTTCCGGTAAGGCTTGGTTTTGTTTAGTAAGGTTGGGTTAGGTTAGGTTAGGTTAGGTTAGGTTAGGTTAGGTTAGGTTAGGTTAGGTTAGGTTAGGTTAGGTTAGGTTAGGTTAGGTAAGGTTAGGTAAGGTTCTGGTTTGGTTAGGTACGTCCAAATTATGTTTAGTTAGTTTAGTTTATTTAAAGGTTAGGTTATGTTTAGCTTCAGGTTTGGTTTGGTACGTCAGGTAAGTCAAAAGCGACTATAGCGTGCACGAATGCACGCGCTGGGTGCGTCCCTTTCCTCGTCAACGGCCATACCATGTTGAAAACACCGGCTCTCGTCCGATAACCGAAGTAAAGCAACATCGGGCGTGGTCAGTACTTGGATGTGTGACCGCTTGGGAACACCACGTGCCGTTGACAACGAAGCTTTTTGCATTTGCTTATATTTAATTTTTTGCAACTTCCTAATCCCAAGCGGAACACAGCGTTCGGCTAGGCGTGCGGTAATGCTATCGGAACGAAAGCGTCAGGTTTATGATATTATCGTTAAGTTCAGTCGTGTTAAGATTCGTTGCATTAGACTTAACTAGTATCGGTTCGGTCAGGATGGTTAGTTTAGGTTCCGGTAAGGCTTGGTTGAGATTTAGTAAGGTAAGGTCAGGTTAGGTTAGGTTAGGTTAGGTAAGGTTAGGTTAGGTAAAGTTAGGTTAGGTTAGGTTAGGTTAGGTTCAGGTTTGGTTCGGTAACGTCAAAGTCATGTTTAGTTAGGTTAGTTTATTTAAAGGTTAGGTTAGGTTTAGCTTCAGATTGGTTTGGTACGGCAGGTAAGTCAAAAGCGACTGTCGCGTGCACGAATTCACGCGCTGGGTGCTTCCCTTTCCTCGTCAACAGACATACCATGTTGAAAACACCGGTTCTCGTCCGATCAACGAAGCTAAGCAACATCGGCACTGGTCAGTACTGGGTGGGTGACCGCTTGAAAACACCACGTTCCGTTGGCAACGTTGCTTTTTGCATTTGCCTTTTTTTTTTGCATCTTTCTTATCGCTGGTTGACCCCAAGAGGATCACAGCGTTCGGCTAGGCGTGCGGTAATGCTATCGGAACGAAAGCGTCAGGTTTATGATATTAGCGTTAAGTTCAGTCGTGTTAAGATTCGTTGCATTAGACTTAACTAGTATCGGTTCGGTCAGGTGGGTTTAGTTAGGTTCCGGTAAGGCTTGGTTTTGTTTAGTAAGGTTGGGTTAGGTTAGGTTAGGTTAGGTAAAGTTAGGTTAGGTTAGGTTAGGTTAGGTTAGGTAAGGTTAGGTCAGGTGCTGGTTTGGTTAGGTACGTCCAAGTCATGTTTAGTTAGTTTAGTTTATTTAAAGGTTAGGTTAGGTTTAGCTTCAGGTTTGGTTTGGTACGTCAGGTAAGTCATAAGCGACTGTAGCGTGCACGAATGCACGCGCTGGGTGCGTCCCTTTCCTCGTCAACGGCCATACCATGTTGAAAACACCGGCTCTCGTCCGATAACCGAAGTAAAGCAACATCGGGCGTGGTCAGTACTTGGATGTGTGACCGCTTGGGAACACCACGTGCCGTTGACAACGAAGCTTTTTGCATTTGCTTATATTTAATTTTTTGCAACTTCCTAATCGCTGGTGGATCCCAAGGGGAACACAGCGTTCGGCTAGGCGTGCGGTAATGCTATCGGAACGAAAGCGTCAGGTTTATGATATTATCGTTAAGTTCAGTCGTGTTTAGATTCGTTGCATTAGACTTTACTAGTATCGGTTCGGTCAGGATGGTTAGTTTAGGTTCCGGTAAGGCTTGGTTGAGATTTAGTAAGGTTAGGTTAGGTTAGGTTAGGTTAGGTTAGGTAAGGTTAGGTTAGGTGAGGTTAGTTTAAGTTAGGTTAGGTTAGGTTCAGGTTTGGTTCGGTAACGTCAAAGTCATGTTTAGTTAGGTTAGTTTATTTAAAGGTTAGGTTAGGTTTAGCTTCAGGTTTGGTTTGGTACGGCAGATAAGTCAAAAGCGACTGTCGCGTGCACGAATTCACGCGCTGGGTGCTTCCCTTTCCTCGTCAACAGACATACCATGTTGAAAACACCGGTTCTCGTCCGATCAACGAAGCTAAGCAACATCGGCACTGGTCAGTACTGGGTGGGTGACCGCTTGAAAACACCACGTTCCGTTGGCAACGTTGCTTTTTGCATTTGCCTTTTTTTTTTGCATCTTTCTTATCGCTGGTTGACCCCAAGGGGATCACAGCGTTCGGCTAGGCGTGCGGTAATGCTTTCGGAACGAAAGCGTCAGGTTTATGATATTAGCGTTAAGTTCAGTCGTGTTAAGATTCGTTGCATTAGACTTAACTAGTATCGGTTCGGTCAGGTGGGTTTAGTTAGGTTCCGGTAAGGCTTGGTTTTGTTTAGTAAGGTTGGGTTAGGTTAGGTTAGGTTAGGTTAAGTTAGGTTAGGTTAGGTTAGGTTAAGTCAGGTTAGGTTAGGTTAGGTTAGGTTAGGTAAGGTTAGGTAAGGTTCTGGTTTGGTTAGGTACGTCCAAATTATGTTTAGTTAGTTTAGTTTATTTAAAGGTTAGGTTATGTTTAGCTTCAGGTTTGGTTTGGTACGTCAGGTAAGTCAAAAGCGACTATAGCGTGCACGAATGCACGCGCTGGGTGCGTCCCTTTCCTCGTCAACGGCCATACCATGTTGAAAACACCGGCTCTCGTCCGATAACCGAAGTAAAGCAACATCGGGCGTGGTCAGTACTTGGATGTGTGACCGCTTGGGAACACCACGTGCCGTTGACAACGAAGCTTTTTGCATTTGCTTATATTTAATTTTTTGCAACTTCTTATCCAAAGCGGAACACAGCGTTCGGCTAGGCGTGCGGTAATGCTATCGGAACGAAAGCGTCAGGTTTATGATATTATCGTTAAGTTCAGTCGTGTTAAGATTCGTTGCATTAGACTTAACTAGTATCGGTTCGGTCAGGATGGTTAGTTTAGGTTCCGGTAAGGCTTGGTTGAGATTTAGTAAGGTAAGGTTAGGTTAGGTTAGGTTAGGTTAGGTAAGGTTAGGTTAGGTAAAGTTAGGTTAGGTTAGGTTAGGTTAGGTTCAGGTTTGGTTCGGTAACGTCAAAGTCATGTTTAGTTAGGTTAGTTTATTTAAAGGTTAGGTTAGGTTTAGCTTCAGATTGGTTTGGTACGGCAGGTAAGTCAAAAGCGACTGTCGCGTGCACGAATTCACGCGCTGGGTGCTTCCCTTTCCTCGTCAACAGACATACCATGTTGAAAACACCGGTTCTCGTCCGATCAACGAAGCTAAGCAACATCGGCACTGGTCAGTACTGGGTGGGTGACCGCTTGAAAACACCACGTTCCGTTGGCAACGTTGCTTTTTGCATTTGCCTTTTTTTTTGCATCTTTCTTATCGCTGGTTGACCCCAAGAGGATCACAGCGTTCGGCTAGGCGTGCGGTAATGCTATCGGAACGAAAGCGTCAGGTTTATGATATTAGCGTTAAGTTCAGTCGTGTTAAGATTCGTTGCATTAGACTTAACTAGTATCGGTTCGGTCAGGTGGGTTTAGTTAGGTTCCGGTAAGGCTTGGTTTTGTTTAGTAAGGTTGGGTTAGGTTAGGTTAGGTTAGGTAAAGTTAGGTTAGGTTAGGTTAGGTTAGGTTAGGGAAGGTTAGGTCAGGTTCTGGTTTGGTTAGGTACGTCCAAGTCATGTTTAGTTAGTTTAGTTTATTTAAAGGTTAGGTTAGGTTTAGCTTCAGGTTTGGTTTGGTACGTCAGGTAAGTCATAAGCGACTGTAGCGTGCACGAATGCACGCGCTGGGTGCGTCCCTTTCCTCGTCAACGGCCATACCATGTTGAAAACACCGGCTCTCGTCCGATAACCGAAGTAAAGCAACATCGGGCGTGGTCAGTACTTGGATGTGTGACCGCTTGGGAACACCACGTGCCGTTGACAACGAAGCTTTTTGCATTTGCTTATATTTAATTTTTTGCAACTTCCTAATCGCTGGTGGATCCCAAGGGGAACACAGCGTTCGGCTAGGCGTGCGGTAATGCTATCGGAACGAAAGCGTCAGGTTTATGATATTATCGTTAAGTTCAGTCGTGTTAAGATTCGTTGCATTAGACTTAACTAGTATCGGTTCGGTCAGGATGGTTAGTTTAGGTTCCGGTAAGGTTTGGTTGAGATTTAGTAAGGTTAGTTTAGGTTAGGTTAGGTTAGGTTAGGTAAGGTTAGGTTAGGTGAGGTTAGGTTAGGTTAGGTTAGGTTAGGTTCAGGTTTGGTTCGGTAACGTCAAAGTCATGTTTAGTTAGGTTAGTTTATTTAAAGGTTAGGTTAGGTTTAGCTTCAGATTGGTTTGGTACGGCAGGTTAGTCAAAAGCGACTGTCGCGTGCACGAATTCACGCGCTGGGTGCTTCCCTTTCCTCGTCAACAGACATACCATGTTGAAAACACCGGTTCTCGTCCGATCAACGAAGCTAAGCAACATCGGCACTGGTCAGTACTGGGTGGGTGACCGCTTGAAAACACCACGTTCCGTTGGCAACGTTGCTTTTTGCATTTGCCTTTTTTTTTGCATCTTTCTTATCGCTGGTTGACCCCAAGGGGATCACAGCGTTCGGCTAGGCGTGCGGTAATGCTATCGGAACGACAGCGTCAGGTTTATGATATTAGCGTTAAGTTCAGTCGTGTTAAGATTCGTTGCATTAGACTTAACTAGTATCGGTTCGGTCAGGTGGGTTTAGTTAGGTTCCGGTAAGGCTTGGTTTTGTTTAGTAAGGTTGGGTTAGGTTAGGTTAGGTTAGGTTAAGTTAGGTTAGGTTAGGTTAGGTTAGGTTAGGTAAGGTTAGGTAAGGTTCTGGTTTGGTTAGGTACGTCCAAGTCATGTTTAGTTAGTTTAGTTTATTTAAAGGTTAGGTTAGGTTTAGCTTCAGGTTTGGTTTGGTACGTCAGGTAAGTCAAAAGCGACTGTAGCGTGCACGAATGCACGCGCTGGGTGCGTCCCTTTCCTCGTCAACGGCCATACCATGTTGAAAACACCGGCTCTCGTCCGATAACCGAAGTAAAGCAACATCGGGCGTGGTCAGTACTTGGATGTGTGACCGCTTGGGAACACCACGTGCCGTTGACAACGAAGCTTTTTGCATTTCCTTATATTTAATTTTTTGCAACTTCCTTATCGCTAAGGGGGTTAAGGCTTAGCGCCAAGGGGAACACAGCGTTCGGCTAGGCGTGCGGTAATGCTATCGGAACGAAAGCGTCAGGTTTATGATATTATCGTTAAGTTCAGTCGTGTTTAGATTCGTTGCATTAGACTTTACTAGTATCGGTTCGGTCAGGATGGTTAGTTTAGGTTCCGGTAAGGCTTGGTTGAGATTTAGTAAGGTTAGGTTAGGTTAGGTTAGGTTAGGTTAGGTAAGGTTAGGTTAGGTGAGGTTAGTTTAAGTTAGGTTAGGTTAGGTTCAGGTTTGGTTCGGTAACGTCAAAGTCATGTTTAGTTAGGTTAGTTTATTTAAAGGTTAGGTTAGGTTTAGCTTCAGGTTTGGTTTGGTACGGCAGATAAGTCAAAAGCGACTGTCGCGTGCACGAATTCACGCGCTGGGTGCTTCCCTTTCCTCGTCAACAGACATACCATGTTGAAAACACCGGTTCTCGTCCGATCAACGAAGCTAAGCAACATCGGCACTGGTCAGTACTGGGTGGGTGACCGCTTGAAAACACCACGTTCCGTTGGCAACGTTGCTTTTTGCATTTGCCTTTTTTTTTTGCATCTTTCTTATCGCTGGTTGACCCCAAGGGGATCACAGCGTTCGGCTAGGCGTGCGGTAATGCTTTCGGAACGAAAGCGTCAGGTTTATGATATTAGCGTTAAGTTCAGTCGTGTTAAGATTCGTTGCATTAGACTTAACTAGTATCGGTTCGGTCAGGTGGGTTTAGTTAGGTTCCGGTAAGGCTTGGTTTTGTTTAGTAAGGTTGGGTTAGGTTAGGTTAGGTTAGGTTAAGTTAGGTTAGGTTAGGTTAGGTTAAGTTAGGTTAGGTTAGGTTAGGTTAGGTTAGGTAAGGTTAGGTAAGGTTCTGGTTTGGTTAGGTACGTCCAAATTATGTTTAGTTAGTTTAGTTTATTTAAAGGTTAGGTTATGTTTAGCTTCAGGTTTGGTTTGGTACATCAGGTAAGTCAAAAGCGACTATAGCGTGCACGAATGCACGCGCTGGGTGCGTCCCTTTCCTCGTCAACGGCCATACCATGTTGAAAACACCGGCTCTCGTCCGATAACCGAAGTAAAGCAACATCGGGCGTGGTCAGTACTTGAATGTGTGACCGCTTGGGAACACCACGTGCCGTTGACAACGAAGCTTTTTGCATTTGCTTATATTTAATTTTTTGCAACTTCCTAATCCCAAGCGGAACACAGCGTTCGGCTAGGCGTGCGGTAATGCTATCGGAACGAAAGCGTCAGGTTTATGATATTATCGTTAAGTTCAGTCGTGTTAAGATTCGTTGCATTAGACTTAACTAGTATCGGTTGTGTCAGGATGGTTAGTTTAGGTTCCGGTAAGGCTTGGTTGAGATTTAGTAAGGTAAGGTTAGGTTAGGTTAGGTTAGGTTAGGTAAGGTTAGGTTAGGTAAAGTTAGGTTAGGTTAGGTTAGGTTATGTTCAGGTTTGGTTCGGTAACGTCAAAGTCATGTTTAGTTAGGTTAGTTTATTTAAAGGTTAGGTTAGGTTTAGCTTCAGATTGGTTTGGTACGGCAGGTAAGTCAAAAGCGACTGTCGCGTGCACGAATTCACGCGCTGGGTGCTTCCCTTTCCTCGTCAACAGACATACCATGTTGAAAACACCGGTTCTCGTCCGATCAACGAAGCTAAGCAACATCGGCACTGGTCAGTACTGGGTGGGTGACCGCTTGAAAACACCACGTTCCGTTGGCAACGTTGCTTTTTGCATTTGCCTTTTTTTTTTGCATCTTTCTTATCGCTGGTTGACCCCAAGAGGAACACAGCGTTCGGCTAGGCGTGCGGTAATGCTATCGGAACGAAAGCGTCAGGTTTATGATATTAGCGTTAAGTTCAGTCGTGTTAAGATTCGTTGCATTAGACTTAACTAGTATCGGTTCGGTCAGGTGGGTTTAGTTAGGTTCCGGTAAGGCTTGGTTTTGTTTAGTAAGGTTGGGTTAGGTTAGGTTAGGTTAGGTTAAGTTAGGTTAGGTTAGGTTAGGTTAGGTTAGGTAAGGTTAGGTCAGGTTCTGGTTTGGTTAGGTACGTCCAAGTCATGTTTAGTTAGTTTAGTTTATTTAAAGGTTAGGTTAGGTTTAGCTTCAGGTTTGGTTTGGTACGTCAGGTAAGTCAAAAGCGACTGTAGCGTGCACGAATGCACGCGCTGGGTGCGTCCCTTTCCTCGTCAACGGCCATACCATGTTGAAAACACCGGCTCTCGTCCGATAACCGAAGTAAAGCAACATCGGGCGTGGTCAGTACTTGGATGTGTGACCGCTTGGGAACACCACGTGCCGTTGACAACGAAGCTTTTTGCATTTGCTTATATTTAATTTTTTGCAACTTCCTTATCGCTAAGGGGGTTAAGGCTTAGCGCCAAGGGGAACACAGCGTTCGGCTAGGCGTGCGGTAATGCTATCGGAACGAAAGCGTCAGGTTTATGATATTATCGTTAAGTTCAGTCGTGTTTAGATTCGTTGCATTAGACTTTACTAGTATCGGTTCGGTCAGGATGGTTAGTTTAGGTTCCGGTAAGGCTTGGTTGAGATTTAGTAAGGTTAGGTTAGGTTAGGTTAGGTTAGGTTAGGTAAGGTTAGGTTAGGTGAGGTTAGTTTAAGTTAGGTTAGGTTAGGTTCAGGTTTGGTTCGGTAACGTCAAAGTCATGTTTAGTTAGGTTAGTTTATTTAAAGGTTAGGTTAGGTTTAGCTTCAGGTTTAGTTTGGTACGGCAGATAAGTCAAAAGCGACTGTCGCGTGCACGAATTCACGCGCTGGGTGCTTCCCTTTCCTCGTCAACAGACATACCATGTTGAGAACACCGGTTCTCGTCCGATCAACGAAGCTAAGCAACATCGGCACTGGTCAGTACTGGGTGGGTGACCGCTTGAAAACACCACGTTCCGTTGGCAACGTTGCTTTTTGCATTTGCCTTTTTTTTTTGCATCTTTCTTATCGCTGGTTGACCCCAAGGGGATCACAGCGTTCGGCTAGGCGTGCGGTAATGCTTTCGGAACGAAAGCGTCAGGTTTATGATATTAGCGTTAAGTTCAGTCGTGTTAAGATTCGTTGCATTAGACTTAACTAGTATCGGTTCGGTCAGGTGGGTTTAGTTAGGTTCCGGTAAGGCTTGGTTTTGTTTAGTAAGGTTGGGTTAGGTTAGGTTAGGTTAGGTTAAGTTAGGTTAGGTTAGGTTAGGTTAAGTTAGGTTAGGTTAGGTTAGGTTAGGTTAGGTAAGGTTAGGTAAGGTTCTGGTTTGGTTAGGTACGTCCAAATTATGTTTAGTTAGTTTAGTTTATTTAAAGGTTAGGTTATGTTTAGCTTCAGGTTTGGTTTGGTACGTCAGGTAAGTCAAAAGCGACTATAGCGTGCACGAATGCACGCGCTGGGTGCGTCCCTTTCCTCGTCAACGGCCATACCATGTTGAAAACACCGGCTCTCGTCCGATAACCGAAGTAAAGCAACATCGGGCGTGGTCAGTACTTGGATGTGTGACCGCTTGGGAACACCACGTGCCGTTGACAACGAAGCTTTTTGCATTTGCTTATATTTAATTTTTTGCAACTTCCTAATCCCAAGCGGAACACAGCGTTCGGCTAGGCGTGCGGTAATGCTATGGGAACGTAAGCGTCAGGTTTATGATATTATCGTTAAGTTCAGTCGTGTTAAGATTCGTTGCATTAGACTTAACTAGTATCGGTTCGGTCAGGATGGTTAGTTTAGGTTCCGGTAAGGCTTGGTTGAGATTTAGTAAGGTAAGGTTAGGTTAGGTTAGGTTAGGTTAGGTAAGGTTAGGTTAGGTAAAGTTAGGTTAGGTTAGGTTAGGTTAGGTTCAGGTTTCGTTCGGTAACGTCAAAGTCATGTTTAGTTAGGTTAGTTTATTTAAAGGTTAGGTTAGGTTTAGCTTCAGATTGGTTTGGTACGGCAGGTAAGTCAAAAGCGACTGTCGCGTGCACGAATTCACGCGCTGGGTGCTTCCCTTTCCTCGTCAACAGACATACCATGTTGAAAACACCGGTTCTCGTCCGATCAACGAAGCTAAGCAACATCGGCACTGGTCAGTACTGGGTGGGTGACCGCTTGAAAACACCACGTTCCGTTGGCAACGTTGCTTTTTGCATTTGCCTTTTTTTTTTGCATCTTTCTTATCGCTGGTTGACCCCAAGAGGATCACAGCGTTCGGCTAGGCGTGCGGTAATGCTATCGGAACGAAAGCGTCAGGTTTATGATATTAGCGTTAAGTTCAGTCGTGTTAAGATTCGTTGCATTAGACTTAACTAGTATCGGTTCGGTCAGGTGGGTTTAGTTAGGTTCCGGTAAGGCTTGGTTTTGTTTAGTAAGGTTGGGTTAGGTTAGGTTAGGTTAGGTTAAGTTAGGTTAGGTTAGGTTAGGTTAGGTTAGGTAAGGTTAGGTCAGGTTCTGGTTTGGTTAGGTACGTCCAAGTCATGTTTAGTTAGTTTAGTTTATGTAAAGGTTAGGTTAGGTTTAGCTTCAGGTTTGGTTTGGTACGTCAAGTAAGTCAAAAGCGACTGTAGCGTGCACGAATGCACGCGCTGGGTGCGTCCCTTTCCTCGTCAACGGCCATACCATGTTGAAAACACCGGCTCTCGTCCGATAACCGAAGTAAAGCAACATCGGGCGTGGTCAGTACTTGGATGTGTGACCGCTTGGGAACACCACGTGCCGTTGACAACGAAGCTTTTTGCATTTGCTTATATTTAATTTTTTGCAACTTCCTAATCGCTGGTGGATCCCAAGGGGAACACAGCGTTCGGCTAGGCGTGCGGTAATGCTATCGGAACGAAAGCGTCAGGTTTATGATATTATCGTTAAGTTCAGTCGTGTTAAGATTCGTTGCATTAGACTTAACTAGTATCGGTTCGGTCAGGATGGTTAGTTTAGGTTCCGGTAAGGCTTGGTTGAGATTTAGTAAGGTTAGTTTAGGTTAGGTTAGGTTAGGTTAGGTAAGGTTAGGTTAGGTGAGGTTAGGTTAGGTTAGGTTAGGTTAGGTTCAGGTTTGGTTCGGTAACGTCAAAGTCATGTTTAGTTAGGTTAGTTTATTTAAAGGTTAGGTTAGGTTTAGCTTCAGATTGGTTTGGTACGGCAGGTTAGTCAAAAGCGACTGTCGCGTGCACGAATTCACGCGCTGGGTGCTTCCCTTTCCTCGTCAACAGACATACCATGTTGAAAACACCGGTTCTCGTCCGATCAACGAAGCTAAGCAACATCGGCACTGGTCAGTACTGGGTGGGTGACCGCTTGAAAACACCACGTTCCGTTGGCAACGTTGCTTTTTGCATTTGCCTTTTTTTTTTTGCATCTTTCTTATCGCTGGTTGACCCCAAGGGGATCACAGCGTTCGGCTAGGCGTGCGGTAATGCTATCGGAACGAAAGCGTCAGGTTTATGATATTAGCGTTAAGTTCAGTCGTGTTAAGATTCGTTGCATTAGACTTAACTAGTATCGGTTCGGTCAGGTGGGTTTAGTTAGGTTCCGGTAAGGCTTGGTTTTGTTTAGTAAGGTTGGGTTAGGTTAGGTTAGGTTAGGTTAAGTTAGGTTAGGTTAGGTTAGGTTAGGTTAGGTAAGGTTAGGTAAGGTTCTGGTTTGGTTAGGTACGTCCAAGTCATGTTTAGTTAGTTTAGTTTATTTAAAGGTTAGGTTAGGTTTAGCTTCAGGTTTGGTTTGGTACGTCAGGTAAGTCAAAAGCGACTGTAGCGTGCACGAATGCACGCGCTGGGTGCGTCCCTTTCCTCGTCAACGGCCATACCATGTTGAAAACACCGGCTCTCGTCCGATAACCGAAGTAAAGCAACATCGGGCGTGGTCAGTACTTGGATGTGTGACCGCTTGGGAACACCACGTGCCGTTGACAACGAAGCTTTTTGCATTTGCTTATATTTAATTTTTTGCAACTTCCTTATCGCTAAGGGGGTTAAGGCTTAGCGCCAAGGGGAACACAGCGTTCGGCTAGGCGTGCGGTAATGCTATCGGAACGAAAGCGTCAGGTTTATGATATTATCGTTAAGTTCAGTCGTGTTTAGATTCGTTGCATTAGACTTTACTAGTATCGGTTCGGTCAGGATGGTTAGTTTAGGTTCCGGTAAGGCTTGGTTGAGATTTAGTAAGGTTAGGTTAGGTTAGGTTAGGTTAGGTTAGATAAGGTTAGGTTAGGTGAGGTTAGTTTAAGTTAGGTTAGGTTAGGTTCAGGTTTGGTTCGGTAACGTCAAAGTCATGTTTAGTTAGGTTAGTTTATTTAAAGGTTAGGTTAGGTTTAGCTTCAGGTTTGGTTTGGTACGGCAGATAAGTCAAAAGCGACTGTCGCGTGCACGAATTCACGCGCTGGGTGCTTTCCTTTCCTCGTCAACAGACATACCATGTTGAAAACACCGGTTCTCGTCCGATCAACGAAGCTAAGCAACATCGGCACTGGTCAGTACTGGGTGGGTGACCGCTTGAAAACACCACGTTCCGTTGGCAACGTTGCTTTTTGCATTTGCCTTTTTTTTTTGCATCTTTCTTATCGCTGGTTGACCCCAAGGGGATCACAGCGTTCGGCTAGGCGTGCGGTAATGCTTTCGGAACGAAAGCGTCAGGTTTATGATATTTGCGTTAAGTTCAGTCGTGTTAAGATTCGTTGCATAAGACTTAACTAGTATCGGTTCGGTCAGGATGGTTAGTTTAGGTTCCGGTAAGGCTTGGTTGAGATTTAGTAAGGTAAGGTTAGGTTAGGTTAGGTTAGGTTAGGTAAGGTTAGGTTAGGTGAGGTTAGGTTAGGTTAGGTTAGGTTAGGTTCAGGATTGGTTCGGTAACGTCAAAGTCATGTTTAGTTAGGTTAGTTAATTTAAAGGTTAGGTTAGGTTTAGCTTCATATTGGTTTGGTACGGCAGGTAAGTCAAAAGCGACTGTCGCGTGCACGAATTCACGCGCTGGGTGCTTCCCTTTCCTCGTCAACAGACATACCATGTTGAAAACACCGGTTCTCGTCCGATCAACGAAGCTAAGCAACATCGGCACTGGTCAGTACTGGGTGGGTGACCGCTTGAAAACACCACGTTCCGTTGGCAACGTTGCTTTTTGCATTTGCCTTTTTTTTTTTGCATCTTTCTTATCGCTGGTTGACCCCAAGAGGATCACAGCGTTCGGCTAGGCGTGCGGTAATGCTATCGGAACGAAAGCGTCAGGTTTATGATATTAGCGTTAAGTTCAGTCGTGTTAAGATTCGTTGCATTAGACTTAACTAGTATCGGTTCGGTCAGGTGGGTTTAGTTAGGTTCCGGTAAGGCTTGGTTTTGTTTAGTAAGGTTGGGTTAGGTTAGGTTAGGTTAGGTTAAGTTAGGTTAGGTTAGGTTAGGTTAGGTTAGGTAAGGTAAAGTTAGGTTAGGTTAGGTTAGGTTAGGTTCAGGTTTGGTTCGGTAACGTCAAAGTCATGTTTAGTTAGGTTAGTTTATTTAAAGGTTAGGTTAGGTTTAGCTTCAGATTGGTTTGGTACGGCAGGTAAGTCAAAAGCGACTGTCGCGTGCACGAATTCACGCGCTGGGTGCTTCCCTTTCCTCGTCAACAGACATACCATGTTGAAAACACCGGTTCTCGTCCGATCAACGAAGCTAAGCAACATCGGCACTGGTCAGTACTGGGTGGGTGACCGCTTGAAAACACCACGTTCCGTTGGCAACGTTGCTTTTTGCATTTGCCTTTTTTTTTTGCATCTTTCTTATCGCTGGTTGACCCCAAGAGGATCACAGCGTTCGGCTAGGCGTGCGGTAATGCTATCGGAACGAAAGCGTCAGGTTTATGATATTAGCGTTAAGTTCAGTCGTGTTAAGATTCGTTGCATTAGACTTAACTAGTATCGGTTCGGTCAGGTGGGTTTAGTTAGGTTCCGGTAAGGCTTGGTTTTGTTTAGTAAGGTTGGGTTAGGTTAGGTTAGGTTAGGTTAAGTTAGGTTAGGTTAGGTTAGGTTAGGTTAGGTAAGGTTAGGTCAGGTTCTGGTTTGGTTAGGTACGTCCAAGTCATGTTTAGTTAGTTTAGTTTATTTAAAGGTTAGGTTAGGTTTAGCTTCAGGTTTGGTTTGGTACGTCAGGTAAGTCAAAAGCGACTGTAGCGTGCACGAATGCACGCGCTGGGTGCGTCCCTTTCCTCGTCAACGGCCATACCATGTTGAAAACACCGGCTCTCGTCCGATAACCGAAGTAAAGCAACATCGGGCGTGGTCAGTACTTGGATGTGTGACCGCTTGGGAACACCACGTGCCGTTGACAACGAAGCTTTTTGCATTTGCTTATATTTAATTTTTTGCAACTTCCTAATCGCTGGTGGATCCCAAGGGGAACACAGCGTTCGGCTAGGCGTGCGGTAATGCTATCGGAACGAAAGCGTCAGGTTTATGATATTATCGTTAAGTTCAGTCGTGTTAAGATTCGTTGCATTAGACTTAACTAGTATCGGTTCGGTCAGGATGGTTAGTTTAGGTTCCGGTAAGGCTTGGTTGAGATTAAGTAAGGTTAGTTTAGGTTAGGTTAGGTTAGGTTAGGTAAGGTTAGGTAAGGTTCTGGTTTGGTTAGGTACGTCCAAGTCATGTTTAGTTAGTTTAGTTTATTTAAAGGTTAGGTTAGGTTTAGCTTCAGGTTTGGTTTGGTACGTCAGGTAAGTCAAAAGCGACTGTAGCGTGCACGAATGCACGCGCTGGGTGCGTCCCTTTCCTCGTCAACGGCCATACCATGTTGAAAACACCGGCTCTCGTCCGATAACCGAAGTAAAGCAACATCGGGCGTGGTCAGTACTTGGATGTGTGACCGCTTGGGAACACCACGTGCCGTTGACAACGAAGCTTTTTGCATTTCCTTATATTTAATTTTTTGCAACTTCCTTATCGCTAAGGGGGTTAAGGCTTAGCGCCAAGGGGAACACAGCGTTCGGCTAGGCGTGCGGTAATGCTATCGGAACGAAAGCGTCAGGTTTATGATATTATCGTTAAGTTCAGTCGTGTTTAGATTCGTTGCATTAGACTTTACTAGTATCGGTTCGGTCAGGATGGTTAGTTTAGGTTCCGGTAAGGCTTGGTTGAGATTTAGTAAGGTTAGGTTAGGTTAGGTTAGGTTAGGTTAGGTAAGGTTAGGTTAGGTGAGGTTAGTTTAAGTTAGGTTAGGTTAGGTTCAGGTTTGGTTCGGTAACGTCAAAGTCATGTTTAGTTAGGTTAGTTTATTTAAAGGTTAGGTTAGGTTTAGCTTCAGGTTTGGTTTGGTACGGCAGATAAGTCAAAAGCGACTGTCGCGTGCACGAATTCACGCGCTGGGTGCTTCCCTTTCCTCGTCAACAGACATACCATGTTGAAAACACCGGTTCTCGTCCGATCAACGAAGCTAAGCAACATCGGCACTGGTCAGTACTGGGTGGGTGACCGCTTGAAAACACCACGTTCCGTTGGCAACGTTGCTTTTTGCATTTGCCTTTTTTTTTTGCATCTTTCTTATCGCTGGTTGACCCCAAGGGGATCACAGCGTTCGGCTAGGCGTGCGGTAATGCTTTCGGAACGAAAGCGTCAGGTTTATGATATTAGCGTTAAGTTCAGTCGTGTTAAGATTCGTTGCATTAGACTTAACTAGTATCGGTTCGGTCAGGTGGGTTTAGTTAGGTTCCGGTAAGGCTTGGTTTTGTTTAGTAAGGTTGGGTTAGGTTAGGTTAGGTTAGGTTAAGTTAGGTTAGGTTAGGTTAGGTTAGGTTAGGTAAGGTTAGGTCAGGTTCTGGTTTGGTTAGGTACGTCCAAGTCATGTTTAGTTAGTTTAGTTTATTTAAAGGTTAGGTTAGGTTTAGCTTCAGGTTTGGTTTGGTACGTCAGGTAAGTCAAAAGCGACTATAGCGTGCACGAATGCACGCGCTGGGTGCGTCCCTTTCCTCGTCAACGGCCATACCATGTTGAAAACACCGGCTCTCGTCCGATAACCGAAGTAAAGCAACATCGGGCGTGGTCAGTACTTGAATGTGTGACCGCTTGGGAACACCACGTGCCGTTGACAACGAAGCTTTTTGCATTTGCTTATATTTAATTTTTTGCAACTTCCTAATCCCAAGCGGAACACAGCGTTCGGCTAGGCGTGCGGTAATGCTATCGGAACGAAAGCGTCAGGTTTATGATATTATCGTTAAGTTCAGTCGTGTTAAGATTCGTTGCATTAGACTTAACTAGTATCGGTTCGGTCAGGATGGTTAGTTTAGGTTCCGGTAAGGCTTGGTTGAGATTTAGTAAGGTAAGGTTAGGTTAGGTTAGGTTAGGTTAGGTAAGGTTAGGTTAGGTAAAGTTAGGTTAGGTTAGGTTAGGTTATGTTCAGGTTTGGTTCGGTAACGTCAAAGTCATGTTTAGTTAGGTTAGTTTATTTAAAGGTTAGGTTAGGTTTAGCTTCAGATTGGTTTGGTACGGCAGGTAAGTCAAAAGCGACTGTCGCGTGCACGAATTCACGCGCTGGGTGCTTCCCTTTCCTCGTCAACAGACATACCATGTTGAAAACACCGGTTCTCGTCCGATCAACGAAGCTAAGCAACATCGGCACTGGTCAGTACTGGGTGGGTGACCGCTTGAAAACACCACGTTCCGTTGGCAACGTTGCTTTTTGCATTTGCCTTTTTTTTTTGCATCTTTCTTATCGCTGGTTGACCCCAAGAGGATCACAGCGTTCGGCTAGGCGTGCGGTAATGCTATCGGAACGAAAGCGTCAGGTTTATGATATTAGCGTTAAGTTCAGTCGTGTTAAGATTCGTTGCATTAGACTTAACTAGTATCGGTTCGGTCAGGTGGGTTTAGTTAGGTTCCGGTAAGGCTTGGTTTTGTTTAGTAAGGTTGGGTTAGGTTAGGTTAGGTTAGGTTAAGTTAGGTTAGGTTAGGTTAGGTTAGGTTAGGTAAGGTTAGGTCAGGTTCTGGTTTGGTTAGGTACGTCCAAGTCATGTTTAGTTAGTTTAGTTTATTTAAAGGTTAGGTTAGGTTTAGCTTCTGGTTTGGTTTGGTACGTCTGTTAAGTAAAAAGCGACTGTAGCGTGCACGAATGCACGCGCTGGGTGCGTCCCTTTCCTCGTCAACGGCCATACCATGTTGAAAACACCGGCTCTCGTCCGATAACCGAAGTAAAGCAACATCGGGCGTGGTCAGTACTTGGATGTGTGACCGCTTGGGAACACCACGTGCCGTTGACAACGAAGCTTTTTGCATTTGCTTATATTTAATTTTTTGCAACTTCCTAATCGCTGGTGGATCCCAAGGGGAACACAGCGTTCGGCTAGGCGTGCGGTAATGCTATCGGAACGAAAGCGTCAGGTTTATGATATTATCGTTAAGTTCAGTCGTGTTAAGATTCGTTGCATTAGACTTAACTAGTATCGGTTCGGTCAGGATGGTTAGTTTAGGTTCCGGTAAGGCTTGGTTGAGATTAAGTAAGGTTAGTTTAGGTTAGGTTAGGTTAGGTTAGGTAAGGTTAGGTTAGGTGAGGTTAGGTTAGGTTAGGTTAGGTTAGGTTCAGGTTTGGTTCGGTAACGTCAAAGTCATGTTTAGTTAGGTTAGTTTATTTAAAGGTTAGGTTAGGTTTAGCTTCAGATTGGTTTGGTACGGCAGGTTAGTCAAAAGCGACTGTCGCGTGCACGAATTCACGCGCTGGGTGCTTCCCTTTCCTCGTCAACAGACATACCATGTTGAAAACACCGGTTCTCGTCCGATCAACGAAGCTAAGCAACATCGGCACTGGTCAGTACTGGGTGGGTGACCGCTTGAAAACACCACGTTCCGTTGGCAACGTTGCTTTTTGCATTTGCCTTTTTTTTTTGCATCTTTCTTATCGCTGGTTGACCCCAAGGGGATCACAGCGTTCGGCTAGGCGTGCGGTAATGCTTTCGGAACGAAAGCGTCAGGTTTATGATATTAGCGTTAAGTTCAGTCGTGTTAAGATTCGTTGCATTAGACTTAACTAGTATCGGTTCGGTCAGGTGGGTTTAGTTAGGTTCCGGTAAGGCTTGGTTTTGTTTAGTAAGGTTGGGTTAGGTTAGGTTAGGTTAGGTTAAGTTAGGTTAGGTTAGGTTAGGTTAAGTTAGGTTAGGTTAGGTTAGGTTAGGTTAGGTAAGGTTAGGTAAGGTTCTGGTTTGGTTAGGTACGTCCAAATTATGTTTAGTTAGTTTAGTTTATTTAAAGGTTAGGTTATGTTTAGCTTCAGGTTTGGTTTGGTACGTCAGGTAAGTCAAAAGCGACTATAGCGTGCACGAATGCACGCGCTGGGTGCGTCCCTTTCCTCGTCAACGGCCATACCATGTTGAAAACACCGGCTCTCGTCCGATAACCGAAGTAAAGCAACATCGGGCGTGGTCAGTACTTGAATGTGTGACCGCTTGGGAACACCACGTGCCGTTGACAACGAAGCTTTTTGCATTTGCTTATATTTAATTTTTTGCAACTTCCTAATCCCAAGCGGAACACAGCGTTCGGCTAGGCGTGCGGTAATGCTATCGGAACGAAAGCGTCAGGTTTATGATATTATCGTTAAGTTCAGTCGTGTTAAGATTCGTTGCATTAGACTTAACTAGTATCGGTTCGGTCAGGATGGTTAGTTTAGGTTCCGGTAAGGCTTGGTTGAGATTTAGTAAGGTAAGGTTAGGTTAGGTTAGGTTAGGTTAGGTAAGGTTAGGTTAGGTAAAGTTAGGTTAGGTTAGGTTAGGTTATGTTCAGGTTTGGTTCGGTAACGTCAAAGTCATGTTTAGTTAGGTTAGTTTATTTAAAGGTTAGGTTAGGTTTAGCTTCAGATTGGTTTGGTACGGCAGGTAAGTCAAAAGCGACTGTCGCGTGCACGAATTCACGCGCTGGGTGCTTCCCTTTCCTCGTCAACAGACATACCATGTTGAAAACACCGGTTCTCGTCCGATCAACGAAGCTAAGCAACATCGGCACTGGTCAGTACTGGGTGGGTGACCGCTTGAAAACACCACGTTCCGTTGGCAACGTTGCTTTTTGCATTTGCCTTTTTTTTTTGCATCTTTCTTATCGCTGGTTGACCCCAAGAGGATCACAGTGTTCGGCTAGGCGTGCGGTAATGCTATCGGAACGAAAGCGTCAGGTTTATGATATTAGCGTTAAGTTCAGTCGTGTTAAGATTCGTTGCATTAGACTTAACTAGTATCGGTTCGGTCAGGTGGGTTTAGTTAGGTTCCGGTAAGGCTTGGTTTTGTTTAGTAAGGTTGGGTTAGGTTAGGTTAGGTTAGGTTAAGTTAGGTTAGGTTAGGTTAGGTTAGGTTAGGTAAGGTTAGGTCAGGTTCTGGTTTGGTTAGGTACGTCCAAGTCATGTTTAGTTAGTTTAGTTTATTTAAAGGTTAGGTTAGGTTTAGCTTCAGGTTTGGTTTGGTACGTCAGGTAAGTCAAAAGCGACTGTAGCGTGCACGAATGCACGCGCTGGGTGCGTCCCTTTCCTCGTCAACGGCCATACCATGTTGAAAACACCGGCTCTCGTCCGATAACCGAAGTAAAGCAACATCGGGCGTGGTCAGTACTTGGATGTGTGACCGCTTGGGAACACCACGTGCCGTTGACAACGAAGCTTTTTGCATTTGCTTATATTTAATTTTTTGCAACTTCCTAATCGCTGGTGGATCCCAAGGGGAACACAGCGTTCGGCTAGGCGTGCGGTAATGCTATCGGAACGAAAGCGTCAGGTTTATGATATTATCGTTAAGTTCAGTCGTGTTAAGATTCGTTGCATTAGACTTAACTAGTATCGGTTCGGTCAGGATGGTTAGTTTAGGTTCCGGTAAGGCTTGGTTGAGATTAAGTAAGGTTAGTTTAGGTTAGGTTAGGTTAGGTTAGGTAAGGTTAGGTTAGGTGAGGTTAGGTTAGGTTAGGTTAGGTTAGGTTCAGGTTTGGTTCGGTAACGTCAAAGTCATGTTTAGTTAGGTTAGTTTATTTAAAGGTTAGGTTAGGTTTAGCTTCAGATTGGTTTGGTACGGCAGGTTAGTCAAAAGCGACTGTCGCGTGCACGAATTCACGCGCTGGGTGCTTCCCTTTCCTCGTCAACAGACATACCATGTTGAAAACACCGGTTCTCGTCCGATCAACGAAGCTAAGCAACATCGGCACTGGTCAGTACTGGGTGGGTGACCGCTTGAAAACACCACGTTCCGTTGGCCACGTTGCTTTTTGCATTTGCCTTTTTTTTTTGCATCTTTCTTATCGCTGGTTGACCCCAAGGGGATCACAGCGTTCGGCTAGGCGTGCGGTAATGCTATCGGAACGAAAGCGTCAGGTTTATGATATTAGCGTTAAGTTCAGTCGTGTTAAGATTCGTTGCATTAGACTTAACTAGTATCGGTTCGGTCAGGTGGGTTTAGTTAGGTTCCGGTAAGGCTTGGTTTTGTTTAGTAAGGTTGGGTTAGGTTAGGTTAGGTTAGGTTAAGTTAGGTTAGGTTAGGTTAGGTTAGGTTAGGTAAGGTTAGGTAAGGTTCTGGTTTGGTTAGGTACGTCCAAGTCATGTTTAGTTAGTTTAGTTTATTTAAAGGTTAGGTTAGGTTTAGCTTCAGGTTTGGTTTGGTACGTCAGGTAAGTCAAAAGCGACTGTAGCGTGCACGAATGCACGCGCTGGGTGCGTCCCTTTCCTCGTCAACGGCCATACCATGTTGAAAACACCGGCTCTCGTCCGATAACCGAAGTAAAGCAACATCGGGCGTGGTCAGTACTTGGATGTGTGACCGCTTGGGAACACCACGTGCCGTTGACAACGAAGCTTTTTGCATTTGCTTATATTTAATTTTTTGCAGCTTCCTTATCGCTAAGGGGGTTAAGGCTTAGCGCCAAGGGGAACACAGCGTTCGGCTAGGCGTGCGGTAATGCTATCGGAACGAAAGCGTCAGGTTTATGATATTATCGTTAAGTTCAGTCGTGTTTAGATTCGTTGCATTAGACTTTACTAGTATCGGTTCGGTCAGGATGGTTAGTTTAGGTTCCGGTAAGGCTTTGTTGAGATTTAGTAAGGTTAGGTTAGGTTAGGTTAGGTTAGGTTAGATAAGGTTAGGTTAGGTGAGGTTAGTTTAAGTTAGGTTAGGTTAGGTTCAGGTTTGGTTCGGTAACGTCAAAGTCATGTTTAGTTAGGTTAGTTTATTTAAAGGTTAGGTTAGGTTTAGCTTCAGGTTTGGTTTGGTACGGCAGATAAGTCAAAAGCGACTGTCGCGTGCACGAATTCACGCGCTGGGTGCTTTCCTTTCCTCGTCAACAGACATACCATGTTGAAAACACCGGTTCTCGTCCGATCAACGAAGCTAAGCAACATCGGCACTGGTCAGTACTGGGTGGGTGACCGCTTGAAAACACCACGTTCCGTTGGCAACGTTGCTTTTTGCATTTGCCTTTTTTTTTTGCATCTTTCTTATCGCTGGTTGACCCCAAGGGGATCACAGCGTTCGGCTAGGCGTGCGGTAATGCTTTCGGAACGAAAGCGTCAGGTTTATGATATTTGCGTTAAGTTCAGTCGTGTTAAGATTCGTTGCATAAGACTTAACTAGTATCGGTTCGGTCAGGATGGTTAGTTTAGGTTCCGGTAAGGCTTGGTTGAGATTTAGTAAGGTAAGGTTAGGTTAGGTTAGGTTAGGTTAGGTAAGGTTAGGTTAGGTGAGGTTAGGTTAGGTTAGGTTAGGTTAGGTTCAGGATTGGTTCGGTAACGTCAAAGTCATGTTTAGTTAGGTTAGTTAATTTAAAGGTTAGGTTAGGTTTAGCTTCAGATTGGTTTGGTACGGCAGGTAAGTCAAAAGCGACTGTCGCGTGCACGAATTCACGCGCTGGGTGCTTCCCTTTCCTCGTCAACAGACATACCATGTTGAAAACACCGGTTCTCGTCCGATCAACGAAGCTAAGCAACATCGGCACTGGTCAGTACTGGGTGGGTGACCGCTTGAAAACACCACGTTCCGTTGGCAACGTTGCTTTTTGCATTTGCCTTTTTTTTTTTGCATCTTTCTTATCGCTGGTTGACCCCAAGAGGATCACAGCGTTCGGCTAGGCGTGCGGTAATGCTATCGGAACGAAAGCGTCAGGTTTATGATATTAGCGTTAAGTTCAGTCGTGTTAAGATTCGTTGCATTAGACTTAACTAGTATCGGTTCGGTCAGGTGGGTTTAGTTAGGTTCCGGTAAGGCTTGGTTTTGTTTAGTAAGGTTGGGTTAGGTTAGGTTAGGTTAGGTTAAGTTAGGTTAGGTTAGGTTAGGTTAGGTTAGGTAAGGTAAAGTTAGGTTAGGTTAGGTTAGGTTAGGTTCAGGTTTGGTTCGGTAACGTCAAAGTCATGTTTAGTTAGGTTAGTTTATTTAAAGGTTAGGTTAGGTTTAGCTTCAGATTGGTTTGGTACGGCAGGTAAGTCAAAAGCGACTGTCGCGTGCACGAATTCACGCGCTGGGTGCTTCCCTTTCCTCGTCAACAGACATACCATGTTGAAAACACCGGTTCTCGTCCGATCAACGAAGCTAAGCAACATCGGCACTGGTCAGTACTGGGTGGGTGACCGCTTGAAAACACCACGTTCCGTTGGCAACGTTGCTTTTTGCATTTGCCTTTTTTTTTTGCATCTTTCTTATCGCTGGTTGACCCCAAGAGGATCACAGCGTTCGGCTAGGCGTGCGGTAATGCTATCGGAACGAAAGCGTCAGGTTTATGATATTAGCGTTAAGTTCAGTCGTGTTAAGATTCGTTGCATTAGACTTAACTAGTATCGGTTCGGTCAGGTGGGTTTAGTTAGGTTCCGGTAAGGCTTGGTTTTGTTTAGTAAGGTTGGGTTAGGTTAGGTTAGGTTAGGTTAAGTTAGGTTAGGTTAGGTTAGGTTAGGTTAGGTAAGGTTAGGTCAGGTTCTGGTTTGGTTAGGTACGTCCAAGTCATGTTTAGTTAGTTTAGTTTATTTAAAGGTTAGGTTAGGTTTAGCTTCAGGTTTGGTTTGGTACGTCTGGTAAGTCAAAAGCGACTGTAGCGTGCACGAATGCACGCGCTGGGTGCGTCCCTTTCCTCGTCAACGGCCATACCATGTTGAAAACACCGGCTCTCGTCCGATAACCGAAGTAAAGCAACATCGGGCGTGGTCAGTACTTGGATGTGTGACCGCTTGGGAACACCACGTGCCGTTGACAACGAAGCTTTTTGCATTTGCTTATATTTAATTTTTTGCAACTTCCTAATCGCTGGTGGATCCCAAGGGGAACACAGCGTTCGGCTAGGCGTGCGGTAATGCTATCGGAACGAAAGCGTCAGGTTTATGATATTATCGTTAAGTTCAGTCGTGTTAAGATTCGTTGCATTAGACTTAACTAGTATCGGTTCGGTCAGGATGGTTAGTTTAGGTTCCGGTAAGGCTTGGTTGAGATTAAGTAAGGTTAGTTTAGGTTAGGTTAGGTTAGGTTAGGTAAGGTTAGGTTAGGTGAGGTTAGGTTAGGTTAGGTTAGGTTAGGTTCAGGTTTGGTTCGGTAACGTCAAAGTCATGTTTAGTTAGGTTAGTTTATTTAAAGGTTAGGTTAGGTTTAGCTTCAGATTGGTTTGGTACGGCAGGTTAGTCAAAAGCGACTGTCGCGTGCACGAATTCACGCGCTGGGTGCTTCCCTTTCCTCGTCAACAGACATACCATGTTGAAAACACCGGTTCTCGTCCGATCAACGAAGCTAAGCAACATCGGCACTGGTCAGTACTGGGTGGGTGACCGCTTGAAAACACCACGTTCCGTTGGCAACGTTGCTTTTTGCATTTGCCTTTTTTTTTTGCATCTTTCTTATCGCTGGTTGACCCCAAGGGGATCACAGCGTTCGGCTAGGCGTGCGGTAATGCTATCGGAACGAAAGCGTCAGGTTTATGATATTAGCGTTAAGTTCAGTCGTGTTAAGATTCGTTGCATTAGACTTAACTAGTATCGGTTCGGTCAGGTGGGTTTAGTTAGGTTCCGGTAAGGCTTGTTTTTGTTTAGTAAGGTTGGGTTAGGTTAGGTTAGGTTAGGTTAGGTTAGGTTAGGTTAGGTTAGGTTAGGTTAGGTAAGGTTAGGTAAGGTTCTGGTTTGGTTAGGTACGTCCAAGTCATGTTTAGTTAGTTTAGTTTATTTAAAGGTTAGGTTCGGTTTAGCTTCTGGTTTGGTTTGGTACGTCAGGTAAGTCAAAAGCGACTGTAGCGTGCACGAATGCACGCGCTGGGTGCGTCCCTTTCCTCGTCAACGGCCATACCATGTTGAAAACACCGGCTCTCGTCCGATAACCGAAGTAAAGCAACATCGGGCGTGGTCAGTACTTGGATGTGTGACCGCTTGGGAACACCACGTGCCGTTGACAACGAAGCTTTTTGCATTTGCTTATATTTAATTTTTTGCAACTTCCTTATCGCTAAGGGGGTTAAGGCTTAGCGCCAAGGGGAACACAGCGTTCGGCTAGGCGTGCGGTAATGCTATCGGAACGAAAGCGTCAGGTTTATGATATTATCGTTAAGTTCAGTCGTGTTTAGATTCGTTGCATTAGACTTTACTAGTATCGGTTCGGTCAGGATGGTTAGTTTAGGTTCCGGTAAGGCTTGGTTGAGATTTAGTAAGGTTAGGTTAGGTTAGGTTAGGTTAGGTTAGGTAAGGTTAGGTTAGGTGAGGTTAGTTTAAGTTAGGTTAGGTTAGGTTCAGGTTTGGTTCGGTAACGTCAAAGTCATGTTTAGTTAGGTTAGTTTATTTAAAGGTTAGGTTAGGTTTAGCTTCAGGTTTGGTTTGGTACGGCAGATAAGTCAAAAGCGACTGTCGCGTGCACGAATACACGCGCTGGGTGCTTCCCTTTCCTCGTCAACAGACATACCATGTTGAAAACACCGGTTCTCGTCCGATCAACGAAGCTAAGCAACATCGGCACTGGTCAGTACTGGGTGGGTGACCGCTTGAAAACACCACGTTCCGTTGGCAACGTTGCTTTTTGCATTTGCCTTTTTTTTTGCATCTTTCTTATCGCTGGTTGACCCCAAGGGGATCACAGCGTTCGGCTAGGCGTGCGGTAATGCTTTCGGAACGAAAGCGTCAGGTTTATGATATTAGCGTTAAGTTCAGTCGTGTTAAGATTCGTTGCATAAGACTTAACTAGTATCGGTTCGGTCAGGATGGTTAGTTTAGGTTCCGGTAAGGCTTGGTTGAGATTTAGTAAGGTAAGGTTAGGTTAGGTTAGGTTAGGTTAGGTAAGGTTAGGTTAGGTGAGGTTAGGTTAGGTTAGGTTAGGTTAGGTTCAGGTTTGGTTCGGTAACGTCAAAGTCATGTTTAGTTAGGTTAGTTAATTTAAAGGTTAGGTTAGGTTTAGCTTCAGATTGGTTTGGTACGGCAGGTAAGTCAAAAGCGACTGTCGCGTGCACGAATTCACGCGCTGGGTGCTTCCCTTTCCTCGTCAACAGACATACCATGTTGAAAACACCGGTTCTCGTCCGATCAACGAAGCTAAGCAACATCGGCACTGGTCAGTACTGGGTGGGTGACCGCTTGAAAACACCACGTTCCGTTGGCAACGTTGCTTTTTGCATTTGCCTTTTTTTTTTTGCATCTTTCTTATCGCTGGTTGACCCCAAGAGGATCACAGCGTTCGGCTAGGCGTGCGGTAATGCTATCGGAACGAAAGCGTCAGGTTTATGATATTAGCGTTAAGTTCAGTCGTGTTAAGATTCGTTGCATTAGACTTAACTAGTATCGGTTCGGTCAGGTGGGTTTAGTTAGGTTCCGGTAAGGCTTGGTTTTGTTTAGTAAGGTTGGGTTAGGTTAGGTTAGGTTAGGTTAAGTTAGGTTAGGTTAGGTTAGGTTAGGTTAGGTAAGGTTAGGTCAGGTTCTGGTTTGGTTAGGTACGTCCAAGTCATGTTTAGTTAGTTTAGTTTATTTAAAGGTTAGGTTAGGTTTAGCTTCAGGTTTGGTTTGGTACGTCAGGTAAGTCAAAAGCGACTGTAGCGTGCACGAATGCACGCGCTGGGTGCGTCCCTTTCCTCGTCAACGGCCATACCATGTTGAAAACACCGGCTCTCGTCCGATAACCGAAGTAAAGCAACATCGGGCGTGGTCAGTACTTGGATGTGTGACCGCTTGGGAACACCACGTGCCGTTGACAACGAAGCTTTTTGCATTTGCTTATATTTAATTTTTTGCAACTTCCTAATCGCTGGTGGATCCCAAGGGGAACACAGCGTTCGGCTAGGCGTGCGGTAATGCTATCGGAACGAAAGCGTCAGGTTTATGATATTATCGTTAAGTTCAGTCGTGTTAAGATTCGTTGCATTAGACTTAACTAGTATCGGTTCGGTCAGGATGGTTAGTTTAGGTTCCGGTAAGGCTTGGTTGAGATTTAGTAAGGTTAGTTTAGGTTAGGTTAGGTTAGGTTAGGTAAGGTTAGGTTAGGTGAGGTTAGGTTAGGTTAGGTTAGGTTAGGTTCAGGTTTGGTTCGGTAACGTCAAAGTCATGTTTAGTTAGGTTAGTTTATTTAAAGGTTAGGTTAGGTTTAGCTTCAGATTGGTTTGGTACGGCAGGTTAGTCAAAAGCGACTGTCGCGTGCACGAATTCACGCGCTGGGTGCTTCCCTTTCCTCGTCAACAGACATACCATGTTGAAAACACCGGTTCTCGTCCGATCAACGAAGCTAAGCAACATCGGCACTGGTCAGTACTGGGTGGGTGACCGCTTGAAAACACCACGTTCCGTTGGCAACGTTGCTTTTTGCATTTGCCTTTTTTTTTTTGCATCTTTCTTATCGCTGGTTGACCCCAAGGGGATCACAGCGTTCGGCTAGGCGTGCGGTAATGCTATCGGAACGAAAGCGTCAGGTTTATGATATTAGCGTTAAGTTCAGTCGTGTTAAGATTCGTTGCATTAGACTTAACTAGTATCGGTTCGGTCAGGTGGGTTTAGTTAGGTTCCGGTAAGGCTTGGTTTTGTTTAGTAAGGTTGGGTTAGGTTAGGTTAGGTTAGGTTAAGTTAGGTTAGGTTAGGTTAGGTTAGGTTAGGTAAGGTTAGGTAAGGTTCTGGTTTGGTTAGGTACGTCCAAGTCATGTTTAGTTAGTTTAGTTTATTTAAAGGTTAGGTTAGGTTTAGCTTCAGGTTTGGTTTGGTACGTCAGGTAAGTCAAAAGCGACTGTAGCGTGCACGAATGCACGCGCTGGGTGCGTCCCTTTCCTCGTCAACGGCCATACCATGTTGAAAACACCGGCTCTCGTCCGATAACCGAAGTAAAGCAACATCGGGCGTGGTCAGTACTTGGATGTGTGACCGCTTGGGAACACCACGTGCCGTTGACAACGAAGCTTTTTGCATTTGCTTATATTTAATTTTTTGCAACTTCCTAATCGCTGGTGGATCCCAAGGGGAACACAGCGTTCGGCTAGGCGTGCGGTAATGCTATCGGAACGAAAGCGTCAGGTTTATGATATTATCGTTAAGTTCAGTCGTGTTTAGATTCGTTGCATTAGACTTTACTAGTATCGGTTCGGTCAGGATGGTTAGTTTAGGTTCCGGTAAGGCTTGGTTGAGATTTAGTAAGGTTAGGTTAGGTTAGGTTAGGTTAGGTTAGGTAAGGTTAGGTTAGGTGAGGTTAGGTTAGGTTAGGTTAGGTTAGGTTCAGGTTTGGTTCGGTAACGTCAAAGTCATGTTTAGTTAGGTTAGTTTATTTAAAGGTTAGGTTAGGTTTAGCTTCAGATTGGTTTGGTACGGCAGGTTAGTCAAAAGCGACTGTCGCGTGCACGAATTCACGCGCTGGGTGCTTCCCTTTCCTTGTCAACAGACATACCATGTTGAAAACACCGGTTCTCGTCCGATCAACGAAGCTAAGCAACATCGGCACTGGTCAGTACTGGGTGGGTGACCGCTTGAAAACACCACGTTCCGTTGGCAACGTTGCTTTTTGCATTTGCCTTTTTTTTTTTGCATCTTTCTTATCGCTGGTTGACCCCAAGGAGATCACAGCGTTCGGCTAGGCGTGCGGTAATGCTATCCGAACGAAAGCGTCAGGTTTATGATATTAGCGTTAAGTTCAGTCGTGTTAAGATTCGTTGCATTAGACTTAACTAGTATCGGTTCGGTCAGGTGGGTTTAGTTAGGTTCCGGTAAGGCTTGGTTTTGTTTAGTAAGGTTGGGTTAGGTTAGGCTAGGTTAGGTTAAGTTAGGTTAGGTTAGGTTAGGTTAGGTTAGGTAAGGTTAGGTAAGGTTCTGGTTTGGTTAGGTACGTCCAAGTCATGTTTAGTTAGTTTAGTTTATTTAAAGGTTAGGTTAGGTTT
This sequence comes from Nemoura dubitans, assembly GCA_921293005.1. Lineage (NCBI taxonomy): Eukaryota > Metazoa > Arthropoda > Insecta > Plecoptera > Nemouridae > Nemoura > Nemoura dubitans. The sequence continues at coordinate 22,621,183 of OV121076.1, forward strand.
AGCTTCAGGTTTGGTTTGGTACGTCAGGTAAGTCAAAAGCGACTGTAGCGTGCACGAATGCACGCGCTGGGTGCGTCCCTTTCCTCGTCAACGGCCATACCATGTTGAAAACACCGGCTCTCGTCCGATAACCGAAGTAAAGCAACATCGGGCGTGGTCAGTACTTGGATGTGTGACCGCTTGGGAACACCACGTGCCGTTGACAACGAAGCTTTTTGCATTTGCTTATATTTAATTTTTTGCAACTTCCTTATCGCTAAGGGGGTTAAGGCTTAGCGCCAAGGGGAACACAGCGTTCGGCTAGGCGTGCGGTAATGCTATCGGAACGAAAGCGTCAGGTTTATGATATTATCGTTAAGTTCAGTCGTGTTTAGATTCGTTGCATTAGACTTTACTAGTATCGGTTCGGTCAGGATGGTTAGTTTAGGTTCCGGTAAGGCTTGGTTGAGATTTAGTAAGGTTAGTTTAGGTTAGGTTAGGTTAGGTTAGGTAAGGTTAGGTTAGGTGAGGTTAGTTTAAGTTAGGTTAGGTTAGGTTCAGGTTTGGTTCGGTAACGTCAAAGTCATGTTTAGTTAGGTTAGTTTATTTAAAGGTTAGGTTAGGTTTAGCTTCAGGTTTGGTTTGGTACGGCAGATAAGTCAAAAGCGACTGTCGCGTGCACGAATTCACGCGCTGGGTGCTTCCCTTTCCTCGTCAACAGACATACCATGTTGAAAACACCGGTTCTCGTCCGATCAACGAAGCTAAGCAACATCGGCACTGGTCAGTACTGGGTGGGTGACCGCTTGAAAACACCACGTTCCGTTGGCAACGTTGCTTTTTGCATTTGCCTTTTTTTTTTGCATCTTTCTTATCGCTGGTTGACCCCAAGGGGATCACAGCGTTCGGCTAGGCGTGCGGTAATGCTTTCGGAACGAAAGCGTCAGGTTTATGATATTAGCGTTAAGTTCAGTCGTGTTAAGATTCGTTGCATAAGACTTAACTAGTATCGGTTCGGTCAGGATGGTTAGTTTAGGTTCCGGTAAGGCTTGGTTGAGATTTAGTAAGGTAAGGTTAGGTTAGGTTAGGTAAGGTTAGGTTAGGTGAGGTTAGGTTAGGTTAGGTTAGGTTAGGTTCAGGTTTGGTTCGGTAACGTCAAAGTCATGTTTAGTTAGGTTAGTTAATTTAAAGGTTAGGTTAGGTTTAGCTTCAGATTGGTTTGGTACGGCAGGTAAGTCAAAAGCGACTGTCGCGTGCACGAATTCACGCGCTGGGTGCTTCCCTTTCCTCGTCAACAGACATACCATGTTGAAAACACCGGTTCTCGTCCGTTCAACGAAGCTAAGCAACATCGGCACTGGTCAGTACTGGGTGGGTGACCGCTTGAAAACACCACGTTCCGTTGGCAACGTTGCTTTTTGCATTTGCCTTTTTTTTTTTGCATCTTTCTTATCGCTGGTTGACCCCAAGAGGATCACAGCGTTCGGCTAGGCGTGCGGTAATGCTATCGGAACGAAAGCGTCAGGTTTATGATATTAGCGTTAAGTTCAGTCGTGTTAAGATTCGTTGCATTAGACTTAACTAGTATCGGTTCGGTCAGGTGGGTTTAGTTAGGTTCCGGTAAGGCTTGGTTTTGTTTAGTAAGGTTGGGTTAGGTTAGGTTAGGTTAGGTTAAGTTAGGTTAGGTTAGGTTAGGTTAGGTTAGGTAAGGTTAGGTCAGGTTCTGGTTTGGTTAGGTACGTCCAAGTCATGTTTAGTTAGTTTAGTTTATTTAAAGGTTAGGTTAGGTTTAGCTTCAGGTTTGGTTTGGTACGTCAGGTAAGTCAAAAGCGACTGTAGCGTGCACGAATGCACGCGCTGGGTGCTTCCCTTTCCTCGTCAACGGCCATACCATGTTGAAAACACCGGCTCTCGTCCGATAACCGAAGTAAAGCAACATCGGGCGTGGTCAGTACTTGGATGTGTGACCGCTTGGGAACACCACGTGCCGTTGACAACGAAGCTTTTTGCATTTGCTTATATTTAATTTTTTGCAACTTCCTTATCGCTAAGGGGGTTAAGGCTTAGCGCCAAGGGAACACAGCGTTCAACTAGGCGTGCGGTAATGCTATCGGAACGAAAGCGTCAGGTTTATGATATTATCGTTAAGTTCAGTCGTGTTTAGATTCGTTGCATTAGACTTTACTAGTATCGGTTCGGTCAGGATGGTTAGTTTAGGTTCCGGTAAGGCTTGGTTGAGATTTAGTAAGGTTAGGTTAGGTTAGGTTAGGTTAGGTTAGGTAAGGTTAGGTTAGGTGAGATTAGTTTAAGTTAGGTTAGGTTAGGTTCAGGTTTGGTTCGGTAACGTCAAAGTCATGTTTAGTTAGGTTAGTTTATTTAAAGGTTAGGTTAGGTTTAGCTTCAGGTTTGGTTTGGTACGGCAGATAAGTCAAAAGCGACTGTCGCGTGCACGAATTCACGCGCTGGGTGCTTCCCTTTCCTCGTCAACAGACATACCATGTTGAAAACACCGGTTCTCGTCCGATCAACGAAGCTAAGCAACATCGGCACTGGTCAGTACTGGGTGGGTGACCGCTTGAAAACACCACGTTCCGTTGGCAACGTTGCTTTTTGCATTTGCCTTTTTTTTTTGCATCTTTCTTATCGCTGGTTGACCCCAAGGGGATCACAGCGTTCGGCTAGGCGTGCGGTAATGCTTTCGGAACGAAAGCGTCAGGTTTATGATATTAGCGTTAAGTTCAGTCGTGTTAAGATTCGTTGCATTAGACTTAACTAGTATCGGTTCGGTCAGGTGGGTTTAGTTAGGTTCCGGTAAGGCTTGGTTTTGTTTAGTAAGGTTGGGTTAGGTTAGGTTAGGTTAGGTTAAGTTAGGTTAGGTTAGGTTAGGTTAGGTTAGGTTAGGTTAGGTTAGGTTAGGTTAGGTTAGGTAAGGTTAGGTAAGGTTCTGGTTTGGTTAGGTACGTCCAAATTATGTTTAGTTAGTTTAGTTTATTTAAAGGTTAGGTTATGTTTAGCTTCAGGTTTGGTTTGGTACGTCAGGTAAGTCAAAAGCGACTATAGCGTGCACGAATGCACGCGCTGGGTGCGTCCCTTTCCTCGTCAACGGCCATACCATGTTGAAAACACCGGCTCTCGTCCGATAACCGAAGTAAAGCAACATCGGGCGTGGTCAGTACTTGGATGTGTGACCGCTTGGGAACACCACGTGCCGTTGACAACGAAGCTTTTTGCATTTGCTTATATTTAATTTTTTGCAACTTCCTAATCCCAAGCGGAACACAGCGTTCGGCTAGGCGTGCGGTAATGCTATCGGAACGAAAGCGTGAGGTTTATGATATTATCGTTAAGTTCAGTCGTGTTAAGATTCGTTGCATTAGACTTAACTAGTATCGGTTCGGTCAGGATGGTTAGTTTAGGTTCCGGTAAGGCTTGGTTGAGATTTAGTAAGGTAAGGTTAGGTTAGGTTAGGTTAGGTTAGGTAAGGTTAGGTTAGGTAAAGTTAGGTTAGGTTAGGTTAGGTTAGGTTCAGGTTTGGTTCGGTAACGTCAAAGTCATGTTTAGTTAGGTTAGTTTATTTAAAGGTTAGGTTAGGTTAAGCTTCAGATTGGTTTGGTACGGCAGGTAAGTCAAAAGCGACTGTCGCGTGCACGAATTCACGCGCTGGGTGCTTCCCTTTCCTCGTCAACAGACATACCATGTTGAAAACACCGGTTCTCGTCCGATCAACGAAGCTAAGCAACATCGGCACTGGTCAGTACTGGGTGGGTGACCGCTTGAAAACACCACGTTCCGTTGGCAACGTTGCTTTTTGCATTTGCCTTTTTTTTTTGCATCTTTCTTATCGCTGGTTGACCCCAAGAGGATCACAGCGTTCGGCTAGGCGTGCGGTAATGCTATCGGAACGAAAGCGTCAGGTTTATGATATTAGCGTTAAGTTCAGTCGTGTTAAGATTCGTTGCATTAGACTTAACTAGTATCGGTTCGGTCAGGTGGGTTTAGTTAGGTTTCGGTAAGGCTTGGTTTTGTTTAGTAAGGTTGGGTTAGGTTAGGTTAGGTTTGGTTAAGTTAGGTTAGGTTAGGTTAGGTTAGGTTAGGTAAGGTTAGGTCAGGTTCTGGTTTGGTTAGGTACGTCCAAGTCATGTTTAGTTAGTTTAGTTTATTTAAAGGTTAGGTTAGGTTTAGCTTCAGGTTTGGTTTGGTACGTCAGGTAAGTCAAAAGCGACTGTAGCGTGCACGAATGCACGCGCTGGGTGCGTCCCTTTCCTCGTCAACGGCCATACCATGTTGAAAACACCGGCTCTCGTCCGATAACCGAAGTAAAGCAACATCGGGCGTGGTCAGTACTTGGATGTGTGACCGCTTGGGAACACCACGTGCCGTTGACAACGAAGCTTTTTGCATTTGCTTATATTTAATTTTTTGCAACTTCCTAATCGCTGGTGGATCCCAAGGGGAACACAGCGTTCGGCTAGGCGTGCGGTAATGCTATCGGAACGAAAGCGTCAGGTTTATGATATTATCGTTAAGTTCAGTCGTGTTAAGATTCGTTGCATTAGACTTAACTAGTATCGGTTCGGTCAGGATGGTTAGTTTAGGTTCCGGTAAGGCTTGGTTGAGATTTAGTAAGGTTAGTTTAGGTTAGGTTAGGTTAGGTTAGGTAAGGTTAGGTTAGGTGAGGTTAGGTTAGGTTAGGTTAGGTTAGGTTCAGGTTTGGTTCGGTAACGTCAAAGTCATGTTTAGTTAGGTTAGTTTATTTAAAGGTTAGGTTAGGTTTAGCTTCAGATTGGTTTGGTACGGCAGGTTAGTCAAAAGCGACTGTCGCGTGCACGAATTCACGCGCTGGGTGCTTCCCTTTCCTCGTCAACAGACATACCATGTTGAAAACACCGGTTCTCGTCCGATCAACGAAGCTAAGCAACATCGGCACTGGTCAGTACTGGGTGGGTGACCGCTTGAAAACACCACGTTCCGTTGGCAACGTTGCTTTTTGCATTTGCCTTTTTTTTTTTGCATCTTTCTTATCGCTGGTTGACCCCAAGGGGATCACAGCGTTCGGCTAGGCGTGCGGTAATGCTATCGGAACGAAAGCGTCAGGTTTATGATATTAGCGTTAAGTTCAGTCGTGTTAAGATTCGTTGCATTAGACTTAACTAGTATCGGTTCGGTCAGGTGGGTTTAGTTAGGTTCCGGTAAGGCTTGGTTGAGATTTAGTAAGGTAAGGTTAGGTTAGTTTAGGTTAGGTTAGGTAAGGTTAGGTTAGGTAAAGTTAGGTTAGGTTAGGTTAGGTTAGGTTCAGGTTTGGTTCGGTAACGTCAAAGTCATGTTTAGTTAGTTTAGTTTATTTAAAGGTTAGGTTAGGTTTAGCTTCAGGTTTGGTTTGGTACGTCAGGTAAGTCAAAAGCGACTGTAGCGTGCACGAATGCACGCGCTGGGTGCGTCCCTTTCCTCGTCAACGGCCATACCATGTTGAAAACACCGGCTCTCGTCCGATAACCGAAGTAAAGCAACATCGGGCGTGGTCAGTACTTGGATGTGTGACCGCTTGGGAACACCACGTGCCGTTGACAACGAAGCTTTTTGCATTTGCTTAAATTTAATTTTTTGCAACTTCCTTATCGCTAAGGGGGTTAAGGCTTAGCGCCAAGGGGAACACAGCGTTCGGCTAGGCGTGCGGTAATGCTATCGGAACGAAAGCGTCAGGTTTATGATATTATCGTTAAGTTCAGTCGTGTTTAGATTCGTTGCATTAGACTTTACTAGTATCGGTTCGGTCAGGATGGTTAGTTTAGGTTCCGGTAAGGCTTGGTTGAGATTTAGTAAGGTTAGGTTAAGTTAGGTTAGGTTAGGTTAGGTAAGGTTAGGTTAGGTGAGGTTAGTTTAAGTTAGGTTAGGTTAGGTTCAGGTTTGGTTCGGTAACGTCAAAGTCATGTTTAGTTAGGTTAGTTTATTTAAAGGTTAGGTTAGGTTTAGCTTCAGGTTTGGTTTGGTACGGCAGATAAGTCAAAAGCGACTGTCGCGTGCACGAATTCACGCGCTGGGTGCTTCCCTTTCCTCGTCAACAGACATACCATGTTGAAAACACCGGCTCTCGTCCGATCAACGAAGCTAAGCAACATCGGCACTGGTCAGTACTGGGTGGGTGACCGCTTGAAAACACCACGTTCCGTTGGCAACGTTGCTTTTTGCATTTGCCTTTTTTTTTTGCATCTTTCTTATCGCTGGTTGACCCCAAGGGGATCACAGCGTTCGGCTAGGCGTGCGGTAATGCTTTCGGAACGAAAGCGTCAGGTTTATGATATTAGCGTTAAGTTCAGTCGTGTTAAGATTCGTTGCATAAGACTTAACTAGTATCGGTTCGGTCAGGATGGTTAGTTTAGGTTCCGGTAAGGCTTGGTTGAGATTTAGTAAGGTAAGGTTAGGTTAGGTTAGGTTAGGTTAGGTAAGGTTAGGTTAGGTGAGGTTAGGTTAGGTTAGGTTAGGTTAGGTTCAGGTTTGGTTCGGTAACGTCAAAGTCATGTTTAGTTAGGTTAGTTAATTTAAAGGTTAGGTTAGGTTTAGCTTCAGATTGGTTTGGTACGGCAGGTAAGTCAAAAGCGACTGTCGCGTGCACGAATTCACGCGCTGGGTTCTTCCCTTTCCTCGTCAACAGACATACCATGTTGAAAACACCGGTTCTCGTCCGATCAACGAAGCTAAGCAACATCGGCACTGGTCAGTACTGGGTGGGTGACCGCTTGAAAACACCACGTTCCGTTGGCAACGTTGCTTTTTGCATTTGCCTTTTTTTTTTTGCATCTTTCTTATCGCTGGTTGACCCCAAGAGGATCACAGCGTTCGGCTAGGCGTGCGGTAATGCTATCGGAACGAAAGCGTCAGGTTTATGATATTAGCGTTAAGTTCAGTCGTGTTAAGATTCGTTGCATTAGACTTAACTAGTATCGGTTCGGTCAGGTGGGTTTAGTTAGGTTCCGGTAAGGCTTGGTTTTGTTTAGTAAGGTTGGGTTAGGTTAGGTTAGGTTAGGTTAAGTTAGGTTAGGTTAGGTTAGGTTAGGTTAGGTAAGGTTAGGTCAGGTTCTGGTTTGGTTAGGTACGTCCAAGTCATGTTTAGTTAGTTTAGTTTATTTAAAGGTTAGGTTAGGTTTAGCTTCAGGTTTGGTTTGGTACGTCAGGTAAGTCAAAAGCGACTGTAGCGTGCACGAATGCACGCGCTGGGTGCGTCCCTTTCCTCGTCAACGGCCATACCATGTTGAAAACACCGGCTCTCGTCCGATAACCGAAGTAAAGCAACATCGGGCGTGGTCAGTACTTGGATGTGTGACCGCTTGGGAACACCACGTGCCGTTGACAACGAAGCTTTTTGCATTTGCTTATATTTAATTTTTTGCAACTTCCTTATCGCTAAGGGGGTTAAGGCTTAGCGCCAAGGGGAACACAGCGTTCGGCTAGGCGTACGGTAATGCTATCGGAACGAAAGCGTCAGGTTTATGATATTATCGTTAAGTTCAGTCGTGTTAAGATTCGTTGCATTAGACTTAACTAGTATCGGTTCGGTCAGGTGGGTTTAGTTAGGTTCCGGTAAGGCTTGGTTTTGTTTAGTAAGGTTGGGTTAGGTTAGGTTAGGTTAGGTTAAGTTAGGTTAGGTTAGGTTAGGTTAGGTTAGGTAAGGTTAGGTCAGGTTCTGGTTTGGTTAGGTACGTCCAAGTCATGTTTAGTTAGTTTAGTTTATTTAAAGGTTAGGTTAGGTTTAGCTTCAGGTTTGGTTTGGTACGTCAGGTAAGTCAAAAGCGACTGTAGCGTGCACGAATGCACGCGCTGGGTGCGTCCCTTTCCTCGTCAACGGCCATACCATGTTGAAAACACCGGCTCTCGTCCGATAACCGAAGTAAAGCAACATCGGGCGTGGTCAGTACTTGGATGTGTGACCGCTTGGGAACACCACGTGCCGTTGACAACGAAGCTTTTTGCATTTGCTTATATTTAATTTTTTGCAACTTCCTAATCGCTGGTGGATCCCAAGGGGAACACAGCGTTCGGCTAGGCGTGCGGTAATGCTATCGGAACGAAAGCGTCAGGTTTATGATATTATCGTTAAGTTCAGTCGTGTTAAGATTCGTTGCATTAGACTTAACTAGTATCGGTTCGGTCAGGATGGTTAGTTTAGGTTCCGGTAAGGCTTGGTTGAGATTTAGTAAGGTTAGTTTAGGTTAGGTTAGGTTAGGTTAGGTAAGGTTAGGTTAGGTGAGGTTAGGTTAGGTTAGGTTAGGTTAGGTTCAGGTTTGGTTCGGTAACGTCAAAGTCATGTTTAGTTAGGTTAGTTTATTTAAAGGTTAGGTTAGGTTTAGCTTCAGATTGGTTTGGTACGGCAGGTTAGTCAAAAGCGACTGTCGCGTGCACGAATTCACGCGCTGGGTGCTTCCCTTTCCTCGTCAACAGACATACCATGTTGAAAACACCGGTTCTCGTCCGATCAACGAAGCTAAGCAACATCGGCACTGGTCAGTACTGGGTGGGTGACCGCTTGAAAACACCACGTTCCGTTGGCAACGTTGCTTTTTGCATTTGCCTTTTTTTTTTTGCATCTTTCTTATCGCTGGTTGACCCCAAGGGGATCACAGCGTTCGGCTAGGCGTGCGGTAATGCTATCGGAACGAAAGCGTCAGGTTTATGATATTAGCGTTAAGTTCAGTCGTGTTAAGATTCGTTGCATTAGACTTAACTAGTATCGGTTCGGTCAGGTGGGTTTAGTTAGGTTCCGGTAAGGCTTGGTTGAGATTTAGTAAGGTAAGGTTAGGTTAGTTTAGGTTAGGTTAGGTAAGGTTAGGTTAGGTAAAGTTAGGTTAGGTTAGGTTAGGTTAGGTTCAGGTTTGGTTCGGTAACGTCAAAGTCATGTTTAGTTAGTTTAGTTTATTTAAAGGTTAGGTTAGGTTTAGCTTCAGGTTTGGTTTGGTACGTCAGGTAAGTCAAAAGCGACTGTAGCGTGCACGAATGCACGCGCTGGGTGCGTCCCTTTCCTCGTCAACGGCCATACCATGTTGAAAACACCGGCTCTCGTCCGATAACCGAAGTAAAGCAACATCGGGCGTGGTCAGTACTTGGATGTGTGACCGCTTGGGAACACCACGTGCCGTTGACAACGAAGCTTTTTGCATTTGCTTAAATTTAATTTTTTGCAACTTCCTTATCGCTAAGGGGGTTAAGGCTTAGCGCCAAGGGGAACACAGCGTTCGGCTAGGCGTGCGGTAATGCTATCGGAACGAAAGCGTCAGGTTTATGATATTATCGTTAAGTTCAGTCGTGTTTAGATTCGTTGCATTAGACTTTACTAGTATCGGTTCGGTCAGGATGGTTAGTTTAGGTTCCGGTAAGGCTTGGTTGAGATTTAGTAAGGTTAGGTTAAGTTAGGTTAGGTTAGGTTAGGTAAGGTTAGGTTAGGTGAGGTTAGTTTAAGTTAGGTTAGGTTAGGTTCAGGTTTGGTTCGGTAACGTCAAAGTCATGTTTAGTTAGGTTAGTTTATTTAAAGGTTAGGTTAGGTTTAGCTTCAGGTTTGGTTTGGTACGGCAGATAAGTCAAAAGCGACTGTCGCGTGCACGAATACACGCGCTGGGTGCTTCCCTTTCCTCGTCAACAGACATACCATGTTGAAAACACCGGCTCTCGTCCGATCAACGAAGCTAAGCAACATCGGCACTGGTCAGTACTGGGTGGGTGACCGCTTGAAAACACCACGTTCCGTTGGCAACGTTGCTTTTTGCATTTGCCTTTTTTTTTTGCATCTTTCTTATCGCTGGTTGACCCCAAGGGGATCACAGCGTTCGGCTAGGCGTGCGGTAATGCTTTCGGAACGAAAGCGTCAGGTTTATGATATTAGCGTTAAGTTCAGTCGTGTTAAGATTCGTTGCATAAGACTTAACTAGTATCGGTTCGGTCAGGATGGTTAGTTTAGGTTCCGGTAAGGCTTGGTTGAGATTTAGTAAGGTAAGGTTAGGTTAGGTTAGGTTAGGTTAGGTAAGGTTAGGTTAGGTGAGGTTAGGTTAGGTTAGGTTAGGTTAGGTTCAGGTTTGGTTCGGTAACGTCAAAGTCATGTTTAGTTAGGTTAGTTAATTTAAAGGTTAGGTTAGGTTTAGCTTCAGATTGGTTTGGTACGGCAGGTAAGTCAAAAGCGACTGTCGCGTGCACGAATTCACGCGCTGGGTGCTTCCCTTTCCTCGTCAACAGACATACCATGTTGAAAACACCGGTTCTCGTCCGATCAACGAAGCTAAGCAACATCGGCACTGGTCAGTACTGGGTGGGTGACCGCTTGAAAACACCACGTTCCGTTGGCAACGTTGCTTTTTGCATTTGCCTTTTTTTTTTTGCATCTTTCTTATCGCTGGTTGACCCCAAGAGGATCACAGCGTTCGGCTAGGCGTGCGGTAATGCTATCGGAACGAAAGCGTCAGGTTTATGATATTAGCGTTAAGTTCAGTCGTGTTAAGATTCGTTGCATTAGACTTAACTAGTATCGGTTCGGTCAGGTGGGTTTAGTTAGGTTCCGGTAAGGCTTGGTTTTGTTTAGTAAGGTTGGGTTAGGTTAGGTTAGGTTAGGTTAAGTTAGGTTAGGTTAGGTTAGGTTAGGTTAGGTAAGGTTAGGTCAGGTTCTGGTTTGGTTAGGTACGTCCAAGTCATGTTTAGTTAGTTTAGTTTATTTAAAGGTTTGGTTAGGTTTAGCTTCTGTTTTGGTTTGGTACGTCTGGTAAGACAAAAGCGACTGTAGCGTGCACGAATGCACGCGCTGGGTGCGTCCCTTTCCTCGTCAACGGCCATACCATGTTGAAAACACCGGCTCTCGTCCGATAACCGAAGTAAAGCAACATCGGGCGTGGTCAGTACTTGGATGTGTGACCGCTTGGGAACACCACGTGCCGTTGACAACGAAGCTTTTTGCATTTGCTTATATTTAATTTTTTGCAACTTCCTAATCCCAAGCGGAACACAGCGTTCGGCTAGGCGTGCGGTAATGCTATCGGAACGAAAGCGTCAGGTTTATGATATTATCGTTAAGTTCAGTCGTGTTAAGATTCGTTGCATTAGACTTAACTAGTATCGGTTCGGTCAGGATGGTTAGTTTAGGTTCCGGTAAGGCTTGGTTGAGATTTAGTAAGGTAAGGTTAGGTTAGTTTAGGTTAGGTTAGGTAAGGTTAGGTTAGGTAAAGTTAGGTTAGGTTAGGTTAGGTTAGGTTCAGGTTTGGTTCGGTAACGTCAAAGTCATGTTTAGTTAGGTTAGTTTATTTAAAGGTTAGGTTAGGTTTAGCTTCAGATTGGTTTGGTACGGCAGGTAAGTCAAAAGCGACTGTCGCGTGCACGAATTCACGCGCTGGGTGCTTCCCTTTCCTCGTCAACAGACATACCATGTTGAAAACACCGGTTCTCGTCCGATCAACGAAGCTAAGCAACATCGGCACTGGTCAGTACTGGGTGGGTGACCGCTTGAAAACACCACGTTCCGTTGGCAACGTTGCTTTATGCATTTGCCTTTTTTTTTTGCATCTTTCTTATCGCTGGTTGACCCCAAGAGGATCACAGCGTTCGGCTAGGCGTGCGGTAATGCTATCGGAACGAAAGCGTCAGGTTTATGATATTAGCGTTAAGTTCAGTCGTGTTAAGATTCGTTGCATTAGACTTAACTAGTATCGGTTCGGTCAGGTGGGTTTAGTTAGGTTCCGGTAAGGCTTGGTTTTGTTTAGTAAGGTTGGGTTAGGTTAGGTTAGGTTAGGTTAAGTTAGGTTAGGTTAGGTTAGGTTAGGTTAGGTAAGGTTAGGTCAGGTTCTGGTTTGGTTAGGTACGTCCAAGTCATGTTTAGTTAGTTTAGTTTATTTAAAGGTTAGGTTAGGTTTAGCTTCAGGTTTGGTTTGGTACGTCAGGTAAGTCAAAAGCGACTGTAGCGTGCACGAATGCACGCGCTGGGTGCGTCCCTTTCCTCGTCAACGGCCATACCATGTTGAAAACACCGGCTCTCGTCCGATAACCGAAGTAAAGCAACATCGGGCGTGGTCAGTACTTGGATGTGTGACCGCTTGGGAACACCACGTGCCGTTGACAACGAAGCTTTTTGCATTTGCTTATATTTAATTTTTTGCAACTTCCTTATCGCTAAGGGGGTTAAGGCTTAGCGCCAAGGGGAACACAGCGTTCGGCTAGGCGTACGGTAATGCTATCGGAACGAAAGCGTCAGGTTTATGATATTATCGTTAAGTTCAGTCGTGTTAAGTTTCGTTGCATTAGACTTAACTAGTATCGGTTCGGTCAGGTGGGTTTAGTTAGGTTCCGGTAAGGCTTGGTTTTGTTTAGTAAGGTTGGGTTAGGTTAGGTTAGGTTAGGTTAAGTTAGGTTAGGTTAGGTTAGGTTAGGTTAGGTAAGGTTAGGTAAGGTTCTGGTTTGGTTAGGTACGTCCAAGTCATGTTTAGTTAGTTTAGTTTATTTAAAGGTTAGGTTAGGTTTAGCTTCAGGTTTGGTTTGGTACGTCAGGTAAGTCAAAAGCGACTGTAGCGTGCACGAATGCACGCGCTGGGTGCGTCCCATTCCTCGTCAACGGCCATACCATGTTGAAAACACCGGCTCTCGTCCGATAACCGAAGTAAAGCAACATCGGGCGTGGTCAGTACTTGGATGTGTGACCGCTTGGGAACACCACGTGCCGTTGACAACGAAGCTTTTTGCATTTGCTTATATTTAATTTTTTGCAACTTCCTTATCGCTAAGGGGGTTAAGGCTTAGCGCCAAGGGGAACACAGCGTTCGGCTAGGCGTGCGGTAATGCTATCGGAACGAAAGCGTCAGGTTTATGATATTATCGTTAAGTTCAGTCGTGTTTAGATTCGTTGCATTAGACTTTACTAGTATCGGTTCGGTCAGGATGGTTAGTTTAGGTTCCGGTAAGGCTTGGTTGAGATTTAGTAAGGTTAGGTTAGGTTAGGTTAGGTTAGGTTAGGTAAGGTTAGGTTAGGTGAGGTTAGTTTAAGTTAGGTTAGGTTAGGTTCAGGTTTGGTTCGGTAACGTCAAAGTCATGTTTAGTTAGGTTAGTTTATTTAAAGGTTAGGTTAGGTTTAGCTTCAGGTTTGGTTTGGTACGGCAGATAAGTCAAAAGCGACTGTCGCGTGCACGAATTCACGCGCTGGGTGCTTCCCTTTCCTCGTCAACAGACATACCATGTTGAAAACACCGGTTCTCGTCCGATCAACGAAGCTAAGCAACATCGGCACTGGTCAGTACTGGGTGGGTGACCGCTTGAAAACACCACGTTCCGTTGGCAACGTTGCTTTTTGCATTTGCCTTTTTTTTTGCATCTTTCTTATCGCTGGTTGACCCCAAGGGGATCACAGCGTTCGGCTAGGCGTGCGGTAATGCTTTCGGAACGAAAGCGTCAGGTTTATGATATTAGCGTTAAGTTCAGTCGTGTTAAGATTCGTTGCATAAGACTTAACTAGTATCGGTTCGGTCAGGATGGTTAGTTTAGGTTCCGGTAAGGCTTGGTTGAGATTTAGTAAGGTAAGGTTAGGTTAGGTTAGGTTAGGTTAGGTAAGGTTAGGTTAGGTGAGGTTAGGTTAGGTTAGGTTAGGTTAGGTTCAGGTTTGGTTCGGTAACGTCAAAGTCATGTTTAGTTAGGTTAGTTAATTTAAAGGTTAGGTTAGGTTTAGCTTCAGATTGGTTTGGTACGGCAGGTAAGTCAAAAGCGACTGTCGCGTGCACGAATGCACGCGCTGGGTGCGTCCCTTTCCTCGTCAACGGCCATACCATGTTGAAAACACCGGCTCTCGTCCGATAACCGAAGTAAAGCAACATCGGGCGTGGTCAGTACTTGGATGTGTGACCGCTTGGGAACACCACGTGCCGTTGACAACGAAGCTTTTTGCATTTGCTTAAATTTAATTTTTTGCAACTTCCTTATCGCTAAGGGGGTTAAGGCTTAGCGCCAAGGGGAACACAGCGTTCGGCTAGGCGTGCGGTAATGCTATCGGAACGAAAGCGTCAGGTTTATGATATTATCGTTAAGTTCAGTCGTGTTTAGATTCGTTGCATTAGACTTTACTAGTATCGGTTCGGTCAGGATGGTTAGTTTAGGTTCCGGTAAGGCTTGGTTGAGATTTAGTAAGGTTAGGTTAAGTTAGGTTAGGTTAGGTTAGGTAAGGTTAGGTTAGGTGAGGTTAGTTTAAGTTAGGTTAGGTTAGGTTCAGGTTTGGTTCGGTAACGTCAAAGTCATGTTTAGTTAGGTTAGTTTATTTAAAGGTTAGGTTAGGTTTAGCTTCAGGTTTGGTTTGGTACGGCAGATAAGTCAAAAGCGACTGTCGCGTGCACGAATTCACGCGCTGGGTGCTTCCCTTTCCTCGTCAACAGACATACCATGTTGAAAACACCGGCTCTCGTCCGATCAACGAAGCTAAGCAACATCGGCACTGGTCAGTACTGGGTGGGTGACCGCTTGAAAACACCACGTTCCGTTGGCAACGTTGCTTTTTGCATTTGCCTTTTTTTTTTGCATCTTTCTTATCGCTGGTTGACCCCAAGGGGATCACAGCGTTCGGCTAGGCGTGCGGTAATGCTTTCGGAACGAAAGCGTCAGGTTTATGATATTAGCGTTAAGTTCAGTCGTGTTAAGATTCGTTGCATAAGACTTAACTAGTATCGGTTCGGTCAGGATGGTTAGTTTAGGTTCCGGTAAGGCTTGGTTGAGATTTAGTAAGGTAAGGTTAGGTTAGGTTAGGTTAGGTTAGGTAAGGTTAGGTTAGGTGAGGTTAGGTTAGGTTAGGTTAGGTTAGGTTCAGGTTTGGTTCGGTAACGTCAAAGTCATGTTTAGTTAGGTTAGTTAATTTAAAGGTTAGGTTAGGTTTAGCTTCAGATTGGTTTGGTACGGCAGGTAAGTCAAAAGCGACTGTCGCGTGCACGAATTCACGCGCTGGGTGCTTCCCTTTCCTCGTCAACAGACATACCATGTTGAAAACACCGGTTCTCGTCCGATCAACGAAGCTAAGCAACATCGGCACTGGTCAGTACTGGGTGGGTGACCGCTTGAAAACACCACGTTCCGTTGGCAACGTTGCTTTTTGCATTTGCCTTTTTTTTTTTGCATCTTTCTTATCGCTGGTTGACCCCAAGAGGATCACAGCGTTCGGCTAGGCGTGCGGTAATGCTATCGGAACGAAAGCGTCAGGTTTATGATATTAGCGTTAAGTTCAGTCGTGTTAAGATTCGTTGCATTAGACTTAACTAGTATCGGTTCGGTCAGGTGGGTTTAGTTAGGTTCCGGTAAGGCTTGGTTTTGTTTAGTAAGGTTGGGTTAGGTTAGGTTAGGTTAGGTTAAGTTAGGTTAGGTTAGGTTAGGTTAGGTTAGGTAAGGTTAGGTCAGGTTCTGGTTTGGTTAGGTACGTCCAAGTCATGTTTAGTTAGTTTAGTTTATTTAAAGGTTAGGTTAGGTTTAGCTTCTGGTTTGGTTTGGTACGTCAGGTAAGTCAAAAGCGACTGTAGCGTGCACGAATGCACGCGCTGGGTGCGTCCCTTTCCTCGTCAACGGCCATACCATGTTGAAAACACCGGCTCTCGTCCGATAACCGAAGTAAAGCAACATCGGGCGTGGTCAGTACTTGGATGTGTGACCGCTTGGGAACACCACGTGCCGTTGACAACGAAGCTTTTTGCATTTGCTTATATTTAATTTTTTGCAACTTCCTAATCCCAAGCGGAACACAGCGTTCGGCTAGGCGTGCGGTAATGCTATCGGAACGAAAGCGTCAGGTTTATGATATTATCGTTAAGTTCAGTCGTGTTAAGATTCGTTGCATTAGACTTAACTAGTATCGGTTCGGTCAGGATGGTTAGTTTAGGTTCCGGTAAGGCTTGGTTGAGATTTAGTAAGGTAAGGTTAGGTTAGTTTAGGTTAGGTTAGGTAAGGTTAGGTTAGGTAAAGTTAGGTTAGGTTAGGTTAGGTTAGGTTCAGGTTTGGTTCGGTAACGTCAAAGTCATGTTTAGTTAGGTTAGTTTATTTAAAGGTTAGGTTAGGTTTAGCTTCAGATTGGTTTGGTACGGCAGGTAAGTCAAAAGCGACTGTCGCGTGCACGAATTCACGCGCTGGGTGCTTCCCTTTCCTCGTCAACAGACATACCATGTTGAAAACACCGGTTCTCGTCCGATCAACGAAGCTAAGCAACATCGGCACTGGTCAGTACTGGGTGGGTGACCGCTTGAAAACACCACGTTCCGTTGGCAACGTTGCTTTATGCATTTGCCTTTTTTTTTTGCATCTTTCTTATCGCTGGTTGACCCCAAGAGGATCACAGCGTTCGGCTAGGCGTGCGGTAATGCTATCGGAACGAAAGCGTCAGGTTTATGATATTAGCGTTAAGTTCAGTCGTGTTAAGATTCGTTGCATTAGACTTAACTAGTATCGGTTCGGTCAGGTGGGTTTAGTTAGGTTCCGGTAAGGCTTGGTTTTGTTTAGTAAGGTTGGGTTAGGTTAGGTTAGGTTAGGTTAAGTTAGGTTAGGTTAGGTTAGGTTAGGTTAGGTAAGGTTAGGTCAGGTTCTGGTTTGGTTAGGTACGTCCAAGTCATGTTTAGTTAGTTTAGTTTATTTAAAGGTTAGGTTAGGTTTAGCTTCAGGTTTGGTTTGGTACGTCAGGTAAGTCAAAAGCGACTGTAGCGTGCACGAATGCACGCGCTGGGTGCGTCCCTTTCCTCGTCAACGGCCATACCATGTTGAAAACACCGGCTCTCGTCCGATAACCGAAGTAAAGCAACATCGGGCGTGGTCAGTACTTGGATGTGTGACCGCTTGGGAACACCACGTGCCGTTGACAACGAAGCTTTTTGCATTTGCTTATATTTAATTTTTTGCAACTTCCTTATCGCTAAGGGGGTTAAGGCTTAGCGCCAAGGGGAACACAGCGTTCGGCTAGGCGTGCGGTAATGCTATCGGAACGAAAGCGTCAGGTTTATGATATTATCGTTAAGTTCAGTCGTGTTAAGATTCGTTGCATTAGACTTAACTAGTATCGGTTCGGTCAGGTGGGTTTAGTTAGGTTCCGGTAAGGCTTGGTTTTGTTTAGTAAGGTTGGGTTAGGTTAGGTTAGGTTAGGTTAAGTTAGGTTAGGTTAGGTTAGGTTAGGTTAGGTAAGGTTAGGTAAGGTTCTGGTTTGGTTAGGTACGTCCAAGTCATGTTTAGTTAGTTTAGTTTATTTAAAGGTTAGGTTAGGTTTAGCTTCAGGTTTGGTTTGGTACGTCAGGTAAGTCAAAAGCGACTGTAGCGTGCACGAATGCACGCGCTGGGTGCGTCCCATTCCTCGTCAACGGCCATACCATGTTGAAAACACCGGCTCTCGTCCGATAACCGAAGTAAAGCAACATCGGGCGTGGTCAGTACTTGGATGTGTGACCGCTTGGGAACACCACGTGCCGTTGACAACGAAGCTTTTTGCATTTGCTTATATTTAATTTTTTGCAACTTCCTTATCGCTAAGGGGGTTAAGGCTTAGCGCCAAGGGGAACACAGCGTTCGGCTAGGCGTGCGGTAATGCTATCGGAACGAAAGCGTCAGGTTTATGATATTATCGTTAAGTTCAGTCGTGTTTAGATTCGTTGCATTAGACTTTACTAGTATCGGTTCGGTCAGGATGGTTAGTTTAGGTTCCGGTAAGGCTTGGTTGAGATTTAGTAAGGTTAGGTTAGGTTAGGTTAGGTTAGGTTAGGTAAGGTTAGGTTAGGTGAGGTTAGTTTAAGTTAGGTTAGGTTAGGTTCAGGTTTGGTTCGGTAACGTCAAAGTCATGTTTAGTTAGGTTAGTTTATTTAAAGGTTAGGTTAGGTTTAGCTTCAGGTTTGGTTTGGTACGGCAGATAAGTCAAAAGCGACTGTCGCGTGCACGAATTCACGCGCTGGGTGCTTCCCTTTCCTCGTCAACAGACATACCATGTTGAAAACACCGGTTCTCGTCCGATCAACGAAGCTAAGCAACATCGGCACTGGTCAGTACTGGGTGGGTGACCGCTTGAAAACACCACGTTCCGTTGGCAACGTTGCTTTTTGCATTTGCCTTTTTTTTTGCATCTTTCTTATCGCTGGTTGACCCCAAGGGGATCACAGCGTTCGGCTAGGCGTGCGGTAATGCTTTCGGAACGAAAGCGTCAGGTTTATGATATTAGCGTTAAGTTCAGTCGTGTTAAGATTCGTTGCATAAGACTTAACTAGTATCGGTTCGGTCAGGATGGTTAGTTTAGGTTCCGGTAAGGCTTGGTTGAGATTTAGTAAGGTAAGGTTAGGTTAGGTTAGGTTAGGTTAGGTAAGGTTAGGTTAGGTGAGGTTAGGTTAGGTTAGGTTAGGTTAGGTTCAGGTTTGGTTCGGTAACGTCAAAGTCATGTTTAGTTAGGTTAGTTAATTTAAAGGTTAGGTTAGGTTTAGCTTCAGATTGGTTTGGTACGGCAGGTAAGTCAAAAGCGACTGTCGCGTGCACGAATTCACGCGCTGGGTGCTTCCCTTTCCTCGTCAACAGACATACCATGTTGAAAACACCGGTTCTCGTCCGATCAACGAAGCTAAGCAACATCGGCACTGGTCAGTACTGGGTCGGTGACCGCTTGAAAACACCACGTTCCGTTGGCAACGTTGCTTTTTGCATTTGCCTTTTTTTTTTTGCATCTTTCTTATCGCTGGTTGACCCCAAGAGGATCACAGCGTTCGGCTAGGCGTGCGGTAATGCTATCGGAACGAAAGCGTCAGGTTTATGATATTAGCGTTAAGTTCAGTCGTGTTAAGATTCGTTGCATTAGACTTAACTAGTATCGGTTCGGTCAGGTGGGTTTAGTTAGGTTCCGGTAAGGCTTGGTTTTGTTTAGTAAGGTTGGGTTAGGTTAGGTTAGGTTAGGTTAAGTTAGGTTAGGTTAGGTTAGGTTAGGTTAGGTAAGGTTAGGTCAGGTTCTGGTTTGGTTAGGTACGTCCAAGTCATGTTTAGTTAGTTTAGTTTATTTAATGGTTAGGTTTGGTTTAGCTTCTGGTTTGGTTTGGTACGTCAGGTAAGTCAAAAGCGACTGTAGCGTGCACGAATGCACGCGCTGGGTGCGTCCCTTTCCTCGTCAACGGCCATACCATGTTGAAAACACCGGCTCTCGTCCGATAACCGAAGTAAAGCAACATCGGGCGTGGTCAGTACTTGGATGTGTGACCGCTTGGGAACACCACGTGCCGTTGACAACGAAGCTTTTTGCATTTGCTTATATTTAATTTTTTGCAACTTCCTAATCCCAAGCGGAACACAGCGTTCGGCTAGGCGTGCGGTAATGCTATCGGAACGAAAGCGTCAGGTTTATGATATTATCGTTAAGTTCAGTCGTGTTAAGATTCGTTGCATTAGACTTAACTAGTATCGGTTCGGTCAGGATGGTTAGTTTAGGTTCCGGTAAGGCTTGGTTGAGATTTAGTAAGGTTAGTTTAGGTTAGGTTAGGTTAGGTTAGGTAAGGTTAGGTTAGGTGAGGTTAGGTTAGGTTAGGTTAGGTTAGGTTCAGGTTTGGTTCGGTAACGTCAAAGTCATGTTTAGTTAGGTTAGTTTATTTAAAGGTTAGGTTAGGTTTAGCTTCAGATTGGTTTGGTACGGCAGGTTAGTCAAAAGCGACTGTCGCGTGCACGAATTCACGCGCTGGGTGCTTCCCTTTCCTCGTCAACAGACATACCATGTTGAAAACACCGGTTCTCGTCCGATCAACGAAGCTAAGCAACATCGGCACTGGTCAGTACTGGGTGGGTGACCGCTTGAAAACACCACGTTCCGTTGGCAACGTTGCTTTTTGCATTTGCCTTTTTTTTTTTGCATCTTTCTTATCGCTGGTTGACCCCAAGGGGATCACAGCGTTCGGCTAGGCGTGCGGTAATGCTATCGGAACGAAAGCGTCAGGTTTATGATATTAGCGTTAAGTTCAGTCGTGTTAAGATTCGTTGCATTAGACTTAACTAGTATCGGTTCGGTCAGGTGGGTTTAGTTAGGTTCCGGTAAGGCTTGGTTTTGTTTAGTAAGGTTGGGTTAGGTTAGGTTAGGTTAGGTTAAGTTAGGTTAGGTTAGGTTAGGTTAGGTTAGGTAAGGTTAGGTAAGGTTCTGGTTTGGTTAGGTACGTCCAAGTCATGTTTAGTTAGTTTAGTTTATTTAAAGGTTAGGTTAGGTTTAGCTTCAGGTTTGGTTTGGTACGTCTGTTAAGACAAAAGCGACTGTAGCGTGCACGAATGCACGCGCTGGGTGCGTCCCTTTCCTCGTCAACGGCCATACCATGTTGAAAACACCGGCTCTCGTCCGATAACCGAAGTAAAGCAACATCGGGCGTGGTCAGTACTTGGATGTGTGACCGCTTGGGAACACCACGTGCCGTTGACAACGAAGCTTTTTGCATTTGCTTATATTTAATTTTTTGCAACTTCCTTATCGCTAAGGGGGTTAAGGCTTAGCGCCAAGGGGAACACAGCGTTCGGCTAGGCGTGCGGTAATGCTATCGGAACGAAAGCGTCAGGTTTATGATATTATCGTTAAGTTCAGTCGTGTTTAGATTCGTTGCATTAGACTTTACTAGTATCGGTTCGGTCAGGATGGTTAGTTTAGGTTCCGGTAAGGCTTGGTTGAGATTTAGTAAGGTTAGGTTAGGTTAGGTTAGGTTAGGTTAGGTAAGGTTAGGTTAGGTGAGGTTAGTTTAAGTTAGGTTAGGTTAGGTTCAGGTTTGGTTCGGTAACGTCAAAGTCATGTTTAGTTAGGTTAGTTTATTTAAAGGTTAGGTTAGGTTTAGCTTCAGGTTTGGTTTGGTACGGCAGATAAGTCAAAAGCGACTGTCGCGTGCACGAATTCACGCGCTGGGTGCTTCCCTTTCCTCGTCAACAGACATACCATGTTGAAAACACCGGTTCTCGTCCGATCAACGAAGCTAAGCAACATCGGCACTGGTCAGTACTGGGTGGGTGACCGCTTGAAAACACCACGTTCCGTTGGCAACGTTGCTTTTTGCATTTGCCTTTTTTTTTTGCATCTTTCTTATCGCTGGTTGACCCCAAGGGGATCACAGCGTTCGGCTAGGCGTGCGGTAATGCTTTCGGAACGAAAGCGTCAGGTTTATGATATTAGCGTTAAGTTCAGTCGTGTTAAGATTCGTTGCATAAGACTTAACTAGTATCGGTTCGGTCAGGATGGTTAGTTTAGGTTCCGGTAAGGCTTGGTTGAGATTTAGTAAGGTAAGGTTAGGTTAGGTTAGGTTAGGTTAGGTAAGGTTAGGTTAGGTGAGGTGAGGTTAGGTTAGGTTAGGTTAGGTTAGGTTCAGGTTTGGTTCGGTAACGTCAAAGTCATGTTTAGTTAGGTTAGTTAATTTAAAGGTTAGGTTAGGTTTAGCTTCAGATTGGTTTGGTACGGCAGGTAAGTCAAAAGCGACTGTCGCGTGCACGAATTCACGCGCTGGGTGCTTCCCTTTCCTCGTCAACAGACATACCATGTTGAAAACACCGGTTCTCGTCCGATCAACGAAGCTAAGCAACATCGGCACTGGTCAGTACTGGGTGGGTGACCGCTTGAAAACACCACGTTCCGTTGGCAACGTTGCTTTTTGCATTTGCCTTTTTTTTTTTGCATCTTTCTTATCGCTGGTTGACCCCAAGAGGATCACAGCGTTCGGCTAGGCGTGCGGTAATGCTATCGGAACGAAAGCGTCAGGTTTATGATATTAGCGTTAAGTTCAGTCGTGTTAAGATTCGTTGCATTAGACTTAACTAGTATCGGTTCGGTCAGGTGGGTTTAGTTAGGTTCCGGTAAGGCTTGGTTTTGTTTAGTAAGGTTGGGTTAGGTTAGGTTAGGTTAGGTTAAGTTAGGTTAGGTTAGGTTAGGTTAGGTTAGGTAAGGTTAGGTCAGGTTCTGGTTTGGTTAGGTACGTCCAAGTCATGTTTAGTTAGTTTAGTTTATTTAAAGGTTAGGTTAGGTTTAGCTTCAGGTTTGGTTTGGTACGGAAGGTAAGTCAAAAGCGACTGTAGCGTGCACGAATGCACGCGCTGGGTGCGTCCCTTTCCTCGTCAACGGCCATACCATGTTGAAAACACCGGCTCTCGTCCGATAACCGAAGTAAAGCAACATCGGGCGTGGTCAGTACTTGGATGTGTGACCGCTTGGGAACACCACGTGCCGTTGACAACGAAGCTTTTTGCATTTGCTTATATTTAATTTTTTGCAACTTCCTAATCGCTGGTGGATCCCAAGGGGAACACAGCGTTCGGCTAGGCGTGCGGTAATGCTATCGGAACGAAAGCGTCAGGTTTATGATATTATCGTTAAGTTCAGTCGTGTTAAGATTCGTTGCATTAGACTTAACTAGTATCGGTTCGGTCAGGATGGTTAGTTTAGGTTCCGGTAAGGCTTGGTTGAGATTTAGTAAGGTTAGTTTAGGTTAGGTTAGGTTAGGTTAGGTAAGGTTAGGTTAGGTGAGGTTAGGTTAGGTTAGGTTAGGTTAGGTTCAGGTTTGGTTCGGTAACGTCAAAGTCATGTTTAGTTAGGTTAGTTTATTTAAAGGTTAGGTTAGGTTTAGCTTCAGATTGGTTTGGTACGGCAGGTTAGTCAAAAGCGACTGTCGCGTGCACGAATTCACGCGCTGGGTGCTTCCCTTTCCTCGTCAACAGACATACCATGTTGAAAACACCGGTTCTCGTCCGATCAACGAAGCTAAGCAACATCGGCACTGGTCAGTACTGGGTGGGTGACCGCTTGAAAACACCACGTTCCGTTGGCAACGTTGCTTTTTGCATTTGCCTTTTTTTTTTGCATCTTTCTTATCGCTGGTTGACCCCAAGGGGATCACAGCGTTCGGCTAGGCGTGCGGTAATGCTATCGGAACGAAAGCGACAGGTTTATGATATTAGCGTTAAGTTCAGTCGTGTTAAGATTCGTTGCATTAGACTTAACTAGTATCGGTTCGGTCAGGTGGGTTTAGTTAGGTTCCGGTAAGGCTTGGTTTTGTTTAGTAAGGTTGGGTTAGGTTAGGTTAGGTTAGGTTAAGTTAGGTTAGGTTAGGTTAGGTTAGGTTAGGTAAGGTTAGGTAAGGTTCTGGTTTGGTTAGGTACGTCCAAGTCATGTTTAGTTAGTTTAGTTTATTTAAAGGTTAGGTTAGGTTTAGCTTCAGGTTTGGTTTGGTACGTCAGGTAAGTCAAAAGCGACTGTAGCGTGCACGAATGCACGCGCTGGGTGCGTCCCTTTCCTCGTCAACGGCCATACCATGTTGAAAACACCGGCTCTCGTCCGATAACCGAAGTAAAGCAACATCGGGCGTGGTCAGTACTTGGATGTGTGACCGCTTGGGAACACCACGTGCCGTTGACAACGAAGCTTTTTGCATTTGCTTATATTTAATTTTTTGCAACTTCCTTATCGCTAAGGGGGTTAAGGCTTAGCGCCAAGGGGAACACAGCGTTCGGCTAGGCGTGCGGTAATGCTATCGGAACGAAAGCGTCAGGTTTATGATATTATCGTTAAGTTCAGTCGTGTTTAGATTCGTTGCATTAGACTTCACTAGTATCGGTTCGGTCAGGATGGTTAGTTTAGGTTCCGGTAAGGCTTGGTTGAGATTTAGTAAGGTTAGGTTAGGTTAGGTTAGGTTAGGTTAGGTAAGGTTAGGTTAGGTGAGGTTAGTTTAAGTTAGGTTAGGTTAGGTTCAGGTTTGGTTCGGTAACGTCAAAGTCATGTTTAGTTAGGTTAGTTTATTTAAAGGTTAGGTTAGGTTTAGCTTCAGGTTTGGTTTGGTACGGCAGATAAGTCAAAAGCGACTGTCGCGTGCACGAATTCACGCGCTGGGTGCTTCCCTTTCCTCGTCAACAGACATACCATGTTGAAAACACCGGTTCTCGTCCGATCAACGAAGCTAAGCAACATCGGCACTGGTCAGTACTGGGTGGGTGACCGCTTGAAAACACCACGTTCCGTTGGCAACGTTGCTTTTTGCATTTGCCTTTTTTTTTTTTGCATCTTTCTTATCGCTGGTTGACCCCAAGGGGATCACAGCGTTCGGCTAGGCGTGCGGTAATGCTTTCGGAACGAAAGCGTCAGGTTTATGATATTAGCGTTAAGTTCAGTCGTGTTAAGATTCGTTGCATAAGACTTAACTAGTATCGGTTCGGTCAGGATGGTTAGTTTAGGTTCCGGTAAGGCTTGGTTGAGATTTAGTAAGGTAAGGTTAGGTTAGGTTAGGTTAGGTTAGGTAAGGTTAGGTTAGGTGAGGTTAGGTTAGGTTAGGTTAGGTTAGGTTCAGGTTTGGTTCGGTAACGTCAAAGTCATGTTTAGTTAGGTTAGTTAATTTAAAGGTTAGGTTAGGTTTAGCTTCAGATTGGTTTGGTACGGCAGGTAAGTCAAAAGCGACTGTCGCGTGCACGAATTCACGCGCTGGGTGCTTCCCTTTCCTCGTCAACAGACATACCATGTTGAAAACACCGGTTCTCGTCCGATCAACGAAGCTAAGCAACATCGGCACTGGTCAGTACTGGGTGGGTGACCGCTTGAAAACACCACGTTCCGTTGGCAACGTTGCTTTTTGCATTTGCCTTTTTTTTTTTGCATCTTTCTTATCGCTGGTTGACCCCAAGAGGATCACAGCGTTCGGCTAGGCGTGCGGTAATGCTATCGGAACGAAAGCGTCAGGTTTATGATATTAGCGTTAAGTTCAGTCGTGTTAAGATTCGTTGCATTAGACTTAACTAGTATCGGTTCGGTCAGGTGGGTTTAGTTAGGTTCCGGTAAGGCTTGGTTTTGTTTAGTAAGGTTGGGTTAGGTTAGGTTAGGTTAGGTTAGGTTAGGTTAGGTTAGGTTAGGTTAGGTTAGGTAAGGTTAGGTCAGGTTCTGGTTTGGTTAGGTACGTCCAAGTCATGTTTAGTTAGTTTAGTTTATTTAAAGGTTAGGTTAGGTTTAGCTTCAGGTTTGGTTTGGTACGTCAGGTAAGTCAAAAGCGACTGTAGCGTGCACGAATGCACGCGCTGGGTGCGTCCCTTTCCTCGTCAACGGCCATACCATGTTGAAAACACCGGCTCTCGTCCGATAACCGAAGTAAAGCAACATCGGGCGTGGTCAGTACTTGGATGTGTGACCGCTTGGGAACACCACGTGCCGTTGACAACGAAGCTTTTTGCATTTGCTTATATTTAATTTTTTGCAACTTCCTAATCCCAAGCGGAACACAGCGTTCGGCTAGGCGTGCGGTAATGCTATCGGAACGAAAGCGTCAGGTTTATGATATTATCGTTAAGTTCAGTCGTGTTAAGATTCGTTGCATTAGACTTAACTAGTATCGGTTCGGTCAGGATGGTTAGTTTAGGTTCCGGTAAGGCTTGGTTGAGATTTAGTAAGGTAAGGTTAGGTTAGTTTAGGTTAGGTTAGGTAAGGTTAGGTTAGGTAAAGTTAGGTTAGGTTAGGTTAGGTTAGGTTCAGGTTTGGTTCGGTAACGTCAAAGTCATGTTTAGTTAGGTTAGTTTATTTAAAGGTTAGGTTAGGTTTAGCTTCAGATTGGTTTGGTACGGCAGGTAAGTCAAAAGCGACTGTCGCGTGCACGAATTCACGCGCTGGGTGCTTCCCTTTCCTCGTCAACAGACATACCATGTTGAAAACACCGGTTCTCGTCCGATCAACGAAGCTAAGCAACATCGGCACTGGTCAGTACTGGGTGGGTGACCGCTTGAAAACACCACGTTCCGTTGGCAACGTTGCTTTTTGCATTTGCCTTTTTTTTGCATCTTTCTAATCGCTGGTTGACCCCAAGAGGATCACAGCGTTCGGCTAGGCGTGCGGTAATGCTATCGGAACGAAAGCGTCAGGTTTATGATATTAGCGTTAAGTTCAGTCGTGTTAAGATTCGTTGCATTAGACTTAACTAGTATCGGTTCGGTCAGGTGGGTTTAGTTAGGTTCCGGTAAGGCTTGGTTTTGTTTAGTAAGGTTGGGTTAGGTTAGGTTAGGTTAGGTTAAGTTAGGTTAGGTTAGGTTAGGTTAGGTTAGGTAAGGTTAGGTCAGGTTCTGGTTTGGTTAGGTACGTCCAAGTCATGTTTAGTTAGTTTAGTTTATTTAAAGGTTAGGTTAGGTTTAGCTTCAGGTTTGGTTTGGTACGTCAGGTAAGTCAAAAGCGACTGTAGCGTGCACGAATGCACGCGCTGGGTGCGTCCCTTTCCTCGTCAACGGCCATTCCATGTTGAAAACACCGGCTCTCGTCCGATAACCGAAGTAAAGCAACATCGGGCGTGGTCAGTACTTGGATGTGTGACCGCTTGGGAACACCACGTGCCGTTGACAACGAAGCTTTTTGCATTTGCTTATATTTAATTTTTTGCAACTTCCTTATCGCTAAGGGGGTTAAGGCTTAGCGCCAAGGGGAACACAGCGTTCGGCTAGGCGTGCGGTAATGCTATCGGAACGAAAGCGTCAGGTTTATGATATTATCGTTAAGTTCAGTCGTGTTTAGATTCGTTGCATTAGACTTTACTAGTATCGGTTCGGTCAGGATGGTTAGTTTAGGTTCCGGTAAGGCTTGGTTGAGATTTAGTAAGGTTAGGTTAGGTTAGGTTAGGTTAGGTTAGGTAAGGTTAGGTTAGGTGAGGTTAGTTTAAGTTAGGTTAGGTTAGGTTCAGGTTTGGTTCGGTAACGTCAAAGTCATGTTTAGTTAGGTTAGTTTATTTAAAGGTTAGGTTAGGTTTAGCTTCAGGTTTGGTTTGGTACGGCAGATAAGTCAAAAGCGACTGTCGCGTGCACGAATTCACGCGCTGGGTGCTTCCCTTTCCTCGTCAACAGACATACCATGTTGAAAACACCGGTTCTCGTCCGATCAACGAAGCTAAGCAACATCGGCACTGGTCAGTACTGGGTGGGTGACCGCTTGAAAACACCACGTTCCGTTGGCAACGTTGCTTTTTGCATTTGCCTTTTTTTTTTGCATCTTTCTTATCGCTGGTTGACCCCAAGGGGATCACAGCGTTCGGCTAGGCGTGCGGTAATGCTTTCGGAACGAAAGCGTCAGGTTTATGATATTAGCGTTAAGTTCAGTCGTGTTAAGATTCGTTGCATAAGACTTAACTAGTATCGGTTCGGTCAGGATGGTTAGTTTAGGTTCCGGTAAGGCTTGGTTGAGATTTAGTAAGGTAAGGTTAGGTTAGGTTAGGTTAGGTTAGGTAAGGTTAGGTTAGGTGAGGTTAGGTTAGGTTAGGTTAGGTTAGGTTCAGGTTTGGTTCGGTAACGTCAAAGTCATGTTTAGTTAGGTTAGTTAATTTAAAGGTTAGGTTAGGTTTAGCTTCAGATTGGTTTGGTACGGCAGGTAAGTCAAAAGCGACTGTCGCGTGCACGAATTCACGCGCTGGGTGCTTCCCTTTCCTCGTCAACAGACATACCATGTTGAAAACACCGGTTCTCGTCCGATCAACGAAGCTAAGCAACATCGGCACTGGTCAGTACTGGGTGGGTGACCGCTTGAAAACACCACGTTCCGTTGGCAACGTTGCTTTTTGCATTTGCCTTTTTTTTTTTGCATCTTTCTTATCGCTGGTTGACCCCAAGAGGATCACAGCGTTCGGCTAGGCGTGCGGTAATGCTATCGGAACGAAAGCGTCAGGTTTATGATATTAGCGTTAAGTTCAGTCGTGTTAAGATTCGTTGCATTAGACTTAACTAGTATCGGTTCGGTCAGGTGGGTTTAGTTAGGTTCCGGTAAGGCTTGGTTTTGTTTAGTAAGGTTGGGTTAGGTTAGGTTAGGTTAGGTTAAGTTAGGTTAGGTTAGGTTAGGTTAGGTTAGGTTAGGTAGGTTAGGTAAGGTTCTGGTTTGGTTAGGTACGTCCAAGTCATGTTTAGTTAGTTTAGTTTATTTAAAGGTTAGGTTAGGTTTAGCTTCAGGTTTGGTTTGGTACGTCAGGTAAGTCAAAAGCGACTGTAGCGTGCACGAATGCACGCGCTGGGTGCGTCCCTTTCCTCGTCAACGGCCATACCATGTTGAAAACACCGGCTCTCGTCCGATAACCGAAGTAAAGCAACATCGGGCGTGGTCAGTACTTGGATGTGTGACCGCTTGGGAACACCACGTGCCGTTGACAACGAAGCTTTTTGCATTTGCTTGTATTTAATTTTTTGCAACTTCCTAATCGCTGGTGGATCCCAAGGGGAACACAGCGTTCGGCTAGGCGTGCGGTAATGCTATCGGAACGAAAGCGTCAGGTTTATGATATTATCGTTAAGTTCAGTCGTGTTAAGATTCGTTGCATTAGACTTAACTAGTATCGGTTCGGTCAGGATGGTTAGTTTAGGTTCCGGTAAGGCTTGGTTGAGATTTAGTAAGGTTAGTTTAGGTTAGGTTAGGTTAGGTTAGGTAAGGTTAGGTTAGGTGAGGTTAGGTTAGGTTAGGTTAGGTTAGGTTCAGGTTTGGTTCGGTAACGTCAAAGTCATGTTTAGTTAGGTTAGTTTATTTAAAGGTTAGGTTAGGTTTAGCTTCAGATTGGTTTGGTACGGCAGGTTAGTCAAAAGCGACTGTCGCGTGCACGAATTCACGCGCTGGGTGCTTCCCTTTCCTCGTCAACAGACATACCATGTTGAAAACACCGGTTCTCGTCCGATCAACGAAGCTAAGCAACATCGGCACTGGTCAGTACTGGGTGGGTGACCGCTTGAAAACACCACGTTCCGTTGGCAACGTTGCTTTTTGCATTTGCCTTTTTTTTTTTGCATCTTTCTTATCGCTGGTTGACCCCAAGGGGATCACAGCGTTCGGCTAGGCGTGCGTTAATGCTATCGGAACGAAAGCGTCAGGTTTATGATATTAGCGTTAAGTTCAGTCGTGTTAAGATTCGTTGCATTAGACTTAACTAGTATCGGTTCGGTCAGGTGGGTTTAGTTAGGTTCCGGTAAGGCTTGGTTTTGTTTAGTAAGGTTGGGTTAGGTTAGGTTAGGTTAGGTTAAGTTAGGTTAGGTTAGGTTAGGTTAGGTTAGGTAAGGTTAGGTAAGGTTCTGGTTTGGTTAGGTACGTCCAAGTCATGTTTAGTTAGTTTAGTTTATTTAAAGGTTAGGTTAGGTTTAGCTTCAGGTTTGGTTTGGTACTTCAGGTAAGTCAAAAGCGACTGTAGCGTGCACGAATGCACGCGCTGGGTGCGTCCCTTTCCTCGTCAACGGCCATACCATGTTGAAAACACCGGCTCTCGTCCGATAACCGAAGTAAAGCAACATCGGGCGTGGTCAGTACTTGGATGTGTGACCGCTTGGGAACACCACGTGCCGTTGACAACGAAGCTTTTTGCATTTGCTTATATTTAATTTTTTGCAACTTCCTTATCGCTAAGGGGGTTAAGGCTTAGCGCCAAGGGGAACACAGCGTTCGGCTAGGCGTGCGGTAATGCTATCGGAACGAAAGCGTCAGGTTTATGATATTATCGTTAAGTTCAGTCGTGTTTAGATTCGTTGCATTAGACTTTACTAGTATCGGTTCGGTCAGGATGGTTAGTTTAGGTTCCGGTAAGGCTTGGTTGAGATTTAGTAAGGTTAGGTTAGGTTAGGTTAGGTTAGGTTAGGTAAGGTTAGGTTAGGTGAGGTTAGTTTAAGTTAGGTTAGGTTAGGTTCAGGTTTGGTTCGGTAACGTCAAAGTCATGTTTAGTTAGGTTAGTTTATTTAAAGGTTAGGTTAGGTTTAGCTTCAGGTTTGGTTTGGTACGGCAGATAAGTCAAAAGCGACTGTCGCGTGCACGAATTCACGCGCTGGGTGCTTCCCTTTCCTCGTCAACAGACATACCATGTTGAAAACACCGGTTCTCGTCCGATCAACGAAGCTAAGCAACATCGGCACTGGTCAGTACTGGGTGGGTGACCGCTTGAAAACACCACGTTCCGTTGGCAACGTTGCTTTTTGCATTTGCCTTTTTTTTTTGCATCTTTCTTATCGCTGGTTGACCCCAAGGGGATCACAGCGTTCGGCTAGGCGTGCGGTAATGCTTTCGGAACGAAAGCGTCAGGTTTATGATATTAGCGTTAAGTTCAGTCGTGTTAAGATTCGTTGCATAAGACTTAACTAGTATCGGTTCGGTCAGGATGGTTAGTTTAGGTTCCGGTAAGGCTTGGTTGAGATTTAGTAAGGTAAGGTTAGGTTAGGTTAGGTTAGGTTAGGTAAGGTTAGGTTAGGTGAGGTGAGGTTAGGTTAGGTTAGGTTAGGTTAGGTTCAGGTTTGGTTCGGTAACGTCAAAGTCATGTTTAGTTAGGTTAGTTAATTTAAAGGTTAGGTTAGGTTTAGCTTCAGATTGGTTTGGTACGGCAGGTAAGTCAAAAGCGACTGTCGCGTGCACGAATTCACGCGCTGGGTGCTTCCCTTTCCTCGTCAACAGACATACCATGTTGAAAACACCGGTTCTCGTCCGATCAACGAAGCTAAGCAACATCGGCACTGGTCAGTACTGGGTGGGTGACCGCTTGAAAACACCACGTTCCGTTGGCAACGTTGCTTTTTGCATTTGCCTTTTTTTTTTTGCATCTTTCTTATCGCTGGTTGACCCCAAGGGGATCACAGCGTTCGGCTAGGCGTGCGGTAATGCTATCGGAACGAAAGCGTCAGGTTTATGATATTAGCGTTAAGTTCAGTCGTGTTAAGATTCGTTGCATTAGACTTAACTAGTATCGGTTCGGTCAGGTGGGTTTAGTTAGGTTCCGGTAAGGCTTGGTTTTGTTTAGTAAGGTTGGGTTAGGTTAGGTTAGGTTAGGTTAAGTTAGGTTAGGTTAGGTTAGGTTAGGTTAGGTAAGGTTAGGTCAGGTTCTGGTTTGGTTAGGTACGTCCATTTCATGTTTAGTTAGTTTAGTTTATTTAAAGGTTAGGTTAGGTTTCGCTTCTGGTTTGGTTTGGTACGTCAGGTAAGTCAAAAGCGACTGTAGCGTGCACGAATGCACGCGCTGGGTGCGTCCCTTTCCTCGTCAACGGCCATACCATGTTGAAAACACCGGCTCTCGTCCGATAACCGAAGTAAAGCAACATCGGGCGTGGTCAGTACTTGGATGTGTGACCGCTTGGGAACACCACGTGCCGTTGACAACGAAGCTTTTTGCATTTGCTTATATTTAATTTTTTGCAACTTCCTAATCCCAAGCGGAACACAGCGTTCGGCTAGGCGTGCGGTAATGCTATCGGAACGAAAGCGTCAGGTTTATGATATTATCGTTAAGTTCAGTCGTGTTAAGATTTGTTGCATTAGACTTAACTAGTATCGGTTCGGTCAGGATGGTTAGTTTAGGTTCCGGTAAGGCTTGGTTGAGATTTAGTAAGGTAAGGTTAGGTTAGGTTAGGTTAGGTTAGGTAAGGTTAGGTTAGGTAAAGTTAGGTTAGGTTAGGTTAGGTTAGGTTCAGGTTTGGTTCGGTAACGTCAAAGTCATGTTTAGTTAGGTTAGTTTATTTAAAGGTTAGGTTAGGTTTAGCTTCAGATTGGTTTGGTACGGCAGGTAAGTCAAAAGCGACTGTCGCGTGCACGAATTCACGCGCTGGGTGCTTCCCTTTCCTCGTCAACAGACATACCATGTTGAAAACACCGGTTCTCGTCCGATCAACGAAGCTAAGCAACATCGGCACTGGTCAGTACTGGGTGGGTGACCGCTTGAAAACACCACGTTCCGTTGGCAACGTTGCTTTTTGCATTTGCCTTTTTTTTTTGCATCTTTCTTATCGCTGGTTGACCCCAAGAGGATCACAGCGTTCGGCTAGGCGTGCGGTAATGCTATCGGAACGAAAGCGTCAGGTTTATGATATTAGCGTTAAGTTCAGTCGTGTTAAGATTCGTTGCATTAGACTTAACTAGTATCGGTTCGGTCAGGTGGGTTTAGTTAGGTTCCGGTAAGGCTTGGTTTTGTTTAGTAAGGTTGGGTTAGGTTAGGTTAGGTTAGGTTAAGTTAGGTTAGGTTAGGTTAGGTTAGGTTAGGTTAGGTAAGGTTAGGTCAGGTTCTGGTTTGGTTAGGTACGTCCAAGTCATGTTTAGTTAGTTTAGTTTATTTAAAGGTTAGGTTAGGTTTAGCTTCAGGTTTGGTTTGGTACGTCAGGTAAGTCAAAAGCGACTGTAGCGTGCACGAATGCACGCGCTGGGTGCGTCCCTTTCCTCGTCAACGGCCATACCATGTTGAAAACACCGGCTCTCGTCCGATAACCGAAGTAAAGCAACATCGGGCGTGGTCAGTTCTTGGATGTGTGACCGCTTGGGAACACCACGTGCCGTTGACAACGAAGCTTTTTGCATTTGCTTATATTTAATTTTTTGGACCTTCCTAATCGCTGGTGGATCCCAAGGGGAACACAGCGTTCGGCTAGGCGTGCGGTAATGCTATCGGAACGAAAGCGTCAGGTTTATGATATTATCGTTAAGTTCAGTCGTGTTAAGATTCGTTGCATTAGACTTAACTAGTATCGGTTCGGTCAGGATGGTTAGTTTAGGTTCCGGTAAGGCTTGGTTGAGATTTAGTAAGGTTAGTTTAGGTTAGGTTAGGTTAGGTTAGGTAAGGTTAGGTTAGGTGAGGTTAGGTTAGGTTAGGTTAGGTTAGGTTCAGGTTTGGTTCGGTAACTTCAAAGTCATGTTTAGTTAGGTTAGTTTATTTAAAGGTTAGGTTAGGTTTAGCTTCAGATTGGTTTGGTACGGCAGGTTAGTCAAAAGCGACTGTCGCGTGCACGAATTCACGCGCTGGGTGCTTCCCTTTCCTCGTCAACAGACATACCATGTTGAAAACACCGGTTCTCGTCCGATCAACGAAGCTAAGCAACATCGGCACTGGTCAGTACTGGGTGGGTGACCGCTTGAAAACACCACGTTCCGTTGGCAACGTTGCTTTTTGCATTTGCCTTTTTTTTTTTGCATCTTTCTTATCGCTGGTTGACCCCAAGGGGTTCACAGCGTTCGGCTAGGCGTGCGGTAATGCTATCGGAACGAAAGCGTCAGGTTTATGATATTAGCGTTAAGTTCAGTCGTGTTAAGATTCGTTGCATTAGACTTAACTAGTATCGGTTCGGTCAGGTGGGTTTAGTTAGGTTCCGGTAAGGCTTGGTTTTGTTTAGTAAGGTTGGGTTAGGTTAGGTTAGGTTAGGTTAAGTTAGGTTAGGTTAGGTTAGGTTAGGTTAGGTAAGGTTAGGTAAGGTTCTGGTTTGGTTAGGTACGTCCAAGTCATGTTTAGTTAGTTTAGTTTATTTAAAGGTTAGGTTAGGTTTAGCTTCAGGTTTGGTTTGGTACGTCAGGTAAGTCAAAAGCGACTGTAGCGTGCACGAATGCACGCGCTGGGTGCGTCCCTTTCCTCGTCAACGGCCATACCATGTTGAAAACACCGGCTCTCGTCCGATAACCGAAGTAAAGCAACATCGGGCGTGGTCAGTACTTGGATGTGTGACCGCTTGGGAACACCACGTGCCGTTGACAACGAAGTTTTTTGCATTTGCTTATATTTAATTTTTTGCAACTTCCTTATCGCTAAGGGGGTTAAGGCTTAGCGCCAAGGGGAACACAGCGTTCGGCTAGGCGTGCGGTAATGCTATCGGAACGAAAGCGTCAGGTTTATGATATTATCGTTAAGTTCAGTCGTGTTTAGATTCGTTGCATTAGACTTTACTAGTATCGGTTCGGTCAGGATGGTTAGTTTAGGTTCCGGTAAGGCTTGGTTGAGATTTAGTAAGGTTAGGTTAGGTTAGGTTAGGTTAGGTTAGGTAAGGTTAGGTTAGGTGAGGTTAGTTTAAGTTAGGTTAGGTTAGGTTCAGGTTTGGTTCGGTAACGTCAAAGTCATGTTTAGTTAGGTTAGTTTATTTAAAGGTTAGGTTAGGTTTAGCTTCAGGTTTGGTTTGGTACGGCAGGTAAGTCAAAAGCGACTGTCGCGTGCACGAATTCACGCGCTGGGTGCTTCCCTTTCCTCGTCAACAGACATACCATGTTGAAAACACCGGTTCTCGTCCGATCAACGAAGCTAAGCAACATCGGCACTGGTCAGTACTGGGTGGGTGACCGCTTGAAAACACCACGTTCCGTTGGCAACGTTGCTTTTTGCATTTGCCTTTTTTTTTTTGCATCTTTCTTATCGCTGGTTGACCCCAAGAGGATCACAGCGTTCGGCTAGGCGTGCGGTAATGCTATCGGAACGAAAGCGTCGGGTTTATGATATTAGCGTTAAGTTCAGTCGTGTTAAGATTCGTTGCATTAGACTTAACTAGTATCGGTTCGGTCAGGTGGGTTTAGTTAGGTTCCGGTAAGGCTTGGTTTTGTTTAGTAAGGTTGGGTTAGGTTAGGTTAGGTTAGGTTAAGTTAGGTTAGGTTAGGTTAGGTTAGGTTAGGTAAGGTTAGGTCAGGTTCTGGTTTGGTTAGGTACGTCCAAGTCATGTTTAGTTAGTTTAGTTTATTTAAAGGTTAGGTTAGGTTTAGCTTCAGGTTTGGTTTGGTACGTCAGGTAAGTCAAAAGCGACTGTAGCGTGCACGAATGCACGCGCTGGGTGCGTCCCTTTCCTCGTCAACGGCCATACCATGTTGAAAACACCGGCTCTCGTCTGATAACCGAAGTAAAGCAACATCGGGCGTGGTCAGTACTTGGATGTGTGACCGCTTGGGAACACCACGTGCCGTTGACAACGAAGCTTTTTGCATTTGCTTATATTTAATTTTTTGCAACTTCCTAATCGCTGGTGGATCCCATGGGGAACACAGCGTTCGGCTAGGCGTGCGGTAATGCTATCGGAACGAAAGCGTCAGGTTTATGATATTAGCGTTAAGTTCAGTCGTGTTAAGATTCGTTGCATTAGACTTAACTAGTATCGGTTCGGTCAGGTGGGTTTAGTTAGGTTCCGGTAAGGCTTGGTTTTGTTTAGTAAGGTTGGGTTAGGTTAGGTTAGGTTAGGTTAAGTTAGGTTAGGTTAGGTTAGGTTAGGTTAGGTAAGGTTAGGTAAGGTTCTGGTTTGGTTAGGTACGTCCAAGTCATGTTTAGTTAGTTTAGTTTATTTAAAGGTTAGGTTAGGTTTAGCTTCAGGTTTGGTTTGGTACGTCAGGTAAGTCAAAAGCGACTGTAGCGTGCACGAATGCACGCGCTGGGTGCGTCCCTTTCCTCGTCAACGGCCATACCATGTTGAAAACACCGGCTCTCGTCCGATAACCGAAGTAAAGCAACATCGGGCGTGGTCAGTACTTGGATGTGTGACCGCTTGGGAACACCACGTGCCGTTGACAACGAAGTTTTTTGCATTTGCTTATATTTAATTTTTTGCAACTTCCTTATCGCTAAGGGGGTTAAGGCTTAGCGCCAAGGGGAACACAGCGTTCGGCTAGGCGTGCGGTAATGCTATCGGAACGAAAGCGTCAGGTTTATGATATTATCGTTAAGTTCAGTCGTGTTTAGATTCGTTGCATTAGACTTTACTAGTATCGGTTCGGTCAGGATGGTTAGTTTAGGTTCCGGTAAGGCTTGGTTGAGATTTAGTAAGGTTAGGTTAGGTTAGGTTAGGTTAGGTTAGGTAAGGTTAGGTTAGGTGAGGTTAGTTTAAGTTAGGTTAGGTTAGGTTCAGGTTTGGTTCGGTAACGTCAAAGTCATGTTTAGTTAGGTTAGTTTATTTAAAGGTTAGGTTAGGTTTAGCTTCAGGTTTGGTTTGGTACGGCAGGTAAGTCAAAAGCGACTGTCGCGTGCACGAATTCACGCGCTGGGTGCTTCCCTTTCCTCGTCAACAGACATACCATGTTGAAAACACCGGTTCTCGTCCGATCAACGAAGCTAAGCAACATCGGCACTGGTCAGTACTGGGTGGGTGACCGCTTGAAAACACCACGTTCCGTTGGCAACGTTGCTTTTTGCATTTGCCTTTTTTTTTTGCATCTTTCTTATCGCTGGTTGACCCCAAGAGGATCACAGCGTTCGGCTAGGCGTGCGGTAATGCTATCGGAACGAAAGCGTCGGGTTTATGATATTAGCGTTAAGTTCAGTCGTGTTAAGATTCGTTGCATTAGACTTAACTAGTATCGGTTCGGTCAGGTGGGTTTAGTTAGGTTCCGGTAAGGCTTGGTTTTGTTTAGTAAGGTTGGGTTAGGTTAGGTTAGGTTAGGTTAAGTTAGGTTAGGTTAGGTTAGGTTAGGTTAGGTAAGGTTAGGTCAGGTTCTGGTTTGGTTAGGTACGTCCAAGTCATGTTTAGTTAGTTTAGTTTATTTAAAGGTTAGGTTAGGTTTAGCTTCAGGTTTGGTTTGGTACGTCAGGTAAGTCAAAAGCGACTGTAGCGTGCACGAATGCACGCGCTGGGTGCGTCCCTTTCCTCGTCAACGGCCATACCATGTTGAAAACACCGGCTCTCGTCTGATAACCGAAGTAAAGCAACATCGGGCGTGGTCAGTACTTGGATGTGTGACCGCTTGGGAACACCACGTGCCGTTGACAACGAAGCTTTTTGCATTTGCTTATATTTAATTTTTTGCAACTTCCTAATCGCTGGTGGATCCCAAGGGGAACACAGCGTTCGGCTAGGCGTGCGGTAATGCTATCGGAACGAAAGCGTCAGGTTTATGATATTATCGTTAAGTTCAGTCGTGTTAAGATTCGTTGCATTAGACTTAACTAGTATCGGTTCGGTCAGGATGGTTAGTTTAGGTTCCGGTAAGGCTTGGTTGAGATTTAGTAAGGTTAGTTTAGGTTAGGTTAGGTTAGGTTAGGTAAGGTTAGGTTAGGTGAGGTTAGGTTAGGTTAGGTTAGGTTAGGTTCAGGTTTGGTTCGGTAACGTCAAAGTCATGTTTAGTTAGGTTAGTTTATTTAAAGGTTAGGTTTGGTTAAGCTTCAGATTGGTTTGGTACGGCAGGTAAGTCAAAAGCGACTGTCGCGTGCACGAATTCACGCGCTGGGTGCTTTCCTTTCCTCGTCAACAGACATACCATGTTGAAAACACCGGTTCTCGTCCGATCAACGAAGCTAAGCAACATCGGCACTGGTCAGTACTGGGTGGGTGACCGCTTGAAAACACCACGTTCCGTTGGCAACGTTGCTTTTTGCATTTGCCTTTTTTTTTTGCATCTTTCTTATCGCTGGTTGACCCCAAGGGGATCACAGCGTTCGGCTAGGCGTGCGGTAATGCTATCGGAACGAAAGCGTCAGGTTTATGATATTAGCGTTAAGTTCAGTCGTGTTAAGATTCGTTGCATTAGACTTAACTAGTATCGGTTCGGTCAGGTGGGTTTAGTTAGGTTCCGGTAAGGCTTGGTTTTGTTTAGTAAGGTTGGGTTAGGTTAGGTTAGGTTAGGTTAAGTTAGGTTAGGTTAGGTTAGGTTAGGTTAGGTAAGGTTAGGTCAGGTTCTGGTTTGGTTAGGTACGTCCAAGTCATGTTTAGTTAGTTTAGTTTATTTAAAGGTTAGGTTAGGTTTAGCTTTAGGTTTGGTTTGGTACGTCAGGTAAGTCAAAAGCGACTGTAGCGTGCACGAATGCACGCGCTGGGTGCGTCCCTTTCCTCGTCAACGGCCATACCATGTTGAAAACACCGGCTCTCGTCCGATAACCGAAGTAAAGCAACATCGGGCGTGGTCAGTACTTGGATGTGTGACCGCTTGGGAACACCACGTGCCGTTGACAACGAAGCTTTTTGCATTTGCTTATATTTAATTTTTTGCAACTTCCTAATCCCAAGCGGAACACAGCGTTCGGCTAGGCGTGCGGTAATGCTATCGGAACGAAAGCGTCAGGTTTATGATATTATCGTTAAGTTCAGTCGTGTTAAGATTTGTTGCATTAGACTTAACTAGTATCGGTTCGGTCAGGATGGTTAGTTTAGGTTCCGGTAAGGCTTGGTTGAGATTTAGTAAGGTAAGGTTAGGTTAGGTTAGGTTAGGTTAGGTTAGGTTAGGTTAGGTAAAGTTAGGTTAGGTTAGGTTAGGTTAGGTTCAGGTTTGGTTCGGTAACGTCAAAGTCATGTTTAGTTAGGTTAGTTTATTTAAAGGTTAGGTTAGGTTTAGCTTCAGATTGGTTTGGTACGGCAGGTAAGTCAAAAGCGACTGTCGCGTGCACGAATTCACGCGCTGGGTGCTTCCCTTTCCTCGTCAACAGACATACCATGTTGAAAACACCGGTTCTCGTCCGATCAACGAAGCTAAGCAACATCGGCACTGGTCAGTACTGGGTGGGTGACCGCTTGAAAACACCACGTTCCGTTGGCAACGTTGCTTTTTGCATTTGCCTTTTTTTTTTGCATCTTTCTTATCGCTGGTTGACCCCAAGAGGATCACAGCGTTCGGCTAGGCGTGCGGTAATGCTATCGGAACGAAAGCGTCAGGTTTATGATATTAGCGTTAAGTTCAGTCGTGTTAAGATTCGTTGCATTAGACTTAACTAGTATCGGTTCGGTCAGGTGGGTTTAGTTAGGTTCCGGTAAGGCTTGGTTTTGTTTAGTAAGGTTGGGTTAGGTTAGGTTAGGTTAGGTTAAGTTAGGTTAGGTTAGGTTAGGTTAGGTTAGGTTAGGTAAGGTTAGGTCAGGTTCTGGTTTGGTTAGGTACGTCCAAGTCATGTTTAGTTAGTTTAGTTTATTTAAAGGTTAGGTTAGGTTTAGCTTCAGGTTTGGTTTGGTACGTCAGGTAAGTCAAAAGCGACTGTAGCGTGCACGAATGCACGCGCTGGGTGCGTCCCTTTCCTCGTCAACGGCCATACCATGTTGAAAACACCGGCTCTCGTCCGATAACCGAAGTAAAGCAACATCGGGCGTGGTCAGTACTGGGTGGGTGACCGCTTGAAAACACCACGTTCCGTTGGCAACGTTGCTTTTTGCATTTGCCTTTTTTTTTTTGCATCTTTCTTATCGCTGGTTGACCCCAAGGGGATCACAGCGTTCGGCTAGGCGTGCGGTAATGCTATCGGAACGAAAGCGTCAGGTTTATGATATTAGCGTTAAGTTCAGTCGTGTTAAGATTCGTTGCATTAGACTTAACTAGTATCGGTTCGGTCAGGTGGGTTTAGTTAGGTTCCGGTAAGGCTTGGTTGAGATTTAGTAAGGTTAGTTTAGGTTAGGTTAGGTTAGGTTAGGTAAGGTTAGGTTAGGTGAGGTTAGGTTAGGTTAGGTTAGGTTAGGTTCAGGTTTGGTTCGGTAACTTCAAAGTCATGTTTAGTTAGGTTAGTTTATTTAAAGGTTAGGTTAGGTTTAGCTTCAGATTGGTTTGGTACGGCAGGTTAGTCAAAAGCGACTGTCGCGTGCACGAATTCACGCGCTGGGTGCTTCCCTTTCCTCGTCAACAGACATACCATGTTGAAAACACCGGTTCTCGTCCGATCAACGAAGCTAAGCAACATCGGCACTGGTCAGTACTGGGTGGGTGACCGCTTGAAAACACCACGTTCCGTTGGCAACGTTGCTTTTTGCATTTGCCTTTTTTTTTTTGCATCTTTCTTATCGCTGGTTGACCCCAAGGGGATCACAGCGTTCGGCTAGGCGTGCGGTAATGCTATCGGAACGAAAGCGTCAGGTTTATGATATTAGCGTTAAGTTCAGTCGTGTTAAGATTCGTTGCATTAGACTTAACTAGTATCGGTTCGGTCAGGTGGGTTTAGTTAGGTTCCGGTAAGGCTTGGTTTTGTTTAGTAAGGTTGGGTTAGGTTAGGTTAGGTTAGGTTAAGTTAGGTTAGGTTAGGTTAGGTTAGGTTAGGTAAGGTTAGGTAAGGTTCTGGTTTGGTTTGGTACGTCCAAGTCATGTTTAGTTAGTTTAGTTTATTTAAAGGTTAGGTTAGGTTTAGCTTCAGGTTTGGTTTGGTACGTCAGGTAAGTCAAAAGCGACTGTAGCGTGCACGAATGCACGCGCTGGGTGCGTCCCTTTCCTCGTCAACGGCCATACCATGTTGAAAACACCGGCTCTCGTCCGATAACCGAAGTAAAGCAACATCGGGCGTGGTCAGTACTTGGATGTGTGACCGCTTGGGAACACCACGTGCCGTTGACAACGAAGTTTTTTGCATTTGCTTATATTTAATTTTTTGCAACTTCCTTATCGCTAAGGGGGTTAAGGCTTAGCGCCAAGGGGAACACAGCGTTCGGCTAGGCGTGCGGTAATGCTATCGGAACGAAAGCGTCAGGTTTATGATATTATCGTTAAGTTCAGTCGTGTTTAGATTCGTTGCATTAGACTTTACTAGTATCGGTTCGGTCAGGATGGTTAGTTTAGGTTCCGGTAAGGCTTGGTTGAGATTTAGTAAGGTTAGGTTAGGTTAGGTTAGGTTAGGTTAGGTAAGGTTAGGTTAGGTGAGGTTAGTTTAAGTTAGGTTAGGTTAGGTTCAGGTTTGGTTCGGTAACGTCAAAGTCATGTTTAGTTAGGTTAGTTTATTTAAAGGTTAGGTTAGGTTTAGCTTCAGGTTTGGTTTGGTACGGCAGGTAAGTCAAAAGCGACTGTCGCGTGCACGAATTCACGCGCTGGGTGCTTCCCTTTCCTCGTCAACAGACATACCATGTAGAAAACACCGGTTCTCGTCCGATCAACGAAGCTAAGCAACATCGGCACTGGTCAGTACTGGGTGGGTGACCGCTTGAAAACACCACGTTCCGTTGGCAACGTTGCTTTTTGCATTTGCCTTTTTTTTTTTGCATCTTTCTTATCGCTGGTTGACCCCAAGAGGATCACAGCGTTCGGCTAGGCGTGCGGTAATGCTATCGGAACGAAAGCGTCGGGTTTATGATATTAGCGTTAAGTTCAGTCGTGTTAAGATTCGTTGCATTAGACTTAACTAGTATCGGTTCGGTCAGGTGGGTTTAGTTAGGTTCCGGTAAGGCTTGGTTTTGTTTAGTAAGGTTGGGTTAGGTTAGGTTAGGTTAGGTTAAGTTAGGTTAGGTTAGGTTAGGTTAGGTTAGGTAAGGTTAGGTCAGGTTCTGGTTTGGTTAGGTACGTCCAAGTCATGTTTAGTTAGTTTAGTTTATTTAAAGGTTAGGTTAGGTTTAGCTTCAGGTTTGGTTTGGTACGTCAGGTAAGTCAAAAGCGACTGTAGCGTGCACGAATGCACGCGCTGGGTGCGTCCCTTTCCTCGTCAACGGCCATACCATGTTGAAAACACCGGCTCTCGTCTGATAACCGAAGTAAAGCAACATCGGGCGTGGTCAGTACTTGGATGTGTGACCGCTTGGGAACACCACGTGCCGTTGACAACGAAGCTTTTTGCATTTGCTTATATTTAATTTTTTGCAACTTCCTAATCGCTGGTGGATCCCAAGGGGAACACAGCGTTCGGCTAGGCGTGCGGTAATGCTATCGGAACGAAAGCGTCAGGTTTATGATATTATCGTTAAGTTCAGTCGTGTTAAGATTCGTTGCATTAGACTTAACTAGTATCGGTTCGGTCAGGATGGTTAGTTTAGGTTCCGGTAAGGCTTGGTTGAGATTTAGTAAGGTTAGTTTAGGTTAGGTTAGGTTAGGTTAGGTAAGGTTAGGTTAGGTGAGGTTAGGTTAGGTTAGGTTAGGTTAGGTTCAGGTTTGGTTCGGTAACGTCAAAGTCATGTTTAGTTAGGTTAGTTTATTTAAAGGTTAGGTTTGGTTAAGCTTCAGATTGGTTTGGTACGGCAGGTAAGTCAAAAGCGACTGTCGCGTGCACGAATTCACGCGCTGGGTGCTTTCCTTTCCTCGTCAACAGACATACCATGTTGAAAACACCGGTTCTCGTCCGATCAACGAAGCTAAGCAACATCGGCACTGGTCAGTACTGGGTGGGTGACCGCTTGAAAACACCACGTTCCGTTGGCAACGTTGCTTTTTGCATTTGCCTTTTTTTTTTGCATCTTTCTTATCGCTGGTTGACCCCAAGGGGATCACAGCGTTCGGCTAGGCGTGCGGTAATGCTATCGGAACGAAAGCGTCAGGTTTATGATATTAGCGTTAAGTTCAGTCGTGTTAAGATTCGTTGCATTAGACTTAACTAGTATCGGTTCGGTCAGGTGGGTTTAGTTAGGTTCCGGTAAGGCTTGGTTTTGTTTAGTAAGGTTGGGTTAGGTTAGGTTAGGTTAGGTTAAGTTAGGTTAGGTTAGGTTAGGTTAGGTTAGGTAAGGTTAGGTCAGGTTCTGGTTTGGTTAGGTACGTCCAAGTCATGTTTAGTTAGTTTAGTTTATTTAAAGGTTAGGTTAGGTTTAGCTTTAGGTTTGGTTTGGTACGTCAGGTAAGTCAAAAGCGACTGTAGCGTGCACGAATGCACGCGCTGGGTGCGTCCCTTTCCTCGTCAACGGCCATACCATGTTGAAAACACCGGCTCTCGTCCGATAACCGAAGTAAAGCAACATCGGGCGTGGTCAGTACTTGGATGTGTGACCGCTTGGGAACACCACGTGCCGTTGACAACGAAGCTTTTTGCATTTGCTTATATTTAATTTTTTGCAACTTCCTAATCCCAAGCGGAACACAGCGTTCGGCTAGGCGTGCGGTAATGCTATCGGAACGAAAGCGTCAGGTTTATGATATTATCGTTAAGTTCAGTCGTGTTAAGATTTGTTGCATTAGACTTAACTAGTATCGGTTCGGTCAGGATGGTTAGTTTAGGTTCCGGTAAGGCTTGGTTGAGATTTAGTAAGGTAAGGTTAGGTTAGGTTAGGTTAGGTTAGGTAAGGTTAGGTTAGGTAAAGTTAGGTTAGGTTAGGTTAGGTTAGGTTCAGGTTTGGTTCGGTAACGTCAAAGTCATGTTTAGTTAGGTTAGTTTATTTAAAGGTTAGGTTAGGTTTAGCTTCAGATTGGTTTGGTACGGCAGGTAAGTCAAAAGCGACTGTCGCGTGCACGAATTCACGCGCTG
This sequence comes from Nemoura dubitans, assembly GCA_921293005.1. Lineage (NCBI taxonomy): Eukaryota > Metazoa > Arthropoda > Insecta > Plecoptera > Nemouridae > Nemoura > Nemoura dubitans. The sequence goes on from OV121076.1 coordinate 22,663,875, forward strand.
GGTGCTTCCCTTTCCTCGTCAACAGACATACCATGTTGAAAACACCGGTTCTCGTCCGATCAACGAAGCTAAGCAACATCGGCACTGGTCAGTACTGGGTGGGTGACCGCTTGAAAACACCACGTTCCGTTGGCAACGTTGCTTTTTGCATTTGCCTTTTTTTTTTGCATCTTTCTTATCGCTGGTTGACCCCAAGAGGATCACAGCGTTCGGCTAGGCGTGCGGTAATGCTATCGGAACGAAAGCGTCAGGTTTATGATATTAGCGTTAAGTTCAGTCGTGTTAAGATTCGTTGCATTAGACTTAACTAGTATCGGTTCGGTCAGGTGGGTTTAGTTAGGTTCCGGTAAGGCTTGGTTTTGTTTAGTAAGGTTGGGTTAGGTTAGGTTAGGTTAGGTTAAGTTAGGTTAGGTTAGGTTAGGTTAGGTTAGGTTAGGTAAGGTTAGGTCAGGTTCTGGTTTGGTTAGGTACGTCCAAGTCATGTTTAGTTAGTTTAGTTTATTTAAAGGTTAGGTTAGGTTTAGCTTCAGGTTTGGTTTGGTACGTCAGGTAAGTCAAAAGCGACTGTAGCGTGCACGAATGCACGCGCTGGGTGCGTCCCTTTCCTCGTCAACGGCCATACCATGTTGAAAACACCGGCTCTCGTCCGATAACCGAAGTAAAGCAACATCGGGCATGGTCAGTACTTGGATGTGTGACCGCTTGGGAACACCACGTGCCGTTGACAACGAAGTTTTTTGCATTTGCTTATATTTAATTTTTTGCAACTTCCTTATCGCTAAGGGGGTTAAGGCTTAGCGCCAAGGGGAACACAGCGTTCGGCTAGGCGTGCGGTAATGCTATCGGAACGAAAGCGTCAGGTTTATGATATTATCGTTAAGTTCAGTCGTGTTTAGATTCGTTGCATTAGACTTTACTAGTATCGGTTCGGTCAGGATGGTTAGTTTAGGTTCCGGTAAGGCTTGGTTGAGATTTAGTAAGGTTAGGTTAGGTTAGGTTAGGTTAGGTTAGGTAAGGTTAGGTTAGGTGAGGTTAGTTTAAGTTAGGTTAGGTTAGGTTCAGGTTTGGTTCGGTAACGTCAAAGTCATGTTTAGTTAGGTTAGTTTATTTAAAGGTTAGGTTAGGTTTAGCTTCAGGTTTGGTTTGGTACGGCAGGTAAGTCAAAAGCGACTGTCGCGTGCACGAATTCACGCGCTGGGTGCTTCCCTTTCCTCGTCAACAGACATACCATGTTGAAAACAACGGTTCTCGTCCGATCAACGAAGCTAAGCAACATCGGCACTGGTCAGTACTGGGTGGGTGACCGCTTGAAAACACCACGTTCCGTTGGCAACGTTGCTTTTTGCATTTGCCTTTTTTTTTTGCATCTTTCTTATCGCTGGTTGACCCCAAGAGGATCACAGCGTTCGGCTAGGCGTGCGGTAATGCTATCGGAACGAAAGCGTCAGGTTTATGATATTAGCGTTAAGTTCAGTCGTGTTAAGATTCGTTGCATTAGACTTAACTAGTATCGGTTCGGTCAGGTGGGTTTAGTTAGGTTCCGGTAAGGCTTGGTTTTGTTTAGTAAGGTTGGGTTAGGTTAGGTTAGGTTAGGTTAAGTTAGGTTAGGTTAGGTTAGGTTAGGTTAGGTAAGGTTAGGTCAGGTTCTGGTTTGGTAAGGTACGTCCAAGTCATGTTTAGTTAGTTTAGTTTATTTAAAGGTTAGGTTAGGTTTAGCTTCAGGTTTGGTTTGGTACGTCAGGTAAGTCAAAAGCGACTGTAGCGTGCACGAATGGACGCGCTGGGTGCGTCCCTTTCCTCGTCAACAGCCATACCATGTTGAAAACACCGGCTCTCGTCTGATAACCGAAGTAAAGCAACATCGGGCGTGGTCAGTACTTGGATGTGTGACCGCTTGGGAACACCACGTGCCGTTGACAACGAAGCTTTTTGCATTTGCTTATATTTAATTTTTTGCAACTTCCTAATCGCTGGTGGATCCCAAGGGGAACACAGCGTTCGGCTAGGCGTGCGGTAATGCTATCGGAACGAAAGCGTCAGGTTTATGATATTATCGTTAAGTTCAGTCGTGTTAAGATTCGTTGCATTAGACTTAACTAGTATCGGTTCGGTCAGGATGGTTAGTTTAGGTTCCGGTAAGGCTTGGTTGAGATTTAGTAAGGTAAGGATAGGTTAGGTTAGGTTAGGTTAGGTAAGGTTAGGTTAGGTAAAGTTAGGTTAGGTTAGGTTAGGTTAGGTTCAGGTTTGGTTCGGTAACGTCAAAGTCATGTTTAGTTAGGTTAGTTTATTTAAAGGTTAGGTTAGGTTTAGCTTCAGATTGGTTTGGTACGGCAGGTAAGTCAAAAGCGACTGTCGCGTGCACGAATTCACGCGCTGGGTGCTTCCCTTTCCTCGTCAACAGACATACCATGTTGAAAACACCGGTTCTCGTCCGATCAACGAAGCTAAGCAACATCGGCACTGGTCAGTACTGGGTGGGTGACCGCTTGAAAACACCACGTTCCGTTGGCAACGTTGCTTTTTGCATTTGCCTTTTTTTTTTGAATCTTTCTTATCGCTGGTTGACCCCAAGAGGATCACAGCGTTCGGCTAGGCGTGCGGTAATGCTATCGGAACGAAAGCGTCAGGTTTATGATATTAGCGTTAAGTTCAGTCGTGTTAAGATTCGTTGCATTAGACTTAACTAGTATCGGTTCGGTCAGGTGGGTTTAGTTAGGTTCCGGTAAGGCTTGGTTTTGTTTAGTAAGGTTGGGTTAGGTTAGGTTAGGTTAGGTTAAGTTAGGTTAGGTTAGGTTAGGTTAGGTTAGGTAAGGTTAGGTCAGGTTCTGGTTTGGTTAGGTACGTCCAAGTCATGTTTAGTTAGTTTAGTTTATTTAAAGGTTAGGTTAGGTTTAGCTTCAGGTTTGGTTTGGTACGTCAGGTAAGTCAAAAGCGACTGTAGCGTGCACGAATGCACGCGCTGGGTGCGTCCCTTTCCTCGTCAACGGCCATACCATGTTGAAAACACCGGCTCTCGTCCGATAACCGAAGTAAAGCAACATCGGGCGTGGTCAGTACTTGGATGTGTGACCGCTTGGGAACACCACGTGCCGTTGACAACGAAGCTTTTTGCATTTGCTTATATTTAATTTTTTGCAAATTCCTAATCGCTGGTGGATCCCAAGGGGAACACAGCGTTCGGCTAGGCGTGCGGTAATGCTATCGGAACGAAAGCGTCAGGTTTATGATATTATCGTTAAGTTCAGTCGTGTTAAGATTCGTTGCATTAGACTTAACTAGTATCGGTTCGGTCAGGATGGTTAGTTTAGGTTCCGGTAAGGCTTGGTTGAGATTTAGTAAGGTTAGTTTAGGTTAGGTTAGGTTAGGTTAGGTAAGGTTAGGTTAGGTGAGGTTAGGTTAGGTTAGGTTAGGTTAGGTTCAGGTTTGGTTCGGTAACGTCAAAGTCATGTTTAGTTAGGTTAGTTTATTTAAAGGTTAGGTTAGGTTTAGCTTCAGATTGGTTTGGTACGGCAGGTTAGTCAAAAGCGACTGTCGCGTGCACGAATTCACGCGCTGGGTGCTTCCCTTTCCTCGTCAACAGACATACCATGTTGAAAACACCGGTTCTCGTCCGATCAACGAAGCTAAGCAACATCGGCACTGGTCAGTACTGGGTGGGTGACCGCTTGAAAACACCACGTTCCGTTGGCAACGTTGCTTTTTGCATTTGCCTTTTTTTTTTTGCATCTTTCTTATCGCTGGTTGACCCCAAGGGGATCACAGCGTTCGGCTAGGCGTGCGGTAATGCTATCGGAACGAAAGCGTCAGGTTTATGATATTAGCGTTAAGTTCAGTCGTGTTAAGATTCGTTGCATTAGACTTAACTAGTATCGGTTCGGTCAGGTGGGTTTAGTTAGGTTCCGGTAAGGCTTGGTTTTGTTTAGTAAGGTTGGGTTAGGTTAGGTTAGGTTAGGTTAAGTTAGGTTAGGTTAGGTTAGGTTAGGTTAGGTAAGGTTAGGTAAGGTTCTGGTTTGGTTAGGTACGTCCAAGTCATGTTTAGTTAGTTTAGTTTATTTAAAGGTTAGGTTAGGTTTAGCTTCAGGTTTGGTTTGGTACGTCAGGTAAGTCAAAAGCGACTGTAGCGTGCACGAATGCACGCGCTGGGTGCGTCCCTTTCCTCGTCAACGGCCATACCATGTTGAAAACACCGGCTCTCGTCCGATAACCGAAGTAAAGCAACATCGGGCGTGGTCAGTACTTGGATGTGTGACCGCTTGGGAACACCACGTGCCGTTGACAACGAAGCTTTTTGCATTTGCTTATATTTAATTTTTTGCAACTTCCTTATCGCTAAGGGGGTTAAGGCTTAGCGCCAAGGGGAACACAGCGTTCGGCTAGGCGTGCGGTAATGCTATCGGAACGAAAGCGTCAGGTTTATGATATTATCGTTAAGTTCAGTCGTGTTTAGATTCGTTGCATTAGACTTTACTAGTATCGGTTCGGTCAGGATGGTTAGTTTAGGTTCCGGTAAGGCTTGGTTGAGATTTAGTAAGGTTAGGTTAGGTTAGGTTAGGTTAGGTTAGGTAAGGTTAGGTTAGGTGAGGTTAGTTTAAGTTAGGTTAGGTTAGGTTCAGGTTTGGTTCGGTAACGTCAAAGTCATGTTTAGTTAGGTTAGTTTATTTAAAGGTTAGGTTAGGTTTAGCTTCAGGTTTGGTTTGGTACGGCAGATAAGTCAAAAGCGACTGTCGCGTGCACGAATTCACGCGCTGGGTGCTTCCCTTTCCTCGTCAACAGACATACCATGTTGAAAACACCGGTTCTCGTCCGATCAACGAAGCTAAGCAACATCGGCACTGGTCAGTACTGGGTGGGTGACCGCTTGAAAACACCACGTTCCGTTGGCAACGTTGCTTTATGCATTTGCCTTTTTTTTTTGAATCTTTCTTATCGCTGGTTGACCCCAAGGGGATCACAGCGTTCGGCTAGGCGTGCGGTAATGCTTTCGGAACGAAAGCGTCAGGTTTATGATATTAGCGTTAAGTTCAGTCGTGTTAAGATTCGTTGCATAAGACTTAACTAGTATCGGTTCGGTCAGGATGGTTAGTTTAGGTTCCGGTAAGGCTTGGTTGAGATTTAGTAAGGTAAGGTTAGTTTAGGTTAGGTTAGGTTAGGTAAGGTTAGGTTAGGTGAGGTTAGGTTAGGTTAGGTTAGGTTAGGTTCAGGTTTGGTTCGGTAACGTCAAAGTCATGTTTAGTTAGGTTAGTTAATTTAAAGGTTAGGTTAGGTTTAGCTTCAGATTGGTTTGGTACGGCAGGTAAGTCAAAAGCGACTGTCGCGTGCACGAATTCACGCGCTGGGTGCTTCCCTTTCCTCGTCAACAGACATACCATGTTGAAAACACCGGTTCTCGTCCGATCAACGAAGCTAAGCAACATCGGCACTGGTCAGTACTGGGTGGGTGACCGCTTGAAAACACCACGTTCCGTTGGCAACGTTGCTTTTTGCATTTGCCTTTTTTTTTTGCATCTTTCTTATCGCTGGTTGACCCCAAGGGGATCACAGCGTTCGGCTAGGCGTGCGGTAATGCTATCGGAACGAAAGCGTCAGGTTTATGATATTAGCGTTAAGTTCAGTCGTGTTAAGATTCGTTGCATTAGACTTAACTAGTATCGGTTCGGTCAGGTGGGTTTAGTTAGGTTCCGGTAAGGCTTGGTTTTGTTTAGTAAGGTTGGGTTAGGTTAGGTTAGGTTAGGTTAAGTTAGGTTAGGTTAGGTTAGGTTAGGTTAGGTAAGGTTAGGTAAGGTTCTGGTTTGGTTAGGTACGTCCAAGTCATGTTTAGTTAGTTTAGTTTATTTAAAGGTTAGGTTAGGTTTAGCTTCAGGTTTGGTTTGGTACGTCAGGTAAGTCAAAAGCGACTGTAGCGTGCACGAATGCACGCGCTGGGTGCGTCCCTTTCCTCGTCAACGGCCATACCATGTTGAAAACACCGGCTCTCGTCCGATAACCGAAGTAAAGCAACATCGGGCGTGGTCAGTACTTGGATGTGTGACCGCTTGGGAACACCACGTGCCGTTGACAACGAAGCTTTTTGCATTTGCTTATATTTAATTTATTGCAACTTCCTTATCGCTAAGGGGGTTATGGCTTAGCGCCAAGGGGAACACAGCGTTCGGCTAGGCGTGCAGTAATGCTATCGGAACGAAAGCGTCAGAATTATGATATTATCGTTAAGTTCAGTCGTGTTAAGATTCGTTGCATTAGACTTTACTAGTATCGGTTCGGTCAGGATGGTTAGTTTAGGTTCCGGTAAGGCTTGGTTGAGATTTAGTAAGGTTAGGTTAGGTTAGGTTAGGTTAGGTTAGGTAAGGTTAGGTTAGGTGAGGTTAGTTTAGGTTAGGTTAGGTTAGGTTCAGGTTTGGTTCAGGTTTGGTTCGGTAACGTCAAAGTCATGTTTAGTTAGGTTAGTTTATTTAAAGGTTAGGTTAGGTTTAGCTTCAGGTTTAGTTTGGTACGGCAGGTAAGTCAAAAGCGACTGTCGCGTGCACGAATTTACGCGCTGGGTGCTTCCCTTTCCTCGTCAACAGACATACCATGTTGAAAACACCGGTTCTCGTCCGATCAACGAAGCTAAGCAACATCGGCACTGGTCAGTACTGGGTGGGTGACCGCTTGAAAACACCACGTTCCGTTGGCAACGTTGCTTTTTGCATTTGCCTTTTTTTTTTTGCATCTTTCTTATCGCTGGTTGACCCCAAGAGGATCACAGCGTTCGGCTAGGCGTGCGGTAATGCTATCGGAACGAAAGCGTCAGGTTTATGATATTAGCGTTAAGTTCAGTCGTGTTAAGATTCGTTGCAATAGACTTAACTAGTATCGGTTCGGTCAGGTGGGTTTAGTTAGGTTCCGGTAAGGCTTGGTTTTGTTTAGTAAGGTTGGGTTAGGTTAGGTTAGGTTAGGTTAAGTTAGGTTTGGTTAGGTTAGGTTAGGTTAGGTAAGGTTAGGTCAGGTTCTGGTTTGGTTAGGTACGTCCAAGTCATGTTTACTTAGTTTAGTTTATTTAAAGGTTAGGTTAGGTTTAGCTTCAGGTTTGGTTTGGTACGTCAGGTAAGTCAAAAGCGACTGTAGCGTGCACGAATGCACGCGCTGGGTGCGTCCCTTTCCTCGTCAACGGCCATACCATGTTGAAACACCGGCTCTCGTCCGATAACCGAAGTAAAGCAACATCGGGCGTGGTCAGTACTTGGATGTGTGACCGCTTGGGAACACCACGTGCCGTTGACAACGAAGCTTTTTGCATTTGCTTATATTTAATTTTTTGCAACTTCCTAATCGCTGGTGGATCCCAAGGGGAACACAGCGTTCGGCTAGGCGTACGGTAATGCTATCGGAACGAAAGCGTCAGGTTTATGATATTATCGTTAAGTTCAGTCGTGTTAAGATTCGTTGCATTAGACTTAACTAGTATCGGTTCGGTCAGGATGGTTAGTTTAGGTTCCGGTAAGGCTTGGTTGAGATTTAGTAAGGTTAGTTTAGGTTAGGTTAGGTTAGGTTAGGTAAGGTTAGGTTAGGTGAGGTTAGGTTAGGTTAGGGTAGGTTAGGTTCAGGTTTGGTTCGGTAACGTCAAAGTCATGTTTAGTTAGGTTAGTTTATTTAAAGGTTAGGTTAGGTTTAGCTTCAGATTGGTTTGGTACGGCAGGTAAGTCAAAAGCGACTGTCGCGTGCACGAATTCACGCGCTGGGTGCTTCCCTTTCCTCGTCAACAGACATACCATGTTGAAAACACCGGTTCTCGTCCGATCAACGAAGCTAAGCAACATCGGCACTGGTCAGTACTGGGTGGGTGACCGCTTGAAAACACCACGTTCCGTTGGCAACGTTGCTTTTTGCATTTGCCTTTTTTTTTGCATCTTTCTTATCGCTGGTTGACCTTAAGGGGATCACAGCGTTCGGCTAGGCGTGCGGTAATGCTATTGGAACGAAAGCGTCAGGTTTATGATATTAGCGTTAAGTTCAGTCGTGTTAAGATTCGTTGCATTAGACTTAACTAGTATCGGTTCGGTCAGGTGGATTTAGTTAGGTTCCGGTAAGGCTTGGTTTTGTTTAGTAAGGTTGGGTTAGGTTAGGTTAGGTTAGGTTAGGTTAGGTTAGGTTAGGTTAGGTTAGGTTAGGTTAGGTTAGGTTAGGTTAGGTTAGGTTAGGTTAGGTTAGGTTAGGTTAGGTTAGGTTAGGTTAGGTTAGGTTAGGTTAGGTTAGGTTAGGTTAGGTTAGGTTAGGTTAGGTTAGGTTAAGTTAGGTTAGGTTAGGTTAGGTTAGGTTAGGTAAGGTTAGGTAAGGTTCTGGTTTGGTTAGGTACGTCCAAGTCATGTTTAGTTAGTTTAGTTTATTTAAAGGTTAGGTTAGGTTTAGCTTCAGGTTTGGTTTGGTACGTCAGGTAAGTCAAAAGCGACTGTAGCGTGCACGAATGCACGCGCTGGGTGCGTCCCTTTCCTCGTCAACGGCCATACCATGTTGAAAACACCGGCTCTCGTCCGATAACCGAAGTAAAGCAACATCGGGCGTGGTCAGTACTTGGATGTGTGACCGCTTGGGAACACCACGTGCCGTTGACAACGAAGCTTTTTGCATTTGCTTATATTTAATTTTTTGCAACTTTCTTATCGCTAAGGGGGTTAAGGCTTAGCGCCAAGGGGAACACAGCGTTCGGCTAGGCGTGCAGTAATGCTATCGGAACGAAAGCGTCAGGTTTATGATATTATCGTTAAGTTCAGTCGTGTTTAGATTCGTTGCATTAGACTTTACTAGTATCGGTTCGGTCATGATGGTTAGTTTAGGTTCCGGTAAGGCTTGGTTGAGATTTAGTAAGGTTAGGTTAGGTTAGGTTAGGTTAGGTTAGGTAAGGTTAGGTTAGGTGAGGTTAGTTTAGGTTAGGTTAGGTTAGGTTCAGGTTTGGTTCGGTAACGTCAAAGTCATGTTTAGTTAGGTTAGTTTATTTAAAGGTTAGGTTAGGTTTCGCTTCAGGTTTGGTTTAGTACGGCAGGTAAGTCAAAAGCGACTGTCGCGTGCACGAATTCACGCGCTGGGTGCTTCCCTTTCCTCGTCAACAGACATACCATGTTGAAAACACCGGTTCTCGTCCGATCAACGAAGCTAAGCAACATCGGCACTGGTCAGTACTGGGTGGGTGACCGCTTGAAAACACCACGTTCCGTTGGCAATGTTGCTTTTTGCATTTGCCTTTATTTTTTTGCATCTTTCTTATCGCTGGTTGACCCCAAGGGGATCACAGCGTTCGGCTAGGCGTGCGGTAATGCTTTCGGAACGAAAGCGTCAGGTTTATGATATTAGCGTTAAGTACAGTCGTGTTAAGATTCGTTGCATTAGACTTAACTAGTATCGGTTCGGTCAGGTGGGTTTAGTTAGGTTCCGGTAAGGCTTGGTTTTGTTTAGTAAGGTTGGGTTAGGTTAGGTTAGGTTAGGTTAAGTTAGATTAGGTTAGGTTAGGTTAGGTTAGGTAAGGTTAGGTAAGGTTCTGGTTTGGTTAGGTACGTCCAAGTCATGTTTAGTTAGTTTAGTTTATTTAAAGGTTAGGTTAGGTTTAGCTTCAGGTTTGGTTTGGTACGTCAGGTAAGTCAAAAGCGACTGTAGCGTGCACGAATGCACGCGCTGGGTGCGTCCCTTTCCTCGTCAACGGCCATACCATGTTGAAAACACCGGCTCTCGTCCGATAACCGAAGTAAAGCAACATCGGGCGTGGTCAGTACTTGGATGTGTGACCGCTTGGGAACACCACGTGCCGTTGACAACGAAGCTTTTTGCATTTGCTTATATTTAATTTTTTGCAACTTCCTAATCCCAAGGGGAACACAGCGTTCGGCTAGGCGTGCGGTAATGCTATCGGAACGAAAGCGTCAGGTTTATGATATTATCGTTAAGTTCAGTCGTGTTAAGATTCGTTGCATTAGACTTAACTAGTATCGGTTCGGTCTGGTTGGTTAGTTTAGGTTCCGGTAAGGCTTGGTTGAGATTTAGTAAGGTAAGGTTAGGTTAGGTTAGGTTAGGTTAGGTAAGGGTAGGTTAGGTGAGGTTAGGTTAGGTTAGGTTAGGTTAGGTTCAGGTTTGGTTCGGTAACGTCAAAGTCATGTTTAGTTAGGTTAGTTTATTTAAAGGTTAGGTTAGGTTAAGCTTCAGATTGGTTTGGTACGGCAGGTAAGTCAAAAGCGACTGTCGCGTGCACGAATTCACGCGCTGGGTGCTTCCCTTTCCTCGTCAACAGACATACCATGTTGAAAACACCGGTTCTCGTCCGATCAACGAAGCTAAGCAACATCGGCACTGGTCAGTACTGGGTGGGTGACCGCTTGAAAACACCACGTTCCGTTGGCAACGTTGCTTTTTGCATTTGCCTTTTTTTTTGCATCTTTCTTATCGCTGGTTGACCCCAAGGGGATCACAGCGTTCGGCTAGGCGTGCGGTAATGCTATCGGAACGAAAGCGTCAGGTTTATGATATTATCGTTAAGTTCAGTCGTGTTTAGATTCGTTGCATTAGACTTTACTAGTATCGGTTCGGTCAGGATGGTTAGTTTAGGTTCCGGTAAGGCTTGGTTGAGATTTAGTAAGGTTAGGTTAGGTTAGGTTAGGTTAGGTTAGGTAAGGTTAGGTTAGGTGAGGTTAGTTTAGGTTAGGTTAGGTTAGGTTCAGGTTTGGTTCGGTAACGTCAAAGTCATGTTTAGTTAGGTTAGTTTATTTAAAGGTTAGGTTAGGTTTCGCTTCAGGTTTGGTTTAGTACGGCAGGTAAGTCAAAAGCGACTGTCGCGTGCACGAATTCACGCGCTGGGTGCTTCCCTTTCCTCGTCAACAGACATACCATGTTGAAAACACCGGTTCTCGTCCGATCAACGAAGCTAAGCAACATCGGCACTGGTCAGTACTGGATGTGTGACCGCTTGGGAACACCACGTGCCGTTGACAACGAAGCTTTTTGCATTTGCTTATATTTAATTTTTTGCAACTTCCTAATCCCAAGGGGAACACAGCGTTCGGCTAGGCGTGCGGTAATGCTATCGGAACGAAAGCGTCAGGTTTATGATATTATCGTTAAGTTCAGTCGTGTTAAGATTCGTTGCATTAGACTTAACTAGTATCGGTTCGGTCAGGATGGTTAGTTTAGGTTCCGGTAAGGCTTGGTTAAGATTTAGTAAGGTTAGTTTAGGTTAGGTTAGGTAAGGTTAAGTTAGGTTAGGTTAGGTGAGGTTAGGTTAGGTTAGGTTAGGTTAGGTTCAGGTTTGGTTCGGTAACGTCAAAGTCATGTTTAGTTAGGTTAGTTTATTTAAAGGTTAGGTTAGGTTAAGCTTCAGATTGGTTTGGTACGGCAGGTAAGTCAAAAGCGACTGTCGCGTGCACGAATTCACGCGCTGGGTGCTTCCCTTTCCTCGTCAACAGACATACCATGTTGAAAACACCGGTTCTCGTCCGATCAACGAAGCTAAGCAACATCGGCACTGGTCAGTACTGGGTGGGTGACCGCTTGAAAACACCACGTTCCGTTGGCAACGTTGCTTTTTGCATTTGCCTTTTTTTTTTGCATCTTTCTTATCGCTGGTTGACCCCAAGGGGATCACAGCGTTCGGCTAGGCGTGCGGTAATGCTATCGGAACGAAAGCGTCAGGTTTATGATATTAGCGTTAAGTTCAGTCGTGTTAAGATTCGTTGCATTAGACTTAACTAGTATCGGTTCGGTCAGGTGGGTTTAGTTAGGTTCCGGTAAGGCTTGGTTTTGTTTAGTAAGGTTGGGTTAGGTTAGGTTAGGTTAGGTTAAGTTAGGTTAGGTTAGGTTAGGTTAGGTTAGGTAAGGTTAGGTAAGGTTCTGGTTTGGTTAGGTACGTCCAAGTCATGTTTAGTTAGTTTAGTTTATTTAAAGGTTTGGTTCGTTTTAGCTTCTGGTTTGGTTTGGTACGTCAGGTAAGTCAAAAGCGACTGTAGCGTGCACGAATGCACGCGCTGGGTGCGTCCCTTTCCTCGTCAACGGCCATACCATGTTGAAAACACCGGCTCTCGTCCGATAACCGAAGTAAAGCAACATCGGGCGTGGTCAGTACTTGGATGTGTGACCGCTTGGGAACACCACGTGCCGTTGACAACGAAGCTTTTTGCATTTGCTTATATTTAATTTATTGCAACTTCCTTATCGCTAAGGGGGTTAAGGCTTAGCGCCAAGGGGAACACAGCGTTCGGCTAGGCGTGCAGTAATGCTATCGGAACGAAAGCGTCAGAATTATGATATTATCGTTAAGTTCAGTCGTGTTTAGATTCGTTGCATTAGACTTTACTAGTATCGGTTCGGTCAGGATGGTTAGTTTAGGTTCCGGTAAGGCTTGGTTGAGATTTAGTAAGGTTAGGTTAGGTTAGGTTAGGTTAGGTTAGGTAAGGTTAGGTTAGGTGAGGTTAGTTTAGGTTAGGTTAGGTTAGGTTCAGGTTTGGTTCGGTAACGTCAAAGTCATGTTTAGTTAGGTTAGTTTATTTAAAGGTTAGGTTAGGTTTAGCTTCAGGTTTAGTTTGGTACGGCAGGTAAGTCAAAAGCGACTGTCGCGTGCACGAATTCACGCGCTGGGTGCTTCCCTTTCCTCGTCAACAGACATACCATGTTGAAAACACCGGTTCTCGTCCGATCAACGAAGCTAAGCAACATCGGCACTGGTCAGTACTGGGTGGGTGACCGCTTGAAAACACCACGTTCCGTTGGCAACGTTGCTTTTTGCATTTGCCTTTTTTTTTTTGCATCTTTCTTATCGCTGGTTGACCCCAAGAGGATCACAGCGTTCGGCTAGGCGTGCGGTAATGCTATCGGAACGAAAGCGTCAGGTTTATGATATTAGCGTTAAGTTCAGTCGTGTTAAGATTCGTTGCAATAGACTTAACTGGTATCGGTTCGGTCAGGTGGGTTTAGTTAGGTTCCGGTAAGGCTTGGTTTTGTTTAGTAAGGTTGGGTTAGGTTAGGTTAGGTTAGGTTAAGTTAGGTTAGGTTAGGTTAGGTTAGGTTAGGTAAGGTTAGGTCAGGTTCTGGTTTGGTTAGGTACGTCCAAGTCATGTTTACTTAGTTTAGTTTATTTAAAGGTTAGGTTAGGTTTAGCTTCAGGTTTGGTTTGGTACGTCAGGTAAGTCAAAAGCGACTGTAGCGTGCACGAATGCACGCGCTGGGTGCGTCCCTTTCCTCGTCAACGGCCATACCATGTTGAAACACCGGCTCTCGTCCGATAACCGAAGTAAAGCAACATCGGGCGTGGTCAGTACTTGGATGTGTGACCGCTTGGGAACACCACGTGCCGTTGACAACGAAGCTTTTTGCATTTGCTTATATTTAATTTTTTGCAACTTCCTAATCGCTGGTGGATCCCAAGGGGAACACAGCGTTCGGCTAGGCGTACGGTAATGCTATCGGAACGAAAGCGTCAGGTTTATGATATTATCGTTAAGTTCAGTCGTGTTAAGATTCGTTGCATTAGACTTAACTAGTATCGGTTCGGTCAGGATGGTTAGTTTAGGTTCCGGTAAGGCTTGGTTGAGATTTAGTAAGGTTAGTTTAGGTTAGGTTAGGTTAGGTTAGGTAAGGTTAGGTTAGGTGAGGTTAGGTTAGGTTAGGTTAGGTTAGGTTCAGGTTTGGTTCGGTAACGTCAAAGTCATGTTTAGTTAGGTTAGTTTATTTAAAGGTTAGGTTAGGTTTAGCTTCAGATTGGTTTGGTACGGCAGGTAAGTCAAAAGCGACTGTCGCGTGCACGAATTCACGCGCTGGGTGCTTCCCTTTCCTCGTCAACAGACATACCATGTTGAAAACACCGGTTCTCGTCCGATCAACGAAGCTAAGCAACATCGGCACTGGTCAGTACTGGGTGGGTGACCGCTTGAAAACACCACGTTCCGTTGGCAACGTTGCTTTTTGCATTTGCCTTTTTTTTTGCATCTTTCTTATCGCTGGTTGACCTTAAGGGGATCACAGCGTTCGGCTAGGCGTGCGGTAATGCTATCGGAACGAAAGCGTCAGGTTTATGATATTAGCGTTAAGTTCAGTCGTGTTAAGATTCGTTGCATTAGACTTAACTAGTATCGGTTCGGTCAGGTGGGTTTAGTTAGGTTCCGGTAAGGCTTGGTTTTGTTTAGTAAGGTTGGGTTAGGTTAGGTTAGGTTAGGTTAGGTTAGGTTAGGTTAGGTTAGGTTAGGTTAGGTTAGGTTAGGTTAGGTTAGGTTAGGTTAGGTTAGGTTAGGTTAGGTTAGGTTAGGTTAGGTTAGGTTAGGTTAGGTTAGGTTAGGTTAGGTTAGGTTAGGTTAGGTTAGGTTAGGTTAGGTTAAGTTAGGTTAGGTTAGGTTAGGTTAGGTTAGGTAAGGTTAGGTAAGGTTCTGGTTTGGTTAGGTACGTCCAAGTCATGTTTAGTTAGTCTAGTTTATTTAAAGGTTAGGTTAGGTTTAGCTTCAGGTTTGGTTTGGTACGTCAGGTAAGTCAAAAGCGACTGTAGCGTGCACGAATGCACGCGCTGGGTGCGTCCCTTTCCTCGTCAACGGCCATACCATGTTGAAAACACTGGCTCTCGTCCGATAACCGAAGTAAAGCAACATCGGGCGTGGTCAGTACTTGGATGTGTGACCGCTTGGGAACACCACGTGCCGTTGACAACGAAGCTTTTTGCATTTGCTTATATTTAATTTTTTGCAACTTTCTTATCGCTAAGGGGGTTAAGGCTTAGCGCCAAGGGGAACACAGCGTTCGGCTAGGCGTGCAGTAATGCTATCGGAACGAAAGCGTCAGGTTTATGATATTATCGTTAAGTTCAGTCGTGTTTAGATTCGTTGCATTAGACTTTACTAGTATCGGTTCGGTCAGGATGGTTAGTTTAGGTTCCGGTAAGGCTTGGTTGAGATTTAGTAAGGTTAGGTTAGGTTAGGTTAGGTTAGGTTAGGTAAGGTTAGGTTAGGTGAGGTTAGTTTAGGTTAGGTTAGGTTAGGTTCAGGTTTGGTTCGGTAACGTCAAAGTCATGTTTAGTTAGGTTAGTTTATTTAAAGGTTAGGTTAGGTTTCGCTTCAGGTTTGGTTTAATACGGCAGGTAAGTCAAAAGCGACTGTCGCGTGCACGAATTCACGCGCTGGGTGCTTCCCTTTCCTCGTCAACAGACATACCATGTTGAAAACACCGGTTCTCGTCCGATCAACGAAGCTAAGCAACATCGGCACTGGTCAGTACTGGGTGGGTGACCGCTTGAAAACACCACGTTCCGTTGGCAACGTTGCTTTTTGCATTTGCCTTTATTTTTTTGCATCTTTCTTATCGCTGGTTGAACCCAAGGGGATCACAGCGTTCGGCTAGGCGTGCGGTAATGCTTTCGGAACGAAAGCGTCAGGTTTATGATATTAGCGTTAAGTACAGTCGTGTTAAGATTCGTTGCATTAGACTTAACTAGTATCGGTTCGGTCAGGTGGGTTTAGTTAGGTTCCGGTAAGGCTTGGTTTTGTATAGTAAGGTTGGGTTAGGTTAGGTTAGGTTAGGTTAAGTTAGATTAGGTTAGGTTAGGTTAGGTTAGGTAAGGTTAGGTAAGGTTCTGGTTTGGTTAGGTACGTCCAAGTCATGTTTAGTTAGTTTAGTTTATTTAAAGGTTAGGTTAGGTTTAGCTTCAGGTTTGGTTTGGTACGTCAGGTAAGTCAAAAGCGACTGTAGCGTGCACGAATGCACGCGCTGGGTGCGTCCCTTTCCTCGTCAACGGCCATACCATGTTGAAAACACCGGCTCTCGTCCGATAACCGAAGTAAAGCAACATCGGGCGTGGTCAGTACTTGGATGTGTGACCGCTTGGGAACACCACGTGCCGTTGACAACGAAGCTTTTTGCATTTGCTTATATTTAATTTTTTGCAACTTCCTAATCCCAAGGGGAACACAGCGTTCGGCTAGGCGTGCGGTAATGCTATCGGAACGAAAGCGTCAGGTTTATGATATTATCGTTAAGTTCAGTCGTGTTAAGATTCGTTGCATTAGACTTAACTAGTATCGGTTCGGTCTGGTTGGTTAGTTTAGGTTCCGGTAAGGCTTGGTTGAGATTTAGTAAGGTAAGGTTAGGTTAGGTTAGGTTAGGTTAGGTAAGGTTAGGTTAGGTGAGGTTAGGTTAGGTTAGGTTAGGTTAGGTTCAGGTTTGGTTCGGTAACGTCAAAGTCATGTTTAGTTAGGTTAGTTAATTTAAAGGTTAGGTTAGGTTTAGCTTCAGATTGGTTTGGTACGGCAGGTAAGTCAAAAGCGACTGTCGCGTGCACGAATTCACGCGCTGGGTGCTTCCCTTTCCTCGTCAACAGACATACCATGTTGAAAACACCGGTTCTCGTCCGATCAACGAAGCTAAGCAACATCGGCACTGGTCAGTACTGGGTGGATGACCGCTTGAAAACACCACGTTCCGTTGGCAACGTTGCTTTTTGCATTTGCCTTTTTTTTTTTGCATCTTTCTAATCGCTGGTTGACCCCAAGAGGATCACAGCGTTCGGCTAGGCGTGCGGTAATGCTATCGGAACGAAAGCGTCAGGTTTATGATATTAGCGTTAAGTTCAGTCGTGTTAAGATTCGTTGCATTAGACTTAACTAGTATCGGTTCGGTCAGGTGGGTTTAGTTAGGTTCCGGTAAGGCTTGGTTTTGTTTAGTAAGGTTGGGTTAGGTTAGGTTAGGTTAGGTTAAGTTAGGTTAGGTTAGGTTAGGTTAGGTTAGGTAAGGTTAGGTAAGGTTCTGGTTTGGTTAGGTACGTCCAAGTCATGTTTAGTTAGTTTAGTTTATTTAAAGGTTAGGTTAGGTTTAGCTTCAGGTTTGGTTTGGTACGTCAGGTAAGTCAAAAGCGACTGTAGCGTGCACGAATGCACGCGCTGGGTGCGTCCCTTTCCTCGTCAACGGCCATACCATGTTGAAAACACCGGCTCTCGTCCGATAACCGAAGTAAAGCAACATCGGGCGTGGTCAGTACTTGGATGTGTGACCGCTTGGGAACACCACGTGCCGTTGACAACGAAGCTTTTTGCATTTGCTTATATTTAATTTTTTGCAACTTCCTAATCGCTGGTGGATCCCAAGGGGAACACAGCGTTCGGCTAGGCGTGCGGTAATGCTATCGGAACGAAAGCGTCAGGTTTATGATATTATCGTTAAGTTCAGTCGTGTTAAGATTCGTTGCATTAGACTTAACTAGTATCGGTTCGGTCAGGATGGTTAGTTTAGGTTCCGGTAAGGCTTGGTTAAGATTTAGTAAGGTAAGGTTAGTTTAGGTTAGGTTAGGTTAGGTAAGGTTAGGTTAGGTGAGGTTAGGTTAGGTTAGGTTAGGTTAGGTTCAGGTTTGGTTCGGTAACGTCAAAGTCATGTTTAGTTAGGTTAGTTAATTTAAAGGTTAGGTTAGGTTTAGCTTCAGATTGGTTTGGTACGGCAGGTAAGTCAAAAGCGACTGTCGCGTGCACGAATTCACGCGCTGGGTGCTTCCCTTTCCTCGTCAACAGACATACCATGTTGAAAACACCGGTTCTCGTCCGATCAACGAAGCTAAGCAACATCGGCACTGGTCAGTACTGGGTGGGTGACCGCTTGAAAACACCACGTTCCGTTGGCAACGTTGCTTTTTGCATTTGCCTTTTTTTTTTGCATCTTTCTTATCGCTGGTTGACCCCAAGGGGATCACAGCGTTCGGCTAGGCGTGCGGTAATGCTATCGGAACGAAAGCGTCAGGTTTATGATATTAGCGTTAAGTTCAGTCGTGTTAAGATTCGTTGCATTAGACTTAACTAGTATCGGTTCGGTCAGGTGGGTTTAGTTAGGTTCCGGTAAGGCTTGGTTTTGTTTAGTAAGGTTGGGTTAGGTTAGGTTAGGTTAGGTTAGGTTAAGTTAGGTTAGGTTAGGTTAGGTTAGGTTAGGTAAGGTTAGGTAAGGTTCTGGTTTGGTTAGGTACGTCCAAGTCATGTTTAGTTAGTTTAGTTTATTTAAAGGTTAGGTTAGGTTTAGCTTCAGGTTTGGTTTGGTACGTCAGGTAAGTCAAAAGCGACTGTAGCGTGCACGAATGCACGCGCTGGGTGCGTCCCTTTCCTCGTCAACGGCCATACCATGTTGAAAACACCGGCTCTCGTCCGATAACCGAAGTAAAGCAACATCGGGCGTGGTCAGTACTTGGATGTGTGACCGCTTGGGAACACCACGTGCCGTTGACAACGAAGCTTTTTGCATTTGCTTATATTTAATTTATTGCAACTTCCTTATCGCTAAGGGGGTTAAGGCTTAGCGCCAAGGGGAACACAGCGTTCGGCTAGGCGTGCAGTAATGCTATCGGAACGAAAGCGTCAGAATTATGATATTATCGTTAAGTTCAGTCGTGTTTAGATTCGTTGCATTAGACTTTACTAGTATCGGTTCGGTCAGGATGGTTAGTTTAGGTTCCGGTAAGGCTTGGTTGAGATTTAGTAAGGTTAGGTTAGGTTAGGTTAGGTTAGGTTAGGTAAGGTTAGGTTAGGTGAGGTTAGTTTAGGTTAGGTTAGGTTAGGTTCAGGTTTGGTTCGGTAACGTCAAAGTCATGTTTAGTTAGGTTAGTTTATTTAAAGGTTGGGTTAGGTTTAGCTTCAGGTTTAGTTTGGTACGGCAGGTAAGTCAAAAGCGACTGTCGCGTGCACGAATTTACGCGCTGGGTGCTTCCCTTTCCTCGTCAACAGACATACCATGTTGAAAACACCGGTTCTCGTCCGATCAACGAAGCTAAGCAACATCGGCACTGGTCAGTACTGGGTGGGTGACCGCTTGAAAACACCACGTTCCGTTGGCAACGTTGCTTTTTGCATTTGCCTTTTTTTTTTTGCATCTTTCTTATCGCTGGTTGACCCCAAGAGGATCACAGCGTTCGGCTAGGCGTGCGGTAATGCTATCGGAACGAAAGCGTCAGGTTTATGATATTAGCGTTAAGTTCAGTCGTGTTAAGATTCGTTGCAATAGACTTAACTAGTATCGGTTCGGTCAGGTGGGTTTAGTTAGGTTCCGGTAAGGCTTGGTTTTGTTTAGTAAGGTTGGGTTAGGTTAGGTTAGGTTAGGTTAAGTTAGGTTTGGTTAGGTTAGGTTAGGTTAGGTAAGGTTAGGTCAGGTTCTGGTTTGGTTAGGTACGTCCAAGTCATGTTTACTTAGTTTAGTTTATTTAAAGGTTAGGTTAGGTTTAGCTTCAGGTTTGGTTTGGTACGTCAGGTAAGTCAAAAGCGACTGTAGCGTGCACAATTGCACGCGCTGGGTGCGTCCCTTTCCTCGTCAACGGCCATACCATGTTGAAACACCGGCTCTCGTCCGATAACCGAAGTAAAGCAACATCGGGCGTGGTCAGTACTTGGATGTGTGACCGCTTGGGAACACCACGTGCCGTTGACAACGAAGCTTTTTGCATTTGCTTATATTTAATTTTTTGCAACTTCCTAATCGCTGGTGGATCCCAAGGGGAACACAGCGTTCGGCTAGGCGTACGGTAATGCTATCGGAACGAAAGCGTCAGGTTTATGATATTATCGTTAAGTTCAGTCGTGTTAAGATTCGTTGCATTAGACTTAACTAGTATCGGTTCGGTCAGGATGGTTAGTTTAGGTTCCGGTAAGGCTTGGTTGAGATTTAGTAAGGTTAGTTTAGGTTAGGTTAGGTTAGGTTAGGTAAGGTTAGGTTAGGTGAGGTTAGGTTAGGTTAGGTTAGGTTAGGTTCAGGTTTGGTTCGGTAACGTCAAAGTCATGTTTAGTTAGGTTAGTTTATTTAAAGGTTAGGTTAGGTTTAGCTTCAGATTGGTTTGGTACGGCAGGTAAGTCAAAAGCGACTGGCGCGTGCACGAATTCACGCGCTGGGTGCTTCCCTTTCCTCGTCAACAGACATACCATGTTGAAAACACCGGTTCTCGTCCGATCAACGAAGCTAAGCAACATCGGCACTGGTCAGTACTGGGTGGGTGACCGCTTGAAAACACCACGTTCCGTTGGCAACGTTGCTTTTTGCATTTGCCTTTTTTTTTTTGCATCTTTCTTATCGCTGGTTGACCCCAAGAGGATCACAGCGTTCGGCTAGGCGTGCGGTAATGCTATTGGAACGAAAGCGTCAGGTTTATGATATTAGCGTTAAGTTCAGTCGTGTTAAGATTCGTTGCATTAGACTTAACTAGTATCGGTTCGGTCAGGTGGGTTTAGTTAGGTTCCGGTAAGGCTTGGTTTTGTTTAGTAAGGTTGGGTTAGGTTAGGTTAGGTTAGGTTAGGTTAGGTTAGGTTAGGTTAGGTTAGGTTAGGTTAGGTTAGGTTAGGTTAGGTTAGGTTAGGTTAGGTTAGGTTAGGTTAGGTTAGGTTAGGTTAGGTTAGGTTAGGTTAGGTTAGGTTAGGTTAGGTTAAGTTAGGTTAGGTTAGGTTAGGTTAGGTTAGGTAAGGTTAGGTAAGGTTCTGGTTTGGTTAGGTACGTCCAAGTCATGTTTAGTTAGTCTAGTTTATTTAAAGGTTAGGTTAGGTTTAGCTTCAGGTTTGGTTTGGTACGTCAGGTAAGTCAAAAGCGACTGTAGCGTGCACGAATGCACGCGCTGGGTGCGTCCCTTTCCTCGTCAACGGCCATACCATGTTGAAAACACCGGCTCTCGTCCGATAACCGAAGTAAAGCAACATCGGGCTTGGTCAGTACTTGGATGTGTGACCGCTTGGGAACACCACGTGCCGTTGACAACGAAGCTTTTTGCATTTGCTTATATTTAATTTTTTGCAACTTTCTTATCGCTAAGGGGGTTAAGGCTTAGCGCCAAGGGGAACACAGCGTTCGGCTAGGCGTGCAGTAATGCTATCGGAACGAAAGCGTCAGGTTTATGATATTATCGTTAAGTTCAGTCGTGTTTAGATTCGTTGCATTAGACTTTACTAGTATCGGTTCGGTCAGGATGGTTAGTTTAGGTTCCGGTAAGGCTTGGTTGAGATTTAGTAAGGTTAGGTTAGGTTAGGTTAGGTTAGGTTAGGTAAGGTTAGGTTAGGTGAGGTTAGTTTAGGTTAGGTTAGGTTAGGTTCAGGTTTGGTTCGGTAACGTCAAAGTCATGTTTAGTTAGGTTAGTTTATTTAAAGGTTAGGTTAGGTTTCGCTTCAGGTTTGGTTTAGTACGGCAGGTAAGTCAAAAGCGACTGTCGCGTGCACGAATTCACGCGCTGGGTGCTTCCCTTTCCTCGTCAACAGACATACCATGTTGAAAACACCGGTTCTCGTCCGATCAACGAAGCTAAGCAACATCGGCACTGGTCAGTACTGGGTGGGTGACCGCTTGAAAACACCACGTTCCGTTGGCAATGTTGCTTTTTGCATTTGCCTTTATTTTTTTGCATCTTTCTTATCGCTGGTTGACCCCAAGGGGATCACAGCGTTCGGCTAGGCGTGCGGTAATGCTTTCGGAACGAAAGCGTCAGGTTTATGATATTAGCGTTAAGTACAGTCGTGTTAAGATTCGTTGCATTAGACTTAACTAGTATCGGTTCGGTCAGGTGGGTTTAGTTAGGTTCCGGTAAGGCTTGGTTTTGTTTAGTAAGGTTGGGTTAGGTTAGGTTAGGTTAGGTTAAGTTAGATTAGGTTAGGTTAGGTTAGGTTAGGTAAGGTTAGGTAAGGTTCTGGTTTGGTTAGGTACGTCCAAGTCATGTTTAGTTAGTTTAGTTTATTTAAAGGTTAGGTTTGGTTTAGCTTCAGGTTTGGTTTGGTACGTCAGGTAAGACAAAAGCGACTGTAGCGTGCACGAATGCACGCGCTGGGTGCGTCCCTTTCCTCGTCAACGGCCATACCATGTTGAAAACACCGGCTCTCGTCCGATAACCGAAGTAAAGCAACATCGGGCGTGGTCAGTACTTGGATGTGTGACCGCTTGGGAACACCACGTGCCGTTGACAACGAAGCTTTTTGCATTTGCTTATATTTAATTTTTTGCAACTTCCTAATCCCAAGGGGAACACAGCGTTCGGCTAGGCGTGCGGTAATGCTATCGGAACGAAAGCGTCAGGTTTATGATATTATCGTTAAGTTCAGTCGTGTTAAGATTCGTTGCATTAGACTTAACTAGTATCGGTTCGGTCTGGTTGGTTAGTTTAGGTTCCGGTAAGGCTTGGTTGAGATTTAGTAAGGTAAGGTTAGGTTAGGTTAGGTTAGGTTAGGTAAGGGTAGGTTAGGTGAGGTTAGGTTAGGTTAGGTTAGGTTAGGTTCAGGTTTGGTTCGGTAACGTCAAAGTCATGTTTAGTTAGGTTAGTTAATTTAAAGGTTAGGTTAGGTTTAGCTTCAGATTGGTTTGGTACGGCAGGTAAGTCAAAAGCGACTGTCGCGTGCACGAATTCACGCGCTGGGTGCTTCCCTTTCCTCGTCAACAGACATACCATGTTGAAAACACCGGTTCTCGTCCGATCAACGAAGCTAAGCAACATCGGCACTGGTCAGTACTGGGTGGGTGACCGCTTGAAAACACCACGTTCCGTTGGCAACGTTGCTTTTTGCATTTGCCTTTTTTTTTTTGCATCTTTCTAATCGCTGGTTGACCCCAAGAGGATCACAGCGTTCGGCTAGGCGTGCGGTAATGCTATCGGAACGAAAGCGTCAGGTTTATGATATTAGCGTTAAGTTCAGTCGTGTTAAGATTCGTTGCATTAGACTTAACTAGTATCGGTTCGGTCAGGTGGGTTTAGTTAGGTTCCGGTAAGGCTTGGTTTTGTTTAGTAAGGTTGGGTTAGGTTAGGTTAGGTTAGGTTAAGTTAGGTTAGGTTAGGTTAGGTTAGGTTAGGTAAGGTTAGGTCAGGTTCTGGTTTGGTTAGGTACGTCCAAGTCATGTTTAGTTAGTTTAGTTTATTTAAAGGTTAGGTTAGGTTTAGCTTCTGGTTTGGTTTGGTACGTCAGGTAAGTCAAAAGCGACTGTAGCGTGCACGAATGCACGCGCTGGGTGCGTCCCTTTCCTCGTCAACGGCCATACCATGTTGAAAACACCGGCTCTCGTCCGATAACCGAAGTAAAGCAACATCGGGCGTGGTCAGTACTTGGATGTGTGACCGCTTGGGAACACCACGTGCCGTTGACAACGAAGCTTTTTGCATTTGCTTATATTTAATTTTTTGCAACTTCCTAATCCCAAGGGGAACACAGCGTTCGGCTAGGCGTGCGGTAATGCTATCGGAACGAAAGCGTCAGGTTTATGATATTATCGTTAAGTTCAGTCGTGTTAAGATTCGTTGCATTAGACTTAACTAGTATCGGTTCGGTCAGGATGGTTAGTTTAGGTTCCGGTAAGGCTTGGTTAAGATTTAGTAAGGTTAGTTTAGGTTAGGTTAGGTAAGGTTAAGTTAGGTTAGGTTAGGTGAGGTTAGGTTAGGTTAGGTTAGGTTAGGTTAGGTTCAGGTTTGGTTCGGTAACGTCAAAGTCATGTTTAGTTAGGTTAGTTTATTTAAAGGTTAGGTTAGGTTAAGCTTCAGATTGGTTTGGTACGGCAGGTAAGTCAAAAGCGACTGTCGCGTGCACGAATTCACGCGCTGGGTGCTTCCCTTTCCTCGTCAACAGACATACCATGTTGAAAACACCGGTTCTCGTCCGATCAACGAAGCTAAGCAACATCGGCACTGGTCAGTACTGGGTGGGTGACCGCTTGAAAACACCACGTTCCGTTGGCAACGTTGCTTTTTGCATTTGCCTTTTTTTTTTGCATCTTTCTTATCGCTGGTTGACCCCAAGGGGATCACAGCGTTCGGCTAGGCGTGCGGTAATGCTATCGGAACGAAAGCGTCAGGTTTATGATATTAGCGTTAAGTTCAGTCGTGTTAAGATTCGTTGCATTAGACTTAACTAGTATCGGTTCGGTCAGGTGGGTTTAGTTAGGTTCCGGTAAGGCTTGGTTTTGTTTAGTAAGGTTGGGTTAGGTTAGGTTAGGTTAGGTTAAGTTAGGTTAGGTTAGGTTAGGTTAGGTTAGGTAAGGTTAGGTAAGGTTCTGGTTTGGTTAGGTACGTCCAAGTCATGTTTAGTTAGTTTAGTTTATTTAAAGGTTAGGTTAGGTTTAGCTTCAGGTTTGGTTTGGTACGTCAGGTAAGTCAAAAGCGACTGTAGCGTGCACGAATGCACGCGCTGGGTGCGTCCCTTTCCTCGTCAACGGCCATACCATGTTGAAAACACCGGCTCTCGTCCGATAACCGAAGTAAAGCAACATCGGGCGTGGTCAGTACTTGGATGTGTGACCGCTTGGGAACACCACGTGCCGTTGACAACGAAGCTTTTTGCATTTGCTTATATTTAATTTATTGCAACTTCCTTATCGCTAAGGGGGTTAAGGCTTAGCGCCAAGGGGAACACAGCGTTCGGCTAGGCGTGCGGTAATGCTATCGGAACGAAAGCGTCAGAATTATGATATTATCGTTAAGTTCAGTCGTGTTAAGATTCGTTGCATTAGACTTAACTAGTATCGGTTCGGTCAGGATGGTTAGTTTAGGTTCCGGTAAGGCTTAGTTGAGATTTAGTAAGGTAAGGTTAGGTTAGGTTAGGTTAGGTTAGGTAAGGTTAGGTTAGGTGAGATTAGGTTAGGTTAGGTTAGGTTAGGTTCAGGTTTGGTTCGGTAACGTCAAAGTCATGTTTAGTTAGGTTAGTTTATTTAAAGGTTAGGTCAGGTTTAGCTTCAGGTTTGGTTTGGTACGGCAGGTAAGTCAAAAGCGACTGTCGCGTGCACGAATTCACGCGCTGGGTGCTTCCCTTTCCTCGTCAACAGACATACCATGTTGAAAACACCGGTTCTCGTCCGATCAACGAAGCTAAGCAACATCGGCACTGGTCAGTACTGGGTGGGTGACCGCTTGAAAACACCACGTTCCGTTGGCAACGTTGCTTTTTGCATTTGCCTTTTTTTTTTTGCATCTTTCTTATCGCTGGTTGACCCCAAGGGGATCACATCGTTCGGCTAGGCGTGCGGTAATGCTATCGGAACGAAAGCGTCAGGTTTATGATATTAGCGTTAAGTTCAGTCGTGTTAAGATTCGTTGCATTAGACTTAACTAGTATCGGTTCGGTCAGGTGGGTTTAGTTAGGTTCCGGTAAGGCTTGGTTTTGTTTGATAAGGTTGGGTTAGGTTAGGTTAGGTTAGGTTAAGTTAGGTTAGGATAAGTTAGGTTAGGTTAGGTAAGGTTAGGTAAGGTTCTGGTTTGGTTAGGTACGTCCAAGTCATGTTTAATTAGTTTAGTTTATTTAAAGGTTAGGTTAGGTTTAGCTTCAGGTTTGGTTTGGTACGTCAGGTAAGTCAAAAGCGACTGTAGCGTGCACGAATGCACGCGCTGGGTGCGTCCCTTTCCTCGTCAACGGCCATACCATGTTGAAAACACCGGCTCTCGTCCGATAACCGAAGTAAAGCAACATCGGGCGTGGTCAGTACTTGGATGTGTGACCGCTTGGGAACACCACGTGCCGTTGACAACGAAGCTTTTTGCATTTGCTTATATTTAATTTTTTGCAACTTCCTTATCGCAGGTGGATCCCAAGGGGAACACAGCGTTCGGCTAGGCGTGCGGTAATGCTATCGGAACGAAAGCGTCAGGTTTATGATATTATCGTTAAGTCCAGTCGTGTTAAGATTCGTTGCATTAGACTTAACTAGTATCGGTTCGGTCAGGATGGTTAGTTTAGGTTCCGGTAAGGCTTAGTTGAGATTTAGTAAGGTAAGGTTAGGTTAGGTTAGGTTAGGTTAGGTAAGGTTAGGTTAGGTGAGGTTAGGTTAGGTTAGGTTAGGTTAGGTTCAGGTTTGGTTCGGTAACGTCAAAGTCATGTTTAGTTAGGTTAGTTTATTTAAAGGTTAGGTTAGGTTTAGCTTCAGATTGGTTTGGTACGGCAGGTAAGTCAAAAGCGACTGTCGCGTGCACGAATTCACGCGCTGGGTGCTTCCCTTTCCTCGTCAACAGACATACCATGTTGAAAACACCGGTTCTCGTCCGATCAACGAAGCTAAGCAACATCGGCACTGGTCAGTACTGGGTGGGTGACCGCTTGAAAACACCACGTTCCGTTGGCAACGTTGCTTTTTGCATTTGCCTTTTTTTTTTGCATCTTTCTTATCGCTGGTTGACCCCAAGGGGATCGCAGCGTTCGGCTAGGCGTGCGGTAATGCTATCGGAACGAAAGCGTCAGGTTTATGATATTAGCGTTAAGTTCAGTCGTGTTAAGATTCGTTGCATTAGACTTAACTAGTATCGGTTCGGTCAGGTGGGTTTAGTTAGGTTCCGGTAAGGCTTGGTTTTGTTTAGTAAGGTTGGGTTAGGTTAGGTTAGGTTAGGTTAAGTTAGGTTAGGTTAGGTTAGGTTAGGTTAGGTAAGGTTAGGTAAGGTTCTGGTTTGGTTAGGTACGTCCAAGTCATGTTGAGTTAGTTTAGTTTATTTAAAGGTTAGGTTAGGTTTAGCTTCAGGTTTGGTTTGGTACGTCAGGTAAGTCAAAAGCGACTGTAGCGTGCACGAATGCACGCGCTGGGTGCGTCCCTTTCCTCGTCAACGGCCATACCATGTTGAAAACACCGGCTCTCGTCCGATAACCGAAGTAAAGCAACATCGGGCGTGGTCAGTACTTGGATGTGTGACCGCTTGGGAACATCACGTGCCGTTGACAACGAAGTTTTTTGCATTTGCTTATATTTAATTTTTTGCAACTTCCTAATCGCAGGTGGATCCCAAGGGGAACACAGCGTTCGGCTAGGCGTGCGGTAATGCTATCGGAACGAAAGCGTCAGGTTTATGATATTATCGTTAAGTTCAGTCGTGTTAAGATTCGTTGCATTAGACTTAACTAGTATTGGTTCGGTCAGGATGGTTAGTTTAGGTTCCGGTAAGGCTTGGTTGAGATTTAGTAAGGTAAGGTTAGGTTAGGTTAGGTTAGGTTAGGTAAGGTTAGGTTAGGTGAGGTTAGGTTAGGTTAGGTTAGGTTAGGTTCAGGTTTGGTTCGGTAACGTCAAAGTCATGTTTAGTTAGGTTAGTTTATTTAAAGGTTAGGTTAGGTTTAGCTTCAGATTGGTTTGGTACGGCAGGTAAGTCAAAAGCGACTGTCGCGTGCACGAATTCACGCGCTGGGTGCTTCCCTTTCCTCGTCAACAGACAAACCATGTTGAAAACACCGGTTCTCGTCCGATCAACGAAGCAAAGCAACATCGGCACTGGTCAGTACTGGGTGGGTGACCGCTTGGAAACACCACGTTCCGTTGGCAACGTTGCTTTTTGCATTTGCCTTTTTTTTTTGCATCTTCCTAATCGCTGGTGGACCCCAAGGGGAACACAGCGTTCGGCTAGGCGTGCGGTAAAGCTATCGGGAAGAAAGCGTCAGGTATATGATATTATCGTTAAGTTCAGTCGTGTTAAGATCCGTTGCATAAGACTTAACTAGTATCGGTTCGGTCAGGATGGTTAGTTTCGGTTCCGGTAAGGCTTGGTTTTGTTTAGTAAGGTTGGGTTAGGTTAGGTTAGGTTAGGTTAAGTTAGGTTAGGTTAGGTTAGGTTAGGTTAGGTAAGGTTAGGTAAGGTTCTGGTTTGGTTAGGTACGTCCAAGTCATGTTTAATTAGTTTAGTTTATTTAAAGGTTAGGTTAGGTTTAGCTTCAGGTTTGGTTTGGTACGTCAGGTAAGTCAAAAGCGACAGTAGCGTGCACGAATGCACGCGCTGGGTGCGTCCCTTTCCTCGTCAACGGCCATACCATGTTGAAAACACCGGCTCTCGTCCGATAACCGAAGTAAAGCAACAACGGGCGTGGTCAGTACTTGGATGAGTGACCGCTTGGGAACACCACGTGCCGTTGACAACGAAGCTTTTTGCATTTGCTTATATTTAATTTTTTGCAACTTCCTTATCGCTAAGGGGGTTAAGGCTTAGCGCCAAGGGGAACACAGCGTTCGGCTAGGCGTGCGGTAATGCTATCGGAACGAAAGCGTCAGGTTTATGATATTATCGTTAAGTTCATTCGTGTTAAGATTCGTTGCATTAGACTTAACTAGTATCGGTTCGGTCAGGATGGTTAGTTTAGGTTCCGGTAAGGCTTGGTTGAGATTTAGTAAGGTTAGGTTAGGTTAGGTTAGGTTAGGTTAGGTTAGGTACCCCCCCGGAGGGAGACCGCCTTGCCGCGGTGGGGGGGCACACCTTCGGGTGCAAAACGGTCTCCAAAACGTCATGGGCTCTGTTAACACGCCAATTATACCCCAGGGGGGTACCGCTACACGCGGAGAATCCCCCCTCCTTCTTGACAGAAGGAGCTGCTCCACCGGTTCTGGGGGGAGCAACAGCGCTCTGGTTGGAACACCAACCACCAAAAAGGGGACGGCACACCACCCGCCGGCCCCGAACCCACTGACACCGTTCGCGCGAACATCAGCGCTGAAGAGAACCCCACCAGGGGGTTCAACAGACACAGAGACACAGGCCCCCCTCAGGGAAACCGGGGACGGGGATATTGAGGTCCTGACGTTGGGTGAGTCTCTCACTCCGGAAGGTCCAGATGGCAACACCGAGAAGCGAAAGAGAAGCGACAGCAGACAGCTGGAAGACACGGCGAGGGATCTGAGCTTTCTAGAGGACACACTCACGCGACTCCGCGACAAGATCATGGAGCTGGACAGTTTAGCCGCCAAGGGCGCCATCAAGGGAACGCCCTATATGGTCTCTGAAGAGCTGAGAGACCTGCTGGACGAGCTGGAAATGGAGAGGACCAAGGTACTCTTCGAGGAGGTCCATGGCATCGTTGCGAGAGCACGGGCCCAGCAGCGAGAACGGCAAGAGGCCAAGATCCCGAGGCAGGAGGAGCCGCGGAGGCGAGACGCGATCGAGAACCGGCCAGAGAAGGTCACGTTCGAGACTGGCACCCAAACGGAGGCTTGGCACCACGGAAAGACCCCGTCGGTGGGAAGCCTCGTGGGAGTCGATTCCTACGCAGACTTCGAAGCCGTCGCGGACCTGAAGTGGGACAAGGAACTCTTCACCAACGTATGCGTGAAAGTGGGGAATCCGCTGGACACGCCCCACGACACGGTGAAGTGCGTTCTTGTGGAGCCGAAGGACCCAGGAATGGACCTCTCGATCCAAAAGCATTATCGGGATAGGTATCCTGGTATTGCCAGCATGGGGGAAGAGGTCGGCTTCCTCGAGCAGGTAACGAGGAAGTCGACACCAGGAGGGGACGGCGTCACGGAAACCTCGCAGAAGGTCGTGAAGGCTCACCACGATGGCTCCGAGCAGGCAGTCTGGGACAGGCTGACAGCCCTTCGAGAGATCGTCGTGAAGACAGGAGGAAAGGCGGTCGCTATCCACCACGTGGAGGCACTGTCTGAGGAGAGGTTGAAGAACCTCACCCAGGCAGTCTTCCGGGGGGTGGGTGTCGAAGTCCAAATCTACACCACGGCCACGCGACGGACCCGGGAGCAGGAGAAAGCCAAGGGCAGGACAAAGACCAAGGAAAGGAAGACAATGGCCATCGCGGTGGAAGTTGGGGGCCTCTCTTTCAAGGAAGCTCTGAAAGGAGTGAGGGAAGCAGTGGGCGGCAGGCCTGGGAGCGAGAGCATCCAGTCCCTGCGCAGCACGAAAGACGAGAAGCTGCTCATCGTCATCGACAGGGACGAGGAAGCGAAGAAGAAGGTGGTGAAGCTCCTGGAGGCCAAAAACATCAGGGCCAAGCAGGTGGGGCCCCGAGTGAGGTCAGAAGTGGTCCACGTGAGGGGTCTGGACGGACTGGCCACAGAGGAAGAGGTCCGGCAGGCGGTCGAGAGCGCGGTGGGAGCCGACGAGATCACCAAAGTCGGACCACTGAGGCCGCACCACCAGAACACCCAGGCGGTGACGGTCACGCTCGCGAGGCCAAAGGCGGAGCAGTTGGCAAAGGTGGGCCAACTGAGAATTGGACCTGCCTCGTGCCCGGTGGAGATGAGGCTCGAGGTCAAGAGGTGCTCAAAGTGCTGGGGCTACGACCATGGCACTAAGGAGTGCAAGGGCCCTGACAGGTCGAAGCTCTGCCGGAAGTGCGGTAAGGGGGGCCACCTGGGCAAGGACTGCACGGAGAGCGAAGCCACCTGCGTTCTGTGCAAGGAAAAGCACGTCCTGGGCTCTGGAAAGTGCAAGGCTTTCAGGACGGCCCTCAACAAAGCCCGGGTGCAGCGAAACAACAAGCGCGCACGGGCACCTGCCGCCGAGGACATGGAAGACCAGTTCCCGCCCCTCAAATAGGGCACGCAATCCCAAGGAATAGGCACACCCCTGAAGTTCTTGCAGACAAACGCGAACAGATGCTGGGGCGCTATGGACCTCTTGTTGGCCACAATCCAACAGTGGGACATAGACGTCGCGGTTGTCTGTGAGCCGAACATCAGATACTGCAAGAAGAAATGGTCTCTCGACACCCGCAAGACGGTGGCGATAAGAACATTCGGCAACCAGGCCCATGTCGTTCGGACGGGGGGAGGAGACGGATACGTTTGGCTGGAGACGAGGGAGTGTAGGGTCATTGGAACCTACTTCTCGCCGAACAGAGAACTCGAACACCTGGAGACGCTCCTCCACGACATTGGCAAGACAGCCCGGGACGCCAAAGAGCCGGTCATCCTGGCGGGAGACTTGAATGCTAAGTCTCCCCTCTGGGGATCCCGGGCTGAAAACGAGCGGGGGACACTGGTTGCCGAGTGGGCGATGGGCAGCGGGATGTCGATAGCGAACGAAGGTAGCAACCCAACTTTCGCTAGAGGGGCCAGTTCATCGGTCATCGACGTCACGCTGGTGTCGCCAGCCATCACAGGCAGGCTGAAGGGATGGAAGGTTCATCTGGACATCGAGAACCTGAGCGACCATCACTACATCACCTTCAGCCTGGCCGCGTCAGACAGGGCGAGGAAGGAGCAGGAAGACCGACAGAAGAGCGAACGCCTGAAGAAGTCGTGGAAGATCGACAAGGACGCGCTCGAGGCGGTCGAGAAAGAGACGACCGAGGCGCACTTTGAAGAGTCAACGGAGGACCCGGAGAAGTGCGTCGAGGAAATCCAGGGGATCCTAAACAGGACATGCCTATCGAGAAGACCCCAGTCGAAACGAAGACCTGTTCACTGGTGGAGCGACGAGATTGCGGCTTGCCGGAAAGCCTGCCTGGCGGAGAGAAGGAGGCTTACCAGAGCAAGGGGAAGAAGGAACCCGGACCGACAAGCGACACGACAGGCGAACAGCATCTACAAGGAAACCAAGAGAGCACTGAAGAGGCTAATCCGCGGGGCGCAGAACGCTAAGTGGGGTGAACTCCTGGAGACGGTCAACGAAGATCCCTGGGGCAAGGCCTACAAGGTTGTCACAGGGAAACTCCAGGAGAAGGGCGCATACCCAGACGCGGAAGAGAGACTCCGAGCTGCACAGCTACTCTTCCCGACCCACCCTGCCATCTCGTGGGTCCGGGAGGAGTGGACCGGAGAAGTGGCCCCGTTCACGGAGGCGGAAATCTTGGCCGCAGCAGACCGGATCAAGATCGGGAAAGCCCCCGGTCCGGATGGGATCCCCCCGGTCGTGGTCAGGATGTTCCTGCGAGTGCAGACGAAGGCCGCCACGGCACTGATGAGCGGCCTACTGCAGAGAGGAGTGTTTCCAACGGAATGGAAGAGGGCCTCTTTGGTGCTCATCCCGAAGCCAAAGAAGAAGGAAACTGATGCAGCAACGTACAGACCGATCTGCCTCCTCGATGTCATGGGCAAAGTCTATGAGAGATTACTCCTCAACCGGCTCGAACGTGACCTCGGGGAGGGGGAGGGTCTGAGCGTGGACCAATTCGGCTTTCGGAAGGGAAGATCGACGGTGGATGCAGTTCGCCGCGTCATCCAGCTGGCCACGGAAGAAGAGGCAAGGTGCCAAAGCTACCGGGACAAGCCGTTCAGCGCACTGATCGCCATCGACGTGCAGAACGCCTTCAACTCTGCGCCATGGCCGGGCATCATGTCAGCCCTAGTCAGGAAGGGGATAGACTCTCACATCATTAACATCGTGAAGAGCTACCTCTCCGACAGGAAGCTGGAAGTGGGCCTGGGCCAGGAGCTGGAGGTGACCTGCGGAGTGCCGCAAGGCTCTATTCTGGGGCCCACGCTGTGGAACTGCTTTTACGATGAGATGCTGCGACTCCGCATCCCACATACCAACCTGGTGGGATACGCGGACGACCTCATAGCAGTTGTCACAGCCAAGAACAAGGCGGACCTGGAAGAACACGGGAGCCACGCTCTCGCGAAGATCCTCGAGAAGGCGACACTCATGGGCATCACCATCGCGGCCCATAAGACGGAGGCGATCGTGGCGCGCGGCCGAAGAAAGATCAAGGCGGCAACGTTCACCGCGGGGGGGCAGACCATCGCCACCAAAGACGAGATGAGGTACCTGGGAGTCATTCTCAACAGGAACCTATCTATGTCGGCCCACGTGGACTTTGCCGCAGAGAAGGCTGCACGGGCCATGAGGAAACTTATGAGCCTGATGCCGAATAAGAAGGGCCCGGAACAGAAGGCCAGAAGGATCCTTGCCTCGGCGGTCTATTCCGTAGTTTTGTACGCCTGCCCGGCGTGGGAGACTGCGGTTGGACACGCGAACCACCGATCCAAGATCGAAAGGGTGCAAAGGGTGATTAACATCAGGATCACCCAAGCATACCGGACAGCGTCCTCGAGTGCCTTGTGCGTCGTCGCGGGATACCCTCCGGCGGGCCTCATGATTGAGGGTCGTTGCAGGGTGTACCGGGAGGGGACACAGGGAAGAGCAGACATCGAGAAGGACATCTTGGAAAAGTGGCAGAGAAGCTGGGACGACTCGCCGACAGGCAAGTGGACGAGGAAGCTCATCCCTAACATCAAGGCGTGGCTGGAAAGGACTGCCGGGATGACGGATTATTTCTTGACCCAGTTCCTGACCGGCCACGGGAACTTCAAGACATACCTAGCCCGGATAGGGAAAGCAGAGAACATCTTCTGCGACCATTGTGGCCAAACCGATGGTCCCGGCCACGCGGTACTCGAGTGCCCCCGATGGGACGCACCCCGGAGGGAGGCGCAGAGGGCCATAGGTCGGGACCTAACGCCGGAAACAGTGGTCACCCTGATGGCTGGATCCGAGGCTAGGTGGAAGATCCTGCATTCTCTCGTGAAGAACATCCTCGCGGAGAAAGAAAAAGAAGAGCAGGAGTTCTTGAACGGAGCAACATGAAGGAAGAAGAAATGAAGAAAAGGAGAGAGAGTGAGAGACACACCCAACGAAACATGGACTCGACAACCAAAGAAAATATACCCCAGGAGGGTTCCGCCGCAGGCGGGGAATCCCTCCTCCCGACAACATCCGGGAGCAGCTCCAAAGGTTCTGGGGGGAGCAGAGCCCATGGCGTGAAAGGAAAGTCCGCCAGGCGCGATCAGCGAGAAGCTGAAAGAGCGAGCGCCTGGCGGGCTAAACACCGAAGAGACCGGTCGTCGGAGCCCAAAGATCTGGAGCCGGCGACCGAGGAGAAGAAGAAGAACACCAAAGAAGACGAAGAAGAACACCAGACCAGGAACATCAAGACCGTCCTGAAGAAGGATGATCCAGAGGCTGGCCCCTCGGAAGAAACCTCTCCCAAGACCACCTGGGTGAGGCAACTGTGGGTCCGTGGATCGACCCTCTTCAGGAAAAAGAAGAAGAAGGCGGAGGGCACCGAAGATCAAGCCCTCCCCACAGAAGAAGAGGGGACCAGCCGAGATCCCGCGGCAACATACCGGGCCCTCGAAGAGACATATCAACTGTCTCGAATCGAGGAGTCGGGGAACCTGGAGAGGGCTCTCCGGCACATAACAAGAAATCTGCACCCGAATGGCGATAAGATCTGCTACAAGCCTTCGGAAGACCACGACATCATGCAACTGTTATGTGCCAATCTACCAGATGATCCGGAACAACTGCTGACACTGGTAGAGAGAGCCTACGCCAGGCGAGGTAGGACGCTCAATAGGGAGCGGGTCTACCGAAACCACGTTCGGGCCAACGGAAGAACGGCAATGGACCCGACGAAGCAGTTCCCCGACTGCTACTACAAGACCTGGCAGCCCTGATATGTTGCCGTAGGGGAGACCTCCCCGTCTTTGAAGTAATGCCTCGCGGCGGTTCCGAAGACGGGCGAGAGGGTGGAGTTTTAGTGGGTATGGTTGGCAGCCGACCGAGTCGCCACACTATTCAATACGTGCGAGGAAACAATGCCGCAGTATCGAATGTCCTTAACGGATTTCTCCACCTTAAAAAAAAAAAAAAAAAAAAAAAAAAAAAAAAAAAAAAAAAAAAAAAAAGGTTAGGTTAGGTTAGGTTCAGGTTTGGTTCGGTAACGTCAAAGTCATGTTTAGTTAGGTTAGTTTATTTAAAGGTTAGGTTAGGTTTCGCTTCAGGTTTGGTTTAGTACGGCAGGTAAGTCAAAAGCGACTGTCGCGTGCACGAATTCACGCGCTGGGTGCTTCCCTTTCCTCGTCAACAGACATACCATGTTGAAAACACCGGTTCTCGTCCGATCAACGAAGCTAAGCAACATCGGCACTGGTCAGTACTGGGTGGGTGACCGCTTGAAAACACCACGTTCCGTTGGCAACGTTGCTTTTTGCATTTGCCTTTATTTTTTTGCATCTTTCTTATCGCTGGTTGACCCCAAGGGGATCACAGCGTTCGGCTAGGCGTGCGGTAATGCTTTCGGAACGAAAGCGTCAGGTTTATGATATTAGCGTTAAGTACAGTCGTGTTAAGATTCGTTGCATTAGACTTAACTAGTATCGGTTCGGTCAGGTGGGTTTAGTTAGGTTCCGGTAAGGCTTGGTTTTGTTTAGTAAGGTTGGGTTAGGTTAGGTTAGGTTAGGTTAAGTTAGATTAGGTTAGGTTAGGTTAGGTTAGGTAAGGTTAGGTAAGGTTCTGGTTTGGTTAGGTACGTCCAAGTCATGTTTAGTTAGTTTAGTTTATTTAAAGGTTAGGTTAGGTTTAGCTTCTGGTTTGGTTTGGTACGTCAGGTAAGTCAAAAGCGACTGTAGCGTGCACGAATGCACGCGCTGGGTGCGTCCCTTTCCTCGTCAACGGCCATACCATGTTGAAAACACCGGCTCTCGTCCGATAACCGAAGTAAAGCAACATCGGGCGTGGTCAGTACTTGGATGTGTGACCGCTTGGGAACACCACGTGCCGTTGACAACGAAGCTTTTTGCATTTGCTTATATTTAATTTTTTGCAACTTCCTAATCCCAAGGGGAACACAGCGTTCGGCTAGGCGTGCGGTAATGCTATCGGAACGAAAGCGTCAGGTTTATGATATTATCGTTAAGTTCAGTCGTGTTAAGATTCGTTGCATTAGACTTAACTAGTATCGGTTCGGTCTGGTTGGTTAGTTTAGGTTCCGGTAAGGCTTGGTTGAGATTTAGTAAGGTAAGGTTAGGTTAGGTTAGGTTAGGTTAGGTAAGGGTAGGTTAGGTGAGGTTAGGTTAGGTTAGGTTAGGTTAGGTTCAGGTTTGGTTCGGTAACGTCAAAGTCATGTTTAGTTAGGTTAGTTAATTTAAAGGTTAGGTTAGGTTTAGCTTCAGATTGGTTTGGTACGGCAGGTAAGTCAAAAGCGACTGTCGCGTGCACGAATTCACGCGCTGGGTGCTTCCCTTTCCTCGTCAACAGACATACCATGTTGAAAACACCGGTTCTCGTCCGATCAACGAAGCTAAGCAACATCGGCACTGGTCAGTACTGGGTGGGTGACCGCTTGAAAACACCACGTTCCGTTGGCAACGTTGCTTTTTGCATTTGCCTTTTTTTTTTGCATCTTTCTAATCGCTGGTTGACCCCAAGAGGATCACAGCGTTCGGCTAGGCGTGCGGTAATGCTATCGGAA
Source organism: Nemoura dubitans (assembly GCA_921293005.1). NCBI lineage: Eukaryota > Metazoa > Arthropoda > Insecta > Plecoptera > Nemouridae > Nemoura > Nemoura dubitans. The sequence continues at coordinate 22,699,721 of OV121076.1, forward strand.
CGAAAGCGTCAGGTTTATGATATTAGCGTTAAGTTCAGTCGTGTTAAGATTCGTTGCATTAGACTTAACTAGTATCGGTTCGGTCAGGTGGGTTTAGTTAGGTTCCGGTAAGGCTTGGTTTTGTTTAGTAAGGTTGGGTTAGGTTAGGTTAGGTTAGGTTAAGTTAGGTTAGGTTAGGTTAGGTTAGGTTAGGTAAGGTTAGGTTAGGTTCTGGTTTGGTTAGGTACGTCCAAGTCATGTTTAGTTAGTTTAGTTTATTTAAAGGTTAGGTTAGGTTTAGCTTCAGGTTTGGTTTGGTACGTCAGGTAAGTCAAAAGCGACTGTAGCGTGCACGAATGCACGCGCTGGGTGCGTCCCTTTCCTCGTCAACGGCCATACCATGTTGAAAACACCGGCTCTCGTCCGATAACCGAAGTAAAGCAACATCGGGCGTGGTCAGTACTTGGATATGTGACCGCTTGGGAACACCACGTGCCGTTGACAACGAAGCTTTTTGCATTTGCTTATATTTAATTTTTTGCAACTTCCTAATCCCAAGGGGAACACAGCGTTCGGCTAGGCGTGCGGTAATGCTATCGGAACGAAAGCGTCAGGTTTATGATATTATCGTTAAGTTCAGTCGTGTTAAGATTCGTTGCATTAGACTTAACTAGTATCGGTTCGGTCTGGTTGGTTAGTTTAGGTTCCGGTAAGGCTTGGTTGAGATTTAGTAAGGTAAGGTTAGGTTAGGTTAGGTTAGGTTAGGTAAGGGTAGGTTAGGTGAGGTTAGGTTAGGTTAGGTTAGGTTAGGTTCAGGTTTGGTTCGGTAACGTCAAAGTCATGTTTAGTTAGGTTAGTTAATTTAAAGGTTAGGTTAGGTTTAGCTTCAGATTGGTTTGGTACGGCAGGTAAGTCAAAAGCGACTGTCGCGTGCACGAATTCACGCGCTGGGTGCTTCCCTTTCCTCGTCAACAGACATACCATGTTGAAAACACCGGTTCTCGTCCGATCAACGAAGCTAAGCAACATCGGCACTGGTCAGTACTGGGTGGGTGACCGCTTGAAAACACCACGTTCCGTTGGCAACGTTGCTTTTTGCATTTGCCTTTTTTTTTTTGCATCTTTCTAATCGCTGGTTGACCCCAAGAGGATCACAGCGTTCGGCTAGGCGTGCGGTAATGCTATCGGAACGAAAGCGTCAGGTTTATGATATTAGCGTTAAGTTCAGTCGTGTTAAGATTCGTTGCATTAGACTTAACTAGTATCGGTTCGGTCAGGTGGGTTTAGTTAGGTTCCGGTAAGGCTTGGTTTTGTTTAGTAAGGTTGGGTTAGGTTAGGTTAGGTTAGGTTAAGTTAGGTTAGGTTAGGTTAGGTTAGGTTAGGTTAGGTAAGGTTAGGTCAGGTTCTGGTTTGGTTAGGTACGTCCAAGTCATGTTTAGTTAGTTTAGTTTATTTAAAGGTTAGGTTAGGTTTAGCTTCAGGTTTGGTTTGGTACGTCAGGTAAGTCAAAAGCGACTGTAGCGTGCACGAATGCACGCGCTGGGTGCGTCCCTTTCCTCGTCAACGGCCATACCATGTTGAAAACACCGGCTCTCGTCCGATAACCGAAGTAAAGCAACATCGGGCGTGGTCAGTACTTGGATGTGTGACCGCTTGGGAACACCACGTGCCGTTGACAACGAAGCTTTTTGCATTTGCTTATATTTAATTTTTTGCAACTTCCTTATCGCTAAGGGGGTTAAGGCTTAGCGCCAAGGGGAACACAGCGTTCGGCTAGGCGTGCGGTAATGCTATCGGAACGAAAGCGTCAGGTTTATGATATTATCGTTAAGTTCAGTCGTGTTTAGATTCGTTGCATTAGACTTAACTAGTATCGGTTCGGTCAGGATGGTTAGTTTAGGTTCCGGTAAGGCTTGGTTGAGATTAAGTAAGGTTAGGTTAGGTTAGGTTAGGTTAGGTTAGGTAAGGTTAGGTTAGGTGAGGTTAGGTTAGGTTAGGTTTGGTTAGGTTCAGGTTTGGTTCGGTTACGTCAAAATCATATTTAGTTAGGTTAGTTTATTTAAAGGTTAGGTTAGGTTTAGCTTCAGGTTTGGTTTGGTACGGCAGTTAAGTCAAAAGCGACTGTCGCGTGCACGAATTCAAGCGCTGGGTGCTTCCCTTTCCTCGTCAACAGACATACCATGTTGAAAACACCGGTTCTCGTCCAATCAACGAAGCTAAACAACATCGGCACTGGTCAGTACTGGGTGGGTGACCGCTTGAAAACACCACGTTCCGTTGGCAACGTTGCTTTTTGCATTTGCCTTTTTTTTTGCATCTTTCTTATCGCTGGTTGACCCCAAGGGGATCACAGCGTTCGGCTAGGCGTGCGGTAATGCTATCGGAACGAAAGCGTCAGGTTTATGATATTAGCGTTAAGTTCAGTCGTGTTAAGATTCGTTGCATTAGACTTGACTAGTATCGGTTCGGTCAGGTGGGTTTAGTTAGGTTCCGGTAAGGCTCGGTTTTGTTTAGTAAGGTTGGGTTAGGTTAGGTTAGGTTAGGTTAAGTTAGGTTAGGTTAGGTTAGGTAAGGTTAGGTAAGGTAAGGTAAGGTAAGGTTCTGGTTTGGTTAGGTACGTCCAAGTCATGTTTAGTTAGTTTAGTTTATTTAAAGGTTAGGTTAGGTTTAGCTTCAGGTTTGGTTTGGTACGTCAGGTAAGTCAAAAGCGACTGTAGCGTGCACGAATGCACGCGCTGGGTGCGTCCCTTACCTCTTTAACGGCCATACCATGTTGAAAACACCGGCTCTCGTCCGATAACCGAAGTAAAGCAACATCGGGCGTGGTCAGTACTTGGATGTGTGACCGCTTGGGAACACCACGGACCGTTGACAACGAAGCTTTTTGCATTTGCTTATATTTAATTTTTTGCAACTTCCTAATCGCTGGTGGATCCCAAGGGGAACACAGCGTTCGGCTAGGCGTGCGGTAATGCTATCGGAACGAAAGCGTCAGGTTTATGATATTATCGTTAAGTTCATTCGTGTTAAGATTCGTTGCATTAGACTTAACTAGTATCGATTCGGTCAGGATGGTTAGTTTAGGTTCCGGTAAGGCTTGGTTGAGATTTAGTAAGGTTAGGTTAGGTTAGGTTAGGTTAGGTTAGGTAAGGTTAGGTTAGGTGAGGTTAGGTTAGGTTAGGTTAGGTTAGGTTCAGGTTTGGTTCGGTAACGTCAAAGTCATGTTTAGTAAGGTTAGTTTATTTAAAGGTTAGGTTAGGTTTAGCTTCAGGTTTGGTTTGGTACGGCAGGTAAGTCAAAAGCGACTGTCGCGTGCACGAATTCACGCGCTGGGTGCTTCCCTTTCCTCGTCAACAGACATACCATGTTGAAAACACCGGTTCTCGTCCGATCAACGAAGCTAAGCAACATCGGCACTGGTCAGTACTGGGTGGGTGACCGCTTGAAAACACCACGTTCCGTTGGCAACGTTGCTTTTCGCATTTGCCTTTTTTTTTTGCATCTTTCTTATCGCTGAGTGACCCCAAGGGGATCACAGCGTTCGGCTAGGCGTGCGGTAATGCTATCGGAACGAAAGCGTCAGGTTTATGATATTAGCGTTAAGTTCAGTCGTGTTAAGATTCGTTGCATTAGACTTAACTAGTATCGGTTCGGTCAGGTGGGTTTAGTTAGGTTCCGGTAAGGCTTGGTTTTGTTTAGTAAGGTTGGGTTAGGTTAGGTTAGGTTAGGTTAAGTTAGGTTAGGTTAGGTTAGGTTAGGTTAGGTAAGGTTAGGTAAGGTTCTGGTTTGGTTAGGTACGTCTAAGTCATATTTAGTTAGTTTAGTTTATTTAAAGGTTAGGTTATGTTTAGCTTCAGGTTTGGTTTGGTATGTCAGGTAAGTCAAAAGCGACTGTAGCGTGCACGAATGCACGCGCTGGGTGCGTCCCTTTCCTCGTCAACGGCCATACCATGTTGAAAACACCGGCTCTCGTCCGATAACCGAAGTAAAGCAACATCGGGCGTGGTCAGTACTTGGATGTGTGACCGCTTGGGAACACCACGTGCCGTTGACAACGAAGCTTTTTGCATTTGCTTATATTTAATTTTTTGCAACTTCCTAATCCCAAGGGGAACACAGCGTTCGGCTAGGCGTGCGGTAATGCTATCGGAACGAAAGCGTCAGGTTTATGATATTATCGTTAAGTTCAGTCGTGTTAAGATTCGTTGCATTAGACTTAACTAGTATCGGTTCGGTCAGGATGGTTAGTTTAGGTTCCGGTAAGGCTTGGTTGAGATTTAGTAAGGTTGGGTTAGGTTAGGTTAGGTTAGGTTAGGTAAGGTTAGGTTAGGTGAGGTTAGGTTAGGTTAAGTTAGGTTAGGTTCAGGTTTGGTTCGGTAACGTCAAAGTCATGTTTAGTTAGGTTAGTTTATTGAAAGGTTAGGGTAGGTTTAGCTTCAGGTTTGGTTTGGTACGGCAGGTAAGTCAAAAGCGACTGTTGCGTGCACGAATGCACGCGCTGGGTGCGTCCCTTTCCTCGTCAAAGGCCATACCATGTTGAAAACACCGGCTCTCGTCCGATAACCGAAGTAAAGCAACATCGGGCGTGGTCAGTACTTGGATGTGTGACCGCTTGGGAACACCACGTGCCGTTGACAACGAAGCTTTTTGCATTTGCTTATATTTAATTTTTTGCAACTTCCTAATCGCTGGTGGATCCCAAGGGGAACACAGCGTTCGGCTAGGCGGGCGGTAATGCTATCGGAACGAAAGCGTCAGGTTTATGATATTATCGTTAAGTTCAGTCGTGTTAAGATTCGTTGCATTAGACTTAACTAGTATTGGTTCGGTCAGGATGGTTAGTTTAGGTTCCGGTAAGGCTTGGTTGAAATTTAGTAAGGTAAGGTTAGGTTAGGTTAGGTTAGGTTAGGTTAGGTAAGGTTAGGTTAGGTGAGGTTAGGTTAGGTTAGGTTAGGTTAGGTTCAGGTTTGGTTCGGTAACGTCAAAGTCATGTTTAGTTAGGTTAGTTTATTTAAAGGTTAGGTTAGGTTTAGCTTCAGATTGGTTTGGTACGGCAGGTAAGTCAAAAGCGACTGTCGCGTGCACGAATTCACGCGCTGGGTGCTTCCCTTTCCTCGTCAACAGACATACCATGTTGAAAACACCGGTTCTCGTCCGATCAACGAAGCTAAGCAACATCGGCACTGGTCAGTACTGGGTGGGTGACCGCTTGAAAACACCACGTTCCGTTGGCAACGTTGCTTTTTGCATTTGCCTTTTTTTTTTGCATCTTTCTTATCGCTGGTTGACCCCAAGGGGATCACAGCGTTCGGCTAGGCGTGCGGTAATGCTATCGGAACGAAAGCGTCAGGTTTATGATATTAGCGTTAAGTTCAGTCGTGTTAAGATTCGTTGCATTAGACTTAACTAGTATCGGTTCGGTCAGGTGGGTTTAGTTAGGTTCCGGTAAGGCTTGGTTTTGTTTAGTAAGGTTGGGTTAGGTTAGGTTAGGTTAGGTTAAGTTAGGTTAGGTTAGGTAAGGTTAGGTTAGGTAAGGTTAGGTAAGGTTCTGGTTTGGTTGGGTACGTCCAAATCATGTTTAGTTAGTTTAGTTTATTTAAAGGTTAGGTTAGGTTTAGCTTCAGGTTTGGTTTGGTACGTCAGGTAAGTCAAAAGCGACTGTAGCGTGCACGAATGCACGCGCTGGGTGCGTCCCTTTCCTCGTCAACGGCCATACCATGTTGAAAACACCGGCTCTCGTCCGATAACCGAAGTAAAGCAACATCGGGCGTGGTCAGTACTTGGATGTGTGACCGCTTGGGAACACCACGTGCCGTTGACAACGAAGCTTTTTGCATTTGCTTATATTTAATTTTTTGCAACTTCCTAATCGCTGGTGGATCCCAAGGGGAACACAGCGTTCGGCTAGGCGTGCGGTAATGCTATCGGAACGAAAGCGTCAGGTTTATGATATTATCGTTAAGTTCAGTCGTGTTAAGATTCGTTGCATTAGACTTAACTAGTATCGGTTCGGTCAGGATGGTTAGTTTAGGTTCCGGTAAGGCTTGGTTGAGATTTAGTAAGGTTGGGTTAGGTTAGGTTAGGTTAGGTTAGGTAAGGTTAGGTTAGGTGAGGTTAGGTTAGGTTAAGTTAGGTTAGGTTTAGGTTTGGTTCGGTAACGTCAAAGTCAAGTTTAGTTAGGTTAGTTTATTTAAAGGTTAGGTTAGGTTTAGCTTCAGATTGGTTTGGTACGGCAGGTAAGTCAAAAGCGACTGTCGCGTGCACGAATTCACGCGCTGGGTGCTTCCCTTTCCTCGTCAACAGACATACCATGTTGAAAACACCGGTTCTCGTCCGATCAACGAAGCTAAGCAACATCGGCACTGGTCAGTACTGGGTGGGTGACCGCTTGAAAACACCACGTTCCGTTGGCAACGTTGCTTTTTGCATTTGCCTTTTTTTTTTTGCATCTTTCTTATCGCTGGTTGACCCCAAGGGGATCACAAGCGTTCGGCTAGGCGTGCGGTAATGCTATCGGAACGAAAGCGTCAGGTTTATGATATTAGCGTTAAGTTCAGTCGTGTTAAGATTCCTTGCATTAGACTTAACTAGTATCGGTTCGGTCAGGTGGGTTTAGTTAGGTTCCGGTAAGGCTTGGTTTTGTTTAGTAAGGTTGGGTTAGGTTAGGATAGGTTAGGTTAAGTTAGGTTAGGTTAGGTTAGGTTAGGTTAGGTAAGGTTAGGTGAGGTTCTGGTTTGGTTAGGTACGTCCAAGTCATGTTTAGTTAGTTTAGTTTATTTAAAGGTAAGGTTAGGTTTAGCTTCAGGTTTGGTATGGTACGTCAGGTAAGTCAAAAGCGACTGTAGCGTGCACGAATGCACGCGCTGGGTGCGTCCCTTTCCTCGTCAACGGCCATACCATGTTGAAAACACCGGCTCTCGTCCGATAACCGCAGTAAAGCAACATCGGGCGTGGTCAGTACTTGGATGTGTGACCGCTTGGGAACACCACGTGCCGTTGACAACGAAGCTTTTTGCATTTGCTTATATTGAATTTTTTGCAACTTCCTAATCGCTGGTGGATCCCAAGGGGAACACAGCGTTCGGCTAGGCGTGCGGTAATGCTATCGGAACGAAAGCGTCAGGTTTATGATATTATCGTTAAGTTCAGTCGTGTTAAGATTCGTTGCATTAGACTTAACTAGTATCGGTTCGGTCAGGATGGTTAGTTTAGGTTCCGGTAAGGCTTGGTTGAGATTTAGTAAGGTAAGGTTAGGTTAGGTTAGGTTAGGTTAGATTAGGTTAGGTTAGGTGAGGTTAGGTTAGGTTAGGTTAGGTTAGGTTCAGGTTTGGTTCGGTAACGTCAAAGTCATGTTTAGTTAGGTTAGTTTATTTAAAGGTTATGTAAGGTTTAGCTTCAGATTGGTTTGGTACGGCAGGTAAGTCAAAAGCGACTGTCGCGTGCACGAATTCACGCGCTGGGTGCTTCCCTTTCCTCGTCAACAGACATACCATGTTGAAAACACCGGTTCTCGTCCGATCAACGAAGCTAAGCAACATCGGCACTGGTCAGTACTGGGTGGGTGACCGCTTGAAAACACCACGTTCCGTTGGCAACGTTGCTTTTTGCATTTGCCTTTTTTTTTTGCATCTTTCTTATCGCTGGTTGACCCCAAGGGGATCACAGCGTTCGGCTAGGCGTGCGGTAATGCTATCGGAACGAAAGCGTCAGGTTTATGATATTAGCGTTAAGTTCAGTCGTGTTAAGATTCGTTGCATTAGACTTAAATAGTATCGGTTCGGTCAGGTGGGTTTAGTTAGGTTCCGGTAAGGCTTGGTTTTGTTTAGTAAGGTTGGGTTAGGTTAGGTTAGGTTAGGTTAAGTTAGGTTAGGTAAGGTTAGGTTAGGTTAGGTTAGGTAAGGTTAGGTGAGGTTCTGGTTTGGTTAGGTACGTCCAAGTCATGTTTAGTTAGTTTAGTTTATTTAAAGGTTAGGTTAGGTTTAGCTTCAGGTTTGGTGTGGTACGTCAGGTAAGTCAAAAGCGACTGTAGCGTGCACGAATGCACGCGCTGGGTGCGTCCCTTTCCTCGTCAACGGCCATACCATGTTAAAAACACCGGCTCTCGTCCGATAACCGAAGTAAAGCAACATCGGGCGTGGTCAGTACTTGGATGTGTGACCGCTTGGGAACACCACGTGCCGTTAACAACGAAGCTTTTTGCATTTGCTTATATTTAATTTTTTTGCAACTTCCTAATCGCTGGTGGATCCCAAGGGGAACACAGCGTTCGGCTATGCGTGCGGTAATGCTATCGGAACGAAAGCGTCAGGTTTATGATATTATCGTTAAGTTCAGTCGTATTAAGATTCGTTGCATTAGACTTAACTAGTATCGGTTCGGTCAGGATGGTTAGTTTAGGTTCCGGTAAGGCTTGGTTGAGATTTAGTAAGGTTAGGTTAGGTTAGGTTAGGTTAGGTTAGGTTAGGTTAGGTAAGGTTAGGTTAGGTGAGGTTAGGTTAGGTGAGGTGGTTTAGGTTAGGTTATGTTAGGTTCAGGTTTGGTTCGGTAACGTCAAAGTCATGTTTAGTTAGGTTAGTTTATTTAAAGGTTAGGTTAGGTTTAGCTTCAGGTTCGGTTTGGTACGGCAGGAAAGTCAAAAGCGACTGTCGCGTGCACGAATTCACGCGCTGGGTGCTTCCCTTTCCTCGTCAACAGACATACCATGTTGAAAACACCGGTTCTCATCCGATCAACGAAGCTAAGCAACATCGGCACTGGTCAGTACTGGGTGGGTGACCGCTTGAAATCACCACGTTCCGTTGGCAACGTTGCTTTTTGCATTTGCCTTTTCTTTTTTGCATCTTTCTTATCGCTGGTTGACCCCAAGGGGATCACAGCGTTCGGCTAGGCGTGCGGTAATGCTATCGGAACGAAAGCGTCAGGTTTATGATATTAGCGTTAAGTTCAGTCGTGTTAAGATTCGTTGCATTTGACTTAACTAGAATCGGTTCGGTCAGGTGGGTTTAGTAAGGTTCCGGTAAGGCTTGGTTTTGTTTAGCAAGGTTGGGTTAGGTTAGGTTAGGTTAGGTTAAGTTAGGTTAGGTTAGGTTAGGTTAGGTTAGGTAAGGTTAGGTAAGGTTCTGGTTTGGTTAGGTACGTCCAAGTCATGTTTAGTTAGTTTAGTTTATTTAAAGGTTAGGTTAGGTTTGGCTTCAGGTTTGGTTTGGTACGTCAGGTAAGTCAAAAGCGACTGTAGCGTGCACGAATGCACGCGCTGGGTGCGTCCCTTTCCTCGTCAACGGCCATACCATGTTGAAAACACCGGCTCTCGTCCGATAACCGAAGTAAAGCAACATCGGGCGTGGTCAGTACTTGGATGTGTGACCGCTTGGGAACACCACGTGCCGTTGACAACGAAGCTTTTTGCATTTGCTTATATTTAATTTTTTGCAACTTCCTAATCGCTGGTGGATCCCAAGGGGTACACAGCATTCGGCTAGGCGTGCGGTAATGCTATCGGAACGAAAGCGTCAGGTTTATGATATTATCGTTAAGTTCAGTCGTGTTAAGATTCGTTGCATTAGACTTAACTAGTATTGGTTCGGTCAGGATGGTTAGTTTAGGTTCCGGTAAGGCTTGGTTGAAATTTAGTAAGGTAAGGTTAGGTTAGGTTAGGTTAGGTTAGGTTAGGTAAGGTTAGGTTAGGTGAGGTTAGGTTAGGTTAGGTTAGGGTAGGTTCAGGTTTGGTTCGGTAACGTCAAAGTCATGTTTAGTTAGGTTAGTTTATTTAAAGGTTAGGTTAGGTTTAGCTTCAGATTGGTTTGGTACGGCAGGTAAGTCAAAAGCGACTGTCGCGTGCACGAATTCACGCGCTGGGTGCTTCCCTTTCCTCGTCAACAGACATACCATGTTGAAAACACCGGTTCTCGTCCGATCAACGAAGCTAAGCAACATCGGCACTGGTCAGTACTGGGTGGGTGACCGCTTGAAAACACCACGTTCCGTTGGCAACGTTGCTTTTTGCATTTGCCTTTTTTTTTTGCATCTTTCTTATCGCTGGTTGACCCCAAGGGGATCACAGCGTTCGGCTAGGCGTGCGGTAATGCTATCGGAACGAAAGCGTCAGGTTTATGATATTAGCGTTAAGTTCAGTCGTGTTAAGATTCGTTGCATTAGACTTAACTAGTATCGGTTCGGTCAGGTGGGTTTAGTTAGGTTCCGGTAAGGCTTGGTTTTGTTTAGTAAGGTTGGGTTAGGTTAGGTTAGGTTAGGTTAAGTTAGGTTAGGTTAGGTAAGGTTAGGTTAGGTAAGGTTAGGTAAGGTTCTGGTTTGGTTGGGTACGTCCAAATCATGTTTAGTTAGTTTAGTTTATTTAAAGGTTAGGTTAGGTTTAGCTTCAGGTTTGGTTTGGTACGTCAGGTAAGTCAAAAGCGACTGTAGCGTGCACGAATGCACGCGCTGGGTGCGTCCCTTTCCTCGTCAACGGCCATACCATGTTGAAAACACCGGCTCTCGTCCGATAACCGAAGTAAAGCAACATCGGGCGTGGTCAGTACTTGGATGTGTGACCGCTTGGGAACACCACGTGCCGTTGACAACGAAGCTTTTTGCATTTGCTTATATTTAATTTTTTGCAACTTCCTAATCGCTGGTGGATCCCAAGGGGAACACAGCGTTCGGCTAGGCGTGCGGTAATGCTATCGGAACGAAAGCGTCAGGTTTATGATATTATCGTTAAGTTCAGTCGTGTTAAGATTCGTTGCATTAGACTTAACTAGTATCGGTTCGGTCAGGATGGTTAGTTTAGGTTCCGGTAAGGCTTGGTTGAGATTTAGTAAGGTTGGGTTAGGTTAGGTTAGGTTAGGTTAGGTAAGGTTAGGTTAGGTGAGGTTAGGTTAGGTTAAGTTAGGTTAGGTTTAGGTTTGGTTCGGTAACGTCAAAGTCAAGTTTAGTTAGGTTAGTTTATTTAAAGGTTAGGTTAGGTTTAGCTTCAGATTGGTTTGGTACGGCAGGTAAGTCAAAAGCGACTGTCGCGTGCACGAATTCACGCGCTGGGTGCTTCCCTTTCCTCGTCAACAGACATACCATGTTGAAAACACCGGTTCTCGTCCGATCAACGAAGCTAAGCAACATCGGCACTGGTCAGTACTGGGTGGGTGACCGCTTGAAAACACCACGTTCCGTTGGCAACGTTGCTTTTTGCATTTGCCTTTTTTTTTTTGCATCTTTCTTATCGCTGGTTGACCCCAAGGGGATCACAAGCGTTCGGCTAGGCGTGCGGTAATGCTATCGGAACGAAAGCGTCAGGTTTATGATATTAGCGTTAAGTTCAGTCGTGTTAAGATTCCTTGCATTAGACTTAACTAGTATCGGTTCGGTCAGGTGGGTTTAGTTAGGTTCCGGTAAGGCTTGGTTTTGTTTAGTAAGGTTGGGTTAGGTTAGGATAGGTTAGGTTAAGTTAGGTTAGGTTAGGTTAGGTTAGGTTAGGTAAGGTTAGGTGAGGTTCTGGTTTGGTTAGGTACGTCCAAGTCATGTTTAGTTAGTTTAGTTTATTTAAAGGTAAGGTTAGGTTTAGCTTCAGGTTTGGTATGGTACGTCAGGTAAGTCAAAAGCGACTGTAGCGTGCACGAATGCACGCGCTGGGTGCGTCCCTTTCCTCGTCAACGGCCATACCATGTTGAAAACACCGGCTCTCGTCCGATAACCGCAGTAAAGCAACATCGGGCGTGGTCAGTACTTGGATGTGTGACCGCTTGGGAACACCACGTGCCGTTGACAACGAAGCTTTTTGCATTTGCTTATATTGAATTTTTTGCAACTTCCTAATCGCTGGTGGATCCCAAGGGGAACACAGCGTTCGGCTAGGCGTGCGGTAATGCTATCGGAACGAAAGCGTCAGGTTTATGATATTATCGTTAAGTTCAGTCGTGTTAAGATTCGTTGCATTAGACTTAACTAGTATCGGTTCGGTCAGGATGGTTAGTTTAGGTTCCGGTAAGGCTTGGTTGAGATTTAGTAAGGTAAGGTTAGGTTAGGTTAGGTTAGGTTAGATTAGGTTAGGTTAGGTGAGGTTAGGTTAGGTTAGGTTAGGTTAGGTTCAGGTTTGGTTCGGTAACGTCAAAGTCATGTTTAGTTAGGTTAGTTTATTTAAAGGTTATGTAAGGTTTAGCTTCAGATTGGTTTGGTACGGCAGGTAAGTCAAAAGCGACTGTCGCGTGCACGAATTCACGCGCTGGGTGCTTCCCTTTCCTCGTCAACAGACATACCATGTTGAAAACACCGGTTCTCGTCCGATCAACGAAGCTAAGCAACATCGGCACTGGTCAGTACTGGGTGGGTGACCGCTTGAAAACACCACGTTCCGTTGGCAACGTTGCTTTTTGCATTTGCCTTTTTTTTTTGCATCTTTCTTATCGCTGGTTGACCCCAAGGGGATCACAGCGTTCGGCTAGGCGTGCGGTAATGCTATCGGAACGAAAGCGTCAGGTTTATGATATTAGCGTTAAGTTCAGTCGTGTTAAGATTCGTTGCATTAGACTTAAATAGTATCGGTTCGGTCAGGTGGGTTTAGTTAGGTTCCGGTAAGGCTTGGTTTTGTTTAGTAAGGTTGGGTTAGGTTAGGTTAGGTTAGGTTAGGTTAGGTTAGGTAAGGTTAGGTTAGGTTAGGTTAGGTAAGGTTAGGTGAGGTTCTGGTTTGGTTAGGTACGTCCAAGTCATGTTTAGTTAGTTTAGTTTATTTAAAGGTTAGGTTAGGTTTAGCTTCAGGTTTGGTGTGGTACGTCAGGTAAGTCAAAAGCGACTGTAGCGTGCACGAATGCACGCGCTGGGTGCGTCCCTTTCCTCGTCAACGGCCATACCATGTTAAAAACACCGGCTCTCGTCCGATAACCGAAGTAAAGCAACATCGGGCGTGGTCAGTACTTGGATGTGTGACCGCTTGGGAACACCACGTGCCGTTAACAACGAAGCTTTTTGCATTTGCTTATATTTAATTTTTTTGCAACTTCCTAATCGCTGGTGGATCCCAAGGGGAACACAGCGTTCGGCTATGCGTGCGGTAATGCTATCGGAACGAAAGCGTCAGGTTTATGATATTATCGTTAAGTTCAGTCGTATTAAGATTCGTTGCATTAGACTTAACTAGTATCGGTTCGGTCAGGATGGTTAGTTTAGGTTCCGGTAAGGCTTGGTTGAGATTTAGTAAGGTTAGGTTAGGTTAGGTTAGGTTAGGTTAGGTTAGGTTAGGTAAGGTTAGGTTAGGTGAGGTTAGGTTAGGTGAGGTGGTTTAGGTTAGGTTATGTTAGGTTCAGGTTTGGTTCGGTAACGTCAAAGTCATGTTTAGTTAGGTTAGTTTATTTAAAGGTTAGGTTAGGTTTAGCTTCAGGTTCGGTTTGGTACGGCAGGAAAGTCAAAAGCGACTGTCGCGTGCACGAATTCACGCGCTGGGTGCTTCCCTTTCCTCGTCAACAGACATACCATGTTGAAAACACCGGTTCTCATCCGATCAACGAAGCTAAGCAACATCGGCACTGGTCAGTACTGGGTGGGTGACCGCTTGAAATCACCACGTTCCGTTGGCAACGTTGCTTTTTGCATTTGCCTTTTCTTTTTTGCATCTTTCTTATCGCTGGTTGACCCCAAGGGGATCACAGCGTTCGGCTAGGCGTGCGGTAATGCTATCGGAACGAAAGCGTCAGGTTTATGATATTAGCGTTAAGTTCAGTCGTGTTAAGATTCCTTGCATTAGACTTAACTAGTATCGGTTCGGTCAGGTGGGTTTAGTTAGGTTCCGGTAAGGCTTGGTTTTGTTTAGTAAGGTTGGGTTAGGTTAGGATAGGTTAGGTTAAGTTAGGTTAGGTTAGGTTAGGTTAGGTTAGGTAAGGTTAGGTGAGGTTCTGGTTTGGTTAGGTACGTCCAAGTCATGTTTAGTTAGTTTAGTTTATTTAAAGGTAAGGTTAGGTTTAGCTTCAGGTTTGGTATGGTACGTCAGGTAAGTCAAAAGCGACTGTAGCGTGCACGAATGCACGCGCTGGGTGCGTCCCTTTCCTCGTCAACGGCCATACCATGTTGAAAACACCGGCTCTCGTCCGATAACCGCAGTAAAGCAACATCGGGCGTGGTCAGTACTTGGATGTGTGACCGCTTGGGAACACCACGTGCCGTTGACAACGAAGCTTTTTGCATTTGCTTATATTGAATTTTTTGCAACTTCCTAATCGCTGGTGGATCCCAAGGGGAACACAGCGTTCGGCTAGGCGTGCGGTAATGCTATCGGAACGAAAGCGTCAGGTTTATGATATTATCGTTAAGTTCAGTCGTGTTAAGATTCGTTGCATTAGACTTAACTAGTATCGGTTCGGTCAGGATGGTTAGTTTAGGTTCCGGTAAGGCTTGGTTGAGATTTAGTAAGGTAAGGTTAGGTTAGGTTAGGTTAGGTTAGATTAGGTTAGGTTAGGTGAGGTTAGGTTAGGTTAGGTTAGGTTAGGTTAGGTTCAGGTTTGGTTCGGTAACGTCAAAGTCATGTTTAGTTAGGTTAGTTTATTTAAAGGTTATGTAAGGTTTAGCTTCAGATTGGTTTGGTACGGCAGGTAAGTCAAAAGCGACTGTCGCGTGCACGAATTCACGCGCTGGGTGCTTCCCTTTCCTCGTCAACAGACATACCATGTTGAAAACACCGGTTCTCGTCCGATCAACGAAGCTAAGCAACATCGGCACTGGTCAGTACTGGGTGGGTGACCGCTTGAAAACACCACGTTCCGTTGGCAACGTTGCTTTTTGCATTTGCCTTTTTTTTTTGCATCTTTCTTATCGCTGGTTGACCCCAAGGGGATCACAGCGTTCGGCTAGGCGTGCGGTAATGCTATCGGAACGAAAGCGTCAGGTTTATGATATTAGCGTTAAGTTCAGTCGTGTTAAGATTCGTTGCATTAGACTTAAATAGTATCGGTTCGGTCAGGTGGGTTTAGTTAGGTTCCGGTAAGGCTTGGTTTTGTTTAGTAAGGTTGGGTTAGGTTAGGTTAGGTTAGGTTAAGTTAGGTTAGGTAAGGTTAGGTTAGGTTAGGTTAGGTAAGGTTAGGTGAGGTTCTGGTTTGGTTAGGTACGTCCAAGTCATGTTTAGTTAGTTTAGTTTATTTAAAGGTTAGGTTAGGTTTAGCTTCAGGTTTGGTGTGGTACGTCAGGTAAGTCAAAAGCGACTGTAGCGTGCACGAATGCACGCGCTGGGTGCGTCCCTTTCCTCGTCAACGGCCATACCATGTTAAAAACACCGGCTCTCGTCCGATAACCGAAGTAAAGCAACATCGGGCGTGGTCAGTACTTGGATGTGTGACCGCTTGGGAACACCACGTGCCGTTAACAACGAAGCTTTTTGCATTTGCTTATATTTAATTTTTTTGCAACTTCCTAATCGCTGGTGGATCCCAAGGGGAACACAGCGTTCGGCTATGCGTGCGGTAATGCTATCGGAACGAAAGCGTCAGGTTTATGATATTATCGTTAAGTTCAGTCGTATTAAGATTCGTTGCATTAGACTTAACTAGTATCGGTTCGGTCAGGATGGTTAGTTTAGGTTCCGGTAAGGCTTGGTTGAGATTTAGTAAGGTTAGGTTAGGTTAGGTTAGGTTAGGTTAGGTTAGGTTAGGTAAGGTTAGGTTAGGTGAGGTTAGGTTAGGTGAGGTGGTTTAGGTTAGGTTATGTTAGGTTCAGGTTTGGTTCGGTAACGTCAAAGTCATGTTTAGTTAGGTTAGTTTATTTAAAGGTTAGGTTAGGTTTAGCTTCAGGTTCGGTTTGGTACGGCAGGAAAGTCAAAAGCGACTGTCGCGTGCACGAATTCACGCGCTGGGTGCTTCCCTTTCCTCGTCAACAGACATACCATGTTGAAAACACCGGTTCTCATCCGATCAACGAAGCTAAGCAACATCGGCACTGGTCAGTACTGGGTGGGTGTCCGCTTGAAATCACCACGTTCCGTTGGCAACGTTGCTTTTTGCATTTGCCTTTTCTTTTTTGCATCTTTCTTATCGCTGGTTGACCCCAAGGGGATCACAGCGTTCGGCTAGGCGTGCGGTAATGCTATCGGAACGAAAGCGTCAGGTTTATGATATTAGCGTTAAGTTCAGTCGTGTTAAGATTCGTTGCATTTGACTTAACTAGAATCGGTTCGGTCAGGTGGGTTTAGTAAGGTTCCGGTAAGGCTTGGTTTTGTTTAGCAAGGTTGGGTTAGGTTAGGTTAGGTTAGGTTAAGTTAGGTTAGGTTAGGTTAGGTTAGGTTAGGTAAGGTTAGGTAAGGTTCTGGTTTGGTTAGGTAAGTCCAAGTCATGTTTAGTTAGTTTAGTTTATTTAAAGGTTAGGTTAGGTTTGGCTTCAGGTTTGGTTTGGTACGTCAGGTAAGTCAAAAGCGACTGTAGCGTGCACGAATGCACGCGCTGGGTGCGTCCCTTTCCTCGTCAACGGCCATACCATGTTGAAAACACCGGCTCTCGTCCGATAACCGAAGTAAAGCAACATCGGGCGTGGTCAGTACTTGGATGTGTGACCGCTTGGGAACACCACGTGCCGTTGACAACGAAGCTTTTTGCATTTGCTTATATTTAATTTTTTGCAACTTCCTAATCGCTGGTGGATCCCAAGGGGTACACAGCATTCGGCTAGGCGTGCGGTAATGCTATCGGAACGAAAGCGTCAGGTTTATGATATTATCGTTAAGTTCAGTCGTGTTAAGATTCGTTGCATTAGACTTAACTAGTATTGGTTCGGTCAGGATGGTTAGTTTAGGTTCCGGTAAGGCTTGGTTGAAATTTAGTAAGGTAAGGTTAGGTTAGGTTAGGTTAGGTTAGGTTAGGTAAGGTTAGGTTAGGTGAGGTTAGGTTAGGTTAGGTTAGGTTAGGTTCAGGTTTGGTTCGGTAACGTCAAAGTCATGTTTAGTTAGGTTAGTTTATTTAAAGGTTAGGTTAGGTTTAGCTTCAGATTGGTTTGGTACGGCAGGTAAGTCAAAAGCGACTGTCGCGTGCACGAATTCACGCGCTGGGTGCTTCCCTTTCCTCGTCAACAGACATACCATGTTGAAAACACCGGTTCTCGTCCGATCAACGAAGCTAAGCAACATCGGCACTGGTCAGTACTGGGTGGGTGACCGCTTGAAAACACCACGTTCCGTTGGCAACGTTGCTTTTTGCATTTGCCTTTTTTTTTTGCATCTTTCTTATCGCTGGTTGACCCCAAGGGGATCACAGCGTTCGGCTAGGCGTGCGGTAATGCTATCGGAACGAAAGCGTCAGGTTTATGATATTAGCGTTAAGTTCAGTCGTGTTAAGATTCGTTGCATTAGACTTAACTAGTATCGGTTCGGTCAGGATGGTTAGTTTAGGTTCCGGTAAGGCTTGGTTGAGATTTAGTAAGGTTAGGTTAGGTTAGGTTAGGTTAGGTTAGGTTAGGTTAGGTAAGGTTAGGTTAGGTGAGGTTAGGTTAGGTGAGGTGGTTTAGGTTAGGTTATGTTAGGTTCAGGTTTGGTTCGGTAACGTCAAAGTCATGTTTAGTTAGGTTAGTTTATTTAAAGGTTAGGTTAGGTTTAGCTTCAGGTTCGGTTTGGTACGGCAGGAAAGTCAAAAGCGACTGTCGCGTGCACGAATTCACGCGCTGGGTGCTTCCCTTTCCTCGTCAACAGACATACCATGTTGAAAACACCGGTTCTCATCCGATCAACGAAGCTAAGCAACATCGGCACTGGTCAGTACTGGGTGGGTGACCGCTTGAAATCACCACGTTCCGTTGGCAACGTTGCTTTTTGCATTTGCCTTTTCTTTTTTGCATCTTTCTTATCGCTGGTTGACCCCAAGGGGATCACAGCGTTCGGCTAGGCGTGCGGTAATGCTATCGGAACGAAAGCGTCAGGTTTATGATATTAGCGTTAAGTTCAGTCGTGTTAAGATTCGTTGCATTTGACTTAACTAGAATCGGTTCGGTCAGGTGGGTTTAGTAAGGTTCCGGTAAGGCTTGGTTTTGTTTAGCAAGGTTGGGTTAGGTTAGGTTAGGTTAGGTTAAGTTAGGTTAGGTTAGGTTAGGTTAGGTTAGGTAAGGTTAGGTAAGGTTCTGGTTTGGTTAGGTACGTCCAAGTCATGTTTAGTTAGTTTAGTTTATTTAAAGGTTAGGTTAGGTTTGGCTTCAGGTTTGGTTTGGTACGTCAGGTAAGTCAAAAGCGACTGTAGCGTGCACGAATGCACGCGCTGGGTGCGTCCCTTTCCTCGTCAACGGCCATACCATGTTGTAAACACCGGCTCTCGTCCGATAACCGAAGTAAAGCAACATCGGGCGTGGTCAGTACTTGGATGTGTGACCGCTTGGGAACACCACGTGCCGTTGACAACGAAGCTTTTTGCATTTGCTTATATTTAATTTTTTGCAACTTCCTAATCGCTGGTGGATCCCAAGGGGTACACAGCATTCGGCTAGGCGTGCGGTAATGCTATCGGAACGAAAGCGTCAGGTTTATGATATTATCGTTAAGTACAGTCGTGTTAAGATTCGTTGCATTAGACTTAACTAGTATCGGGTCGGTCAGGATGGTTAGTTTAGGTTCCGGTAAGGCTTGGTTGAGATTAAGTAAGGTTAGTTTAGGTTAGTTTAGGTAAGGTAAGGTTAGGTTAGGTTAGGTTAGGTTAGGTTAGGTTAGGTTAGGTTAGGTTCAGGTTTGGTTCGGTAACGTCAAAGTCATGTTTAGTTAGGTTAGTTTATTTAAAGGTTAGGTTAGGTATAGCTTCAGGTTTGGTTTGGTACGGCAGGTAAGTCAAAAGCGACTGTCGCGTGCACGAATTCACGCGCTGGGTGCTTCCCTTTCCTCGTCAACAGACATACCATGTTGAAAACACCGGTTCTCGTCCGATCAACGAAGCTAAGCAACATCGGCACTGGTCAGTACTGGGTGGGTGACCGCTTGAAAACACCACGTTCCGTTGGCAACGTTGCTTTTTGCATATGCCTTTTTTTTTTGCATCTTTCTTATCGCTGGTTGACCCCAAGGGGATCACAGCGTTCGGCTAGGCGTGCGGTAATGCTATCGGAACGAAAGCGTCAGGTTTATGATATTAGCGTTAAGTTCAGTCGTGTTAAGATTCGTTGCATTAGACTTAACTAGTATCGGTTCGGTCAGGTGGGTTTAGTTAGGTTCCGGTAAGGCTTGGTTTTGTTTAGTAAGGTTGGGTTAGGTTAGGTTAGGTTAGGTTAAGTTAGGTTAGGTAAGGTTAGTTTGGGTTAGGTTAGGTAAGGTTAGATAAGGTTCTGGTTTGGTTAGGTACGTCCAAGTCATGTTTAATTAGTTTAGTTTATTTAAAGGTAAGTTTAGGTTTAGCTTCAGGTTTGGTTTGGTACGTCAGGTAAGTCAAAAGCGACTGTAGCGTGCACGAATGCACGCACTGGGTGCGTACCTTTCCTCGTCAACGGCCATACCATGTTGAAAACACCGGCTCTCGTCCGATAACCGAAGTAAAGCAACATCGGGCGTGGTCAGTACTTGGATGTGTGACCGCTTGGGAACACCACGTGCCGTTGACAACGAAGCTTTTTGCATTTGCTTATATTTAATTTTTTGCAACTTCCTTATCGCTAAGGGGGTTAAGGCTTAGCGCCAAGGGGAACACAGCATTCGGCTAGGCGTGCGGTAATGCTATCGGAACGAAAGCGTCAGGTTTATGATATTATCGTTAAGTTCAGTCGTGTTTAGATTCGTTGCTTTAGACTTAACTAGTATCGGTTCGGTCAGGATGGTTAGTTTAGGTTCCGGTAAGGCTTGGTTGAGATTTAGTTAGGTTAGGTTAGGTTAGGTTAGGTTAGGTTAGGTAAGGTTAGGTTAGGTGAGGTTAGGTTAGGTTAGGTTAGGTTAGGTTCAGGTTTGGTTCGGTAACGTCAAAGTCATGTTTAGTTAGGTTAGTTTATTTAAAGGTTAGGTTAGGTTTAGCTTCAGGTTTGGTTTGGTACGGCAGGTAAGTCAAAAGCGACTGTAGCGTGCACGAATGCACGCGCTGGGTGCGTCCCTTTCCTCGTCAACGGCCATACCATGTTGAAAACACCGGCTCTCGTCCGATAACCGAAGTAAAGCAACATCGGGCGTGGTCAGTACTTGGATGTGTGACCGCTTGGGAACACCACGTGCCGTTGACAACGAAGCTTTTTGCATTTGCTTATATTTAATTTTTTGCAACTTCTTATCGCTGGTGGATCCCAAGGGGAACACAGCGTTCGGCTAGGCGTGCGGTAATGCTATCGGAACGAAAGCGTCAGGTTTATGATATTATCGTTAAGTTCATTCGTGTTAAGATTCGTTGCATTAGACTTTACTAGTATCGGTTCGGTCAGGATGGTTAGTTTAGGTTCCGGTAAGGCTTGGTTGAGATTTAGTAAGATTAGGTTAGGTTAGGTTAGGTTAGGTTAGGTTAGGTAAGGTTAGGTGAGGTTAGGTTAGGTTAGGTTAGGTTAGGTTCAGGTTTGGTTCGGTAACGTCAAAGTCATGTTTAGTTAGGTTAGTTTATTTAAAGGTTAGGTTAGGTTTAGCTTCAGGTTTGGTTTGGTCCGGCAGGTAAGTCAAAAGCGACTGTCGCGTGCACGAATTCACGCGCTGGGTGCTTCCCTTTCCTCGTCAAAAGACATACCATGTTGAAAACACCGGTTCTCGTCCGATCAACGAAGCTAAGCAACATCGGCACTGTTCAGTACTGGGTGGGTGACCGCTTGAAAACACCACGTTCCGTTGGCAACGTTGCTTTTTGCATTAGCCTTTTTTTTTTGCATTTTTCTTATCGCTGGTTGACCCCAAGGGGATCACAGCGTTCGGCTAGGCGTGCGGTAATGCTATCGGAACGAAAGCGTCAGGTTTATGATATTAGCGTTAAGTTCAGTCGTGTTTAGATTCGTTGCATTAGACTTAACTAGTATCGGTTCGGTCAGGTGGGTTTAGTTAGGTTCCGGTAAGGCTTGGTTTTGTTTAGTAAGGTTGGGTTAGGTTAGGTTAGGTTAGGTTAAGTTAGGTTAGGTTAGGTTAGGTTAGGTTAGGTAAGGTTAGGTAAGGTTCTGGTTTGGTTAGGTACGTCCAAGTCATGTTTAGTTAGTTTAGTTTATTTAAAGGTTAGGTTAGGTTTAGCTTCAGGTTTGGTTTGGTACGTCAGGTAAGTCAAAAGCGACTGTAGCGTGCACGAATGCACGCGCTGGGTGCGTCCCTTTCCTCGTCAACGGCCATACCATGTTGAAAACACCGGCTCTCGTCCGATAACCGCAGTAAAGCAACATCGGGCGTGGTCAGTACTTGGATGTGTGACCGCTTGGGAACACCACATGCCGTTGACAACGAAGCTTTTTGCATTTGCTTATATTTAATTTTTTGCAACTTCCTAATCCCAAGGGGAACACAGCGTTCGGCTAGGCGTGCCGTAATGCTATCGGAACGAAAGCGTCAGGTTTATGATATTATCGTTAAGTTCAGTCGTGTTAAGATTCGTTGCATTAGACTTAATTATTATCGGTTCGGTCAGGATGGTTAGTTTAGGTTCCGGTAAGGCTTGGTTGAGATTTAGTAAGGTTAGGTTAGGTTAGGTTAGGTTAGGTTAGGTAAGGTTAGGTTAGGTGAGGTTAGGTTAGGTGAGGTTAGGTTAGGTTAGGTTATGTTAGGTTCAGGTTTGGTTCGGTAACGTCAAAGTCATGTTTAGTTAGGTTAGTTTATTTAAAGGTTAGGTTAGGTTTAGCTTCAGGTTTGGTTTGGTACGGCAGGTAAGTCAAAAGCGACTGTCGCGTGCACTAATTCACGCGCTGGGTGCTTCCCTTTCCTCGTCAACAGACATACCATGTTGAAAACACCGGTTCTCGTCCGATCAACGAAGCTAAGCAACATCGGCACTGGTCAGTACTGGGTGGGTGACCGCTTGAAAACACCACGTTCCGTTGGCAACGTTGCTTTTTGCATTTGCCTTTTTTTTTTTGCATCTTTCTTATCGCTGGTTGACCCCAAGGGGATCACAGCGTTCGGCTAGGCGTGCGGTAATGCTATCGGAACAAAAGCGTCAGGTTTATGATATTAGCGTTAAGTTCAGTCGTGTTAAGATTCGTTGCATTAGACTTAACTAGTATCGGTTCGGTCAGGTGGGTTTAGTTAGATTCCGGTAAGGCTTGGTTTTGTTGAGTAAAGTTAGGTTAGGTTAGGTTAGGATAGGTTAGGTTAGGTTAGGTAAGGTTATGTTAGGTGAGGTTAGGTTAGGTTAGGTTAGGTTAGGTTAGGTTCAGGTTTGGTTAGTTTAGGTTAGTTTAGGTAGAGTTAGGTTAGGTTAAGTTAGGTTAGGTTAGGTTAGGTTAGGTTAGGTAAGGTTAGGTAAGGTTCTGGTTTGGTTAGGTACGTCCAAGTCATGTTTAGTTAGTTTAGTTTATTTAAAGGTTAGGTTAGGTTTAGCTTCAGGTTTGGTTTGGTACGTCAGGTAAGTCAAAAGCGACTGTAGCGTGCCCGAATGCACGCGCTGGGTGCGTCCCTTTCCTCGTCAACGGCCATACCATGTTGAAAATTCCGGCTTTTGTCCGATAACCGCAGTAAAGCAACATCGGGCGTGGTCAGTACTTGGATGTGTGACCGCTTGGGAACACCACATGCCGTTGACAACGAAGCTTTTTGCATTTGCTTATATTTAATTTTTTGCAACTTCATAATCCCAAGGGGAACACAGCGTTCGGCTAGGCGTGCGGTAATGCTATCGGAACGAAAGCGTCAGGTTTATGATATTATCGTTAAGTTCAGTCGTGTTAAGATTCGTTGCATTAGACTTAACTAGTATCGGTTCGGTCAGGATGGTTAGTTTAGGTTCCGGTAAGGCTTGGTTGAGATTTAGTAAGGTTGGGTTAGGTTAGGTTAGGTTAGGTTAGGTAAGGTTAGGTTAGGTGAGGTTAGGTTAGGTTAGGTTAGGTTAGGTTCAGGTTTGGTTCGGTAACGTTAAAGTCATGTTTTGTAAGGTTAGTTTATTTAAAGGTTAGGGTAGGTTTAGCTTCAGGTTTGGTTTGGTACGGCAGGTTAGTCAAAAGCGACTGTCGCGTGCACGAATTCACGCGCTGGGTGCTTCCCTTTCCTCGTCAACAGACATACCATGTTGAAAACACCGGTTCTCGTCCGATCAACGAAGCTAAGCAACATCGGCACTGGTCAGTACTGGGTGGGTGACCGCTTGAAAACCCCACGTTCCGTTGGTGACGTTGGCATTTGCATTTTTTTTTTTCTTTTGCATCTTTCTTATCGCTGGTTGACCCCAAGGGGATCACAGCGTTCGGCTAGGCGTGCGGTAATGCTATCGGAACGAAAGCGTCAGGTTTATGATATTAGCGTTAAGTTCAGTCGTGTTAAGATTCGTTGCATTAGACTTAACTAGTATCGGTTCGGTCAGGTGGGTTTAGTTAGGTTCCGCTTAGGCTTGGTTTTGTTTAGTAAGGTTGGGTTAGGTTAGGTTAGGTTAGGTTAAGTTAGGTTAGGTGAGGTTAGGTTAGGTTAGGTTAGGTTAGGTAAGGTTAGGTAAGGTTCTGGTTTGGTTAGGTACGTCTAAGTCATATTTAGTTAGTTTAGTTTATTTAAAGGTTAGGTTATGTTTAGCTTCAGGGTGGTTTGGTACGTCAGGTAAGTCAAAAGCGACTGTAGCGTGCACGAATGCACGCGCTGGGTGCGTCCCTTTCCTCGTCAACGGCCATATTATGTTGAAAACACCGGCTCTCGTCCGATAACCGAAGTAAAGCAACATCGGGCGTGGTCAGTACTTGGATGTGTGACCGCTTGGGAACACCACGTGCCGTTGACAAAGAAGCTTTTTGCATTTGCTTATATTTAATTTTTTGCAACTTCCTAATCCCAAGGGGAACACAGCGTTCGGCTAGGCGTGCGGTAATGCTATCGGAACGAAAGCGTCAGGTTTATGATATTATCGTTAAGTTCAGTCGTGTTTAGATTCGTTGCATTAGACTTAACTAGTATCGGTTCGGTCAGGATGGTTAGTTTAGGTTCCGGTAAGGCTTGGTTGAGTTTTAGTAAGGTTAGGTTAGGTTAGGTTAGGTTAGGTTAGGTAAGGTTAGGTTAGGTGAGGTTAGGTTAGGTTAGGTTAGGTTAGGTTCAGGTTTGGTTCGGTAACGTCAAAGTCATGTTTAGTTAGGTTAGTTTATTTAAAGGTTAGGTTAGGTTTAGCTTCAGGTTTGGTTTGGTCCGGCAGGTAAGTCAAAAGCGACTGTCGCGTGCACGAATTCACGCGCTGGGTGCTTCCCTTTCCTCGTCAACAGACATACCATGTTGAAAACACCGGTTCTCGTCCGATCAACGAAGCTAAGCAACATCGGCACTGGTCAGTACTGGGTGGGTGACCGCTTGAAAACACCACGTTCCGTTGGCAACGTAGCTTTTTGCATTTGCCTTTTTTTTTTGCATTTTTCTTATCGCTGGTTGACCCCAAGGGGATCACAGCGTTCGGCTAGGCGTGCGGTAATGCTATCGGAACGAAAGCGTCAGGTTTATGATATTAGCGTTAAGTTCAGTCGTGTTTAGATTCGTTGCATTAGACTTAACTAGTATCGGTTCGGTCAGGTGGGTTTAGTTAGGTTCCGGTAAGGCTTGGTTTTGTTTAGTAAGGTTGGGTTAGGTTAGGTTAGGTTAGGTTAAGTTAGGTTAGGTTAGGTTAGGTTAGGTTAGGTAAGGTTAGGTAAGGTTCTGGTTTGGTTAGGTACGTCCAAGTCATGTTTAGTTAGTTTAGTTTATTTAAAGGTTAGGTTAGGTTTAGCTTCAGGTTTGGTTTGGTACGTCAGGTAAGTCAAAAGCGACTGTAGCGTGCACGAATGCACGCGCTGGGTGCGTCCCTTTCCTCGTCAACGGCCATACCATGTTGAAAACACCGGCTCTCGTCCGATAACCGCAGTAAAGCAACATCGGGCGTGGTCAGTACTTGGATGTGTGACCGCTTGGGAACACCACATGCCGTTGACAACGAAGCTTTTTGCATTTGCTTATATTTAATTTTTTGCAACTTCCTAATCCCAAGGGGAACACAGCGTTCGGCTAGGCGTGCCGTAATGCTATCGGAACGAAAGCGTCAGGTTTATGATATTATCGTTAAGTTCAGTCGTGTTAAGATTCGTTGCATTAGACTTAATTATTATCGGTTCGGTCAGGATGGTTAGTTTAGGTTCCGGTAAGGCTTGGTTGAGATTTAGTAAGGTTAGGTTAGGTTAGGTTAGGTTAGGTTAGGTAAGGTTAGGTTAGGTGAGGTTAGGTTAGGTGAGGTTAGGTTAGGTTAGGTTATGTTAGGTTCAGGTTTGGTTCGGTAACGTCAAAGTCATGTTTAGTTAGGTTAGTTTATTTAAAGGTTAGGTTAGGTTTAGCTTCAGGTTTGGTTTGGTACGGCAGGTAAGTCAAAAGCGACTGTCGCGTGCACTAATTCACGCGCTGGGTGCTTCCCTTTCCTCGTCAACAGACATACCATGTTGAAAACACCGGTTCTCGTCCGATCAACGAAGCTAAGCAACATCGGCACTGGTCAGTACTGGGTGGGTGACCGCTTGAAAACACCACGTTCCGTTGGCAACGTTGCTTTTTGCATTTGCCTTTTTTTTTTTGCATCTTTCTTATCGCTGGTTGACCCCAAGGGGATCACAGCGTTCGGCTAGGCGTGCGGTAATGCTATCGGAACAAAAGCGTCAGGTTTATGATATTAGCGTTAAGTTCAGTCGTGTTAAGATTCGTTGCATTAGACTTAACTAGTATCGGTTCGGTCAGGTGGGTTTAGTTAGATTCCGGTAAGGCTTGGTTTTGTTGAGTAAAGTTAGGTTAGGTTAGGTTAGGTTAGGTTAAGTTAGGTTAGGTTAGGTTAGATAAGGTAAGGTTAGGTAAGGTTCTGGTTTGGTTAGGTATGTCCAAGTCGTGTTAAGTTAGTTTAGTTTATTTAAAGGTTAGGTTAGGTTTAGCTTCAGGTTTGGTTTGGTACGTCAGGTAAGTCAAAAGCGACTGTAGCGTGCACGAATGCACGCGCTGGGTGCGTTCCTTTCCTCGTCAACGGCCATACCATGTTGAAAACACCGGCTCTCGTCCGATAACCGAAGTAAAGCAACATCGGGCGTGGTCAGTACTTGGATGTGTGACCGCTTGGGAACACCACGTGCCGTTGACAACGAAGCTTTTTGCATTTGCTTATATTTATTTTTTGCAACTTCCTAATCGCTGGTGGATCCCAAGTGGAACACAGCGTTCGGCTAGGCGTGCGGTAATGCTATCGGAACGAAAGCGTCAGGTTTATGATATTATCGTTAAGTTCATTCGTGTTAAGATTCGTTGCATTAGACTTTACTAGTATCGGTTCGGTCAGGATGGTTAGTTTAGGTTCCGGTAAGGCTTGGTTGAGATTTAGTAAGATTAGGTTAGGTTAGGTTAGGTTAGGTTAGGTTAGGTTAGGTTAGGTTAGGTGAGGTTAGGTTAGGTTAGGTTAGGTTAGGTTCAGGTTTGGTTCGGTAACGTCAAAGTCATGTTTAGTTAGGTTAGTTTATTTAAAGGTTAGGTTAGGTTTAGCTTCAGGTTTGGTTTGGTCCGGCAGGTAAGTCAAAAGCGACTGTCGCGTGCACGAATTCACGCGCTGGGTGCTTCCCTTTCCTCGTCAACAGACATACCATGTTGAAAACACCGGTTCTCGTCCGATCAACGAAGCTAAGCAACATCGGCACTGGTCAGTACTGGGTGGGTGACCGCTTGAAAACACCACGTTCCGTTGGCAACGTAGCTTTTTGCATTTGCCTTTTTTTTTTGCATTTTTCTTATCGCTGGTTGACCCCAAGGGGATCACAGCGTTCGGCTAGGCGTGCGGTAATGCTATCGGAACGAAAGCGTCAGGTTTATGATATTAGCGTTAAGTTCAGTCGTGTTTAGATTCGTTGCATTAGACTTAACTAGTATCGGTTCGGTCAGGTGGGTTTAGTTAGGTTCCGGTAAGGCTTGGTTTTGTTTAGTAAGGTTGGGTTAGGTTAGGTTAGGTTAGGTTAAGTTAGGTTAGGTTAGGTTAGGTTAGGTTAGGTAAGGTTAGGTAAGGTTCTGGTTTGGTTAGGTACGTCCAAGTCATGTTTAGTTAGTTTAGTTTATTTAAAGGTTAGGTTAGGTTTAGCTTCAGGTTTGGTTTGGTACGTCAGGTAAGTCAAAAGCGACTGTAGCGTGCCCGAATGCACGCGCTGGGTGCGTCCCTTTCCTCGTCAACGGCCATACCATGTTGAAAATTCCGGCTTTTGTCCGATAACCGCAGTAAAGCAACATCGGGCGTGGTCAGTACTTGGATGTGTGACCGCTTGGGAACACCACATGCCGTTGACAACGAAGCTTTTTGCATTTGCTTATATTTAATTTTTTGCAACTTCATAATCCCAAGGGGAACACAGCGTTCGGCTAGGCGTGCGGTAATGCTATCGGAACGAAAGCGTCAGGTTTATGATATTATCGTTAAGTTCAGTCGTGTTAAGATTCGTTGCATTAGACTTAACTAGTATCGGTTCGGTCAGGATGGTTAGTTTAGGTTCCGGTAAGGCTTGGTTGAGATTTAGTAAGGTTGGGTTAGGTTAGGTTAGGTTAGGTTAGGTAAGGTTAGGTTAGGTGAGGTTAGGTTAGGTTAGGTTAGGTTAGGTTCAGGTTTGGTTCGGTAACGTTAAAGTCATGTTTTGTAAGGTTAGTTTATTTAAAGGTTAGGGTAGGTTTAGCTTCAGGTTTGGTTTGGTACGGCAGGTTAGTCAAAAGCGACTGTCGCGTGCACGAATTCACGCGCTGGGTGCTTCCCTTTCCTCGTCAACAGACATACCATGTTGAAAACACCGGTTCTCGTCCGATCAACGAAGCTAAGCAACATCGGCACTGGTCAGTACTGGGTGGGTGACCGCTTGAAAACCCCACGTTCCGTTGGTGACGTTGGCATTTGCATTTTTTTTTTTCTTTTGCATCTTTCTTATCGCTGGTTGACCCCAAGGGGATCACAGCGTTCGGCTAGGCGTGCGGTAATGCTATCGGAACGAAAGCGTCAGGTTTATGATATTAGCGTTAAGTTCAGTCGTGTTAAGATTCGTTGCATTAGACTTAACTAGTATCGGTTCGGTCAGGTGGGTTTAGTTAGGTTCCGCTTAGGCTTGGTTTTGTTTAGTAAGGTTGGGTTAGGTTAGGTTAGGTTAGGTTAAGTTAGGTTAGGTGAGGTTAGGTTAGGTTAGGTTAGGTTAGGTAAGGTTAGGTAAGGTTCTGGTTTGGTTAGGTACGTCTAAGTCATATTTAGTTAGTTTAGTTTATTTAAAGGTTAGGTTATGTTTAGCTTCAGGGTGGTTTGGTACGTCAGGTAAGTCAAAAGCGACTGTAGCGTGCACGAATGCACGCGCTGGGTGCGTCCCTTTCCTCGTCAACGGCCATATTATGTTGAAAACACCGGCTCTCGTCCGATAACCGAAGTAAAGCAACATCGGGCGTGGTCAGTACTTGGATGTGTGACCGCTTGGGAACACCACGTGCCGTTGACAAAGAAGCTTTTTGCATTTGCTTATATTTAAATTTTTGCAACTTCCTAATCCCAAGGGGAACACAGCGTTCGGCTAGGCGTGCGGTAATGCTATCGGAACGAAAGCGTCAGGTTTATGATATTATCGTTAAGTTCAGTCGTGTTTAGATTCGTTGCATTAGACTTAACTAGTATCGGTTCGGTCAGGATGGTTAGTTTAGGTTCCGGTAAGGCTTGGTTGAGTTTTAGTAAGGTTAGGTTAGGTTAGGTTAGGTTAGGTTAGGTAAGGTTAGGTTAGGTGAGGTTAGGTTAGGTTAGGTTAGGTTAGGTTCAGGTTTGGTTCGGTAACGTCAAAGTCATGTTTAGTTAGGTTAGTTTATTTAAAGGTTAGGTTAGGTTTAGCTTCAGGTTTGGTTTGGTACGGCAGGTAAGTCAAAAGCGACTGTCGCGTGCACGAATTCACGCGCTGGGTGCTTCCCTTTCCTCGTCAACAGACATACCATGTTGAAAACACCGGTTCTCGCCCGATCAACGAAGCTAAGCAACATCGGCACTGGTCAGTACTGGGTGGGTGACCGCTTGAAAACACCACGTTCCGTTGGCAACGTTGCTTTTTGCATTTGCCTTTTTTTTTTGCATCTTTCTTATCGCTGGTTGACCCCAAGGGGATCACAGCGTTCGGCTAGGCGTGCGGTAATGCTATCGGAACGAAAGCGTCAGGTTTATGATATTAGCGTTAAGTTCAGTCGTGTTAAGATTCGTTGCATTAGACTTAACTAGTATCGGTTCGGTCAGGTTAGGTTAAGTTAGGTTCCGGTAAGGCTTGGTTTTGTTTAGTTAGGTTGGGTTAGGTTAGGTTAGGTTAGGTTAAGTTAGGTTAGGTTAGGTTAGGTTAGGTTAGGTAAGGTTAGGTAAGGTTCTGGTTTGGTTAGGTACGTCTAAGTCATATTTAGTTAGTTTAGTTTATTTAAAGGTTAGGTTATGTTTAGCTTCAGGTTTGGTTTGGTACGTCAGGTAAGTCAAAAGCGACTGTAGCGTGCACGAATGCACGCGCTGGGTGCGTCCCTTTCCTCGTCAACGGCCATACCATGTTGAAAACACCGGCTCTCGTGCGATAACCGAAGTAAAGCAACATCGGGCGTGGTCAGTACTTGGATGTGTGACCGCTTGGGAACACCACGTGCCGTTGACAACAAAGCTTTTTGCATTTGCTTATATTTAATTTTTTGCAACTTCCTAATCGCTGGTGGATCCCAAGGGGAACACAGCGTTCGGCTAGGCGTGCGGTAATGCTATCGGAACGAAAGCGTCAGGTTTATGATATTATCGTTAAGTTCAGTCGTGTTAAGATTCGTTGCATTAGACTTAACTAGTATCGGTTCGGTCAGGATGGTTAGTTTAGGTTCCGGTAAGGCTTGGTTGAGATTTAGTAAGGTTAGGTTAGGTTAGGTTAGGTTAGGTTAGGTAAGGTTAGGTTAGGTGAGGTTAGGTTAGGTGAGGTTAGGTTAGGTTAGGTTAGGTTAGGTTCAGGTTTGGTTCGGTAACGTCAAAGTCATGTTTAGTTAGGTTAGTTTATTTAAAGGTTAGGTTAGGTTTAACTTCAGGTTTGGTTTGGTACGGCAGGAAAGTCAAAAGCGACTGTCGCGTGCACGAATTCACGCGCTGGGTGCTTCCCTTTCCTCGTCAACAGACATACCATGTTGAAAACACCGGTTCTCGTCCGATCAACGAAGTAAAGCAACATCGGGCGTGGTCAGTACTTGGATGTGTGACCGCTTGGGAACACCACGTGCCGTTGACAACGAAGCTTTTTGCATTTGCTTATATTTAATTTTTTGCAACTTCCTAATCGCTGGTGGATCCCAAGGGGAACACAGCGTTCGGCTAGGCGTGCGGTAATGCTATCGGAACGAAATGGTCAGGTTTATGATATTATCGTTAAGTTCAGTCGTGTTAAGATTCGTTGCATTAGACTTAACTAGTATCGGTTCGGTCAGGATGGTTAGTTTAGGTTCCGGTAAGGCTTGGTTGAGATTAAGTAAGGTTAGGTTAGGTTAGGTTAGGTTAGGTTAGGTAAGTTAAGGTTAGGTTAGGTGAGGTTAGGTTAGGTTAGGTTAGGTTAGGTTCAGGTTTGGTTCGTTAACGTCAAAGTCATGTTTAGTTAGGTTAGTTTATTTAAAGGTTAGGTTAGGTTTAGCTTCAGGTTTGGTTTGGTACGTCAGGTAAGTCAAAAGCGACTGAAGCGTGCACGAATGCACGCACTGGGTGCGTCCCTTTCCTCGTCAACGGCCATACCATGTTGAAAACACCGGCTCTCGTCCGATGAACGAAGCTAAGCAACATCGGCACTGGTCAGTACTGGGTGGGTGACCGCTTGAAAACACCACTTTCCGTTGGCAACGTTGCTATTTGCATTTGCCTTTTTTTTTTGCATCTTCCTAATCGCTGGTGGACCCCAAGGGGAACACAGCGTTCGGCTAGGCGTGCGGTAATGCTATCGGGAAGAAAGCGTCAGGTATATGATATTATCGTTAAGTTCAGTCGTGTGTAGATCCGTTGCATTAGACTTAACTAGTATCGGTTCGGTCAGGATGGTTAGTTTATGTTCCGGTAAGGCTTGGTTGAGATTTAGTAGGGTTAGGTTAGGTTAGGTTAGGTTAGGTTAGGTTAGGATAGGTTAGGTTAGGTTAGGTAAGGTTAGGTTAGGTGAGGTTAGGTTAGGTTAGGTTAGGTTAGGTTAGGTTCAGGTTTGGTTAGTTTAGGTTAGTTTAGGTAAGGTAAGGTTAGGGTAGGTTAGGTAAGGTTAGGTTAGGTTAGGTTAGGTTAGGTTCAGGTTTGGTTCGGTAACGTCAAAGTCATGTTTAGTTAGGTTAGTTTATTTAAAGGTTAGGTTAGGTTTAGCTTCAGGTTTGGTTTGGTACGGCAGGTAAGTCAAAAGCGACTGTCGCGTGCACGAATTCACGCGCTGGGTGCTTCCCTTTCCTCGTCAACAGACATACCATGTTGAAAACACCGGTTCTCGTCCGATCAACGAAGCTAAGCAACATCGGCACTGGTCAGTACTGGGTGGGTGACCGCTTGAAAACACCACGTTCCGTTGGCAACGTTGCTTTTTGCATTTGCCTTTTTTTTTTTGCATCTTTCTTATCGCTGGTTGACCCCAAGGGGATCACAGCGTTCGGCTAGGCGTGCGGTAATGCTATCGGAACGAAAGCGTCAGGTTTATGATATTAGCGTTAAGTTCAGTCGTGTTAAGATTCGTTGCATTAGACTTAACTAGTATCGGTTCGGTCAGGATGGTTAGTTTAGGTTCCGGTAAGGCTTGGTTGAGATTTAGTAAGGTTAGGTTAGGTTAGGTTAGGTTAGGTTAGGTAAGGTTAGGTTAGGTGAGGTTAGGTTAGGTTAGGTTAGGTTAGGTTAGGTTCAGGTTTGGTTCGGTAACGTCAAAGTCATGTTTAGTTAGTTTAGTTTATTTAAAGGTTAGGTTAGGTTTAGCTTCAGGTTTGGTTTGGTACGTCAGGTAAGTCAAAGCGACTGTAGCGTGCACGAATGCACGCGCTGGGTGCGTCCCTTTCCTCGTCAACGGCCATACCATGTTGAAAACACCGGCTCTCGTCCGATAACCGAAGTAAAGCAACATCGGGCGTGGTCAGTACTTGGATGTGTGACCGCTTGGGAACACCACGTGCCGTTGACAACGAAGCTTTTTGCATTTGCTTATATTTAATTTTTTGCAACTTCCTAATCCCAAGGGGAACACAGCGTTCGGCTAGGCGTGCGGTAATGCTATCGGAACGAAAGCGTCAGGTTTATGATATTATCGTTAAGTTCAGTCGTGTTAAGATTCGTTGCATTAGACTTAACTAGTATCGGTTCGGTCAGGATGGTTAGTTTAGGTTCCGGTAAGGCTTGGTTGAGATTTAGAAAGGTTGGGTTAGGTTAGGTTAGGTTAGGTTAGGTAAGGTTAGGTTAGGTGAGGTTAGGTTAGGTTAGGTTAGGTTAGGTTAGGTTCAGGTTTGGTTCGGTAACGTCAAAGTCATGTTTAGTTAGGTTAGTTTATTTAAAGGTTAGGGTAGGTTTAGCTTCAGGTTTGGTTTGGTACGGCAGGTAAGTTAAAAGCGACTGTCGCGTGCACGAATTCACGCGCTGGGTGCTTCCCTTTCCTCGTCAACAGACATACCATGTTGAAAACACCGGTTCTCGTCCGATCAACGAAGCTAAGCAACATCGGCACTGGTCAGTACTGGGTGGGTGACCGCTTGAAAACACCACGTTCCGTTGGTAACGTTGCTTTTTGCATTTGCCTTTTTTTTTTTGCATCTTTCTTATCGCTGGTTGACCCCAAGGGGATCACAGCGTTCGGCTAGGCGTGCGGTAATGCTATCGGAACGAAAGCGTCAGGTTTATGATATTAGCGTTAAGTTCAGTCGTGTTAAGATTCGTTGCATTAGACTTA
This sequence comes from Nemoura dubitans, assembly GCA_921293005.1. NCBI lineage: Eukaryota > Metazoa > Arthropoda > Insecta > Plecoptera > Nemouridae > Nemoura > Nemoura dubitans. The sequence continues at coordinate 22,732,628 of OV121076.1, forward strand.
ACTAGTATCGGTTCGGTCAGGTGGGTTTAGTTAGGTTCCGGTAAGGCTTGGTTTTGTTTAGTAAGGTTGGGTTAGGTTAGGTTAGGTTAGGTAAAGTTAGGTTAGGTTAGGTTAGGTTAGGTTAGGTAAGGTTAGGTAAGGTTCTGGTTTGGTTAGGTACGTCCAAGTCATGTTTAGTTAGTTTAGTTTATTTAAAGGTTAGGTTAGATATAGCTTCAGGTTTGGTTTGGTACGTCAGGTAAGTCAAAAGCGACTGTAGCGTGCACGAATGCACGCGCTGGGTGCGTCCCTTTCCTCGTCAACGGCCATACTATGTTGAAAACACCGGCTCTCGTCCGATAACCGAAGTAAAGCAACATCGGGCGTGGTCAGTACTTGGATGTGTGACCGCTTGGGAACACCACGTGCTGTTGACAACGAAGCTTTTTGCAAATGCTTATATTTAATTTTTTGCAACTTCCTAATCGCTGGTGGATCCCAAGGGGAACACAGCGTCCGGCTAGGCGTGCGGTAATGCTATCGGAACGAAAGCGTCAGGTTTATGATATTATCGTTAAGTTCAGTCGTGTTAAGATTCGTTGCATTAGACTTAACTAGTATCGGTTCGGTCAGGTGGGTTTAGTTAGGTTCCGGTAAGGCTTGGTTTTGTTTAGTAAGGTTGGGTTAGGTTAGGTTAGGTTAGGTTAGGTAAGGTTAGGTTAGGTGAGGTTAGGTTAGGTTAGGTTAGGTTAGGTTAGGTTCAGGTTTGGTTCGGTAACGTCAAAGTCATGTTTAGTTAGGTTAGTTTATTTAAAGGTTAGGTTAGGTTTAGCTTCAGGTTTGGTTTGGTACGGCAGGTAAGTCAAAAGCGACTGTCGCGTGCACGAATTCACGCGCTGGGTGCTTCCCTTTCCTCGTCAACAGACATACCATGTTGAAAACACCGGTTCTCGTCCGATCAACGAAGCTAAGCAACATCGGCACTGGTCAGTACTGGGTGGGTGACCGCTTGGAAACACCACGTTCCGTTGGCAACGTTGCTATTTGCATTTGCCTTTTTTTTTTGCATCTTCCTAATCGCTGGTGGACCCCAAGGGGAACACAGCGTTCGGCTAGGCGTGCGGTAATGCTATCGGCAAGAAAGCGTCAGGTATATGATATTAGCGTTAAGTTCAGTCGTGTGTAGATCCGTTGCATTAGACTTAACTAGTATCGGTTCGGTCAGGATGGTTAGTTTAGGTTCCGGTAAGGCTTGGTTGAGATTTAGTAGGGTTAGGTTAGGTTAGGTTAGGTTAGGTTAGGTTAGGTTAGGATAGGTTAGGTTAGGTTAGGTAAGGTTAGGTTAGGTGAGGTTAGGTTAGGTTAGGTTAGGTTAGGTTAGGTTCAGGTTTGGTTAGTTTAGGTTAGTTTAGGTAGAGTTAGGTTAGGTAAGGTTAGGTTAGGTGAGGTTAGGTTAGGTTAGGTTAGGTTAGGTTCAGGTTTGGTTCGGTAACGTCAAAGTCATGTATAGTTAGGTTAGTTTATTTAAAGGTTAGGTTAGGTTTAGCTTCAGGTTTGGTTTGGTACGGCAGGTAAGTCAAAAGCGACTGTCGCGTGCACGAATTCACGCGCTGGGTGCTTCCCTTTCCTCGTCAACAGACATACCATGTTGAAAACACCGGTTCTCGTCCGATCAACGAAGCTAAGCAACTCCGGCACTGGTCAGTACTGGGTGGGTGACCGCTTGAAAACACCACGTTCCGTTGGCAACGTTGCTTTTTGCATTTGCCTTTTTTTTTTTGCATCTTTCTTATCGCTGGTTGACCCCCAAGGGGATCACAGCGTTCGGCTAGGCGTGCGGTAATGCTATCGGAACGAAAGCGTCAGGTTTATGATATTATCGTTAAGTTCAGTCGTGTTAAGATTCGTTGCATTAGACTTAACTAGTATCGGTTCGGTCAGGTGGGTTTAGTTAGGTTCCGGTAAGGCTTGGTTTTGTTTAGTAAGGTTGGGTTAGGTTAGGTTAGGTTAGGTAAAGTTAGGTTAGGTTAGGTTAGGTTAGGTTAGGTAAGGTTAGGTAAGGTTCTGGTTTGGTTAGGTACGTCCAAGTCATGTTTAGTTAGTTTAGTTTATTTAAAGGTTAGGTTAGATATAGCTTTAGGTTTGGTTTGGTACGTCAGGTAAGTCAAAAGCGACTGTAGCGTGCACGAATGCACGCGCTGGGTGCGTCCCTTTCCTCGTCAACGGCCATACAATGTTGAAAACACCGGCTCTCGTCCGATAACCGAAGTAAAGCAACATCGGGCGTGGTCAGTACTTGGATGTGTGACCGCTTGGGAACACCACGTGCTGTTGACAACGAAGCTTTTTGCAATTGCTTATATTTAATTTTTTGCAACTTCCTAATCGCTGGTGGATCCCAAGGGGAACACAGCGTCCGGCTAGGCGTGCGGTAATGCTATCGGAACGAAAGCGTCAGGTTTATGATATTATCGTTAAGTTCATTCGTGTTAAGATTCGTTGCATTAGACTTAACTAGTATCGGTTCGGTCAGGATGGTTAGTTTAGGTTCCGGTAAGGCTTGGTTGAGATTTAGTAAGGTTAGGTTAGGTTAGGTTAGGTTAGGTTAGGTAAGGTTAGGTTAGGTGAGGTTAGGTTAGGTTAGGTTAGGTTAGGTTCAGGTTTGGTTCGGTTACGTCAAAGTCATGTTTAGTTAGGTTAATTTATTTAAAGGTTAGGTTAGGTTTAGCTTCAGGTTTGGTTTGGTCCGGCAGGTAAGTCAAAAGCGACTGTCGCGTGCACGAATTCACGCGCTGGGTGCTTCCTTTTCCTCGTCAACAGACATACCATGTTGAAGACACCGGTTCTCGTCCGATCAACGAAGCTAAGCAACATCGGCACTGGTCAGTACTGGGTGGGTGACCGCTTGAAAACACCACGTTCCGTTGGCAACGTTGCTTTTTGCATTTGCCTTTTTTTTTTTGCATCTTTCTTATCGCTGGTTGACCCCAAGGGGATCACAGCGTTCGGCTAGGCGTGCGGTAATGCTATCGGAACGAAAGCGTCAGGTTTATGATATTGGCGTTAAGTTCAGTCGTGTTAAGATTCGTTGCATTAGACTTAACTAGTATCGGTTCGGTCAGGATGGTTAGTTTAGGTTCCGGTAAGGCTTGGTTGAGATTTAGTAAGGTTAGGTTAGGTTAGGTTAGGTGAGGTAAGGTTAGGTTAGGTGAGGTTAGGTTAGGTTAGGTTAGGTTAGGTTCAGGTTTGGTTCGGTAACGTCAAAGTCATGTTTAGTTAGGTTAGTTTATTTAAAGGTTAGGTTAGGTTTAGCTTCAGGTTTGGTTTGGTCCGGCAGGTAAGTCAAAAGCGACTGTCGCGTGCACGAATTCAAGCGCTGGGTGCTTCCCTTTCCTCATCAACAGACATACCATGTTGAAAACACCGGTTCTCGTCCGATCAACGAAGCTAAGCAAAATCGGCACTGGTCAGTACTGGGTGGGTGACCGCTTGAAAACACCACGTTCCGTTGGCAATGTTGCTTTTTGCATTTGCCTTTTTTTTTTGCATCTTTCTTATCGCTGGTTGACCCCAAGGGGATCACAGCGTTCGGCTAGGCGTGCGGTAATGCTATCGGAACGAAAGCGTCAGGTTTATGATATTAGCGTTAAGTTCAGTCGTGTTAAGATTCGTTGCATTAGACTTAACTAGTATCGGTTCGGTCAGGTGGGTTTAGTTAGGTTCCGGTAAGGCTTGGTTTTGTTTAGTAAGGTTGGGTTAGGTTAGGTTAGGTTAGGTTAAGTTAGGTTAGGTTAGGTTAGGTTAGGTTAGGTTAGGTTAGGTTAGGTAAGGTTAGGTAAGGTTCTGGTTTGGTTAGGTACGTCTAAGTCATATTTAGTTAGTTTAGTTTATTTAAAGGTTAGGTTATGTTTAGCTTCAGGTTTGGTTTGGTACGTCAGGTAAGTCAAAAGCGACTGTAGCTTGCACGAATGCACGCGCTGGGTGCGTCCCTTTCCTCGTCAACGGCCATACCATGTTGAAAACACCGGCTCTCGTCCGATAACCGAAGTAAAGCAACATCGGGCGTGGTCAGTACTTGGATGTGTGACCGCTTGGGAACACCACGTGCCGTTGACAACGAAGCTTTTTGCATTTGCTTATATTTAATTTTTTGCAACTTCCTAATCCCAAGGGGAACACAGCGTTCGGCTAGGCGTGCGGTAATGCTATCGGAACGAAAGCGTCAGGTTTATGATATTATCGTTAAGTTCAGTCGTGTTAAGATTCGTTGCATTAGACTTAACTAGTATCGGTTCGGTCAGGATGGTTAGTTTAGGTTCCGGTAAGGCTTGGTTGAGATTTAGTAAGGTTGGGTTAGGTTAGGTTAGGTTAGGTTAGGTAACGTTAGGTTAGGTGAGGTTAGGTTAGGTTAGGTTAGGTTAGGTTAGGTTCAGGTTTGGTTCGGTAACGTCAAAGTCATGTTTAGTTAGGTTAGTTTATTTAAAGGTTAGGGTAGGTTTAGCTTCAGGTTTGGTTTGGTACGGCAGGTAAGTCAAAAGCGACTGTCGCGTGCACGAATTCACGCGCTGGGTGCTTCCCTTTCCTCGTCAACAGACATACCATGTTGAAAACACCGGTTCTCGTCCGATCAACGAAGCTAAGCAACATCGGCACTGGTCAGTACTGGGTGGGTGACCGCTTGAAAACACCACGTTCCGTTGGTAACGTTGCTTTTTGCATTTGCCTTTTTTTTTTGCATCTTTCTTATCGCTGGTTGACCCCAAGGGGATCACAGCGTTCGGCTAGGCGTGCGGTAATGCTATCGGAACGAAAGCGTCAGGTTTATGATATTAGCGTTAAGTTCAGTCGTGTTAAGATTCGTTGCATTAGACTTAACTAGTATCGGTTCGGTCAGGTGGGTTTAGTTAGGTTCCGGTAAGGCTTGGTTTTGATTAGTAAGGTTGGGTTAGGTTAGGTTAGGTTAGGTTAAGTTAGGTTAGGTTAGGTTAGGTTAGGTTAGGTTAGGTTAGGTAAGGTTAGGTAAGGTTCTGGTTTGGTTAGGTACGTCCAAATCATGTTTAGTTAGTTTAGTTTATTTAAAGGTTAGGTTAGGTTTAGCTTCAGGTTTGGTTTGGTACGTCAGGTAAGTCAAAAGCGACTGTAGCGTGCACGAATGCACGCGCTGGGTGCGTCCCTTTTCTCGTCAACGGCCATACCATGTTGAAAACACCGGCTCTCGTCCGATAACCGAAGTAAAGCAACATCGGGCGTGGTCAGTACTTGGATGTGTGACCGCTTGGGAACACCACGTGCCGTTGACAACGAAGCTTTTTGCATTTGCTTATATTTAATTTTTTGCAACTTCCTTATCGCTAAGGGGGTTAAGGCTTAGCGCCAAGGGGAACACAGCGTTCGGCTAGGCGTGCGGTAATGCTATCGGAACGAAAGCGTCAGGTTTATGATATTATCGTTAAGTTCAGTCGTGTTTAGATTCGTTGCATTAGACTTAACTAGTATCGGTTCGGTCAGGATGGTGAGTTTAGGTTCCGGTAAGGCCTGGTTGAGATTTAGTAAGGTTAGGTTAGGTTAGGTTAGGTTTGGTTAGGTAAGGTTAGGTTAGGTGAGGTTAGGTTAGGTTAGGTTAGGTTAGGTTCAGGTTTGGTTCGGTAACGTCAAAGTCATGTTTAGTTAGGTTAGTTTATTTAAAGGTTAGGTTAGGTTTAGCTTCAGGTTTGGTTTGGTACGGCAGGTAAGTCAAAAGCGACTGTCGCATGCACGAATTCACGCGCTGGGTGCTTCCCTTTCCTCGTCAACAGACATACCATGTTGAAAACACCGGTTCTCGTCCGATCAACGAAGCTAAGCAACATCGGCACTGGTCAGTACTGGGTGGGTGCCCGCTTGAAAACACCACGTTCCGTTGGCAACGTTGCTTTTTGCATTTGCCTTTTTTTGTTTGCATCTTTCTTATCGCTGGTTGACCCCAAGGGGATCACAGCGTTCGGCTAGGCGTGCGGTAATGCTATCGGAACGAAAGCGTCAGGTTTATGATATTAGCGTTAAGTTCAGTCGTGTTAAGATTCGTTGCATTAGACTTAACTAGTATCGGTTCGGTCAGGTGGGTTTAGTTAGGTTCCGGTAAGGCTTGGTTTTGTTTAGTAAGGTTGAATTGGTTAGGTTAGGTTAGGTTAAGTTAGGTTAGGTTAGGTTAGGTTAGGTTAGGTTAGGTAAGGTTAGGTAAGGTTCTGGTTTGGTTAGGTACGTCCAAGTCATGTTTAGTTAGTTTAGTTTATTTAAAGGTTAGGTTAGGTTTAGCTTCAGGTTTGGTTTGGTACGTCAGGTAAGTCAAAAGCGACTGTAGCGTGCACGAATGCACGCTCTGGGTGCGTCCCTTTCCTCGTCAACGGCCATACCATGTTGAAAACACCGGCTCTCGTCCGATAACCGAAGTAAAGCAACATCGGGCGTGGTCAGTACTTGGATGTGTGACCGCTTGGGAACACCACGTGCCGTTGACAACGAAGCTTTTTGCATTTGCTTATATTTAATTTTTTGCAACTTCCTAATCGCTGGTGGATCCCAAGGGGAACACAGCGTTCGGCTAGGCGTGCGGTAATGCTATCGGAACGAAAGCGTCAGGTTTAAGATATTAGCGTTAAGTTCAGTCGTGTTAAGATTCGTTGTATTAGACTTAACTAGTATCGGTTCGGTCAGGATGGTTAGTTTAGGTTCCGGTAAGGCTTGGTTGAGATTTAGTAAGGTTAGGTTAGGTTAGGTTAGGTTAGGTTAGGTAAGGTTAGGTTAGGTGAGGTTAGGTTAGGTTAGGTTAGGTTAGGTTAGGTTCAGGTTTGGTTCGGTAACGTCAAAGTCATGTTTAGTTAGGTTAGTTTATTTAAAGGTTAGGTTAGGTTTAGCTTCAGGTTTGGTTTGGTCCGGCAGGTAAGTCAAAAGCGACTGTCGCGTGCACGAATTCACGCGCTGGGTGCTTCCCTTTCCTCGTCAACAGACATACCATGTTGAAAACACCGGTTCTCGTCCGATCAACGAAGCTAAGCAACATCGGCGCTGGTCAGTACTGGGTGGGTGACCGCTTGAAAACACCACGTTCTTTTGGCAACGTTGCTTTTTGCATTTGCCTTTTTTTTTTGCATCTTTCTTATCGCTGGTTGACCCCAAGGGGATCACAGCGTTCGGCTAGGCGTGCGGTAATGCTATCGGAACAAAAGCGACAGGTGTATGATATTAGCGTTAAGTTCAGTCGAGTTAAGATTCGTTGCATTAGACTTAACTAGTATCGGTTCGGTCAGGTGGGTTTAGTTAGGTTCCGGTAATGCTTGGTTTTGTTTAGTAAGGTTGGGTTAGGTTAGGTTAGGTTAGGTTAAGTTAGGTTAGGTTAGGTTAGGTTAGGTTAGGTTAGGTTAGGTAAGGTTAGGTAAGGTTCTGGTTTGGTTAGGTACGTCTAAGTCATATTTAGTTAGTTTAGTTTATTTAAAGGTTAGGTTATGTTTAGCTTCAGGATGGGTTTGGTACGTCAGGTAAGTCAAAAGCGACTGTAGCGTGCACGAATGCACGCGCTGGGTGCGTCCCTTTCCTCGTCAACGGCCATACCATGTTGAAAACAGCGGCTCTCGTCCGATAACCGAAGTAAAGCAACATCGGGCGTGGTCAGTACTTGGATGTGTGACCGCTTGGGAACACCACGTGCCGTTGACAACGAAGCTTTTTGCATTTGCTTATATTTAATTTTTTGCAACTTCCTAATCCCAAGGGGAACACAGCGTTCGGCTAGGCGTGCGGTAATGCTATCGGAACGAAAGCGTCAGGTTTATGATATTATCGTTAAGTTCAGTCGTGTTAAGATTCGTTGCATTAGACTTAACTAGTATCGGTTCGGTCAGGATGGTTAGTTTTGGTTCCGGTAAGTCTTGGTTGAGATTTAGTAAGGTTGGGTTAGGTTAGGTTAGGTTAGGTTAGGTAAGGTTAGGTTAGGTGAGGTTAGGTTAGGTTAGGTTAGGTTAGGTTAGGTTCAGGTTTGGTTCGGTAACGTCAAAGTCATGTTTAGTTAGGTTAGTTTATTTAAAGGTTAGGGTAGGTTTAGCTCAGGTTTGGTTTGGTACGGCAGGTAAGTCAAAAGCGACTGTCGCGTGCACGAATTCACGCGCTGGGTGCTTCCCTTTCCTCGTCAACAGACATACCATGTTGAAAACACCGGTTCTCGTCCGATCAACGAAGCTAAGCAACATCGGCACTGGTCAGTACTGGGTGGGTGACCGCTTGAAAACACCACGTTCCGTTGGTAACGTTGCTTTTTGCATTTGCCTTTTTTTTTTTTGCATCTTACTTATCGCTGGTTGACCCCAAGGGGATCACAGCGTTCGGCTAGGCGTGCGGTAATGCTATCGGAACGAAAGCGTCAGGTTTATGATATTAGCGTTAAGTTCAGTCGTGTTAAGATTCGTTGCATTAGACTTAACTAGTATCGGTTCGGTCAGGTAGGTTTAGTAAGGTTCCGGTAAGGCTTGGTTTTGTTTAGTAAGGTTGGTTTAGGTTAGGTTAGGTTAGGTTAAGTTAGGTTAGGTTAGGTTAGGTTAGGTTAGGTAAGGTTAGGTAAGGTTCTGGTTTGGTAAGGTACGTCCAAATCATGTTTAGTTAGTTTAGTTTATTTAAAGGTTAGGTTAGGTTTAGCTTCAGGTTTGGTTTGGTACGTCAGGTAAGTCAAAAGCGACTGTAGCGTGCACGAATGCACGCGCTGGGTGCGTCCCTTTCCTCGTCAACGGCCATACCATGTTGAAAACACCGGCTCTCTTCCGATAACCGAAGTAAAGCAACATCGGGCGTGGTCAGTACTTGGATGTGTGACCGCTTGGGAACACCACGTGCCGTTGACAACGAAGCTTTTTGCATTTGCTTATATTTAATTTTTTGCAACTTCCTAATCGCTGGTGGATCCCAAGGGGAACACAGCGTTCAGCTAGGCGTGCGGTAATGCTATCGGAACGAAAGCGTCAGGTTTATGATATTATCGTTAAGTTCAGTCGTGTTAAGATTCGTTGCATTAGACTTAACTAGTATCGGTTCGGTCAGGATGGTTAGTTTAGGTTCCGGTAAGGCTTGGTTGAGATTTAGTAAGGTTAGGTTAGGTTAGGTTAGGTTAGGTAAGGTAAGGTGAGGTTAGGTGAGGTTAGGTTAGGTTAGGTTAGGTTAGGTTGAGGTTTGGTTCGGTAACGTCAAAGTCATGTTTAGTTAGGTTAGTTTATTTAAAGGTTAGGTTAGGTTTAGCTTCAGGTTTGGTTTGGTACGGCAGGTAAGTCAAAAGCGACTGTCGCGTGCACGAATTCACGCGCTGGGTGCTTCCCTTTCCTCGTCAACAGACATACCATGTTGAAAACACCGGTTCTCGTCCGATCAACGAAGCTAAGCAACATCGGCACTGGTCAGTACTGGGTGGGTGACCGCTTGAAAACACCACGTTCCGTTGGCAACGTTGCTTTTTGCATTTGCCTTTTTTTTTGCATCTTTCTTATCGCTGGTTGACCCCAAGGGGATCACAGCGTTCGGCTAGGCGTGCGGTAATGCTATCGGAACGAAAGCGTCAGGTTTATGATATTAGCGTTAAGTTCAGTCGTGTTAAGATTCGTTGCATTAGACTTAACTAGTATCGGTTCGGTCAGGTGGGTTTAGTTAGGTTCCGGTAAGGCTTGGTTTTGTTTAGTAAGGTTGGATTAGGTTAGGTTAGGTTAGGTTAAGTTAGGTTACGTTAGGTTAGGTTAGGTTAGGTTAGGTAAGGTTAGGTAAGGTTCTGGTTTGGTTAGGTACGTCTAAGTCATATTTTGTTAGTTTAGTTTATTTAAAGGTTAGGTTAGGTTAGGTGAGGTTAGGTTAGGTTAGGTTATGTTAGGTTCAGGTTTGGTTCGGTAACGTCAAAGTCATGTTTAGTTAGGTTAGTTTATTTAAAGGTTAGGTTAGGTTTAGCTTCAGGTTTGGTTTGGTCCGGCAGGTAAGTCAAAAGCGACTGTCGCGTGCACGAATTCACGCGCTGGGTGCTTCCCTTTCCTCGTCAACAGACATACCATGTTGAAAACACCGGTTCTCGTCCGATCAACGAAGCTAAGCAACATCGGCGCTGGTCAGTACTGGGTGGGTGACCGCTTGAAAACACCACGTTCTTTTGGCAACGTTGCTTTTTGCATTTGCCTTTTTTTTTTGCATCTTTCTTATCGCTGGTTGACCCCAAGGGGATCACAGCGTTCGGCTAGGCGTGCGGTAATGCTATCGGAACAAAAGCGACAGGTGTATGATATTAGCGTTAAGTTCAGTCGAGTTAAGATTCGTTGCATTAGACTTAACTAGTATCGGTTCGGTCAGGTGGGTTTAGTTAGGTTCCGGTAATGCTTGGTTTTGTTTAGTAAGGTTGGGTTAGGTTAGGTTAGGTTAGGTTAAGTTAGGTTAGGTTAGGTTAGGTTAGGTTAGGTTAGGTTAGGTAAGGTTAGGTAAGGTTCTGGTTTGGTTAGGTACGTCTAAGTCATATTTAGTTAGTTTAGTTTATTTAAAGGTTAGGTTATGTTTAGCTTCAGGATGGGTTTGGTACGTCAGGTAAGTCAAAAGCGACTGTAGCGTGCACGAATGCACGCGCTGGGTGCGTCCCTTTCCTCGTCAACGGCCATACCATGTTGAAAACAGCGGCTCTCGTCCGATAACCGAAGTAAAGCAACATCGGGCGTGGTCAGTACTTGGATGTGTGACCGCTTGGGAACACCACGTGCCGTTGACAACGAAGCTTTTTGCATTAGCTTATATTTAATTTTTTGCAACTTCCTAATCCCAAGGGGAACACAGCGTTCGGCTAGGCGTGCGGTAATGCTATCGGAACGAAAGCGTCAGGTTTATGATATTATCGTTAAGTTCAGTCGTGTTAAGATTCGTTGCATTAGACTTAACTAGTATCGGTTCGGTCAGGATGGTTAGTTTTGGTTCCGGTAAGTCTTGGTTGAGATTTAGTAAGGTTGGGTTAGGTTAGGTTAGGTTAGGTTAGGTAAGGTTAGGTTAGGTGAGGTTAGGTTAGGTTAGGTTAGGTTAGGTTAGGTTCAGGTTTGGTTCGGTAACGTCAAAGTCATGTTTAGTTAGGTTAGTTTATTTAAAGGTTAGGGTAGGTTTAGCTCAGGTTTGGTTTGGTACGGCAGGTAAGTCAAAAGCGACTGTCGCGTGCACGAATTCACGCGCTGGGTGCTTCCCTTTCCTCGTCAACAGACATACCATGTTGAAAACACCGGTTCTCGTCCGATCAACGAAGCTAAGCAACATCGGCACTGGTCAGTACTGGGTGGGTGACCGCTTGAAAACACCACGTTCCGTTGGTAACGTTGCTTTTTGCATTTGCCTTTTTTTTTTTGCATCTTTCTTATCGCTGGTTGACCCCAAGGGGATCACAGCGTTCGGCTAGGCGTGCGGTAATGCTATCGGAACGAAAGCGTCAGGTTTATGATATTAGCGTTAAGTTCAGTCGTGTTAAGATTCGTTGCATTAGACTTAACTAGTATCGGTTCGGTCAGGTGGGTTTAGTTAGGTTCCGGTAAGGCTTGGTTTTGTTTAGTAAGGTTGGTTTAGGTTAGGTTAGGTTAGGTTAAGTTAGGTTAGGTTAGGTTAGGTTAGGTTAGGTAAGGTTAGGTAAGGTTCTGGTTTGGTAAGGTACGTCCAAATCATGTTTAGTTAGTTTAGTTTATTTAAAGGTTAGGTTAGGTTTAGCTTCAGGTTTGGTTTGGTACGTCAGGTAAGTCAAAAGCGACTGTAGCGTGCACGAATGCACGCGCTGGGTGCGTCCCTTTCCTCGTCAACGGCCATACCATGTTGAAAACACCGGCTCTCTTCCGATAACCGAAGTAAAGCAACATCGGGCGTGGTCAGTACTTGGATGTGTGACCGCTTGGGAACACCACGTGCCGTTGACAACGAAGCTTTTTGCATTTGCTTATATTTAATTTTTTGCAACTTCCTAATCGCTGGTGGATCCCAAGGGGAACACAGTGTTCAGCTAGGCGTGCGGTAATGCTATCGGAACGAAAGCGTCAGGTTTATGATATTATCGTTAAGTTCAGTCGTGTTAAGATTCGTTGCATTAGACTTAACTAGTATCGGTTCGGTCAGGATGGTTAGTTTAGGTTCCGGTAAGGCTTGGTTGAGATTTAGTAAGGTTAGGTTAGGTTAGGTTAGGTTAGGTAAGGTAAGGTGAGGTTAGGTGAGGTTAGGTTAGGTTAGGTTAGGTTAGGTTGAGGTTTGGTTCGGTAACGTCAAAGTCATGTTTAGTTAGGTTAGTTTATTTAAAGGTTAGGTTAGGTTTAGCTTCAGGTTTGGTTTGGTACGGCAGGTAAGTCAAAAGCGACTGTCGCGTGCACGAATTCACGCGCTGGGTGCTTCCCTTTCCTCGTCAACAGACATACCATGTTGAAAACACCGGTTCTCGTCCGATCAACGAAGCTAAGCAACATCGGCACTGGTCAGTACTGGGTGGGTGACCGCTTGAAAACACCACGTTCCGTTGGCAACGTTGCTTTTTGCATTTGCCTTTTTTTTTGCATCTTTCTTATCGCTGGTTGACCCCAAGGGGATCACAGCGTTCGGCTAGGCGTGCGGTAATGCTATCGGAACGAAAGCGTCAGGTTTATGATATTAGCGTTAAGTTCAGTCGTGTTAAGATTCGTTGCATTAGACTTAACTAGTATCGGTTCGGTCAGGTGGGTTTAGTTAGGTTCCGGTAAGGCTTGGTTTTGTTTAGTAAGGTTGGATTAGGTTAGGTTAGGTTAGGTTAAGTTAGGTTACGTTAGGTTAGGTTAGGTTAGGTTAGGTAAGGTTAGGTAAGGTTCTGGTTTGGTTAGGTACGTCTAAGTCATATTTTGTTAGTTTAGTTTATTTAAAGGTTAGGTTAGGTTAGGTGAGGTTAGGTTAGGTTAGGTTATGTTAGGTTCAGGTTTGGTTCGGTAACGTCAAAGTCATGTTTAGTTAGGTTAGTTTATTTAAAGGTTAGGTTAGGTATAGCTTCAGGTTTGGTTTGGTACGTCAGGTAAGTCAAAAGCGACTGTAGCGTGCACGAATGCACGCGCTGGGTGCGTCCCTTTCCTCGTCAACGGCCATACCATGTTGAAAACACCGGTTCTCGTCCGATTGTAACACTTCCTCCTTGGAAGGTTATGCGATCGGCCGTCTCCCGGTGTTCGCCGATCGTCGTCAGATGGTCTGGGATAGGAATTGGTTGGATCACATTCCTTGTACACATACACAACTCCGTAACCCGATCTCGTTGAACACTCTGTCCAATTTATTGGCAATTCGCAGAAATAAATAAATTGTCCACGCCTCTTCTGGGCGTAAAATTAATGATACAAACGGGTTGAATAACCTGCGATAAGCGCGAGGCGTAAAAGTTATAAGTGCGTCACTCTCTCAGAGACGAGACACACAGAACACACGATCCTTCAAAATTAACAAAAAGGTTACAAACGTGGTGTTAGTTCAAATGCAACTAGCACGTAAATTGAATAACCTGCGATAAGCGCGAGGCGTAAAAGTGATAAACACGTTACTCTCTCAGAGACGTAACATGCAGAACTCGTAACTTGAAATTTTGTAATCCACGATATCTGACTATGAATACAGTTCTCGAAACGTTAGATAGAGACCAAGCGATTGGGACTGAACCCAGATCTCACGAGCATAGGATGCCGTTGAAACGAATGGATATACCGTGGATGAAATCGGCACTGAGCGCCGAGAGAGAGAGGTTAACTTGCACGTGCACGAAAAATTAGAAAAGAGCGTAATACGTTACAACTCGGCCCTCGACCAACAGATTGGTTTTGGCGTAATGAATTCAGACATTTAAGTAAACGGGCTCAGTAGGACGTAGTCCATTGAATCCCAAAATTCCCAAAGTGGGTTTACTTATCCGTGCTCTCCCGTATCTAATATTTGCGTCGCGCTCGTCGTCCTCTCTGCTCAGCGGTCAATGTCGAAGTGAAGTCCGGGACTTCCTTTGTCTCTCGGCTAGTGAACGGCTCGACGGAGCAACCGAGGCGGGCAGAAGGTCGTTGCGACGACAGGTGGCGTGCGAATTCCGCTTCCGCTCCATCGCGGTGGAATTTGAACGTCACACGATCAACGAAGCTAAGCAACATCGGCACTGGTCAGTACTGGGTGGGTGACCGCTTGAAAACACCACGTTCCGTTGGCAACGTTGCTTTTTGCATTTGCCTTTTTTTTTTGCATCTTTCTTATCGCTGGTTGACCCCAAGGGGATCACAGCGTTCGGCTAGGCGTGCGGTAATGCTATCGGAACGAAAGCGTCAGGTTTATGATATTAGCGTTAAGTTCAGTCGTGTTAAGATTCGTTGCATTAGACTTAACTAGTATCGGTTCGGTCAGGTGGGTTTAGTTAGGTTCCGGTAAGGCTTGGTTTTGTTTAGTAAGATTGGGTTAGGTTAGGTTAGGTTAGGTTAAGTTAGGTTAGGTTAGGTTAGGTTAGGTTAGGTTAGGTTAGGTAAGGTTAGGTAAGGTTCTGGTTTGGTTAGGTACGTCTAAGTCATATTTAGTTAGTTTAGTTTATTTAAAGGTTAGGTTATGTTTAGCTTCAGGTTTGGTTTGGTACGTCAGGTAAGTCAAAAGCGACTGTAGCGTGCACGAATGCACGCGCTGGGTGCGTCCCTTTCCTCGTCAACGGCCATACCATGTTGAAAACACCGGCTCTCGTCCGATAACCGAAGTAAAGCAACATCGGGCGTGGTCAGTACTTGGATGTGTGACCGCTTGGGAACACCACGTGCCGTTGACAACGAAGCTTTTTGCATTTGCTTATATTTAATTTTTTGCAACTTCCTAATCCCAAGGGGAACACAGCGTTCGGCTAGGCGTGCGGTAATGCTATCGGAACGAAAGCGTCAGGTTTATGATATTATCGTTAAGTTCAGTCGTGTTAAGATTCGTTGCATTAGACTTAACTAGTATCGGTTCAGTCAGGATGGTTAGTTTAGGTTCCGGTAAGGCTTGGTTGAGATTTAGTAAGGTTGGGTTAGGTTAGGTTAGGTTAGGTTAGGTAAGGTTAGGTTAGGTGAGGTTAGGTTAGGTTAGGTTAGGTTAGGTTAGGTTCAGGTTTGGTTCGGTAACGTCAAAGTCATGTTTAGTTAGGTTAGTTTATATAAAGGTTAGGGTAGGTTTAGCTTCAGGTTTGGTTTGGTACGGCAGGTAAGTCAAAAGCGACTGTCGCGTGCACGAATTCACGCGCTGGGTGCTTCCCTTTCCCCGTCAACAGACATACCATGTTGAAAACACCGGTTCTCGTCCGATCAACGAAGCTAAGCAACATCGGCACTGGTCAGTACTGCGTGGGTGACCGCTTGAAAACACCACGTTCCGTTGGTAACGTTGCTTTTTGCATTTGCCTTTTTTTTTTGCATCTTTCTTATCGCTGGTTGACCCCAAGGGGATCACAGCGTTCGGCTAGGCGTGCGGTAATGCTATCGGAACGAAAGCGTCAGGTTTATGATATTAGCGTTAAGTTCAGTCGTGTTAAGATTCGTTGCATTAGACTTAACTAGTATCGGTTCGGTCAGGTGGGTTTAGTTAGGTTCCGGTAAGGCTTGGTTTTGTTGAGTAAGGTTGGGTTAGGTTAGGTTAGGTTAGGTTAAGTTAGGTTAGGTTAGGTTAGGTTAGGTTAGGTAAGGTTAGGTAAGGTTCTGGTTTGGTTAGGTACGTCCAAATCATGTTTAGTTAGTTTAGTTTATTTAAAGGTTAGGTTAGGTTTAGCTTCAGGTTTGGTTTGGTACGTCTGGTAAGTCAAAAGCGACTGTAGCGTGCACGAATGCACGCGCTGGGTGCGTCCCTTTCCTCGTCAACGGCCATACCATGTTGAAAACACCGGCTCTCGTCCGATAACCGAAGTGAAGCAACATCGGGCGTGGTCAGTACTTGGATGTGTGACCGCTTGGGAACACCACGTGCCGTTGACAACGAAGCTTTTTGCATTTGCTTATATTTAATTTTTTGCAACTTCCTAATCGCGGGTGGATCCCAAGGGGAACACAGCGTTCAGCTAGGCGTGCGGTAAAGCTATCGGAACGAAAGCGTCAGGTTTATGATATTATCGTTAAGTTCAGTCGTGTTAAGATTCGTTGCATTAGACTTAACTAGTATCGGTTTGGTCAGGATAGTTAGTTTAGGTTCCGGTAAGGCTTGGTTGAGATTTAGTAAGGTTAGGTTAGGTTAGGTTAGGTTAGGTAAGGTAAGGTGAGGTTAGGTGAGGTTAGGTTAGGTTAGGTTAGGTTAGGTTGAGGTTTGGTTCGGTAACGTCAAAGTCATGTTTAGTTAGGTTAGTTTATTTAAAGGTTAGGTTAGGTTTAGCTTCAGGTTTGGTTTGGTACGGCAGGTAAGTCAAAAGCGACTGTCGCGTGCACGAATTCACGCGCTGGGTGCTTCCCCTTCCTCGTCAACAGACATACCATGTTGAAAACACCGGTTCTCGTCCGATCAACGAAGCTAAGCAACATCGGCACTGGTCAGTACTGGGTGGGTGACCGCTTGAATACACCACGTTCCGTTGGCAACGTTGCTTTTTGCATTTGCCTTTTTTTTGCATCTTTCTTATCGCTGGTTGACCCCAAGGGGATCACAGCGTTCGGCTAGGCGTGCGGTAATGCTATCGGAACGAAAGCGTCAGGTTTATGATATTAGCGTTAAGTTCAGTCGTGTTAAGATTCGTTGCATTAGACTTAACTAGTATCGGTTCGGTCAGGTGGGTTTAGTTAGGTTCCGGTAAGGCTTGGTTTTGTTAAGTAAGGTTGGGTTAGGTTAGGTTAGGTTAGGTTAAGTTAGGTTAGGTTAGGTTAGGTTAGGTTAGGTTAGGTAAGGTTAGGTAAGGTTCTGGTTTGGTTAGGTACGTCTAAGTCATATTTAGTTAGTTTAGTCTATTTAAAGGTTAGGTTATGTTTAGCTTCAGGTTTGGTTTGGTACGTCAGGTAAGTCAAAAGCGACTGTAGCGTGCACGAATGCACGCGCTGGGTGCGTCCCTTTCCTCGTTAACGGCCATACCATGTTGAAAACACCGGCTCTCGTCCGATCAACGAAGCTTAGCAACATCGGCACTGGTCAGTACTGGGTGGGTGACCGCTTGAAAACACCACGTTCCGTTGGCAACGTCGCTTTTTGCATTTGCCTTTTTTTTTTTGCATCTTTCTTGTCGCTGGTTGACCCCAAGGGGATCACAGCGTTCGGCTAGGCGTGCGGTAATGCTATCGGAACGAAAGCGTCAGGTTTATGATATTAGCGTTAAGTTCAGTCGTGTTAAGATTCGTTGCATTAGACTTAACTAGTATCGGTTCGGTCAGGTGGGTTAAGTTAGGTTCCGGTAAGGCTTGGTTTTGTTTAGTAAGGTTGGGTTAGGTTAGGTTAGGTTAGGTTAGGTTAGGTTAGGTTAGGTAAGGTTAGGTAAGGTTCTGGTTTGGTTAGGTACGTCCAAATCATGTTTAGTTAGTTTAGTTTATTTAAAGGTTAAGTTAGGTTTAGCTTCAGGTTTGGTTTGGTACGTCAGGTAAGTCAAAAGCGACTGTAGCGTGCACGAATGCACGCGCTGGGTGCGTCCCTTTCCTCGTCAACGGCCATACCATGTTGAAAACACCGGCTCTCGTCCGATAACCGAAGTAAAGCAACATCGGGCGTGGTCAGTACTTGGATGTGTGACCGCTAGGGAACACCACGTGCCGTTGACAACGAAGCTTTTTGCATTTGCTTATATTTAATTTTTTGCAACTTCCTAATCGCTGGTGGATCCCAAGAGGAACACAGCGTTCGGCTAGGCGTGCGGTAATGCTATCGGAACGAAAGCGTCAGATTTATGATATTATCGTTAAGTTCAGTCGTGTTAAGATTCGTTGCATTAGACTTAACTAGTATCGGTTCGGTCAGGATGGTTAGTTTAGGTTCCGGTAAGGCTTGGTTGAGATTTAGTAAGGTTAGGTTAGGTTAGGTTAGGTTAGGTAAGGTAAGGTAAGGTTAGGTAAGGTGAGGTTAGGTTAGGTTAGGTTAGGTTAGGTTCAGGTTTGGTTCGGTAACGTCAAAGTCATGTTTAGTTAGGTTAGTTTATATAAAGGTTAGGGTAGGTTTAGCTTCAGGTTTGGTTTGGTACGGCAGGTAAGTCAAAAGCGACTGTCGCGTGCACGAATTCACGCGCTGGGTGCTTCCCTTTCCCCGTCAACAGACATACCATGTTGAAAACACCGGTTCTCGTCCGATCAACGAAGCTAAGCAACATCGGCACTGGTCAGTACTGCGTGGGTGACCGCTTGAAAACACCACGTTCCGTTGGTAACGTTGCTTTTTGCATTTGCCTTTTTTTTTTTGCATCTTTCTTATCGCTGGTTGACCCCAAGGGGATCACAGCGTTCGGCTAGGCGTGCGGTAATGCTATCGGAACGAAAGCGTCAGGTTTATGATATTAGCGTTAAGTTCAGTCGTGTTAAGATTCGTTGCATTAGACTTAACTAGTATCGGTTCGGTCAGGTGGGTTTAGTTAGGTTCCGGTAAGGCTTGGTTTTGTTTAGTAAGGTTGGGTTAGGTTAGGTTAGGTTAGGTTAAGTTAGGTTAGGTTAGGTTAGGTTAGGTTAGGTAAGGTTAGGTAAGGTTCTGGTTTGGTTAGGTACGTCCAAATCATGTTTAGTTAGTTTAGTTTATTTAAAGGTTAGGTTAGGTTTAGCTTCAGGTTTGGTTTGGTACGTCTGGTAAGTCAAAAGCGACTGTAGCGTGCACGAATGCACGCGCTGGGTGCGTCCCTTTCCTCGTCAACGGCCATACCATGTTGAAAACACCGGCTCTCGTCCGATAACCGAAGTGAAGCAACATCGGGCGTGGTCAGTACTTGGATGTGTGACCGCTTGGGAACACCACGTGCCGTTGACAACGAAGCTTTTTGCATTTGCTTATATTTAATTTTTTGCAACTTCCTAATCGCTGGTGGATCCCAAGGGGAACACAGCGTTCAGCTAGGCGTGCGGTAAAGCTATCGGAACGAAAGCGTCAGGTTTATGATATTATCGTTAAGTTCAGTCGTGTTAAGATTCGTTGCATTAGACTTAACTAGTATCGGTTTGGTCAGGATAGTTAGTTTAGGTTCCGGTAAGGCTTGGTTGAGATTTAGTAAGGTTAGGTTAGGTTAGGTTAGGTTAGGTAAGGTAAGGTGAGGTTAGGTGAGGTTAGGTTAGGTTAGGTTAGGTTAGGTTGAGGTTTGGTTCGGTAACGTCAAAGTCATGTTTAGTTAGGTTAGTTTATTTAAAGGTTAGGTTAGGTTTAGCTTCAGGTTTGGTTTGGTACGGCAGGTAAGTCAAAAGCGACTGTCGCGTGCACGAATTCACGCGCTGGGTGCTTCCCCTTCCTCGTCAACAGACATACCATGTTGAAAACACCGGTTCTCGTCCGATCAACGAAGCTAAGCAACATCGGCACTGGTCAGTACTGGGTGGGTGACCGCTTGAATACACCACGTTCCGTTGGCAACGTTGCTTTTTGCATTTGCCTTTTTTTTGCATCTTTCTTATCGCTGGTTGACCCCAAGGGGATCACAGCGTTCGGCTAGGCGTGCGGTAATGCTATCGGAACGAAAGCGTCAGGTTTATGATATTAGCGTTAAGTTCAGTCGTGTTAAGATTCGTTGCATTAGACTTAACTAGTATCGGTTCGGTCAGGTGGGTTTAGTTAGGTTCCGGTAAGGCTTGGTTTTGTTAAGTAAGGTTGGGTTAGGTTAGGTTAGGTTAGGTTAAGTTAGGTTAGGTTAGGTTAGGTTAGGTTAGGTTAGGTAAGGTTAGGTAAGGTTCTGGTTTGGTTAGGTACGTCTAAGTCATATTTAGTTAGTTTAGTCTATTTAAAGGTTAGGTTATGTTTAGCTTCAGGTTTGGTTTGGTACGTCAGGTAAGTCAAAAGCGACTGTAGCGTGCACGAATGCACGCGCTGGGTGCGTCCCTTTCCTCGTTAACGGCCATACCATGTTGAAAACACCGGCTCTCGTCCGATCAACGAAGCTTAGCAACATCGGCACTGGTCAGTACTGGGTGGGTGACCGCTTGAAAACACCACGTTCCGTTGGCAACGTCGCTTTTTGCATTTGCCTTTTTTTTTTTGCATCTTTCTTGTCGCTGGTTGACCCCAAGGGGATCACAGCGTTCGGCTAGGCGTGCGGTAATGCTATCGGAACGAAAGCGTCAGGTTTATGATATTAGCGTTAAGTTCAGTCGTGTTAAGATTCGTTGCATTAGACTTAACTAGTATCGGTTCGGTCAGGTGGGTTAAGTTAGGTTCCGGTAAGGCTTGGTTTTGTTTAGTAAGGTTGGGTTAGGTTAGGTTAGGTTAGGTTAGGTTAGGTTAGGTTAGGTAAGGTTAGGTAAGGTTCTGGTTTGGTTAGGTACGTCCAAATCATGTTTAGTTAGTTTAGTTTATTTAAAGGTTAAGTTAGGTTTAGCTTCAGGTTTGGTTTGGTACGTCAGGTAAGTCAAAAGCGACTGTAGCGTGCACGAATGCACGCGCTGGGTGCGTCCCTTTCCTCGTCAACGGCCATACCATGTTGAAAACACCGGCTCTCGTCCGATAACCGAAGTAAAGCAACATCGGGCGTGGTCAGTACTTGGATGTGTGACCGCTAGGGAACACCACGTGCCGTTGACAACGAAGCTTTTTGCATTTGCTTATATTTAATTTTTTGCAACTTCCTAATCGCTGGTGGATCCCAAGAGGAACACAGCGTTCGGCTAGGCGTGCGGTAATGCTATCGGAACGAAAGCGTCAGATTTATGATATTATCGTTAAGTTCAGTCGTGTTAAGATTCGTTGCATTAGACTTAACTAGTATCGGTTCGGTCAGGATGGTTAGTTTAGGTTCCGGTAAGGCTTGGTTGAGATTTAGTAAGGTTAGGTTAGGTTAGGTTAGGTTAGGTAAGGTAAGGTAAGGTTAGGTAAGGTGAGGTTAGGTTAGGTTAGGTTAGGTTAGGTTCAGGTTTGGTTCGGTAACGTCAAAGTCATGTTTAGTTAGGTTAGTTTATTTAAAGGTTAGGTTAGGTTTAGCTTCAAATTTGGTTTGGTACGGCAGGTAAGTCAAAAGCGACTGTCGCGTGCACGAATTCACGCGCTGGGTGCTTCCCTTTCCTCGTCAACAGACATACCATGTTGAAAACACCGGTTCTCGTCCGATCAACAAAGCTAAGCAACATCGGCACTGGTCAGTACTGGGTGGGTGACCGCTTGAAAACACCACGTTCCGTTGGCAACGTTGCTTTTTGCATTTGCCTTTTTTTTTTGCATCTTTCTTATCGCTGGTTGACCCCAAGGGGATCACAGCGTTCGGCTAGGCGTGCGATAATGCTATCGGAACGAAAGCGTCAGGTTTATGATATTAGCGTTCAGTTCAGTCGTGTTAAGATTCGTTGCATTAGACTTAACTAGTATCGGTTCGGTCAGGTGGGTTTAGTTAGGTTCCGGTAAGGCTTGGTTTTGTTTAGTAAGGTTGGGTTAGGTTAGGTTAGGTTAGGTTAAGTTAGGTTAGGTTAGGTTAGGTTAGGTTAGGTAAGGTTAGGTAAGGTTCTGGTTTGGTTAGGTACGTCCAAGTCATCTTTAGTTAGTTTAGTTTATTTAAAGGTTAGGTTAGGTTTAGCTTCAGGTTTGGTTTGGTACGTCAGGTAAGTCAAAAGCGACTGTAGCGTGCACGAATGCACGCGCTGGGTGCGTCCCTTTCCTCGTCAACGGCCATACCATGTTGAAAACACCGGCTCTCGTCCGATCAACGAAGCTAAGCAACATCGGCACTGGTCAGTACTGGGTGGGTGACCGCTTGAAAACACCACGTTCCGTTGGCAACGTTGCTTTTTGCATTTGCCTTTTTTTTTTTGCATCTTTCTTATCGCTGGTTGACCCCAAGGGGATCACAGCGTTCGGCTAGGCGTGCGGTAATGCTATCGGAACGAAAGCGTCAGGTTTATGATATTAGCGTTAAGTTCAGTCGTGTTAAGATTCGTTGCATTAGACTTAACTAGTATCGGTTCGGTCAGGTGGGTAAAGTTAGGTTTCGGTAAGGCTTGGTTTTGTTTAGTAAGGTTGGGTTAGGTTAGGTTAGGTTAGGTTAGGTTAAGTTAGGTTAGGTTAGGTTAGGTTAGGTTAGGTTAGGTAAGGTTAGGTAAGGTTCTGGTTTGGTTAGGTACGTCCAAATCATGTTTAGTTAGTTTAGTTTATTTAAAGGTTAGGTTAGGTTTAGCTTCAGGTTTGGTTTGGTACGTCAGGTAAGTCAAAAGCGACTGTAGCGTGCACGAATGCACGCGCTGGGTGCGTCCCTTTCCTCGTCAACGGCCATACCATGTTGAAAACACCGGCTCTCGTCCGATAACCGAAGTAAAGCAACATCGGGCGTGGTCAGTACTTGGATGTGTGACCGCTTGGGAACACCACGTGCCGTTGACAACGAAGCTTTTTGCATTTGCTTATATTTAATTTTTTGCAACTTCCTAATCGCTGGTGGATCCCAAGGAGAACACAGCGTTCGGCTAGGCGTGCGGTAATGCTATCGGAACGAAAGCGTCAGATTTATGATATTATCGTTAAGTTCAGTCGTGTTAAGATTCGTTGCATTAGACTTAACTAGTATCGGTTCGGTCAGGATGGTTAGTTTAGGTTCCGGTAAGGCTTGGTTGAGATTTAGTAAGGTTAGGTTAGGTTAGGTTAGGTTAGGTAAGGTAAGGTTAGGTTAGGTGAGGTTCCCCCCCGGAGGGAGACCGCCTTGCCGCGGTGGGGGGGCACACCTTCGGGTGCAAAACGGTCTCCAAAACGTCATGGGCTCTGTTAACACGCCAATTATACCCCAGGGGGGTACCGCTACACGCGGAGAATCCCCCCTCCTTCTTGACAGAAGGAGCTGCTCCACCGGTTCTGGGGGGAGCAACAGCGCTCTGGTTGGAACACCAACCACCAAAAAGGGGACGGCACACCACCCGCCGGCCCCGAACCCACTGACACCGTTCGCGCGAACATCAGCGCTGAAGAGAACCCCACCAGGGGGTTCAACAGACACAGAGACACAGGCCCCCCTCAGGGAAACCGGGGACGGGGATATTGAGGTCCTGACGTTGGGTGAGTCTCTCACTCCGGAAGGTCCAGATGGCAACACCGAGAAGCGAAAGAGAAGCGACAGCAGACAGCTGGAAGACACGGCGAGGGATCTGAGCTTTCTGGAGGACACACTCACGCGACTCCGCGACAAGATCATGGAGCTGGACAGTTTAGCCGCCAAGGGCGCCATCAAGGGAACGCCCTATATGGTCTCTGAAGAGCTGAGAGACCTGCTGGACGAGCTGGAAATGGAGAGGACCAAGGTGCTCTTCGAGGAGGTCCATGGCATCGTTGCGAGAGCACGGGCCCAGCAGCGAGAACGGCAAGAGGCCAAGATCCCGAGGCAGGAGGAGCCGCGGAGGCGAGACGCGATCGAGAACCGGCCAGAGAAGGTCACGTTCGAGACTGGCACCCAAACGGAGGCTTGGCACCACGGAAAGACCCCGTCGGTGGGAAGCCTCGTGGGAGTCGATTCCTACGCAGACTTCGAAGCCGTCGCGGACCTGAAGTGGGACAAGGAACTCTTCACCAACGTATGCGTGAAAGTGGGGAATCCGCTGGACACGCCCCACGACACGGTGAAGTGCGTTCTTGTGGAGCCGAAGGACCCAGGAATGGACCTCTCGATCCAAAAGCATTATCGGGATAGGTATCCTGGTATTGCCAGCATGGGGGAAGAGGTCGGCTTCCTCGAGCAGGTAACGAGGAAGTCGACACCAGGAGGGGACGGCGTCACGGAAACCTCGCAGAAGGTCGTGAAGGCTCACCACGATGGCTCCGAGCAGGCAGTCTGGGACAGGCTGACAGCCCTTCGAGAGATCGTCGTGAAGACAGGAGGAAAGGCGGTCGCTATCCACCACGTGGAGGCACTGTCTGAGGAGAGGTTGAAGAACCTCACCCAGGCAGTCTTCCGGGGGGTGGGTGTCGAAGTCCAAATCTACACCACGGCCACGCGACGGACCCGGGAGCAGGAGAAAGCCAAGGGCAGGACAAAGACCAAGGAAAGGAAGACAATGGCCATCGCGGTGGAAGTTGGGGGCCTCTCTTTCAAGGAAGCTCTGAAAGGAGTGAGGGAAGCAGTGGGCGGCAGGCCTGGGAGCGAGAGCATCCAGTCCCTGCGCAGCACGAAAGACGAGAAGCTGCTCATTGTCATCGACAGGGACGAGGAAGCGAAGAAGAAGGTGGTGAAGCTCCTGGAGGCCAAAAACATCAGGGCCAAGCAGGTGGGGCCCCGAGTGAGGTCAGAAGTGGTCCACGTGAGGGGTCTGGACGGACTGGCCACAGAGGAAGAGGTCCGGCAGGCGGTCGAGAGCGCGGTGGGAGCCGACGAGATCACCAAAGTCGGACCACTGAGGCCGCACCACCAGAACACCCAGGCGGTGACGGTCACGCTCGCGAGGCCAAAGGCGGAGCAGTTGGCAAAGGTGGGCCAACTGAGAATTGGACCTGCCTCGTGCCCGGTGGAGATGAGGCTCGAGGTCAAGAGGTGCTCAAAGTGCTGGGGCTACGACCATGGCACTAAGGAGTGCAAGGGCCCTGACAGGTCGAAGCTCTGCCGGAAGTGCGGTAAGGGGGGCCACCTGGGCAAGGACTGCACGGAGAGCGAAGCCACCTGCGTTCTGTGCAAGGAAAAGCACGTCCTGGGCTCTGGAAAGTGCAAGGCTTTCAGGACGGCCCTCAACAAAGCCCGGGTGCAGCGAAACAACAAGCGCGCACGGGCACCTGCCGCCGAGGACATGGAAGACCAGTTCCCGCCCCTCAAATAGGGCACGCAATCCCAAGGAATAGGCACACCCCTGAAGTTCTTGCAGACAAACGCGAACAGATGCTGGGGCGCTATGGACCTCTTGTTGGCCACAATCCAACAGTGGGACATAGACGTCGCGGTTGTCTGTGAGCCGAACATCAGATACTGCAAGGAGAAATGGTCTCTCGACACCCGCAAGACGGTGGCGATAAGAACATTCGGCAACCAGGCCCATGTCGTTCGGACGGGGGGAGGAGACGGATACGTTTGGCTGGAGACGAGGGAGTTTAGGGTCATTGGAACCTACTTCTCGCCGAACAGAGAACTCGAACACCTGGAGACGCTCCTCCACGACATTGGCAAGACAGCCCGGGACGCCAAAGAGCCGGTCATCCTGGCGGGAGACTTGAATGCTAAGTCTCCCCTCTGGGGATCCCGGGCTGAAAACGAGCGGGGGACACTGGTTGCCGAGTGGGCGATGGGCAGCGGGATGTCGATAGCGAACGAAGGTAGCAACCCAACTTTCGCTAGAGGGGCCAGTTCATCGGTCATCGACGTCACGCTGGTGTCGCCAGCCATCACAGGCAGGCTGAAGGGATGGAAGGTTCATCTGGACATCGAGAACCTGAGCGACCATCACTACATCACCTTCAGCCTGGCCGCGTCAGACAGGGCGAGGAAGGAGCAGGAAGACCGACAGAAGAGCGAACGCCTAAAGAAGTCGTGGAAGATCGACAAGGACGCGCTCGAGGCGGTCGAGAAAGAGATGACCGAGGCGCACTTTGAAGAGTCAACGGAGGACCCGGAGAAGTGCGTCGAGGAAATCCAGGGGATCCTAAACAGGACATGCCTATCGAGAAGACCCCAGTCGAAACGAAGACCTGTTCACTGGTGGAGCGACGAGATTGCGGCTTGCCGGAAAGCCTGCCTGGCGGAGAGAAGGAGGCTTACCAGAGCAAGGGGAAGAAGGAACCCGGACCGACAAGCGACACGACAGGCGAACAGCATCTACAAGGAAACCAAGAGAGCACTGAAGAGGCTAATCCGCGGGGCGCAGAACGCTAAGTGGGGTGAACTCCTGGAGACGGTCAACGAAGATCCCTGGGGCAAGGCCTACAAGGTTGTCACAGGGAAACTCCAGGAGAAGGGCGCATACCCAGACGCGGAAGAGAGACTCCGAGCTGCACAGCTACTCTTCCCGACCCACCCTGCCATCTCGTGGGTCCGGGAGGAGTGGACCGGAGAAGTGGCCCCGTTCACGGAGGCGGAAATCTTGGCCGCAGCAGACCGGATCAAGATCGGGAAAGCCCCCGGTCCGGATGGGATCCCCCCGGTCGTGGTCAGGATGTTCCTGCGAGTGCAGACGAAGGCCGCCACGGCACTGATGAGCGGCCTACTGCAGAGAGGAGTGTTTCCAACGGAATGGAAGAGGGCCTCTTTGGTGCTCATCCCGAAGCCAAAGAAGAAGGAAACTGATGCAGCAACGTACAGACCGATCTGCCTCCTCGATGTCATGGGCAAAGTCTATGAGAGATTACTCCTCAACCGGCTCGAACGTGACCTCGGGGAGGGGGAGGGTCTGAGCGTGGACCAATTCGGCTTTCGGAAGGGAAGATCGACGGTGGATGCAGTTCGCCGCGTCATCCAGCTGGCCACGGAAGAAGAGGCAAGGTGCCAAAGCTACCGGGACAAGCCGTTCAGCGCACTGATCGCCATCGACGTGCAGAACGCCTTCAACTCTGCGCCATGGCCGGGCATCATGTCAGCCCTAGTCAGGAAGGGGATAGACTCTCACATCATTAACATCGTGAAGAGCTACCTCTCCGACAGGAAGCTGGAAGTGGGCCTGGGCCAGGAGCTGGAGGTGACCTGCGGAGTGCCGCAAGGCTCTATTATGGGGCCCACGCTGTGGAACTGCTTTTACGATGAGATGCTGCGACTCCGCATCCCACATACCAACCTGGTGGGATACGCGGACGACCTCATAGCAGTTGTCTTAGCCAAGAACAAGGCGGACCTGGAAGAACACAGGAGCCACGCTCTCGCGAAGATCCTCGAGAAGGCGACACTCATGGGCATCACCATCGCGGCCCATAAGACGGAGGCGATCGTGGCGCGCGGCCGAAGAAAGATCAAGGCGGCAACGTTCACCGCGGGGGGGCAGACCATCGCCACCAAAGACGAGATGAGGTACCTGGGAGTCATTCTCAACAGGAACCTATCTATGTCGGCCCACGTGGACTTTGCCGCAGAGAAGGCTGCACGGGCCATGAGGAAACTTATGAGCCTGATGCCGAATAAGAAGGCCCCGGAACAGAAGGCCAGAAGGATCCTTGCCTCGGCGGTCTATTCCGTAGTCTTGTACGCCTGCCCGGCGTGGGAGACTGCGGTTAGACACGCGAACCACCGATCCAAGATCGAAAGGGTGCAAAGGGTGATTAACATCAGGATCACCCAAGCATACCGGACAGCGTCCTCGAGTGCCTTGTGCGTCGTCGCGGGATACCCTCCGGCGGGCCTCATGATTGAGGGTCGTTGCAGGGTGTACCGGGAGGGGACACAGGGAAGAGCAGACATCGAGAAGGACATCCTGGAAAAGTGGCAGAGAAGCTGGGACGACTCGCCGACAGGCAAGTGGACGAGGAAGCTCATCCCTAACATCAGGGCGTGGCTGGAAAGGACTGCCGGGATGACGGATTATTTCTTGACCCAGTTCCTGACCGGCCACGGGAACTTCAAGACATACCTAGCCCGGATAGGGAAAGCAGAGAACATCTTCTGCGACCATTGTGGCCAAACCGATGGTCCCGGCCACGCGGTACTCGAGTGCCCCCGATGGGACGCACCCCGGAGGGAGGCGCAGAGGGCCATAGGTCGGGACCTAACGCCGGAAACAGTGGTCACCCTGATGGCTGGATCCGAGGCTAGGTGGAAGATCCTGCATTCTCTCGTGAAGAACATCCTCGCGGAGAAAGAAAAAGAAGAGCAGGAGTTCTTGAACGGAGCAACATGAAGGAAGAAGAAATGAAGAAAAGGAGAGAGAGTGAGAGACACACCCAACGAAACATGGACTCGACAACCAAAGAAAATATACCCCAGGAGGGTTCCGCCGCAGGCGGGGAATCCCTCCTCCCGACAACATCCGGGAGCAGCTCCAAAGGTTCTGGGGGGAGCAGAGCCCATGGCGTGAAAGGAAAGTCCGCCAGGCGCGATCAGCGAGAAGCTGAAAGAGCGAGCGCCTGGCGGGCTAAACACCGAAGAGACCGGTCGTCGGAGCCCAAAGATCTGGAGCCGGCGACCGAGGAGAAGAAGAAGAACACCAAAGAAGACGAAGAAGAACACCAGACCAGGAACATCAAGACCGTCCTGAAGAAGGATGATCCAGAGACGGCCCCTCGGAAGAAACCTCTCCCAAGACCACCTGGGTGAGGCAACTGTGGGTCCGTGGATCGACCCTCTTCAGGAAAAAGAAGAAGAAGGCGGAGGGCACCGAAGATCAAGCCCTCCCCACAGAAGAAGAGGGGGCCAGCCGAGATCCCGCGGCAACATACCGGGCCCTCGAAGAGACATATCAACTGTCTCGAATCGAGGAGTCGGGGAACCTGGAGAGGGCTCTCCGGCACATAACAAGAAATCTGCACCCGAATGGCGATAAGATCTGCTACAAGCCTTCGGAAGACCATGACATCATGCAACTGTTATGTGCCAATCTACCAGATGATCCGGAACAACTGCTGACACTGGTAGAGAGAGCCTACGCCAGGCGAGGTAGGACGCTCAATAGGGAGCGGGTCTACCGAAACCACGTTCGGGCCAACAGAAGAACGGCAATGGACCCGACGAAGCAGTTCCCCGACTGCTACTACAAGACCTGGCAGCCCTGATATGTTGCCGTAGGGGAGACCTCCCCGTCTTTGAAGTAATGCCTCGCGGCGGTTCCGAAGACGGGCGAGAGGGTGGAGTTTTAGTGGGTATGGTTGGCAGCCGACCGAGTCGCCACACTATTCAATACGTGCGAGGAAACAATGCCGCAGTATCGAATGTCCTTAACGGATTTCTCCACCTTAAAAAAAAAAAAAAAAAAAAAAAAAAAAGGTAAGGTGAGGTTAGGTTAGGTTAGGTTAGGTTAGGTTCAGGTTTGGTTCGGTAACGTCAAAGTCATGTTTAGTTAGGTTAGTTTATTTAAAGGTTAGGTTAGGTTTAGCTTCAGGTTTGGTTTGGTACGGCAGGTAAGTCAAAAGCGACTGTCGCGTGCACGAATTCACGCGCTGGGTGCTTCCCTTTCCTCGTCAACAGACATACCATGTTGAAAACACCGGTTCTCGTCCGATCAACAAAGCTAAGCAACATCGGCACTGGTCAGTACTGGGTGGGTGACCGCTTGAAAACACCACGTTCCGTTGGCAACGTTGCTTTTTGCATTTGCCTTTTTTTTTTGCATCTTTCTTATCGCTGGTTGACCCCAAGGGGATCACAGCGTTCGGCTAGGCGTGCGGTAATGCTATCGGAACGAAAGCGTCAGGTTTATGATATTAGCGTTAAGTTCAGTCGTGTTAAGATTCGTTGCATTAGACTTAACTAGTATCGGTTCGGTCAGGTGGGTTTAGTTAGGTTCCGGTAAGGCTTGGTTTTGTTTAGTAAGGTTGGGTTAGGTTAGGTTAAGTTAGGTTAGGTTAGGTTAGGTTAGGTTAGGTAGGGTTAGGTAAGGTTCTGGTTTGGTTAGGTACGTCCAAGTCATGTTTAGTTAGTTTAGTTTATTTAAAGGTTAGGTTAGGTTTAGCTTCAGGTTTGGTTTGGTACGTCAGGTAAGTCAAAAGCGACTGTAGCGTGCACGAATGCACGCGCTGGGTGCGTCCCTTTCCTCGTCAACGGCCATACCATGTTGAAAACACCGGCTCTCGTCCGATAACCGAAGTAAAGCAACATCGGGCGTGGTCAGTACTTGGATGTGTGACCGCTTGGGAACACCACGTGCCGTTGACAACGAAGCTTTTTGCATTTGCTTATATTTAATTTTTTGCAACTTCCTAATCGCTGGTGGATCCCAAGGGGAACACAGCGTTCGGCTAGGCGTGCGGTAATGCTATCGGAACGAAAGCGTCAGGTTTATGATATTATCGTTTAGTTCAGTCGTGTTAAGATTCTTTGCATTAGACTTAACTAGTATCGGTTCGGTCAGGATGGTTAGTTTAGGTTCCGGTAAGGCTTGGTTGAGATTTAGTAAGGTTAGGTTAGGTTAGGTTAGGTTAGGTTAGGTAAGGTTAGGTTAGGTGAGGTTAGGTTAGGTTAGGTTAGGTTCAGGTTTGGTTCGGTAACGTCAAAGTCATGTTTAGTTAGGTTAGTTTATTTAAAGGTTAGGTTAGGTTTAGCTTCAGGTTTGGTTTGGTACGGCAGGTAAGTTAAAAAGCGACTGTCGCGTGCACGAATTCACGTGCTGGGTGCTTCCCTTTCCTCGTCAACAGACATACCATGTTGAAAACACCGGTTCTCGTCCGATCAACGAAGCTAAGCAACATCGGCACTGGTCAGTACTGGGTGGGTGACCGCTTGAAAACACCACGTTCAGTTGGCAACGTTGCTTTTTGCATTTGCCTTTTTTTTTTGCATCTTTCTTATCGCTGGTTGACCCAAGGGGATCACAGCGTTCGGCTAGGCGTGCGGTAATGCTATCGGAACGAAAGCGTCAGGTTTATGATATTAGCGTTAAGTTCAGTCGTGTTAAGATTCGTTGCATTAGACTTAAGTAGTATCGGTTCGGTCAGGTGGGTTTAGTTAGGTTCCGGTAAGGCTTCGTTTTGTTTAGTAAGGTTGGGTTATGTTAGGTTAGGTTAGGTTGAGTTAGGTTAGGTTAGTTTAGGTTAGGTTCGGTAAGGTTAGGTAAGGTTCTGGTTTGGTTAGGTACGTCCAAGTCATGTTTAGTTAGTTTAGTTTATTTAAAGGTTAGGTTAGGTTTAGCTTCAGGTTTGGTTTGGTACGTCAGGTAAGTCAAAAGCGACTGTAGCGTGCACGAATGCACGCGCTGGGTGCGTCCCTTTCCTCGTCAACGGCCATACCATGTTGAAAACACCGGCTCTCGTCCGATAACCGAAGTAAAGCAACATCGGGCGTGGTCAGTACTTGGATGTGTGACCGCTTGGGAACACCACGTGCCGTTGACAACGAAGCTTTTTGCATTTGCTTATATTTAATTTTTTGCAACTTCCTAATCGCTGGTGGATCCCAAGGGGAACACAGCGTTCGGCTAGGCGTGCGGTAATGCTATCGGAACGAAAGCGTCAGGTTTATGATATTATCGTTAAGTTCAGTCGTGTTAAGATTCGTTGCATTAGACTTAACTAGTATCGGTTCGGTCAGGATGGTTAAATTAGGTTCCGGTAAGGCTTGGTTGAGATATAGTAAGGTTAGGTTAGGTTAGGTTAGGTTAGGTTAGGTAAGGTTAGGTTAGGTGAGGTTAGGTTAGGTTAGGTTATGTTAGGTTCAGGTTTGGTTCGGTAACGTCAAAGTCATGTTTAGTTAGGTTAGTTTATTTAAAGGTTAGGTTAGGTTTAGCTTCAGGTTTGGTTTGGTACGGCAGGTAAGTCAAAAGCGACTGTCGCGTGCACGAATTCACGCGCTGGGTGCTTCCCTTTCCTCGTCAACAGACATACCATGTTGAAAACACCGGTTCTCGTCCGATCAACGAAGCTAAGCAACATCGGCACTGGTCAGTACTGGGTGGGTGACCGCTTGAAAACACCACGTTCCGTTGGCAACGTTGCTTTTTGCATTTGCCTTTTTTTTTTGCATCTTTCTTATCGCTGGTTGACCCCAAGGGGATCACAGCGTTCGGCTAGGCGTGCGGTTATGCTATCGGAACGAAAGCGTCAGGTTTATGATATTAGCGTTAAGTTCAGTCGTGTTAAGATTCGTTGCATTAGACTTAACTAGTATCGGTTCGGTCAGGTGGGTTTAGTTAGGTTCCGGTAAGGCTTGGTTTTGTTTAGTAGGGTTGGGTTAGGTTAGGTTAGGTTAGGTTAAGTTAGGTTAGGTTAGGTTAGGTTAGGTTAGGTTAGGTAAGGTTAGGTAAGGTTCTGGTTTGGTTAGGTACGTCCAAGTCATGTTTAGTTAGTTTAGTTTATTTAAAGGTTAGGTTAGGTTTAGCTTCAGGTTTGGTTTGGTACGTCAGGTAAGTCAAAAGCGACTGTAGCGTGCACGAATGCACGCGCTGGGTGCGTCCCTTTCCTCGTCAACGGCCATACCATGTTGAAAACACCGGCTCTCGTCCGATAACCGAAGTAAAGCAACATCGGGCGTGGTCAGTACTTGGATGTGTGACCGCTTGGGAACACCACGTGCCGTTGACAACGAAGCTTTTTGCATTTGCTTTTATTTAATTTTTTGCAACTTCCTAATCGCTGGTGGATCCCAAGGGGAACACAGCGTTCGGCTAGGCGTGCGGTAATGCTATCGGAACGAAAGCGTCAGGTTTATGATATTATCGTTAAGTTCAGTCGTGTTAAGATTCGTTGCATTAGACTTAACTAGTATCGGTTCGGTCAGGATGGTTAGTTTAGGTTCCGGTAAGGCTTTGTTGAGATTTAGTAAGGTTAGGTTAGGTTAGGATAGGTTAGGTTAGGTTAGGTTAGGTTAGGTAAGGTTAGGTTAGGTGAGGTTCGGTTAGGTTTGGTTAGGTTAGGTTTAGGTTTGGTTAGGTAACGTCAAAGTCATGTTTAGTTTGGTTAGTTTATTTAAAGGTTAGGTTAGGTTTAGCTTCAGGTTTGGTTTGGTACGGCAGGTAAGTCAAAAGCGACTGACGCGTGCACGAATTCACGCGCTGGGTGCGTCCCTTTCCTCGTCAACAGCCATACCATGTTGAAAACACCGGTTCTCGTCCGATCAACGAAGCTAAGCAACATCGGCACTGGTCAGTACTGGGTGGGTGACCGCTTGGAAACACCACGTTCCGTTTGCAACGTTGCTTTTTGCATTTGCCTTTTTTTTTGCATCTTCCTAATCGCTGGTGGACCCCAAGGGGAACACAGCGTTCGGCTAGGCGTGCGGTAATGCTATCGGAACGAAAGCGTCAGGTTTATGATATTATCGTTAAGTTCAGTCGTGTTAAGATTCGTTGCATTAGCCTTAACTAGTATCGGTTCGGTCAGGATGGTTAGTTTAGGTTCCGGTAAGGCTTGGTTGAGATTTAGTAAGGTTAGGTTAGGTTAGGTTAGGTTAGGTTAGGTTAGGTTAGGTTAGGTTAGGTTAGGTTAGGTTGCCTCTCTTTCAAGGAAGCTCTGAAAGGAGTGAGGGAAGCAGTGGGCGGCAGGCCTGGGAGCGAGAGCATCCAGTCCCTGCGCAGCACGAAAGACGAGAAGCTGCTCATTGTCATCGACAGGGACGAGGAAGCGAAGAAGAAGGTGGTGAAGCTCCTGGAGGCCAAAAACATCAGGGCCAAGCAGGTGGGGCCCCGAGTGAGGTCAGAAGTGGTCCACGTGAGGGGTCTGGACGGACTGGCCACAGAGGAAGAGGTCCGGCAGGCGGTCGAGAGCGCGGTGGGAGCCGACGAGATCACCAAAGTCGGACCACTGAGGCCGCACCACCAGAACACCCAGGCG
The DNA here is from genome assembly GCA_921293005.1 of Nemoura dubitans. Taxonomy (NCBI): domain Eukaryota; kingdom Metazoa; phylum Arthropoda; class Insecta; order Plecoptera; family Nemouridae; genus Nemoura; species Nemoura dubitans. The sequence goes on from OV121076.1 coordinate 22,766,039, forward strand.
GTGACGGTCACGCTCGCGAGGCCAAAGGCGGAGCAGTTGGCAAAGGTGGGCCAACTGAGAATTGGACCTGCCTCGTGCCCGGTGGAGATGAGGCTCGAGGTCAAGAGGTGCTCAAAGTGCTGGGGCTACGACCATGGCACTAAGGAGTGCAAGGGCCCTGACAGGTCGAAGCTCTGCCGGAAGTGCGGTAAGGGGGGCCACCTGGGCAAGGACTGCACGGAGAGCGAAGCCACCTGCGTTCTGTGCAAGGAAAAGCACGTCCTGGGCTCTGGAAAGTGCAAGGCTTTCAGGACGGCCCTCAACAAAGCCCGGGTGCAGCGAAACAACAAGCGCGCACGGGCACCTGCCGCCGAGGACATGGAAGACCAGTTCCCGCCCCTCAAATAGGGCACGCAATCCCAAGGAATAGGCACACCCCTGAAGTTCTTGCAGACAAACGCGAACAGATGCTGGGGCGCTATGGACCTCTTGTTGGCCACAATCCAACAGTGGGACATAGACGTCGCGGTTGTCTGTGAGCCGAACATCAGATACTGCAAGGAGAAATGGTCTCTCGACACCCGCAAGACGGTGGCGATAAGAACATTCGGCAACCAGGCCCATGTCGTTCGGACGGGGGGAGGAGACGGATACGTTTGGCTGGAGACGAGGGAGTGTAGGGTCATTGGAACCTACTTCTCGCCGAACAGAGAACTCGAACACCTGGAGACGCTCCTCCACGACATTGGCAAGACAGCCCGGGACGCCAAAGAGCCGGTCATCCTGGCGGGAGACTTGAATGCTAAGTCTCCCCTCTGGGGATCCCGGGCTGAAAACGAGCGGGGGACACTGGTTGCCGAGTGGGCGATGGGCAGCGGGATGTCGATAGCGAACGAAGGTAGCAACCCAACTTTCGCTAGAGGGGCCAGTTCATCGGTCATCGACGTCACGCTGGTGTCGCCAGCCATCACAGGCAGGCTGAAGGGATGGAAGGTTCATCTGGACATCGAGAACCTGAGCGACCATCACTACATCACCTTCAGCCTGGCCGCGTCAGACAGGGCGAGGAAGGAGCAGGAAGACCGACAGAAGAGCGAACGCCTAAAGAAGTCGTGGAAGATCGACAAGGACGCGCTCGAGGCGGTCGAGAAAGAGATGACCGAGGCGCACTTTGAAGAGTCAACGGAGGACCCGGAGAAGTGCGTCGAGGAAATCCAGGGGATCCTAAACAGGACATGCCTATCGAGAAGACCCCAGTCGAAACGAAGACCTGTTCACTGGTGGAGCGACGAGATTGCGGCTTGCCGGAAAGCCTGCCTGGCGGAGAGAAGGAGGCTTACCAGAGCAAGGGGAAGAAGGAACCCGGACCGACAAGCGACACGACAGGCGAACAGCATCTACAAGGAAACCAAGAGAGCACTGAAGAGGCTAATCCGCGGGGCGCAGAACGCTAAGTGGGGTGAACTCCTGGAGACGGTCAACGAAGATCCCTGGGGCAAGGCCTACAAGGTTGTCACAGGGAAACTCCAGGAGAAGGGCGCATACCCAGACGCGGAAGAGAGACTCCGAGCTGCACAGCTACTCTTCCCGACCCACCCTGCCATCTCGTGGGTCCGGGAGGAGTGGACCGGAGAAGTGGCCCCGTTCACGGAGGCGGAAATCTTGGCCGCAGCAGACCGGATCAAGATCGGGAAAGCCCCCGGTCCGGATGGGATCCCCCCGGTCGTGGTCAGGATGTTCCTGCGAGTGCAGACGAAGGCCGCCACGGCACTGATGAGCGGCCTACTGCAGAGAGGAGTGTTTCCAACGGAATGGAAGAGGGCCTCTTTGGTGCTCATCCCGAAGCCAAAGAAGAAGGAAACTGATGCAGCAACGTACAGACCGATCTGCCTCCTCGATGTCATGGGCAAAGTCTATGAGAGATTACTCCTCAACCGGCTTGAACGTGACCTCGGGGAGGGGGAGGGTTTGAGCGTGGACCAATTCGGCTTTCGGAAGGGAAGATCGACGGTGGATGCAGTTCGCCGCGTCATCCAGCTGGCCACGGAAGAAGAGGCAAGGTGCCAAAGCTACCGGGAAAAGCCGTTCAGCGCACTGATCGCCATCGACGTGCAGAACGCCTTCAACTCTGCGCCATGGCCGGGCATCATGTCAGCCCTAGTCAGGAAGGGGATAGACTCTCACATCATTAACATCGTGAAGAGCTACCTCTCCGACAGGAAGCTGGAAGTGGGCCTGGGCCAGGAGCTGGAGGTGACCTGCGGAGTGCCGCAAGGCTCTATTCTGGGGCCCACGCTGTGGAACTGCTTTTACGATGAGATGCTGAGACTCCGCATCCCACATACCAACCTGGTGGGATACGCGGACGACCTCATAGCAGTTGTCACAGCCAAGAACAAGGCGGACCTGGAAGACAACGGGAGCCACGCTCTCGCGAAGATCCTCGAGAAGGCGACACTCATGGGCATCACCATCGCGGCCCATAAGACGGAGGCGATCGTGGCGCGCGGCCGAAGAAAGATCAAGGCGGCAACGTTCACCGCGGGGGGGCAGACCATCGCCACCAAAGACGAGATGAGGTACCTGGGAGTCATTCTCAACAGGAACCTATCTATGTCGGCCCACGTGGACTTTGCCGCAGAGAAAGCTGCACGGGCCATGAGGAAACTTATGAGCCTGATGCCGAATAAGAAGGGCCCGGAACAGAAGGCCAGAAGGATCCTTGCCTCGGCGGTCTATTCCGTAGTCTTGTACGCCTGCCCGGCGTGGGAGACTGCGGTTAGACACGCGAACCACCGATCCAAGATCGAAAGGGTGCAAAGGGTGATTAACATCAGGATCACCCAAGCATACCGGACAGCGTCCTCGAGTGCCTTGTGCGTCGTCGCGGGGTACCCTCCGGCGGGCCTCATGATTGAGGGTCGTTGCAGGGTGTACCGGGAGGGGACACAGGGAAGAGCAGACATCGAGAAGGACATCTTGGAAAAGTGGCAGAGAAGCTGGGACGACTCGTCGACAGGTAAGTGGACGAGGAAGCTCATCCCTAACATCAGGGCGTGGCTGGAAAGGACTGCCGGGATGACGGATTATTTCTTGACCCAGTTCCTGACCGGCCACGGGAACTTCAAGACATACCTAGCCCGGATAGGGAAAGCAGAGAACATCTTCTGCGACCACTGTGGCCAAACCGATGGTCCCGGCCACGCGGTACTCGAGTGCCCCCGATGGGACGCACCCCGGAGGGAGGCGCAGAGGGCCATAGGTCGGGACCTAACGCCGGAAACAGTGGTCACCCTGATGGCTGGATCCGAGGCTAGGTGGAAGATCCTGCATTCTCTCGTGAAGAACATCCTCGCGGAGAAAGAAAAAGAAGAGCAGGAGTTCTTGAACGGAGCAACATGAAGGAAGAAGAAATGAAGAAACGGAGAGAGAGTGAGAGACACACCCAACGAAACATGGACTCGACAACCAAAGAAAATATACCCCAGGAGGGTTCCGCCGCAGGCGGGGAATCCCTCCTCCCGACAACATCCGGGAGCAGCTCCAAAGGTTTTGGGGGAAGCAGAGCCCATGGCGTGAAAGGAAAGTCCGCCAGGCGCGATCAGCGAGAAGCTGAAAGAGCGAGCGCCTGGCGGGCTAAACACCGAAGAGACCGGTCGTCGGAGCCTAAAGATCTGGAGCCGGCGACCGAGGAGAAGAAGAAGAACATCAAAGAAGACGAAGAAGAACACCAGACCAGGAACATCAAGACCGTCCTGAAGAAGGATGATCCAGAGGCTGGCCCCTCGGAAGAAACCTCTCCCAAGACCACCTGGGTGAGGCAACTGTGGGTCCGTGGATCGACCCTCTTCAGGAAAAAGAAGAAGAAGGCGGAGGGCACCGAAGATCAAGCCCTCCCCACAGAAGAAGAGGGGGCCAGCCGAGATCCCGCGGCAACATACCAGGCTCTCGAAGAGACATACCAACTGTCTCGAATCGAGGAGTCGGGGAACCTGGAAAGGGCTCTCCGGCACATAACAAGAAATCTGCACCCGAATTGCGATAAGATCTGCTACAAGCCTTCGGAAGACCATGACATCATGCAACTGTTATGTGCCAATCTACCAGATGATCCGGAACAACTGCTGACACTGGTAGAGAGAGCCTACGCCAGGCGAGGTAGGACGCTCAATAGGGAGCGGGTCTACCGAAACCACGTTCGGGCCAACGGAAGAACGGCAATGGACCCGACGAAGCAGTTTCCCGACTGCTACTACAAGACCTGGCAGCCCTGAAATGTTGCCGTAGGGGAGACCTCCCCGTCTTTGAAGTAATGCCTCGCGGCGGTTCCGAAGACGGGCGAGAGGGTGGAGTTTTAGTGGGTATGGTTGGCAGCCGACCGAGTCGCCACACTATTCAATACGTGCGAGGAAAAAATGCCGCAGTATCGAATGTCCTTAACGGATTTCTCTACCTTAAAAAAAAAAGGTTAGGTTAGGTTAGGTTAGGTTAGGTTGAGTTAGGATAGGTTAGGTAAGGTTAGGTTAGGTTAGGTTAGAATAGGTTCGGTTAGGTTAGGTTAGGTAAGGTTAGGTTCAGGTTTGGTTAGGTACGGCAGGTATGTCAAAAGCGACTGTCGCGTGCACAAATGCACGCGCTGGGTGTGTCTCTTTCCTCGTCAACGGCCATACCATGTTGAAAACACCGGTTCTCTTCCGATCAACGAAGTTAAGCAACATCGGGCGTGGTCAGTGCTTGGATGGGTGACCGCTTGGAAACACCACTTGCCGTTGGAACAAAGCTTTTTGCATTTGCTTTTATTTAATTTTTTGCAACTTCCTAATCGCTGGTGGATCCCAAGGGGAACACAGCGTTCGGCTAGGCGTACGGTAAGGCTAACGGAAAGAAAGCGTCAGATTTGTGATATTATCGTTAAGTTCGGTAGTGTTTAGATTTGTTGCATTAGACTTAACTAGTATCGGTTCGGTCAGGATGGTTAGGTTAGGTTCCGGTAAGGCTTGGTTGAGGTTTAGAAAGGTTAGGTTAGGTTAGGTTAGGTTAGGTTTGGTTAGGTAAGGTTAGGTTAGGTTCAGGTTTGGTAAGGTTACGTCCAAGTCTTTTTTAGTTAGGATAGTTTATTAAAAGGTTAGGTTAGGTTCAGCTTCAGGTTTGGTTTGGTACGGCAGGTAAGTCAAAAGCGACTGTCGCGTGCACGAATGCACGCGCTGGGTGCGTCCCTTTCCTCGTCAACGGCCATACCATGTTGAAAACACCGGTTCTCGTCCGATCACCTAAGGTAAGCAGCATCGGGCGTAGTCAGTACTTGGATGGGTGACCGCTTGGGAACACCACGTGCCGTTGGCAACGTAGCTTTTTGCATTTGCTTTTTTTTGGAATCTTCCTAATCGCTGGTGGACCCCAAAGGGAACACAGCGTTCGGCTAGGCGTTCGGTAAGGCTATCGGAATGAAAGGGTCAGGTTTATGATATTATCATTAAGTTCGGTCGTGTTAATATTCGTTGCATTAGACTTAACTAATATCGGTTCGGTCAGGATGGTTAGGCTTGGATCCGGTAAGGCTTGGTTGAGGTTTAGTAATGTTAGGTTGGGTTAGGTTAGGTAAGGTAAGAATAGGGTAGGTAAGGTAAGGTTAGGTTACGTTAGGTTAGGTAAGGTTAGGTTAGGTAAGGTTAGGTTCAGGTTTGGTTAGGTAACGTCCAAGTCATGTTTAGTTAGGTTAGTTTATTTAAAGGTTAGGTTAGGTTTAGCTTCAGGTTTGGTTTGGTACGGCAGGTAAGTCAAAAGCGACTGTCGCGTGCACGAATGCACGCGCTGGGTGTTTCCCTTTCCTCGTCAACGGCCATACCGTGTTGAAAACACCGGTTCTCGTCCGATCACCGAAGTTAAGCAACATCGGACGTGGTCGGTACTTGGATGGGTGACCGCTTGGGAACACCACGTGCCGTTGGCAACGTAGCTTTTTGCATTTGCTTTTTTTTGGAATCTTCCTAATCGCTGGTGGACCCCAAGGGGAACACAGCGTTCGGCTAGGCGTTCGGTAAGGCTATCGGAACGAAATGGTCAGGTTTATGATATTATCATTAAGTTCGGTCGTGTTAATATTCGTTGCATTAGACTTAACTAATATCGGTTCGGTCAGGATGGTTAGGCTAGGATCCGGTAAGGCTTGGTTGAGGTTTAGTAATGTTAGGTTGGGTTAGGTTAGGTAAGGTAAGAATAGGTTAGGTAAGGTAAGGTTAGGTTACGTTAGGTTAGGTAAGGTTAGGTTAGGTAAGGTTAGGTTCAGGTTTGGTTAGGTAACGTCCAAGTCATGTTTAGTTAGGTTAGTTTATTTAAAGGTTAGGTTAGGTTTAGCTTCAGGTTTGGTTTGGTACGGCAGGTAAGTCAAAAGCGACTGTCGCGTGCACGAATGCACGCGCTGGGTGTTTCCCTTTCCTCGTCAACGGCCATACCGTGTTGAAAACACCGGTTCTCGTCCGATCACCGAAGTTAAGCAACATCGGACGTGGTCGGTACTTGGATGGGTGACCGCTTGGGAACACCACGTGTCGTTGGCAACGTAGCGTTTCGCGTTTTTCTTTCTTATTTTTTTTCATTTTCCTTATCGCTGGTGGACCCCAAGAGGCACACAGCGTTCGGCTAACCGTGCGGTAAGGCTATCGGATAGAAAGCGTCAGATTTGTGATATTATCGTTAAGTTCGGTCGTGTTAAGATTCGTTGCATTAGACTTAACTAGTATCGGTTCGGTCAGGATAGTTAGGTTTGGTTACGGTTAGGCTTGGTGGAGGTTTAGTAAGGTTAGGTTAGGTAATGTAAGGTTAGGTTAGGTTAGGTAAGGTTAGGTTAGGTTAGGTTAGGTTAGGTAAGGTTAGGTAAGGTTTGGTTAGGTAAGGTTAGGTTCAGGTTTCGTTAGGTTGGAGGGGGATGCCCCGGCGGAGGCCCCGGAGGAGTGGGAGGCCCCGAAGGAGGGGGAAGCCAGGGCGGAGTCCCTGGAGGAGAGGGAAGCCCCGGCGAAGGCCCTGGAGGAGAGGGAAGCCCCTGAGTTCCCCGGAGGAGGGGAAAGCCCCGGCGGAGACCCTGGGAAGCCCCGGCGGAGGCCCTGGAGGGGGGGTAAGCCCCGCCGTGTTCCCCGGAGGAGGGGAAAGCCCCTGAGTTTCCCGGAGGTGGAGGAAGCCCCGGCGGAGGCCACAGAGGAGTGGGAAGCCCAGGAGGAGGGGGAAGCCCCACCGAGTTCCCTGGAGGAGGGGGAGGCCCCGGCGGAGGCCCCGGAGGAGGAAGGGGCCCTGCCGAGTTCCCCGGAGGAGGGGAAAGCCCCGGTGCAGTCCCTGGAGGCGAGGGAAGCCCCGCCGAGTTCCCTGGAAGAGGGAGAAGCCACGGCGGTTGCCCCTGAGGAGGGGGAAGCCCCGGTGGAGTCCCTGGAGGAGGGGGAAGCCCCGCCGAGTTCCCAGGAGGAGGAGGAAGCCCCGGTGGGGTCCCTGGAGGAGGGGGAAGCATCGGCTAATGCCCGGGAGGAGGGGGAATCCCCGGCGGAGGCCCCGGAGGAGGGGAAGGCCCGCCTAGTACCCCGGAGGAGGGGGAAGCCCCTGAATTCCCTGGAGGAGGGGGAAGCCCAAGCGGATGCCCCGGAGGAGGAGGAAGCCCCAGAGGAGGCCACGGAGGAGAGGAAGCTCCACCGAGTTTCCCGGAGGAGAGGGAAGCCCCAGCGGATGTTCCGGAGGAGGGCCAAGCCCCGCCGAGTTTCCCGGAGGTGGGGAAATCCCTGGCGGAGGCCCCGAAGGAGAGGGGAAGCCCCGCCGAGTTCCCCGAACGAGGGGAAAGCCCCTGAGTATCCCGGAGGAGGGGGAGGCCCCGTCGGAGTCCCTGGAGGAGGGGGATGCCCCGGCGGAGGCTCCGAAGGTGGGGGAAGCCCCAACGAAGGCCCCGAAGGTGGGGGAAGCCCCGGCGGAGGTCCCGGAGGAGGGGGAACCATTGGCGAAGGCCCCGGAGGAGGGGGAAGCCCCGCCGAAGTTCCCCGAAGAAGTGGGAAGCCCCGGCGGAGTCCCCGGAGGAGGGGGAAGCCCCGCCGAGTTTCCTGGAGGGGAAGAAAGCCCCGGCCGAGTCCCTGGAGGAGGAAGAAGCCCCGCCGAGTTCCCCGAAGAAGTGGGAAGCCCCGGCGGAGTCCCCGGAGGAGGGGGAAGCCCCGCCGAGTTTCCAGGAGGGGAAGAAAGCCCCGGCGGAGTCCCTGGAGGAGGAAGAAGCCCCGCCGAGTTCCCCGGAGAAGTGGGAAGCCCCGACGGAGTACCCGGAGGAGGAGGAAGCCCCGCCGAGTTCGACGGGGTTGAATTAAGCCCCTGCGGAGGCCCCGGAGGAGAAGGAAAGCCCCGCCGAGTTCCCCGGAGGAGGGGGAAGCCCCTGAGTTCCCCGGAGAAGGGGGAAGCCCCGGCGGAGTCCCTGGAGGAAGGGGATTCCCCGGCGGAGGCCCCGAAGGAGTGGGAAGCCCCGTAGGAGGGGGAAGCCAGGGCGGAGTCCCTGGAGAAGAGGGAAGCCCCGGCGGAGAAGGGAATCCCTAGCGGAGGCCCCGGAGGAGAGGGGAAGCCCCGCCGAGTTCCCCGGACGAGGGGGAAGCCACTGAGTTCCCTGGAGGAGAGGGAGGCCCCGCCGAGTTTCCCGGAGGAGAGGGAAGCCCCGGCGGAGGCCCGGGAGGAGGGGGAATCCCCGGCGGAGGCCCCGGAGGAGGGGGAGGCCCGCCTTAATCCCCGGAGGAGGAGGAAGCCCCTGAGTTCCCTGGAGGAGGGGGAAGCCCAAGCGGATGCCCCGGAGGAGGAGGAAGCCCCAGAGGAGGCCACGGAGGAGGGGGAAGCTCCACCGAGTTTCCCGGAGGAGAGGGAAGCCCCTGCGGATGTTCCGGAGGAGGGCGAAGCCCCGCCGAGTTTCCCGGAGGTGGGGGAATCCCTGGCGGAGGCCCCGAAGGAGAGGGGAAGCCCCGCCGAGTTCCCCGGACGAGGGGGAAGCCCCTGAGTATCCCGGAGGAGGGGGAGGCCCCGTCGGAGTCCCTGGAGGAGGAGGATGCCCCGGCGGAGGCCCCTAAGGTGGGGGAAGCCCCGGCGGAGGTCCCGGTGGAGGGGGAAGCGTTGGCGAAGGCCCCGGAGGAGGGGGAAGCCCCGCCGAAGTTCTCCGGAGGAAAAGGAAGCCCCGGCGGAGTCCTTGGAGGAGGAAGAAGCCCTGCCGAGTTCCCTGGAGGAGGAAAACCTCACCGAGTTCCCCGGAGGAGTAAGAATCCCCGGCGGAAGCCCCGGAGGAGGGGGAAGCCCCGGCGGTGTCCTTGGAGGAGGGGGTAGCCCCGCCGAGTTTCCTGGAGGGGAAGAAAGCCCCGGCGGAGTCCCTGGAGGAGGAAGAAACCCGCCGAGATCCCCGGAGAAGTGGGAAGCCCCGACGGAGTACCCGGAGGAGGGGGAAGCCCCGCCGAGTTCGACGGGGTTGAAGGAAGCCCCGGCGGAGGCCCCGGAGGAGAAGGGAAGCCCCGCCGAGTTCCCCGGAGGAGGGGAAAGCCCCTAAGTTCCCCGGAGAAGGGGGAAGCCCCGGCGGAGTCCCTGGAGGAAGGGGATTCCCCGGCGGAGGCCCCGAAGGAGAGGGGAAGCCCCGCCGAGTTCCCCGGACGAGGGGGGAACTACTGAGTTCCCCGGAGGAGAGGGAGGCCCCGCCGAGTTTCCCGGAGGAGGGGGATGCCCCGGCGGAGGCCCCGGAGGAGTGGGTAGCCCCGGCGGAGGCCCCGAAGGAGTGGGAAGCCCCGCCGAGTTCCCCGGTGGAGGGGGAAGCCCCGGCGGAGGCCCCGGAGAAGGGAGGGGCCCTGCCGAGTTCCCCGGAGGAGAAGAAAGCCCCGGCCCTGGAGGAGGGGGTAGCGGGATGCCCCGGCGGAGGCCCCGGAGGAGTGGGAGGCCCCGAAGGAGGGGGAAGCCAGGGCGGAGTCCCTGGAGGAGAGGGAAGCCCCGGCGAAGGCCCTGGAGGAGGGGTAAGCCCCGCCGTGTTCCCCGGAGGAGGGGGAAGCCCCTGAGTTTCCCGGAGGAGGGGGAAGCCCCGGCGGAGGCCACGGAGGAGTGGGAAGCCCAGGAGGAGGAGGAATCCCTGGCGGAGGCCTCTAAGGAGGGGGAAGCCACGCGAAGTTTCCCGGTGGACGGGGGAAGCCCCAGCGGAGGCCCCGGAGGAGGAGAAAGCCCCTGAGTTTCCCGGAGGAGGGGGAAGCCCCGGCGGAGGCCACGGAGGAGTGGAAAGCCCAGGAGGAGGAGGAATCCCCGGCGGAGGCCACTTAGGAGGGGGAAGCCCCGCGGAGTTTCCCGGTGGAGGGGGGAAGCCCCAGCGGAGGCCCCGGAGGAGGGGGAAGCTCCACCGAGTTTCCCGGAGGAGAGGGAATCCCTGGCGGAGGCCCCGGAGGAGAGGGGAGCCCCGCCGAGTTCCCCGGACGAGGGGAAAGCCCCTGAGTTCCTAGGAGGAGAGAGAGGCCCCGTCGGAGTCCCTGGTGGAGGGGGATGCCCCGGCGGAGGCCCCGAAGGTGGGGGAAGCCCCAACGAAGGTTCGAAGGTGGGGGAAGCCCCGGCGGAGGTTCCGGAGGAGGGGGAACCATTGGCGAAGGCCCCGGAGGAGGGGGAAGCCCCGCCGAAGTTCTCCGGAGGAAAAGGACGCCCCGGCGGAGTCCTTGGAGGAGGAAGAAGCCCCGCCGAGTTCTTTGGACGAGGGGGAAACCCCGCGGAGTCCCTGGAGAAGGGAGAAGCCCCGGCTGAGGCCCCGGAGGAGGGGGAAGCCCCGTCGGAGTCCCTTGAGGAGGGGGAAGCCCCGCCGAGTTTCCAGGAGGGGAAGAAAGCCCCGGCGGAGTCCCTGGAGGAGGAAGAAGCCCCGGCTAGTTCCCCGGAGAAGGGGGAAGCCACGGCGGAGTCCCCGGAGGAGAGGGAAGCTCCGCCGAGTTCCCCGGGGATGAAGGAAGCCCCGGCGGAGACCCCGAAGGAGGGGGGAAGCCCCGCCGAGTTCCCCGAATAAGGGGGAAGCCCCGGCGGAGTCCCTGGAGGAGGGGGATTCCCCGGTGGAGGCCCCGAAGGTGTGGGAAGCCCCGAAGGAGGGGGAAGCCAGGGCGGAGTCCCTGGAGGAGCGGGAAGCCCCGGCGGAGAAGGCATTCCCTGGCGGAGGCCCCTGAGGAGAGTGGAAGCCCCGCCGAGTTCCCCGGACGAGGGGGAAGCCCCTGAGTTCCCCGGAGGCCCCGTCGGAGTCCCTGGAGGAGGGGGATGCCCCGGCGGAGGTCCCGGAGGAGGGGGAAGCTTTGGCGGAGGCCCCGGAGGAGAAGGAAGCCCTGGAGTAGGCCCCGGAGGAGGGGGAAGCCCCGCCGAGTTCCCCGGAGGAAAAGAAAGCCAAGGCGGGGTCCCTGGAGGAGGAAGAAGCCCCGCCGAGTTCTTTGGACGAGGGGGAAACCCCGCGGAGTCCCTGGAGAAGGGTAAAGCCCCGGCCGAGGCCCTGAAGGAGGGGGAAGCCAGGGCGGAGTCTCTGGAGGGGAGAAGCCCCGGCGAAGGCCCCGAAGGAGTGGGAAGCCCCGGCGGAGTCCCTGAAGGAAGGGGAAGCCCCGGCGGAGGCCTCGGAGGTGGGTGAAGCCCCGACGAGTTTCCCGGAGGAGGGTCTAGCCCCGGCGGTGGCCCTGGAGGAGGGGGAAGCCCCGGCAGAGGCCCCGGGAGAGGGGGAAGTCCTTTGGTTCCCCGGAGGAGAGGGAAGCCCCGGAGGAGGCCCCGGAGGATTAGGAAGCCCCGCCGAGTTCCCCGGATGAGGGGGAAGTCCCGGCTGAGTCCCTGGCTGAGAAGGCAGCCCCTGAGTTCCCCGGAGGAGGGGGAAGCCCCGGCGGATGCCCCGGAGGAGAAGGAAGCCCCGGTGGAGGCCCCGGAGAAGGCGGAAGCCCCGGCGGAGGCCCCGGAGGTGGGGGAAGCCCCGGCGGAGTCCCTGAAGGAGGGGGAAGCCCCGGCGGAGGCCCCGGAGGTGGGTGAAGCCCCGACGAGTTTCCCGGAGGAGGGTCTAGCCCCGGCGGTGGCCCTGGAGGAGGGGGAAGCCCCGGCAGAGGCCCCGGGAGAGGGGGAAGTCCTTGGGTTCCCCGGAGGAGGCCCCGGAGGATTAGGAAGGCCCGCCGAGTTCCCCGGATGAGGGGGAAGTCCAGGCTGAGTCCCTGGCTTAGGGGGCAGCCCCTGAGTTCCCCGGAGGAGGGGGATGCCCCGGCGGATGCCCCGGAGGAGAAGGAAGCCCCGGTTGAGGCCCCGGAGAAGGGGGAAGCCACGGCGGAGGCCCCGGAGGTGGGGAAAGCCCAGCCGAGTTCCACGGAGGAGGGGGAAGCCCCAGAGTTCCCCGGAGGAGGGGGAAGCCCCACCGTATTCCCCGGAGAAGGGGTGAAGCCCTGCCGAGTTTCCCGGAGGAGGGGGAATTCCCGGCGGATGCCACAGTGGAGGGGAAAGCCCCGGTGGAGGCCCTGGAGGAGGGGGAAACCCCGCCGAGTTTTCCTGAAGAGGGGGATGCCCCGGCGGAGGCTCCTGAAGAGGGGGAAGCCCCACCGAGTCTCCCGGAGGGGGGGGGAAGCCCCGTCGGATGCCCCGGAGGCGGGGGAAGCCCCTGAGTTCCCCGGAGGAGGGGGAGGCCCCGGCGGAGATCCTGGAGGAGGTGGAAGCCACGGCGGAGGCCCCTGAGGAGGGGGAAGCCACGGCAGAGTCCCTGGAGGAGGGGGAAGCCCCGCCGTGTTCCCAGGGGGAGGTGAAAACCCCGGCGGAGGCCCTGGAGAAGGGAGAAGCCCCGGTAGAGTCCCCATAGGAGGGAATATCCCCGGCGGAGTCCCTGGAGGAGGGGGTAGTTCCGGCGGAGGTCCCGGAGGATGGGAAAGCCCCGCAGTGTTTCTCAGGGGGGGAGGAAGCCCCGGCAGAGGCCCCGGAAGAGGGGGAAGTCCCTTAATTCCTCGGAGGAGAGGGAAGCCCCGGCGGTGGCCCCGGAGGAGGGGGAAGCCCCGCCGTGTTCCCAGGGGGAGAGGGGAAACCCCGGCGGAATCCCTGGCAGACGGGGAAAGCCCAGTTGAGTTCCCCGGACGAGTGGGAAGCCCCGCCGAGTTCCCCTGAGGAGGGGAAAGCCCCGGTAGAGTCCCTGGAGGAGGGGGAAACCCAGCCGAGTTCCCCGGATGAGGGGGAATCCCCAGAGTTCCCCGGAGGAGGGGGAAGCCCTTGAGTTCCTCGGTGGAGGGGGAAGCCTCGGTAGAGTCCCTGGAGGAGGGGGGAGCCCCGGCGGAGGCCCCGGAGGGGGTGGAAGCCCCGCCGAGTTTCCCGGAGGAGGGGGAAGCCCCGGCGGAGGATCCTAAAAAAGGGGGAAGCCCCGCCGAGTTTCACGGAGAAGGGGGAAGCCCCGGGGGATGCCCCGGAGGAGGGGGAAGCCCCGCCGAATTCCCCGGAGGAAAGGTGAGCCCTACCGAGTTTCCCGGAGGAGGGGGAATCCCCGGCGGAGGCCCCCGAGGAGGGGGAAGCCCCACCGAGTTCACCGGACGAGGGGGAAGCCCCTGAGTTCCCAGGAAAAGGGTAAAGCCCCGCCGAGTTTCCCGGAGGAGGGGGAAGCCCCGGCGGAAGCCCCAGAGGAGGGGGAAGTCCCGGCGGAGTCCCTGGAGGAGGGGGAAACCCCGCCGAGTTCCTCGGAGGAGGGGGAAGCCCCGGTAGAGTCCCTGGAGGTGGGGGGAGCCCCGGCGGAGGCCCCGGAGGTGGTGGAAGCCCCGCCGAGTTTCTCGGAGGAGGGGGAAGCCCCGGCGGAGACTCCTAAAGAGGGGTGAGCCCCGCCGAGTTTCCCGAGGAGGGGGAAGCCCCGGCGGATGCACCGGAGGAGGGGAAAGCCCCGGTGGAGTCCCCAGAGGAGGGGGAAGCCCCGGCGGAGGCCCCGGTGGAGGGGGCAGCCCCGTTAGAACCCCTGGAGGAGGGGGACGCCCCGGCGGAGGCCCCAGAGAAGGGGGAAGCCCCACCGAGTTCCCCGGGCGAGGGGGAAGCCCCTGAGTTCCCCGGAGGAGGGGGAAGCCACGGCGGAGTCCCTGGAGAAGGGGGAAGCCCCGGTGGATGCCCCGGAGGTGCGGAAAGACTCGGTAGAGTCCCTGGAGGAGGGGGGAGCCCCGGCGGAGGCCCCGGAGGGGGTGGAAGCCTCGCCGAGTTTCCCGGAGGAGGGAGAAGCCCCGGCGGAGGCTCCTGAAGAGGGGGAAGCCCCGCCGAGTTTCCCGGAGGAGGGAGAAGCCCCGGGGGATGCCCCGGAGGAGGGGGAGGCCCCGGCGGAGTCCCTGGAGGAGGAAGAAGCCCCGGCGGAGGCCCCGGTGGAGGGGGAAGCCACGGCGGAGTCCCTGGAGAAGGGGGAAGCCCCAGTGGATGCCCCGGAGGAGTGGGAAGCCCCGCCGAGTTCCCCGGAGGAGAGGAAAGCCCCGGCGGAGTCCTTGGAGGAGGGGGAAGCCCCGCCGAGTTCCCCGGAGGATGGGGAAGCCCCGGTAGAGTCCCTGGAGGAGGGGAAATCCTCGGCGGAGGCCCCGGAGGTGGTGGAAGCCCCGCCGAGTTTCCCGGAAGAGGGGGTAGCCCCGGCGGAGGCTCCTGAAGCGGGTGAAGCCCCGCCGAATTCCCCAGAGGAGTGGGATGCCCCGCCGAGTTTCCCGGAGGAGGGGGAAGCCCCGGCGGAGGCTTCTGAAGAGGGGAAAGCCCCGCCGAGTTTCCCGAAGGAGTGGGACGCCCCGGCGGATGCCCCGGTGGAGGGGGAAGCCCCGCCAAATTCCCCGTATCAGGGGGAAGCCCCGCCGAGTTTCCCGGAGAAAGGGGAATCCCCAGCGGAGGCCCCGGAGGAGGGGGTAGCCCCGGCGTAAGCACCGGAGGTGGGGAAATCCCGGCGGTGTCCATGGGGGAGGTGGAAGCCCCGCCGAATTTCCCGGAGAAGGGGAAAGCCCCGGCGGAGGTTCCTGAAGAGGGGGAAGCCCCGGCAGAGTCCCTGGCGGAGGGGGCAGCCCCTGAGTTCCCCTGGGGAGGGGGAAGCCCCGGCAGAGGCCCGGAGGAGGGGGAAGCCCCGGCAGAGGCCCCGGAGGAGGGGGAAGCCCTGCCGAGTTTACCCGGGGAGAGGGAAGCCCCGGCGGAGGCCCCGGAAGAGGGGGAAGCCCCGCCGAGTTTCCCGGAGGAGGAGGAAGCCCCGGCGGATGCCCCGGAGGAGGAAGCCCCGGCGGAGGCCCCGGAGGCGGGGGAAGCCCCGGCGGAGGCCCCGGAGGTGGGGGAAGCCCAGCCAAATTCCTCGGAGGAGGGGGAAGCACCAGAGTTCCCCGGAGGAGCGGAAAGCCTCGGTAGAGTCCCTGGCGGAGGGGGAAGCCCCGGCGGAGGCCCCGGAGGGCGTGGAAGCCCCGCCGAGTTTCCCGGAGGAGGGAGAAGCCCCGGTGATGCCCCGGAGGAGGGGGAAGCCCCGCCGAAGTCCCCGGAGGAGGGGAGAGCCCTACCGAGTTTCCCGGAGGAGGGAGAATTCCCGGCGGAGGCCCCAGAGGAGGGGGTAAGCCCCTCCGAGTTTCCCGGAGGCGGGGGAATTCCCGGCGGATGCCACGGTGGAGGGGGAAGCCCCGGCGGAGGCCCCGGAGGAGGGGGAAGCCCCGGCGAAAGCCCCGGAGGAGGGGGAAGTCCCGGCGGAGTCCTTGGGGAAGGTGGAAGCCCCGCCGAATTTCCCGGAGAAGGGGGAATCCACGGCGGAGGCCCCGGAGGAGGGGGAAGCCCCATCGAGTTCCCCGGACAAGGGGGAAGCTCCTGAGATCCCCGGAGGAGGGGGAAGCCCCAGCGGAGTCCCTGGAGGAGGGGGAAGCCTCTTCGGAGGGCCCGGTGAAGGGGGAAGCTGCGGCGGAGTCCCTGGAGGAGGGGGAAGCCCCGCCGAACTCCCAGGGGGAGAGGGAAGCCCCGGCAGAGGTCCCGGAGGAGGGGGAAGCCCCGGCGGATGCCCCGGAGGAGGGGGAAGTCTCGGCGGAGTCCCTGGTGGAGGGGGAATCCCCGCCGAGTTCCCCGGTGGAGTGGGAAGCTCCGCCAAGTTTCCCGGAGAAGGGGGGAGCCCCGGCGGATGCCCCGGAGGAGGTGAAAGCCCCGGCAGAGTCCCCCGAGGAGGGGGAAGCCCCGGCGGAGGCCCCGGAGGACTGGGAAGCCCCGCAGAGTTTTTTGGAGGAGAGGGAAGCCCCGGTGGATGCCCCGGAGGAGGTGGAAGCCCCGGCGGAGTCCCTGGACGAGGGGGAAGCCCCGGCGGAGGCCCCGGAGAAGGGGGAATCCACGGCAGAGTCCCTGGAGGAGGGGGAAGCCCCGCCGTGTTCCTAGGGGGAGGTGGAAACCCCGGCGAAATCCCTGGCGGAGAGGGAAGCCCCTGCCGAGTTCCCCGGAGGAGAGGGAAGCCCCGGTAGAGTCCCCATAGGAGGGGTAAGCCCCGGCGGAGGCCCCGGACGAGGGGGAATTCCCGGTGGAGTCCCTGGAGGAGGGGGAAGCCCAGGCGGAGGCCCCGGAGGAGGGAAAAGCCCCGCCGAGTTTCCCGGAGGAGGGGGAAGCCCCTGCGGAGGCCCCGTTGGAGGGGGAAGCCCCGCCAAAATTCCCCGGTGGAGGGGGATGACCCACCGAGTTTCCCGGAGGAGGGGGAAGCCCAAGCGGAGTCCCTAAAGGAGGGGGAAACCCCGCCGAGTTCCCCGGAGGAGGGGGAAGCCCCAGTAGGGTCCCTGGAGAAGGGGGGAGCCCCGAAGGAGGCCCCGGAAGTGGGGAATGCCCCGCCGAGTTTCCCGGGTTAGGAAGAAGCCCTGGCAGAGGCCTCGGAAGTGGGGGAAGCCCCGCCGCGTTCCCCGGAGGAGAGGGAAGCCCCGGCGGTGGCCTTGGTGGAGGGGGTGGCCCTGGCGGAGGCCCCGTAGGAAAAGGAAGCCCCAGCGGAGGCCGCGGAGAAAAGGGAAGCCCCGGCGAAGTCTGTGAAGGAGAAGGCAGCCCCGACGGAGGCCCCCGAGAAGGGGGAAGCCCCAGCGGAGGCCTCGGTGGAGGGGATGGCCCTGGCGGAGGCCCCGAAGGAAAAGGAAGCCCAAGCGGAGTCCGTGAAGGAGTAGGAAGCCCTGGCGGAGGAACCGGAGGCGGGGGAAGCCCCGGCGGATGCCCCGCGGAGAGATAAGCCCCGACGGAGGCCCCGGAGGTGGGGGAAGCCCCTCCGAGTTTGCCGGAGGATGGGGATTCCACGACGGATGCTTTGGAGGAGGGGGATGCCCCAGCGGAGGCCCCGGATAACGGGGAAGCCCCGCCGAGTTTCCCAGAGGAAGTGGAAGCCCCGGAGGATGTTCCAGAGGAGAGGAAAGCCCTGCCGAGTTCTTCGGAGGTGAAGGAAGCCCCCGGGAGGTAGCGGAGTTCCTGGAGGAGAGGGAAGTCCCGGCGGAGGCCCTGGAGAAGGAGGAAGCCTCAACGGAGTCCCTGGAGGAGGGGGACAACCCGCCGAGTACCCCGGAGGAGGAGGAAGCCCCGGTAGAGTCCCTGGAGGAGAAGGGAGCCTCGGCGGAAACCCCGGAGGTGGTGGAAGCCCCGCCGAGTTTCCCGGAGGAGGGGGAATCCCCGGCGGAGGCCCCGGAGGAGGGGGAAGCCCAACCGAGTTTCCCGGAGGAGGGGGAAGCCCCTGAGTTCCTCGGTGGAGGGGGAAGCCCTGGAGGAGGGGGAAGCAAGGGCGGAGTTCTTGGGAGCAGGGGAAAGCCCCGGCGGAGGCCTCGGAGGTGGGGGAAGCCCCGACGAGTTTCCCGGAGGTAAGGGAAGTCCCGGTGGAGGGCTCTGAGGAGGGGAAGCCCCGGCGGAGGCCCCGGAGGAGGGGGAAGCCCCGCCGAGTTCCTCAGGGAAGGGGGAAGCCCCGGCGGAGACCCTGGCGGTGGGGGATGCCCCGCCGAGTTCCCCGGAGGAAAGGGAAGCCCCGGCGAAGGCCCCTGAAGAGAGGGAAGCCCCGCCGAGTTTCCCTGGGGCGGGGGGGTGGGGTTGCCTCGGTGGCTGCCCCGGAGGAGGGGGAACCTCCGCCGAGTTCCCCGGAGGTGGGGAAAGCCCGTGAGTTCCCCGGAGGAGGTGGTAGCCCCGGCGGAGGCCCCGGAGGAGAGGGAAGCCCCGGAGGAGGGGGAAGCTCCGGCGGAGTCCCTGGAGGGGTGAGGAAAGCCCCGCAGAGTTCCCCGAAGAAAAAGGAAGCCCCAGCGGAGTCCCTGGAGAAGGAAAAAGGCCCCGCCGAGTTCCCCGGCAGAGAAGAAACCCCGGCGGAGTCCCTGGAGAAGGGGCAAGCCCCGGCGGAGGCCCAGGTGGAAGAGGAAGCCCCGGTGGAGGCCCCGGAGGAGGGGGAAGCCCCGGTGGAGTCCCTGAAAGAGGGGGAAGCCAAGGCGGTGACCCTGGAGGAGGGGGAAGCCCCGCTCAGTTCCCCAGCGGAGGCCCCGGTGGAGGGGGAAGCCCCGGCGGAGTCCCTGGAGGAGGGGGAAGCCCCGCCAAGTTCCCGGAGATGGGGGTAGCCCCGGTGCAGCCCCTGGACGAGGGGAAGGAGGCCCCGGAGGTGGAGGAAGCCCTGGCGGATGCCCCGGAGGAGGGGAATCCCCGCCGAGTTCCCCGGAGTAGGGGGAAGCCCCGCTGAGTTTCCCGAAAGAGAGGGAAACATCGCAGAGTTCCCCGGAGGATGGGGAAGCCCCGGTGGAGGCCCCGGAGGAGGGTGAAGCCGCACCCAGTTCCCCGGAGGAGGGGGAAGTACCGGCGGAGTCCCTGGAGGAGGGGGAAGCCCCGCCAAGTTCCCGCAGAAGGGGGTAGCCCCGGTGCAGTCCCTGGAGGAGAGGAAAGCCCCGGCGGAGGCCCCGGAGGAGGAGGAAGCCCTGGCGGATGCCCCGGAGGAGGGGAATCCCCGCCGATTTCCCCGGATTAGGGGGAAGCCCCGCTGTGTTCCCCTGAGGAGGGGGAAGCTCCGGCGGAGTCCCTGGAGGGGTGAGGAAAGCCCCGCAGAGTTCCCCGAAGAAAAAGGAAGCCCCAGCGGAGTCCCTGGAGAAGGTAGAAGCCCCGCCGAGTTCCCCGGAGGAGAAGAAGCCCCGGCGGAGTCCCTGGAGAAGGGGCAAGCCCCGGCGGAGGCCCAGGTGGAGGAGGAAGCCCCGGTGGAGGCCCCGGAGGAGGGGGAAGCCCCGGTGGAGTCCCTGAAAGAGAGGGAAGCCCCGGCAGGGACCCTGGAGGAGGGGGAAGCCCCACTTTGTTCCCCAGCGGAGGCCCCGGTGGAGGGGGAAGCCCTGGCGGAGGCCCCGGAGGAGGGAGAAGCCCCACCCAGTTCCCCGGAGGAGGGGGAAGTCCCGGCGGGGGCCTTTGAGGGGGGGGGGAAGCCCCACCGAATTCCTCGGTGATGAGGTAAGCCCCGCCTAGTTTCCCGGAAGATGGGGAAGCCCCGGCGGAGTCCCTGGAGGAGGTGGAGGCCCCTGAGTTCCCCGGAGAAGGGGGAAGCCCAGGGCGGAGTCCCTGGAGGAGCAGGAAGCCCCTTTGGAGGCCCTGGTGGAGGGGGTAGCCCCGGCGGAGGCCCCGGAGGAGTGGGAAGCCCCGGCGGAGGCCCTGGAGGAGTGGGAAGCCCCGGCGGAATTCCTGGAGGAGGGGGAAGCCCCGCCGAGTTCCCCGGAGGTGGGGGAAGCCCCGGCGGAGGCCCTGGAGAAGGGAGGGGCCCTGCCGAGTTTCCCGGAGGATGGGGAAGCCCTGGCGGAGTCCCTGGAGGAGGGGGAAGCCCCTAAGTTCCCCGGTGAAGGGGGTAGCCCCGCCGAGTTCCCCGGAGGAGGGGGAAGCCTCGCAGAGTTCCCCGGAGGATGGGGAAGCCCCGGCGGAGGCCCCGGAGGAGGAGGAAGCATCTGAATTCCCCGGAGGAGGGGGAAGCCTCAGCGGAGGCCCCGGTGGATGGAGAAGCCCAGCTTTGTTCCCTAGCAGCGGCCCCGGAGGAGGGGGAAGCCCCGGCGGAGGCCCCGGAGGAGGGGGAAGTCCCGGTGGAGTCCCTGGAGGAGGGGTAAGCCCCGCCGAGTTGGGGGAAGCCTCGGCGGAGGCCCCGGAGGAGGGGGGAAGCCCCACCGAATTCCTCGGTGATGAGGGATGCCCCGCCTAGTTTCCCGGAGGATGGGGAAGCCCCGGCGGTTTCCCTGGAGGAGGGGGATGCCCCTGAGTCAACCGGAGAAGGAGGAAGCCCAGTGCGGAGTCCCTGGAGGAGGGGGAAGCCCCTTCGGAGGCCCCGGAGGAGGGGGAAGCCCCGGCGGTGGCCCCGGTGGAGGATGAAGCCCCGGCGGAAGCCCTGGAGGAGTGGGAAGCCCCGGCGGAAATCCTGGAGGAGGGGGAAGCCCCGCCGAGTTCCCCGGAGGTGGGGGAAGCCCCGGCGGAGGCCCTGGAGAAGGGAGGGGCTTTGCCGAGTTTCCCGGAGGATGGGGAAGCCCTGGCGGAGTCCCTGGAGGAGGGGGAAGCCCCTAAGTTCCCCGGTGAAGGGGGAAGCCCCGCCGAGTTCCCCGGTGGAGGGGGAAGCCTCGCAGAGTTCCCCGGAGGATTGGGAAGCCCCGGCGGAGGCCCAGGAGGAGGAGGAAGCCTCTGAATTCCCCGGAGGAGGGGGAAGCCCCAGTGGAGGCCCCGGTGGTGGGAGAAGCCCAGCTTAGTTCCCTAGCGGAGGCCCCGGAGGAGGGGGAAGCCCCGGCGGAGGCCCCGGAGGGGGGGGGGAAGCCCCACCGAATTCCTCGGTGATGAGGGAAGCCCCGCCTAGTTTCCCGGAGGATGGGGAAGCCCCGGCGGAGTCCCTGGAGGAGGGGGAAGCCCCTGAGTTAACCGGAGAAGGAGGAAGCCCAGTGCGGAGTCCCTGGTGAAGGGGGAAGCCCCGCAGAGTTCCCCGGAGGAGGGGGAAGCCCCGGCGGAGTCCCTGGGGGAGGGGGAAGGCCCGGCGGAGGAGGCCCCGGAGGAGGGGGAAGCCCTGGCGTAGGCCCCGGAGGAGGAGGAAGCCCCGCCGAGTTTCCAGGAGGAGGGGGAATCCCCGGTGGAGTCCCTGAAGGAGGGGGAATCCCCGGTGGAAACCCTGGAGGAGAGGGAAGCCCCGCTCAGTTCCCCAGCGGAGTCCCTGGAGGAGGGGAAAGCCCCACCGAGTTCCTCGGTGGAGAGGGAAGCCCCGCCTAGTTTTCCGGAGGATGGGGAATGATAGGAAGCCTGGAGCAGGTACCAAGCAATAATTACAGCTACATAGCCGGTGATCAACTGGTTTATTATTTCGTCAGGGCGACGCTTTTATACTCGTGGTCACATGACCTTATACATTGTATTCGATCCACGACAACTCTTCCCAGATTTATTTATGAACACACATAATATTTATAATACACACAATAAGTTAGGTTTCTGCAATAGGTGCAATTAACCAGTACAATTTGCATTTCCTCTTGCCTTCAAATATCACAATATCAATCCCGATATTCGCTCGAGCACAATTTTTGTTCATTTTGCAATCATACCATTACACATTACATATTACTATAATAATACAATTGTCATAATATTAACCCTTATTTTAATCTTATACATTATCAAGAACCTTATTCAAATACACCGTGACCTTTGCCTACACTGCTATTCCTAATCGCTCAGGCGCCCTTGTTACTCTGTTTGATTTACGAATTGTCTGTGGGCTTGTGACCTGACTGTTCTTTATCTCGACTGCTGGGAAGGTGGGGTTGTCATTAGGAGTTAGAGTTAGAGGGATATCATCGTGAACATTAATTGCTGTTTTAGACCCCTCCATGCGAGGTTTTAAGTGGTCAGCGTGAACAAATCTCGATCGGTCGCCTACTTGCACGTAATAGGTAACGGGGCTGACTTTCCTGGTTACTACCCCAGGCCACCACATTATTTCTTCCTGCCGAACGCTGCGAACCAAAACCATGTCTCCTATCTGGAACTCGCGCATATTTCCTCGTTTCCGGTCGGCTGATTCTTTAAGCCTATCCTCCCTTTCTTCCTGCCTCTCCCCTCGCACAGGGTGTAATATTGTCAGGTGAGTGCGTGGCTGTCTACGTAGAAACAATTCTGCTGGTGACTTGTTAGTGGAGGTGCAAGGCGTCGTTCTGTAAGAAAACAGAACGCTCTCTAAATTTTGTTGTAATGGCATAGCTTTGTTTTGAATCTTGTCCTGCTCAATTTGTTTTAACAAAGCGCGTTTAATAGTTTGTACTGCCCGCTCTGCTGCTCCATTTGATGGTGCATGTCCCGGTGGACTATGCAACAGTTTGATTTGATTGTCTCTCATAAAACACGCAAATTCCTCAGACTGGAAGGGTGGCCCATTATCTGATACCACAGTCTCAGGTAACCCATAGCTAGAAAACAACGCTCTCAATTTCGAGATAGTCTTTTCTGCGGTAGTGGATCCCATTATAAATGCCTCTACCCATTTCGAATAGCTGTCAATTACTATGAGGAATGTGTGGTCATATTTTTTGGCAAAGTCAATGTGAACTCTTTCCCATACTCTGTGGGCTAACGGCCATGGGTGGAGAGGGACTGGCGATGCTGCATTCTGAGTTTGTTGACACACTAAACAGGTCCGTGCCTTATTTTCAATATCCACGTCCATATTGGGCCACCAAATCAGACCACGGGCGAGCATTTTCATCCGCGTCATTCCCGGGTGGGCTTCATGCAATAATTCTAAAACAGCATTTCTGAGTTTACCAGGGATTATCACTCGATGGCCCCACATTAGGCAATCCTCCTCCACCGACAACTCCAATCGGCGATGATAATAGGGTTTCAGTTCTTCCTCTTTAATGAACCCGGGCCAACCTGTTAGTGTAAAATGCAAAATCTTACGCAATTTGGGGTCCTCCGATGTGGCCTTTTGTACCTCTTTCGCTGTGGGAAACTGTTCCTTGTCCATTGCAAAAAAATGAACATAACTCTCTTCGGTACTAATGGCTTCTTCCTTAGGTTGGGGCAGCCTAGAGAGACAATCTGCGTTAGCATTGTTAGGTCCTTTCCTATACCTGATTTCATATTGATATGCTGAGAGTATAATGGCCCATCTCTGCATCCTGGCCGCTGCTAATGAAGGGGTTTGTTTATGCGCATTGAAGATTGCCGTTAAGGGTAAATTATCTGTTACTAACACGAATTTTCTTCCCATAAGCATTTTGTGGAACTTGCGAACCCCGAATATTATTGCCAGACCTTCTCTCTCTATTTGCGCGTAACCCTTTTCTGCTTTGCTAAGCGTTCTAGACGCAAAGGCAATAGGTCTTTCAGCCCCATCGTCCATCACATGTGAGATAACACACCCTACGCCGTAAGGGGATGCGTCACAAGCTAACACGATATCTCTACTTGAATCGAAATGAACCAACAGTTGGTGTTTGTGTAACAACTGTTTACCTTCCCGGAAAGCCGTTTCGCACTCTGCTGACCATATCCATGGACTGTCTTGCTTAAGCAATTGGTAGAGAGGATGGAATAGAGTAGCTACGCAGGGCAAAAATTTTCGGTAAAAATTGAAAAGACCTATGTAAGATTTAAGTTGCTCTACATTAGTGGGTGTAGGTGCTGTCAGCATATCGTGTAACAGTTCACCCGTTGGATGAATACCTTCATCATCTAACCGATATCCCAAATACTGGACGCTTTTCTGGAAGAATTTGCACTTATTTCCATTCAGTCTGATGCCATAATGCTGAAATCTCTTTAAGACCTCTTCCACCTTTGAATCACAATCCTCCAAGGATGAACCCGCAATTAACACATAATCCAAATAGCACTTTACCCCCTTTATTCCCTTCAGAACTCGATCCATGATCGACTGGAATATACTAGGGGCGCAAGACACCCCATATGGGAGGCGATTGAAGCTAAACAACCCCCGTTGCGTATTGACCGTGAGCAACTTCTTCGACTCTTCGTCAACTTCTACTTGTAAATATGCTGATACACAATCTAGTACAGTAAACACCTTGCCTCCTGCCAAATCTGCTAACAAATCCTCTGGCTTTGTGAGTGGATAGTGTTCCGTCTCTGTCCATTTATTCAGCGTTACTTTAAAATCCCCGCAAAGTCGGACCTTGGGCGGACCCGTTTTCCCGTCACTGTCCGGAGGATTTGCCTTGCTTACAATGACCAATGGCGTGGCCCATTCAGAATGCCTCACCGGTTGGATAATACCATCCTTCTCAAGTTTATCTAATTCTTTGTCAACTGTTTCGACTAAAGCATTTGGCACATCACGAGCTTTGCAAAATATAGGTATAGCATTCTGTTTTAAGACTATACTAGCTTTGAACTCTTTTATTTTACTAGGTCCAACACCAAACACCTCTGGATATTTACATTTTAACGACCCGACCTTGTCATCACAATTAATTGCTTGTATGTGCTTCAGTTCAATCTGCAGCGCATCGATCCAAGGTCTGCCCATTAGTATTGGCATGCATGCACCCGAGTTATTTTGAACGATAACTATGGGTAATGTTAACGATTTATTTTGATGACACACGTTAACTTGTACTGTTCCTAAGACTGGCAATTGTTCACCGGAGTATGTTTTTAATTTGATTGGCTCTTTTACTAATGGAATATGCCCCCAAAATCGCCGGTATGAAGATTCCGGCGCCACCGAAACCACCGCTCCACTATCCACTTCCATTGAAATTTGCTGGTTTTCAATGGTCAGTTCTACCCTATACGGCCTACTTTTCGTGAACTTCTCTCTCGTGTGGCTAATTAACGTATCCTCGTTCCGCTTAACCGTACTCACGCCTTCGCCTGTGTCCAGCATCTTGTCGTCATTAGGTGTTTCTTCGTCGCCGTCTTCATCGTCCATCAGTTGTCGTACGGCTGTCTGGTTTCGGCACGCTCGCGCAAGATGACCCTTCTGCAGACATTGACGGCACGTGAAGCTCGCGTACCGGCAAGACGAAGCTGCGTGGTTTCCCTCGCAGCGATAACACGACGCTCCGACTGCTCGCTGTTGTCCTCGAAACATACGCCCCGCGCGGTTGTAGCCGGGCCGATCGTGTTTCGAACCAGGGCGCTGGATCGCATTGACGACGACGTCGTCCGCGTCGCCCATGATGTCACTTGCCGTATGGATGGACTCGGACTCTTTCGCTGCTGTTTCCATTGTTATGGCCTTCTTATAAGCATCTTGGAATGATAGCTCCGTGAATTTGAGTAACTCGCTTAGAATCTCTTGGGACTTGATTCCCGCTACGAACCTATCTCGCAACGCGTCGTTCAGGAACGTGGCAAACTCACAAGTGCATGCAAGTTTACGTAGAGCCACGGCGAACTCGGCTATTGACTCTTGGTCCCGTTGTACTCTTCTATTAAACTTCAGTCGCTCCGCGATGACGTGAGTCTTGGGCGCAAAATGGTCGGTTAATGTTTGCACCAATTGCTCGTAGGTTTTGGTGATTGGATCTTCCGGACTTAACAACGCTTTCAGAATTTGAAACGTCTTGGTTCCAATGAGTGAGATGAGCACGGACACTTTTTTTGTCGCTTGCACCGAATTTGCGATTAGATAGTGGTTTAATTGTTCCGCGTACGTTTTAAAATCGACTTTCCCTTCATCGAAAGGTTCAATTTTCCCTAACGACATTTCGAATTTGTTGAGATTGCGAACAGAATTAGAATTTCGGACAGAATAGAACACGCGTGAATGTCGAACCTCGTCGCCAAATGATAGGAAGCCTGGAGCAGGTACCAAGCAATAATTACAGCTACATAGCCGGTGATCAACTGGTTTATTATTTCGTCAGGGCGACGCTTTTATACTCGTGGTCACATGACCTCATACATTGTATTCGATCCACGACAGGGAAGACCCGGCGGAGTCCCTGGAGGAGGGGGAAGCACCAGAGTTTCCCGGGGGAGGGGGAAGCCCCGGCGGAGGCCCCGGAGGAGGGGGAATCCCCGGCGAAGTCCCTGGAGAAGCGGGAAGAAGCCACGGCGGAGGCCCCGGAGAAGTGGGAAGCCCCGGCGGAGTCCCTGGAGGAGGGGGAAGCCCCGCCAAGTTCCCGGAGAAGGGGGATGCCCCGGTGCAGTCCCTGGAGGAGGGGAAAGCCCCGGCGGAGGCCCCGGAGGAGGAGGAAGCCCTGGCGGATGCCCCGGAGGAGAGGAAAGCCCCGCCGAGTTCCCCGGAGTAGGGGGAAGCCCCGCTGACTTCCCCTGAGGAGGGGGAAGCTCCGGCGGAGTCCCTGGAGGGGGAAGGGAAGCCCCGCAGAGTTCCCCGAAGAAAAAGGAAGCCCCGGCGGAGTCCCTGGAGAAGGAAGAAGCCCCGCCGAGTTCCCCGGAGGAGGGGGAAACCCCGGCGGAGTCCCTGGAGAAGGGGGAAGCCCCGGCGGAGGCCCAGGTGGAGGAGGAAGCCCCGGTGGAGGCCCCGGAGGAGGGGGAAGCCCCGGTGGAGTCCCTGAAGGAGGGGGAAGCCCCGGCGGAGACCCTGGAGGAGGGGGAAGCCCCGCTCAGTTCCCCAGCGGAGGCCCCGGAGGACGGGCAAGCCCTGGCGGAGGCCCCGGAGGAGGGGGAAGCCCCACTTAGTTCCCCGGAGGAGGGGGAAGTACCGGCGGAGTCCCTGGAGGAGAGGGAAGCCCCGCCGAGTTGGGGGAAGCCCCGGCGGTGGCCCCGGAGGAGGGGGAAACCCCACCGAGTTCCTCGGTGGAGAGGGAAGCCCCGCCCAGTTTCCCGGAGGATGGGGAAGCCCCGGCGGAGTCCCTGGAGGAGGGGGAAGCCCCTAAGTTCCCCGGAGAAGGGGGAAGCCCAGGGCGGAGTCCCTGGAGAAGGGGAAAGCCCCGGCGGAGGCCCCGGAGGAGGAGGAAGCCCCGCCGAGTTCCCCGGAGGAGGGGGAAGGCCCCGGCGGAGGCCCCGGAGTAGGAGGAAGCCCCGCCGAGTTCCCCGGAAGAGGGGGAAGCCTCGCCGAGTTTCCCGGATGAGTGGGAAGCCCCGGCGGAGGCCCCGGAGGAGGGGGGAACCCAGGCAACACAGTGGATCTTTTTCAGAATAGATTCGACTCTTTTAAAAACCACCTAGAATCTGATTGGAGTGTGTTTCTGCGATCTGATTCACATCCGAATTTGAAACAAGCCTCACAACCTTTTCGTATGCAATAAATCGCATCCGAATCAGATGTGTCTTTCCCGACTTAAATAAAAGAAGCACCATCACGCTCACGTTCCTTGTTCGGCATGCGATTCAGATGCAATTCAGACGTTTAAATTCAAAGATGCCTCACTTTTTGCAGACTTGTTTCGGACGTAATCCGGATGCACTTCCTTTGCGAGAAGGACTCAAATCCAGGTTTAAAATGACGCTTGTCTAATAAGAAACTGTATGCTAATGCAGGCATTCACAACCAATGATCAATGCGATACTGACAGAAGCTAGCGACAAAATGTGCCAGATACAAACCAATTCCCGCGCTGTTATAGAACAGGAAAAGGTTGGAAAAAGAATACAAAGTTTGCATATTATGGTTGAAAAACTTATGTTTTATTAATGAGATTAAAATATGTGAGACCAATTACCGGGCAATTTCGGTGCCTGTACAAATTGGGACAATTAGTGAACAGTTTTTAACAGGACAGTTCCACATTACAAGCAACAGTATGATTTAATGGTACATGAATATGAAGTTGCATACCAAATGGTCAGAGGGTGATATATTATCCCAAAAATATTGATTATCAGTTTTAAGTGAAATTCTCTCAACATACAAACTACAAATCCACTTTCCAATCAAATACGGCAGTCATCATCGGCAGTCTCTTGATGACTGTGTATCACAAAATTCCAATTGACAAGCAAGAGTTCAGCTATGTAGGAATGCACCCTTTACAGGCATTTGCTAGCTCCTACTGGCCCCAAATTAAAGCATGAAACTTGAAATCGGCTCTCATTGCAATTAACAAGATTCTATAAAATACCTAACTCAAAAGAATAAGTTTTCACATATGTGACCGTCAAATCATACTCAATCCCCAGGATTTGGCAAAAACAGAATATTTTTAACTAGTGATAAAATGGTAACTACATACTTTGGTAGCTTACCTATACCATTGCAACAATCATGTTGCATAAGGCACGCTGGTATCTAAATGCTTTGGTACCTAGCTTATCAAAGAACAATTAAGAAGATAACTAGTACTGAGATCATCATATTGGTAGCAATATGTTTTAACAATCATGTTGAGAGGATATTGTTACTGGTTTATGCAGATACCAGTATGCAATGGATGGAAGGATGGCAAAGCTGGAAAAATGCCGACCCGAACCAGGATACGAATCCCGGACCTCCTGCTTGCCGGGCAGGTGCTCTACCAACTGAGCTTTTCGGTCACACTTTCTCCCTGAATCGCTGGGTGGGACAAGGGGTATCTCCGTCTCCGTCCTCTCATCTCCCCGCAACCGGCAAGCAGGAGGTCCCGGGTTCGTATCCCAGTTCGGGTGCACATTTTTTCAGCTTTGCCATCCTTCCAACAATCATGTTGTATCAGACGCACTGGTAACTACAAGCTTCGGTAGCTTATCAAAGACAAATTAAGTATGTAACTATTAATGAGATCATCACATTGATAACAATATATATATATATACATGACAACAATCATGTTGCATCAGGCACGCGATCTCGAACACAATTTTAGAACCATTTGAAAATAGCTTGTTGATTATCGCAATTATTCTCAATATTATTATCGCAGACTAAGACCACTCTCTCCCAGAGGATAAACAAAAGATATAGTTTAAATGGCAACTACAGACTTTGGCAGACTGTACACAATAAAAACCCGTAATACTGATCCACATGAGAAAAGAGGTATGCATACCAAAAATTGTTCAACGAGTCCTAGATCGACAGCCTATTTTGGACATTGAATCCAATATATGGGCAAAATAAACATATAAAATATAAAAAATGAATAAGCATCACCGACTGAGGACGGTATGGACTGAGGACAGTCACTGCTGCGTTTTTGGTAACCGGGCAGCAGAACCTTGGAGCCATTTTATGAGCTTCTTGTCGATTTCACCTTGCGTAGCATCCTTGTGCTGCGCGTTGCTCCGAATGGCACCTGGAAATCGACCGGCCACATAAGTGAATGCAGGCATCCTAAATTCACACGACAGCAGCAAAATCACCAAAAAGTTAATTTTTTTGTAAAGAATTAGGTATCGGGAACGTGGCAACTGGCCGAAAATCAACTGGCCGAAAACCTAACTGGCCAAAAAAAACTGGCCGAATAAAAACTAGCCGAAAAAAAACTGGCCGACAAACCAACTGGCCGAATTTTATATTTTGCGCTGTGACTGTACTGAGCCGGTGGTAGGGGAAAACTATTACCACATTCGAAAACATTGTCTCTGAAATAACTTGGAGACCATTGGTCTTATGGGAAATCGAGTCGTGGTCGGGTCCCTCAGGTGGTTGGCGGGCTGCGAAGCCGTCGCGGCCGGGAGAGTCGTCGGCGTTGGGTGAACTTCAGATCACCGACGTCGCAGAACGGCGACTTTTATTTGTAGGGGCGTTTGACGACGTTGGCGGACGGGCAGCGGTGCTCGACCGGTAAGTGCGTCGTCGCTGGGACTTGTGCAAAGTGAGGCGTTTGTTGGTGTTGGCGGGCAGCGACGGCTGCCTGACCGGGAAGGTGTTGAGTGTGTTGAGGTGTTTTGATTTAAGACTGGCAATCAGGAAATAGTGAGGCGCTGGACGTTGCAAGCGGGCGGGCAACGATGCCCGCCCGTCAAGTGCGTCGTCGCTGGGACTTGTGCAAAGTGAGGCGACTGACGGCGTTGGCGGGCAGGGAAGGCTGCCCTGCCGCGAAGGCGTTGCGACCGGTGAAGTCAAGGTCAAGACTAAGATTAATAATAGTGAGGGCGTTGACGAGATCAGTGCAATTGCCGGGACCACTTGTCGACGACCGGACTTTGAGAAACAGTGCGGGCGCTGATGGGTGAGTGCAATTGCCGGGACCGGTTTTCTACGACCGGACTCGAAAAACGACAAAGTCATTTAACATGGCTCTTATGAGCCAGGACAGCCGAAATTCGGGTCGAAAAGGTCGCGCCGCTGCCGCGGAACTAGCATCGTATTCAGAGCGTTTAAAAAATTCGCCCGGTTTGTTTATCGCCCAGTTAATAACTCGCCAAGTTTTTTAGTCTCCAAGTTATTTCAGAGAAAATGTTTTCGAAAGGGGTAATAGTTTTCCCCTACCACCGGCTCAGTACAGTCACAGCACAAAATATAAAATTCGGCAAGTTGTTTTTTCGGCCAGTTGGTTTGTCGGCCATTTTTTTTTCGGCCAGTTAGGTTTTCGGCCAGTTAGGTTTTCGGCCAGTTGATTTTCGGCCAGTTGACACCTTCCCTTATGTATCTACAACTTTTATCATGAACCAGCCTTTAAACGCTCTACTCACACCAAGCACCATAAGTTGGGAATAGTTAGGCCTAACATTATCAAAAAATAATATCTGGACCTCACTTGTGTTCCAATCCTAAGAGCAATTCCAACCTGGATTCCCCTTAAAGGATTTCTCACGTCACATGGTCACGGGTTGACGGTTCGGCAGTGGTTAGAGGACTTCAAGCAACATTTATTCTGAATCCTCAACCAAGACTGTGTGGTGGGAGAAAGCAGAGGAGAAGCCCTGGTATACATTCATTCTATAAGGCTGGGACCTACTTGAAGAAGGTTACATGCTTTCATACAGAAAATCTCAAAGATCTTTACCTTTACAAAAACATAACAGTTTTAGAAAAAATATAATTTCTTATTTTTATTTTATAATCTTTTGATAAACAAACACCAAGTAGGATTTCTTAGAAACACAGATAAAAATAGGCAAACTTACCATAAATCAGCGATCTCACTAAAGGAAGTTTACGGAGGGAAGTATGTCCTTTCTTTATCCAAAAGATTCTGTCGGCCAACTTCTTCCCGATCAGTTGCTGCATGACACGCGACACACACTCTCGTAAGTCGTCACCTCCAACTAGACCCACAGCACGAACCTAAGGAAGAATTTAATATTTAGATAATCAGATTTTTTTAAATCGGTTCATACACATGGCTAGCGACAAAGCAGCACACCTACCATTGCTGGGAAATCTTTATTGGCTAGTATTTGCTCCTCGAGATCGAAGAGCGCCCTTTCGGACTCCAAAGGGAGTCTATCATGGAAGACTGCAAGGCTCGCTGGGCCATTCGGTGTTGCAGCATTGGTTAGAGCAACCACCTGGCGCCGAAGATTCTCGAGGAGTTCCAGCACCCTTCGTTGATACGCTGAAACAAAATACCATTCGGTTTTGAGGGGTATTGTAATATCTTCACATCATGATAATTGAGCAAGTGGCACAGAAAATTCATCTAGGTACACCTAATTGTTTGTAAGCATAGCATTTTGATCAAATCAACATCAGATCAATTTTGTTCAAAACAGGTCATTGAAATGAAAAATATAATTCATAATGTTGGATTTTATATTGAATAGGTACTAAAATTAAAATCAATATAAAAAAATAACATTAAATACTAAAACGGGTATATTTCTAACCTTGATTGCAGGAGCATTGCGTAGGAATTGTTGCCACAGTGTCAGGTGGAGGTGTGCAGTACTGTGTTGGAAACTGGTTTTCCATGTTTAGAGAGCGCTTTGCAGCGGGCGGTTGGCGAGTGTCGGCCAACTGAGCATCGGAACTTGGCCATTGTGGCGGCTGCAGCTCCAGGTAGGACGAAGTAATCGTTGAGTTGGCTGAGCGCTTTGCAGCGGGCGGTTGGCGAGTGTCGGCCAACTGAGCATCGGAACTCGGCCATTGTGGCGGCTGCAGCTCCAGGTAGGACGAAGTAATCATTGAGTAGGCTGAGAGCTTTGCTGGGGCATAACCAGGCGGGTGGTTTTTTGTACGGATCCTTTCAGGTGCTTCATCAGTGGCTGTGCCAGAATCGTTAATGGCCAATTCGAGCATTTGGTCCGCATCATGGTGAGACACTAAAAGCAAAAATAATAACTTCAAGTAGGTACCTAAATAAAACAGAGTAAGGTGGATGTCAATTGAATGTATAGTAGATTCACCAAATTAGAAACAGATAATAAAAACTAGTGATCATATGACAAAATGTGAGAATTTGCTTTCTTAAAAAATTAACATTAGTCAAACCCAGGAAATGAAACATTTTGGATACCTACAGGCATCATAAAAAGGACCTCAATCCTGTTTTAACTTATACATCAGGAGTAATGAGTAGCAAAGTTCATGGCAATATCAGAAATTAAGAAAGTCTGTTTAAAATCCTTATTTCACAACAGATATGATTTTACCTGCCATTTGGCATTCTCAATATAAACATTTCAGAGGGAACATAACAGACTTACAGTTGGACGACTTAATGGTGGCCTTGTATGTGTGCCACTTAGTTGATGGAGCAGCTAACTCCACCACCATCTGGTCGCAACGCACCTGCGTTACATTCCGTGGCAACCGGCATTTAGTCTGGCCGTCTTCCTCGTACAGCCATGAATTGGGCGTGACAGAAAACTCAATCGGACTGCCCTTCTTTTTTGCAAATGCAACCACCGAAAAGCTTAAACAAAGTATAAAGACCAAAGTGTAGCATGTGATGTGAAGGTGAGGTGGTGGTGGTTGTGATGAAGTGATGTTTTAGATTAGGAGATCGGAACTGGGTTGTGGAGCAATGGGAAAACAACAAACCCATTCTTGTATGGGAGGGCAACTGCCTTGGTTTTCACTGAAGAAATGTGTTCCATGGTTAGTATATTAGCAAGATTTTCAGCAAAGTATACTGAAAGTACAGAAGAAGGAATGGGAGTTGTGTAAAAATCAGAGTATCTCTTGAAAACTTTACCAATTAAAAAAATCCCATCTGAACCACTGGAAATAAAATTTTGAATAACCATGACTCTTCGATCTTGTAAGATTACTGTCCCATCTTTGAGGTCGGTGGCCAAATGAAAATGTGGACCTATTAACAATTTTTTAAATTGAACCCCGTGGCAACCAGCTGTGGGGCCAGAGTCATGGACATTGAGCAAACTCAATTGGGAAGCGTACGCTACATTCTTGTTCTCGGCGGGGCAACCATCCTTTTCTGCAATGCGCTTGCACAGTTGCTGCAAAGGTTTGTTCTTCGAGCGAATCTGACGCTTCAGAATGCCCAACTGGTTTTCAAAGCGAAACGCATCAAACGTTCCAAGTGGCCCCAGACGAAGGGAATCGCTACTCAAATGAATTAGGGCATGGACATTGTATACGATAAACTCACCTCCTTAGAACTTTGCAGCGTTTGAAACAAACGCTGTCAAAAGTTTGTGGGCAAGGGTGTTTAACTCTGTATGTAAATCGCCAGCTAAAATAGTGATACCACAATGCAAGAGAAGAAAATGCTCGTAAACTTCCTTATGAACATACCCTTTCAATGCCGTGACGCTAATGTACAAGAGAAATTGCCTTAACTCAGTAGCTTTCCATCTGTCGACGTCAGAAAGGCCTCTGGGATAACGACAGAAATCCGAGGGCCACATTTCTCTAGTTCGTAAGAGATAATCGCTCATGCCATTCCTAAATGCGACGCTCATACGTGCAATTTTTAAATGCACCCCTTTAATCCCTTTCACCCAGAATACAAGAAGACGCTTTGTAACCCCCAGGTACACGAGGTGCATGGCATCCAAAGGAAATGTTGACACAAGCCCTGTGTCAATCAAATCTGCCAAAGGAGTTGCAGGGAGTGGGTGATGAAACTGTTCATCGGTGCGTGCCGCTAACGATGCGTCAGTCCGAAGAGGAGCGTCAACTTCTGGGAAGGTCACACGACCGACATAAGTACCCTTCGTGGTACAGCGGTCACAACCATAATAACCGCTATAAAGTTTAACACATCGCATGTAGGCCTTAGCTGGTGCATCGCAAATGAAAGCTCTCACGTGCACATTGTAGCGTGTTCCCTCAAAGTTCAGGCCATTTGCTATCAGATTATTTAAATCTAACACAAAATCTTTGAAAAATAAATCTATTGGAGGCTTGCCAACACCACAGAAAACAGCTACTGGAAAAGGAGAAACATTATCTAGCCCTTGAATACTGCACAATATGGGCCAAAATTATATTTGGGAATTGTCGAACAACGGTATGCCATCAACGTTGAAATTAAGAGCTAAACTAGGCTTGACACGATCAAATTCATGTTTTGCATGTTTTAAAATCATGTCCGTTAACCCCAAAAATACGTATTCTCCGCTTGCCATTTCAGTGACACCCACTTTTCGAGGTGTGTTGAGTAATGTGCGGGCATCTTTCGGAAGCTCTTTATGAACATTTCGAAGGCCTTTCAAAAGTTGCGACGTAGCTGATAGGGTGATATTGTTTCTCAGAGACCAGTCTTTTAGGAAGTCTGCAATGTCAAAACTTGGGCAATTTTCAGCTGGCTTGCTTGCAGCGGCAACTGCATCTAGGTCTACTTCATCATACAGTTCTACTCCATCCGTTAGTAGTTCTACTTCATCCGTTAGCAGTTCTACTTCATCCGTTAGCTCATACGAATGTTCAAATATTTTATTGGAGGCCAATAAATTCTCTCGATACTCATCATATTGCGGGACTGTGTGAGTAATAGTTGAAGGGGTTGCGGTTGTTGTTAATGTTGTACTTTGTATTAAATCAACAGCTTTTTTAATTTTCCTATAAATAGTTGTTCTAGATTTTCCTTTAATTATTTGAGCCATGATTGGGGACTAAAATTGAATGAGTGGAAATTGGCATCGGGATTTTATTTAGCTGCTATTGGGACAATGGAAGATATTGGAGGACGCGGATAATGCTCACTTTAGTCCTGATTTTTTCAGTGCATGTTGATCGGTTGTTGCTCGAATGTCTATGATGATGTCCTATAAGATAAAGTTTACAAAATTAGATTCGCATATCATTCAGCCATGGCTGGCCATGGCAATGGCGGCATCTTCCAGCTAGTCCACGAGGCACAAGATAGGCGCTTCAATACAAACCCCTGCTCAAACTGTTTAGCACATCAGATGTGTTATCATTCAAACGGGATTTTAAGATAGTAAATACCTATATAAAAAGTATGTAGGTAATATACTCGAGACATAAACTTTCAATAAGTAATTGAATCAGACTTACCGAGCAACCACACGATTCACGAAATGCTGCCGCTAGTACAAGTCTTGCCAGCTCCACTTGTTAGTTGATAGCGCGACGAGTGTTGTGTATAGTCAAATCACTGTTTAATTGCACTTCAAAATTTTAATTGAGTAATTAGATAAAAAATTTGTAGTACATAAAAGAGACATAGTAAATTACGAATCAATTTATACAAAATGATTAATGTACTATTGTACATCTTTTAAGTGTAAAACAGCATTGGGTTTGCTATGACGTCACGGCCTCAAATTCAAATTTATTTCTTAAATCGCATTTTCATCTTTAGTGACAGAACGACAAGTTGAAGTTAATTTTGGAAAACAACTTCGTTTCCAGCGTACATTTTCCAATATGGCAAAGTATTGTAACCCCACTGAAGAATTATGCATCCTATACTAATCTGACAAAATTAACCCACTGACACCTAGTCAGGCAACGCCCACTTTTTACAAATCAAAACCAACATCTGTACTTATCTTTAAAGAAATATGAACCGAGCTGTCAAACCGATGTATAAACTAATTTATGGATACAGACCAGTCTAGTACTTTACTTGGCATTTTTCAACCATTGCAAGAGTTATTTAGTCCAAAATAGAATGCACACTGGCACCTTCCCTACAATGGACGAGACTACAGGTCCCAGACTGAATCACTTATGTGGGCAAATAAACACAATACTTTTCTTACGGCAATTATTTTCTCAAATCAGTGATTGACTCTGAAACTGTAGACGTATATTGCAACGTATATTTCAAACGCTGTCTCGAAAAACAAAAGGCGTCAGTGCGATTGATGCTCGCTTTGCCGTAGGTATGTTCCCAAAACAACATTGGCAAAATTACCTACATTGCTCGATCTGAGCTCTCGCTTATGTCACACTATATATATTGCGACCGCACACTCATGCCATGGAACATCGATTTTTTAAATTCTCAACTAACTTAGGTTGTAGTCATTTTTGAGGTCTGTAATACATGTTAAGGAATCAATTTTTAACGCTGGTTGATAATATATAAACAGTTTTGATGTACGTTTTGATATGACAGAGTAATTAACCATAGAAAGAATTATAACACTCAAACAAACCGCTCGATTTCCAGATATTCTGGGAGTGCCTTTGTAAACCACGATGCGATTCAGTGCTAAATCTGATTGTTTTATCGGGTTCTTTTTTCCGTGTAGCTTGTTGGATTTGATTTACATTCGAAATTTCGGCGGAAATCGGACTTGGGCGACGTGGTTGTAGCACCATTCAAATCGGGCCCGAATCGAATGGCATTATCTGCCTCTGTATTGCGTATTCCTGGTTGCATCTGAATCTCATTCGAAATTCAGACCGAAATCGGACTCGGACATAAGTGGTTGTAGCACGAGGCAAATCGGGCCCGGATCGGATGGCGTTATCTGCCTACGTTTTGCATTCGAAAGGGCAAATCCAAAACACACTCTATGGCATGTACTTTTTTTAAGGCATGGTAGTCACATTGTGAAACGCATCCAATTCACAGTTTATCAATCAATGCCGTTTCCTCCATATGAAAAAACAAATATGTTTCATATCCGAAACACACTCACGAAACCAACGTTAGAAAACTTTAGGACATCCAGGTATGATTCAGGTGCAAAGTTTTTTGTGTGCTGCCTGGGAAGCCCCGCCGATTTCACCGGTGAAGGGGAAAGCCCCTGAGTTCCCCGGAGGAGGGGGAAGCCTCTGAGTTCCCCGGAGGAGAGGGAAGCCCCGGCGGATGCCCCGGAGGAGAAAGAAGCCCCGGCGGAGGCCCCGGAGGAGAGGGAAACCCCGCCGAGTACCCCGGAGGAGGGGAAAGCCCGAGAGTTCCCCGGAGAAGGGGGAAGCCCCGGTGGAGGCCCCGGAGGAGGGGGAAGCCCTGGTGGAGTCCCTGAAGGAGCGGGAAGCCCTGGCGGAGACCCTGGAGGAGGGGGAAGCCCCGCTTAGTTCCCCAGCGGAGGCCCCGGAGGAGAGGGAAGCCCCGGCGGAGGCCCCGGAGGAGGGGGAAGCCCCACCGAGTTCCTCGGTGAAGATAGAGGCCCCGCCTAGTTTCCCGGAGGATGGGGAAGCCCCAGCGGAGTCCCTGGAGAAGGGGGAAGCCCCTGAGTTCCCCGGAGAAGGGGGAAGACCCGTGCGGAGTCCCCGGAGGAGGGGGAATCCCCGGCGGAGTCCCTCGAGGAGGGGGAAGTGGCCACGGCGGAGTCCCTGGAGGAGTGGAAAGCGCCGGCGGAGTCCCTGGAGGAGGGGAAAGCCCCGCCGAGTTTTCGGAGGAGGGGGAAGCCCCGGCAGAGTCCCTGGAGGAGGGGAAAGCCCCGGCGGAGGCCCCGGAGGAGGGGGAAGCCCCGGCGTAGGCCCCGAAAGAGGGAGAAGCCCCGCCGAGTTTCCCGGAGGAGGCGGAATCCCCGGCGGAGTCCCTGATGGAGGGGCAAGCAGCCACGGCGGAGGCCCCAAAGGAGGGGGAATCCCCGGCGGAGTCCCTGGAGGAGGGGGAAGCAGCCACGGCGGAGGCCCCGGAGAAGTGGGAAGCCCCGGCGGAGTCCCTGGAGGAGGGGGAAGCCCCGCCAAGTTCCCCGGAGGAGGGGGAAGCCCCGTTGGAGTCCCTGGAGGAGAGGAAAGCCCCGGCGGAGGCCCCGGAGGAGGGGGCAGCCCTGGCGTAGGCCCCGGAGGAGGGGGAAGCCCCGCCGAGTTTCCAGGAGAAGGGGGAATCCCCGGCGGAGTCCCTGGAGGAAGGGGAAGCAGCCACGGCAGAGGCCCCGGAGGAGTGGGAAGCTCCGGCGGAGTCCCTGGAGGAGGGGGATGCCCCGCCGAGTTCCCCGGAGGAGGGGGAAGCCCCGGTAGTGGCCCTGGAGGTGGGGGAAGCCCCGGCGGATGCCCAGGAGGAGGAAAAAGCCCCGCCGAGTTGCCCGGAGTAGGGGGAAGCCCCGCTGAGTTCCCCTGAGGAGGAGGAAGCTCCGGCGGAGTCCCTGGAGGGGGGGGGGAAGCCCCGCAGAGTTCCCCGGAGAAAAAGAAAGCCCCGGCGGAGTCCCTGGAGAAGAAAGAAGCCCCGCCGAGTTCCCCGGAGGAGGGGGAAACCCCGGCGGAGTCCCTGGAGAAGGGGGAAAGCCCCGGCGGAGGTCCTGGAGGAGGGGGAAGCCCCGCTCAGTTCCCCAGCGGAGGCCCCGGAGGAGGGGGAAGCCCCGCCGAGTTGGGGGAAGCCCCGGCGGAGGCCCCGGAGGAGAAGAAAACCCCACCGAGTTCCTCGGTGGAGAGGGAAGCCCCGCCTAGTTTCCCGGAGGATGGGGAAGCCCCGGCGGAGTCCATGAAGAAGGGGGAAGCCCCGCCGAGTTCCCCGGAGGAGGGGGAAGCCCCGGCGGAGTCCCTGGAGAAGGGGTAAGCCCCGGGCGGAGGCCCCGGCGGAGGGGGAAACCTTTGTGGAGGCCTCGGAAGTGGGGGAATTCCCGGCGGTTGCCCCGGAGGAGGGGGAAGCCCCGGCGGAGTCCTTGGAGGAAGGGGAAGCAACGCCGAGTTCACCGGTGGAGGGGGAAGCTTCAGAGTTTCCCGGAGGAGATGGAAGCCCCGGAGAAGGCCCCGGAGGAGGGGGAATCCCCGGCGGAGTCCCTGGAGGAGGGGGAAGTGGCCACGGCGGAGTCCCTGGAGGAGTGGGAAGCCCCGGCGGAGTCTCTGGAGGAGGGAGAAGCCCCGCCGAGTTTTCGGAGGAGGGGGAAGCCCCGGCGGAGTCCCTGGAGGTGGGGAAAGCCCCGGTGGAGGCCCCGGAGGAGGGGGAAGCCTCGGCTGAGGCCCCGGAGGAGGGGTAAGCCCCGCCGAGTTTTCCGGAGGAGGCGGAATCCCCGGCGGAGTCCCTGATGGAGGGGGAAGCAGCCACGGCGGAGGCCCCGGAGAAGTGGGAAGCCCCGGCGGAGTCCCTGGAGGAGGGGGAAGCCCCGCCAAGTTCCCCGGAGGAGGGGGAAGCCCCGTTGGAGTTCCTGGAGGAGAGGAAAGCCCCGCCGGAGGCCCCGGAGGAGGGGGAAGCCCTGGCGTTGGCCCCGGAAGAGGGGGAAGCCCCGCCGAGTTTCCAGGAGGAGGGGGAATCCCCGGCGGAGTCCCTGGGGGAGAGGGATGCCCCGCCGAGTTCCCCGGAGGAGGGGGAAGCCCCGGCGGATCCCCGGAGGAGGGAAAAACCCCGCCGAGTTGCCCGGAGTAGGGGGAAGCCCCGCTGAGTTCCCCTGAGGAGAAGGAAGCTACGGCGGAGTTCCTGGAGGGGGGGGGGGGGATGCCCCGCAGTGTTCCCCGGAGAAAAAGGAAGCCCCGGCGGAGTCCCTGGAGAAGGAAGAAGCCCCGCCGAGTTCCCCGGAGGAGGGGGAAACCCCGGCGGAGTCCCTGGAGGAGGGGGAAGCCCCGCTCAGTTCCCCAGCGGAGGCCCCGGAGGAGGAAGAAGCCCCGCCGAATTGGGGGAAGCCCCGGCGGAGGCCCCGGAGGAGGGGAAATCCCCACCGAGTTCCTCGATGGAGAGGGAAGCCCCGCCTAGTTTCCCGGAGGATGGGGAAGCCCCGGCGGAGTCCCTGGTGGAGGGGAAAGCCCCGGCGGAGGCCCCGGAGGAGAAGAAAGCCCCGCCGAGTTCCCCGGAGGAGAGGGAAGCCCCGGCGAAGGCCCCGGAAAAGGGGGAAGCCCCGCCGAGTTCCCCGGAGGAGGGGGAAGCCTCGCCGAGTTCCCCGGAGGAGGGAAAAGCCCCTGAGTTCCCCGGAGGAGGGGGAAGCCTCTGAGTTCCCCGGAGGAGGGGGAAGCCCCGGCGGATGCCCCGGAGGAGGGGAAGCCCCGGCGGAGGCCCCGGAGGTAGGGAATACCCCGCCGAGTTCCCCGAAGGAGGGATAAGCCCCTGAGTTCCCCGGAGGAGGGGGAAGCCCCGTTGGAGGCCCCGGAGGAGGGGGAAGCCCCGGTGGAGACCCTGAAGGAGGGGGCCGCCATGGCGGAGGCCCTGGTGGAGGGGAAAGCCCCACTTAGTTCCCCAGCGGAGGCCCCGGAGGAGGGGGAAGCCCCGGCGGAGGCCCCGGAGGGGGGGGGGAAGCCCTACCGAGTTCCTCGGTGAAGAGGAGTGCCCCGCCTAGTTTCCCGGAGGATAGGGAAGCCCCGGCGGAGTCCCTGGAGGAGGGGTAAGCCCCGGCGGAGGCTCCGGAGGAGGGGGAAGCACTGGCGTAGGCCCCGGAAGAGGAGGAAGCCCCGCCGAGGTTCCAGGAGGAGGGGGAATCCCCGGCGGGTGCCCCGGAGGAGGGGGAAGCCCCGGCGGAGGGCCCCGGAGGTAGGGAATACCCCGCCGAGTTCCCCGAAGGAGGGGGAAGCCCCTGAGTTCCCCGGAGGAGGGGGAAGCCCAGGGCGGAGTATCAGGAGAAGGGGAAAGCCCCTGCGGAGGCCCCGGAGGAGAAGAAAGCCCCGCCGAGTTCCCCGGAGGAGAGGGAAGCCCCGGTGGAGGCCCCGGAAAAGTTGGAAGCCCCGCCGAGTTCCCCGGAGGAGGGGGAAGCCTCGCCGAGTTCCCCGGAGGGGGGGGAAGCCCCTGAGTTCCCCGTAGGAGGGGGAAGCCTCTGAGTTCCCCGGAGGAGGGGGAAGCCCCGGCGGAGGCCCCGGAGGTAGGGAATACCCCGCCGAGTTCCCCGAAGGAGGGATAAGCCCCTGAGTTCCCCGGAGGAGGGGGAAGCCCCGTTGGAGGCCCCGGAGGAGGGGGAAGCCCCGGTGGAGACCCTGAAGGAGGGGGACGCCCTGGCGGAGGCCCTGGTGGAGAGGGAAGCCCCACTTAGTTCCCCAGCGGAGGCCCCGGAGGAGGGGGAAGCCCCGGCGGAGGCCCCGGAAGGGGGGGGAAGCCCTACCGAGTTCCTCGGTGAAGAGGAGAGCCCCGCCTAGTTTCCCGGAGGATAGGGAAGCCCCGGCGGAGTCCCTGGAGGAGGGGTAAGCCCCGGCGGAGGCCCCGGAGGAGGGGGAAGCCCTGGCGTAGGCCCCGGAAGAGGAGGAAGCCCCGCCGAGTTTCCAGGAGGATGGGGAATCCCCGGCGGGTGTCCCTGGAGGAGGGGAAAGCAGCCACGGCGGAGGCCCCGGAGGAGTGGAAAGCCCCGGCGGAGCCCCTGGAGGAGGGGGATGCCCCGCCGAGTTCCCCGGAGGAGGGGGAAGCCCCGGTGGTGGCCCTGGAGGTGGGGGAAGCCCCGGCGGATGCCCCGGAGGAGGGAAAAACCCCGCCGAGTTGCCCGGAGTAGGGGGACGCCCCGCTGAGTTCTTCGGAGGAGGGGGAAGCCTTGCCGAGTTCCCCGGAGGAGGGGGAAGCCCCTGAGTTCCCCGGAGGAGAAGGAAGCCTCTGAGTTCCCCGGAGGAGGGGGAGGCCCGGCGGATGCCACGGAGGAGAGGGAAGCCCCTGCGGAGGCCCCGGAGGTAGGGAATACCCCGCCGAGTTCCCCGAAGGAGGGGGAAGCCCTTGAGTTCCCCGGAGGAGGGGGAAGCCCCGGTGGAGGCCCCGGAGGAGGGGGAAGCCCTGGTGGAGACCCTGAAGGAGGGGGACGCCTTGGCGGAGGCCCTGGAGGAGGGGGAAGCCCCAGCGAAGGCCCCGGAGGGGGGGGGGAAACCCCACCGAGTTCCTCGGTGAAGAGGAGAGCCCCGCCTAGTTTCCCGGAGGATGGGGAAGCCCCGGCGGAGTCCCTGGAGGGGGGGGGACGCCCCTGAGTTCCCCGGAGAAGGGGGAAGCCCCGCCGAGTTCCCCGGCGGAGGGGGAATCCCCGGCGGAGTCACTGATGGAGAGGCAAGCAGCCACGGCGGAGGCCCTAGAGGAGGGCGAATTCCCGGCGGAGTCCCTGGAGGAGGGGGGAACAGCCACGGCGGAGGCCCCGGAGAAGTGGGTGGCCCCGGCAGAGTCCCAGGAGAGGGGGAAGCCCCGCCAAGTTCCCTGGAAGAGGGGGAAGCCCCGGCGGAGTCCCAGTAGGAGGGGGAAGCAACGCCGAGTTCCCCGGTGGAGGGGAAAGCTTCAAAGTTTCCAGGAGGAGATGGAAGCCCCGGCTGTGGCCCCGAAGGAGGGAGTTTCCACGGCGGAGTCCCTGGAGGAGGGGAAAGCCCCGGCGGAGGCCCCGGAGGAGGGGGAAGCCTCGGCGTAGGCCCCGAAAGAGGGGGAAGCCCCGCCGAGTTTTCCGGAGGCGGGGGAATGCCCGGCGGAGTCACTGATGGAGAGGCAAGCAGCCACGGCGGAGGCCCTAGAGGAGGGCGAATTCCCGGCGGAGTCCCTGGAGGAGGGGGAAGCAGCCACGGCGGAGGCCCCGGAGAAGTGGGTGGCCCCGGCAGAGTCCCAGGAGGAGGGGGAAGCCCCGCCAAGTTCCCTGGAAGAGGGGGAAGCCCCGGTGGAGTCCCTGGAGGAGGGGAAAGCCCCGGCGGAGGCCCCGGAGGAGGGGGAAGACCTGGCGTAGGCCCCGGAGGAGGGGGAAGCCCCGCCGAGTTTCCAGGAGGAGGATGAATCCCAGGCGGAGTCCCTGGAGGAGGTGGAAGCAGCCACGGCAGAGGCCCCGGAGGATTGGGAAGCCCCGGCGGAGTCCCTGGAGGAGGGGGATGCCCCGCCGAGTTCCCCGGAGGAGGAGGAAGCCAAGGTGGTGGCCCTGGGGGTGGGAAAAGCCCCGGCGGAGGCCCCGGAGGAGGGGGAAGACCTGGCGTAGGCCCCGGAGGAGGGGGAAGCCCCGCCGAGTTTCCAGGAGGAGGATGAATCCCCGGCGGAGTCCCTGGAGGAGGTGGAAGCAGCCACGGCAGAGGCCCCGGAGGAGTGGGAAGCCCCGGCGGAGTCCCTGGAGGAGGGGGATGCCCCGCCGAGTTCCCCGGAGGAGGAGGAAGCCCAGGCGGAGTCCCTGGAGGAGGGGGAAGCCCCGCCCAGTTTGGAGAGGCCCCGGCGGATGCCCCGAAGGAGGGGAAAACCCCACCGAGTTGCTCGGTGAAGAGGGAAGCACCGCCTAGTTTCCCGGATGATGGGGAAGCCCCTAAGATCCCCGGAGAAGGGGGAAGCCCCGGCGAAAGCCCCGGGGGAGTAGGAAGCCCCGCCGAGTTCCCCGGAGGAGAGGGAAGCACCGGCGGAGACCCCGGAGAAGGGCGAAGCCCCGCCGATTTTCCCGGTGAAGGGGAAAGCCTTTGAGTTCCCCGGAAGAGGGGGAAGCCCCGGCGGATGCCCCGGAGGAGGAGGAAGCCCCGGCGGAGGCCCCGGAGGAAGGGGAAACCCCGCCGAGTTCCCCGGAGGAGTGGGAAGCCCCTGAGTTCCCTGAGGAAGGGGAGGCCCCGGTTGAAGCCCCGGAGGAGGGGGAAGCCTCCGTGGAGACCCTGAAGGAGGGGTCGCCCTGGCGGTGGCCCTGGTGGAGGGGGAAGCCCCGCTTAGTTCCCCAGCGGAGGCCCTGGAGGAGGGGGAAGCCCCGGCGGAGGCCCCGGAGGAGGGGGAAGCCCCACCAAGTATTCCGGGGGAGGGGAAAGCCCCGGTGGAGGCCCTGGAGGGGTAGAAAGCCCCGCCGAGTTCCCCGGAAAAGGGGGAAGCCCCACCAAGTATCCCGGTGGAGGGGGAAGCCCCGGCGGTAGTCCAGGAGAAGGGAAATGCCCCGGTGGAGTCCCTGGAGGAGAGGGAAGCCCCGGTGGAGTCCCTGAAGGAGGGGGAAGCCCCGCTCAGTTCCCAAGCGGAGGCCCCGGAGGAGGGGAAAGCCCCGGCGGAGGCCCCGGAGGAGGGGGGAAGCCCCGGCGGAGGCCTTGGAGGAAGGGGAAGCCCCGCCGAGTACCTCGGGGGAGGAGGAAGCCCGGCGGCGTCCCTGGCGATAAAATAATCCCCGCCGAGATCCCCGGCGGGGGAGGAAGCCCCGGCGGAATCCCTGGAGGAGGGGAAAGCCCCGCCGAGTTCCCCGGGAGAAGGGAGAGCCCCGCCGTGTTTCCCGGAGGAGAGGGAATCCCCGGCGGAGTCCCTGGAGGAGGAAGAAGTAGCCACGGCGGAGGCCCCGAATTTGTGGGAAGCTCCGCCGGGTTCCCCGGTGGAGGGGGAAGCCCCACTGAATTCCCCGGAGCAGGGGGAAGCCCCGCCGAGATCCCGGTGGAGGGGGAAGCCCCGGCGGCGGGCCCGGAGGAGGGGGAAGCCCCGCCGAGTTTCCCTGAGGAAGGGGAAGCCACGGCGAAGGCCCTGGAGGAGGGGGAATCCCCAGCGGAGTCCCTGGAGGAGGGGGA
This sequence comes from Nemoura dubitans, assembly GCA_921293005.1. Taxonomy (NCBI): domain Eukaryota; kingdom Metazoa; phylum Arthropoda; class Insecta; order Plecoptera; family Nemouridae; genus Nemoura; species Nemoura dubitans. The sequence goes on from OV121076.1 coordinate 22,810,374, forward strand.
AGCAGCCACGGCGAAATCCCTGAAGGAGTAGGAAGCCCCGGCGGAGTCCCTGAAGGAGGGGTAAGCCCCGCTAAATTTTTGGAGGAGGGGGAAGCCCCGGCGGAGGCCCCGGAGGACCGGGAAGCCCCGGCGTAGGCCCCGGAGAAGGAAGCCCCGCTGAGTTCCCCGGAGGATGGGGAAACCCCGGCGGAGTCCCTGGAGAAGGGGGAAGCCATTTCGGAGGCCCCGGAGGAAGGGGAAGCCCCGGCGGAGGCCCCGGTGGAGGGGGAAGCCCCGGCGGAGTCCCTGGAGGAAGAGGAAGCCCCGCAGAGTTCCCCGGAGATAAAGGAAGCTCCGGCGGAGTCCCTGGAGAAGGAAGTAGCTCCGCCGAGTTCCCCGGAGGAGGGAAAAGCCAAGGCGGAGGCCCCGGAGAAGGGAGGGGCTCTGCCGAGTTCCCTGGTTAAGGGGGATGCCCAGGTGGGGGCCCCGGAGGTGGGGGTTTCCCCGGAGGAGGGGGAAGCCCCGGCGGAGTTCCTGGAGGAGGGGGAAGCTTCGCCGAGTTCCCCGGAGGAGGGGGAAGCCCCGCCGAGTTCCCCGGATGAGGGGAAAGCCCCGGTGGAGGCCCCGGAGTTGGAGGAAGCCCCGGCGGATGCACCGGAGAAGGGGGAAGCCCCGCCGAGTTCCCCGGTGGGGGAAGAAGCCCCGCCGAGTTCCCCGGGGGAGGGGGAAGCCACGGCAAAGTTTCTGGAGGAGGGGAAAGCCCCGCCGTGTTCCCCGGAGGAGGGGCAAGCAGCCCCGGCGGAGGCCCCGGAGGAGGCCCCGGCGGAGTCGCTGGAGGAGGAGGAAGCCCCGCCGAGTTCCCCGGGGGAGGGGGAAGCCCCGGCAGAGGCCCCGGAGGAGGGGGAAGCCCCGCCGAGTTTCCCTGAGGAAGGGGAAGCCACGGCGAAGGCCCTGGAGGAGGGGGAATCCCCAGCGGAGTCCCTGGAGGAGGGGGAAGCAGCCACGGCGAAATCCCTGAAGGAGTAGGAAGCCCCGGCGGAGTCCCTGAAGGAGGGGTAAGCCCCGCTAAATTTTTGGAGGAGGGGGAAGCCCCGGCGGAGGCCCCGGAGGACCGGGAAGCCCCGGCGTAGGCCCCGGAGAAGGAAGCCCCGCTGAGTTCCCCGGAGGATGGGGAAACCCCGGCGGAGTCCCTGGAGAAGGGGGAAGCCATTTCGGAGGCCCCGGAGGAAGGGGAAGCCCCGGCGGAGGCCCCGGTGGAGGGGGAAGCCCCGGCGGAGTCCCTGGAGGAAGAGGAAGCCCCGCAGAGTTCCCCGGAGATAAAGGAAGCTCCGGCGGAGTCCCTGGAGAAGGAAGTAGCTCCGCCGAGTTCCCCGGAGGAGGGAAAAGCCAAGGCGGAGGCCCCGGAGAAGGGAGGGGCTCTGCCGAGTTCCCTGGTTAAGGGGGATGCCCAGGTGGGGGCCCCGGAGGTGGGGGTTTCCCCGGAGGAGGGGGAAGCCCCGGCGGAGTTCCTGGAGGAGGGGGAAGCTTCGCCGAGTTCCCCGGAGGAGGGGGAAGCCCCGCCGAGTTCCCCGGATGAGGGGAAAGCCCCGGTGGAGGCCCCGGAGTTGGAGGAAGCCCCGGCGGATGCACCGGAGAAGGGGGAAGCCCCGCCGAGTTCCCCGGTGGGGGAAGAAGCCCCGCCGAGTTCCCCGGGGGAGGGGGAAGCCACGGCAAAGTTTCTGGAGGAGGGGAAAGCCCCGCCGTGTTCCCCGGAGGAGGGGCAAGCAGCCCCGGCGGAGGCCCCGGAGGAGGCCCCGGCGGAGTCGCTGGAGGAGGAGGAAGCCCCGCCGAGTTCCCCGGGGGAGGGGGAAGCCCCGGCAGAGGCCCCGGAGGAGGGGGAAGCCCCTGAGTTCCCCTGAGGAGGGGGAAGCCCCGGTTGAGGCCCCGGAGGAGGGGGACGCCCTGGCGGTGGCCCTGGTGGAGGGGGAAGCCCCGCTTAGTTCCCCAGCGGAGGCCCCGGAGGAGGGGGGAAGCCCCGGCGGAGGCCCCGGAGGAGGGGGAAGCCCCACCGAGTATTCCGGGGAAGGGGGAAACCACGGCGGTAGCCCAGGAGAAGGGGGAAGCCCCGGTGAAGGCCCCGGAGGTGGGGGATGCCCCGGAGGAGGGGGAAGCCCTGCCGAGTTCCCCGGAGGAGGGAAAAGCCCCGATGGAGGCCCCGGAGGTGGCCCCGGAGGAGGGTGAAGCCCCGGTGGAGGCCCTGGAGGTGTAGAAAGCCCAGCCGAGTTCCCCGGAAAAGGGGGAAGCCCCAGCAAGTATCCCGGGGGAGGGGGAAGCCCCGGCGGTAGCCCAGGAGAAGGGGGCAGCCCCGGTGGAGTCCCTGGAGGAGAGGGAAGCCCCGGTGGAGTCCCTGAAGGAGGGGGAAGCCCCACTCAGTTCCCAAGCGGAGGCCCCGGAGGAGGGGAAAGCCCCGGCGGAGGCCCCGGAGGAGGGGGTAAGCCCTGGCGGAGGCTTTGGAGGAGGGGGAAGCCCCGCCGAGTTTCCCTGAGGAGGGGAAAGCCCCGGCAGAGGCCCCGGAGGAGGCTTTGGAGGAGGGGGAACCCCGCCGAGTACCTCGGGGGAGGAGAAAGCCCGGCGGCGTCCCTGGAGAAAAAATAATCCCCGCCGAGATCCCCGGCGGGGGAGGAAGCCCCGGCGGAATCCCTGGAGGAGGGGGAAGCCGCGCCATGTTTCCCGGAGGAGGGGGATTTCCCGGCGGAGTCCCTGGAGGAGGAAGAAGCAGCCACGGCGGAGGCCCCGAATTTGTGGGACGCTCCGCCGGGTTCCCCGGTGGAGGGGGAAGCCCCGCCGAATTTCCCGGAGCAGGGGGAAGCCCCGCCGAGATCCCGGTGGAGGGGGAAGCCCCGGCGGATGCCCCGGAGGAGGGGGAAGCCCCGCCGAGCTTCCCTGAGGAGGGGGAAGCCCCGGCGAAGGCCCTGGAGGAGGGGGAATCCCCGCATAGTTCCCCGGAGATCAAGGAAGCTCCGGCGGAGTCCCTGTAGAAGGAAGAAGCTCCGCCGAGTTCCCCGGAGGAAAGAAAAGCCATGGCGGAGGCCCCGGAGGAGGCCCCGGCGGAGTCGCTGGAGGAGGAGGAAGCCCCGCAGAGTTTCCAGGGGAAAAAGGAAGCCCCGGTGGAGTCCCTGGAGAAGGAAGAAGCCCCGCCGAGTTTCCTGGAGGAGGGGGAAACCCCGGCGGAGTTTCTAGAGAAGGGGAAGCCCCTTCGGAGGCCCCGGTGGAGCGGGAAGCCCCGGCGGAGTCCCTGGAGGAGGTGGAAGCAGCCACGGGGGAGTCCCGGAAGGAGTGAGAAGCCCCGGCCGAGTCCCTGGAGGAGGGGAAAGCCCCGGCGGAGGCCCCGGAGGAGGCCCCGGCGGAGTCGCTGGAGGAGGAGGAAGCCCCGCCGAGTTCCCCGGGGGAGGGGGAAGCCCCGCCGAGTTCCCCGGAGGAGAAAGAAGCCCCCGTGGTGGTTTCGGAGGTGAGGTAAGCTCCTGCGGATGCCCCGGAGAAGGGGGAAGCCTCGCCGGGGTCCCCGGAGGAGGGGGAAGCCCCAGAGTTCCCCGGAGGAGGGGATAGCCCCGGCAGAGGCCCTGGAGAAGGGGAAAGCCCCGGTGGAGGCCCTGGAGGAGGTGAAAGCCCCACCGAGTTACCAGGGGGAGGGGGAAGCCCCGGCGGAGTCCCTGGGGGAGGGGAAGCCCAGCCGACTTCCCCGGTGGAGGAAGAGGCCCCTGAGTTCCCCCGAGCAGGGGGAAGCCCCAGCGGAGGCCCCGGAGGAGGGGGATGCCACGGTGGGGTCCTTGAAGGAGGGGGAAGCCCCGGCGGAGGCCCCGGAGGAGGGGGAAGCCCCGGCGGAAGACCCGGAGGAGGGGGAAGCCCCGCCGAGTTCTCCGAAGGAGGCCCCGGAGGAGGGGAAAGCCCCGGCGGAAGCCCCGGTTCAGGGGGAAGCTCCGCCGAGTTCCCCTGAGGATGGGAAGCTTCGCCGAATTCCCCGGAGAAGGGGGAAGCCCCGCAGAGTTTACCGGAGGAGGGGGAATCCCCGGCGGAGTCCTTGGAGGTGGGGGAAGCCCCGACGGCTGCCCCGGAGGAGGGGGAAGCCCCTGAGTTCCCTGGAGGAGGGGGAAGCTTCGGCGGTGGCCCCGGAGGAGGGGGAAGCCCCGGTGGAGTCTCTGAAGGAGGGGGAAGCCCCGGCGGAGGCCCCGGAGGAGGTGGAAGCCCCGCCGAGTTCCCTGGAGGAGGGGGAAGCCCCTGAGTTCCCCGGTCGAGGGAGAAGCCCCGGCGGAGGCCCCGATGGAGGGGGAAGCCCCGGTGGAGTCCCTGTAGGAGGGGGAGGCCCCGGCGTGGGCCCCGGAGGAGGGGGAAGCCCCGCCGAGTTCCCCGGAGAAGGGGGAAGCCCCGGCGGAAGCTCCGGTGGAGGGGGAAGCCCCGGTGGCTGCCCCGGAGGAAGAGAAAGCCCCGGCGGAGTCCCTGGAGGAGGGGGAAGCCCCGCCGAGTTCCCTGGAGGAGGGGGATGTCCCGGTGGAGGCTCCGGAGGAGGGGGAAGCCTCGCCGAGTTCCACGGAGGAGGGGGAAGCCCTAGAGTTCCTCGGAGGGGGGGGGGGGAAGCCCCGGCGGAGGCCCTGGAGGAGGGGGTAGCCCCGCCAAGTTCCCCTGTGGACCCAAGTAGCACAAAAATGTTCTGCGAACGTGAATTTGAACGTTCGGTGGAGGTCGAAAAGCTAACGGGGGATAACTTACGTTCAACGTTCGGGTAGGACCTAGTCGAACGTTTGGCAAACGTAAACTTAAACGTTCAGTGGAGGTCGAAAAGCTAACAAGGGATAACTTGCGTTCAACGTTCAGGTTTAATCTCAACGAACGGTCAGCGGACGAGAGTATGACGATAAAAGAATACGTGCACCCAACGTCCGCAAAACGTTAATCGAACGTACGGACATCATCCGGTTAAATGAAAAGCTATGACGTCATTTTCGAATTTCGGGCACTAAATCCTCCTTGCACTGGTAACCCCGACCCCCAGCTACCCGGCATTTGCAGATGCGATCCCATTGGCACTGCGCACGTCTATCCTGCAAATATCAGAAATCATTAATTTGGGTTACGATGGTCCTCGAACTCGATCTCGGCAGGTCCTCGGCTCCGAAGGCAACAGTGTTACCACGCGGTAACATATGTTTTGTTTGTCGTGATTGTTTACATGCCATTACCTTTTAGAACAGTGAAGATAGCCATGTATTATGTCGTTTTTTATCCAGCTATATAGATTCATATGTTTTTTAAGTTAAATTCGTGCAAAACGTCTCGCATCGACATAATAAGTAATAAAATATACGTAAGTAATTAAATCGGACACCATTAACGACAGCACCATGGAGAGCGTGTACGGACTACTAGGCGGCGCTGCTGTCGACGAGTGACACTAATTTATGCCAGATGGCGATGGCGCCTGCCTAAGTAAACGTCTGCTGAAAGTGCGATGACAAACGTTCGCATTACTTACTTTCAGAGAACGTGAATCCAACATTCAATATCGAACGTGTTTAAACGTTGAAGGCACAACGTCAATGTAACGTTTGAGTTTGACGTAAAAGAACTTGCCTCAGTAAACGTCTGCTGAATGCGCGATGAGAAACGTTCGCATGACTTACTTTCAGGGACCGTGAATCCAACATTCAATATCGAACGTGTTTGAACGTTGAAGGCACAACGTCAATGAAACGTTTGAGTTTGACGTAAGAGAACTTGCCTCAGTAAACATATGCTGAATGTGTAATGACAAACGTTCGCATGACTTACTTTGAGAGAACGTGAATCCAACGTTTAATATCGAACGTGTTTGAACGTTGAAGGCACAACGGCCTATGTCACGTTTTAATTTTGACGTAAGCGAACTTGCTTATGTCAACGTCCCGTGAATATTTGTTTTTTAACGTACGCACGACTAAATTCCAAAGAAAGTTCATCACATATTTGCTACCGCACGTTTTTTAACATCGGAAACACAACGGCCATGTCACGTTGCGATTTTAACGTATTATTACTTATGAAACCTAACGTTCGTTGAACATACTAATGCGAACGTTCGTCTGACTTACATTTAGGAAATATTTAACGACAAGTATACATTTAAACCATTTATAACGTTGCAAGATCAACATTGCTCGTACGTTGGCTAAACGTCGACAAGCCTTAAAGTTAAAAATTTTGCTTCAACATACGTCAGTGAAACGTACGTTGCGAATGTATGTATAACGTTATAAAACAACGTTAACCGAACGCTCGCTGAATGGTTCGAATGTTGCAGGACTTTCAACACGTTCAACACGTTCGTAGGACGTCGTGCGAACGTGTTGAAAGTTTTTGTGCTACCTGGGGAGAGGGAAGCCCCGGCGGAGTCCCCAGAGAAGGGGGAAGCCCCGGCGGAGTCCCTGGAGGAGGAAGAAGCCCCGCCGAGTTCCCCGGAGAAGGGGGAAGCCCCGGTGCAGGCCCTGGAGTAGGGGGAAGACGCGCCGAGTTCCCCGGAGGAGGGGGAAGCCCCGGCGGAGGCCCTGGTGGAGAAGGAAGCCCCGCCGAGTTCCCCGGAGGAGGGGGAAGCCCCACCGAGTTCCCCGGGGGAGGGGGAAGCCCCGGCGGAAGCCCCGGAGGAGGGGGAAGCCACGGTCATTGCCCCGGAGGACGAGAAAGCCCCGGCAGAGTACCTGGAGGAGGGGGACGCCCCGCCGAGTTCCCCGGCGGAGGCCCCGGAGGAGGGGAAAGCCCCGTCGTGTTACCCGGAATAGGGGGAAGCCCCAGAGGAGGCCCCGGAGGAGAGGGAAGCCCTGGTGGAGTCCCTGGAGGAGGGGGAAGCCCCGGCGGAGGCCCCGGAGGAGGGGGTATCCCCGCCGAGTTCCCCGGAGTAGGGGGAAGCCCCGCCGAGTTCCCCGGAGGAGGGGGACGCCCCACCGAGTTCCCCGGGGGAGGACGAGAAAGCCCCGGCAGAGTCCCTGGAGGAGGGGGGAAGCCCCGCCGAGTTCAACGGAGAAGGGGGAAGCCCCGGCGCAAGCCCTGGAGATGGGGGAAGCCGCGCCGAGTTTCCCGGAGGAGGGGGAAGCCTCGCCGAGTCCCCGGAGGAGGGGAAATCCCAGCCGAGTTCCCCTGAGGAGGGGGAAGCCCTACCGAGTTCCCCGGGGGAGGGGAAAGCCCCGGCGGAGGCCCCGGAGGAGGGGGAATCCCCGGCGGAGTCCCTGGAGGAGAGGGAAGCCCCGTCGAGTTCCCAGGAGGAGAAGGAAGCCCCGCCGAGTTCCCCGGCGGAGGCCCCGGCGGAGGGGGAAGCCCCGCCGTGTTCCCCGGAGGAGAGGGAAGCCCCGGCGGAGGCCCCGGAGGAGGCAGATGCCCCGGTGGAGTCCCTGGAGGAGGGGGAAGCCCCAGTGGAGTCCCTGGAGAAGGGGGAAGCCCCGGCGGAGGCCCCGGAGGAGGGGGAAGCCCCGGCGGAGTTACTGAAGGAGAGGGAAGCCACACCGAAATCCCCGGAGGAGGGGGAAGCCCCGCCGAGTTCCCCGGCGGAGGCCCCGGAGGAGGGGAAAGCCCCGCCGTGTTACCCGGAGGAGGGGGAAGCCCCAGAGGAGGCCCCGGAGGAGGGGAAAGCCCCGGTGGAGTCCGCGGAGGAGAGGGAAGCCCTGGTGGAGTCCCTGGAGGAGGGGGAAGCCCCGGCGGAGGCCCCGGAGGAGGGGGTATCCCCGCCGAGTTCCCCGGAGTAGGAGGAAGCCCCGGCGGAGTCCCTAGAGGAGGAAAAAGCCCCGCCGAGTTCCCCGGAGAAGGGGGAAGCCCCGGCGCAGGCCCTGGAGATGGGGGAAGCCGCGCCGAGTTCCCCGGAGAAGGGGGATGCCCCGGCGGAGGCCCTGGAGAAGGGGGACGCTCCCGCCGAGATCCCCTGAGGAGGGGGAAGCCCCACCGAGTTCCCCGGAGGAGGGGTGAGCCTCGCCGAGGTCCCCGGAAGAGGGGGTAGCCCCAGAGTTTTCCGGAGGAGGGGGAAGCCCCGGCAGAGGCCCCGGAGGAGGGGAAACCCCCGGTGGAGTCCCTGGAGGAGGGGGAAGCCCCGGCGGAGGCCCCGGATTAGGGGGAAGCCCCGCCGAGTTACCAGGGGGAGGGGGAAGCCCTTGAGTTCCCCGGAGGAGGGGGAAGCCCCAGCGGAGGCCCCGGAGGAGGGGGATGCCCCGTTGGAGTCCCTTAAGGAGGGTGAAGCCCCGGCGGAGGCCCCAGAGGAGGGGGTAGCCCCGCCGAGTTCCCCGGAGGAAGGGGAAGCCCCTGAGTTCCCCTGGAGGACGGGGAAGCAGCCATGGCGGAGTCCCCGGCGGAGGGGGCAGCCCCGCCGAGTTTCCCGGAGGGAGGGGAATCCCCGCGGAAACCTCGGAGGAGGGGGTAGCCCCGGCGAGTTCCCCGTGGGAGGGGGAAGCCCTGGAGGAGGCCCCTGAGGAGGGGGAAGCCCTGCCGAGTTTCCCGTGGGAGAGGGAAGCCCTGGCGGAGGCCGCTGAGGAGGGGGAAGCCCTGCCGAGTTCCCCGGTGGAGGGGGAAGCCCCGGCGTAGTCCCTGAAGGAGGGGGAAGCCCCGCCGAGTTCCCCGGAGGAGAAGAAACCCCCGGCGGAGTCCCTGGTGGACGGAGAAGCAGCCACGGCGGAGGCCCCTGAGGAGGGGGAAGCCCCGCCGAGTTCCCCAGCGGAGGCTCCGGAGGAGAAAGAAGCCCCGCCGTGTTCCCCGGAGGAGGGAAAAGCCCCGGTGAGATCCCCGGAGAAGGGTTAAGTTCCGGCGGAGGCTCCGGAGGACGGGGAAGCCCCGGCGGGGTCCCCGGTGGAGGGGGAAGCCCCGGTGGAGTCTCTGAAGGAGGGGGAAGCCCCGGCGGAGGCCCCGGATAAGGGGGAAGCCCCGCCGAGTTCCCCGGATGAGGGGGAAGCCCCTGAGTTCCCCGGACGAGGGGGAAGCCCCGGCGGATGCCCCGATGGAGGGGGAAGCCCCGGTGGATTCCCTGAAGGAGGGGGAAGCCCCGGCGTGGGCCCCGGAGGAGGGGGAAGCCCCGCCGAGTTCCCCGGAGAAGGGGGAAGCCCCGGCGGAAGCCCCGGTGGAGGGGGAAGCCCCGGTGGATGCCCCGGAGGACGAGAAATCCCCGGTGGAGTCCCTGGAGGAGGGGGAAGCCCCGCTGAGTTCCCCGGAGGAGGGGGAAGCCTCGCCGAGTTTCACGGTGGAGGGGGAAGCCCTAGAGTTCCCTGGAGGAGAGGGAAGCCCCGGCAGAGGCCCCGAAGGAGGGGGAAGACCCGGTGGAGTCATTGGAGGAGGGGGAAGCCCCGGCGGAGGCCCTGGAGGAGGGGGAAGCCCCGCCTAGTTCCTCGGAGGACCCAAGTGGCACAAAAATGTTCTGCGAACGTGAATTCGAACGTTCGGTGGAGGTCGAAAAGCTAACGGGGGATAACTTAACGTTTAGGCTTAATCTCAACGAACGGACAGCGGACGAGAGTATGACGATAAAAGAATACGTGCACCCAACGTCCGCAAATCGTGAATCCAACGTCCGGACAGCATCCGGTGAAATGAAAAGCAATGACGTCATTTTTGAATTTCGGGCACTAAATCCTCCTTGCACTGGTCAGCCCGACCACCAGCTACCCGGCATTTGCAGATGCGATCACATTGGCACTGCGCACGTCTATCCTGCAAATATCAGAAATCCTTAATTTGGGTTACGATGGTCCTCGAACTCGATCTCGGCAGGTCCTCGGCTCCGAAGGCAACAGTGTTACCATGCGGTAACATATGTTTTGTTTGTCGTGATTGTTCACATGCCATTACCTTTTAGAACAGTGAAGATAGCCTTGTATTATGTCGTTTTTTATCCAGCTATATAGATTAATATGTTTTATAAGTTAAATTCGTGCAAAACGTCTCGCATCGACATAATAAGTAATAAAATATACGTAAGTAATTAAATCGGACACCATTAACGACAGCACCATGGAGAGCGTGTGCTGACTACTAGGCGGCGCTGCTGTCGACGAGTGACACTAATTTATGCCAGATGGCGATGGCGCCTGCCTTAGTAAACGTCTGCTGAAAGTGCGATGACAAACGTTCGCATGACTTACTTACAGAGAGCGTGAATCCAACTTTCAATATCGAACGTGTTTAAACGTTGAAGGCACAACGTCAATGTAACGTTTGATTTGCACGTAAGAGAACTTGCCTCAGTTAACGTCTGCTAAATGTGCGATGACAAACGTTCGCAGGAGTTACTTTCAGAGAACATGAATCCAACATTCAATATCGAACGTGTTTAAACGTTGAAGGCACAACGTCAATGTAACGTTTGAGTTTAACGTAAAAGAACTTGCCTCAGTAAACGTCTGCTGAATGCGCGATGACAAACGTTCGCATGACTTACTTTCAGGGACCGTGAATCCAACATTCAATATCGAACGTGTTTGAACGTTGAAGGCACAACGTCATAGTAACGTTTGAGTTTGACGTAAGAGAACTTGCCTCAGTAAACGTATGCTGAATGTGTGATGACAAACGTTCGCATGACTTACTTTGAGCGAACGTGAATCCAACGTTTTATATCGAACGTGTTTGAACGTTGAAGGCACAACGGCCTATGTCACGTTTTAATTTTGACGTAAGCAAACTTGCTTATGTCAACGTCCCGTAAATGTTTGTTTTTTGACGTTCGCACGACTAACTTCCATAGAACGTTCATCACATTTTTGCTACCGCACGTTTTTTAACGTCGGAAACACAACGGCAATGTCACGTTGCGATTTTAAGGTATTATTACTTATAAAAACCGACCGTTCGTTGAACATACTAATGCGAACGTTCGCCTGACTTACATTAAGGGAATATTTAACGAAACGTATAAATTTCAACCATTTATAACGTTGCAAGATCAACATTTCTCGTACGTTGGCTAAACGTCGACAAGTCTCAAAGTTAAAAATTTTGCTTTAACATACGTCAGTGAAACGTACGTTGCGAATGTATGTATAACGTTATAAAACAACGTTAACTGAACGCTCGCTGTATGGTTTGAACGTTGCAGGACTTTCAACACGTTCAACACGTTCGTAGGACGTCGTGCGAACGTGTTAAAAGTTTTTGTGCTACCTGGGGAGGGGGAAGCCCCGGCGGAGTCCCTGGAGGAGGGGGAAGCCCCGCCGAGTTTCCCTGAGGAGGGGGAAGCCCCGGCGGAGTCCCTGAAGGAGAGGGAAGCCGCACCGAGTTCCCAGGAAGAGAAGGAATCCCCGGCGGAGGCCCCAGAGGAGGGGGAAGCTTCGCCGAGTTCCCCGAAAGAGGGGGATGCCCCGGCGGAGTCCCTGGAGGAGGGGGAAGCCCCGGCGGAGGCACCGGAGGAAGGGAAAGCCCTGGCGGAGTCCATGGATGTTGGGAAGCCCCACTGAGTTTCCCGGAGGAGGGGGAAGCCCTGGCGGAGGCCCCGGAGGAGGGTGAAGCCCCGGCGGAGGCCCCGGAGGAAGAGAAAGCCCCGGCGGAGTCCATGGAGGTTGGGTAGCCCAACCGAGTTTCCCGTAGGAGGGGGAAGCCCTGGCGGAGGCCCCGGAGGAGGGGGAAGCCCCGCCGAGTTTCCCGGAGGTGTGGGAAGCCCCGGCGGAGTCCCAGGAGGAGGAGAAAGCCCCGGCGGAGGCCCCGGAGGAGGAGGAATCCCCGGCGGAGTCCCTGGAGGACGAGGAAGCAGCCACGGCGGAGGCCCCGGAGGAGGGGGAAGCTCCAGCGGAGGCCCCGGAGGAGGGGGAAACCCCGCCGAGATCCCCAGGGGGGGAAGCCCCGGCGGAGTCCCCGGATGAGAGGGAAGCCCCGGCGGAGGCCCCGGAGGACGGGGTAGCCCCGGTTGAGGCCCTGGAAGAGGGGGAAGCCCCGGCGAAGTCCCTGTAGGAGGAAAAAGCCCCGCCGAGTTTCCCGGATGAGGGGGAAGCCTCGCCGAATACCCCGGAGAAGGGGGAAGCCCAGCCGAGTTCCCCGGCGGTGGCCCTGTAGGAGGGGGAATCCCCGGCGGAGTCCCTGGAGTACGGGGAAGCAGCAGCCACTGCGGAGGCCCCGGTGGAGGGTGAAGCCCCGGCGGAGGCCCCTGAAAAGGGGGAAGTCTCGCTGAGTTTCCCGGGGGAGGGGGAAGCCCCGGCGGAGTCCAAGGCGGAGGGGGAAGCCCCTGAGTTTCCCGGAGGAGGGGAAAGCCCCGGCGGATGACCCCTTAGGAGGGGGAAGTCCCGGCGGAAGCCCCAGAGGAGGGGGAAGCCCCAGCGGAGTCCCTGGAGAAGGAGGAAGCCCCGCCGACCTTCACGGAGAAGGGGGATGCCCCGGCGGATGCCCCGGAGGTGGGGGAAGCCCCGGCGGAGTCCCTGGATGAGGGGGAAGCCCCGCCGTGTTCCAAGGTGGAGGAGAAAGCCCCGCCGGAGTCCCTGGGGGAGGTAGTAGCCCCGCAGGGTCCCCAGAGAAGGGGAAACCCCAGCGGAGTCCCTGGTGGAGTGGGAATTCTCGGCGGAGTCCCTAGAGGAGGGAGAAGCAGCCACGGCGGTGGCCCCGGAGGAAGGGAAAGCTCCGGCGGAGGCCCCGGAGGAGAAGGAAGCCCCGCCGAGCTCCCCGGGGGAGGGGAAAGCCCCGGCGGAGTCCCTGGAGGAGGGGGAAGCACCGCCGAGTTCCCCGGTGGAGGCCCCGGAGGAGGGGGAAGCCCCGGCGGAAGCCCCGGAGAAGGGGGAAACCCCGCCGAGATCCCCAGGGGGGGAAGCCCCGGCGGAGTCCCCGGATGAGAGGGAAGCCCCGGCGGAGGCCCCGGAGGACGGGGTAGCCCAGGTTGAGGCCCTGGAAGAGGGGAAGCCCCGGCGAAGTCCCTGTAGGAGGAAAAAGCCCCGCCGAGTTTCCCGGATGAGGGGGAAGCCTCGCCGAATACCCCGGAGAAGGGGGAAGCCCAGCCGAGTTCCCCGGCGGTGGCCCTGTAGGAGGGGGAATCCCCGGCGGAGTCCCTGGAGTACGGGGAAGCAGCAGCCACGGCGGAGGCCCCGGTGGAGGGTGAAGCCCCGGCGGAGTCCCTGAAGGAGAGGGAAGCCGCACCGAGTTCCCAGGAAGAGAAGGAATCCCCGGCGGAGGCCCCAGAGGAGGGGGAAGCTTCGCCGAGTTCCCCGAAAGAGGGGGATGCCTCGGCGGAGGCCCCGGTAGAGGGGGTAGCCCCGGTGGAGGCCCTGGAGGAGGGGGAAGCCCCGCCGAGTTCCCCGGCGGAGGCCACGGAGGAGGGGGAATCCCCGGCGGAGTCCCTGGAGGACGGGGAAGCAGCCACGGCTAATGCCCCGGAGGAGGGGGAAGCTCCAGCGGAGGCCTCGGAGGAGGGGGGAAACCCCGCCGAGATCCCCAGGGGGGGAAGCCCCAGCGGAGTCCCCGGATGAGAGGGTAGCCCCGGCGGAGGCCCCGGAGGTGGGGGAAGCCCCGGTTGAGGCCCTGGAAGAGGGGGAAGCCCCGGCGAAGTTTTGGGAGGTGGAAGAACCTCCGGGAAGCTCCGGCGGAGTCCCTGGAGGGGGGGATGCCCCGCCGAGTTCCCGGAGGAGGGGGAAACGCCGTCGGAGGCCCCGGAGGAGACGTAAGGCCCGGTGGAGGCCCCAGAGGAGGGGGAAGCCCCGGCAAATTCCCTGTGGGAGGGGGAAGCCCTGGCGGAGGCCCCAGAGGAGAGGGAAGCCCTGCCGAGTGCCCCGAAGGAGGGGGAAGCCCCGCCGAGTTCCCCGGTGAAGAAGGAAGCCCATGAGTTCCCCGGAGGAGGAGGAAGCCCCTGAGTTCCCCGGAGGAGGGGAAAGCCCCGCCCAGTATACCGGAGAAGGGGGAAACCCCGGCGGAGTCCCTGGATGTGGGGGAAGCCCCGACGGGGTCCCCGGAGGAGGGGGAAGCCCCGCCGAGTTCCCAGGAGGAGGGGGAAGCCCCGGCAGAATTCAAGGAGGACAAAGAAGCCCTGCCGAGTTCCCTGGAGAAGGGGGAAGCCCCGTAGAGTTCCCCGGAGGAGGGGGATCCCCGCCGAATACCCCGGAGAAAGGGGAAGCCCCGGCGGAGTCCAAGGAATGGGGGAAGCCCCACCGATTTCCCCGGAGGAGGGGGAAGCCCCGCCGAGTTTCCCGGAGAGGTGGGAAGCCCCGGCGGAGTCCCTGGAGGAGGGGGAAGCCCCGGCGGAGGCCCCGGAGGAGGGGGAATCCCCGGCGGAGTCCCTGGAGGACGAGGAAGCAGCCACGGCGGAGACCCCGGAGGAGGAGGAAGCTCCAGCGGAGGCCCCGGAGGAGGAAAAAGCCCCGCCGAGTTTCCCGGATGAGGGGGAAGCCTCGCCGAATACCCTGGAGAAGGGGGAAGCCCAGCCGAGTTCCCCGGAGGAGGGGGAAGCTCCGGCGGAGTCCCTGGAGGGGGGGATGCCCCGCCGAGTTCCCGGAGGAGTGGGAAACGCCGGCGGAGGCCCCGGAGGACACGGAAGGCCCGGTGGAGGCCCCAGAGGAGGGGGAAGTCCCGGCAAATTCTCTGTGGGAGGGGGAAGCCCTGGCGGAGGCCCCTGTGGAGGGGGAAGCCCTGCCGAGTTTCCCGGAAAAGGGGAAAGCCCCGGCGGGATCTCTAGAAGAGGGGAAAGCCCCGCCGAGTTTCCCGGAGGAGGGGGAAGCCCCGCCGAGTTCCCTGGAGGAGGGGGAAGCCCCGGCGAGTTCCCCGTGGGAGGGGGAAGCCCTGGCGGAGGCCCCTGAGGAGGGAGAAGCCCTGCCGAGTGCCCCGGAGGAGGGGGAAGCCCCGGCGAAGTCCCTGGAGGAAGGGAAAGCCTCGCCGAGTTTCCCGGAGGTGTGGGAAGCCCCGGCGGAGTCCCTGGCGGAGGGGGAAGCCCCGGCGGAGGCCCCGGAAAAGGGGGAAGCCCAGCCGAGTTCCCCGGAGGAGGGGGATTCTCTGGAAGAAGGGGAAGCCCCGCCGAGTTCCCCGGAGGAGGGGGAAGCCCCGGCGAAGGCCCCGGAAGAGACGGAAGGCCCGGTGGAGTCCCTGGAGGAGGGGGAAGCCCCTGAGTTCCCCAGAGGAGGGGGAATCCCCGGCGGAGTCCCCGGAGGTAGGGGAAGCCCCGACGGCTTTCCCAAAGAAGGGGGAACGCCGCCGAGTTCCCCGGAGGCGGGGGAAGCCCTGCCGAGTTCCCCGGAGAAGGAAGAAGCCCCGGCGGAGTCCCCGGAGGAGGGGGAAGCCCCTGAGTTCCCCAGAGGAGAGGGAATCCCCGGCGGAGTCCCTGGAGGAGGGGGAAGCAGCCAAGGCGGAGGCCCCGGAGGAGGGGGAAGATCCGGCGGAGGCCCCGGAGGAGGGGATAGCCCCGGCGGAGGCCCCGGAGGAGGGGGAAGCCCCGGTAATGTAACCGGAGGAGGGGAAAGCCCCGGTGGAGTCCCTGTAGGGGTGGGGGGGATGCCCCGCCGAGTTCCCCCGAGGAGGGGGTAGCGCCGGCGGAGGCCCCGGAGGAGACGGAAGGCACGGTGGAGGCCCCGGAGGAAGGGGAAGCCCTGGCGAGTTCCCCGTGGGAGTGGGAAGCCCTGGCGAAGGCCCCTGAGGCGGGGGAAGCCTTGCCGAGTGCCCCGGAGGAGGGAGAAGCCCCGCCGAGTTTCCCCGGAGGAGGGTTAAGCCCCTGAGTTCCCCGGAGGAGAAAAAGCCCCGGCGGAGGCCCCGGAGGAGGGGGATGCCCCGTCGAATATACCGGAGGAGGAGGAATCCCCGGTGGAGTCCCCGGAGGTGGTGGAAGCCCCGACGCCTGCCCCTGAGAAGGGGGAAGCCCCGCCGTGTTCCCCGTAGGAAAGGGAAGCCCTGGCGGAGGCCCCTGAGGAGGGGGAAACCCTGCCGAGTTCCCCGGGGGAGGGGGAAGCCCCGCCGAGTTCCCCGAAGGTGGGGGAAGCCCCGGCGGAGGCTTCGGAGGTGGGGAAATCCCGGTGGAGTCCTCGGAGGAGAGGGAAGCCCCGCTGGGATCCCCGGAGAAGGGGGAAGCCCCGGCGGAGTCCCTGGAGGGGAAAAAAGCCCCGCCGAGTTCCCCGGCGGAGGCCCCGGAGGAGGGGGAATCCCCGGCGGAGTCCGTGGAGGACGGGGAAGCAGCCAAAACGGTGGCCCCGGCGGAGGGGAAAGCCCCTGCGGAGTCCCTGGAGAAGGAAGTAGCCCCGCCGAGTTCACCGGTGGAGAGGAAAGCCCCGGCAGAGTCCCTGGAGGAGGGGGAAGCCCTGGCGGAGGCCCCGGATGAAGGGGAAGCCCCGGCGGAGTCCATTAATGTTGTGAAGCCCCACCGAGTTTCCCGGAGGAGGGGGAAGTCCTGGCGGAGGCCCCGGAGGAGAGGGAAGCCCCGGCGGAGGCCCCGGAGGAAGGGAAAGCCCCGGCGGAGTTCATGGAGGTTGGGAAGCCCCACCGAGTTTCCTGGAGGAGGAAGAAGACCTGGCGGAGGCCCCGGAGGAGGGGGAAGCCCCGCCGAGTTTCCCTGAGGAGGGGGAAGCCCCGGCGGAGTCTCTAGAAGAGTGGAAAGCCCCGCCGAGTCTCCCTGAGGTGTGGGAAGCCCCGGCGGAGTCCCTGGATGTGGGGGAAGCCCCGACGGGGTCCCCGGAGGAGGGGGAACCCCGCCGAGTTCCCAGGAGGAGGGGGAAGCCCCGGCAGAATTCAAGGAGGACAAAGAAGCCCGGCCGAGTTCCCTGGAGAAGGGGGAAGCCCCGTAGAGTTCCCCGGAGGAGGGGGATCCCCGCCGAATACCCCGGAGAAAGGGAAAGCCCCGGCGGAGTCCAAGGAATGGGGGAAGCCCCACCGATTTCCCCGGAGGAGGGGGAAGCCCCGCCGAGTTTCCCGGAGGTGTGGGAAGCCCCGGCGGAGTCCCTGGAGCAGGGGGAAGCCCCGGCGGAGGCCCCGGAGGAGGGGGAATCCCCGGCGGAGTCCCTGGAGGACGAGGAAGCAGCCACGGCGGAGGCCCCGGAGGAGTGGGAAGCTCCAGCGGAGGCCCCGGAGGAGGGGGAAACCCCGCCGAGATCCCCAGGGGGGGAAGCCCCGGCGGAGTCCCCGGTGGAGGGGATGCCCCGCCGAGTTCCCGGAGGAGGGGGAAGCCCCGCCGAATGCCCTGGAGAAGGGGGAAGCCCAGCCGAGTTCCCCGGAGGAGGGGGAAGCTCCGGCGGAGTCCCTTGAGGGGGGGATGCCCCGCCGAGTTCCCGGAGGAGGGGGAAGCCCCGCCGAGTTCCCTGGAGGAGGGGGAAGCCCCGGCGAGTTCCTCGTGGGAGGGGGAAGCCCTGGCGGAGGGGTCTGAGGAGGGAGAAGCCCCGCCGAGTTCCCGGGGGGGAGGAGGAAGCCCCGGCGAAGTCCCTGGAGGAAGGGGAAGCCCCGCCGAGTTTCCCGGAGGAGGGGTAGGCCCGGGGGAGTCTCTGGAAGAAGAGGAAGCCCCGCCGAGTTCCCCAGAGGAGGGGGAAGCCCCGGCGAAGGCCCCGGAGGAGAAGGAAGCCCCGGCTGGGTCCCAGGAGAAGGATGAAGCCCCGCCGAGTTCCCCGGAGGAGAGGAAAGGCTCGCCGAGTTCCCCGGAGCAGGGGGAAGCCCCGGCGGAGGCCCCGGAGGAGGGGGAAGCCCATGAGTTCCCCGGAGGAGGGGGAAGCTCCTGAGTTCCCCGGAGGAGAGGGACGCCCCGGCGGTGGCCCCGGAGGAGGGGGAGGCCCCGGTGGAGGCCCTGGAGGTAGGGGAAGCCCCGCCCAGTATACCGGAGAAGAGGGAAACCCCGGCGGAGTCCCTGGAGGTGGGGGAAGCCCCGACGGGGTCCCCGGAGGAGGGGGAAGCCCCGCCGAGTTCCCAGGAGGAGGGGGAAGCCCCGGCGGAATTCAAGGAGGACAAAGAAGCCCCGCCGAGTTCCCTGGAGAAGGGGGAAGCCCTGTAGAGTTCCCCGGAGGAGGTAGATCCCCGCCGAATACCCCGGAGAAAGGGGAAGCCCCGGCGGAGTCCAAGGAATGGGGGAAGCCCCACCGATTTCCCCGGAGGAGGGGGAAGCCCCGCCGAGTTTCCCGGAGGTGTGGGAAGCCCCGGCGGAGTCCCTGGAGGAGGGGGAAGCCCCGGCGGAGGCCCCGGAGGAGGGGGAATCCCCGGCAGAGTTCCTGGAGGACGAAGAAGCAGCCACGGCGGAGGCCCCGGAGGAGGGGGAAGCTCCAGCGGAGGCCCCGGAGGAGGGGGAAACCCCGCCGTGATCCCCAGGGGGGAAGCCCCGGCGGAGTCCCCGTAGGAGGAAAAAGCCCCGCCAAGTTTCCCGGATGAGGGGGAAGCCTCGCCGAATACCCCGGAGAAGGGGGAAGCCCAGCCGAGTTCCCCGGAGGAGGGGGAAGCTCCGGCGGAGTCCCTGGAGGGGGGGATGCTCCGACGAATTCCCGGAGAAGGGGGAAACGCTGGCGGAGGCCCCGGAGGACACGGAAGGCCCGGTGGAGGCCCCAGAGGAGGGGGAAGCCACGGCAAATTCCCTGTGGGAGGGGGAAGCCCTGGCGGAGGCCCCTGAGGAGGGGGAAGCCCTGCCGAGTTTCCCGGAAAAGGGGAAAGCCCCGGCGGGATCTCTAGAAGAGGGGAAAGCCCCGCCGAGTTTCCCGGAGGAGGGGGAAGCCCCGCCGAGTTCCCTGGAGGAGGGGGAAGCCCCGGCGAGTTCCCCGTGGGAGGGGGAAGCCCTGGCGGAAGGGTCTGAGGAGGAAGAAGCCCTGCCGAGTGCCCCGGAGGAGGGGGAAGCCCCGCCGAGTTCCCCGAAGGAGGGGAAAGCCCCGGCGGAGTCTCTGAAGGTGGGGGAAGCCCCGTCGAGTTCCCAGGAGGAGGAGGAAGCCCCACCGAGTTTCCCGGCGGAGGCCTGGAGGAGGGGGAAGCCCCGCCGAGTTCCCCGAAGGAGGGGCAAGCCCCGGCGGAGTCTCTGAAGGTGGGGGAAGCCCCGTCGAGTTCCCAGGAGGAGGAGGAAGCCCCGCCGAGTTTCCCGGCGGAGGCCTGGAGGAGGGGGAAGCCCCGCCGTGTTCCCCGGAGGAGGGGGAAGCCCCGGCGAGGGCCCCGGAGGAGGGGGAAGACCCGGCGGAGGCCCCGGAGGAAACGCCGTTACCCCGGCGGAGTCCTTGGAGGAGGGGGAAGCCCCGCCGAGTTCCCCGGAGGTGGGGGAAGTTCCAGAGTTCCCCGGAGGAGGGAAAGCCCCGGCAGAGGCCCCGGTAGAGGGCGAAGCCCTGGTGAAGTCCCTTGAGGAGGGGGAAGCCCTAGCGGAGGCCCCGGTAGAGAAGGAATCCCCGGCGGGGGCCCCAGAGGAGGGGGAAGCTTCGCCGAGTTCCCCGGAAGAGGGGGATGCCCCGGCGGAGTCCCTGGAGGAGGGGGAAGCCTCGGCGGAGGCCCCGGAGGAAGGGAAAGCCCCGGCGGAGTCCATGGATGTTGGGAAGCCCCACTGAGTTTCCCGGAGAAGGGGAAAGCCCTGGCGGAGGCCCCGGAGGAGGGGGAAGCCCCGGCGGAGTCCCTGAAGGAGAGGGAAGCCGCACCGAGTTCCCAGGAAGAGAAGGAATCCCCGGCGGAGGCCCCAGAGGAGGGGGAAGCTTCGCCGAGTTCCCCGGGGGAGAGGGAAGCCCTGGCTGAGGCCCTGGAGGAGGGGGAAGCCCCGGCGGAGGCCCCGGTAGAGGGGGAAGCCCCGGCGGAGTACCTGGAGGAGGGGGAAGCCCCGGTGGAGGCCCTGGAGGTAGGGGAAGCCCCGCCCAGTATACCGGAGAAGGGGGAAACCCCGGCGGAGTCCCCGGAGGTGGGGGAAGCCCCGGCGGAATTCAAGGAGGACAAAAAAGCCCCGCCGAGTACCCTGGAGAGGGGGGAAGCCCAGTAGAGTTCCCCGGAGGAGGGGGATCCCCGCCGAATACCCCGGAGAAAGGGGAAGCCCCGGCGGAGTCCAAGGAATGGGGGATGCCCCACCGATTTCCCCGAAGGCTGGGGGAAGCCCTGGCGGAGGCCCCTGAGGAAGGGGAAGCCCTGCCGAGTTCCCCGGAGGAGGGGGAAGCCTCGGCGGTGTCCCTGAAGGAGAGGGAAGCCCCACCGAGTTCGCTGGAGGAGGAGGAAGTCCCGGCGGAGTCCCTATTGGAGAAAGTAGCCCCGCCGAGTTCCCCGGAGGAGGGGGAAGACCTGGCGGAGGCCCCGGTGGAGGGGGAAGCCCCGCCGAGTTTCCCTGAGGAGGGGGAAGCCCCGGCGGAGTCTCTAGAAGAGTGGAAAGCACCGCCGAGTTTCCCTGAGGTGTGGGATGCCCCGGCGGAGTCCCTGAAGGAGAAAAAAGCCCCGGCGGAGGCCCCGGAGAAGGGGGAAGCCCCGCCGAGTTCCCCGGTAGAAGGATAGCCCCGGCGGAGTCCCTAGAGGGGAGGGAAGCCCCACCGAGTTTCCTGGAGGAGGGGGAAGCCCCACCGAGTTCCCCGGGCGGGGGGGTAACCCGACGGAGGCACCAGAGGAGTGGGAAGACTAGGTGGAGGTCCTGGAGGAGTGGGAGGCCCCGCCGAGTTCCCCGGCGGAGGCCCAGGAGGAGGGGAAAGCCCCGGCGGAGTCCCTGGAGGAGAAAGTAGCCCCGCCGAGTTCCCCGGAGGAGGGGGAAGCCCCGCCGAGATCCTTGGGGGGGTGGGGTATGCCACTGCGGAGGCCCCGGAGGAGGGGGAAGCACCGGCGGAGTCCCTGGAGTACGGAGAAGTAGCCAGGGCGGAGGCCCCGAAAGTGAGTGAAGCTCCGGTGGAGGGGCTGGAGGAGGGGGAAGCCCTGCCGAGTTCCCCGGAGGAGGGGGAAGCACCGGCGGAGGCCCCGGAGGAGAGGTAAGCCCCAGCGTAGTCCCTGGAGGAGGTGGAAGCCCTTCCGAGTATCCCGTGTAAGGGGGAAGCCCTGGCGGTGGCCCCTGAGCAGGGGGCAGCCCCGGTGGAGTCCCTGGACGAGGGGGAAGCCCCGGCGAAGTCCACGGAGAAGGGGGAAACCCCGCCGAGTTCCCCGGAGGAGGGGGATGCCTCGCCGAGTTCTCCGGAGGAGGGGGAAGCCCCGGCGGAGGCCCCGGAGAAGAGGGAAGTCCCGGTGGAGTCCCTGGAGGAGGGGGGAGCCCCGGCGGTGTCCCTGGTGGAGGGGGAAGCCCCGTAGAGTTCCCCGAAGGAGAGGGAAGCCCCGGCGGAGTCCCTGGAGGAGGGGGAAGCCCCGCCGAGTTCCCCGGAGGAGGGGGAAGCCCAGCCGAGTTCCCCGGAGGAGGGGGAAGCTCCGGCGGAGTCCCTGGAGGGGGGGATGCTCCGACGAATTCCCGGAGAAGGGGGAAACGCTGGCGGAGGCCCCGGAGGACACGGAAGGCCCGGTGGAGGCCCCAGAGGAGGGGGAAGCCACGGCAAATTCCCTGTGGGAGGGGGAAGCCCTGGCGGAGGCCCCTGAGGAGGGGGAAGCCCTGCCGAGTTTCCCGGAAAAGGGGAAAGCCCCGGCGGGATCTCTAGAAGAGGGGAAAGCCCCGCCGAGTTTCCCGGAGGAGGGGGAAGCCCCGCCGAGTTCCCTGGAGGAGGGGGAAGCCCCGGCGAGTTCCCCGTGGGAGGGGGAAGCCCTGGCGGAAGGGTCTGAGGAGGAAGAAGCCCTGCCGAGTGCCCCGGAGGAGGGGGAAGCCCCGCCGAGTTCCCCGAAGGAGGGGAAAGCCCCGGCGGAGTCTCTGAAGGTGGGGGAAGCCCCGTCGAGTTCCCAGGAGGAGGAGGAAGCCCCACCGAGTTTCCCGGCGGAGGCCTGGAGGAGGGGGAAGCCCCGCCGAGTTCCCCGAAGGAGGGGCAAGCCCCGGCGGAGTCTCTGAAGGTGGGGGAAGCCCCGTCGAGTTCCCAGGAGGAGGAGGAAGCCCCGCCGAGTTTCCCGGCGGAGGCCTGGAGGAGGGGGAAGCCCCGCCGTGTTCCCCGGAGGAGGGGGAAGCCCCGGCGAGGGCCCCGGAGGAGGGGGAAGACCCGGCGGAGGCCCCGGAGGAAACGCCGTTACCCCGGCGGAGTCCTTGGAGGAGGGGGAAGCCCCGCCGAGTTCCCCGGAGGTGGGGGAAGTTCCAGAGTTCCCCGGAGGAGGGAAAGCCCCGGCAGAGGCCCCGGTAGAGGGCGAAGCCCTGGTGAAGTCCCTTGAGGAGGGGGAAGCCCTAGCGGAGGCCCCGGTAGAGAAGGAATCCCCGGCGGGGGCCCCAGAGGAGGGGGAAGCTTCGCCGAGTTCCCCGGAAGAGGGGGATGCCCCGGCGGAGTCCCTGGAGGAGGGGGAAGCCTCGGCGGAGGCCCCGGAGGAAGGGAAAGCCCCGGCGGAGTCCATGGATGTTGGGAAGCCCCACTGAGTTTCCCGGAGAAGGGGAAAGCCCTGGCGGAGGCCCCGGAGGAGGGGGAAGCCCCGGCGGAGTCCCTGAAGGAGAGGGAAGCCGCACCGAGTTCCCAGGAAGAGAAGGAATCCCCGGCGGAGGCCCCAGAGGAGGGGGAAGCTTCGCCGAGTTCCCCGGGGGAGAGGGAAGCCCTGGCTGAGGCCCTGGAGGAGGGGGAAGCCCCGGCGGAGGCCCCGGTAGAGGGGGAAGCCCCGGCGGAGTACCTGGAGGAGGGGGAAGCCCCGGTGGAGGCCCTGGAGGTAGGGGAAGCCCCGCCCAGTATACCGGAGAAGGGGGAAACCCCGGCGGAGTCCCCGGAGGTGGGGGAAGCCCCGGCGGAATTCAAGGAGGACAAAAAAGCCCCGCCGAGTACCCTGGAGAGGGGGGAAGCCCAGTAGAGTTCCCCGGAGGAGGGGGATCCCCGCCGAATACCCCGGAGAAAGGGGAAGCCCCGGCGGAGTCCAAGGAATGGGGGATGCCCCACCGATTTCCCCGAAGGCTGGGGGAAGCCCTGGCGGAGGCCCCTGAGGAAGGGGAAGCCCTGCCGAGTTCCCCGGAGGAGGGGGAAGCCTCGGCGGTGTCCCTGAAGGAGAGGGAAGCCCCACCGAGTTCGCTGGAGGAGGAGGAAGTCCCGGCGGAGTCCCTATTGGAGAAAGTAGCCCCGCCGAGTTCCCCGGAGGAGGGGGAAGACCTGGCGGAGGCCCCGGTGGAGGGGGAAGCCCCGCCGAGTTTCCCTGAGGAGGGGGAAGCCCCGGCGGAGTCTCTAGAAGAGTGGAAAGCACCGCCGAGTTTCCCTGAGGTGTGGGATGCCCCGGCGGAGTCCCTGAAGGAGAAAAAAGCCCCGGCGGAGGCCCCGGAGAAGGGGGAAGCCCCGCCGAGTTCCCCGGTAGAAGGATAGCCCCGGCGGAGTCCCTAGAGGGGAGGGAAGCCCCACCGAGTTTCCTGGAGGAGGGGGAAGCCCCACCGAGTTCCCCGGGCGGGGGGGTAACCCGACGGAGGCACCAGAGGAGTGGGAAGACTAGGTGGAGGTCCTGGAGGAGTGGGAGGCCCCGCCGAGTTCCCCGGCGGAGGCCCAGGAGGAGGGGAAAGCCCCGGCGGAGTCCCTGGAGGAGAAAGTAGCCCCGCCGAGTTCCCCGGAGGAGGGGGAAGCCCCGCCGAGATCCTTGGGGGGGTGGGGTATGCCACTGCGGAGGCCCCGGAGGAGGGGGAAGCACCGGCGGAGTCCCTGGAGTACGGAGAAGTAGCCAGGGCGGAGGCCCCGAAAGTGAGTGAAGCTCCGGTGGAGGGGCTGGAGGAGGGGGAAGCCCTGCCGAGTTCCCCGGAGGAGGGGGAAGCACCGGCGGAGGCCCCGGAGGAGAGGTAAGCCCCAGCGTAGTCCCTGGAGGAGGTGGAAGCCCTTCCGAGTATCCCGTGTAAGGGGGAAGCCCTGGCGGTGGCCCCTGAGCAGGGGGCAGCCCCGGTGGAGTCCCTGGACGAGGGGGAAGCCCCGGCGAAGTCCACGGAGAAGGGGGAAACCCCGCCGAGTTCCCCGGAGGAGGGGGATGCCTCGCCGAGTTCTCCGGAGGAGGGGGAAGCCCCGGCGGAGGCCCCGGAGAAGAGGGAAGTCCCGGTGGAGTCCCTGGAGGAGGGGGGAGCCCCGGCGGTGTCCCTGGTGGAGGGGGAAGCCCCGTAGAGTTCCCCGAAGGAGAGGGAAGCCCCGGCGGAGTCCCTGGAGGAGGGGGAAGCCCCGCCGAGTTCCCCGGAGGAGGGGGAAGCCCCGGCGGAGTCCCTGGAGAAGGGAGAAGCCCCAGCAAAGTCCCTTAAGGAGAAGGAAGCCCCGCTGAGTTTCCCGGAGGAGGGGGAAGCCACTGCGGAGTCCCCGGAGGAGGTGAAAGCCCTGCCGAGTTCCCAGGAGGAGGGGGAGGCCCCGCCGAGTTCCCCGGTGGAGGGGGAAGCCCCACCGAGTTCCCCGGAAGAGGGGGAAGCCCTGGCGGAGGCCCCTGAGGAGGGGGAAACCCAGCCGAGTTCCCCGGGGGAGGGGGAAGCCCCAGCTGAGTCCCTGGAGGACTGGGAAGCCCTGGCGAATTTCCTGGAGGAGGGGGAAGCCCCAGCAAAGTCCCTTAAGGAGAAGGAAGCCCCGCTGAGATTCCCGGAGAAGGGGGAAGCCACGGCGGAGTCCCTGGAGTACTGGGAAGCAGCCACGGCGGAGGTCCTGGAGGAGGGGGAAGCCCCGGCGGAGTCCCTGGAGGAGGGGGAAGCCCCGCCGAGTTCCCCGGAGGAGGGGGAAGCCCCGACGGAGTCCCTGGAGAAGGGAGAAGCCCCAGCAAAGTCCCTTAAGGAGAAGGAAGCCCCGCTGAGATTCCCGGAGAAGGGGGAAGCCACGGCGGAGTCCCTGGAGTACTGGGAAGCAGCCACGGCGGAGGTCCTGGAGGAGGGGGAAGCCCCGGCGGAGTCCCTGGAGGAGGGAGAAGCCCCGCTAAGTTTCCCGAAGGAGGGGGAAGCCCCGGCGGAGTCCCTGGAGGAGGGGGAAGCCCCGCCGAAATCCTCGGAGGAGAGGGAAGCCCCGGCGGAGTCCCTTAGGGAAGGGGAAGCCCCGCTATGTTTCCCGGAGGAGGGGGAAGCCCCGGCGGAGTCCCTTAGGGAGGGGGAAGCCCCGCTAAGTTTCCCGGAGGAGCTCCGGTGGTGGCCCTGGAGGAAGGGGAAGCCCCATCGAGTTCCCCGGCGGTGGCCCTGGAGGAGAGGGAAGCCCCGGCGAAGTGCCTGGAGGAGGGGAAAGCCCCGCCGAGTTCCCCGGCGGTGGCCCCGGAGGAGGGGGAATCCCCGGCGGAGTCCCTGGAGTACTGGGAAGCAGCCACGGCGGAGGTCCTGGAGGAGGGGGAAGCCCCGGCAGAGGCCCCGGAGGAGACGGAAGCCCCGGTGGAGGCCCCTGAGGAGGGGGAAGCCCCGCCGAGTTCCCCGGAAGAGGGGGAAGCCCCGGCGGAGTCCCAGGAGGAGGGGGAAGCCCCGCCGAGTTCCCAGGAGGAGGAGGAAGCCCCGGCGGAGTCCCTGGATGAATAAGAAGCCCCGCCGAGTTCTCCGGAGGAGGGGCAAGCCCCGGCGGAGTCCCTGGAGGAGGGGAAAGCCCCGCCGAGTTTCCCGGAGGAGTGGGATGCCTCGGTGGAGTCCCTTGAGGAGGGGGATGCCCCGCCGAGTTCCCCGGGGGAAGGGAAAGCCCCGGCGGAGTCCCTGGAGGAGGGGGAAGCCGTGCCGAGTTCCCCGGAGAAGGGGGAAGCCCCACCGAGTTCCTTGGGGTGGAGGGGG
Source organism: Nemoura dubitans (assembly GCA_921293005.1). Lineage (NCBI taxonomy): Eukaryota > Metazoa > Arthropoda > Insecta > Plecoptera > Nemouridae > Nemoura > Nemoura dubitans. The sequence goes on from OV121076.1 coordinate 22,835,944, forward strand.
AAGCCCCGGCGGAGGGGCCGGAGGAGAAAGAATCCCCGGCGGCTTCCCTGATGGAGGTGGAAGCATCCACGGCGGTGGTCCCGGCGGAGGGGGAAGCCCCGGCGGAGGCCCTGGAGGAGGGGAAGCCCCGCTGAGGTCCCCGAAGGGGGGGGAAGCCCCGGCGGAGGCCCCGGAGGAGGAAGAATCCCCGGCGGCTTCCCTGATGGAGGTGGAAGCCACCACGGCGGTGGTCCCGGCGGAGGGGGAAGCCCCGGCGGAGGCCCTGGAGGAGGGGAAGCCCCGCCGAGTTCTTCGGAGAAGGGGGAGCCCCGGCAGAGGCTTCGGAGGAGGGGGAAGCCCCGCCGAGTTCCCCGGCGGTGGCCCCGGAGGAGGGGGAATCCCCGGCGGAGTCCCTGGAGTACTGGGAAGCAGCCACGGCGGTGGTCCTGGAGGAGGGGGAAACTCCGGCGGAGGGGCCGGAGGAGGGGGAAGCCCCGTCGAGTTCCCCGGAGGAGGGGGAAGCCCCGGCGGAGTCCCTGGATAAGTGGGAAGCCCCGCCGAGTTTCCCAGGAGAGAGGGATGCCCAGGCGACCTCCCTGGCGGAAGGGGAAGCCCCGCCGAGTTCCCCAGAGAAGGGGGATGCCCCGGCGGCTGCCCCGGAGGAGACGAAAGCCCCGGCGGAGTCTCTGAAGGAGGGGGAAGCCCCGGTTGGAGGCCTTGGAGAAGGGGGAAGCCCCGGCGGAGTCCCTGGAGGAGGAGAAAGCCCCGGCTGAGGACTTGTATAAGGGGGAAGCCCCGGCGGAGGCCTTGGAGAAGGGGGAAGCCCAGGTGGAGGCCTTGGAGAAGGGGGAGGACCCGGCGGAGTCCCTTGAGGAGCAGGAAGCCCCGCCGAGTTCCCCGGAGGAGGGGGAAGCCCCACCGAGTTCCTTGGGTGGGAGGGGGAAGCCCCGGCGGAGGCACCGGAGGAGGGGGAGGCCCCGCCGAGTTCCCCAGTGATGGCCCTAGAGGAGGGGGAAGCCCCGGCAGAGTCCCTGAAGGAGGGGGAAGCCCCGCCGAGTTCCCCGGAGGAGGGGAAGCCCTGCCGAGTTCCCCGGGGGAGAGGATGCCCCGGCGGAGGCCCCGGAGAAGAGGTAAGCCCCGGCGGAGGCCCCAGAGGAGGGGGAAGCCCCGCCGAGTTCCCCGGAGGAGAGGGAAGCCCCGGCGGAGTCCCTTAGGAAGGGAGGAGCCCCGCTAAGTTTTCCGGAGGAGGGGGAAACCCCGGCGGAGTCCCTGGAAAAGAAGGAAGCCGCACCGAGTTCCCCGAAAAAGGGGGGAAGCCCCGCCGAGTTCCTTGGTGGGGAGGGGGAAGCCCCGGCAGAGGCCCCGGAGGAGGGGGATGCCCCGGTGGCGGCCCTGGAGGAGGGGGAATCCCCGGCGGAGTCCCTGGAATACGGGGTAACAGCCACGGCGGAGGCCACGTAGGAGGTGGAAGCTCCGGCGGAGGGGCCGGAGGAGAAGGAAGTCCCGCCGAGTTCCCCGGAGGAGGGAGAAGCCCCGGCGGAGTCCCTGGAGGAGGGGGAAGCCCCGCCGAGTTCCTCGGAGGAGAGGGAAGCCCCGGCGGAGTCCCTGGAGGAGTGGGAAGCCCCGCCGAAATCCTCGGAGGAGAGGGAAGCCCCGGCGGAATCCCTTAGGGAGAGGGAAGCCTCGCTAAAATTCCCGGAGAAGGGGGAAGCCCCGGTGGTGGCCCTGGAGGAGGGGGAAGCCCCACCGAGTTCCCCGGCGGTGGCCCTGTAGGAGGGGGAATCCCCGGCGGAGTCCCTGGAGTACGGGGAAGCAGCAGCCACGGCGGAGGCCCCGGTGGAGGTGAAGCCCCGGCGGAAGGCCCGGAGGAGAGGGAAGCCCCGCCAAGTTCCCCAGAGGAAGGAGAAGCCCCGGCGGAGTCCCGGGAAGGAGGAAGTAGCCCCGCCGAGTTCCCCGGAGGAGGGGGAAGCCCCGGCGGAGTCCTTTAAGGAGAGGGAAGCCCCTGCGGAGGCCCCGGAGAAGAAGGGAGCCCCTTGCGGAGTCTCTGGAGGGGGGAAAGCCCCGCCGAGTTCCCCGGAGGAAGGGAAAGCCCCGGCGGAAACCCCGGAGGAGACGGAAGACCCGGTGGAGGCCCAGGAGGAGTGGGAAGCCCCGACGAGTTCCCGTGGGAGGGGGAAGCCCTGGCGGAGGCTCCAGAGGACGGGGAAGCCCCGCCGAGTTCCTCTTAGGATGGATAAGCCCCGGCGGAGGCCTCTGAGGAGGGGGAAGCCCCTGCGGCTGGAGGAAGAGAAGCCCCGCCAAGTTCCCTGGAGATGGGAGAAGCCCTGGCGGTGGCCCCGGAGGCGGGGGAAGCCCAGCCGAGTTCCACGTGGAAGGGGGAAGCCCCGGCGAAGTCCCTGGCGGAGGGGGAAGCCGAGCCGAGTTCCCCGGAGGAGGGGGAAGCCCCGGTGGTGGCCATGGAGGAGGGGGAAGCCCCGCCGAGTTCCCAGGAAGAGGAGGAAGCCCCGGCGGAGTCCCTGGAGGAAGAAAAAGCCCCGCCGAGTGTCCCGGAGAAGGGGGAAGCCCCAGCGGAGTCTCTGGTAGAGGGGGAAGCACCAGCGCTGGCCCTGGAGAAGGAAGATGCCCCGGCGGAAGCCCCGGAGGAGGGGGATGCCTCGCCGAGTTCGCCGGAGGAATGTGAAGCCCCGGCGGAGTCCCTGGAAGGAAGGGGAAGCCCCGCCAAATTCCTAGGAGGAGAAGGAAGCCCCGGCGGAGTCCTTGGAGGAAGGAGAAGCCGCGCCGAGTTCCCCGGAGAAGGGGGAAGCCCCGCCGTGTTTCCCGGTGGAGGGGGAAGCCCCGGCGGAGTCCCTGGTGGAGGGGGAAGCCCACCCGTGTTTCCCGGAGGAGGGGGAAGCCCCGGCGGAGTCCCTGGTGGAGGGGGAAGCCCCGCCGAGTTCCTCAGAGGAGGGGGAAGCCCCTGAGTTTTCGGTGGAGGGGGATAGCACCGCCGAGTTCCCCGGAGGAGGGGGAAGCCCCTGAGGTACCTGGAGAAGGGGGAAGCCCCGGCGGAGGCCCCGGAGGAGGGGGAAGCCCCAGTGGAGTCCCCGAAGGAGGGGGAAGCCCCGCCGAGTTCCCAGGAGAAGTGGGAAGCCCCGCCGAGTTTCCCGGGGGAGAGGGAAGCCCCATCGGAGGTCCCGGAGGATGAGGGGGAAGCCCCGGCGGATGCCCCGGAGGAGGAGAAAGCCCCGGCGGAGTCCCTGGGGGAGGAAGAAGCCCCGCCGAGTTCCCCGGAGAATGGGGAAGCCACAGCGGAATCCCTGGAGGAGGAGGAAGCAGCCACGGCGGAGGCCCCGGAGGAGGGGAAAGCTCCGGCGGAGGCCCCGATGGAGGGGGAAGCCCCGGCGGAGTCCCTGGAGGAGGGGGAAGCCCCGGCAGAGGCCCCGGAGAAGGGGGCAGCCACGGCGGATGGCCCGGAGAAGGGGGACGAACTCGGCGACGAACTCGGTGGAGGGGAAAGCCCAGGCGGAGTCCCTGGAGGAGGTAGAAGCCCCGGCGGAGGCCCCGGAGGAGGGGGAAGCTCCACCGAGTTCGCCGGAGGAGAGAGGAAGCCCTTGCGGAGGCTACGGAGTTGGGGTAAGCCCCGGCGGAGGCCCCGGAGGAGGGGGAAGCACCGCCGAGTTCCCCGGGGGAGGGGAAAGCTTCAGCGAAGTCCCTGGAGGAGGGGGAAGGCCCACCGAGTTCCCCGGGGGAGGGAGAAGCCCCGGCGGTTTCCAAGGTGGAGAGGGAAGCCCCGGCGGAGTCCCTGGAGGATGGGGAGGCCCCGGCGAGTTTCCCGGTGGAGGGGGAAGCCCCGGCGGAGTCCTTGGCGAAGGGGGCAGCCCGGCCGAGTTCTCCGGTGGAGAGGGAATCCCCGGCGGAGGCCCCGGAGGAGGGAGAAGCCCCGCCGAGTTTCCCGGAGGAGTGGGAAGCCCCAGAGTACCCCGGAGGAGGGGGACGCCCCGTCGGAGGCCCCGGAGGTGGGGGAAGCCCCGTCGGTGGCCCAGGAGGAGGGGGAAGCCCCGCCGAGTTCCTCGGAGGAGTTGGAAGCCCCTGAGTACCCCGGAGGAGAGGGAAGCCCCGTCGGAGGCCCCGTAGGAGGGGGAAGCCCCGTCGGTGGCCCAGGAGGAAAGGGAAGCCCCGCCGAGTTCCTCGGAGAATAGGGAAGCACCTGAGTTCCCCGGTGGAGGAGGAAGCCCCGAAGAGTTCTTTGGAGGAGGGGGAAGCCCCGGCGGATTGCCCGGAGAAGAAGGATGCCTCGGCGACGAACCCGGTGGAGGGGTAAGCCCAGGCGGAATCCCTGGAGGAGGTAGAAGCCCCGGCGGAGGCCCCGGAGGAGGGGGAAGCCCCGCCGAGTTCCCCGGCGAAGAGAAAAGCCCCGGTAGAGTCCCTGGAGTAGGGAAAATCCCCGGCGGAGGCCCCGAAGGAGGAAGAAGCTCCTCCGAGTTTCCCGGAGGAGAAGGAATTCCCGGCGGATGCCACGGTGGAGGGGGAAGCCGCGGCGGAGGCCTCGGAGGAGGGAGAAACCCCAGCGGAGTCCCTGAAGGAGAGGGATGCCCCGCCGAGTTCCCCGGTGGAGGGTGAAGCCCCGGCGGAGGCCCCTGAAAAGGGGGAAGTCTCGCCGAGTTTCCCGGGGGAGGGGGAAGCCCCGGCGGAGTCCCAGGCGGAGGGGGAAGCCCCTGAGTTTCCCGGAGGAGGGGGAAGCCCCGGCGGATGACCCCTTAGGAGGGGGAAGTCCCGGCGGAAGCCCCAGAGGAGGGGGAAGCCCCGGCGGAGTCCCTGGAGAAGGGGGAAGCCCCGCCGACCTTCACGGAGAAGGGGGATGCCCCGGCGGATGCCCCGGAGGGGGGGAAGCCGCGGCGGAGTCCCTGGAGGAGGTGGAAGCCCCGCCGAGTTCCAAAGTGGAGGAGAAAGCCCCGCCGGAGTCCCTGGGGGAGGTAGTAGCCCCGCAGGGTCCCCAGAGAAGGGGAAACCCCAGCGGAGTCCCTGGTGGAGTGGGAATTCCCGGCGGAGTCCCTAGAGGAGGGAGAAGCAGCCACGGCGGTGGCCCCGGAGGAAGGGAAAGCTCCGGCGGAGGCCCCGGAGGAGAAGGAAGCCCCGCCGAGCTACCCGGGGGAGGGGAAAGCCCCGGCGGAGTCCCTGGAGGAGGGGGAAGCACCGCCGTGTTCCCCGGTGGTGGCCCCGGAGGAGGGGGAAGCCCCGGCGGAAGCCCCGGAGAAGGGGGAAGCCCCGCTAAGTTCCCTGAAGAATGGGGAAGCCCCGGAAGAGGCCCCGTTGGAGGAAAAGCCCCGGCGGTGGCCCCGGAGGAGGGGGAATCCCCGGCGGAGTCCCTGGAGGAGGAAGAAGCCCCGCCGAGTTCCCCGGAAGAGAGGGAAGCCCCGGCGGAGTCCCTTGAGGAGAGGGGAAGCCCAGCTGAGTTTCCCGGTGGAGGGGGAAGCCCCGGCAGAGGCCCCGGAGGAGAAGGAAGCCCCGGTGGTGGCCCTGGAGGAGGGGGAAGCCCCGCCGAGTACCCCAGCGGTGGCCCTGGAGGAGGGGGAATCCCCGGCGGGGTCCCTGGAGTACGGGGAAGCAGCCCCGGCGGAGTCCCTGAAGGAGGGGGAAGCCCCGCCGAGTTCCCCGGAGGAGAATGAAGCCTTGGCGTAGTCACTTAGGGAGGGGGAAGCTCTGCTAAGTTTCCCGGAGGAGGGGGAAACCCCGGCGGAGTCCCTGGAGGAAGGGGAAGCCGCGCCAAGTTCCCCGGAGAAGGGGGATGCCCCAGCGGAGGCCCCGGAGGAGGGGGAATCCCTGGCGGATGCCCCGGAGGAGGGGGAAGCCCCGGCGGAGTCCCTGAAGGAGAGGGAAGCCGCACCGAGTTCCCAGGAAGAGAAGGAATCCCCGGCGGAGGCCCCAGAGGAGGGGGAAGCTTCGCCGAGTTCCCCGAGAGAGGGGGATGCCTCGGCGGAGTCCCTGGAGGAGGGGGAAGCCCCGGCGGAGGCCCCGGAGGAAGTGAAAGCCCTGGCGGAGTCCATGGATGTTGGGAAGCCCCACTGAGTTTCCCGGAGGAGGGGGAAGCCCTGGCGGAGGCCCCGGAGGAGGGTGAAGCCCCGGCGGAGGCCCCGGAGGAAGAGAAAGCCCCGGCGGAGTCCATGGAGGTTGGGAAGCCCAACCGAGTTTCCCGGAGGAGGGGGAAGCCCCGCCGAGTTTCCCGGAGGTGTTGGAAGCCCCGGCGGAGTCCCAGGAGGAGGAGGAAGCCCCGGCGGAGGCCCCGGAGGAGGAGGAATCCCCGGCGGAGTCCCTGGAGGACGAGGAAGCAGCCACGGCGGAGGCCCCGGAGGAGGGGGAAGCTCCAGCGGAGGCCCCGGAGGAGGGGGAAACCCCGCCGAGATCCCCAGGGGGGGAAGCCCCTGCGGAGTCCCCGGATGAGAGGGAAGCCCCGGCGGAGGCCCCGGAGGACGGGGTAGCCCCGGTTGAGGCCCTGGAAGAGGGGGAAGCCCCGGCGAAGTCCTTGTAGGAGGAAAAAGCCCCGCCGAGTTTCCCGGATGAGGGGGAAGCCTCGCCGAATACCCCGGAGAAGGGGGAAGCCCAGCCGAGTTCCCCGGAGGAGGGGGAAACGCCGGCGGAGGCCCCGGAGGACACGGAAGGCCCGGTGGAGGCCCCAGAGGAGGGGGAAGCCCCGGCAAATTCCCTGTGGGAGGGGGAAGCCCTGGCGGAGGCCCCTGAGGAGGGGGAAGCCCTGCCGAGTTTCCCGGAAAAGGGGGGAGCCCCAGCGGAGGCCCCGGAGGAGGGGGAAGCCCCGCTTAGTTCTTCGGAGGAGGGGGAAGCCCATGAGTTCCCCGGAGGAGGGGGAAGCCCCTGAGTTCCCCGGAGGAGAGGGAAGCCCCGGCGGAGTCCCTGAAGGAGAGGGAAGCCGCACCGAGTTCCCAGGAAGAGAAGGAATCCCCGGCGGAGGCCCCAGAGAAGGGGGAAGCTTCGCCGAGTTCCCCGAAAGAGGGGGATGCCTCGGCGGAGTCCCTGGAGGAGGGGGAAGCCCCGGCGGAGGCCCCGGAGGAAGAGAAAGCCCTGGCGGAGTCCATGGATGTTGGGAAGCCCCACTGAGTTTCCCGGAGGAGGGGGAAGCCCTGTCGGAGGCCCCGGAGGAGGGTGAAGCCCCGGCGGAGGCCCCGGAGGAAGAGAAAGCCCCGGCGGTGTCCATGGAGGTTGGGAAGCCCAACCGAGTTTCCCAGAGGAGGGGGAAGCCCTGGCGGATGCCCCGGAGGAGGGGGAAGCCCCGCCGAGTTTCCCGGAGGTGTTGGAAGCCCCGGCGGAGTCCCAGGAGGAGGAGGAAGCCCCGGCGGAGGCCCCGGAGGAGGAGGAATCCCCGGCGGAGTCCCTGGAGGACGAGAAAGCAGCCACGGCGGAGGCCCTGGAGGAGGGGGAAGCTCCAGCGGAGGCCCCGGAGGAGGGGGAAACCCCGCCGAGATCCCCAGGGGGGGAAGCCCCTGCGGAGTCCCCGGATGAGAGGGAAGCCCCGGCGGAGGCCCCGGAGGACGGGGTAGCCCCGGTTGAGGCCCTGGAAGAGGGGGAAGCCCCGGCGAAGTCCCTGTAGGAGGAAAAAGCCCCGCCGAGTTTCCCGGATGAGGGTGAAGCCTCGCCGAATACCCCGGAGAAGGGGGAAGCCCAGCCGAGTTCCCCGGAGGAGGGGGAAACGCCGGCGGAGGCCCCGGAGGACACGGAAGGCCCGGTGGAGGCCCCAGAGGAGGGGGAAGCCCCGGCAAATTCCCTGTGGGAGGGGGAAGCCCTGGCGGAGGCCCCTGAGGAGGGGGAAGCCCTGCCGAGTTTCCCGGAAAAGGGGGGAGCCCCAGCGGAGGCCCCGGAGGAGGGGGAAGCCCCGCCGAGTTCTTCGGAGGAGGGGGAAGCCCATGAGTTCCCCGGAGGAGGGGGAAGCCCCTGAGTTCCCCGGAGGAGAGGGAAGCCCCGGCGGAGGCCCCGGTGGAGGCCCTGGAGGTAGGGGAAGCCCCGCCCAGTATACCGGAGAAGGGGGAAACCACGGCGGAGTCCCCGGAGGTGGGGGAAGCCCCGATTGGGTCCCCGGAGAAGGGGAAAGCCCCGCCGAGTTCCCTGGAGGAGGAGGAAGCCCCGGCGGAATCCAAGGAGGACAAAGAAGCCCCGCCGAGTTCCCTGGAGAAGGGGGAAGCCCCATAGAGTTCCCCGGAGAAGGGGGAAGCCCCAGCGGGGGCCCCTGAGGAGGGGAAGCCCCGGCGGTGGCCCCGAAGGAAGGGGAAGCCCCGGCGGCGTCCAAGGAATGGGGGAAGCCCCACCGATTTCCCCGGAGGAGGGGAAGCCCTGGCGGAGGCCCCTGAGGAGGGGAAAACCCTTCCGAGTTCCCCGGAGCGGGGGGAAGGCCTGGCGGAGGCCTCGGAGGAAGAGGAGCCCCGGCGGAGTCCATGGAATGGGGGAAGCCCCACCGAGTTCCCCGGAAGAGGGGGAAGCCCTGGCGGAGGCCCCTGAGGAGAGGGAAACCCTGCCGAGTTCCCCGGGGGAGGGGGAAGCCCCAGCTGAGTCCCTGGAGGACTAGGAAGCCCTGGCGAATTTCCTGGAGGAGGGGGAAGCCCCGGCGGAGGCCCCGGAGGAGGGGGAAGCCCCGCCAAGTTTCCCGGAGGAGAGGGAAGCCCCGGCGGAGTCCCTGGAGGAGGGGGAAGGCCCGGCGGAGGCCCCGGAGGAAGGGGAAGCCCCGGCGGAGTCCATGGAGAGTGGGAAGCCCCACCGAGTTCCCTGGAGGAGGGGGAAGCCCTGGCGGAGGCCCCTGAGGAGGGGGAAGCCCCGCCGAGTTCCCCGGGAGAGGTGGAAGAGCCCTGGCGAAGGCCCCGGAGGATGGGGATGCCCCGCCGAGTTCCCGGAGGAGGGGGAAACGCAGGCGGAGGCCCCGGGGGAGACGGAAGGCCCGGTGGAGGCCCCAGAGGAGGGGAAAGCCCCGGAAAATTCCCTGTGGGAGGGGGAAGCCCTGGCGGAGGCCCCTGAGGAGGGGGAAGCCCTGCCGAGTGCCCCGAAGGAGGGGGAAGCTCCGCCGAGTTCCCCGGAGGAGGGGAAAGCCCATGAGTTTCCCGGAGGAGGGGGAAGCCCCACCGAGTTCCCAGGAGGAGGAGGAAGCCCCGGCGGAATCCAAGGAGGACAAATAGGCCCCGCCGAGTTCCCCGGAGGAGGGGGATCCCCGCCGAATACCCCGGAGAAGGGGGAAGCCCCGCCGAGTTTCCCGGAGAAGGGGGGAGCCCCAGCGGAGGCCCCGGTGGAGGGGGAAGCCCCGGCGGTAGGCCCGGAGAAAGGGGAAGCCCCGGCGGAGTCCAAGGAATGGGGGAAGCCCCACCGAGTTCCCCGGAGGAGGAGGAAGCCCTGGCGGAGGCCCCTGAGGAGGGTAAATTTGCCGAGATCCCCTGAGGAGGGGAAAGACCCGGCAAAGTCATTAGAAGAGGGGAAAGCCCCGCCGAGTTTCCCGGAGGAGGGGGAAGCCCCGGCGGAGTCCCTGGAGGAGGGGGAAGCCCCGGCGGAGGCCCCGGTAGAGGGGGAAACCCCGGCGGAGTCCCTGGAGGAGGGGGAAGCCCCGGCGAGTTCCCCGTGGGTGGGGGAAGCCCTGGCGGCAGCCCCTGAAGAGGGATTGGCCCTGCCGAGTTCCCCGGGGAGGGGGAAGCCCCGGCGGAGGCCCCGGTAGAGGGGGTAGCCCCGGTGGAGGCCCTGGAGGAGGGGGAAGCCCCGCCGAGTTCCCCGGCGGAGGCCCCGGTGGAGGGGGAATCCCCGGCGGAGTCCCTGGAGGACGGGGAAGCAGCCACGGCTAAGGCCCCGGAGGAGGGGGAAGCTCCAGCGGAGGCCTCGGAGGAGGGTGGAAACCCCGCCGAGATCCCCAGGGGGGGAAGCCCCGGCGGAGTCCCCGGCTGAGAGGGTAGCCCCGGCGGAGTCCCCGGAGGAGATGGAAGCCCCGGTTGAGGCCCTGGAAGTAGGGGAAGCCCCGGCAAAGTCCCGGGAGGTGGAAGAACCTCCGGGAAGCTCCGGCGGAGTCCCTGGAGGGGGGGATGCCCCGCCGAGTTCCCGGAGGAGGGGGAAACGCCGTCGGAGGCCCCGGAGGAGACGAAAGGCCCGGTGGAGGCCCCAGAGGAGGGGGAAGCCCCGGCAAATTCCCTGTGGGAGGGGGAAGCCCTGGCGGAGGCCCCTGAGGAGGGGGAAGCCCTGCCGAGTGCCCCGAAGGAGGGGGAAGCCCCGCCGAGTTCCCCGGTGGAGGGGGAAGCCCATGAGTTCCCCGGAGGAGGGGGAAGCCCCTGAGTTCACCGGAGGAGGGGGAAGCCCCGGTGGAGGCCCTGGAGGTAGGGGAAGCCCCGCCCAGTATACCGGAGAAGGTGGAAACCCCGGCGGAGTCCCTGGATGTGGGGGAAGCCCCGACGGGGTCCCCGGAGGAGGGGGAAGCCCCGCCGAGTTCCCAGGAGGAGGGGGAAGCCCCGGCAGAATTCAAGGAGGACAAAGAAGCCCTGCCGAGTTCCCTGGAGAAGGGGGAAGCCCCGTAGAGTTCCCCGAAGGAGGGGGATCCCCGCCGAATACCCCGGAGAAAGGGGAAGCCCCGGCGGAGTCCAAGGAATGGGGGAAGCCCCACCGATTTCCCCGGAGGAGGGGGAAGCCCCGCCGAGTTTCCCGGAGAGGTGGGAAGCCCCGGCGGAGTCCCTGGAGGAGGGGGAAGCCCCGGCGGAGGCCCCGGAGGAGGGGGAATCCCCGGCGGAGTCCCTGGAGGACGAGGAAGCAGCCACGGCGGAGGCCCCGGAGGAGGAGGAAGCTCCAGCGGAGGCCCCGGAGGAGGAAAAAGCCCCGCCGAGTTTCCCGGATGATGGGGAAGCCTCGCCGAATACCCTGGAGAAGGGGGAAGCCCCGCCGAGTTTCCCGGAGGTGTGGGAAGCCCCGGCGGAGTCCATGGAGGAGGAGGAAGCCCCGGCGGAGGCCCCGGAGGAGGAGGAATCCCCGGCGGAGTCCCTGGAGGACGAGGAAGCAGCCACGGCGGAGGCCCCGTAAGAGGGGGAAGCTCCAGCGGAGGCCCCGGAGGAGGGGGAAACCCCGCTGAGATCCCCAGGGGGGGAAGCCCCTGCGGAGTCCCCGGATGAGAGGGAAGCCCCGGCGGAGGCCCCGGAGGACGGGGTAGCCCCGGTTGAGGCCCTGGAAGAGGGGGAAGCCCCGGCGAAGTCCCTGTAGGAGGAAAAAGCCCCGCCGAGTTTCCCGGATGAGGGGGAAGCCTCGCCGAATACCCCGGAGATGGGGGAAGCCCAGCCGAGTTCCCCGGAGGAGGGGGAAACGCCGGCGGAGGCCCCGGAGGACACGGAAGGCCAGGTGGAGGCCCCAGAGGAGGGGGAAGCCCCGGCAAATTCCCTGTGGGAGGGGGAAGCCCTGGCGGAGGCCCCTGAGGAGAAGGAAGCCCTGCCGAGTTTCCCGGAAAAGGGGGGAGCCCCAGCGGAGGCCCCGGAGGAGGGGGAAGCCCCGCCGAGTTCTTCGGAGGAGGGGGAAGCCCATGAGTTCCCCGGAGGAGGGGGAAGCCCCTGAGTTCCCCGGAGGAGAGGGAAGCCCCGGCGGAGGCCCCGGAGGAGGGGGAAGCCCCGGTGGAGGCCCTGGAGGTAGGGGAAGCCCCGCCCAGTATACCGGAGAAGGGGGAAACCACGGCGGAGTCCCCGGAGAAGGGGGAAGCCCCGCCGAGTTCCCTGGAGGAGGAGGAAGCCCCGGCGGAGTCCAAGGAGGTCAAAGAAGCCCCGCCGAGTTCCCTGGAGAAGGGGGAAGCCCCATAGAGTTCCCCGGAGAAGGGTGAAGCCCCAGCGGGGGCCCCGGAGGAGGGGAAGCCCCGGCGGTGGCCCCGAAGGAAGGGGAAGCCCCGGCGGCGTCCAAGGAATGGGGGAAGCCCCACCGATTTCCCCGGAGGAGGGGAAGCCCTGGCGGAGGCACTTAGGAGGGGAAAACCCTTCCGAGTTCCCCGGAGCGGGGGGAAGGCCTGGCGGAGGCCTCGGCGGAAGAGGAGCCCCGGCGGAGTCCATGGAATAGGGGAAGCCCCACCGAGTTCCCCGGAAGAGGGGGAAGCCCTGGCGGAGGCCCCTGAGGAGAGGGAAACCCTGCCGAGTTCCCCGGGGGAGGGGGAAGCCCCAGCTGAGTCCCTGGAGGACTGGGAAGCCCTGGCGAATTTCCTGGAGGAGGGGGAAGCCCCGGCGGAGGCCCCGGAGGAGGGGGAAGCCCAGCAAAGTTTCCCGGAGGAGAGGGAAGCCCCGGCGGAGTCCCTGGAGGAGGGGGAAGCCCCGGCGGAGGCCCCTTAGGAAGGGGAAGCCCCGGCGGAGTCCATGGTGAGTGGGAAGCCCCACCGAGTTCCCTGGAGGTGTGGGAAGCCCTGGCGGAGGCCCCTGAGGAGGGGGAAGCCCCGCCGAGTTCCCCGGGAGAGGTGGAAGAGCCCTGGCGGAGGCCCCGGAGGATGGGGATGCCCCGCCGAGTTCCCGGAGGAGGGGGAAACGCAGGCGGAGGCCCCGGAGGAGACGGAAGGCCCGGTGGAGGCCCCAGAGGAGGGGAAAGCCCCGGAAAATTCCCTGTCGGAGGGGGAAGCCCTGGCGGAGGCCCCTGAGGAGGGGAAAGCCCTGCCGAGTGCCCCGAAGGAGGGGGAAGCTCCGCCGAGTTCCCCGGAGGAGGGGAAAGCCCATGAGTTCCCCGGAGGAGGGGGAAGCCCCACCGAGTTCCCAGGAGGAGGAGGAAGCCCCGGCGGAATCCAAGGAGGACAAATAAGCCCCGCCGAGTTCCCTGAGGAAGGGGGAAGCCCCGTAGAGTTCCCCGGAGGAGGGGGATCCCCACCGAATACCCCGGAGAAGGGGGAAGCCCCGCCGAGTTTCCCGGAGAAGGGGGGAGCCCCAGCGGAGGCCCCGGTGGAGGGGGAAGCCCCGGCGGTAGGCCCGGAGAAAGGGGAAGCCCCGGCGGAGTCCAAGGAATGGGGGAAGCCCCACAGAGTTCCCCGGAGGAGGAGGAAGCCCTGGCGGAGGCCCCTGAGGAGGGGGAAACCCTGCCGAGATCCCCTGAGGAAGGGAAAGACCCGGCGGAGTCTTTAGAAGAGGGGAAAGCCCCGCCGAGTTTCCCGGAGGAGGGGGAAGCCCCGGCGGAGTCCCTGGAGGAGGGGGAAGCCCCGGCGGAGGCCCCGGTAGAGGGGGAAGCCCCGGCGGAGTCCCTGGAGGAGGGGGAAGCCCCGGCGAGTTCCCCGTGGGTGGGGGAAGCCCTGGCGGCAGCCCCTGAAGAGGGGTTGGCCCTGCCGAGTTCCCCGGGGAGGGGGAAGCCCCGGCGGAGGCCCCGGTAGAGGGGGTAGCCCCGGTGGAGGCCCTGGAGGAGGGGGAAGCCCCGCCGAGTTCCCCGGCGGAGGCCCCGGAGGAGGGGGAATCCCCGGCGGAGTCCCTGGAGGAAGGGGAAACAGCCACGGCTAAGGCCCCGGAGGAGGGGGAAGCTCCAGCGGAGGCCTCGGAGGAGGGTGGAAACCCCGCCGAGATCCCCAGGGGGGGAAGCCCCGGCGGAGTCCCCGGCTGAGAGGGTAGCCCCGGCGGAGGCCCCGGAGGAGGGGGAAGCCCCGGTTGAGGCCCTGGAAGAGGGGGAAGCCCCGGCAAAGTCCCGGGAGGTGCAAGAACCTCCGGGAAGCTCCGGCGGAGTCCCTGGAGGGGGGGATGCCCCGCCGAGTTCCCGGAGGAGGGGGAAACGCCGTCGGAGGCCCCGGCGGAGACGGAAGGCCCGGTGGAGGCCCCAGAGGAGGGGGAAGCCCCGGCAAATTCCCTGTGGGAGGGGGAAGCCCAGGCGGAGGCCCCTGAGGAGGGGGGAAGCCCTGCCGAGTGCCCCGAAGGAGGGGGAAGCCCCGCCGAGTTCCCCGGTGGAGGGGGAAGCCCATGAGTTCCCCGGAGGAGGGGGAAGCCCCTGAGTTCCCCGGAGGAGGGGGAAGCCCCGGTGGAGGCCCTGGAGGTAGGGGAAGCCCCGCCCAGTATACCGGAGAACGGGGAAACCCCGGCGGAGTCCCTGGATGTGGGGGAAGCCCCGACGGGGTCCCCGGAGGAGGGGGAAGCCCCGCCGAGTTCCCAGGAGGAGGGGGAAGCCCCGGCAGAATTCAAGGAGGACAAAGAAGCCCTGCCGAGTTCCCTGGAGAAGGGGGAAGCCCCGTAGAGTTCCCCGAAGGAGGGGGATCCCCGCCGAATACCCCGGAGAAAGGGGAAGCCCCGGCGGAGTCCAAGGAATGGGGGAAGCCCCACCGATTTCCCCGGAGGAGGGGGAAGCCCCGCCGAGTTTCCCGGAGAGGTGGGAAGCCCCGGCGGAGTCCCTGGAGGAGGGGGAAGCCCCGGCGGAGGCCCCGGAGGAGGGGGAATCCCCGGCGGAGTCCCTGGAGGACGAGGAAGCAGCCACGGCGGAGGCCCCGGAGGAGGAGGAAGCTCCAGCGGAGGCCCCGGAGGAGGAAAAAGCCCCGCCGAGTTTCCCGGATGAGGGGGAAGCCTCGCCGAATACCCTGGAGAAGGGGGAAGCCCCGCCGAGTTTCCCGGAGGTGTGGGAAGCCCCTGCGGAGTCCCAGGAGGAGGAGGAAGCCCCGGCGGAGGCCCCGGAGGAGGAGGAATCCCCGGCGGAGTCCCTGGAGGACGAGGAAGCAGCCACGGCGGAGGCCCCGGAGGAGGGGGAAGCTCCAGCGGAGGCCCCGGAGGAGGGGGAAACCCCGCCGAGATCCCCAGGGGGGGAAGCCCCGGCGGAGTCCCCGGATGAGAGAGAAGCCCCGGCGGAGGCCCCGGAGGACGAAGTAGCCCCGGTTGAGGCCCTGGAAGAGGGGGAAGCCCCGGCGAAGTCCCTGTAGGAGGAAAAAGCCCCGCCGAGTTTCCCGGATGAGGGGGAAGCCTCGCCGAATACCCCGGAGAAGGGGGAAGCCCAGCCGAGTTCCCCGGAGGAGGGGGAAACGCCGGCGGAGGCCCCGGAGGACACGGAAGGCCCGGTGGAGGCCCCAGAGGAGGGGGAAGCCCCGGCAAATTCCCTGTGGGAGGGGGAAGCCCTGGCGGAGGCCCCTGAGGAGGGGGAAGCCCTGCCGAGTTTCCCGGAAAAGGGGGGAGCCCCAGCGGAGGCCCTGGAGGAGGGGGAAGCCCCGCCGAGTTCTTCGGAGGAGGGGGAAGCCCATGAGTTCCCCGGAGGAGGGGGAAGCCCCTGAGTTCCCCGGAGGAGAGGGAAACCACGGCGGAGTCCCCGAAGGAGGAAGAAGCTCCTCCGAGTTTCCCGGAGGAGGGGGAATTCCCGGCGGATGCCACGGTGGAGGGGGAAGCCGCGGCGGAGGCCTCGGAGGAGGGAGAAACTTCAGCGGAGTCCCTGAAGGAGAGGGATGCCCCGCCGAGTTCCCCGGTGGAGGGTGAAGCCCCGGCGGAGGCCCCTGAAAAGGGGGAAGTCTCGCCGAGTTTCCCGGGGTAGGGGGAAGCCCCGGCGGAGTCCCAGGCGGAGGGGGAAGCCCCTGAGTTTCCTGGAGGAGGGGGAAGCCCCGGCGGATGACCCCTTAGGAGGGGGAAGTCCCGGCGGAAGCCCCAGAGGAGGGGGAAACCCCGGCGGAGTCCCTGGAGAAGGGGGAAGCCCCGCCGACCTTCACGGAGAAGGGGGATGCCCCGGCGGATGCCCCGGAGGTGGGAGAAGCCCCGGCGGAGTCCCTGGAGGAGGGGGAAGCCCCGCCGAGTTCCAAGGTGGAGGAGAAAGCCCCGCCGGAGTCCCTGGGGGAGGTAGTAGCCCCGCAGGGTCCCCAGAGAAGGGGAAACCCCAGCGGAGTCCCTGGTGGAGTGGGAATTCCCGGCGGAGTCCCTAGAGGAGGGAGAAGCAGCCACGGCGGTGGCCCCGGAGGAAGGGAAAGCTCCGGCAGAGGCCCCGGAGGAGAAGGAAGCCCCGCCGAGCTACCCGGGGGAGGGGAAAGCCCCGGCGGAGTCCCTGGAGGAGGGGGAAGCACCGCCGTGTTCCCCGGTGGAGGCCCCGGAGGAGGGGGAAGCCCCGGCGGAAGCCCCGGAGAAGGGGGAAGCCCCGCTAAGTTCCCTGAAGAAGGGGGAAGCCCCGGAAAAGGCCCCGTTGGAGGAAAAGCCCCGGCGGTGGCCCCGGAGGAGGGGGAATCCCCGGCGGAGTCCCTGGAGGAGGAAGAAGCCCCGCCGAGTTCCCCGGAAGAGAGGGAAGCCCCGGCGGAGTCCCTTGAGGAGAGGGGAAGCCCAGCTGAGTTTCCCGGTGGAGGGGGAAGCCCCGGCAGAGGCCCCGGAGGAGAAGGAAGCCCCGGTGGTGGTCCTGGAGGAGGGGGAAGCCCCGCCGAGTTCCCCAGCGGTGGCCCTGGAGGAGGGGGAATCCCCGGCGGGGTCCCTGGAGTACGGGGAAGCAGCCACGGCGGAGGCCCCGTAGAAGGGGGAAGCTCCGGTGAAGGGGCCGGAGGAGGGGGAAGCCCCGCCGAGTTTCCCGTAGGAGGGGGAAGCCCCGGCGGAGTCCCTGGAGGAGGGGGAAGCCCCGCCGAGTTCCCCGGAGGAGAATGAAGCCTTGGCGTAGTCAATTAGGGAGGGGGAAGCTCTGCTAAGTTTCCCGGAGGAGGGGGAAACCCCGGCGGAGTCCCTGGAGGAAGGGGAAGCCGCGCCAAGTTCCCCGGAAGAGAAGGAATCCCCGGCGGAGGCCCCAGAGGAGGGGGAAGCTTCGCCGAGTTCCCCGAAAGAGGGGGATGCCTCGGCGGAGTCCCTGGAGGAGGGGGAAGCCCCGGCGGAGGCCCCGGAGGAGGGGGAATCCCTGGCGGATGCCCCGGAGGAGGGGGAAGCCCTGGCGGAGTCCCTGAAGGAGAGGGAAGCCGCACCGAGTTCCCAGGAAGAGAAGGAATCCCCGGCGGAGGCCCCAGAGGAGGGGGAAGCTTCGCCGAGTTCCCCGAAAGAGGGGGATGCCTCGGCGGAGTCCCTGGAGGAGGGGGAAGCCCCGGCGGAGGCCCCGGAGGAAGGGAAAGCCCTGGCGGAGTCCATGGATGTTGGGAAGCCCCACTGAGTTTCCCGGAGGAGGGGGAAGCCCCTGCGGAGTCCCCGGATGAGAGGGAAGCCCCGGCGGAGGCCCCGGAGAACGGGGTAGCCCCGGTTGAGGCCCTGGAAGAGGGGGAAGCCCCGGCGAAGTCCCTGTAGGAGGAAAAAGCCCCGCCGAGTTTCCCGGATGAGGGGGAAGCCTCGCCGAATACCCCGGAGAAGGGGGAAGCCCAGCCGAGTTCCCCGGAGGAGAGGGAAACGCCGTCGGAGGCCCCGGAGGAGACGGAAGGCCCGGTGGAGGCCCCAGAGGAGGGGGAAGCCCCGGCAAATTCCCTGTGGGAGGGGGAAGCCCTGGCGGAGGCCCCTGAGGAGGGGGAAGCCCTGCCGAGTGCCCCGAAGGAGGGAGAAGCCCCGCCGAGTTTCCCGGTGGAGGGGGAAGCCCATGAGTTCCCCGGAGGAGGGGGAAGCCCCTGAGTTCCCCGGAGGAGGGGTAAGCCCCGGTGGAGGCCCTGGAGGTAGGGGAAGCCCCGCCCAGTATACCGGAGAAGGGGGAAACCACGGCGGAGTCCCCGGAGGTGGGGGAAGCCCCGACGGGGGCCCCGGAGAAGGGGGAAGCCCCGCCGAGTTCCCTGGAGGAGGAGGAAGCCCCGGCGGAGTCCAAGGAGGACAAAGAAGCCCCGCCGAGTTCCCTGGAGAAGGGGGAAGCCCCATAGAGTTCCCCGGAGAAGGGGGAAGCCCCAGCGGGGGCCCCGGAGGAGGGGAAGCCCCGGCGGTGGCCCCGAAGGAAGGGGAAGCCCCGGCGGCGTCCAAGGAATGGGGGAAGCCCCACCGATTTCCCCGGAGGAGGGGAAGCCCTGGCGGTGGCCCCTGAGGAGGGGAAAACCCTTCCGAGTTCCCCGGAGCGGGGGGAAGGCCTGGCGGAGGCCTCGGAGGAAGGGGAGCCCCGGCGGAGTCCATGGAATGGGGGAAGCCCCACCGAGTTCCCCGGAAGAGGGGGAAGCCCTGGCGGAGGCCCCTGAGGAGAGGGAAACCCTGCCGAGTTCCCCGGGGGAGGGGGAAGCCCCACCGAGTTCCCAGGAGGAGGAGGAAGCCCCGGCGGAATCCAAGGAGGACAAATAAGCCCCGCCGAGTTCCCTGAGGAAGGGGGAAGCCCCGTAGAGTTCCCCGGGGGAGGGGGATCCCCGCCGAATACCCCGGAGAAGGGGGAAGCCTCGCCGAGTTTCCCGGAGAAGGGGGGAGCCCCAGCGGAGGCCCCGGTGAAAGGGGGAAGCCCCGGCGGTAGGCCCGGAGAAAGGGGAAGCCCCGGCGGAGTCCAAGGAATGGGGGAAGCCCCACCGAGTTCCCCGGAGGAGGAGGAAGCCCTGGCGGAGGCCCCTGAGGAGGGGGAAACCCTGCCGAGATCCCCTGAGGAGGGGAAAGACCCGGCGGAGTCTTTATAAGAGGGGAAAGCCCCGCCGAGTTTCCCGGAGGAGGGGGAAGCCCCGGCGGAGTCCCTGGAGGAGGGGGAAGCCCCGGCGGAGGCCCCGGTAGAGGGGGAAGCCCCGGCGGAGTCCCTGGAGGAGGGGGAAGCCCCGGCGAGTTCCCCGTGGGAGGGGGAAGCCCTGGCGGAGGCCCCTGAAGAGGGGTTGGCCCTGCCGAGTTCCCCGGGGAGGGGGAAGCCCCGGCGGAGGCCCCGGTAGAGGGGGTAGCCCCGGTGGAGGCCCTGGAGGAGGGGGAAGC
Source organism: Nemoura dubitans (assembly GCA_921293005.1). Classification (NCBI taxonomy): domain Eukaryota; kingdom Metazoa; phylum Arthropoda; class Insecta; order Plecoptera; family Nemouridae; genus Nemoura; species Nemoura dubitans. The sequence continues at coordinate 22,854,612 of OV121076.1, forward strand.
CCCGCCGAGTTCCCCGGCGGAGGCCCCGGAGGAGGGGGAATCCCCGGCGGAGTCCCTGGAGGACGAGGAAGCAGCCACGGCGGAGGCCCCGGAGGAGGGGGACGCTCCAGCGGAGGCCCCGGAGGAGGGGGAAACCCCGCCGAGATCCCCAGGGGGGGAAGCCCCTGCGGAGTCCCCGGATGAGAGGGAAGCCCCGGCGGAGGCCCCGGAGGACGGGGTAGCCCCGGTTGAGGCCCTGGAAGAGGGGGAAGCCCCGGCGAAGTCCCTGTAGGAGGAAAAAGCCCCGCCGAGTTTCCCGGATGAGGGGGAAGCCTCGCCGAATACCCCGGAGAAGGGGGAAGCCCAGCCGAGTTCCCCGGAGGAGAGGGAAACGCCGTCGGAGGCCCCGGAGGAGACGGAAGGCCCGGTGGAGGCCCCAGAGGAGGGGGAAGCCCCGGCAAATTCCCTGTGGGAGGGGGAAGCCCTGGCGGAGGCCCCTGAGGAGGGGGAAGCCCTGCCGAGTGCCCCGAAGGAGGGAGAAGCCCCGCCGAGTTTCCCGGTGGAGGGGGAAGCCCATGAGTTCCCCGGAGGAGGGGGAAGCCCCTGAGTTCCCCGGAGGAGGGGTAAGCCCCGGTGGAGGCCCTGGAGGTAGGGGAAGCCCCGCCCAGTATACCGGAGAAAGGGGAAACCACGGCGGAGTCCCCGGGGGTGGGGGAAGCCCCGACGGGGGCCCCGGAGAAGGGGGAAGCCCCGCCGAGTTCCCTGGAGGAGGAGGAAGCCCCGGCGGAGTCCAAGGAGGACAAAGAAGCCCCGCCGAGTTCCCTGGAGAAGGGGGAAGCCCCATAGAGTTCCCCGGAGAAGGGGGAAGCCCCAGCGGGGGCCCCGGAGGAGGGGAAGCCCCGGCGGTGGCCCCGAAGGAAGGGGAAGCCCCGGCGGCGTCCAAGGAATGGGGGAAGCCCCACCGATTTCCCCGGAGGAGGGGAAGCCCTGGCGGTGGCCCCTGAGGAGGGGAAAACCCTTCCGAGTTCCCCGGAGCGGGGGGAAGGCCTGGCGGAGGCCTCGGAGGAAGGGGAGCCCCGGCGGAGTCCATGGAATGGGGGAAGCACCACCGAGTTCCCCGGAAGAGGGGGAAGCCCTGGCGGAGGCCCCTGAGGAGAGGGAAACCCTGCCGAGTTCCCCGGGGGAGGGGGAAGCCCCACTGAGTTCCCAGGAGGAGGAGGAAGCCCCGGCGGAATCCAAGGAGGACAAATAAGCCCCGCCGAGTTCCCTGAGGAAGGGGGAAGCCCCGTAGAGTTCCCCGGGGGAGGGGGATCCCCGCCGAATACCCCGGAGAAGGGGGAAGCCCCGCCGAGTTTCCCGGAGAAGGGGGGAGCCCCAGCGGAGGCCCCGGTGGAGGGGGAAGCACCGGCGGTAGGCCCGGAGAAAGGGGAAGCCCCGGCGGAGTCCAAGGAATGGGGGAAGCCCCACCGAGTTCCCCGGAGGAGGAGGAAGCCCTGGCGGAGGCCCCTGAGGAGGGGGAAACCCTGCCGAGATCCCCTGAGGAGGGGAAATACCCGGCGGAGTCTTTAGAAGAGGGGAAAGCCCCGCCGAGTTTCCCGGAGGAGGGGGAAGCCCCGGCGGAGTCCCTGGAGGAGGGGGAAGCCCCGGCGGAGGCCCCGGTAGAGGGGGAAGCCCCGGCGGAGTCCCTGGAGGAGGGGGAAGCCCCGGCGAGTTCCCCGTGGGAGGGGGAAGCCCTGGCGGAGGCCCCTGAAGAGGGGTTGGCCCTGCCGAGTTCCCCGGGGAGGGGGAAGCCCCGGCGGAGGCCCCGGTAGAGGGGGTAGCCCCGGTGGAGGCCCTGGAGGAGGGGGAAGCCCCGCCGAGTTCCCCGGCGGAGGCCCCGGAGGAGGGGGAATCCCCGGCGGAGTCCCTGGAGGACGGGGAAGCAGCCACGGCGGAGGCCCCGGAGGAGGGGGAAGCTTCAGCGGAGGCCTCGGAGGAGGGGGAAACCCCGCCGAGATCCCCAGGGGGGGAAGCCCCGGCGGAGTCCCGGGATGAGAGGGAAGCCCCGGCGGAGGCCCCGGAGGAGGGGTTAGCCCCGGTTGAGGCCCTGGAAGAGGGGGAAGCCCCGGCGAAGTCCCGGGAGGGGGGGATGCCCCGCCGAGTTCCCGGAGGAGGGGGAAACGCCGTCGGAGGCCCCGGAGGAGACGGAAGGCCCGGTGGAGGCCCCAGAGGAGGGGGAAGCCCCGGCAAATTCCCTGTGAGAGGGGGAAGCCCTGGCGGAGGCCCCTGAGGAGGGGGAAGCCCTGCCGAGTGCCCCGAAGGAGGGGGATGCCCCGCCGAGTTCCCCGGAGGAGGGGGAAGCCCATGAGTTCCCCGGAGGAGGGGGAAGCCCCTGAGTTCCCCGGAGGAGAGGGACGCCCCGGCGGTGGCCCCGGAGGTGGGGGAAGCCGCGGTTGAGGCCCTGGAGGTAGGGGAAGCCCCGCCCAGTATACCGGAGGTGGGGGACGCCCCGACGGGGTCCCCGGAGGAGGGGGAAGCCCCGCCGAGTTCCCAGGAGGAGGGGGAAGCCCCGGCGGAATTCAAGGAGGACAAAGAAGCCCCGCCGAGTTCCCTGGAGAAGGGGGAAGCCCCGTAGAGTTCCCCGGAGGAGGGGGATCCCCGCCGAATACCCCGAAGAAAGGGGAAGCCCCGGCGGAGTCCAAGGAATGGGGGATGCCCCACCGATTTCCCCGAAGGTTGGGGGAAGCCCTGGCGGAGGCCCCTGAGGGAGAGGGAAGCCCCACCGAGTTCCCCGGGCGGGGGGGTAACCCGACGGAGGCACCAGAGGAGTGGGAAGACTAGGTGGAGGTCCTGGAGGAGGGGGAGGCCCCGCCGAGTTCCCCGGCGGAGGCCCAGGAGGAGGGGGAAGTCCCGGTGGAGTCCCTGGAGGAGGGGAGAGCCCCGGCGGTGTCCCTGGTGGAGGGGGAAGCCCCGCCAAATTCCCTGAAGGAGAGGGAAGCCCCGGCGGAGTCCCTGGAGGAGGGGGAAGCCCCGCCGAGTTCCCCGGAGAAGGGGGAAGCCCCGGCGGAGTCCCTGGAGAAGGGAGAAGCCCCAGCAAAGTCCCTTAAGGAGAAGGAAGCCCCGCTGAGTTTCCCGGAGAAGGGAGAAGCCACGGCGGAGTCCCCGGAGGAGGTGAAAGCCCTGCCGAGTTCCCAGGAGGAGGGGGAGGCCCCGCCGAGTTCCCCGGTGGAGGGGGAAGCCTTGCCGAGTTTCCCGGAGGAGGGGGAAGCCCCGGCGGATTCCCTGGAGTAGGGGGAAGCCTTGGCATAGTCCCTTGAGGAGGGGGAAGCCCCGCTGAGTTTCCCGGAGGAGGGGGAAGCCCCGGCGGAGGCCCCGGAGGAGAGAGAAGCCCTGCCGAGATTCCCAAAAAAAGGCCAAGCCCCGGTGGAGGCCCCGGAGGAGGGACAATCCCCGGAGGAGTCCCTGATGGAGGGGGAAGCAGCCACGGCGGAGGCCCCGGGGGAGGGGGAAGCCCCGGCGGAGTCCCTGGAGAAGGAAGTAGCCTCGCCGAGTTCCCCGGAGGAAGGGGAAGCCCCGGCGGAGGCCCCGGAGGAGGGGAAAGCCCCGCCGAGTTCTTCGGACGAGGGGGAAGCCCCACCGAGTTCCTCAGAGGAGGGGGAAGCCCCAGCGGAGGCCCTGGAGGAGACGTAAGCCCCGGTGGAGGCCCCGGAGGAGGGGGAATCCCTACCGAATATCCCGTGGGGAGGGGGAAGCCATGGCGGAGGCCCCTGAGGATTGGGAAGCCCTGCCGAATTTCCCGTGGGAGTGGGTAGCCCTGGCAGGGGCCCCTGAGGAGGGGGAAGCCCCGCCTAGTTCTTCGGAGGAGGGGGAAGACCCGCCGGAGTCCCTGGAGGAGGGGGAAGCCCCGCCGAGTTCCCTTGAGGAGGGGAAGCCCCGGCGGATGCCCCGGAGGAGAGTTAAGCCCCGGCGGAGGCCCTGATAGAGGGGGAAGCAGCCACGGCGGAGGCCCCGGAGGAGGGGGAAGCCCCGGCAGAGGCCCCAGAGGAGGTGGAAGCCCCTGCCGAGTTCACCGGAGGCGGAGGAAGCCTCGGCGGAGTCCCTGGAGGAGGAAGTAGCCCCGCCGAGTTCCCCGGAGGAAGGGGAAGCCCCGGCGGAGTCCTTGGTGGAGGGGGAAGCCCCGGTGAATACCCTGGAGGAGGGGGAAGCCCCGGCGGTGGCCCCGGAGGAGTGGGAAGTCCCGGCAGAGGTCCCGGAGGAGGGGGAAGTCCGCCCGAGTTCCCCGGAGGAGAAAAAAGCCCCGGCGGAGGCCCCGGAGGAGGGGGAAGCCCCGGCGGAGTCCCTGGAGAAGGGAGAAGCCCCAGCAAAGTCCCTTAAGGGGAAGGAAGCCCCGCTGAGTTTCCCGGAGGAGGGGGAAGCCACGGCGGAGTCCCCGGAGGAGGTGGAAGCCCCGCCGAGTTCACCGGAGTAGGGGGAAGCCACGGCGGAGTCCCCGGAGGAGGTGAAAGCCCCGCCGAGTTCCCCGGAGGAGGGAGAAGCCCTGGCGGAGGCCCCGGAGGAGAGGTAAGCCTAGGCGGAGTCCCTGATGGAGGGGGAAGCAGCCACGGCGGGGGCCCCGGAGAAGTGGGAGGCCCCGGCGGAGGCCCCAGAGAAGGGAAAAGCCCAGCCGAGTTCCCCGGAGGAGGAGAAAGCCCCGGCGGAGTCCCTGGAGGAGGAAGAAGCCCCTCCGAGTTCCCCGGAGGAGGGGGAAGCCCCGGCGGACTCCCTGGAGATGAGGGAAGCCCCGGCGGAGGCCCTGGAGGATTAGGAAGCCCCGGCGGAGGTCCCGGAAAAGGGGGAAGCCTCGCCGAGTTCCCCGGAGGAAGAGGAAGCCCCGGCAGAGGCCCCGGCAAAGGGGGAAGCCCCGGCGGAGTCCCTGGAGTAGGAATTAGCTCCGCCGAGTTCCCCAGATGAGGGGGAAGCCTCGCCGAGTTCCCCGGAGGAGAGGGAGGCCCCGGCGGAGGCCCCGAAAGAGGAGGAAGCCCCGCCGAGTTCCCCGGTGGAGGGGGAAGCCTCGCCGAGTTCCCCGGATTAGAGGGAGGCCCCGGCGGAGGCCCCGGAGGAGGGGGAAGCCCCGCCGAGTTCCCCGGAGGAGGGGGAAGCCACTGAGTCCCTGGATAAGTGGGAAGCCCCGCCGAGTTTCCCGGAAGAGAGGGATGCCCAGGAGACCTCCCTGGCAGAAAGGGAAGCCCCGCCGAGTTCCCCAGAGAAGGGGGATGCCCCGGTGGCGGCTCTGCAGGAGGGGGATTCCCCGCCGAGTTCCCCGGAGGAGGGGGAAGCCCCAAAAGAGTCCCCGGAGGAGGGGGAAGCACTGCCGAGTTCCCCGGAGGAGAGGGAGGCCCCGGCGGAGGCCCCGGAGGAGGGAGAAACCCCACCGAGTTCCTTGGGGTGGAGGGGGAAGCCCCGGCGGAGGGGCCGGAGGAGGGGGAAGCCCCGCCGAGTTCCCCGGTGATGTCCCTGGAGGAGGGGGAATCCCCGGCGGAGTCCCTGGAGAACGGGGAAGCGGCCACGGCGGAGGCCCCGGAGGAGGGGCAAGCTCCGGCGGAGGGGCCGGAAGAGTGGGAAACCCGCCGTTTCCCCGGAAGAGAGGGAAGCCCCGGTGGAGGCCCCGGAGGAGAGGGAAGCCCCGCCGAGTTCCCTGGAGGAGGGGGAAGCCCCGGCGGAGGCCCCGGATGAGGAAGAATCCCCGGCGGATTCCCTGATGGAGGGGGAAGCAACCATGGCGGTAGCCCCGGCGGAGGGGGAAGCCCCGGCGGAGGCCCCGGGGGAGGGGAAGCCTCGCCGAGTTCTTCGGAGAAGGGGGAGCCCCGTCGGAGGCTTCGGAGGAGGGGGAAGCCCCGGCAGAGTCCCTGAAGGAGGGGGAAGCCCCGCCGAGTTCCCCGGAGGAGGGGAAGCCCTGCCGAGTTCCCCGGGGGAAGGCATGCCCCAGCGGAGGCCCCGGAGGAGAGGTAAGCCCCGGCGGAGGCCCCAGAGGAGGGGGAAGCCCCGCCGAGTTCCCCGGAGGAGAGGGAAACCCCGGCGGAGTCCCTGAGGAAGGAAGGAGCCCCGCTAAGATTCCTGGAGGAGGGGGAAACCCCGGCGGAGTCCCTGGAAAAGAAGGAAGCCGCGCCGAGTTCCCCGAACAAGGGGGAAGCCCCGCCGAGTTCCTTGGTGGGGAGGGGGAAGCCCCGGCAGAAGCCCCGGAGGAGGGGGAAGCCCCGGTGGCGGCCCTGGAGGAGGGGGAATCCCCGGCGGATTCCCTGGAGTACGGGGAAGCAGCCACGGCGGAGGCCACGGAGGAAAGGGAAGCTCCGGCAGAGTCCCTGGAGGAGGGGGAAGCCCCGCCGAGTTCCCCGGCGGTGGCCCCGGAGGAGGGGGAATCCCCGGCGGAGTCCCTGGAGTACTGGGAAGCAGCCACGGCGGAGGTCCTGGAGGAGGGGGAAGCCCCGGCGGAGTCCCTGGAGGAGGAGGAAGCCACGCCGAGTTCCCCGGAGAAGGGGGAAGCCCCACCGAGTTCCTCGGAGGAGAGGGAAGCCCCGGCGGAGTCCCTTAGGGAGGGGGAAGCCCCGCTAAGTTTCCCGAAGGAGGGGGAAGCCCCGGCGGAGTACCTGGAGGAGGGGGAAGCCCCGCCGAAATCCTCGGAGGAGAGGGAAGCCCCGGCGGAGTCCCTTAGGGAAGGGGAAGCCCCGCTAAGTTTCCCGGAGGAGGGGGAAGCCCCGGCGGAGTCCCTTAGGGAGGGGGAAGCCCCGCTAAGTTTCCCGGAGGAGGGGGAAGCTCCGGTGGTGGCCCTGGAGGAAGGGGAAGCCCCATCGAGTTCCCCGGCGGTGGCCCTGGAGGAGGGGGAATCCCCGGCGAAGTCCCTGGAGTACGGGGAAGCAGCAGCCACGGCGGAGGCCCCGGAGGAGGGGAAGCTCCGGCGGATTGGCCGGAGGAGGGGGAAGCCCCGCCGAGTTCCCCGGAAGAGAGGGAAGCCCAGGCGGAGTCCCTGGCGGAGGAGGAAGCCCCGCCGAGTTTCCGGAGAAAGGGGATGCCCCGGCGGCTGCCCCGGAGGAGAGGGAAGCCCCGGCGAAGTGCCTGGAGGAGGGGAAAGCCCCGCCAAATTCCCCGGCGGTGGCCCCGGAGGAGGGGGAATCCCCGGCGGAGTCCCTGGAGTACGGGGAAGCAGCAGCCACGGCGGAGGCCCCGGTGGAGGTGAAGCCCCGGCGAAAGGCCCGGAGGAGAGGGAAGCCCCGCCAAGTTCCCCAGAGGAAGAAGAAGCCCCTGCGGAGTCCCTGGAAGGAGGAAGTAGCCCCGCCCAGTTCCCCGGAGGAGGGGGAAGCCCCGGCGGAGTCCTTTAAGGAGGGGAAGCCCCTGCGGAGGCCCCGGAGAAGAAGGGAGCCCCGGCGGAGTCTCTGGAGTGGGGAAAGCCCCGCCGAGTTCCCCGGAGGAAGGGAAAGCCCCGGCGGAGACCCCGGAGGAGACGGAAGACCCGGTGGAGGCCCAGGAGGAGTGGGAAGCCCCGACGAGTTCCCGTGGGAGGGGGAAGCCCTGGCGGAGGCTCCAGAGGACGGGGAAGCCCCGCCGAGTTCCTCTTAGGATGGATTAGCCCCGGCGGAGGCCTCTGAGGAGGGGGAAGCCCCTGCGGCTGGAGGAAAAAGAAGCCCCGCCGAGTTCCCTGGAGATGGGAGAAGCCCTGGCGGTGGCCCCGGAGGAGGGGGAAGCCCAGCCGAGTTCCACGTGGAAGGGGGAATCCCCGGCGAAGTCCCTGGCGGAGGGGGAAGCCGAGCCGAGTTCTCCGGAGGAGGGGAAAGCCCCGGTGGTGGCCATGGAGGGGGGGGAAGCCCCGCCGAGTTCCCAGGAAGAGGAGGAAGCCCCGGCGGAGTCCCTGGAGGAGGAAAAAGCCCCGCCGAGTGTCCCGGAGAAGGGGGAAGCCCCAGCGGAGTCCCTAAAAGAGGGGGAAGCACCAGCGCTGGCCCTGGAGAAGGGGGATGCCCCGGCGGAAGCCCCGGAGGAGGGGGATACCTCGCCGAGTTCGCCGGAGGAATGTGAAGCCCCGGCGGAGTCCCTGGAAGGAAGGGGAAGCCCAGCCAAATTCCTAGGAGGAGAAGGAAGCCCCGGCGGAGTCCTTGGAGGAAGGAGAAGCCGCGCCGAGTTCCCCGGAGAATGGGGAAGCCCCGCCGTGTTTCCCGGAGGAGGGGAAAGCCCCGGCGGAGTCCCTGGTGGAGGGGGAAGCCCCGCCGTGTTTCCCGGAGGAGGGGGAAGCCCCGGCGGAGTCCCTGGTGGAGGGGGAAGCCCCTGAGGTCCCTGGAGAAGGAAGAAGCCCCGGCGGAGGCCCCGGAGGAGGGGGAAGCCCCAGTGGAGTCCCTGGAGTAGGGAAATTCCCCGGCGGAGGCCCCGAAGGAGGAAGAAGCTCCTCCGAGTTTCCCGGAGGAGGGGGAATTCCCGGCGGATGCCACGGTAGAGGGGGAAGCCGCGGCGGAGGCCTCGGAGGAGGGAGAAACCCCAGCGGAGTCCCTGAAGGAGAGGGATGCCCCGCCGAGTTCCCCGGTGGAGGGTGAAGCCCCGGCGGAGGCCCCTGAAAAGGGGGAAGTCTCGCCGAGTTTCCCGGGGGAGGGGGAAGCCCCGGCGGAGTCCCAGGCGGAGGGGGAAGCCCCTGAGTTTCCCGGGGGAGGGGGAAGCCCCGGCGGAGTCCCAGGCGGTGGGGGAAGCCCCTGAGTTTCCCGGAGGAGGGGGAAGCCCCGGCGGATGACCCCTTAGGAGGGGGAAGTCCCGGCGGAAGCCCCAGAGGAGGGGGAAGCCCCGGCGGAGTCCCTGGAGAAGGGGGAAGCCCCGCCGACCTTCACGGAGAAGGGGGATGCCCCGGCGGATGCCCCGGAGGTGGGGGAAGCCCCGGCGGAGTCCCTGGAGGAGGGGGAAGCCCCGCCGAGTTCCAAGGTGGAGGAGAAAGCCCCGCCGGAGTCCCTGGGGGAGGTAGTAGCCCCGCAGGGTCCCCAGAGAAGGGGAAACCCCAGCGGAGTCCCTGGGGGAGTGGGAATTCCCGGCGGAGTCCCTAGAGGAGGGAGAAGCAGCCACGGCGGTGGCCCCGGAGGTCCGGAAAGCTCCGGCGGAGGCCCCGGAGGAGAAGGAAGCCCCGCCGAGCTCCCCGGGGGAGGGGAAAGCCCCGGCGGAGTCCCTGGAGGAGGGGGAAGCACAGCCGGGTTCCCCGGAGGAGGGGGAAGCCCCGCCGAGTTCCCCGGAGCAGGGGGAAGCCCAAGCGGATTCCCTGGATGAGGGGGAAACCCCGGCGGAAGTCCCGGAGGAGGGGAAACCCCGCCGAGTACCCCGGAGGAAGGAGAAGCCACGGCGGAGTCTCTGGAGGTGGAAGAAGCCCCACCGAGTTCCCTGGAGGAGGGGGAAGCCCCAGCGGAGTCCCTAGAAGAGGGGGAAGCCGCGCCGAGTTCCCCGGAGGCGGGGAAAGCCCCGCCGAGTTCCCCGGTGGAGTCCCTGGAGGAGGAAGAAGCCCCGCCGAGTTCCCCGGAAGAGAGGGACGCCTCGGCGGAGTCCCTTGAGGAGAGGGGAAGCCCAGCTGAGTTTCCCGGAGGAGGGGAAAGCCCCGGCAGAGGCCCCGGAGGAGAAGGAAGCCCCGGTGGTGGCCCTGGAGGAGGGGGAAGCCCCGCCGAGTTCCCCAGCGGTGGCCCTGGAGGAGGGGGAATCCCCAGCGGGGTCCCTGGAGTACGGGGAAGCAGCCACGGCGGAGGCCCCGGAGAAGGGGGAAGCTCCGGCGAAGGGGCCGGAGGAGGGGGAAGCCCCGCCGAGTTCCCCGGAAAGAATAAAGCCTTGGCGTAGTCCCTTAGGGAGGGGGAAGCTCCGCTAAGTTTCCCGGAGGAGGGGGAAGCTCCGGCGGAGTCCCTGGAGGAAGGGGAAGCCGCGCCAAGTTCCCCGGAGAATGGGGATGCCCCGGCGGAGGCCCCGGAGGAGGGGGAATCCCCGGCGGATGCCCCGGTGGAGGGGGAAGCCCCGGTGGTGTCCCTGGAGAAGGGGGAAGCCCAGGCGGAGGCCCCGAAGGAGGGGGAAGCCCCGCCGAGTTCCACGGAGGAGAGGGAAGCCCCAGCGGAGGCCTCGGAAGGGGGGGAAACCCCGGCCGAGTCCCTGGCGGAGGGGGATGCCCCACCGAGATCCCCGGGGGAGGGGGAAGCCCCGGCGGAGTCCCTGGAGGAGGAGGATGCCGCGGCGGAGGCCCCGGAGGAGGGGGAAGCCACGCCGAGTTTCCCGGAGAAGGGGGAAGCCCCGGTAGAGTCCTTGGAGGAGGGGGATGCCTCGGCGGACGCCCCGGAGGAGATGGAAGCCCCGGCGGAGTCCCTGGAGGAGGCGGTAGCCCCGGCGGTGGCCCCGTAGGAGGGGGAAGCCCCGGTGGTGTCCCTGGTGGAGGGTGAAGCCACGGCGGAGACCCTGGAGGAGGGGAAAGTCCAGCTGTGTTCCTAGGGGGAGGGGTAAACCCCGGTGGAGTCCCTTGAGGAGGGGGATGCCCTGGCGGTGGCCCCGGAGGAGGGGGAAGTCCCGCCGAGTTCCCCTTAGGAAGGGGAAGCCCCGGCGAAGGACCCGGAAGAGGGAAAAGCCCCGGTGGTGTCCCCGGAGGAGGTGGAAGCCCCGCCGAGTTCCCCGGCGGAGGCCCCGGAGAGGAGGGAAGCCACGACGGAGTCCCTGGAGAATGAGGAGGCCCTGCCGAGTTCCCCGGAAAAGGGGGAAGCCCCGGCGGAGGCCCCGGAGGAAGGAAAAGCGTCGGCGTAGGCCCCTGGGGATGCCCTGGAGGAGGGGAAAGCCTCGGCAAAAAGCCCCGGAGGATGGGGAAGCCCCGCCGAGTTACCCGGAGGAGGGGTAAGCCCATCGAGTTCCCCGGAGGAGGGGGAAGCCCCGGTAGCGTCCCCGGAGGAGGGGAAAGCCCCGGCGGCTGCCCCGAAGGAGAAGGAAGCCCCGGCGGAGGCTTCGAAGGAGGGGGAAGCCCCGCCGAGGTTCCCGGAGTAACGGGAAGCCCCGGTAGAGACCCTGGAGGAGGGGGAAGCCTCGGCGGATGCCCCGGAGGAGGGGGAAGCCCCGGCGGATGCCCCGGAGGATGTGGAAGCCCCGGCGGAGTCCCTTGAGGAGGGGGAAGCCCCGGCGGTGTCCCCGGAGGAGTAGTAAGCCCCTCCGAGTTCCCCGGCGGAGGCCCCGGAGAAGGAGGAAGCCACGGCGGAGACCCTGGAGAAGAAGGAAGCCCTGCCGAGTTCCCCGAAGGAGGGGGAAGCCCCATCGAGTTCCCCGGAGGAGGGGGAAGCCCCGGTAGCGTCCCCAGAGGAGGGGGAAGCCCCGGCGGAAGGCCCGGAGGAGGGGGAAGCCCCGGCGGAGGCCCAGGTGGTGGGGGAAGCCCCTCTGAGTTTCCCGGAGGAGGGGAAATTCCCGGTAGAGTCCCTTGAGGTGGGGGAATCCCCTGCGGAGACCCCGTAGGAGGGGGAAGCACCGCCGAGTTCTTCGGAAGAGGGGGGAACCCATGAGTTCCCCGGAGGAGGGGGAAGCCCCTGAGTTCCCCGGAGGAGAGGGAAGCCCCGGCGGAGGCCCCGGAGGAGGGGGAAGCCCCGGTGGAGGCCCTGGAGGTAGTGGAAGCCCCGTCCAGTATACCGGAGAAGGGGGAAACCACGGCGGAGTCCCCGGAGGTGGGGGAAGCCCCGCCGAGTTCCCCGGGAGAGGTGGAAGCCCCGGCGGAGGCCCCGGAGGAAGGAAAAGCGTCGGCGTAGGCCCCTGGGGATGCCCTAGAGGAGGGGAAAGCCTCGGCAAAATGCCCCGGAGGATGGGGAAGCCCCGCCGAGTTACCCGGAGGAGGGGTAAGCCCATCGAGTTCCCCGGAGGAGGGGGAAGCCCCGGTAGCGTCCCCGGAGGAGGGGAAAGCCCCGGCGGATGCCCCGAAGGAGAAGGAAGCCCCGGCGGAGGCTTCGAAGGAGGGGGAAGCCCCGCCGAGGTTCCCGGAGTAACGGGAAGCCCCGGTAGAGACCCTGGAGGAGGGGGAAGCCTCGGCGGATGCCCCGGAGGAGGGGGAAGCCCCGGCGGATGCCCCGGAGGATGTGGAAGCCCCGGCGGAGTCCCTTGAGGAGGGGGAAGCCCCGGCGGTGTCCCCGGAGGAGTAGTAAGCCCCTCCGAGTTCCCCGGCGGAGGCCCCGGAGAAGGAGGAAGCCACGGCGGAGACCATGGAGAAGAAGGAAGCCCTGCCGAGTTCCCCGAAGGAGGGGGAAGCCCCATAGAGTTCCCCGGAGGAGGGGGAAGCCCCGGTAGCGTCCCCTGAGGAGGGGGAAGCCCCGGCGGAAGGCCCGGAGAAGGGGGAAGCCCCGGCGGAGGCCCAGGTGGTGGGGGAAGCCCCTCCGAGTTTCCCGGAGGAGGGGAAATTCCCGGTAGAGTCCCTTGAGGTGGGGGAATCCCCTGCGGAGACCCCGTAGGAGGGGGAAGCACCGCCGAGTTCTTCGGAAGAGGGGGGAACCCATGAGTTCCCCGGAGGAGGGGGAAGCCCCTGAGTTCCCCGGAGGAGAGGGAAGCCCCGGCGGAGGCCCCGGAGGAGGGGGAAGCCCCGGTGGAGGCCCTGGAGGTAGTGGAAGCCCCGTCCAGTATACCGGAGAAGGGGGAAACCACGGCGGAGTCCCCGGAGGTGGGGGAAGCCCCGCCGAGTTCCCCGGGAGAGGTGGAAGCCCCGGCGGAGGCCCCGGAGGAAGGAAAAGCGTCGGCGTAGGCCCCTGGGGATGCCCTAGAGGAGGGGAAAGCCTCGGCAAAATGCCCCGGAGGATGGGGAAGCCCCGCCGAGTTACCCGGAGGAGGGGTAAGCCCATCGAGTTCCCCGGAGGAGGGGGAAGCCCCGGTAGCGTCCCCGGAGGAGGGGAAAGCCCCGGCGGATGCCCCGAAGGAGAAGGAAGCCCCGGCGGAGGCTTCGAAGGAGGGGGAAGCCCCGCCGAGGTTCCCGGAGTAACGGGAAGCCCCGGTAGAGACCCTGGAGGAGGGGGAAGCCTCGGCGGATGCCCCGGAGGAGGGGGAAGCCCCGGCGGATGCCCCGGAGGATGTGGAAGCCCCGGCGGAGTCCCTTGAGGAGGGGGAAGCCCCGGCGGTGTCCCCGGAGGAGTAGTAAGCCCCTCCGAGTTCCCCGGCGGAGGCCCCGGAGAAGGAGGAAGCCACGGCGGAGACCATGGAGAAGAAGGAAGCCCTGCCGAGTTCCCCGAAGGAGGGGGAAGCCCCATAGAGTTCCCCGGAGGAGGGGGAAGCCCCGGTAGCGTCCCCTGAGGAGGGGGAAGCCCCGGCGGAAGGCCCGGAGAAGGGGGAAGCCCCGGCGGAGGCCCAGGTGGTGGGGGAAGCCCCTCCGAGTTTCCCGGAGGAGGGGAAATTCCCGGTAGAGTCCCTTGAGGTGGGGGAATCCCCTGCGGAGACCCCGTAGGAGGGGGAAGCACCGCCGAGTTCTTCGGAGGAGGGGGAAGCCCATGAGTTCCCCGGAGGAGGGGGAAGCCCCTGAGTTCCCCGGAGGAGAGGGTAGCCCCGGCGGAGGCCTCGGAGGAGGGGGAAGCCCCGGTGGAGGCCCTGGAGGTAGGGGAAGCCCCGTCCAGTATACCGGAGAAGGGGGAAACCACGGCGGAATCCCCGGAGGTGGGGGAAGCCCCGCCGAGTTCCCCGGGAGAGGTGGAAGAGCCCTGGCGGAGGCCCCGGAGGATGGGGATGCCCCGCCGAGTTCCCGGAGGAGGGGGAAACGCAGGCGGAGGCCCCGGAGGAGACGAAAGGCCCGGTGGAGGCCCCAGAGGAGGGGAAAGCCCCGGAAAATTCCCTGTGGGAGGGGGAAGCCCTGGCGGAGGCCCCGGAGGAGGAGGAATCCCCGGCGGAGTCCCTGGAGGACGAGGAAGCAGCCACGGCGGAGGCCCCGGAGGAGGGGGAAGCTCCAGCGGAGGCCCCGGAGGAGGGGGAAACCCCGCTGAGATCCCCAGGGGGGGAAGCCCCTGCGGAGTCCCCGGATGAGAGGGAAGCCCCGGCGGAGGCCCCGGAGGACGGGGTAGCCCCGGTTGAGGCCCTGGAAGAGGGGGAAGCCCCGGCGAAGTCCCTGTAGGAGTAAAGCCCCGCCGAGTTTCCCGGATGAGGGGGAAGCCTCGCCGAATACCCCGGAGAAGGGGGAAGCCCAGCCGAGTTCCCCGGAGGAGGGGGAAACGCCGGCGGAGGCCCCGGAGGACACGGAAGGCCCGGTGGAGGCCCCAGAGGAGGGGGAAGCCCCGGCAAATTCCCTGTGGGAGGGGGAAGCCCTGGCGGAGGCCCCTGAGGAGGGGGAAGCCCTGCCGAGTTTCCCGGAAAAGGGGGGAGCCCCAGCGGAGGCCCCCGGAGGAGGGGGAAGCCCCGCCGAGTTCTTCGGAGGAGGGGGAAGCCCATGAGTTCCCCGGAGGAGGGGGAAGCCCCTGAGTTCCCCGGAGGAGAGGGAAGCCCCGGCGGAGTCCCCGGAGGAGGGGGAAGCCCCGGTGGAGGCCCTGGAGGTAGGGGAAGCCCCGCCCAGTATACCGGAGAAGGAGGAAACCACGGCGGAGTCCCCGGAGGTGGTGGAAGCCCCGACGGCGTCCCCGGAGAAGGGGGAAGCCCCGCCGAGTTCCCTGGAGGAGGAGGAAGCCCCGGCGGAGTCCAAGGAGGACAAAGAAGCCCCGCCGAGTTCCCTGGAGAAGGGGGAAGCCCCATAGAGTTCCTCGGAGAAGGGTGAAGCCCCAGCGGGGGCCCCGGAGGAGGGGAAGCCCCGGCGGTGGCCCCGAAGGAAGGGGAAGCCCCGGCGGCGTCCAAGGAATGGGGGAAGCCCCACCGATTTCCCCGGAGGAGGGGAAGCCCTGGCGGAGGCACTTAGGAGGGGAAAACCCTTCCGAGTTCCCCGGAGCGGGGGGAAGGCCTGGCGGAGGCCTCGGAGGAAGAGGAGCCCCGGCGGAGTCCATGGAATGGGGGAAGCCCCACCGAGTTCCCCGGAAGAGGGGGAAGCCCTGGCGGAGGCCCCTGAGGAGAGGGAAACCCTGTCGAGTTCCCCGGGGGAGGGGGAAGCCCCAGCTGAGTCCCTGGAGGACTGGGAAGCCCTGGCGAATTTCCTGGAGGAGGGGGAAGCCCCGGCGGAGGCCCCGGAGGAGGGGGAAGCCCCGCAAAGTTTCCCGGAGGAGAGGGAAGCCCCGGCGGAGTCCCTGGAGGAGGGGGAAGCCCCGGTGGAGGCCCCGGAGGAAGGGGAAGCCCCGGCGGAGTCCATGGTGAGTGGGAAGCCCCACCGAGTTCCCTGGAGGAGGGGGAAGCCCTGGCGGAGGCCCCTGAGGAGGGGGAAGCCCCGCCGAGTTCCCCGGGAGAGGTGGAAGAGCCCTGGCGGAGGCCCCGGAGGATGGGGATGCCCCGCCGAGTTCCCGGAGGAGGGGGAAGCCCCGACGGCGTCCCCGAAGGAGGGGGAAGCTCCGCCGAGTTCCCCGGAGGAGGGGAAAGCCCATGAGTTCCCCGGAGGAGGGGGAAGCCCCACCGAGTTCCCAGGAGGAGGAGGAAGCCCCGGCGGAATCCAAGGAGGACAAATAAGCCCCGCCGAGTTCCCTGAGGAAGGGGGAAGCCCCGTAGAGTTCCCCGGAGGAGGGGGATCCCCGCCGAATACCCCGGAGAAGGGGGAAGCCCCGCCGAGTTTCCCGGAGAAGGGGGGAGCCCCAGCGGAGGCCCCGGTGAAAGGGGGAAGCCCCGGCGGTAGGCCCGGAGAAAGGGGAAGCCCCGGCGGAGTCCAAGGAATGGGGGAAGCCCCACCGAGTTCCCCGGAGGAGGAGGAAGCCCTGGCGGAGGCCCCTGAGGAGGGGGAAACCCTGCCGAGATCCCCTGAGGAGGGGAAAGACCCGGCGGAGTCTTTAGAAGAGGGGAAAGCCCCGCCGAGGTTCCCGGAGGAGGGGGAAGCCCCGGCGGAGTCCCTGGAGGAGGGGGAAGCCCCGGCGGAGGCCCCGGTAGAGGGGGAAGCCCCGGCGGAGTCCCTGGAGGAGGGGGAAGCCCCGGCGAGTTCCCCGTGGGTGGGGGAAGCCCTGGCGGCAGCCCCTGAAGAGGGGTTGGCCCTGCCGAGTTCCCCGGGGAGGGGGAAGCCCCGGCGGAGGCCCCGGTAGAGGGGGTAGCCCCGGTGGAGGCCCTGGAGGAGGGGGAAGCCCCGCCGAGTTCCCCGGCGGAGGCCCCGGAGGAGGGGGAATCCCCGGCGGAGTCCCTGGAGGAAGGGGAAGCAGCCACGGCTAAGGCCCCGGAGAAGGGGGAAGCTCCAGCGGAGGCCTCGGAGGAGGGTGGAAACCCCGCCGAGATCCCCAGGGGGGGAAGCCCCGGCGGAGTCCCCGGCTGAGAGGGTAGCCCCGGCGGAGGCCCCGGAGGAGGGGGAAGCCCCGGTTGAGGCCCTGGAAGAGGGGGAAGCCCCGGCAAAGTCCCGGGAGGTGCAAGAACCTCCGGGAAGCTCCGGCGGAGTCCCTGGAGGGGGGGATGCCCCGCCGAGTTCCCGGAGGAGGGGGAAACGCCGTCGGAGGCCCCGGAGGAGACGGAAGGCCCGGTGGAGGCCCCAGAGGAGGGGGAAGCCCCGGCAAATTCCCTGTGGGAGGGGGAAGCCATGGCGGAGGCCCCTGAGGAGGGGGGAAGCCCTGCCGTGTGCCCCGAAGGAGGGGGAAGCCCCGCCGAGTTCCCCGGTGGAGGGGGAAGCCCATGAGTTCCCCGGAGGAGGGGGAAGCCCCTGAGTTCCCCGGAGGAGGGGGAAGCCCCGGTGGA
Source organism: Nemoura dubitans (assembly GCA_921293005.1). NCBI lineage: Eukaryota > Metazoa > Arthropoda > Insecta > Plecoptera > Nemouridae > Nemoura > Nemoura dubitans. Next base: position 22,871,304 of record OV121076.1, read on the forward strand.
GGCCCTGGAGGTAGGGGAAGCCCCGCCCAGTATACCGGAGAACGGGGAAACCCCGGCGGAGTCCCTGGATGTGGGGGAAGCCCCGACGGGGTTCCCGGAGGAGGGGGAAGCCCCGCCGAGTTCCCTGGAGGAGGAGGAAGCCCCGGCGGAGTCCAAGGAGGACAAAGAAGCCCTGCCGAGTTCCCTGGAGAAGGGGGAAGCCCCATAGAGTTCCCCGGAGAAGGGGGAAGCCCCAGCGGGGGCCCCGGAGGAGGGGAAGCCCCGGCGGTGGCCCCGAAGGAAGGGGAAGCCCCGGCGGCGTCCAAGGAATGGGGGAAGCCCCACCGATTTCCCCGGAGGAGGGGAAGCCCTGGCGGAGGCCCCTGAGGAGGGGAAAACCCTTCCGAGTTCCCCGGAGCGGGGGGAAGGCCTGGCGGAGGCCTCGGAGGAAGGGGAGCCCCGGCGGAGTCCATGGAATGGGGGAAGCCCCACCGAGTTCCCCGGAAGAGGGGGAAGCCCTGGCGGAGGCCCCTGAGGAGAGGGATACCCTGCCGAGTTCCCCGGGGGAGGGGGAAGCCCCACCGAGTTCCCAGGAGGAGGAGGAAGCCCCGGCGGAATCCAAGGAGGACAAATAAGCCCCGCCGAGTTCCCTGAGGAAGGGGGAAGCCCCGTAGAGTTCCCCGGGGGAGGGGGATCCCCGCCGAATACCCCGGAGAAGGGGGAAGCCCCGCCGAGTTTCCCGGAGAAGGGGGGAGCCCCAGCGGAGGCCCCGGTGGAGGGGGAAGCCCCGGCGGTAGGCCCGGAGAAAGGGGAAGCCCCGGCGGAGTCCAAGGAATGGGGGAAGCCCCACCGAGTTCCCCGGAGGAGGAGGAAGCCCTGGCGGAGGCCCCTGAGGAGGGGGAAACCCTGCCGAGATCCCCTGAGGAGGGGAAAGACCCGGCGGAGTCTTTAGAAGAGGGGAAAGCCCCGCCGAGTTTCCCGGAGGAGGGGGAAGCCCCGGCGGAGTCCCTGGAGGAGGGGGAAGCCCCGGCGAAGGCCCCGGTAGAGGGGGAAGCCCCGGCGGAGTCCCTGGAGGAGGGGGAAGCCCCGGCGAGTTCCCCGTGGGAGTGGGAAGCCCTGGCGGAGGCCCCTGAAGAGGGGTTGGCCCTGCCGAGTTCCCCGGGGAGGGGGAAGCCCCGGCGGAGGCCCCGGTAGAGGGGGTAGCCCCGGTGGAGGCCCTGGAGGAGGGGGAAGCCCCGCCGAGTTCCCCGGCGGAGGCCCCGGAGGAGGGGGAATCCCCGGCGGAGTCCCTGGAGGACGGGGAAGCAGCCACGGCGGAGGCCCCGGAGGAGGGGAAAGCTCCAGCGGAGGCCTCGGAGGAGGGGGAAACCCCGCCGAGATCCCCAGGGGGGGAAGCCCCGGCGGAGTCCCGGGATGAGAGGGAAGCCCCGGCGGAGGCCCCGGAGGAGGGGTTAGCCCCGGTTGAGGCCCTGGAAGAGGGGGAAGCCCCGGCGAAGTCCCGGGAGGTGGAAAAACCTCCGGGAAGCTCCGGCGGAGTCCCTGGAGGGGGGGATGCCCCACCGAGTTCCCGGAGGAGGGGGAAACGCCGTCGGAGGCCCCGGAGGAGACGGAAGGCCCGGTGGAGGCCCCAGAGGAGGGGGAAGCCCCGGCAAATTCCCTGTGGGAGGGGGAAGCCCTGGCGGAGGCCCCTGAGGAGGGGAAAGCCCTGCCGAGTGCCCCGAAGGAGGGGGAAGCCCCGCCGAGTTCCCCGGAGGAGGGGGAAGCCCATGAGTTCCCCGGAGGAGGGGGAAGCCCCTGAGTTCCCCGGAGGAGAGGGACGCCCCGGCGGTGGCCCCGGAGGAGGGGGAAGCCGCGGTTGAGGCCCTGGAGGTAGAGGAAGCCCCGCCCAGTATACCGGAGGTGGGGGACGCCCCGACGGGGTCCCCGGAGGAGGGGGAAGCCCCGCCGAGTTCCCAGGAGGAGAGGGAAGCCCCGGCGGAATTCAAGGAGGACAAAGAAGCCCCGCCGAGTTCCCTGGAGAAGGGGGAAGCCCCGTAGAGTTCCCCGGAGGAGGGGGATCCCCGCCGAATACCCCGAAGAAAGGGGAAGCCCCGGCGGAGTCCAAGGAATGGGGGATGCCCCACCGATTTCCCCGAAGGCTGGGGGAAGCCCTGACGGAGGCCCCTGAGGGAGAGGGAAGCCCCACCGAGTTCCCCGGGCGGGGGGGTAACCCGACGGAGGCACCAGAGGAGTGGGAAGACTAGGTGGAGGTCCTGGAGGAGGTGGAGGCCCCACCGAGTTCCCCGGCGGAGGCCCAGGAGGAGGGGGAAGTCCCGGTGGAGTCCCTGGAGGAGGGGAGAGCCCCGGCGGTGTCCCTGGTGGAGGGGGAAGCCCCGCCAAATTCCCTGAAGGAGAGGGAAGCCCCGGCGGAATCCCTGGAGGAGGGGGAAGCCCCGCCGAGTTCCCCGGAGAAGGGGGAAGCCCCGGCGGAGTCCCTGGAGAAGGGAGAAGCCCCAGCAAAGTCCCTTAAGGAGAAGGAAGCCCCGCTGAGTTTCCCGGAGAAGGGAGAAGCCACGGCGGAGTCCCCGGAGGAGGTGAAAGCCCTGCCGAGTTCCCAGGAGGAGGGGGAGGCCCCGCCGAGTTCCCCGGTGGAGGGGGAAGCCTTGCCGAGTTTCCCGGAGGAGGGGGAAGCCCCGGCGGATTCCCTGGAGTAGGGGGAAGCCTTGGCATAGTCCCTTGAGGAGGGGGAAGCCCCGCTGAGTTTCCCAGAGGAGGGGGAAGCCCCGACGGAGGCCCCGGAGGAGAGAGAAGCCCTGCCGAGATTCCCAAAAAAAGGGCCAAGCCCCGGTGGAGGCCCCGGAGGAGGGGCAATCCCCGGAGGAGTCCCTGATGGAGGGGGAAGCAGCCACGGCGGAGGCCCCGGGGGAGGGGGAAGCCCCGGCGGAGTCTATGGAGAAGGAAGTAGCCTCGCCGAGTTCCCCGGAGGAAGGGGAAGCCCCGGCGGAGGCCCCGGAGGAGGGGAAAGCCCCACCGAGTTCTTCGGACGAGGGGGAAGCCCCACCGAGTTCCTCAGAGGAGGGGGATGCCCCAGCGGAGGCCCTGGAGGAGAGGTAAGCCCCGGTGGAGGCCCCGGAGGAGGGGGAATCCCTACCGAATATCCCGTGGGGAGGGGGAAGCCATGGCGGAGGCCCCTGAGGATTGGGAAACCCTGTTGAATTTCCCGTGGGAGTGGGTAGCCCTGGCAGGGGCCCCTGAGGAGGGGGAAGCCCCGCCTAGTTCTTCGGAGGAGGGGGAAGACCCGCCGGAGTCCCTGGAGGAGGGGAAGGCCCCGCCGAGTTCCCTTGAGGAGGGGAAGCCCCGGCGGATGCCCCGGAGGAGAGTTAAGCCCCGGTGGAGGCCCTGATAGAGGGGGAAGCAGCCACGGCGGAGGCCCCGGAGGAGGGGGAAGCCCCGGCAGAGGCCCCAGAGGAGGTGGAAGCCCCGCCGAGTTCACCGGAGGCGGAGGAAGCCTCGGCGGAGTCCCTGGAGGAGGAAGTAGCCCCGCCGAGTTCCCCGGAGGAAGGGGAAGCCCCGGCGGAGTCCTTGGAGGAGGGGGAAGCCCCGGCGGAGGCCCCGGAGGAGTGGGAAGTCCCGGCGGAGGTCCCGGAGGAGGGGGAAGTCCGGCCGAGTTCCTCGGAGGAGAAAAGAGCCCCGGCGGAGGCCCCGGAGGAGGGGGAAGCCCCGGCGGAGTCCCTGGAGAAGGGAGAAGCCCCAGCAAAGTCCCTTAAGGGGAAGGAAGCCCCGCTGAGTTTCCCGGAGGAGGGGGAAGCCACGGCGGAGTCCCCGGAGGAGGTGGAAGCCCCGCCGAGTTCACCGGAGTAGGGGGAAGCCACGGCGGAGTCCCCGGAGGAGGTGAAAGCCCCGCCGAGTTCCCCGGAGGAGGGAGAAGCCCTGGCGGAGGCCCCGGAGGAGAGGTAAGCCTAGGCGGAGTCCCTGATGGAGGGGGAAGCAGCCACGGCGGGGGCCCCGGAGAAGTGGGAGGCCCCGGCGGAGGCCCCAGAGGAGGGAAAAGCCCAGCCGAGTTCCCCGGAGGAGGAGGAAGCCCCGGCGGAGTCCCTGGAGGAGGAAGAAGCCCCTCCGAGTTCTTCGGAGGAGGGGGAAGCCCCGGCGGACTCCCTGGAGATGAGGGAAGCCCCGGCGGAGGCCCTGGAGGATTAGGAAGCCCCGGCGGAGGTCCCGGAAGAGGGGGAAGCCTCGCCGAGTTCCCCGGAGGAAGGGGAAGCCCCGGCAGAGGCCCCGGCAAAGGGGGAAGCCCCGGCGGAGTCCCTGGAGTAGGAATTAGCTCCGCCGAGTTCCCCAGATGAGGGGGAAGACTCGCCGAGTTCCCCGGAGGAGAGGGAGGCCCCGGCGGAGGCCCCGAAAGAGGGGGAAGCCCCGCCGAGTTCCCCGGTGGAGGGGGAAGCCTCGCCGAGTTCCCCGGATTAGAGGGAGGCCCCGGCGAAGGCCCCGGAGGAGGGGGAAGCCCCGCCGAGTTCCCCGGAGGAGGGGGAAGCCACGGAGTCCCTGGATAAGTGGGAAGCCCCGCCGAGTTTCCCGGAAGAGAGGGATGCCCAGGCGACCTCCCTGGCAGAAAGGGAAGCCCCGCCGAGTTCCCCAGAGAAGGGGGATGCCCCGGTGGCGGCTCTGGAGGAGGGGGATTTCCCGCCGAGTTCCCCGGAGGAGGGGGAAGCCCCAAAAGAGTCCCCGGAGGAGGGGGAAGCACCGCCGAGTTCCCCGGAGGAGAGGGAGGCCCCGGCGGAGGCCCCGGAGGAAGGAGAAACACCACCAAGATCCTTGGGGTGGAGGGGGAAGCCCCGGCGGAGGGGCCGGAGGAGGGGGAAGCCCCGGCGGATGCCCCGGAGGATGTGGAAGCCCCGGCGGAGTCCCTTGAGGAGGGGGAAGCCCCGGCGGTGTCCCCGGAGGAGTAGTAAGCCCCTCCGAGTTCCCCGGCGGAGGCCCCGGAGAAGGAGGAAGCCACGGCGGAGACCCTGGAGAAGAAGGAAGCCCTGCCGAGTTCCCCGAAGGAGGGGAAAGCCCCATCGAGTTCCCCGGAGGAGGGGGAAGCCCCGGTAGCGTCCCCAGAGGAGGGGGAAGCCCCGGCGGAAGGCCCGGAGGAGGGGGAAGCCCCGGCGGAGGCCCAGGTGGTGGGGGAAGCCCCTCCGAGTTTCCCGGAGGAGGGGAAATTCCCGGTAGAGTCCCTTGAGGTGGGGGAATCCCCTGCGGAGACCCCGTAGGAGGGGGAAGCACCGCCGAGTTCCCAGGGGGAGGAAGAAACCCCGGCGGAGTCCATGGCGAAGGGGGAGGCCTTGCCTAAGTCCAGGCGGAGGCCCTGGTGGAGGGGGCAGCCCAGGCGGAGGCCTTGGTGGAGGGGAAGCCCCAGGGGAGTGGGTAGCCACAGCGGAGTCCCTGGAGGAGGGGGAAGCCCCGCTGAGTTCCCCTGAGGAGGGGGAAGCCTCTGAGTTTCCCGGAGGAGGGGGAAGCCACGGCGGAGTCCCCGGAGGAGGTGGAAGCCCCGCCGAGTTCACCGGAGTAGGGGGAAGCCACGGCGGAGTCCCCGGAGGAGGTGAAAGCCCCGCCGAGTTCCCCGGAGGAGGGAGAAGCCCTGGCGGAGGCCCCGGAGGAGAGGTAAGCCTAGGCGGAGTCCCTGATGGAGGGGGAAGCAGCCACGGCGGGGGCCCCGGAGAAGTGGGAGGCCCCGGCGGAGGCCCCAGAGGAGGGAAAAGCCCAGCCGAGTTCCCCGGAGGAGGAGGAAGCCCCGGCGGAGTCCCTGGAGGAGGAAGAAGCCCCTCCGAGTTCTTCGGAGGAGGGGGAAGCCCCGGCGGACTCCCTGGAGATGAGGGAAGCCCCGGCGGAGGCCCTGGAGGATTAGGAAACCCCGGCGGAGGTCCCGGAAGAGGGGGAAGCCTCGCCGAGTTCCCCGGAGGAAGGGGAAGCCCCGGCAGAGGCCCCGGCAAAGGGGGAAGCCCCGGCGGAGTCCCTGGAGTAGGAATTAGCTCCGCCGAGTTCCCCAGATGAGGGGGAAGCCTCGCCGAGTTCCCCGGAGGAGAGGGAGGCCCCGGCGGAGGCCCCGAAAGAGGGGGAAGCCCCGCCGAGTTCCCCGGTGGAGGGGGAAGCCTCGCCGAGTTCCCCGGATTAGAGGGAGGCCCCGGCGAAGGCCCCGGAGGAGGGGGAAGCCCCGCCGAGTTCCCCGGAGGAGGGGGAAGCCACGGAGTCCCTGGATAAGTGGGAAGCCCCGCCGAGTTTCCCGGAAGAGAGGGATGCCCAGGCGACCTCCCTGGCAGAAAGGGAAGCCCCGCCGAGTTCCCCAGAGAAGGGGGATGCCCCGGTGGCGGCTCTGGAGGAGGGGGATTTCCCGCCGAGTTCCCCGGAGGAGGGGGAAGCCCCAAAAGAGTCCCCGGAGGAGGGGGAAGCACCGCCGAGTTCCCCGGAGGAGAGGGAGGCCCCGGCGGAGGCCCCGGAGGAAGGAGAAACACCACCAAGATCCTTGGGGTGGAGGGGGAAGCCCCGGCGGAGGGGCCGGAGGAGGGGGAAGCCCCGGCGGATGCCCCGGAGGATGTGGAAGCCCCGGCGGAGTCCCTTGAGGAGGGGGAAGCCCCGGCGGTGTCCCCGGAGGAGTAGTAAGCCCCTCCGAGTTCCCCGGCGGAGGCCCCGGAGAAGGAGGAAGCCACGGCGGAGACCCTGGAGAAGAAGGAAGCCCTGCCGAGTTCCCCGAAGGAGGGGAAAGCCCCATCGAGTTCCCCGGAGGAGGGGGAAGCCCCGGTAGCGTCCCCAGAGGAGGGGGAAGCCCCGGCGGAAGGCCCGGAGGAGGGGGAAGCCCCGGCGGAGGCCCAGGTGGTGGGGGAAGCCCCTCCGAGTTTCCCGGAGGAGGGGAAATTCCCGGTAGAGTCCCTTGAGGTGGGGGAATCCCCTGCGGAGACCCCGTAGGAGGGGGAAGCACCGCCGAGTTCCCAGGGGGAGGAAGAAACCCCGGCGGAGTCCATGGCGAAGGGGGAGGCCTTGCCTAAGTCCAGGCGGAGGCCCTGGTGGAGGGGGCAGCCCAGGCGGAGGCCTTGGTGGAGGGGAAGCCCCAGAGGAGTGGGTAGCCACAGCGGAGTCCCTGGAGGAGGGGGAAGCCCCGCTGAGTTCCCCTGAGGAGGGGGAAGCCTCTGAGTTCCCCGAAGGGGGGGGGGAAGCCCCTGTGGATACCCCGGAGATGGGGGAAGCCCCGCCGAGTTCCCCGGAGGTGAAAGAATCCCCAGCGGAGGCCCCGGAGGAGGCGGAAGTCCCGCCGAGTTCCCCAGTGGAGGGGGAAGCCCCGCCGAGTTCCCCGGAGGAGGGGGAAGCCCCGGCGGAGGCGTCGGTGGAGGGGGAAGCCCCGCCGTGTTCCCCGGAGAAGGAGGAAGCCCCGGCGGATTCGTTGAAGGAGGAAGAAGCCCCGCCGAGTTCCCCGGAGTAGGGGAAAGCCCCGGCGGAGGCCCCGGAGGAGGGAGAAGCCCCGCCGAGTTCCTCGGAGGAGAGGAAAGCCCCGGTGGAGGCTTCGGAGGAGAGGGAAGCCCCGCCGAGTTCCCCGGAGAAGAAGGAAGCCCCTGAGGAGGCCCCGCAGGTGGGGAAAGCCCCGGCGGATGCCCCGGAGGAGGGTGAACCCCTGGCGGAGTCCCTGGAGGTGGGGGAAGCCCCGCTGAGTTCTTCGGAGGAGGGGGAAGCCCCGGCAGAGGCCCCGAAGGAGGGGGAATCCCCGGCGGATTCCCTGATGGAGGGGCAAGCAGCCACGGCGGAGGCCCCGGAGGAGGGGGAAGCCCCGCCGAGTGATCCGGGGGAGGGGGAAGCCCCAACGAATTCCCCGGAGCAGGGGGTAGCCCCGCCGAGCTCCCAGGGGAGGGGGAAGTCCCGGCGGAGGCCCCGGAGGAGGAGGAAGCCCCGCTGAGTTCTTCGGAGGAGGGGGAAGCCCCGGCAGAGGCCCCGAAGGAGGGGGAATCCCCGGCGGATTCCCTGATGGAGGGGCAAGCAGCCACGGCGGAGGCCCCGGAGGAGGGGGAAGCCCCGGTGGAGTCCCTGGAGGAGGGGGAAGCCCCGGCAGAGGCCCCTGAGGAGGGGAAGCCCCGCCGAGTTCCCCGGAGGAGGGGGAAGCCCCGGCGAAGTCTCTGAAGGAGGGGGAAGCCCCGCCGAGTTCCCAGGAGGAGAAGGAAGCCCCGGCGGAGTCCAAGGTGGACAAAGAAGCCCCGCTTTGTTCCCCGGAGGCGGGGGAAGCACCGGCGGAAGCCCCGGAGGAGAGGAAAGCCCCGGTGGAGTCCCTGGAGGAGGGGGAAGCCCCAGTGGAGTCCCTGGAGAAGAAAGAAGCCCCGCCGAGTCCCCAGAGAAAGGGGAAGCCCCGCCGAGTTTCCCGGAGGAGGTGGTATCCCCGGCGCAGTCCCCGGAGGTGGGGGAAGCCCCGACGGCTTCCCCGGAGGAGGGGGAAGCCCCGCCGAGTTCCCCGGAGGAGGGGAAGCTCCGCAGAGTTCCCCGGAGGTGAAGAAGCCCCAGCGGAGTCCCCGGAGAAGGGGGAAGCCCCTAAGTTCCCCAGAGGAGGGGGAATCCCCGGCGGAGTCCCTGGAGAATGGGGAAGCCCTGCCGAGTTCCCCGAAGGAGGGGGAAGCCCCATCGACTTCCCAGGGGGAGGCGTGAAACCCAGGCGGAGTCCCTGGCGGAGGGGGATGCCCCGCCTAGGTCCCCGAAGGAGGGGGAAGCCCAGGCGGAGGCCCTGGTGGAGGGGGAAGCATCGGAAGGGTAAGTAGCCACGGCGGAGTCCCTGGAGGAGGGGGAAGCCCCGCCGTAATTCCCGGAAGATGGTGTAGCCTCTGAGTTCCCCGGAGGGGTGGGGGGAAACCCCGGTGGATACCTCGGAGATGGGGGAAGCCCCGCCGAGTTCCCCGGAGGAGATGGAATCCCCGGCGGAGGCCCCGGAGGAGGGGGAAGCCCCGGCGGAGGCCCCGGAGGAGGGGGAAGCCCCGGTGGAGGCCCCTGGGGATGCCCCGGAGGAGCCGGAAGCCCCGACGGCGGACCCGTAGGAGGGGGAAGCCTCGCTGAGGCCCCGGAGGAGGGTGAAGCCCCGCCGAGTTCCCCGGGGATGGAGGAATCCCCGGCGAAGTCCCTGGAGGAGGGGGAAGCCGCGCCGAGTTCTCCGGATGAGTGGGAATCCCCACCGAGTTCCCCGGAGGAGGGGAAACCCCGGTGGAGGCCCCGAAGGAGGGGGAAGCCCCGCCGAATTCCCCTGAGGAGGGGGAAGCCCCGGCGGAGGCCCCGGAGGAGGAAGAGCAACGGCGGAGTCCCTGGAGGAGGGGAAAGCCCCGCCGTGTTCCACGGAGGAGGGGGAAGCCCCGGTAGTGTCCCTGGAGGTGGAAGAAGCCCCGCCTAGTTTCCCGGAGGATGGGGAAGCCCCGGCGGAGTCTCTGGAGGAGTGGGAAACCCCGCCGAGTTCCACGGAGGAGGGAGAAGACCCGGTAGAGTCCCTGGAGGAGAGGGAAGCCCCGGCGGAGGCCCGAGAGGTGAAAGAAGCCCCGCCTAGTTTCCCGGCGGAGAGGGAAGCCCCGGCGGATGCCCCAGAGGAGGAAAAAGCCCCTGCGGAGGCCTAGTAGGAGGGGGAAGCCCCGCCGAGTTCCCAGCGGGAGGGGGAAACCCCGGCGGAGTCCCTGGCGGAGAGGGATGCCCCGCTTAGTTCCCTGGAGGATAGGAAGCCCAGGTGGAGGCCCTGGTGGAGGGGGAAGCCTCGGAGGAGTAAATGGCTACGGCGGAGTCCCTGGTGGAGGGGGAAGCCCCGCCGTAATCCCCGGAAGAGGGGGAAGCCTCTGAGTTCTCCGGAGGGGGGGGGAAGCCCCGGTGGAGTCCCCGGAGGAGGAGGAAGCCCCGGCGGATGCCCCGAAGGAGGGGGAAGCCACGGCGGAGTCCCCGTAGGAGGGGGAAGCCCCGCCGAGGCCCCGGAGGAAGGTGAAGCCCTGGCGGAGGCCCCTGGGGAAGCCCTGGAGGAGGGGCAAGCCCCGGCGGAGGCCCATGAGGAGGGGGAAGCCCCGGCGGTGTCCCCGGAGGAGGAGGAGGTAGCCCCGCCCCGGAGGAGGCTTTTCCCTCGCCGGGGCATCCCCAGGGGCCTCCGCCGATGCTTCCCCTTCCTCCGGGGCATCCGCCGGGGTTTCCCTCTCCTCCGGGGAACTCGGTGCGGCTTCCCCCCCTTCCAGGGCCTCCGACGGGGCTTCCCCCTCCTCCGGGGAATTCGGCGGGGCTTCCTTCTCCTCCGGGGCTTCCGCCGGGGTACTCGGCGGGGTTTCTTCTCCCCCGGGGAACTCGGCGCTGCTTCCCCCCCCTCCAGGGCCTCCACCGGGGTTTCCCCTCCTCCGGGGAACTCGGCGGGGATTCCCACTCATCCGGAGAACTCGGCGCGGCTTCCCCCTCCACCAGGGACTTCGCCGGGGATTCCTCCATCCCCGGGGAACTCGGCGGGGCTACCCCCTCCTTCAGAGACTCCGCCGTGGCTTCACCCTCCCCTGGGGAACTCGGCGGGGCTTCCCCCTCCTCCGGGGCCCCCGCCGGGGCATCCCCCTCCTCCAGGGACTCCACCGGGGCAACCCCTTCTCCGGGGCAGCCGTCGGGATTTCCCTCACCTCCGGGGTTTCCGCCGGGGCTTCCCCCTCCTCCGGGAAACTCGGCGGCGCCTTCCCCTTCTCCGAGGAATTTGGCGAAACTTCCCGTCCTCCGGGGAACTCGGCGGGGCTTCCTCCTCCTCCAGGGACTCCGACGGGGATTCCCTCTCCTCCAGGGCCACCGCCAGGGAACTCGGTGGGGCTTCCCCCTTCTCCGGGGCACTCGGCGTGGCTTCACCCTCCTCCAGGGACACCGCCGGGGCTTCCCCCTCCTCCGGGGAACTCGGCGGGGCTTCCCCCTCCTTCAGAAACTCCGCCGGGGCTTCCCCCTCCTCTGGGGAACTCGGTGGGGCTTCCCCCTCCTCCGGGGCCTCCGCCGGGGCTTACCCCTCCTCCAGGGACTCCACCGGGGCTACCCCCTCCTCCGGGGCAGCCGTAGGGAATTCCCCCCACCTCCGATGTTTCCGCCGGGGCTTCCCCCTCCTCCGGGAAACTCGGCGGCGCTTCCCCCTTCTCCGAGGAATTCGGCGAAGCTTCCTGTCCTCCGGGGAACTCGGCGGGGCTTCCTCCTCTTCCGGGGCCTCTGACGGAGCTTCCCCCTCCTCCGGGGCCTCCACCGGGGCTACCCCCTCCACCGGGGACCCCACCGGGGCTTTCTCTTCCTCCGGGGCCTCCGCCGGGGTTTCCCCCTCCTCCAGGGAACTCGGCGCGGCTTCCCCCCCTTCCAGGGCCTCCGACGGGGCTTCCCCCTCCTCCGGGGAACTCGGGGCGGTTTTCCCTCCTCTAGGGCCTCCGCCGGGGCTTCCCCATCCTCCGGAAGACTCAGGGGGCCTTCCCACTCCACGAGGGACTCCGCCAGGGCTTCCCCCTTCTCCGGGGAACTCTGCGGGGCTTCTTCCTTCGCCAGGGACGTCGCCGGGGCTTCCCCCTCCTCCGGGGGACTCGGCGGGCCTTCCCACTCCACGAGGGACTCCGCCGGGGGCTTCCCCCTTCTCCGGGCAACTTTGCGGGGCTTCTTCCTCCTCCAGGGACTTCGCCGGGGCTCTCCAATTCTCCGGGGAACTCGGCGGGGCTTCCTTCTCCTCCAGGGACTCCGCCGGGGCATTCTCATCCTCCGGGACATCCACCGGGGCTTCCCCCTCCTCATTGGCTTCCGCCGGGGCTTCCCGACTTTTCCGGGGAACTCGGCGGGGCTTCCCCCTCCTCCGAAGCCTCCGCCGGGGCTTCCCTCTCCTTCAGGGACTCCACTTGGGCTTCCCCCTCCTTCGGGGCCTCCGCCTGGGCTTCCCCCTCCTCCGGGGAACTCAGGGGCTACCCCCTTCTCTCTCGGCGCGGCTTCCCCCTCCACCAGGGCCTCCGCCGGGTGTTTCCCCTTCACCGGGGAACTCGGCGCGGTTTCCCCCTCCTCCAGGGCCTCCGCCGGGGCTTCCCCCACCTCCAGGGAACTCGGCGGGGCTTCCCACTCCACCGGGGCCTCCACCAGGGCTTCCTCCTCCTCTAGGGACATCACTGTGGCTTCCCCCTCCTCCAAGGACCCCACCGGGGCTTCCCTCTCCTCCGAGGACTTCACCGTGGCTTCCCCCTCCTCCGGGGCCTCCGCTGGAGCTTTCCCCTCCTCCGGGACCTCCGCCGTGGCTGCTTCCCCCTCCTCCAGGGACTTCGCCGGGGATTCCCCCTCTTCTGGGGAACTCAGGGGCTACCCCCTTCTCCGGGGATTTCACCGGGGCTTCTTCTCCTCCGGGGAACTCGGCGGGGCTTCTCCTCCTCCGGGGAACTCGGCGGGGCTTCCCCCTCCTCCGGGGAAGCCGTCGACGCTTGCCCCACCTCCGGGGACTGCGCCGGGGATTCCACCTCCTCCGGGAAACTCGGCGGGGCTTCCCCCTTCCCTGGGGAACTCGGCGGGGCTTCTTTGTCCTCCAGGGACTCCGCAGGGGCTTCCCCCTCTTCGGGGAACTCAACGGGGCTTCCTCCTCCTCCGGGGCCTCCTTTGGGGCTTCCCCCTCCTCCAGGGACTCCACTGGGGTTTCCCCTCCTCCAGGGACTCCACCGGGGCTTCTCCCTCCTCCGGGGCCTCCGCCGTGGCATCCTACTCCTCCGGGGAACACGGCGGGGATTCCTTCTCCTCCGGGGCTTCCGCCGGGGTACTCGGCGGGGCTTCCCCCTCCTCCGGGGAACTCGGCGCGGCTTCCCCCTCCTCCAGGGCCTCCGCCGGGGTTGCCCCTCCTCCGGGGAACTCGGCGGGGATTCTCTCTTATCCGGAGAACTAGGCGGGGCTTCCCTTTCCTCCAGGGACTCCGCCGGGGCTTCCCCCTTCTCCGGGGAATTCGGCGGGGCTTCTTTGTCCTCCTTGGACTCCGCCGGGGCTTCCTCCTCCTCCTGGGAACTCGGCGGGGCTTCCCCCTCCTTCAGAGACTCCGCCGGGGCTTCCCCCTCCTCCGAGGAACTCGGCGGGGATTCCCTCTTATCCGGAGAACTCGGCGCGGCTTCCCCATCCTCAGGGGCCTCCGCCAGGGCTTCCCCCTCCTCCGGGGAACTCGGTGGGGCATCCCCCTCTCCAGGGACTCCGCCGGGGCTCCTCCATCGGGGCCTCCGCCGGGGCTTCCTTCACATCCAGGGACTCCGCCGGGGCTTCCCCCTCCTCCGGGGAAATCGGCGGGGCTTCCCGCTCTTCCAGAGACTCCGCCGGGGATTCCCCCTCCTCCGGGAAACTCGGCAGGGCTCCCCCCTCCTCCGGGGCCTCCGTCGGGGCTTCCCCCTCTTCCAGGGACTCCACCGGGGCTTCCCCTTCCTCCGGTGACTCCACCGGGGCTAACCCCACCTCCGGGGCCTCCGACGGGGCTTCCCCCTACCCCGGGGTATTCGGCGGGGCTTCCCCCTCCTACGGGGAACTCGGCAGGGCTTCTTCCCTTCCAGGGATTCCGCCGGGGCTTTCTCCTCCTCCTGGGAACTCGGCGGGGACTTCCCCTATTCCAGGGTCTCCGCCTGGGCTTCCCCCTCCACCGGGAAACTCTGCGGGGCTTCCCCCTCATCCGGGGAATTCGGCGAAGTTTTCCCACCTCCGGGGACCTCGGCGGGGCTTCCTCCTCCTCCGTGGCCTCCGCCGGGGTTTTCCTCTCCTCCGAAGAACTCGGCGGGGCTTATTCCTCCTTCAGGGACTCTGCCGGGGCTTCCCCCTAATACGGGAAACTCGGCGGGGCTTCTCCGTCCTCCGGGGCCTCCGCAAGGGCTTCGTCCTCCTCCGGGAAACTCGGCGGAAGCCACCCCCCCCTTCAGGGACTCCGCCGGGGCGTCCCCCTCCTCCGAAAACTCGGCGGGGCATCCCCCTCCTCCGGGGCCTCCGCCGGGGGTTCCCCCTCCAACGGGGCCTCCGCCGGGGCTTCCCCCTTCTCCGGGGAACTCGGCGGGGCTTCCTTCGCCGCCGGGGCTTCCGTCGAACCTTCCCCCTCCGCCGAGGCCTCCGCCGGGGAACTCGGCGGGTTTCCCTCTCCACTGGGGCCTCCGCCGGGGCTACCCCCTTCTTCGGGGAACTCGGCGGGGCTTCCCCCTCCTCCAGGGCCTCAACCGGGCTTCCCCCTCCTCCGGAGCCTCCGCTGGGGCTTTCCACTCCTCCGGGGACTCCGCCGGGGCTTCCCCCCCTGGGGAAATGGGCGGGGCTTCCCCCTCCTCCGGGGCCTCCGCCGAAGCTTTCCCTTCTCCGGGGAACTCGCCATGGCTTCCCCCTCCTCAGGGGTCTCCGCCAGTGCTTCCCCCTCCCACGGGGAAATCGGCAGGGCTTTCCCCTCGTCAGGGACTCCGCCGGGGCTTCCCCATCGTCCAGGGCCTCCGCTGGGGCTTCCCTCTCCTCCGGGGAACTTGGCGTGGCTTCCCCCTCCTCCGGGGCATCCGCCGTGGCTGCTTCCCGCTCCCCCAGGGACACCGCCGGGGATTCCCCCAACTCCGGGGAACTCAGGGGCTTTCCCCTCCTCCGGGGAACTCTGCGGGGCTTCCCCTTCTTCCAGGGCCACCGCTGGGGCTTCCCCCTCCTCAAGGGAACTCGGCGAGGCCTACCCCTCCACTGGACCTCCGCCGGGGCATGCCCCTCCTCCGGGGACTTTAGCGAAGCTTCTTCCGCCTCCTGGGAACTCGCCCGGGCTTCCCCCTCCCCCGGGGCATCCGCCGGGGCCTCCCCCTTCCCCAGGAAACTCGGCGGGGCTTGCCCCTCCTCCGGGGCCTCCCGCCGGGGCTTCCCTCTCCTCCAGGGCCTCAGCCAGGGCTGCTTTTCCCTCCTCCAGGGAACTCGGCAGGGCGTCCCTCTCCTCAGGGGCCTCCGCCAGGGCTTCCCCCTCCTCCAGGGAACTCGGCAGGGCGTCCCATTCCTCCGGGGCCTCCGCAGGGGCTTCCACTCCTCCGGGGCCTCCGCCGAGGCTTCCCCCATCTCAGGGAAACTCGGCGGGGCTTCCCCCTCCTCCAGTGACTTCGCCGGGGCTTGTCCCTTCCCCGGTAAACTCGGCGGGGCTTCCTCCTGCACCAGGGCCTCCGCTGGGGCTTCCCTCTTCTCCGGGGACTCCGCCGGGGCTTCCCCCCCAAGGGAAACTCAGCAGGGCTTCCCCCTCCTCAGGGGTCACAGTCCAGGGCTTCCCCCTCCCACGGGGAACTCGGCAGGGCTTTCCCCTCCTCAGGGACTCCGCCGGGGCTTCCCCATCCTCCGGGGACTGCGCCGGGGCTTCCCCAAACTCCAGGGACTTCGCCGGGGCTTCCCCCTCCTCCGGGGAACTAGGCGGGGCTTCCCCCTCCTCCAGGGACTCCGCCAAGGCTTCCCCCCCAACCGGGGCTTGACCCTCCTCCGGGGCATCCGCCGTGGCTGCTTCCTTATCCTCCAGGGACACCGCCGGGGATTCCCACTCCACCGGAGAACTCAGGGGCTTTCCCCTCCTCCGGGGAACTCTACGGGGCTTCCCCCTCCTCCGGGACCACCGCTGGGGCTTCCCCTTCCACCAGGGACTCCGCCGTGGGTATCCCCTCCTCCGGGGTATTCGGCGGGGCTTCCCCCTCCTCAGGGGCCTCCGCCAGGGCTTCCCCCTCCACCGGGGCTTGACCCTCCTCCGGGGCCTCCGCCGGGGCTTTCCTCTCCTCCGGGGACACCGCGGGGGCTTCCCCCCCTGGGGTACTCGGCGGGGCTTCCCCCTCCACCGGGCCTCCGCCGAGGCATCCCCCTCCTCCGGGGAACTCGGTGGGGCTTCCCCCTCCTCTGGGGCCTCCGCGGGGGATTCCTTATCCTCCGGGGCCTCCGCCGGGGCTTCCCTCTTCTTCCGTTACTCCGCCGGGGTTCTCACCTCTTCCGAAGAACTCGGCGGGGCTTTCCCCTCCTCCAGGGACTCCGCCGGGGCTTCCCCCTCCTCCAGGGAACTCGGCGGGACATCCCCCCCTCCAGGATCTCCGCTGGGGCTTCCCCTTCCTCCGGGGCCACCGCCGGGGCTTACCCCTCCATCAGGGACTCTACCGGGGTACCCCCTCCTCCGAGGCCTCCGCTGGGGCTTCCCCCTCCTCCGGGGAACTCAGGGGCTTCCCCCTCCACCGGGAAACTCGGCGGGGCTTCCCCCTCCTCCGGGGCCTCCGCCGGGGCTTCCCACTCCTCCGGAGCATCCGCCGTGGCTGCTTTCCCCTCTACTAGAGACTCCGCCGGGCCTTCCCCCTCCTCCGGGGAATACGGCGGGGCTTCCCCCTCCTCCGGGGAACTCGGCGGGGCTTGCCCCTCCTCAGGGGCCTCTGTCGGGGCTTCCCCCTCCTCCAGGGCAGCCGTTGGGCTTCCCCCACCTTTCGGGGACTCCGCCGGGGATTCCCCCTCCACCGGGGAACTCTGCGGGGCTTCCCTCTCCTCCGGGGCCACCGCTGGGGCTTCCCTCTCCACCAGGGACTCCGCCTGGGCATCCCCCGCCTCCGGGAAACTCGGTGGGGCTTCCCCCATTCCATAGACTTCGCCGGGGCTTCCCCTTCCTCCGGGGCCTCCGCCGGGGCTTCCCCCTCCACCGAGGTCTCCGCCAAGGCTTCCCCCTCCACCGGGGCCTCCGACGGGGCTTTCCCCTCCTCCGGGGAACTCGGTGGAGCTTTCCCCTCCTCCAGGGACTCCGCCTGGGCTTCCTCTTCCTCCGGGCCATCCGCAGGGGGCTTTCCCCACCTCCGGGGCCTCCACATGGGCTTCCCCCTCCTCCGGGGCCTCCGCCGTGGCTTCCCCCTCCACCGGGGAACTCGGCGAGGCTTCCCCCTCCTCCGAGGCCTCCACCGGGGCTTCCCCCTCCTCCGAGGAACTCGGCGGGGCTTCCCCTCCCTCCAGGGACTCCGCCGGGGTTTCCTCCTCCTCCGGGGCCTCCGCAGGGGCTTCCCACACCTACGGAGCATCCACCGGGGCTTCCCCCTCCTCCAGAGATTCCACCGGTGCTTCCCCATCCTCCGGGGCCTCCGCCGGGGCTTCCCCCTCCTCCAGGGGCTCCGACGGGGCTTCCTCTTCCACCGGGGAACTCGGCGGGGCTTCCCCCTCCTCCAGAGACTCCGCCCTGGGCTTCCCCCTTCCCCGGGGAACTCAGGGGCTTCACCCTCCTCCATGGACTCCGCCGGGTCATTCTTATCCTCCGGGAAACTAGGCGGGGCTTCCCCCTCCACCGAGGAACTCGGCGAGGCTTCTCTCTCCTCCAGTGACTTCGCCGGGGCTTCCCACTCATCCGGGGCCTCCGTGAGGGCTTCCCACTCCTCCGGGGTTTTCTTTGGAGCTGCCCCATCCTCCGGGAAACAAGGCGGGGCTTCCCCCTCCACCGGGGCCTCCGCCGGGGCTTCCCCCAACTTGGCGGGGCTTCCCCCTCCTCCAGGGACTCCGCCGGGACTTCCCCCTCCTCCGGGGAACTGGGCGGAGCTTCCCCCTCCTCCGTGGCCTCCGCTGGGTCTTCCCCCATCTCCGAGGCCTCCGCCGGGGCATACCTCTCCTCCAGGGACTCCACCAGGGCTTCCCCCTCCTCCGGGGTATCCGCCAAGGCTTCCCCCTCCTCCGGGGCCTCCGCCGTGCCTTCCCCCTCCTCCGGGAAACTCGGCGGAGCTTTCCCCTCCTCCAGGGACTTCGCCGGGACTTCTCCCTCCTCCGGGGAACTGGGCGGGGCTTCCCCCACCTCCGGGGCCTCCGCCGGGTCTTCCTCCAACTCGGCGGATTAGTCCCCTTCTTCAGGGACTCAGTCGGGACTTCCCCCTCCTCCGGGGAACTGGGCGGGGCTTCCCCCTTTCGGGGCCTCCGCCGGGGGTTCCCCCTTCTCCAGGGATTCCGCCGGGGCCTCTCCCTCCTCCGGCGATCTCGGCGGGACTTCCCCCTCTCTCCGGGGCCTCCGCAGGGGCTTCCCCCTCCTTCGGGGAACTCGGCGGGGCTTCCCATTACTCCTTTGGGGCCTCCGCCGGGGCTTCCCAATCCTCTGGGGCAGCCGCTGGGGTTTCCCCCTCCTCCGGGGCCTCCGCCAGGGCTTCCCCCCCCTCCGGGGAACTCGGCGGCACTTCCCCCTCCTCCGAGGCCTCCGCCGGGGCTTTCCTCTCCTCCGGGGCCTCCGCAGGGGCATCCCCCTCCTCCGGGGAATCCGCCGGGACATCCCCCTCTTCCGGGAAACTGGGCGGGGCTGCCCCCTCCTCCGGGGCCTCCGCCGGGGCTTCCCCCAACTCGGCGGGGCTTTCCCCTCCTCCAGGGACTCCGCAGGGACTTCACCCTCCTCCGGAGAACTGGGCGGGGCTTCCCCCTCCTCCGGGGCCTCCGCCGGGACTTCCCCCATCTCCGGGGCCTCCGCCGGGGCTTCCCTCTCCTCCAGGGACTCCACCGGGGCTACCCCCTCCTCCGAGGTCTCCGCCAAGGCTTCCCCCTCCACCGGGGCCTCCGCCGGGGCTTTCCCCTCCTCCGGGGAACTCGGTGGAGCTTTCCCCTCCTCCAGGGACTCCGCCTGGGCTTCCTCTTCCTCCGGGCCATCCGCAGGGGGCTTTCCCCACCTCCGGGGCCTCCACATGGGCTTCCCCCTCCTCCGGGGCCTCCGCCGTGGCTTCCCCCTCCACCGGGGAACTCGGCGAGGCTTCCCCCTCCTCCGAGGCCTCCACCGGGGCTTCCCCCTCCTCCGAGGAACTCGGCGGGGCTTCCCCTCCCTCTAGGGACTTCGCCGGGGTTTCCGAGGCCTCCGGGGCCTCCGCAGGGGCTTCCCACACCTACGGAGCATCCACCGGGGCTTCCCCCTCCTCCAGAGATTCCACCGGTGCTTCCCCAACCTCCGGGGCCTCCGCCGGGGCTTCCCCCTCCTCCAGGGGCCCCGACGGGGCTTCCTCTTCCACCGGGGAACTCGGCGGGGCTTCCCCCTCCTCCAGAGACTCCGCCCTGGGCTTCCCCCTTCCCCGGGGAACTCAGGGGCTTCACCCTCCTCCATGGACTCCGCCGGGTCATTCTTATCCTCCGGGAAACTAGGCGGGGCTTCCCCCTCCACCAAAGAACTCGGCGGGGCTTCCCCCTCCACCGGGGCCTCCGCCGGGGCTTCCCCCAACTTGGCGGGGCTTCCCCCTCCTTCAGGGACTCCGCCGGGACTTCCCCCTCCTCCGGGGAACTGGGCGGAGCTTCCCCCTCCTCCGTGGCCTCCGCTGGGTCTTCCCCCATCTCCGAGGCCTCCGCCGGGGCATCCCTCTCCTCCAGGGACTCCACCAAGGCTTCCCCCTCCTCCGGGGTAACCGCCAAGGCTTCCCCCTCCTCCGGGGCCTCCGCCGTGCCTTCCTCCTCCTCCGGGAAACGCGGCGGAGCTTTCCCCTCCTCCAGGGACTCCGCCGGGGCTTCCCCCTCCTCCGGGGAACTCGGCGGGGCTTCTTCCACCTCCGGGGCCTCCACAGGGGCTTCCCCCTCCTCCGGGGATCTCGGCGGGGTTCCCCCTTCTCCGGGGCCTCCGCCGGTGCATCCCCCTTCTCCTGGGCCTCCGCCGGGGCTTCTTCCTCCTCCAGGGGCTCCGCCGGGGCTTCCCATTTCACCGAGGAACTCGGCGGGTCTTCCCCCTCCTCCAGGGACTCCGCACTGGGCCTCCCCCTTCCCCGGGGAACTCAGGGGCTTCCGCCTCCTCCAGGGACAACACTGGGTCTTCCCCATCCTCCGGGAAACTTGGCGGGGCTACCCTCTCCACCGAGGAACTCGGCGGGGCTTCCACCTCCTCCGGGGCCTCCGCCGGGACTTCCCCCTCCACCGGGGAACTCGGCGGGGCTTCCCATTACTCCTCTGGGGCAGCCGCTGGGGTTTCCCCCTCCTCCGGGGCCTCTGCAAGGGCTTCCCCCCCCCCCGGGGAACTCGGCGGGGCTTCCCCCTCCTCCAGGGACTCCGCAGGGACTTCCCCCTCCTCCAGGGACTCCGCAGGGACTTCCCTCTCCTCCGGAGAACTGGGCGGGGCTTCCCCTGCCTCCGGGGCCTCCACAGGGACTTCCCCCATCTCCGGGGCCTCCGCAGGGACTTCCCTCTCCTCCAGGGACTCCACCGGGGCTTCCCCCTCCTCCGGGGTCACCGCCAAGGCTTCCCCCTCCTCCGAGGCCTCCACCGGGGCTTCCCCCTCCTCCGAGGAACTCGGCGGGGCTTCCCCTCCCTCTAGGGACTTCGCCGGGGTTTCATCCTCCTCCGGGGCCTCCGCAGGGGCTTCCCACACCTACGGAGCATCCACCGGGGCTTCCCCCTCCTCCAGAGATTCCACCGGTGCTTCCCCATCCTCCGGGGCCTCCGCCGGGGCTTCCCCCTCCTCCAGGGGCCCCGACGGGGCTTCCTCTTCCACCGGGGAACTCGGTGGAGCTTTCCCCTCCTCCAGGGACTCCGCCTGGGCTTCCCCTTCCTCCGGGCCATCCGCCGGGGCTTCCCCCACCTCCGGGGCCTCCACAGGGGCTTCCCCCTCCTCCAGGGCCTCCGCCGGGGCTTTCCCCTATTCCGGGGAACTCGGTGGAGCTTTCCCCTCCTCCAGGGGCTCCGCCGGGGCCTCCCATTTCACCGAGGAACTCGGCGGGTCTTCCCCCTCCTCCAGGGACTCCGCACTGGGCCTCCCCCTTCCCCGGGGAACTCAGGGGCTTCCGCCTCCTCCAGGGACAACACCGGGTCTTCCCCATCCTCCGGAAAACTAGGCGGGGCTACCCTCTCCACCGAGGAACTCGGTGGGGCTTCCCCCTTCTCCGGGGCCTCCGCAGGGGCTTCCCCTTCCTCCAGGGACTCCGCCGCTTCCCCCTCCTACGGGGAAATCAGGAGCTTTCCCCTTCTACAGGGACTCCGCCGGGGCTTCCCCCTCCTCAGGGGAACCCGGCGGGGATTCCCCCTCCTCCAGGGCCTCCGCCGGGGCTTCCTACTCTACCAGGGACTCCGCCGCTTCCCCCTCCTCCGGGGAGCTCAGGGGCTTCCCCCTGCTACAGAGAATTCCGCCGGGTCTTCCCCCTCCTCCGGGGATCTCGGTGGGGCTTCTCCTCCTCCAAAAACTCGGCGGGGCTTCCCCCTCCTCCGGGGAACTCGGCGGGGCTTCCCCCTCCTCCAGGGACTCCGCCGGGACTTCCCCCTCCTTCGGGGAACTGAGCGGGGCTTCCCCCTCCCCCGGGGCCTTCGCCGGGGCTTCCCCCTTTTCCGGAGCTTCCGCTGGGGCTTCCCCTCCTCCGGGGACTCCACCGGGGCTTTCCCCTCCTCCGGGGCCTCCGCCAAGGCTTCCTCCTCCTCCGGGGCCTCCGCCGGGGCTTCTTTCTCCTCCGGGGAACTCAGGGGCTTTCCCCTTCTCCGGGGAACTGGGCGGGGCTTCTTCCTTCTCCGAGGTCTCCGCCGAGGGTTCCTTCTCCTCCGGGGCCTCCGCCTGGCCTCCCCGCTCCTTCGGGGCACTCGGTTGGGCTTCCCCCTCCCCCGGGGAACTCGGCGGGGCTTCCCTTTCCTCCGGGAAACTCGGCGGGTCTTCCCCCTCCTCCAGGGCCTCCGCCGGGGCATCCCCCTTCTCCGCGGCCTCCGCCGGGGCTTCCCCTTCCCCCGGGGAACTCGGCGGGGCTTCCCTCTCCTCCGGGGATCTCGGCGTTGCTTCCCACTCCACCAGGGACTCCGCTGCTTCCCCCTCCTCCGGGGAACTCTGGGGCTTTCCCTTCACTCAGAGAACTCCGCCGGGGCTTCTTCCTCCTCCGGGGAACTCGGCGGGGCTTCCCCCTCCTTTGGGGAACTCGGCGGGGCTTCATCCTCCTCCGGAGAACTCAGCGGGGCTTCCCCCTCCTCCAGGGACTCCGCCAGGACTTCCCTCTTCTCCGGGGATCTCGGCGGGGCTTCATCCTCCTCCAGGGACTCCGCCGCTTCCCCCTCCTACGGGGAACTCAGGGGCTTCCCTCTCCTACAGGGACTCCACCGGGGCTTCCCCCTTCCCCGGGGAACTCAGGGGCTTTCCCCTCTACCAGGGACTCCGCCGGGGCTTCCTACTCTACCAGGGACTCCCCTACTTCCCCCTCCTCCGGGGAACTCAGGGGCTTCCCCCTGCAACAGAGAACTCCGCCGGGTCTTCCCTCTCTTCCGGGGAACTCGGCAGGGCTTCCCCCTCCACCAGGGTCTCCGCCGGGGCTTCCCCCTCCTCCGGGGCATCCGCCAGGGCTTCCCCCACCACCGGGGAACTCAGCGGGACTTCCCCCTCCTCCGGGGAACTCGGCGGGGCTTCCCCCTCCTCCAGGACATCCGCCAGGGCTTCCACCACCTCCGGGGAACTCGGCGGGACTTCCCCCAACTTCGGGGAACTCGGCGGGGCTTCCCCCTCCTCCAGGGACTCCGCCGGGACTTCCCTCTTCTCCGGGGATCTCGGCGGGGCTTTCTTCTCCTCCGGGGGACTCGGCGTGGCTTCCCCCTCCTCCGGGAAACTCGGTGGGGCTTACTCCTCTTCCGGGGCCTCCGCAGGGGCTTCCCCTTCCTCCAGGGACTTCGCCGCTTCCCCCTCCTACGGGGAAATCAGGGGCTTCCCCCTTTTACAGGGACTCCGCCGGGGCTTCCCCCTCCTCAGGGGAACCCGGCGGGGATTCCCCCTCCTCCGGGGCCTCCGCCGGGGCTTCCTACTCTACCAGGGCCTCCGCCGCTTCCCCCTCCTCCGGGGGAACTCAGGGGCTTCCCCCTGCTACAGAGAACTCCGCCGGGTCTTCCCCCTCCTTCGGGGATCTCGGTGGGGCTTCTCCTTCTCCGAGGAACTCGGCGGGGCTTCCCCCTCCTCCGGGGAACTCGGCGGGGCTTCCCCCTCCTCCGGGGCCTCCGCCGGGGCTTCCCCCACCTCCGGGGATCTTGGCGTGGCTTCCCCCTCCTCCGGGAAACTCGGCGGGGCTTCCCCCTCCTCCAGGGACTCCGCCGGGGCTTCCCCTTCTCCGGGGCCTTCGCCGGAACTTCCCACTCCTCCAGGGAATCCGCTGGGTTTCCCCCTCCTCCGAGGCCTCCGCCGGGGCACCTCTCTCCTCCAGGAAATCCGCCTTGGGCATCCACCTTCACCGGGGAACTCAGGGGATTCCCCCTCCTCCAGGGAATCCGCCGGGGCTTTCCTATCCTCCGGGAAACTAGGCGGGGCTTCCCCCTCTACCGAGGAACTCGGCGGGGCTTCCCCCTCCTCCGGGGCCACTGCCGGGGCTACCCCCAACTCGACGGGGCTTCCCCCTGCTACGGGGCTTCCGCCGGTGCTTCTCCCTTCTCCGGGGCCTTCGCCGGGGCTTTCTCCAACTCGGCGGGGCCTCCCTCTCCTCCAGGGACTCCGCCAGGACTTCCCCCTTCTCCGGGGAACTGGGCGGGGCTTCTCCCTTCTCCGGGGCCTCCGCCGGGGCTTCCCCCTCCTCCGGGGCCTCCGCCTGGCCTCCCCGCTCCTCCGGGGAACTCGGTCGGGCTTCCCCCTCCCCCGGGGAACTCGGTGGGGCTTCCCTTTCCTCCGGGGAACTCGGCGGGTCTTCCCCCTCCACCGGGGGACTCAGGGGCTTCCCCCTCCTCCGGGGCCTCCGCCGGGGCCTCCCCCTTCTCCGGGGGACTCGGCGGGGCTGCTTCCTTCTCCGGGGCCTCCGCCGGGGGTTCCCCCTCCTCCGGGGCCTCCGCCTGGCCTCCCCGCTCCTCCGGGGAATTCGGTCGGGCTTCCCCCTTCACCGGGGAACTCGGTGGGGCTTCCCTTTCCTCCGGGGAACTCGGCGGGTCTTCCCCCTCCACCGGGGGATTTAGGGGCTTCCTCTCCTCCGGGGCCTCCGCCGGGGCTTCCCCCTTCTCCGGGGCCTCCGCCGGGGCTTCCCCCTCCTCCGGGGAACTCAGGGGCTTCCCGCTCCTGCAGGGACTCCGCCGGGGCTTCTTCCTACTCCGGGGGACTCGGCGGGGCTTCCCCCTCCGCCAGGGACGCCGCCGGGGCTTCCCCCTCCTCCAGGGACTCCGCCGCTTCCCCCTCCTCCGGGGAACTCGGCGGGGCTTCCCCCTCCTTTCGGGACCCTGCCGGGGCTTTCCCTCCTCCGGGGCCTCCGCCGGGGCTTCCCCCTCCTCCGGGGAACTCGGCGGGACTTCCCCCTCCTCCGGGGCCTCCGCCGGGGCCTTCCCCTCCTCCGGGAAACTCGGCGTGGCTTCCCCCCCTCCGGGGACTCCGCTGGGGCTTCCCCCTCCTCCGGGGCACTCAGGGGCTTCCCGCTCCTGCAGGGACTCCGCCGGGGCTTCTTCCTCCTCCGGGGAACTAGGCGGGGCTTCCCCCTTCTCCGAGGCCTCCACCGGGGCTTCCCCCACCTCCGAGGAATTTGGCGGGGCTTCCCCCTCCTCCGGGGCCTCCGCCGGGGCTTCCCCGTTCTCCGGGGGACAGGGCACGTTACAAGGGGGACAGGCGCACGGAGGCACGGCGGTGCTCGTGCGGTCCACTGCGCGACACGAGGAGATTCCACTCCCGCCTCTCTCACTTCTCGAGGCAACAGGCGTGCTGCTGCACACCGCGTCCGGGCCCTTGCGCGTCTTTGCGGCGTACTCGGCACCAAACACCGCCCTCCTGCCAGACGACGTTGAGGCTCTCCTCGACTCGCCAAAGGCGACGCAGATTGCGGGGGACCTGAACGCCAAGCACGGTGCTTGGAACAGCCCGACAAGCAACGCCAAGGGCAAGCGCCTACATGCGCACTCGCTACGTGCTGACTTCACGGTCTCCGGCCCCCTCGAACCGACTCGCGTCCCCGCCATCCGCCGACACCGGCCGGCAGTTCTAGACATTGCACTGTCAAAGAACATGACACAGTCGCTGGAGCTCGAGACGCTGACAGCCTTGTCGTCCGACCACAGCCCTGTCATGCTGACGGTCGGCGACGAGCTGGACACGACCAGGCCCCCTCCCCGGCGCTGCTGGAAGAGGGCAAACTGGGAGCGTTTCCGTGAGGAACTATCCTGGCGTCTGGCGCGCTGCCCGATTGACTCCCCCGCGGATCTCGACCTAGCTGTTCACCAGCTCACGACAGAGATCCACGAATCAATCGAGGCTACTGTGCCTCTCGCAAAGCAGACTCGGATATCCATCTTTTACCTGCCTAAGAGCATCCAGCTAGCGATAGCCGACAAGAACCGGACGCGCCAGGCATGGAATCGACACCGCACCGCAGACCTGAAGCTCTCTTGGAAAGGGAAGCAGCGAGCGATCAGGCGACATGATCAGGCGACATGATCAGGCGACACTGGGAAGAAGCTGTAGGTCGGCTCCGGTTCGACGACAACTCGGTATGGCGGATGACGCGAAAGCTTCTAAACAAAGCCACTCCAAATCCGCCTATCCAGGGTAAAACTCATCTCGCCTGCAGCCAGAGGGACAAAGTCGAGGTCTTGGCCGAGTCTCTCGAGGCGCAATTTGAGCCAAACCCCCCGAGTCGAATCACACCGGAAGTCGAGGCAGAGGTTGCCCAGCACTTCGCAGCGCACCCCGCCGCCCTGCACGCAGCCGAGGCTGTTCCAACCACGTCCTCGTAGGTGCTGTTCTACCATCGCAACCTCCCCAACTGCAAAGCGCCCGGGGAAGATGGTGTTACCAACGTTGTGATGAAAGAACTCCCGTCATCCGCAGGCGACAGACTGCTCGCTATCTTTAACGCCAGTCTTCGCTTGCAGCACTTCCCGAGGCCGTGAAAGGAGGCCAAGGTGATCGTTTTCCCCAAACCTGGGAAATCTCTCAAGGACCCAGCGAACTACCGCCCAATCAGCCTACTGAGCGGGCTTAGTAAGCTACTCGAGAGGGTCATGCTAACTCGGCTCACGGGCCATTGTCAGAACAAGGAACTGCTCATCAACCAGCAGTTTGGCTTCAGACCAGCGCACTCAACCAACCACCAGCTGCTGCGCGTAGTCAACCACATCGCTCACAGACTCAACTGGAAAAAACACACTGGCGTCGTCTTTTTAGACGTCGCCAAGGCGTTTGACCGGGTGTGGCATACCGGGTTACTGCATAAGATGATCAAGATGAAGTTTCCGAACTATCTCGTGAATCTGGTGGCGAATTACCTCAACGGGAGGTCTTTCCATGTCACCTCGGGAGGGGAGAGCTCCTCCTCCCGCCCGATTGCAGCCGGCGTGCCGCAAGGGAGTCTGATTGGCCCTTTTCTGATTCAACGTGTTCACCAACGACATCCCGGTGGACTTGCCCAAGACCGAGCTGGCACTGTACGTGGACGACGCGGCCATTCTGGTCCAGTCGCGCTGCGTGCGGCTTGTCGAGAAAAACCTGCAGTCGTCGCTCGACCGACTGGCAGCATGGTATGAAGATTGGCGCATCGCACTCAACACCTTGAAAACCACTGCTACCCTGTTTACCAGGTGCAGAAGAACAAAAGCCGCCCCTCCGAGTATCACACTTCAAGGGCACCCGATCACTTGGCCCGACTCCAGAAAGTACCTAGGCGTCGTCCTGGATGCGAAGCTGAGTTGGAAGCCCCACGTGGACACAACCAGGAACCGGGCAACCGGAAAAATCGCATCGGTGATGCCCCTCTTCAAATCGAAGGCGATGTCCATCGCGGCGAAGAGGAAGCTATTCGTTGCCGTGATCAGGCCGACGATCGCGTACGCGTCACCGGTTTGATGCTCGTGCAAGTTCAGTCTCTTCGAGAGGCTGCAACGTGTGCAGAACAGAGCACTCCGCGCTGTTGCCGGCCTTCCGCAATTCGCTCGCACAACAGACATGCACCGAGAGCTCGGAATCGAAACCCTGGAGGACTTCCTGAACCGGCTAAATGTAGACTTCTTTGACGGAATCGCTTCCCACAAGAACCCACTGATAGCCGGCCAGGCGGCCTACGTCACAATGCATCACGACAAGTTCCCGAGGCCCCACGCTAGCCTGCCCCTGTAGCGTCGCCAGCTTGCTGGTTCCAAGAAAAACCAACCCCCACATAAACATTTCACCCCGCCAAGCAAAGAACAGCGCTTAACGCGGAAAATCTTTCACCACCATCGGCTAGGTGCCCGAGATTTCATCTCGGCCACCAACACCGACAATAAGACGAGACCGAGGGGCGAAGCTCAGTGCGGGGCTAACCTTTGTCGCTGGAGTGCCTCGTGGGACCTCGAGTCGTCTGCGCTGTCCGTTGCCGTTCTGCGCCCCGGGTACGGCCGACCCCAAGGACGGTTGTAGCGGTTGCTGCTGGTGGCGTGCCTGGGAGCGACGCAGATACTCGCATCCGCGGTAGCTCGCCGGGTGATCGCCTCCGCAGTTGGCGCACTTGGCCTTGGTGGTCTTGGGGACTGTGCAGGTGTTTGACGGGTGCTCGCCGCCGCAGCTTACGCATCGGGCCTGTCGCTGGCAGAACTCGGAGACGTGGCCGACATGCTGACATCTGAAGCACATCGGAGCTTGCTGCGTTGAGTCGCGAGGCGCCTCCAAGGTCACTACGCAGTTCTGCAGGCGCACGAGTCCGGTCAGGTCGACCGGCTTTGTGCCGGGCTCGCGGGCAGAGAGAGCGACAGCGAACAGCGGCAGCTTCTCGCCGATGACCTAGCGGCCTTCGGCGTCTCGGGTGGCGGTGACGTGCCGGTGAAGCTGCGTCACGGAGCGCGTGGGGATGCCGTGCCACTGTAGTTCCTCACGGATTTCCTCTGGTTCTGCGTTGGCTGGCAGGCCGCGCAACACGAAGCGCTGAGTCTTTGGGCGCGCCTCGGAAAACGTGTAATATTGGTGCCCGTCGGCTTCCAGCGCGGTAGTCGGCGATTTCCTCCAGCTGTATGCGGGAGAACTCGCGGCGCGGCGTGACTACAAAATTTTTGGTGATCTGCGAAATGTATGTCGCTAGTGCCTTGTGCGTGTCGAAGTTAGCGACGCACACGGGAGGAATTTTGTAAATCTTCGTGGTTGCCGGCTCCTCGGCTGTCGTCTCATCGGTCATAGCGGCTTTTGCGGCCGTCTCGGTGTTGTCAGCTGGGGCAATAGGAGTGAACCGGTTGGCCGTGGATGTCGGAACGGCGGTTGCTATGTGTTTTGGTGTCCGGCGTTCTTCGTCGGAGCTGCCCGATCTCGGCCCGCGCTTGTTGGTGGCGACCTGGAAGTCCATTTCGTCTATATCATCACCACTGCTTTCGGATTGTGAAACGGGCTGGAATCCGCGGATTGGCGCGTTCACTGCTACAATCTTTCCGTTTCGGCGACCAAAACGGCGCTCGGGGAGGGGTGGGGTATTCTATCGAAGTAGGTCGAGCGGTCGTCGACCCCGTGGCGGCCATTGCGTGATTTGGAACTGCGCGCTGCTTTTGTGGCACAAATCTATTGTCTCAAACACTATTTATCACTCGCGTCTCACTGTTCAATGCTCGTGCCGAGGTACTCGAGTTCTTTAGCACACGTCACAAATTGGCGAATAGCTAGATTCAGACGCTGCAAGGCAGGCGTGCTAGGCACTCATGTTCATTTAATCACTAGTCACTGGTCATCACACAATGCTAGAGACACACGAGAGTGGCACTCACGGTCTGACGAAAATCACGACCACATGCGCACGCGGAACACGCTGACACACGGTATGTGAGATCACAGTCGGCACTTGTCTGAATAGATTGTTTGTTTTAGTCAGAAAACAGAAAACACGATCACAAGAGCGGAGCTCTTGTGGCAAACTCTGCAGCAGCTTGGATGTTAGCTGTTAGAGTGACGACAGCTTTGTCCACTTCCTCTGTGGTGGTTATTGTTGAGAGGTCCGTGTGGTCCGTGAGGTAGTCCTGGAACTTGTTCCAATCAGCCTTTTTGATGTTGAGTATCTCCTTTGGTGGGGAAAACACTACTTCGTCACCATAGTCAATAAGGACAGGATTGTGATCAGAGGAGAGGGCGTAGAGAGTTTCCAAGACGACGGAGTGTTTGTTGTTTACTAATAGGGCAATGTCCAGTACATCCCCTTTGAGGAGCTTGCTCCGAGTGGAGAAATGCGTGGGCTCCACCGGTCCCGCCACAGAATAATTGCTGGCCCTGGAGTGGGCGAGAAGAGACCGACCTTTGGCGTTGGTCGCCCTGGATTTCCAGCAAGGATGTTTGGAATTCAGATCACCGGCTATAATAAGTGGTGATTTTGTTTGGCGAAAGATGGCATCGATATCAGCCTCTATTAATTTATTTGTTGGTGGAAGGTAGGCAGAGACTAACCTGAGGGGACCGGATTTTGTTGTAATATCCACTCCCACTGCCTCCAAGTTTTGTAGGGAGGAAGAACTAGCTGGGTATGAGCAACGGTGGTCCTGACTGCGATGGCCACGCCTCCGGCTGGCTTTACGCAGTTGGCCCTGTCCGACCTGTACAGGGAGAAGTTTGGAAGACGCGGTGAACGCGCTGCAGTCAGGTGCGTTTCCTGTATGAGGCAGACTGTGGCAGCCGTTTGGTCGAGGAGGTGGGTGAGTTCTATGGTCCTGTTGGACAGGCCTTTGGCATTCCATGAGATGAATGTAGTAGAGGAACTATCCATTCAGGGACGGTGAAAAAATGGATAATAGCTGCACAACGCCAGCAAGTATTTGGTTTAGTAGGGGGTGGAGATTCAGGCCGATGATGAACTCAGCTGCCTTCTTAGCTAGGTTGAACCAGTAGCTGAATGGTTGGTCGGTGTCTCCTGAGTTGGAGAAGGAGGTGCCCGTGACCTCAGTTTGGGGTACAGGAGTGAGGTTGGCCCGTGAAGCCTGAGTGATGGAGGATTGTGAAGAAGTGTTGGAAGTGTTAGAAATGGTGGGAGTGACGTGGGAAGTGTGGAGTGTTTTTCCTTTGCCTGGCAGCTTTTCTCTTGTACTTCTTGGAGCTTCGGTGTTACTTCAGGTGCTTCTGGGGTTCTTCCTGTAGTCTTTTTCTTGTTCTTCGGTGTAGCTGCAGCTTTGGAATAGGAATGTGGTTGAGCCTGTTTGTTGTGTGGAGCGGATGGTTTTTGGTTGTCTGTGTTAAGCCAGGATGTGGAGGGCTGCTGGTCGTCTGGGGTGACAGCAGTGGGGTTAGTTAGAGGATCGCTGTGCGTGACAGTAGGAGAAGTGGATTGCGGTGTGGTGGGGGCAGTGGGAGAGTGAGGTTGGGCGTTTGACTGCGTGGTTGCAGCATTTCTATTCATCCTCTCGGCAATTCGGACGTGGTACGCGCATCCCCTGAAACTGGCGAGGTGCGGGCCACCGCAGTTAGCACAAACAGGAGGTTTCCCTCGGTTAGGACATACCTTAGCGTCGTGAGGACCGGCGCACCGCACACATTTGGTGCGTTGGTGGCAGAAGGAGGAGGTGTGCCCTACCAATTGGCAGTTAAAGCACATTAGTATAATTTTTGCGGCCCGAGGAGCTTCAATCACGACCGAGCAGTGCATTATGAATTTTAGCGTCTCCAGATCTTTTAGAGGCTGGCCAGGGATGGAGGTGGTAGTGGCAACAAATAGCGGCCAAGGGGTGACTATTTTGACCGCTTCTCCATCCTGGTCCTCGTGAGTGGTGCGTCCCAGTTGGGTGACGTTCTTTACATGGAAACCCTGGGCAATGAGATCATTGGTTATTTCCACAGGGCTGGTGTTACATGGAAGGCCACGGATCACAAACCTTTGTGGTTTTCGCTCAAACTCAGGGAAGGTATAATGTTCTAGTTTTTGTTCGACCAGGACCCTTCTGCAGTTGTCGTAATCTGTCTTGTCTTTGAACGTGACTTTCAGGTAATCGTGTCGTGGCTGGGCGTTAAACTCCTGCTGGCAGATGTCGTCCAGGATGCATATTAGTTGTCCATGAGTGTTGAGATATTTTATTATTAGTGAAAGGATGCTGCTTTTGATGGGGTTGGGAGCCTGTTTGGATGTACCGTTGGTATTTGTGGTCTTATCAGAGGGATTTGTGGTTTGTGAAGTGGTGGGGTGGAAGAGGGAGCAGGATTGGTGCCAAGAATAGCAAAGAGGTTGTCGGTAGTTACTGGGCCTGGAGTTGGGGAGCTGGCCTTCTTTCTCTTTACTCTGGTTTTGCGACGAGGCGAAACAGTGACAAATTTGTCGTCAGTGTTGGTTTTGGACATTTGAGTTCCCTGACTGGTCTGACTGTCGTATTCATAGTCAGAGTCGTGGCTGCCGGTATTTGTATCCGAGGAGGAGGAGGTCGAGGCAGCCTGTCTCTTATTAGAGGGCTGAGAGAGGTCCATGTCCTCGCCAGCTGACTGGCTGGACATTTTCGGGTTTATGTGCATTTAGGCACTACAGGGGGGGGGGGGGGGGGGGAGGACCAACTGATCGGCTCAACGGGGCTGGCCGTCAGAGCGGCTAATCTACAAGTCCCGAGGAGACGGCTGAAGGTGCCGAGAATAATGGCCTAGTCGGGGATGTCGACAGGGCGGCTAGGCAGGGCTGGTTAAAGGCACTACAGGGAGGGTGGCCAGGTGGGCAGCTCTATTGAGCTGGCCGACAGAACGGCTTGGCTGCAAGAGTCCCGAGGGGTCTGCTGTAGGCGCCGAAAGGACGGGAGAGTCGGGGATGCCTACAGGGTGGCTGGACAGGCTGGTTTGAAGGTACTAGGGGGGGGGGGGGGGCAACTGGGTGGCTCGACAGTGCTGGCCGACAGAACGGCTCAGCTGGATGGGTTTAGACGTTCACTACGCCGACTGTGCAGCGGCAAGTTTGCGCCGGTGGCGACTTTTGCAACCCTGTGTGCCTGCGGAACGGCCAAGGGTGCCTTAGGGGTTCAAGGGTAGTAGGTGACGGCAGAACGTCGAGTCTTTAACCCTACCCGACTTGGCCCGGTGGGTGGGACCTCACTCCACCCACTATCGGCGCCGATGCCGAAAGGTTTGGGTGAAGTGAGTCGCAGACAAGTGCCTGCCGAGTGCCTCCTGTCAGGGTTGATTAAACCAGGCACTCGGGGGACGCGGAGCTAGCACGGGCCGTGCAATGTCTTCCCCTCCGGGTTATCCCAGGTACGGTGGAGTCAGGACTACTTAGCTGACCACCTGGGAGTCCGGGCACGGTGTATCGGCAAAGGGGAAGACTGGCCTAATCGTGTTCGCTAATCCGATTTGGAGTTTATCATCACTTGTATGGGCGCGATTTGTTGGCTACTGGCTGCAGTGAGAGCGAGAGAGCGAGCAAGAGCCTCGACGTCACCGGTGGACCTCAGACCGGGACAGGTTTTTTAATGACTTTGTATGCTCGCCGAGTGACGTATGAGACGGTCACGCGGACGAAACAACACAAGTATTCGAGCTTTTTTATCATGCAATCCACAGGGAAAAATGATTTAATTGGCTCAGAAATAATAAGAAATGATATGAAAAATAATAATTTGATTTCTGATTGTTGGCACTGCCTCGTGCGCAACAAGTAAGAGAGCTCACTACTCGCGAGAGTTTATGAAAGCAAACAAAACAGAAATGTTGTTCTTGCTCAAAAGCACAAAATAAAATGTAAATTACTGCAAAAATGCAATGAAACAATGAATAAATTCGACTCAAAAAGTCAAAAGCAAAATAAGAGTGTACAGAGCTAGAGTAATAAGAAATAGCTAGTGTGGTTTACGTGAAGAGAGCGGAGCTCAGCGAAGCGATGTTACCTCCACGGCAGACAGGTAGCGAGTCAATCCTCTCATCCGAGGTAGGGTCAGGGAGGATGTGATTTTGCCGTGACTTTTTTTGAGTTGCGAAATGTGCGAAACGCTCTCGAATGGACGCCAAGGCGTCCCTGTGAAGCGTCCCGACCCACCAATCGGCGTGCGCGCACCGCGTTTACCGGCGTCCCATTGGTTCGGTCTTCGGGATGCCCGTCGGCGGCGCCGTTCGGCCGGATCGTTTGACGCACGCCGCCGAATACAAATAGCTTGCTGTGGAAAAAGTCGGTTATCCGATTGTCATTTGATCCGCGCGATCGCGGTAGCAGCAGCATCGGCGATCGACAGTGAATTTCGTCCGAAGAAGTAGTGATTTCCCTGCGATCCTTCCATCGACCGCCGGTACCAAGTTGACAACGCGCTGAACTCCGGATCCGGGGACCCCAAGGTCCAATCCGGGCGACACCGCAGTTTTTTTCGCCGCCGGAGTGAAGCAAAAGAAGAGCAGCCAGGGTGGGTTCTAGTTAGGCATAACGCAAGATTACTCTCTGGCTGTCCCATTAGCGAGTTGAAAGCGCGACAGCCCCGTACCTTTGGCCCGGTTCCCACCTCGGTCGGGATACCGGCGGGTGCTGTCGTTGCTGGCCCGGCCTTCAGCCCTCCCTAAGAACTTTTCCACAAGTGCCGTCACGTTCGTGACGCCGGGAGGCTGTTGGTTTGGGAAGCGCTATGGAGCGCCTGAGGACCAGGCCCACCCGTCCTGGCGCACCCCGTCTGTCCGCAGAAGCCGAGACGCAAATCTACGCGGCTAGGAGCTCCCTGACGAAACGGACACCGCCGAAGCAGAAGCCCCTGCCCCAACGCTCGGACTTCATGAAGTCCCGAGACGTGACGACCACAGCCACGAAGCGGAAGCCGTCGGGGTCTCCATCTTCCTTAACCAAGGCGACCCGCACCCGCCACTCTCCACCTGCGACGCAGTCATCGGAGCGCTTGCCGCCGACCACCCGTCGGTCGCCGCCTCCATCCACCAGCCGCCAGAGCCCAGGCAATGCGACTTCCATCGACGAGCAGCAGGCAACTGCTACGGACGACGACCACCAACGTCAACCGTCGGGCACGGCCAGGCCGCCCCCAGCCATCGCTACGAGCAACCGTTTCGAGGCGCTCTCGGACCTTGATGATGACGACAACGATTCCGACAAGGGTGAGTCGACTCCAATTACACGTACCAACAAGCCCGGACCTACACCGCCGCCCATTATCATCCACAGGCTGCCGAGTCTTCTCGAGCTCGCCCGGTCCCTGAAGGGTGTATGCAAGCTCGATTTCGGGGTTTGCCTCTCGCCTTGATACAACCCGATTGCAGGTGAAGGACTCCTCTGACTACAGGGCAGCGACTGCTCTGCTCAGGGAGATGAAAATCGAGTACCACACTTT
This sequence comes from Nemoura dubitans, assembly GCA_921293005.1. Classification (NCBI taxonomy): domain Eukaryota; kingdom Metazoa; phylum Arthropoda; class Insecta; order Plecoptera; family Nemouridae; genus Nemoura; species Nemoura dubitans. The sequence continues at coordinate 22,905,288 of OV121076.1, forward strand.
CATTCTGAAGGAGGACAAGCCTCTGAAACTTGTCATACGAGGCATTGACTCCTCTGTCCCAGAGGAGTTTGTCCAGGAGGCCGTGCTGGAGGAGCATGGCATCAAAGTGGACAAGGTTGCAAGGCTGACCTCGCGCCGCCCAGACACCAGTGGGGCGGGACAGCGCGATCCCCGACCCCTCCCTCTGTTCATTGTATACACCTTGTCAAAGGAAACAGCGGCCGAGATCAGAAAGGTGACCAAGCTGTGCTACAGCCGAGTCTCCGTCGAGAACTATCAGAGCCCCACTGGCCCTGTCCAGTGCTACCGTTGTCAACGGTTTGGCCACACATCAAAGTTCTGTGCATCTAGGCCCCAATGCATGAAATGTGCCAAAAACCACACAACCATCGAATGCAGAAAGGCCAGGGAAACTGCCGACAGGTGCTGTAACTGCAACGGGGACCATGTTGCAAGCTATCGGGGCTGCCCCGCCTACCAATCAGCCCGAGACCGGATGGCAGTCTCCAAGCGAACTGTAACCAAAGCTAACCAACAACCCAGGACTCCTAGGTTCGTCGACGCCCCAGCTCCTCGGGCTAACGCCTGGTTGGCACGCAGGGCGCAGGCTCGCCTGGAGTGTGAAGACCTTCCAGCCTTTCCTCCTAGGAACGTGGAGTCGCCAAGACCTTCGCCGAGACAACGACAACAACCACAGCCGCAGGCCACAGATGCCCCATTTGTTGACATTGCAGGCATGAAGCAGTGGGCGCAGACTCTTCTCGACGCGCTCAACAAGGCAAAGTCAGGCGACAGGCTCAACGTGATCTTGTCACACGCCATGCCCTTGGCCATGGTCAACGCCATGTTCGGCACCCAAAATGGCAGCACATCCAAATAGACGCCCTTCGGCGCTGTCCATTCTGAGCTGGAATGCCAACAGCTTATGCAACAAACGTGAGGAGTTTGCCGAGGTGATCCGTGCCCACCACATCGACGTCGCACTTGTTAACGAGACTTTTCTCAAAGCAGGTTCTAAGTTTAGGCTGGCCAACTTGGAGGTATACCGTCGAGATCGTGTCACTGCGGGCGGCGGCACCGCTATAGTAGTGCGCCGAGACGTCGAACATTACGAAGTTGACTTACCAGCCTTGCTCTCTCTAGAGGCAAATGCAGTTGTGGTGCGGACGGCTGGTGGCCCCCTGCGGTTGGTCGCAGTCTACAAGCCGCCAAAGATTGCCCTGGACACCCGGTACCTTGACACTCTGCTCAGGGACCCTATCCCCACGATCCTTGCAGGTGACTTGAACTGCAAGCACGCTTGTTGGAACTCCCGAGTCAGCAATACTAATGGTCGAGCCCTTTTCACGCAAAGCTGCTCCAAGGGGTACTCAGTGCTCGGACCGGCCGCTCCCACGTATTACTCGACAACCCAGTCCCGCCCAGACGTGCTAGACATCGCCATTACACACAACATCACTCAAAGTGTTTCACTTAGTGTTCTCCAGGAGCTTAGCTCTGACCACAACCCAGTGGTCATCTCTTATGGAGACGAGGTGGTCGAAGTCGAGACAGTACCCAGGCTCGACCTGCGGAAGACAGACTGGGATTGTTTCAGGACGCAGCTTGACGCAGACCTGGGGCCTGTTAATCCTTCTATTGATTCCCCCAGCGACGTAGATACGTGCATAACTCTTTTGACCAACAGCATCATGGACGCGCTGACTCGAAGCTCCCCACAGCCAAGAGTACAGCGCAACACGGAGTACGATCTACCCCAGTACATCGTCAAATCCATCAAGGCGAAAAACAGAGTGCGCAAGCTATGGCAACGGTTTAAACTTACATCTCTTAAAACCTCTCTTAACAGCATGGTCGCGGGGATCAAAGGGATGATCAGCCAGCACGTCAGCAACAGGTGGGCGAAAAAGGTCTCGTCCCTCAAGCTCAAGGATCACTCGCTCTGGTGAATGACCAAACGGTTGCTGAGGATTCCTTCCAAATCTCCCCCACTGCTTGGTGTCAATGGCTTGGCTTACAGCAACAAGGACAAGGCGAACGCCCTGGCAGACACCTTGGAGAGCACCTTCACTCCACACAACGATCCCAGCAACATCGAAAAGATCGAGGAGGTAGAGGGTCTTGTCGTCGACCTCAAGTCTGATCGTACCCCTTGTGATGACTTTTTCCAGACGTTACCTGCTGAACTTCAGGGGGCCAATTCTCGAACAAGGTTTAAGAAGAATTAGTGAGATATAAGGAGATCTAAACCAAATGTCAATTCTCGAACGCTAATTCTCGCTATACCTTGGGTGTAACTTTAAAACCGCTTAAACCAGCTCCGGAGCTGGTCTAAGCAGTTTTAGTGCGTGGTAAATCTGAAGGTCGCTGTACCGTACGCATCGAGTAGAGGTTCTTTGCCATTGCGCTCAAGTTGTAAAATAACGTTTTAATATCATTCAGCGGGTTTCAAGTGTTAGGATATAGTTTATTAGTTGTTATATTATAGTATTTACGTTTTACCTCTTGAGGGCGAGTGTTCAATCGATTAATTCGTGGTAAGTCAACTCTTATGCCTACTCTAACCTAACTTTGCTTTGTTACACCGCATTTTTTATTCAGTATTTTTGCATACTATCATTATTAACAAGATAAATACTTTCTTAGATGGCGGAGGCAGCATTAGCTGTCGGCATATTTGATGACGTACGGATGAATTTCGACCGTGTTCACCTAGAACATTTGACAGATCGGTATCTGCTACAAACAACCAGACTGTCGCGAGGGCTGTTCATCGATATTTTGAATAGGATCGAGCCTCAGCTGACCAGGATGACGTTGAGATCAAACGCTCTGTCACCGGATACCCAACTCCTAGTTGCTTTGGGTTTTTATGCCAGCGGGGGATTTCAGTGGCTATCAGGTAAGTGTAACCTTCCTAGATTATAGCTACCCTCAATCTAGCACCTACCTTGGTAGATACCAACTGCAATCCACAAAATTTTTTGCTTGAAACTTCTCAAATTATACAAGAAATTGTCATTGAATAACAGATGTCACTTTCATCAGACTATTAATGATCTAGGGGTGCATAATTGTACCTACCTACACTTAAATTAATTATTACAACACTTTATTTTTACAGGAATGTGTGGCCAAGTTTCACAGCCAGCTTGCAGTCGCATAGTTGCCGATGTGACGGCTGCTTTGTGCGAGCTAGCGCCAACCGTCATTCGGTTTCCTATGACGGATGACGAGCAGGCCCAGACAAAGATCGCCTTTCAACAAATTGCCGGCTTTCCGAATGTTTTGGGCTGCATCGACGGGACGCACGTCAGCATTCGCCGACCGCCCACCGAGCACCAGGAACAATATGTAAATCGCCATCAGCGATTTAGCATAAACGTCATGGCCGTCTGTGACGCTGGCATGCGGTTCACATATGTGTTCGCCGACTACCCAGGCAGCAACGGCGACGCATATTTTTATGCCCAAAGCGCGTTGGCCCAGATATTTGCCAACGGCACCATAGTGGACGGTTGGCTCGTAGGTATGTAGTAGGTACACTTGCGGAATCATAAACTGCGCCCGTCGTAAAAATATACAAGTCCTTTTCAGGTTCGTTTGAAAATAGTATAGGTAGGCCGGGTACTAAGCACGTGGCTTTGCCATGTGCTTTTGCGGGCCTGGGACAAGTTTGATAAACCCGTTCCGTTATCATTAGCTGCATTGCTCCGTCAAATGAGGATCGGAAATGCTCTTGATTTGGTTCACTGTGGATTTTTGCACGATGTTGGCACATTTTTACTAGTCTAAAATGCGTAATTTTAAAGCTATAATAAAAAACAAAAAACTATCTAGATCTTGTCTTCACAACTAACCTTAATATAATATCATTTTTCCATTCTCTATGAAAAAGTTGACTTCCTAATGAAATTCGATGTGCATTCTTTTAATTGCATCCGTTATATCTCAATCGAGGTAGTCAATCGTACCGAGACCCGACCTTTTCGATGGCTGCCCGGCCAGGCAGGCTGGGAGCTGATTACAAGATCGGGGGATTAGTGTTTATTACTGATGCACAATTTATTTCGATACGTCACCGGAGAAAGAATACTTTAGAGATTACATATTAAGCTAATTATCAAGATAAAATATTAATTCAAACACGGTGTCGTGTCCGTCCGCAAGTGCGAAGAGGTGGTGGAAGCGCTATCAGGATACTGGCAGCATGCAGCGAATGTAAATCATGATTTGAAATAATTAAAAGTTCATATCGTGTATTTTACCACCTAAATATAAGATCTATTAATCTATTAACATAATATATTATTTGAACAAGGCATCATGCCTGCTGCCGTGCCTGTGAATGTGATATTCAGTCATCGATCGGTCGTTTAAACGAAAACAAACACAAAGCGTAATCACAAATTACCTCTGCAATGTTATTAGCAATTCGCTCGATGTTGTTATTACATTTTCAGGCCTGGCACCGGTAGACAGCGAGTCTCCACGGCGGAGCAAGATGCCAACCTCGTGGCGCTGTCCGAGGGAAATCCTTTCCGCCATTCCTCCTGGTTGGTGGCCAACAGCAATTTCCCGGGCTGCTCGAAGACCGCCAGGAATCGGCTCGGGGAGGCCGACTTGCATGCGAGGAGAGCCGCCATCAAGGAGGTCCTCACCGACGCCCATTGCGTTGACCGCATGGCGTACGCGGCAACGCATGCCGACGCCGACTGGTCGAGGGTGGTTTTTTCCGACGAGAAGACGTTTTCCTCTTCGAACGACGGCCCCCAGATCGTTTACAGGCCGAATAACAGCCGATTCGACCCGAAATACGTCCACCAGCGGCAGAAGAGTGGACGCTTCTCTGTGTGCGCCTGGTGGTGGATGTCCGCGGCCGGAGGGGGGGCACTATGGCGCGTCGATGGGTACCTCACCGGGGAGCAATACCGGGACATCCTGAGGGACGTCATGGTGCCCTCGGTGCGGGTGTTGTACCCCTATGGGCCCATATCTTTCCAGCAGGTAAGCATTCTTTTGCGAGTAAAGCTATACGCGATTTGTAGTGGTGAAATAAAAATAGCGATTTGAAATGAGTCTATTTTATTTCAGGATTACAGCCCCGTCCACTTTGCTGGCGTGGTCCAGGAGTGGCTGGCGACGCAACAGGACATCCATTTGATGGATTTGATACCGAGGGGCTGCGACCTCAGCCCCATAGAGAACGTGTGGGCCGAGGTGGTCCGCTCCATGAAGGAGGACAGGGAGCCGCCCGCGGACCGAGACGAGCTCTGGGACGCCGTCGAGGCCGCCTGGCTGGACGTGACGGGTAGCGAGCGCTACATCCGGGCTTTGACCGAGTCGATGCCTCGGCGATTGGCCAAAGTCCTGGAGTACGAGGGCGGCTGGACCGGCTACTAGCCCGTGATTTGTTACTTTTTTCTTTGTTGCCTATTTTGTTGCAAGAGCAAATGTCTTATTATTATTTAGTTTACTTGTTGTGTTCCATTTTGTTACTTTTTAACCATGGGAATCATGGTTACGCTTTAAATAATTATACCAATGGTAATATGGAAGAAAAAATATACTAATTGCGATTATACACAGATATGTCTAAGATTTATTTATTTTGAGCATTAATTTTTGTTCCACACCACAGCTAATCGTTATCCTTCATCAATTTGCAGGCCACTAGTATAGCAATATTCTAAAATGCGTAATTTTGGAGATATAATTAAATTTTAAAAACTTCTAACGTCTATTCTTAACTCCCAACAATATGTGAGCATCACATTTCCGTTATTTGAAAAAAAAACTAGCTGTCGCAAAGCAATCTTAAGTGCTTTATTAAATTGGTTCTGTTATCTCTCAATCAAGGTAGTCAATCGTACCGAGACCCTACCTTTTTGCTGGCCATGCTCACCCAGGCAGGTCGTGGATAACAAGAATGGGATGATTAATTGGCTGGACTGTCATTTTCGCATTTTAACAATGGTTAACCACATAATTTAATTAGTATCATCATATTATTCCGATGCGGAAAATATTTCGCGGCTATTGTTTTATTTGCCTATTCGATGAAGCAGATCGATCCCAACTATAGTAATGGGCTGGATCAAGATAAGCCTCTCTCTACCTTTTGGATCGACCACGTTTTTGTTGGGATGTGGTGTGGGTCTTTCATAGAGCCCTAACCAGTTTTAAACTACACTGTTTTTCCGCCAAGCCCATACGTCGGGACTTGTAAAATTTTGCGGGCGCAGTTTCTGATTCCAGAAGTGTATCTACAGTAAGAATGTATTGCAGTTTTGTACATGAGGAAAAAAAACCAACCAAAAATATTTTTTCCAAATTATCAGGGGACTCAGCATACCCACTTCAAATGTGGATGATGACTCCGCTCCACAACCCTACAACCAATGCCGAGAGAAGGTACCAGGCTGCCCACACAAAAACCAGATGCTCCATTGAGAGGGCATTTGGATTGTTGAAATCGAGGTTCCGATGCCTGGACGACTCGGGAGGAATCCTGTGTTACTCGCCTCAAAAGGTTTGCCGCATCACCATCGACTGCTGTGTGCTACACAACCTCTGCCTGGATGCCGGCATCGAGCACGAGGTGGATCCTGCCGTCGCAGAGCTCATCGTAGAGATGGCGGCGAACCCTTAGGCTGCACCACCGGCCGGAGCGGCAGCGGCCAGGCAACGACGCCTGATCGAAGAAACGGCTTGGCCCGGATTGTAGTAGCAAGCTTGGATGGTTTGTACTTGAACATCTATTTTTATTTTTGGTAATGATCAAGGAACATTTTGTATTTGGCACTTTTTACATCACATAATAACTGCAATCAGGAGAGGAAAAGAAAAAAATATATAAATGGAATTCTTCCTGAGCTGCCATTTAGCATTTTCCCACTTGTAGTTAAGTTGAAATAACATTTTAAAGTTTCAATTCCTCCATCTTCATCAGACCAATCAGCCCTTTGGCATTATTACTCAACTAAGAAGTTGGTTCAAGTTATAATTAGAAAATAAAAAATAATATTATATAATTTTCTTCTCAAAAATATTCTTAAAACCTAGCGTAAATTGGCAACTCCTTGTTTATTACTCCTTCCTCAGGACGGAAAGAATTTCAGTCAATGAGTAGGCAATCCTGGTTTGTGCCAGCATTGCCTCGCGATGCAGCGTTTCATTTTGCGAAAGTTCCTCCCTCTTTAGCTGCACCATAATCTCCGATATGTCGTTTCCTTCGTCAGCTCTGAAACATTGTCGTTCAGTGTTGACTGGTTTGACACAACGGCTAATTTTATTTCTTCCGCAGTGCGTAGCACCCGCTGCCGTTTCTTCTGTGGCTCCTTCGTGTTGTCGTCTGGCATCGTGCCTGAATCGTCTGGGTTCGTGCCAGGATCGTCTGGATCATCCTCGTCTTCAGCGCCCAGCGCTGGTTGGTCCAGAGGCCAAGGTTCGGGGCTTGGTGGAGTAGAGTCAAGGCTGTAGTCAGCCAAAACTGTCTGCACCTCTTCGTGAAGCACTTGAAGTGGCTCTATATGAATCACTCGCACTGTGGTTCTTTCCAGCGGTCGCTTCCGTGGGACAGGTAGCTCCAATGCCTGACTCGTTGGGCGACGTGGTCCTTCCTGTGCACGTGCTTCACCCACTGGGCGTGTGATAGTTGCCGGGCACGGCTTGTTCTTGTTGATCTCCATTCGGGGCTGCTGAAGTGTGGCTGAAATTGTTTTATTTGAGATTAATTTTTAGGAATGCCATTTTGACATTTTTCCGGAGAGAGATTTAAAAGCATATAGTGTACTCTTTGTAAAACTTGCAAATGTTTTAAGTTACACCTAGGCATTTATTTTGTTGTATTACTCACACTTCTATTGCATATTTAAAAACTTAGACAAACTGTCTTGATACTGCTTACAAACAAGTAGTTTTGTATGTACAAGATTTTGAATGTATCATAGGTTTGTGGTCTTTCATTTGAATGTGCACCGATACTTTAAAATGTGGTAAAAAATCTATAACCAGAATATGGATTTGTGATGTATTATTGTCCAACCGAACCTAGAAGCGTGTCCATGCCTCCCACCCCATGGAGAGAGGCTTTGCCGATTGTAGTCTCGACAAGCCTGTCGACCGGCGATAGTTCCAGAATTTTTGCGACACCGCCACCCGGTTTGGCCATCTCCCTCTTGTTATTTGTGACCTTAAGCTCTGTTGTCCTCTTCGTAGGTGCCACAGCGTTCACTGCTGCCGCCACCAGACCACACGCATGAATCTTGTGCTCATGTGTTAGCGAGGGTGAAAACTCTCCATTAATGACGCGCTCATGCTTTATGTATTCCCCAGCAAGAACTCTCTTTTCTGCCTCTGTGAAGTTTACGTTGCGCTTTTTTTCCGGCTTCTTATTTTCAGACATGGTCTCTTTGTCAACTGATAGTTCCTTTGGTTATAACGTTGTTTAGTGTTTGAAGAAAAGGCGCTCAAATATGTATCATGTCAATTCCTTGTAAGGCGGCAGTGCATTTTGAATATTAGCCGCGTGATATGTTTGTAACAGCGCTTCTGATTGGCCCATTGAATTTACCACGGTGGGCGGGCCTAGGATGAGGTATAACTTTAAACACACGATAATTTTCACTATTCCTGCTACGGAATTGGCACAGATCTAAAGTTAGATCTTGGGTTTAGCGCGGGTTTAAGTTTACCACGGGAATAAGGAGTTTTAGCGAATGTACGAGAATTGGCCCCCAGAGGGTCATCAGCAAACTAAAGTCTAAAAAATCTCCAGGTCTTGACGGTATCCCAAATGCAGCGATCAAGGAGCTCTCCAAAAGAGGTGTCTCGTTTCTGGCGCATGTGTTCAATGCCATCCTACGTCTGTGTTACTTTCCTCAGGGCTTCAAGGAATCAAAGATCATTATGTTCGCGAAAACCGGCAAGGACCGGCAGTTTCCGCAGAATTACCGGCCGATCAGCCTTCTCTCGGGGGTGTCCAAGATCTTGGAAAGAGTCATTCTTTCTAGAATTGAGCTCTACTGTAACAGTACGCATAACTCAGACATCTTGTAGCTATGTGTTTGAAATTCGAACTAGATTGTAATTAACGTATAGGGTCTGGCTGGTGACCATTATCGTAAAAAGTAATGGTTCCCTTTTAAAGCTTTTTGACAGAGGCATGCTTGTGTCGAATTGCTTAGAGATTGACCACATGCCAAAGGTTAGGGATGGGTTTCTGTTTCGTGAGCTGGAGTTGCATTCAAGTGGAACGGCACATGTTTTGGTTTCGGGGTGTAAAATAACACTGGGGACAGCGGCGTCTTTCTGGGCGGCCGAGATTTAAAGGTCCTGTTGCATTTTTTTATATTAGCTTTTCTTTGTTTTTGGGGGGGGGGGGGGGGGGGTAGATATTTTGTCAACATGGTAAGACCGACACCACGTGGAGGCAGTGGACCAATCACGAGATAGAAAACCAACCAGCCACCAATAGCATTTATTCTATAATTTTGGTCTCATTTTGGGGGTTTGTGATAGGTTAATAGTTTTGCTATAGTTGCGGTATTTAGTATAAAATTTAGTCAATTAGGTTAGAGTACATGTCAAGGGACGCTGGGTCGCCTAAGAAAGAGCACCCTATTTTTAGTCTGTCTTCAGCTCCGATTGGGTGCACTCTTAGGAGTCGTCAATTGTTAGTTATAGAGTATCTTGTATGTGTCGAAAATCGACATTCAATTCCGACGGCATACACATCTGTGACCAGTCGTATTTTGTCAATTTTGGAGTTTTTATATTCAGTCTGTGGTTCGGCACGAGCGCTTTCGTGTGATCGATTGTCTATTTCGAAGTGTTCGAATTGTCTTGTTAGAAGTATGTGTTTTAGGCATCGTTAAGACCGCTCGAGGAATATCGACGAACTTAACATTTTGTGTTCTTGTTCGAATATGGCTGTTCACCGACGGCTGGGATAGACCGCGGGAACGGAAGGCTATAAATGAAGTTCAATTAATCGTATTTTTTGTGTTTTTCTGTGTGGAAGTTACTCGTGTGAATTGCGTCCACATAGTTCGATCGATAAAACATACCCTAGGTGTCTGCCGCCAGCTACATAGTAGGGAAGCGGTCAACTCCTCAGAGGTATAGGACAATTTGAAGACGCCGGACGGAGACGGGACACACGGAAGGGGACAACTCAACAACGGCATGAAAAAAGCGACCTTACGACTCTTGTACTTGAGTATTCTCAATTTGTATTTTTTCGGATCCGTTTACCATAGGAGCTTAGGGACCCAGCTTAGGGTTTGATGTATTATTATTGTGTGCTTTTATTTTAATTATATTATCATGTGTTACTAAAACTTATGAATCGTTTGTGTACGTTTTTTTTAAATTTAATTTGGCGCCCAACATTTAGATAGGTAACACTACCAAATGACATCATCATGGACGAGCAGTTTGGTTTCAGGAAGAAGCATTCAGCCAACCACCAGGTTCTCCGGATCACGGAACACATCACCAAGGGGTTCAACGAAAACAAGCAGACGGCAGTAGTGTTCCTCGACATTGCCCAGGCCTTCGACCGAGTGTGGCATGAAGGCCTACTGTCTAAGCTAATGAAAATTGGTCTTCCAGAGTACCTAACCCGGGTGGTAGCTTCCTACCTGAACCGTCGCTCTTTCAAGGTGTTTCACCAAGGAGAGTTTTCTACCTCCAGGCCGATTGAAGCTGGTGTTCCACAGGGTACCCTGCTGGCTCCCACGCTGTTCTCCATCTACTTCAACGACATGCCGAGGACACCGCACGTGATGTTTGGAGTGTATGCCGACGACACGGCCCTTGTTGCCCAATCCTGGCAAAGCCTACAGGCCTGCAAGTACCTACAGAGGGCCCTCTGTAGCTACGAGACATGGTGTGAAGACTGGCGAGTGAAAGTCAACGTCGCCAAGAGCAACGCGGTTCTGTTTACCAAACAGCGGACCCAGAAAGCGACTTCGGTTACCGAACTGGAGCTGTTTGGTGACGACTTCCCCTGGGCTTCCGAGGCCAGGTATCTCGGAGTGACCCTGGACAAGACCCTGTCTTGGAGGGCCAACTGCAAGCAGTTGGCCACACGTGCAAAATCCCGACTTGGTATCCTAGGCCCAGTTCTCAACAGGAGGAGCTCACTGAGTATTGCCAATGGGATCACTGTATACAAGACAATGGTACTTGCGATTATGACCTAGTATGCTTCGCAGATTTGGGGAATCGCAGCCAAGACGCAGCTGACGCAGCTGCAACGAGTGCAGGACCGAGCGCTCCGGACGGCGACACGGGCCCCCTGGTTCGTGCGCAATGCAGACCTGCACCGCGATGCCCAGCTGCCGCTGTTCCGTGATGCCGTTTCCGAGCTGGCGAGGAAGTTCTACGATGACCTGGCGGCCGTCCCTAACCCGCTCGTCGCCGGCCTGTCCAACTACGAGGCCGAGGACATCCTGCGCTACAAGCGACCCAAGAACATGCTGGCTCCGAGTCTGCGATAGCTCCCGGCTTAGACTTTACCCAGACTTGTCTCTAATTTCCAGATTTTTTTATTTTTATTTTTTTTACAGTATCCATAAGATCCATAAGATCCAGGATTCCACGGCAATCCCATTGACGGGCCATAATGCCTATTCCTGTAAATATTGTAAATATTGTATTATATAATTCTTAGTGTTAGGTAGGATAGGTTAATTAATAGGTTAGAATCAAGTTTAATTTAAGGACTGAGCCCTATTAGGAGCTCCTCAAATCGCCTATGCTTTCTGCCTTTGTTTTATATTTTAAGTTGCCATTATCTTAAGGAAAGGGCTCTAGGACCGGTACTTAGCTTGTTGTAAGTAGGATAATACGCCAATAAAAAAAAATAAAAAATCGGTTATCCGATCCGATCCATCCATCCATTGATTGATTGGAGACAACATCGCATCGCCGAGCTCCGCTCTTATCAAGTAAATCGTTGCTCATATTCACATACTACTCAGAACACTATCATAATATTATTTCAATTTTTGCATTTCGCGTTTTGTTTTTTAGCGTTAGCTCATTCATATTACTCCTGCAGTTTATTGCAAAAGCACATATTATTTTGGTTTAAACTCTTTTGAGTAAGAATTACTTTTCTTTGATCATTATCATTATTATTTGCATTCTCACGAATTGTGAGTCTACCAAATTGTTACGCACGGCTAGTGCCAACAAAGAATCAATTTATTATTTATTTATTGTGAGTTAAAATCGTCTTTCCCTGTGGACTCACGACAAAACTTTCATAAAATACACCGATATTTTTGCCGAACTATCGACCGCTTGACTACGTCATTCGGCACTTGCACCAAGGCAATTAAAAACTCGTCCCGGTCAGAGGACGACCACTTTGCCGAGCTCGCTCGCTACTCGTTTTGTCGTTCTCTCTCGTACCCGCAGCCAACGTCGACACATCCCACAAGTTTATGCCCAAGCCCCTCCAATCTAGGACCCTAGCGCCTCCGTGCCTGTGCCTTCTGCCCTAAGCAGGGGGTACAGTGGGTGCCTGTGACACAACTTACATCGATCAGGTGAACACGAGCCAGTCTTTCCCTTTGCCGACATACCGTGCCCGGACTCCCAGGTGGTCAGCTAACTCAGTCCTGACTCAACCTCGCCTGGGATAAGCTGGAGGGAAAGGCATTGCACGGCTTGTGCTAGCCCCGCGTCCCCTGAGTGCCTGGTTTAATCAACCCTGACAGCAGGCACTCAGCAGGCATTTTGTCTACGACTCACTTCACCCAAACCTTTCGGCATCGGCGCCGATAGTGGTTGGAGTGAGGTCCCGGTCACCGGGCCAAATCGGGCAGGAGTAAACACTAGACGTTCTGCCGTCACCGTCACCATCCTACACCTTACCGCCCCTCAGGCACCCTAAACCGTTCTGCCGGTTTACAGAGAACTGCAGTCACTCAGTTGACAAACCTTAAAATTTAAACTTATACTTAAGCTTAAACTGTAAACTCTGCCGTTCTGACGGCTCCAGCCGTTCAGCAGGCCAAAGCCGTTCTGTCGGAAAAAGCAGTTCTGTCTGCCTTTACAAACCTGTTACTCTCTCAAAATCCATTTTACCAACCAATTTAAAATGTATTCCCAGTCTACTGGAGACGAAATGGACCTCTCATCCCCTTCAAACAAGAGGCAGGCTCGATCCTCCTCATCCTCTGAATCGAATACTAGCAGCCAAGACTCTGACTATGAGTACGATAGCCAGACAAGTCACTGCACCAGCGTCCCTCAGGAAACTAACGATGAGGAGTCTTTTGGACTGTCTCTTCAAGACGGAAAACAAACGTTAAACGTAAGAAAGTGGGCTCGCCACTTCCTGAACCAAATTCTATTAAAACTGGAAACCAGTTTGAAATACTGGCCTCTAAATCAGCTCACACTCCAAAACCGAACGCAAACACTCACAAGGATAATTTCACCGAAAAAACCACCAAACAAGCCGCAAAACCCATCAAAAACTCCATTCCGCCACTCATTATTAAATACCTTAATACACACGGGCAACTTAAAGGAATCCTAGATGACATCTGCCAACATGGATTTCATGCGCAACCTCGTCATGATTACCTGAAAGTAAACTTAGCTGACAAAAATGACTACGATAACTGTAGAAAAGTGCTACAGGAGCAAGCACTTGAACAATACACTTTCCCTGAATATGATCGCAAACCTCAAAGGTTTGTCATCCGTGGCCTGCCCTTTAACACCAGCACAGTTTAGGTGACCAACGACCTGATAGCCAAAGGCTACCAGGTTAAAAATTTACACAGCTTAGCCGCACCATCATCGATGAACAGGACGGACAGTGAGTAAAAACAGTGATTCCCTGGCCACTGTTCGTTGCCACCACCACAACCATTCCTGGACCACCACTTAAGGATCTAGAAACCCTTAAGTACATCCTTCACTGTGAAGTAACCATCGAATCCCCCCGGGCACCAAAAATAATTCCAATATGCTTCAACTGCCAATTGGTGGGGCACTCCTCAGCTTTCTGCCACCAGCGCACCAGGTGTGTCAGGTGTGGCGAAAATCATGACGCCAAAAAAATGTCCTAATAAAAACAAGCCTCCTGTGTGCGCCAACTGCGCAGGACCTCACCCAGCCAGCTATAGGGGTTGCCCTTACCATGTCCGCATTGCCGAGCGGTATATGCAAAACAAGTAGGCAATCACCAACCTAGCAGAAAACCAGATTCAACCCCAGCCCCAACCCCAATCCCAATCCCAACCCCAGCCACAACCCACAAACAACTCTCCACCACTCACCTACCTACGGGTAGCAACGCAGGAACCGGGCCCATCAACCTCCTGCGACCCACCAAAGACACTTGCAAACTCAACTGAGTTCTTCAACGTCACCTTGGTGAGTCCACCGGCCGGCTTGGTAAAATAGGTCCGATCGGTGACATTGGCGTCGATCAGGGCAAGAAGTTCGCTGTGCCCCATCTCCGTTTTGACGACGATGGCGGGGACTTTGTACTTCTTGGCCTGTGCAGGGGCCGAGGTGGGGTCTGAGTCCATGGGGTGGACTTCGACGTCTGCGATCGCGGCAAATTGGTTTGTCGTGGGGACCGCGGCAGACGGGCCCGCGACAGGCAAAGCGCGCTGCCGGGACCGTTTCTTGGCTTCCTCGGTGAATGAGCTTTCATCGTCGCCGGCCGGGATCGCGTCACCCACGGGGCGCTTGCTGGTCGACGCGGCTGCCGAACTGGCGATAGTCTCGGTGACCGTGACAGAAACGGCCGCCTCGACTGGTTTTGCAACAGCTGCAGAAGCAGTTTGCTTGGCCGTCGAAGTGACGGTGGCCATTGACTTGGTGCCTGGGGTTAGTACTTTCGTCGGCAGGGGTTTAAGGGACAAAGAGACAGACACCACGCGCGTTGCTTTGTTCTTCGCCTTGTCTTCAGTGATCTTCAGTGGCACTTCCCTGGTTCTTCCGAGTACTTCTTGTTGTTCGATATCTTCGCGTTCTTCATGTTGAACAGCGCGCTTGGTGTCATCTTAGGGGCGGGGGTGGGGTTTTGCGAGTTGGGTTTGATGGGGTCCTTGCCGTCGGACCACATCACCCTCCGGCGCCGGAAAGTTGGCGGGGTCGACGTGGAAGTCGACCCTGAGGTCGCCGGGGCCTTGCGCCACGATTCACCGAGGTTCATCGTGCGTTCGGCAAAGAGAGCAGAAGAGAAGAGAAGAAAAAAAGAGACGCGTGAAGCGTGAATCAAGAACGAAAGGCGTGGGGGGGGGGGGGGGTGGAGCGATTTTCACCCACCTTGGTAGCACGTGCAAATATACGCGTATTAGGCTTGCAAGCAAGCTCTTCCGTGTTGTGATGCTCGTGACACCTTGGTCGGTGTTCACGCGGGTTTCCTAAACGGGGCTCGACAAGGCGAACTTTGGCCTCGCTAAGAAGCGGTGCGCCTCTGTGTGACCTTGAGCAAGAGCAGGGGGACCTCGGCTTCGCGTTTGGAATATGCGGTACACCTTGGAGTTGTCTTGTGCAGCCCGGACTTACACAAACGGCTCTTGGCTTTGCTATGAGCAGTACACCTTGAGCGCCTGTGCAACTCGTTGCAGAAAACGAGGTTTTTAGTAGCCACGTGGGCCCTAACCTGCGCCCCACGGATGGCGGTGCCACGGGGGCACGTTGAGCGCTTGAACGGCGGACTTTAACCCTGGCTACCTAGGACCTCATCCGCCCCCGAACGGCGCCGATGCCGAAAGATTCGGACGGAGAGAGTCTGGAGACAAAGTGTCTGCCTTTACTGCCTCGCTATCAGGGTTGATTAAACCGAGGTCAGGGGGGGACGCAAAGGACCGCAACACGGAACATGCAATGTCAATCCCTACGGGTTATCAGTGCTGCGAAGAAATGACACCCGGTGCCACCCAGCAAAAGATTCCGTAAACGGCGTACCGACAAGGGGATATGACCGAACACTAGTGCGGTGGAAAAAGATAAATCAGGCTCAGCCCTCTTCTTCTTGTTTCGTTGCTTCTCCCAACTGAGTATGCACACAGTATAATCGGTGTACCCAGTCAGTGGTTGTCTAACCGATAAACGCGGGTGCGCTACGGAGTCGACGGCCCCTGTCGGTGCCGAAGCCACGGGGGTCGCGGAGGCGGAGTGTGTAGCCTGAGAGCGCGCGGCAAGCCACGGCACTCGTCGGGTATCGGCGGGGTGTCTAGCCAGTGGTCGCGTGGAGTGACCCACGAACAAGCTCCGGTGTCGACAGGTGTCTGACAGCCCTTGGCCGAAGCCACGGGGTCAGCGGAGACGAGGTGTCTAGCCAGTTAGCGCGTGGCAAGCCACGGCACTCCTGTCGGCACTCGACGGGTGTCTGCCGGGTAGCCCTTGGCCGAAGCCACGGGGTCGGCGAAGACGGGGTGTCTAGCCAGTAAGCGCGCGGCAATCCACGGCACTCGTGTCGGCACTCGACGAGTGTCTAGCCGGCGGTTGCACGGACAACTCCGGTGTCGACGGCGTGCTGCTCTAGAGCGGCGATTGCTTGTTAGGCAATGGTACGTAGTGAAAACTACGAGTGTACGACACGATGCTCTTCGTGATGTAAGCCAGCCGGTTATCCCTTAGCCGAAGCCACGGGGTTCGCGGAGGCGAGGTGTCTGGCCTGAGAGTGCGCGGCAAGCCACGGCACTCGTCGGGTATCGAGGGGTGTCTAGCCGGTGATTGCGCGGTGAGAACCACGGACAAACTCCGGTGTTGACGGGATGCTTCGGTCGGTGACATGAAGCGACTGGGCGGCTCGGAAGCGGAGATCGATGCTGCTCGATCGAATCTCGCTGCGGGTGCTGCTGGCGAACGACGACTCTAATCACCAATCTTCCTAATCAATGCCGGCGCAATTTCGGCTCTTCGTTATATGCACTTTGGCCGACAAATCAAAATCGAGGAGGCTGCCGACAAACGGCCCGGAGGCGTCGTTCGGCGTCCGACTTCCGGCCTCCGGGCACGCGTGCGGCGCCCGGACTCGACGTCGGCGCCATCGACGTCACTCGCGGCACGCGTCCGACGTGTCGCCTCGGCAGCGCCGTCGCCGGCCGGGCCGTGAGACGCCGCCGTCGCGATGCCAAGAGGCAAGGCCGGCGCGTTCGACCAATCGGATTGCCGCGCGCCAGCGACGTGTATATAATCTCCGAAAACGGCGTGCAACGCTGTCCGACGCTGCCGCGGAGACCGCAGCCGACATCACCGCCAGCCCGTGGAGCCAGTCCGCCGCTACATGGACCGACCCGCCCGAGGACATCTCCGACGACGCCTGCTGGAGTAAGGTAAGACGACGCAGAGTTGTCCGCATGATCTCTGGGCCCTCAGCCACTTTTCACCTCCGCTCTATTGCTGCCATCCCTCAGAAGGGCAAAAAACGTATGTCACCAGACGAGGCACGCTCTTTGATTGCCACGGTCAAAAAGGCCAGTAAATTAACCGTTCGCGGACATAGCGATGACCAAGTAGAGTCTCTCCTGATTCAGGCAGCAGCCATAGGGCAACAAGCGCCATCTGTGTCAGGCCAGGCCTCACCTGTGACCGTCACATTCAGTCAGGCAGAAGCCACAGGGCGACAAGCGCCAACTAAGTCCGGCCAGGCCTCACCTGCGTCCGAGACTGCGATGGACACCGGCTCTTCCAGTATGGCATCCGTCAATAGCCCTTTGCTGCCGTCTAAAAAACGGCAGATCCCGGCTATCACTGGTATCTTTCCTGAAACCTTTAACCACCTTGCCTTTGCCCGGAGACTCACTGGCAAGCTCAACACCCCCCCCCCCCCCCCCCACCCCGATCTTAGCACGGCGCGGGACTGACAAGAGGGGTCCGCCGGGCGCCCTCGAAGTCAAGGTTCGCGTCTCCATTCAGACGACGTCTGAATCAAATTACAATACCACTTGTAAATTCCTTCAGTCGGAAGGCATAGAGTTCTTTGTTTTTCGAACTCTTTCAGGCAGGACCATCAAAGTTGTCATCCGCAACTTAATGGAACTAACTCCCCCCGACGAGGTGCAGGCAGAGCTGGCATCCCTTGGGCACCAAGTAGTGAGCGTCGCAGCAATGCGAAACTTCCGAAAGGAGCCTATCCCCATGTTCCTCGTTGAGCTACGGGACCAAGCGACCACGCCGGAGATTTACAATCTCCGGACTTTGCTCCACATGAGAGTGAAGGTGGAAGCCTACCGCGGCCCCAGCGGTCCACGGCAGTGTCACAACTGCTGTCGATTCGGGCATGTGACCAGTGGTTGCAATGCCCTTCCCAGATGTGTAAAGTGCGCTGGTGCTCACCACACCACCACTTGCACTAAGTCCGATCACTCCATCCCTCCTACGTGTGCCAATTGTAATGAGCGGCACTCGGCTTCCTACCGCGCCTGCCCGGTATTCAAAGCCGCTGCCGTCGCCCACCGAGCTCGGTCTCAAGGCCCTAAGCCTCAACCAATCAGGACTGCCCCTGCTCCCGTCAAGCTCATCCCAGCTCCGGCCCCGACGCATAACGCCTGGGACCGAGCGAGCACGAGTAAAGCCATCCCCGAGCCATCTGCTACGCCACCCCCAGCTGCTCTGGAGGCCCCTCAGGTCCAGCCTGCAGCAGCAGCAAAGCCGCCCCCAGCTCCCGCCCGGGCAAGAGCTCTTCCAGCTCAAGCACCCAAGCCCCAACGAGAGAAGGCTGTCAGGAAGCCAATCTCGAATCAGAAACCCAACACTAGCTTCATGCGCAGCACCGACTGCGAGTCTGATCAGGCTCCCTCTGAGAAACAGCCTTCAGCAACTAAGATCTCCTCTCTCATCAAGAGAGGATTGGAGCTGCTCCAGATGACGCTCCACTCCACATCCACCTCCGATCACCACGCGCTAGAAATGGCCACTCTACAGTTCGTAGTTGAGGCAGTCCACATGCTGGTGTGAACCCCCCACCACCCACCTCATCACCGACCACCGGTAAACTGTTATTTTGGAATTGCAACGGGGCAACAGCTCAGAAAGCCGAATTAGAACTTGTTTTGCTCAATGAGGATATAGGGATAGTACTTCTTAACGAAACACACCTACAGCCTAAACTAATACTCAAAATCAGTCAAAACATAACATACAGAACCGATAGACCTCTAAATAAAAAAGCGGCTGGAGGCACGGACATTCTAATCAAACACAGCATTAAACATCATGAGATAGTAATTCCAGCACTAGAATCACTAGAAGCCACAGGAATTCAGGCCCAGCTGGACGGCAAACTAACCACCATTATTGCAGCATATATAAACCACCGCAAATTAAACTCATAACCAAAGACATCGATCTCTTGCTTCGGCTTGGCAAGAGAATCCTTATAGCAGGGGATCTAAACTGTAAACACTCTAGCTGGCACAGTCGTCTATATAACGCTAATGGCAAACTCTTACTTGAACATTCAAACAAAAAATAATACTCAGTAATTGCACCGTTTAATCCCACCTTTTACTCACACAACTTAAAAGTCAAACCCGACGTGTTGGACGTTGCACTTGTGAAAAACATTAACCTCACATTTGGCATTAAAACACTAACTTAACTCAACTCCGATCACCTTCCAATCCTGATGGATTTCGAAGCTTATACTACTCACAATGAACCAAGGCTGACCCTTAACTACAAGAAAGCGGACTGGGACTCGTACAAAACCGAAATCCACAGCGAGCTGGGCAAATTTGAAGCGATTAAATCAACACAAGATCTAGACTCCCACGTAACTCGCTTGACGAAAGTAGTGCAGGCAGCCATGCATAATAATATCCCACTCAATAAACCTAAATTCTATAACACCGTGTTACCTAAACCAATCCTTGACAACAAACTTAAAGATAATTGCAAGAAAGTTTACCTAAAAGTCAGAAATCTAGCACTTAAAACAATTATTGTAAATCGCCTCACGAAACAAATTAAAACAGACGTTGCAGAACATAATTATTCCCAATGGGAAAATAAAGTCAGACAACTAAACCCTCAAGATTGGTCGCTATGGAGGCTCTCGGGTGCTCTGACGCGAAAGGCACATGCTATTCCGCCACTGGCTGGTGTAAATGGGATTGCATACACCGACAGCGATAAAGCTAATGTGCTAGCTGACACCCTTGAGCAGACATTCCACCCGAACGACGAGCCTAAGTGCAACGCGCACATAAACACGGTCAACGACAAAGTTAACAGCTTCCTACAAAGACCACTAGATCGCGATTTCCGTAAAACAGACGCCACCGAAATCAAAAACATACTAAAGCAAATGCACCCTAAAAAGGCCCCGGGCCTTGATAACATCTCTAACACAGCTATCTTTAACCTTCCAATTAGGGCCATAGACTTCATTTCCTACATAATTAATAATAATATTATGCTTTTCATGCACTTTCCCAGTGACATGGAAACTGCTAAAATACTTGCCTTTCCTAAACCAAATAAAGATCACAAACTTCCGGGCAATCACCGCCCAATCAGTCTCCTCAGTGCCATCAGCAAAATAACCGAGAAAGTAATCCTAGCACGACTGCTATCACACTTTAAAAAACACAACACCATCCGCAATGAACAATTTGGATTTAAAGCTAAAAAAAAGCACAGATCACCAACTAATCAGGCTCATCGAGCACGCCACTAAAGGCTTCGGCCGAGGGCATGTCACCGGTGCCGTGTTTCTAGATGTTGAGAAAGCTTTTGACTGGGTCTGGCACAAAGGACTCCTGTGCAAGCTGATTGACACTCTGCTACCGGCCCGGTTCGTGCACCTAATAAAATCATACCTGTCAAACCGATCATTCGTGGTCAGCGTTAAAAACGAACACTCGTCGATCCGCCCCATCGCAGCAGGCGTCCCCCAGGGCTCTATTCTGGGGCCAGTGCTTTTCAACATTTTCAGTAACGATATCCCCAAACCTAGTAACGCCGAGATCGGCAACTTCGCTGACGACACAGTGATCTATAAAAGCTCCCCTCAGATATCGTGCCTCACGCGGCGTCTGCAGGAAGGACTGGATGGTCTACAAGATTGGTACCAAAAATGGAGGGTCAAAATTAACGTAAATAAGTCTGAAGCGATTTTGTTCACTGGCCGCCGCCGAGGCACCAGCAAACCAACCGCCCGCCCACACCTTTTCGGAGTAAAAATAGACTGGAAACCTGTCGTCAGGTATCTGGGAGTTCATCTTGACACTAGACTGACGTTTGGTGAACACGTCAAAAAAGTCAGACGTCGAGCATATGGCATACTTGCCGAGCTCTACCCCCTCCTAAATAAAAAGTCAGCCCTAAGCAATTCCAAAGGCCTTCTGCCGTACAAAACTCTAATTCATCCAATCATGTCATTCGCGCCAGCTGTGTGGGGTGGGGCTGACAAAAAACACATACGTAAACTCAAAATTGTTCAAAATAATGTTCTAAGAATCATCACTAAAGCTCCCAGGGGCACGCGTAATGACACCCTACACTCGGAACTAAACATAGATCCATTAATAATCTTCGCCAAGAAACTTGCCACTAACTTCTATGATAAAACCACTAAATCAGAAAACCCCCTTATCAAAGGCTTGGGCCAATACAACACACACCGTAAAACCAAACATAAACGGCCGAAGGCCATCTTAAACACACAGTACGACCCCCTACTTCAAATAGGAGATTAAACTCAAACAGATTGAGGAGCCTAGGAACCGTGACTAGCACGGCGGGTAGGTATCTCAATAGCATCTCTCATGCATTGCGCATCCTGACACGCTTTTCTGCTTGAGGTACGCAGCGACGCAGCGACGCAGCCAGATAGCCCGATTGCCTCATTAAAAACCTGTACGACCATTGCTCTGACATGTGGACATCCAAACGGAAACGCTCCTCCCAGAGCTAGCACTCCCAGCAACTAAATTTAATTCCTACCCCCACGTCGACTAATTGTTAGCCCTATCGCAGATTTACCAGACGCACTTCTAGTGAGGATGCAACCTGCACTTCTCTATCAGCATGACGCGGCAGAGTTTTGGCCGTCACATCTTCTTTCGTGGCGGTCTTTTTACTGCCGATTCTCACTTCTAGATTCCATCTTGGAATGTCAAACCAACTAACACCCAAGCACGACAGCATTACACCAGCCGAAAAGCTGAACAATGCATCCTACCTATCCGACACAGTTGATCCTTGCAAGAATCATTGCATGCACTCACAGCGGAGATTCCTGTTTTTGCAACGGGCTGCACAATCCCTGCTGTGTAAGGCAGAGGCGATGTAGAGTGAAGCGATCGCCATGCAAGCCGGGGCGGGATGGGAGCCCTGGTAAAAAAAATACGTGCAACGCGTCAGAGAAAAAAAACGGCGTGGGCTGCCGTCGAGGGTAGACGTGTTTTTTCTTGTGAGCTCTGCTCATGCGACCATGTGTTCCTTCTTAAACAAATAACACTCAAAAGTCTCCTAGCTTTTAAAACTTTCGTGTGCCGTGCTGTGTTTTGCATCTCGGCAAATATTAGAGATTGGAATAAGTGTACTCTAGTGACTTGTCACGCCGATTAGTTATATACCTGACTCAACGAGCCAGAATGTGATTAGTGTGTAATTTTACAGACTCGAGTACCTTGGTACGATAAACTAAAATCAGTTTTGTGCAAACAACAAATAAAGTGCAGACCGCGTGTGCCTTCTTTACCTGTGCAGATACGCACAAAAGGACCTGTCCCATTGTGCTGTGACATGGCTGGTGGAAGGGGGAAGGGTTCGTCCTCAGCGCGTCGCGCCGCGTCTCTCGACCGACCGAGAGAGACAGCAACAATAACAACAACAAAAAACTTACCCTTGCAGCCCGGCAAGCGGGCACCCGCCAGCTCGGCGCATTCCTCGGCCGCCGAAGAGGACCCCGTCACGGGGGACGTAGCGGCAGACCATGAAACATCGACCTGGAAAACACCAAAAAAGCCGTGTAAACACCGCGCGGCCAAAAACTTCACACGGATGGAGACATCCAACTCATTCTGCCACCTGTCTGACTCGTCGGACATGGAGACTGACGACGAAACCTCCACTGCCGGCAATGAGCAGGTAACGGCAAAAGCCCAACGCGTACCTGCCATTGTTTTCAAAATGGACAACGCCTACGGGCAAATCATCAAATCAATCGACGCGCTTGTCAGCGACAAGCAATACATCATCTCCATCAAGCTGCTTGGTGGCATGTATAAACTGTTGCTATGCAACATAAATGATTACCGGGTAATCACCGACGCGTTTACTAAAAAAAGCGTCGCATATCACACATATTATGGGCTATCAATCACGAAAGCCCAAAGATTCATCATCCGTGGCCTCCCGAGGACCGCGGATGCAAATGACATCGCCGCCGAACTAAAGGACCTCGGCTTCAAAGTCAAGATGGTTGTGCAACTTCACCGCACTGAGAACGGCATCAAAGTGCCGTTCTCGCTGTTCGCCGCGACGCTGGAGCCGACGCCAGGAAAGCCGCCGAGCTACGTGTCGACGATCACGCGTCTGCAACGCTGCGTCGTCTCGACGGAGGCGCCACGATTCAACCGGGGACCGCCCCAGTGTCACCGATGTCAGCGCGTGGGCCATGGCTCACCGTTCTGCCACCAGGCGCCGCGCTGCGTACGCTGCGCGGGCGAACATCTCGCCGCCAACTGCGCGACGCCGAGGGGAAACGACGCCCTCCTCAAGTGCGCCAACTGCGCGGGAAACCACGTGTCCAGCTACCGTGGATGCCCGTATCTCATGCGAGCCAAGGACGCAGGCACGGCTCGCCAGTCAACCTCCATCGGCTGGGAGGCCGACACCTCGCCTCCACAGCCGCAGGCCGTCGACCTGACGGTGCTGCAGTCGTCCGCGCACCACGCGGTGCGCAGATGCCGACGCCGATGCCGACGCCGGCGCCCCGCCAGCGCGCCACCATGCGCCCCAGACTCGAGGTACCAGCTGCCATGCTGAAATCCTTTGCCCTCGCCGTCCAAGGCGACCCCGCTCCCGCCAACCAAGGCAATAAATCCTACACCAAATCCTTCCCGCTCCTGCCCAAATCAAAGGGCCAAAAAATAAACCCTGCCATCCAAGGCAAACCCGAAATTGCCATCCAAGGCACTTCCAAAGCCCCTCAGGCACTAACAAAAACAAATACTCATCACACCTGTACCGTCACAACCTTGCCCACCCCACCCACTGATCAAACCTTTGACACCCACGTCCAGAGTGTCAAAAACACAATCAACCATGAAAATCTATCCCAAACCGGCACAGAGCACTAAACACTCCTATACGTCATGAACACGCTCTGTGAACTCCTCTCAAAATTATACAGGGAATTTAACACCCTAAAATTAAACTTTATCAACCACACTCAGAACCACCATGGCAGCACACAATAAAATCCGCACCCTGCGCATCATCAGCTGGAACGCCAATGGCATCCGGCACCGCACCGACGAGCTCATGGAGCTGATGCATGACTCCGACGCCGCTGTCGCACTCGTTTGCGAGACAGACGAGAGACACAGCCATCAACTACGTCTGGCAAACCACGTGGTGTACCGCAACGACCGCCCTGGAGGCATGTCCATTGGCGGCACGGCCGTCATCGTGCGAAACACCGTGCGCCACGAGGAGATCGCCCTTCCGACTCTGCGTCGCCTCGAGGCGACGGGCGTCCAAGTGCACACCCCCAGCGGGCCCCTAAACCTGTTTGCAGTCTACTCGCCACCAAAATGTCGAATTGTCGAGCTCGACATCGAGGCATTGCTCGAATCACCTCACTCCACGCTGATCGGCGGCGATTTAAATTGCAAGCACAAATCGTGGAACTGCACTCACAACAACACTGCAGGCGTCAAACTCCACAAACAGGCCATGTGCGAAGGGTTCACGGCCGCCGGTCCCATCAAGCCGACGCGCGTCCCCTCGGGTCCCGCCCGATGGAGGGCGTCAGTCATTGACATCGTCCTTACCAAAAATATGAAGTGCACGTTCGACCTCGAGACCATCACGGCTCTATCGTCGGACCACTTTCCTGTCCTGGTCACCGTCGGCGCCGACCTCGACGTGTCGCCACCCCCCAGGAAACTATGCTGGAAGCGAGCAGACTGGCATAAATTCCAAGAAGACCTGGCGCCACGCGTCGAAACGACGCCTCTTGAAAGCACAGCCGCCATCGACGCCGCCGTCGAACACCTGACTGCGTCGATCCAAGCGGCGGTCGCCATCAGCGTCCCGGTAGCTCGACCAATGCGAAACGCATTGTTCGACTTGCCAGACAGCATTAGGATCGCTATTGCCATCAAAAACAGAGCCCGTCGTCGCTGGCAACGTTGCCGGACGGCCGACACTCGCCGTGAATGGAAGACACTGCAAGCCAAACTGAGACTCGCCATCCGGGACCACCGTTCGGCCCAGTGGGACAGGGCCGTGGGCGACCTGAGTTTCGACAACAACAGCACATGGTTCATGGCACGCCGGCTATTGAACAAAAAGCAGGCCGACCCACCCCTACAAGGAAAACACCATCTCGCTTGCAGCGCACGTGACAAGGCCGAGGTCTTGCAAGCACAGTTCGAGCCGAACCCGCCGAGCCGAATTACCCCGATCATCGAAGCCGAGGTGGCCGGGTTTCTCAGCAGACATCATGCCGCCGCACACGCCGACGACCCGCCCCCTGTCACCCGGGCGGAAGTCAACACCTACGTTGCACTGCTAAAGGACCGAAAGGCCCCGGGCGCCGACGACATTGTCAACGCCGTCATCAAAGAGCTGCCAAGGGCGGCCTGTGACCGCCTTGTGTCGATCTTCAACGCCTCCCTTCGCTTGCAGTACTTACCGCGGGCATGGAAAGAGGCGAAAGTAATCACACTGCCAAAGCCGGGAAAGCCATTACGCGATCCCGCGAATTGGCGCCCAATCAGTCTGTTGAGCGGCCTATCAAAGCTGTTCGAACGGGTCATCCTCACGCGTCTCAACGAACAGTCGGAGACAAACGCCCCCATCATCGACCAGCAGTTCGGCTTCCGCGCCGGACACTCAACGAACCACCAGCTGCTGCGCGTCGTAAATCACATCACGCGAGGCCTAAACTGGAATCGCCTTACAGCCGCTGTATTCCTACACGTGGCCAAGGCGTTTGACCGCGTTTGGCACGACGGCCTCCTCTTTAAACTAGCCAAGGCCGGGTACGCACCGTACTTGGTCAACACTATCGCCAGCTACCGGCGTGGCCGCTCGTTACACGTCTCGAAAGACGGCGAGCGCTCGGTGACGCGACCCATCGCCGCGGGAGCCCTCAGGGCGGGATTCTTTCGCCGTTGCTATTTAACATCTTAATAATGACATTCCGACCGACATTCCGAATACAGAGATCGCCATGTACGCTGATGACGTCGCCGTGCTCGTGCAATCGGGAAGCATGAAGATCGCCTCCCGTCAGCTGCAAGCGTCACTCGACAGGCTGGCAGTCTGGTATGCCGACTGGCGCATTTCTATCAACGCACAAGAAACAACCGCTACCCTCTTCTCGAGCCGCCGCCGGGTCGACGTGCCCGACATAACACTGCGAGGGGATCCTATTACCTGGGCCCGCCACAGCAAATATCTCGGCGTGACCCTAGACGACCAGGGGCCCTATTCTCGAATAGTGGGCTAACTTTCTTGGGCCAACGTAAGCCCGCGTTTGTTAAGCCCACTTGGGCCAAAATCGGTATTCTCAAGTTGGCCGGCCGCGGCCGGCCTAGCGAGTGTCGCTTCCCCTCCTTTTAGCCCGCGGGCCAAGTACGTCATCGGTTTCGACTCGTTCCGACCAATCAGCGCGAAGCAGAGCTGTCAGAGTCGAGTTGACGTTTTGTTTGTGATTGTAAACATAACCTTAAGTTGTAGTTCTCGAAGAAAACATAAAATACTAATGCTCATCACCAATTTCGCTTAAATGAGACTTGGTAAGTAAAACAAATAAGGACTCATATAATTATTGTAATTGTTTCATTATCTACTAACTATTGGATTGAAATTGAGCTTGGGTGGACAAATAAATTTATGCAGGCAATTATGTTTTTCACATTTTAATTTTTAGTCGAAGCACCTACGGATAAGTCAACTACTGTATTTTATTTTATCTATTTAACGTACCTACCTTAGCTGTTGGTGTGGTTTGACCATGGACATTCAATGTCAATTAAATTTAAATGTCCTTATCCCCAACAAGAGTTCTGTTCACGAAGAGTAAAGAAACTAGGCGATATAGGAGTGCCTCGTTATCTTTTAATATAATTTTAAAACTTCCAACTAGCCGTGATGCAAAGTTTTTGCCACTAATTGAGTGTCGAGTTTGCCACTTGACAGTGTAGGTAGGTACTATAACCTCAAATAATGAACTTTACAAATGCTGTTTGTGTTCTTATACATAAATATTTTGCCTCATGCAAGTGTTAAAACGACTTATTTGTACCAAAACATGACTCTATTAGAGTTTCACTGTTTTCTAACACAATTTTTTTGTCAAATACTACATGGGCCAACTCTTGGCTCGATCGAAAACGTCCGGCTAAAGTTGGCCCGCGGGCGAACTGAGTTAGCCCAAGGCCAAGGATTCGAGAATACCAACTTTCAGCCAGCATGGGCTTAACATGTCACGTGACCATTTTAGCCATAGGCTAACTTAGGCCCGTTGCTCGAGAATAGAGCCCCAGCTGTCCTTTAAAGCCCACGTCGAGGCTACGCGCACAAAGACAGTCGGCAGTCTAGCTGCACTCTACCCTTTGTTGCGCAACAAAGCAATGTCGCTAAAATCGAAACTCCGACTTTACCACCAAATCATTAGGCCGGCGATCACGTACGGCTCGCCGATCTGGGCCACTTGTCGCTGGTCAGCGTTTGATCGGCTGCAGGTGATTCAATCCCGGGCTTTAAAGATCGCCGCCGGCCTCCCGTGGTGCACGCGAACAGCAGATGTGCACCGGGAATTGAACGTCGAGCCTCTCGAAGACTTTGTGTTGGCCCTGAACACTGAGTTCTTCTCCAATCTCTCCGATCACAGAAATCCTCTCATCCGATCACAATCCGACCAAATATATAAAAACACTCCTTTTGATAAATACCCCTACCCATCCACCTGTACATCATACACCGGTCATTAACGGCTTGCCGGACCGCGTGCACCCACAGTTTTCCACACGGCCGCTAACGGCAAAGCCGAGGCCAGAAGAAATTCCCCACTCTACATATAGCAAATAAAATCTGTCGCAAGCCCGAGCGAGTCGACGTAATTGTCGCAAGTCGGGCGCAAGAAGATCGCCGCCGGGTCCCTTGGCTGCACTCGTTTCGCCGAGCCGCACCGAGGGCCAAACGACGAGTCTCGAGACGCACGAAGGCCATGTGTTCTTTCCGAGCACATGTTTCTTCAACCCTCCCGAATCCTTTCAACATCCGTTAAAATAAATAAAGAACGGTGCAATCCTATAATTTGCAATTTTCCCACTTTCCTCCATACAATTTACACCGATCAATAACGGCTTGCCGGATCGCGTGTGTCAACAGTCACCCTAAGGTCACGAACGGCCTTATAGCCGGACCGGAAGAGCTCCCATTTAAAAAAAAAAACATTCACGGTTAAGAAACCAACATTTCGCCCGACGTAAAAAGCTATACAGCAGTACACGTCATCCGCCATCGAAGTCTTGGCAAGCCGAGACGTCGAAGTCATCCGTGCCATTTCGTGCAACGCGTCAGAATCACCAACTCGCCGCAACGAGATGGCACGCACGAAGCATACAGCCAGGAAGTCGACCGGAGGCAAGGCGCCGCGCAAGCAGCTCGCCACGACGGCCGCCCGCAAGAGCGCGCCGGCGACCGGGGGCGTCAAGAAGCCCCATCGCTATCGCCCGGGCACCGTCGCCCTGCGAGAGATCCTTCTTTACCAGAAGAGCACGGAGCTGCTAATCAGGAAGCTGCCGTTCCAGCGGCTGGTGCGCGAGATCGCGCAGGACTTCAAGACCGACCTGCGTTTCCAGAGCTCGGCCGTGATGGCGCTGCAGGAGGCGAGCGAGGCCTACCTGGTCGGTCTCTTCGAGGACACCAACTTGTGCGCGATCGCACAGGACACCAAAGCGAGTCACCATCATGCCCAAGAACATCCAGCTGGCCCGGCACTTCCGAGGGGAGCGCGCCTAGACGTGTGCCGCGGACCTCCGCGCACCGCATCCCGGCGTGTCACTGCCGTGCGCGCGCGCGCGACGACGACAAAAAAGGCCTTTTTCAAGGCCAAAACAAAATCGGTCCCAAGAGAGTGTTTTGTCGAGGCTACTCGCACACGCCGTGCCCACAGCAACGACGTCGTCCTGGTCGGACCGCACGTCCGGCCAAAACCGGAAGACACCGTCCAACTGAGTGTGGACAATCGGCTTTGCCGGCAAACCGCCAGACAAGCGGCGGCGTCGAGGTTCACGTGGCTTGGTCCGCGAGCTCGCGGCCTCGACGAGTTATCCGTCACAGAAAGTGTCGCTGTCGCGCGGCGACAACTTCATCTGTTGTCGTTGTCATAGCGGCTCTTGGCCTCCAATGACATGCTCTTGTGCTTGAGGAGCGGTCCGAGAGCTGCCAACTTTCCCAGGGCCTTTGACTTTGTCCGGTTGACGTGGAGCTTGTAGGTCAGCCTCTGGTCCAGTACAACACCTAGGTAGGTGCTGCTGTCTGTCCATGTGATGGGCTGGCCTTGCAGCGTGACGATCGGAGGCGTGATGTTCTTCCTCTTGCGCGTGTACAAGGTGGCGGTGGTCTTGCTCGAGTTGAGCGTTATCCTCCAGTCGGCGTACCATTGACTAATGGTGTCCAAAGAGGACTGGAGGAGTCGCCCAATCACCTCGGTGCAAAAAGAGCGGATGATGATTGCCGCGTCGTCGGCATAGAGAGCCAGCTCCTTCCTCTCCAAGTCCACCGGGATGTCGTTGGTGAACACGTTGAAGAGGAACGGGGAAATGATGCTGCCTTGGGGCACGCCTGCTGTGATAGGACGAGTGGTCGAACGCTCCCCGCCTAGTGCCACATGGAAGCTGCGATTTTCCAGGTAACTCCGCACGATGTTGATGAGGTACGCTGGGAAGTTGGCCTTGATGAGCTTGTAGATAAGCCCCTCGTGCCAGACACGGTCGAATGCCTTGGCTACGTCCAGGAAGACGATGCCGGTGTGCCGATTAGTGTTGTTGCTGTGCGAGATGTAATTCGCAACTCGAAGAAGCTGATGACCTGTCGAGTGCCCCGGCCTGAATCCAAACTGCTGGTCAATCAGGAGATCTGTAGTGTCAGCGTGATGGACGAGACGCTTGTGGATCGCCTTCTCCAGCACCTTGGACAGGCACGGCAGCAGACTAATAAGACGGTAGTTGACTGGATCTCGCAGCGGCTTGCCCGGCTTCGGGAAGAGGATGACCTTGGCACTTTTCCATGGCCCGGGGAAGTGTTGCAGCCGCAAGCTGGCGTTCATGATGTTCGTGATGCGCTCAGCTGTCTTCGCCAGGACTTTTTGAATGGCCTCGTTGGTAATGCCATCCTCTCCCGGTGCCTTGCCTCTCTTGAGGCCCTCGACAATGTCGGCGATTTCGTCGCCTGTGATCGGCACCACGGCGGCCAGTTGGTCGGCCGTCGGGTGCTCGGCAAGGTGCGCCTCGACTTCGGCTTCCACCGTTGGTGTGATGTCGCTCGGCGGGATCGGAGTGAACTGGTCGGTCAGAGACTCGGCCAGCACCTCGGCCTTGTCGCGTGCGCTGCATGCCAAGTGCGTCTTGCCCTGAAGGGGCGGGCTCGGTGTTGGTTTGTTGAGCAGCTTCTTGGTCATGCGCCAGATGGATTGGTCTTCGAAGTTAAGCTTCCCGACGGCCTCGTCCCAGCGACCTTCGCGCCATTCGGCAAGCATGGCGTCGATTTGGTGCTGCTTTCGCAGCCAGACCGCCTTCAGGTCGTTCGTGCGACAGCGTTGCCAGCATCGGCGGGACTTCCCTTACGAAAATGCCAGCACCATGCCAGACCTGGTCCTGATCTGTTAAATACGGTCCAGACTTGGTCCATATCTGGAATTTTGTGCAAGTATTGGTTCCAGATCTGGGCTGTAAGGCGGCCAGATCTGGTTTTTATTCCAGACCTGGCAATGATTTGGCATCCAGGTTTGGGCCTGATACGTCTGGTATGGCCAGGTCTGGGACAGATCAAATTTTTTCCAGGTCAAGTCCATCATAGAAAGACATTATTGTTTAATCAGAAACATATTTATTTGTATTTTTAAAACTAGAAAGGATACATACAACTAGGCGACTTGGCTTTACTTGGCTATCCAATACCTAGTTTCAAACATACTTTTGATCAAATGTGTGGGCTAATGCGCTTAAATGTACACAAGTTAATTTCCATAGCAAACAATTTCGACATGTTTTAGTCGAGGAAGTGCAGTCAAGCGGCAATGGGTGAAATTCACAACAAAATTGATAATAGAGGATGTAGAAAATCAGGTGTTTAAAAAAATTTGAGCCTTGAGTTTACTTTATTTACCTAGCTATTTCATATCAACATTCTAGGATGGGGATTGTTTTCAAAAATAGTAAGATTTAAATAGCAATCATTATAGGTATACCTATAGTTTGAGATTGTTATTTTCAAAATTTGGTTTGACTTATACTGCCAAAGTATCTACGTCCAAGTAACACACATCACAGAATGTGGATACAAAACGCTGGGCATGAACGATTTGTGCCAGCAGTTCGGAATCGTTCGGTGTCACGTTAAATACACATAATGTGAGATAAATTGTCGTAGGAATTGCGTTGGCATGTCAGGAAATTGCACACCAAAACTTTAAGGACCTATAAGTTGAGTTCCTTGTGGTTGGGTCGCAGGCACACGTATGACCCAACTCGAATAACTTTGCACAAAACATCGTCTGCATATATAGCGTGTGCTACGTTGGTTTCTGTGACAGGAACGATGTGTTCTAATTTTTTTGTAGTTTCTCGATGCATAAAAAAGTTGTTGCCAACATTGAAATTTTTTACTATGCACACTATCTTTTGATTGACGGAAACAAAGTATTTAATTGCACCAAAACATTTTTTCCCATCTGAATTTTGATATGAAATGGTGTACGTATTCCTTCGACTATCTCGTTTGTACACAAGCGATTTGTACTCAGCATCTTTTATACAGCAACGCTGGTAAACTAACAACGGAAGCATTGAAAGATCTATTCCCATCAGATTTTTGATAGCGAGTCTCTCGTAAGCTGATATGTTGCCGCTACAACTTTTACCTAACAAAGATGTTTGTTTTTGTCTACCAGAAGTCGGCATTGTTCTATCCAAAATATTAAATCCATTAATTAATTGCAAGGTATTAACTAACTGCATTTCTACGTTTTGCGTACCGTGAATAAGGTTTAACAAACTCCCATTGCCGCTCTCGAACACAAATGCTGATGTGGCCCAAAGAGGTCCCCACTTTTCCACTGACCTCGGAAGGTGAATCAGTTGGTGGACATTATATGAGCATTGATTCAGCCCATACAACTGCTCAACTCCTTTAACAAACAATCTGAACAATACAGCAGTCAAGTCAATATCAAGTGTTGAAATGTTTTCAGATAAAAGTATAAACATACCACCAACCAGCAACAGCCAATGCTGAAAATGTTGAGCTGGAAGATATACCTTAAGTAAGGGAACCGAGTAGTATAAAAGCCATGATCTAAACTCGGCAGCTTTCCAATACTTTCTTAGCAACAAACTACGGGGGTTTGATGGCTTAAAGTTCTGCGTCAATCTCCATTATACTGCGTCCAATGTACCACACTTCTTGGCTATTTGACGAGTTAAACCATAGTGAGATAAACTGGCGGGTAACTCCCAGTAGAACGCAGTGCATATAGTCAGGGATAAACGACGATCCAAGATCCATGTTCGGTATCAATGCGACTATAGTAGGTCCTTTCACGCCTTGGACGGTTTTCTTCTCAGCGACTGCTTCCTGTGCTTGAAGAGTCATACTCTCTGTAGAGCGCAAGACAGGTTCAGGATTTGTTATCGGATATGCCCGACAGTGACCATCACCGGTTTTCACAGATAGGCCCTCCTGTTCACACTGGGAACAACCAAACTTACCATTGTATAAGTGTATGTTTTGGATTGCTGCCCGAGCTGGCGCATCCACACACGATATTGGCGCAATCACTTTGGAAATAACTGCTATTTTCAAATTTGGGTGGAACCATTCCAGACCTTCAGTGGCTAAGGTTTGTAAGGATATGCTAAATGGTCTCAGAAAGGTGTTCATATTGGGCTTTGCCGTTCCAAACCAAATCCCGCAAACTAGCAAAAACTTTGATCTCAAGTGGTAAGGAATTTCAGAAATGGTAAGTTGCAGTGGCCATAATTGTGCATTTGAGCTGTTAAAAACAGGTACTCCATCTGTATTCCACATCAAGGTTAAGTCATACTTCCCAGGAATCGAGTTAATTTTCAATCGTTTGTATTCCCCGCTGCTCCGAATATCAGAAATAATCCCATCAGCAGATGTTAAACCACTCTCGGCCATTTCGTCAATCACGTGATATAACTTCCTATCTTCAAAAGTACATTTGATCAAACTACTTAGAGGATACTCTACAAAAACACCAAACCCTGCATTTGATTGGCAAGCTGGGCAATCGGGATTCTCATCGACATGTTCCCCAAGATAAAGGGAACACGAGTTGCAAAATTTGTGCCTTTTGACATTGTTGGAGGGAGAAAGACTCATCACCATTTTCAACAATGAATATTTAGAGCGAGGCAACTCATTCGGATTTGGTAAAAGCTCTCCTAGAAGGACAAGTAAATCGTTCAGGCATATCTTGGTTAGCGCGTGTTTCATGAAGAACAACAAAATTTTCCGCACTCCTTCACCAAGAGACACTTCACAACCATCGTACAATGGTGCATCAAAACTGTTGTTGTCAGCTGGTGGTTCATTGCCGGCTGCATCTTGGGCTGCTGTGCTGCTGTTGGATGTTTCCGACGACTCGCTCAAATTATCTGACTCGTCCAAACTGGAGTCAACTGGAGTTTCGTCATAGTCATCGCTGTAGTCATCAGTATTTGGTGGGATGACTGGAGGTTCTATTAAAATACAAAGAAGTGTTAGTTTTTGAAATTTAAATATATACTATATTCCTAAAAAAGCATCAGTCACGCATGGTAAAATATTGTAATTTACCAGGGTCGTCTTCATTTTCAGACCGAGGTTCATCATTACTTGGTGGGAAATTGCTTTTTTCATTCTTATTTCTTTTCCAGTTGTGTACAGTGGTACGAGGAACCTGTAATATGAGTAGGTACATTATTTTGTTGACATTTCAGGTTAGAATTATCGTTCCCAATAAGAATCATTTTTATTCTAAGTTTTACCTACATAGTTTATAAATAATTGTTAGGATGCACTTAATTACCTTGGTATTCTCGGTCAAGTATCTTTTGTATCGCGTTTTGTTTCCTGGGACTTTATCCATTTTGCAAATTGCGAATGCGGCCGCCGAAAACGCTCATGCTAAACACAGTCGTTGGCAAACGTCAGTCGTCAGTTGTCACTTTACAATCGAAAGTATCGAACCAAAGACCTTCAAAAAGTTGTGAGCAGTAAGGCAACATAACAACTGTATTTCCGAAATGTTATAAATGTAACCCTGTACAAAGTGTCACACCTTTCTTCGCAAAAATCTCTTATTTACTAACGCAGATTATTATTTTTTTACACGTGCTCACCAAACTATAACACAGGAACACGATTCATTTTTCGTTAACTATTTCAAACTATATTAGGTTGGCATTACTTTTAGGTGCGCGCGCACAACTGTTGCACTAGCTGTTGCCGCGTAAACTGTTAGGCCTTAGCGTCACTTGAACACTTCACAGTTCACTGTACCTTTTGCAACCGATTTCCAAAAATGTGGGTACTTGTAGAGAACAGCGATTCTTCTGTGGATATAGTGGAAGATACGAAAATTGTCACTGATAGCGCTATTGAGGTTGGTCAGAGCGTTACTGTTCTTTACCAAGATCCAAAACGGCGCAAAAAAAATGTGGAATTTCAAGCAAAGATCCTGAACATTTCTGGTAAGCTCCAAAATGACACTTGCTTGTGAGACATTACTTGCAATGTTTGCCAAGATGTATGTAAATCATTAATAATGCACCATCAACTTTATTTCAGAGAGCAAAGCTTTTTTGGAAGGTATGTTGGAGGAATATCTGGCTTCTACTTCAACGGAAGCTGTAGAATGTACTACTCCGGCTCCAGCTGAAAAGGCAAAGCCTACAGCTTCGAGGAAGGTTTGTGGCCTATTTCACTTATTGTGTAACAAGACACCAAAATTGGCATTTACTTGTTATTATCATGAAGGGGGAATGTACAGTTTAATACGGGATCACAAAATAATGATAATGGCTGTGCTTTGATAAAATTGTCAAATGGCACAGCTAATTCTTTGCAATTCACTCCACTCAAGCTTCGATCATTGCTAGCCGGAATATGCAACTAGCTAATCACTCAGCGTGCGTTTCTGCTGCATTTCTGCTGTCTATCAAGTTTGTAACGTACAAAGATTTGTCATTATGTGAAATATTTAGTACTTCTAGAATACCGAGTTGAATTTGCTAGAAGTTGCTTAATAATTCCTTAGTTTCCTGTACCTATATCAAGTATTACGATAAAACTTGTAAACCAGAATGTTGATCACATTTCAGTAGGAGCTGGCTCGGTATACTAGTTGTGTGCCGTACTGGGGCAGTGATCGAAGGCTCTAAGCTCTTTGTATTGTTGGAACACGTAATTGTACACTTTAAAATCATTTCTCCAAACGGGTGTCAATTTTGATGCAGTCAATTTTCCATTAATTACCCATCTTGTATTATCTAATCATTTTCAATGTACTTTGTTTTATCGCAAATAGCAGAAAGGCAAGAAAGAAAATCGTGCCGAAATAGCCACAGCTAAGTTTATTCTTGAGCAAATGAGTGCTGCAGCAAAAGCCTCCGTTGTTGGGAGTCCCCCGGCCGAGGTAGACTTCGATGAGGTGCGTAGGCTGAGGAAAGAAAACTCTCGGCTCCGCAAAGAGAGGGATGATGCTATAGGTTTGTGCACTGATATTTAACTGCTTTCTCGGTAGTGTGACTGAGCAAGCTATTACGTTTGCGGCTATTACCATAGTCTAATATTTAAAGGCCATTTTAGGACCCTGTGTTAAGTGTGGTTAAGCCAATAAATTAAGATTATAATGTTGTTTGTATGATCTTTTCAGAAATAAAATCTTTACTTCATGTTGCCCAGGAGCTTGTGTCTAAACTGAAGGGTGCTGCAGACAACCCACCATCTCCCTGCAGCTCTGCAGACACAGTTCCCTACCAAGAACCACCTAAGAAGGCTCGACCATATTCGCCACCGAGCACCCTGGAGCCCCAAGATGCCTTTTGTGGGTATTTACGGCCAAAAACACCGCTGGCTGAGCTGAATCCCTCCCAACAGTTTGGGGCCCGCAGCTTGTCCCCCATTGGCCCGCCAGACCGAGGCAGCAGCACTCCGAATGACCTCATAACCATGGAAAACTCCCTGAAGTACAGCAAGTGTGACGAGAACGTAAGTGGGACTCCTTTATGTTGATATTGGTCTGGTGACCTGCTCCTGAATAATTACAATTACATCAGTAGAAGGGAAGTGATGCTGGAAAAATGTGCAACCGAACCGGGAAACGAACCAGGCCGCCGTCCTGGGGCCGAGTCCATGTACCCGTCCCATGTACGGGTCGCTCGGCCTCTCGTCTCCCTCAGAGATCCCCTTGAATGTGTGCCCTGATAGCTCAGTTGATAGAGCACCTGAACGGCAATCAGTAGGTCCCCGTTTTGTATCCCATTTTGGTTGCACATTTTCCCAGCTTTGCTTCTCTTCCATTCATTGCATACAGGTATCAGCTTAAACCAGTAACATTATTTTCTCCATTTTATCGATCTAACATTGAAGCACTTTGCCTTCAATAAAATTGTCCTCTTGCTGATACTCGGGCCTGCAATCGGTAACTCTCATAGATACCTTCGATCGAGAATATATCTGTGGTCTTGCTCCAAAGAATTTATGAGAGCCGTTATTTTATAGGTTTGCGAGCTTATGCCAGGATCGGGGGTCTACGTGCCAGCCAGTGCTTTGTCGGCCGTTCAACGAGGCGCCAAAAACCCGAGCACCGTCGCTCGCCAGCTGATGGAAGCTGTTTTCACCCTGCCTGCGCTAGAAGCATGCTCGGTGAGGGGAAAGGTGGCCAAGGGTCCTCTTGGCAGGCCGGCGGAGCGCCGCTGCGCCCTGAACCAGGCTGGTGTAGAGGCCATTCTCGGTAAGCGGATAAATATTATAATGAAATTAAGTGCCAATTGATTCCAATAGATAATGGATGTTCTTAAAGGAGCTCTCCGAATTGCTTTTAAAAGAACATATAGTGCACAGAGTACCAAATAATTAAACATCCTGTTAGAATTTTTTGAAAAAAAAAATTTGCGTAGGAATAATCAGACATTATCGTTTTGGCGTGGCACCTCCTCGTGACGTATCCTAGGGGAACGGCTAGCGCCAGCAGCATGCGCTACGCAGTGGCAATTGCATCTCAATGGACAGCGACATTACATCGAATTATTGTAAAGAGCCATTTCAAATACGAGCGTTGTGTCAGGAAGGCGAGTGCATTACTGAGCACGGCTCTATCGATGCAATATTGATGTGCTAATCAAAACAGACACCACAAGGTATTTCCTGTCAAGTAACTCTCCTCGTCTCCTTTCTTCGGCTAGTTTAACATTATTTTCCGCGATTTCTGTTTGAGAGAACTTCGGTACCATACTATGGAGGTCCTGCCATATTCACTCAAAATTGTCAAGCGACCCGGCCGCGAAAGCTATCGGCCATCGGCCTAACACTAGACACTTCGTAGCGCGGGCGAGCGCATGCTGCTGGCGCTAGCCGTTCCCCAAGGATATGTCACGAGGAGGTGCAACAAAAATGTGCAATTATTCTTACGCAATTTTTTTTCTTCAAAAAATTCAAACGGGGTGATTAATTTATTTGTATTCTGCGTACTATATGTTTTTTTAAAGCAATTCGGAGAGCTCCTTTAATACAGGGTATGCTTTGGTTATTTTTTTGCAAGTCCTGTCTGCGGTTCACATAATTCTAACATTATGATGCTATCAGTTCTGTTGTGTAAAATCCTTTGCTGTCCATGGAATTTATTTAACTTTAAAACCGAGAACAGCGAAATCAGAATTACGTAATTGCATTCTTGGTCGGTCTTAAGTCTATCCCGATCAGCTGCCCTGCATTCTGCTGAATATCTGAGGTTATAGTACCTTACTTGTCAATATGTGACTATACTTTGTTGGTGATAGTGCCACTAATTGGTGAAAGTGAGTGCGCAGGGTGTCTACATTGGGTTCAAAACGTCCCTAGTTTAGTTTTGTTTGCTTGCATATTCTAGAACCAACTTCCCCATTGAAAGGTTTAGCCATTCTAACAGAATTTCATCTGATGCATTCATCATTCATTTTTCAGCCTTTACGGCTCAGCACTCAGCTGCCAGGGGGTGGAATCCCCACCCAGAGCCTTCCATCATCCGCGCAATGGGGACGAAGCTCTGCGAGATTCGTTTGCGTAACGACTAGGCTTAACTTACGGTCTGGCTTCATTTTTTTATTTTTTTTTGAATTTTTTTCTCTTTTAATTTTTCTCTTGGTTATACCATGAAGTTAAATGCATTATCATAAGGTATAATGACATGCAAATTTGCCAAATATCTAGAATATTTTAATTCTAGACGTACCTATAGTATTTTTGTGGCATGAGCTGTGCACTACTATTTTATTTTTATATTTAATACACTATAATTATTGCTCCTTTGCCAATAATGCCAAATAACGCGTATATTTCACTGAAATCAGTCCAAATTTATGGCTATACCATTGGGTTTATAGGTTAAGGCAGAGTCCCAACACTACTCCTTGGGTGTCTGCGGAGCCACCGAGGCCGCAACCCGAAGTGTCGGTTTCTCTCGCCAGAAAGCGCCAGCAGCTCTTCCGGGCGCTTGTTTTCGAACGTGGCTTCAAAGCGGCAATTGCTATGACGTAGTTGCGCTGTAGGGTTAAAAAGGGGCAATCTTGTCTGTAGGGGGTACCCCCTTTTTAACCCAACAGCGCAACTACGTCATAGCAATTGCCGCTTTGAAGCCACGTTCGAAAACAAGCGCCCGGAAGAGCTGCTAGCGCTATCTGGCTAGAGAAACCAACACTTCGGGTTGCGGCCTCGGTGGCTCCGCAGACACCTTAGGAGTAGTGTTGGGACTCTGCCTTAACCTATAAACCCAATGGTTATACCACGAAATTAAAATTGTACTGTATTACGGTAAAAGTGATGTGAATTTGCCAAATATCTAGAATATTTCAATTCAAGACGTATTATATTTTTGTGGCATGAGCTGCGCACTATTATTTTATTTTTATATTTAATATACCATAATTATTGTTCCTTTGCCAATAATGCCAAATAACTCGTATATTTCACTGAAATTTTATGGTTGCAACATGAAGTTAAAATTTTGACTATTACGGTAATAGTGATGTGATGCCAAATAATTCAAATATTTCAATCAAGTCCATACTAGTAGATAGTAATACACTCCAAGGTCAATCAAACCTGTCAACGCCTTAATTGATTCCCCCTCCCCCAAAGCCCGCATCTTTCAATTGGTCTTTATTGATGTTGAATGGGGTTTAAATTGATCTTAATTGATCTTAATTGATCTTAATTGATCTTAATTGAAATTAATTACTTTTTTTGACAGGTCTAATCAATCAAATTTTGACAGGTCTCTGAAAGTAATCAATCATGTATTGACAGGTCTCCTATTGTTTTAAGGAAATCGTAGTTAATTAGTGTTAATTAGTAATTAACGTTAATTAACAAAATAGTAATTAGTGCAAGTTTTGTAGGGGAGGTGGGGGAAATGCGGGGAAAAACCTAGGGGTGTACCAAATAATTAAAAGTAATCAAAGTACAGTCACGACTTAAGAAAAAGCGTTAAGATTAGGGGCGGAGCTACAAGTATTGATTTTTTTCTATTCCCACGCGTGAGCACGTGTTGAATTGGGGAAGCCCTCTTTTGTTGTCGTTTAGGAAGGGTGTCTATTCACGGGACAGGATCGGTATGCGGGTATCTAACAATGAAAAGTCTTTCAATATAGAATAAAATAGATGGTTTATTCTCACACACACACAAAACATGAAATCGATATTAACTATGTTACAAGGTGTTTTACATTTCATTATGAGCGCTAATATCTGACGCCAAGAACAAATCGCTGTAAATCTTATCTTCGCCGATTTCGCTATAGAGCGAACACGAATCGAACGAAAGTCCCGAATCCTTGGCGATCAAAGAGCGCATTTGTACAAGGGCAAGATTCTTATGCTCGGAACTCATATTATCGGCGGGGAGTTTGTAATCAACGAGTTTAATAAAATGCGAGTACCATTTCACCACGTCTACTTGCAGGAGGTCGTAATGTCTGATTAGAGAAGTGAGCGTGTCTTCCAGATCCAGAAGCCGTCGCACCGATGGTTCGCCTAGGAAGATAACAGCCCGAGAGTCTTCCCGATCGCTAATTTTAATCAGATTTCCAGTCACGTAGCACAGTGTTTGTACGGTATGTTGCGTCAGAGTGGTGATTACTTCTTCGACGTTGCGTCGGTCTTCAGGGCGAAAAGCAGAGACGGTGGCGCGCCGAAGACATTTGATCATGTCGGACCATTGTTTTCCAGCAATATGAACGACCCCTTTGTTGCCTCGGATCGAGAGCGTATAGGTTGAAAATTATAATGACCGTAGTCTAGCGAGACAATCAACGATATAGTATTGCTTCGATTGAGAAAGAATGATCGTTGAATAATTCCATCCCACTGGCGTGTAGACGACGGACTCTTCTCGGACCTGCGAAGCTTGTGAAGAAAAGCTTCCTCATTGACAGTGTTGTGCACCGTATTATGAATGGTGTAGTCCATCGTTGACACAAATGATCCTTTATACTCAAACGCTTGACACTGAATGATGAATGGGGGCGATGTTTGCGCTACTATAAGTTGCTTTCGAAAAGCTACGCCGTTTACAATAGCGACAACACCGACGCAGGCGCACCCATCCCATGGATACACTTTAAATGGAACTAATTCAATAATAAATAGACCCGTATATATTGCGTCGTTTCTATAATTTGCATTTTAGGGTTGTTACTGAACGTAGTTTCCACGAATTTCATACAAGGACCGCAGATCTCTGTAAATAATGTTAAAATCGAGTTCATGTCGAATATGCCTTAGACCCATAGAGCAAAGACGTTCGTGGTCGCGCACAAAGAAATCATTCATTATTTCAAAGGCTCGCGTCCGATGGGTCGGTTTTTCGATAGCGATACGTTGCCACACCTTTTCGATAAAGGATATGTAGTAATCGAGTAAATTGCACTGTCGTCTACGATATGCAAGAAGCATTACGTCTAGCATGGGTGTTAATTGCAATAGCCGGCAAACGCTCACGTCGCCGAGACATACGCTCTGGCGTGAATCATCGACGGCGCATATTCGGATCAAGTTGACGTTCGTGTAAAGGATAACGTGCAAGGCGTGCGTCTCGAAGGATTTTCCTTTAGCGGCCGTCGTATCCATACGATGTATTTGAGAAATGATTTCACCCCAATTTCGCCATCCGATATGTACACTACTTTTTCGACCGCGTAAACTAAATGTCGGACTTAAATCGGGTTTTGATATGTTTAAAGATAGCGTCAATGTCTTTGTATGTGATTTATTTAAAGAAAAGGTACGTTGATATATGCCATTCCACAGGTGCAGCGGCACGGGTCCTTGCAATGTCCGAAGACTGTTTAAAAAAGCTTTACCAGCGTTCAAGGTGTCGTAATATTCCATAGCTGCTAGCACAACTGCCTTAGAGCCGGCGTCTCTGTGACCGTGCACAACAACAACTCTGCTTTGTCGAGGGGTAGGTCGGGCGCCTTTGTCGCGTCGGCCTCGAGATGCATACGTAGCGTTTGTATAGACTGTTTTCTTACAAGTTTGTCATTGTGAGCTAGAGAAGGCGAATGTTTAAATATGTTTAAATAATCCTTCAATTTAAAACCTCGTGCCAAAATCCAGCAAAACATTAAACAATGCTCGCCACAAGTCGTGGTCGTATAGGCTTGAACGCATGTTCGATTATGGGTATATGACTCGCAATGGCTATCTAGAAATGTTATGTGTGATTCGACCAAAGGTTTGCGGCCGTATGAATCAAAATATATGGCATTTCGTTTCCTATCAACATATATAGCAATCCAATGAGTGCCACGATCTGTGTGGGGGTCTGTATTGGCAATCAATAGCCCCGGAGCTGTAAATTGGGTAGGTAATTCATCTGCGGCGTAAACACCTAATAAAATATCCCTGGCAAAACAATCGTTCTGCAACGCCTTGGTCAATTTCAGCGTATTCATGGTCAGATCGAAGCTACATGTGACTCTTTTTAGGTCTGATATGCGTATGTAATGACGTCTTAGCATTGACGTATTTATATATGGATTTGGGATTGCGGTTGTGAAAAACAGGGTAAAAGAGAAAAGAAAAAAACACATCAATTAGTGTTGAAAAGAAGAAAAAAACACATGGTCGATTTATTATATTATAGATATATACAAAAAAATTACGCTAAAAAAAATCGATAAACATTATATACGAGAGACGGATATATACATAAAAAAAACAATAGCCCCTAGAAGCACTTTGACGAGACACCCGATGATCGTTATAGATATGCACACACAAAAAACACACACACACACACACACACACACAAATTACGCTAAAAAAATTCTATAAACATTATTATATATAAGACGAATATATACACATTAAAAAAAACTATCATACACAGACGCACTGTTCAGTCTAAAAAGCACCGGGGGTACGCGTCTCGGCGAACGGGGCGTCGCGCCAGAGGGGGCAGGTGGGCGATACAAGACGGTGACGCTTGTGGATGTCCATGGCCCCGGACGAGAATTGTGCAGAGCAATAAACGCACCGAACACGCCCCCAAAAGTCTTGGACGACAAACCCCGACACGGCAGTGATCTCTGTGAATGGGAGTCTGTCGAAACCGTAAAACTCGTAGGGGCAGAGCCGGGCCGACAGCCGGTTCATCTGCACAAAGTCGCCGTGGCGGTTGGCCCACCGTACCATCTTCTGTGTTGCGTACGTCGCGATAGTGTCGTCTGTCGGTAACGAGCACGGTCGCAACTTGAACGGCGAAGCGTGGTGAGCGGCGAGATCGTACACACGTTCGTCGCCGATCTCCTCCTTCAACACGTACACACGCTCCGTTCCGTACGTGTACACAACACGCGAGGTGTCCAATAGTTGAAACAACCAATTTGAAACTTCTCTCGCGAAGACAGTACGATGGTGCCACGTAACGCCCCCCACGCCCAAGAACGTCGTGACGATGTAGTTGTCCATGGCCTCTTGTTGCTCAGGCGACGGCAATGCCTCGTCTCCCAGAACGTCGAAACTGTAGCCTGTGAGGTCTTCGGTATTGACGTCCAGAAAGGCGAGGCGGTCACGGACGATCCAACCACCCCCCGTGAAGAGCACATCGCAGTAAACTACGTACGTAGTTATTGGCGGCGTCATTTTGCGGTGTTAGCGTCACTGTAGAAACTGATGTAGAAACTGAAGTGCATTTCACCCCAAAATTCGTATTTATACCGATGTGTCGCGTGTGGTGGGGGTATGTTTTTCACGAAAGCATTGCAGATGTGCTAAAAATCCACAGATGGGCTTAATCCACAGATGGGGTAAATCTAATACGTGCAATTGTGTATAGGTGTGTTTTTACCTAAAAACGCAGCTGCGGGGCTGGGAATTTGAATGGTATGGTTATGAGAGGCGGGGGGTCGCCGGGCAAAACCTAAATAACAACACAGTAGTTTTTTTTCTTAAACACACATTGAATATGATTTTATTTGAACCCGCATTACATTTATAGATACATTTTTTTTTTATTTTTTTTTACGTGCTATACGCAAAAGTGTTACATTATCAAACACACATTTGGAAAACGAAATACAAATTAAGAAATATTGTTTTTTTTAACATCACGTATTACATTTATTTTTTTGAACGTGTCGCGTAAATTATTTCAACCATTAAAATCGAAATAAATTTCACGGTTTTTATTGATCGAGATTACGTTTGCAAACTCGGCATACACTATAGCAGTCGTTGTTTGTGGTAGCGGCACTCTGAACGTTACGTCTATCCTGAAATTTCCGCTCTCTTGCAACGACCAATTATTTTTACAATTACTATCCATATTTTTAGTCAAATCAAACGCGTAAATAGCATACCCGTTGGGGTAACCAGTTTTAGTTATTGAA
The DNA here is from genome assembly GCA_921293005.1 of Nemoura dubitans. Lineage (NCBI taxonomy): Eukaryota > Metazoa > Arthropoda > Insecta > Plecoptera > Nemouridae > Nemoura > Nemoura dubitans. Next base: position 22,949,849 of record OV121076.1, read on the forward strand.
AGCCCCTTATTAGTCGAATCGATCCCTAGACCTGCGTACAAGCTCTGATAGGCGCGCATGTAATGACCGTCGGTGTAGGCGACCTTCAGGGGATTTGCTGGGTAACCCGTGGAATTGATAAAGCATTGAATGGACGACAAGTCATGATGTGCAAAATCATAGGGATTAGTGGCAAAAGTTCCATTGAAAGAATCACTTGATTGTAGGCAAAATATAACACGAAGAGGCATTTTACCGTTGAATATATTATCAATCACTCTAGACTGCAGGCCCATAGGCAGAGTGAAATTTTTCATTTCAACCCTCGTTATCTCGTAGTGCGCGTCAGACTTATTCAAAATAGTATTCTGGGCTATCAAAATAGACGGATTAATATCCACTTTCTTCACAAGTAGGGTTGCGTCTAGAATGTGTGTCTTGGCAGCGGCCAATGTAGACGATATAATATGAAAACGTTCGGGCGATCTAGTGTAGCGCAGTTTGAGATCGACACCAGACAAGAGAAATTTACTTTGACAAAATAAGTCCCCGTGAATTCTACCTATCAGTTCAAAGGTAGCGCTTTCATGACATATGCCCTCTCTAGCTAAAAATCCTGCATTTTCTGTAACAGAACTCATAGAGCCTGCAGTGTCGGTGTAATACATCTTGGAGGTTAAGTGTGTTTTAATTGCGCCTTCATCGTAATTAAGCAGAGTCTCTAGATAACAACGCTGCGCGTGCATGTTATTTAGGCTAGAAATAATCTTGTTATTCAACGACACTTCTAGGTTGGAAAACAACGAATCAATAAAATTATTTGAGGGTGCAGTAGTTCGTGTTGCAGCGGGCAAATCTGTGTTATCACCTTGAGTAATTTTAACTTTCAGATACAATAGCGATTGCGAGAGATCTACATATTGGCTTGAATTGCTGGGGCAATAAAACTCGAGGGTTTGGGCATTATCTAGTGGTGCTATGGGTTTGTACTCGACATAGCCAGAACCCTCTATCGAAATCTCAGTGTTTTTTACAGAGAATAAATTCAGCCGTTCCGAAATTGCCTCACAACTGTTAAGATAGGTAAACGCCATTGTTTTTACGCAAATATATCTCTAAGAGGCGGTTTTTTCTTCTTCCTCAAAGATTTCTTCGCAGTCTTCTTTTTGGGGGTCTTGCGTTGTTTTGCGGACGTGCGACGTGTTGATGATTTTTTCTTACGCCTCGACGTGTTTGCTCGTTTGACTCCACGCAATGAATGACCGAATCGCCCTGATGCCAGTCTTTTTAGACCACGGCCACCTTGCATTATATGATCCGCTGCATTAGCTGTCTTTGCCAATATCTCGTCGCCTGCCGCGTGGATCCTATTCTTAAACACCTGTCTCACTGGCTGTCGCGTGTGCTCTAAATCACTTATGATGCCGACGCCTGTTTTTAAGCCCTGTTTCCCCAGCGACAGAGCAATCTTTTTGACTACAGGCATTGCGATTTTAAAAATAGATTTAAAAAAATCGCCTATGCCCTCCCCTTCTTGACCTCTGTATTCTCCCAGGCCTCGACCTCGCTGTAGGCCGCCAGCGTAAATAGGGAAGTTTGAATGACCCCCAATTTGGCTTTGAAAGTGTTTTACATAACGTGCGGCAGCTGTAGCCATTATGACATAGGCAAACGTCTTCTAAAATGCAGTAGCAGACACGCCGTACCGTTTTTGTTATTTTCCAACGGAGTGCGGCCGTTCTCGTCTGCGAGACGGATTGTAATTGAGTTGAATACGCGTCGTGATAGGGGTATATATGTGAGATTCAAGAAGCCTCTAGAGATAACATTACCAAAGTCCGATTTTTGGTATTCAAGATTAATAACCCTCAACACTGGGGAGGAAATGTTGCAAATGCGTTGATACTCTAGGATGTCGCAATAAATCATCATGGTATTCGGGGCGTTGTACGACAACTGACCTTGGCTGCTTGCGATCGGTTCGCGATTGATGATTGTTCCCGGGGTGAAACCCAGCTGCATGCACAATTCTTTACTCATCGTCAAATGCGTTTGGGCGTCAAGGTCTGCGGCAAAGGGTCTAAAATGTACCAAATGCGTCAATATATCTATCCCCAGTTTGCCCACGTCGAAGGGGATCAAAACGGCATTAATAGCGTTTATTATATGTTGTCTAGTTTTGTATAAATCAGGGGCTATTGTTAGCGTCGTTTTAAGCGACGGGATATCTTCACCTTTCTGATTGAACGTGTATATATCGATCCAGTTTGCGCCGGCTACAACATTGTAAACAGTATTTGTTATGTGATATTCTACCAAAGCACATTCGTACGGGTGTTGCAGGGTGATTGGCTCTTTCAACTCATTTGTAAAGAGGGTCGCTGTGTTATCTGGATTTCTGACCATATCGCCATTAGACATTAACGTAATATAAAAATCTTCGCTCATGATTGGGCCCCCAATTGTTTTATCTCGGAATAATTTATCCAGGAATTAAATTTCTTGCCGTGACCTACCCACGAAACAAAACACTGTTTGGCAGAGCCGCGCCCCCGAGTGCGTAATATTTTGTCGATTTGATATATTTTATGAGGGTCGTGCCTAACGCGTTGTAAATCTTCGGTATAGAACGAGCCCTTTATGTCTTCGCCGTCCAAGTCTTTGAGACGGTACACAACACGCGGCTTGTGTTTGATCACGTGCGTAATTAGAAAGATCTCGTGCGACCAATTAATCATGTATGATTTGGCGAAAATGTCCTTGTCCATAGAAATCCGCACATGGTCCCCAACGTTTAAAATCCGTTTCGGGCCACGCTCGTGCCTGTACTGACTGTGAATATTATGATAGACGGTTTTTATATTTGAATCATTGACTTCTATAGGTGCCATTTTCAAACTACAGTGACACGTGCGGTTGTAGGCGGCGGTTATTTCGGGTAGTACGTCCAAATAACGTTGCGTGTTGGCATGACTGAAATATTTCCACATTTTAGATTTTAAAGTCCTAATCACCCTCTCAACTATACTCGCCTTAATCGACGGGTCATACGTGCGTATGTATGTTATATCTTTGTCTTTTAAATACTTTTGAAACGTGTTGTTAACGAATTCACCGCCCACGTCGCTACGTATCGATAATACCTTGTGCCCCAACGATTCGAAAATCTCGTCAAAGGCCGCCACGACAGGCCCTGCAGCTTTGCGGCGCAGAGCTTTAGTCCATACAAATCGAGAAAAACAGTCGATTGCGACCAGGATATAATTAAAACCGTCGTTGTGTTTCGCCAACGAACGTAGGTCCATAAGATCAAGTTCGAGCAGTTCGAACCTATTGGAAACAGTGTAATGATTCCGTTTAATCTTGTGTCTTAATGGTTTGTGTAGGGTGAATACGTCGTTACTCATTAGCCATTGACGTACGGCTTCCTTCGAAATTTTTTTATCCGTTGCTCGCCATAATTTATCAACAGTTGAATAGCCGGCAATGTGGCTTGTATCGAAATATATTTTCGAAAGAAGTTTTTCCTGGGTTTTTGATAGCCTGCTAGCGTTGGGCATTGCGACGAGTCGTGGTTACCATCAGTCGAGATACCACATCTCACGCCACTTTGCGACTGCCGGCGGTTCACGCGTCTTCAGGGGAGTTGACGTGAATATAGACTTGTCAATGGTACGCTTGAACCCTCGTCTCGGCACTGAATGGGGTATAGGCGAAACGGCGACGGCGTCGACCGGGGGAGCTCGACGACGAGATCGCCTAGCCTTTGCCCGGGTGACTTCCGACTGCAGAGGGCTCTCCACAGGCGATCTATTTAAATCGAGTGTCTTCTTAAAGTTGACGCGTCGTTGATTGCGTAGGTACTCGTTGATGAATTTCTTACGGCGTGCGTTGACAATCATTTCACGTGGAATATTCATTGAGGCTAGCGCTTCAGCAAAGAGATTCCACCCTATCGGGTTAGTGTGCAAACGGTTGCGTGCAACATCCGAAATAAGATCGACAATAGATGTGCCTGCAATCTTTGACTTGTTTATCGAGACGGTGCCTTGCGCGTCCCATTCGATACGTTTAGAGGTCAAAAGTTTGCTATAGAGACCAATTCCTTTAGCGCGTGCCGTTTCCGGTAGAGAGGCCACGAGATCGTCGCGTATAGGATCGGCACCGTGTGTTTCGGGTGAATCATACGGCGTGAGATCTAGCGCCGACGAATCAAGCGTCGTTTGTTCGTTCATATGCACCCTATTGTTTACATGGGAATTGCGCTGATCAGCGGTAAAATGTAAGTATTTCTCCAATGCGGGCTTAAATCTAGCCCATTTATCGTGGCTTGAAAGAGATTTCGTTGCCAATATGTTTTCCATTTCAGCTGCTGCTTTTGCGTCGGGGGTTGTAGTAGTAGTTGTTGTTGTGTGATCATCGTCATTGTTACCTGAGCTGTTGGTGGGCCCATCTGTTGCCTGCAGTCGTATGTTTTTCTCACAGGCGGCCACCTTTTGTTGAAGTTTCTCTAGCGCTGTGGCGTCGACTAGGACGTACTTCTTCGTGAACTGCATTTTGAACTTAATTAAAAATTTTGCCAAATATCCCCGATAAGATTGGAGCAAGGAGGAGGGGGAGGAACCCGCCGCCTGTTTGCAAAAATATCTTCTTCTTATGTTCCCACTTTTGACCGTTGCGTGCCAAGTTACGTAAGATATGCTTATGTCTCTTCAATTTAGCCTTCTGTCTGGGATGCAGTCTTATCACACCATTCAAAGTATTGTGTATAATAGAACAGAGGCACTTTACTAGCCCGCAGTCTGCTTCTTTCAAAATATGTCGTCTTTCCTGTGGCTTTGCTGTGTGTAACTTTTTTAAAACGTCACGATGCTTCTTCACAGAGCGAGGCATTGCGCTCTAATGGCTAAATATCGCGAATAAATTCTTTATTTATAGGGACTTTTTTTGACGCGTAAATTACAATGCCCCTATCGTCTGGGAAAATGTTACTTTTAAGGCGCAGATAATCATATTGATTTGATCTAAAGTCACAGACCAGATAGCCAAAGGGGCGACTTGTTGCGTCGTGATAACTCTCAAGCACGTGCTTCACATCGTTCGGTGCAAATTGTCGCGCTATAGATAATGGATTTGTTGCTTGTCTCTGACGTTCTTGAACAACACTAGATAGTGCGTATTCAGGGTGATGTCTCGGTTACCGCGCCCTTGAGAAAACATGTTTTGCGTGAGTAATATCACGCTAATGTCCCTGTGATGTGATCCTTTAATAAAGTAATCCACAATATCGTCGGTTATATTTTTCATCATATCGTCTAGAATCAGCAGTCGCGGCCCGTCTTTTGGATCGAATTCGCTGCTTTTAATAATTCCTTCGTGAAATCTTATGCGTTTATCGTGTATTGTATCGTAGAGGGGTTGATTCTATGTGTAACAAAATATGATCTCGATAAATTTCCTATCGACAAGCTCGTCAATATGCTTAAGTAGTCGTAGCAAAAATGTACTCTTGCCAGAGGCGCTGGGGCCGACAATTTGACATGCAAACGGTGAGATAAACATAGAACTGGTTAACGTAACATCCATGGTGAAAATGAGGGGGTGCAATATATCAAACGCGTTTATATGTATTGGGGTACAATAGATTATTTTATTTATCGATACATCGTCAATCAAACACATACACAAAATGAAATCATACAAACTGTAATCTAAATATATACTCGAATAGCTTTTGAGGAAAACACACACACACACACACACACACACACATACACACACACACACACACACACACACACACACACACACACACACACACACGCACACGCACACGCACACGCACACGCACACGCACACGCACACGCACACGCACACGCACACGCACACGCACACGCACACGCACACGCACACGCACACGCACACGCACACGCACACGCACACGCACACGCACACGCACACGCACACACACACACACACACACACACACACACACACACACACACACACACACACACACACACACACACACACACACACACACACATATTGAATTAGTGCTAATCCTCGATATCGATAAAGTCAATTTCATCCCTCCAATTTCGCTCAGGTGACAAAGGCCACGAACACAAAGCATGGCCAAAGAAAGGTTGTGCATAAGGAATTCCGGGAGCAAACATCCCATCGTCGACATTGTCATGATCGTCGCGAGGTTTGTCCTGCAGCGGCCAAGGGTTTATAGACTCGTCGTCGTCGCTAGAGACGGGCGATCTGGGGTCGATGCACACACACGCATTTCCGGGGTTTGGTGGTGTCGGTGACCGAGCGCTGGCGGCGCCTTCGCCGTCGCGGTTCGTGTCGGCGAACATATCGGGGGATGAAGGGGCCCAGGTAGGTAGAGGAGAGTCGACAATCGCCCTAGAATCGGTGCCGACGTCTTCTGCAAAGTCTCCGACAGTGTGCGCGCCGCAATGCCCACACGACACAACACACGGATAATCGCAGGTGTACACACCCGAATTATCTATGCCGAGCAGCAGTAAAATTTCCGAGTTTGTAAACCGATCGACGATTTGCCGCTCGTATGCAATGTCGAATCGCGACGGTGCAGACTCCATGCCGCATAGACCTTGAACGCCGAGCCTGCTGTCGGTGTCCCAAGAGGCCAAACCCCTACGCGCAGCCGTCTCTTCGACAATGTATCAGAAGGCCATATTTTTCAGTTGACTGCACAAAAAAAAAACGCAAAAATTACTAATTTATACTTTGGCGAAACATGTCATTGAAAGAGATTACTTTTTGAAATAATAATGATGCATTTGCATACCTTGAGGTACGAGTCGTTGATTGCAGAGTCTGAAGCAGCGCCCGTATGGTACACGCCTGATGTTGTTAGTTTAAGGGTATACTCACAAATGGGCTCTTGGGGGGTGTAAAAGTACTAGTACACACACACATCTAGTGTTTAGCTGTTTTATTCACTTGTATACCACAATAACTGTATCGATGAGGGCAGAGTCGTGGGGGAGCGATCATTCGCCGCAATTGATGCTCTTTAGGGGTTTGTAAAGGACGCCTACATGTGAGATGTCCTGCACATTCACACGCGCAGGGAAAAAAAACAACCACGTGCGGGCGTGACACTTTTTCTCACAGGAACGTGTGAAAATTTCACCCCCTGGAAATGCCTCGGTCGGTTGTGGGAGAGGCGTAACCCATAATTATTTAGCTTATGATTGGTTAAGATTTTGTGCCCTGGGTCCTGATTGGTGGGATAATTTTACGGCGACCTCTCGTTATAAACGCGTTTCGCCCCATGCGGCAATCAGTTGCCATACGCAAGGCTCCAAGTCATATAGCTTTTTGGCTCTTGTATAATTGCGGTGTTATTTACCCTGCTGACCTGACGCATCGGGGTGTGTGGTCTTTAAAAGTGATAATATATATCGCGCCTCGAACATTGATACATGGGCAGTTCTGCTTGATAAAAACAAAACATTTATTTACGTCTTTTTTTAGATCTTATGCGTTAGTTGAGTGTGTCACTCTGCGCGACATCGAGTATAGCATATATTAATCATGTCTTCAACCCCGCATATCGTGTACACCATCGAAGACAGTGACGACGACGTCGACGTCTGGGCCTACGCCGAAGACGGGGCCGACGACGATGACGTTATTTACGTCGATCATACGAGTGCAGACTTTGGTGCTATGACCAATTGGCCCGTGTTTCCATGCCAAAATATAGTGACAATGCGTTACACGCAATCGACTCAGCTACAACCCCGTTTATCGATTTGTGTTCGGACGACGACGACGACGAGTCTGCCTATGGATGGCAAACACCTTACGCTCAGACCCCTGGCATACCGATGCACTCTCGACAATCGCACCATCTGCCGCCGTCGCCGCCGCCACCGCCGCCGCCGCCGACGCATCGAGCTCCGCACCCCAGCCTTACAGCACGCCCGGCGTGGCCGCCGACCCTGCCGGCACCCTCTACGCAGACCCGGCACATACCGACAGTGCAACCATCACCCCGGCCCTCGACGTCCCACTACCTGCCCCCGTCTAGGCCGGCGCTTAAGCGCCCGCATGGCGCAACGGAGCAAAACTCGTGTGCTGTTTCGATCCCTGCAGTGCAACGCAGAGGTGGCCGTGGGAGAGGATTTACTGTCACCTCCGAACATGAAAGTGTAAACTCCAAATTTGCATTGACACGCCGCACTGTAAACATTCTCTTAGATAATGTTCCCGCCGCCGTTGCAGCCGAGCCCGACGATTGGCTTAGGGGTGTATTTAATAATCTTGTCCGTTATTTACAACGCCCTACGGAATCGGCTGCCGATCGTATCGGTATGCAAATCGTTAGCGAATCGGCTCCGGATTTACCAATCAATATTTCCTTCCGACGTCGCGATCAATTAGACGCGGACGTGATTCTCGAACAAATATCTAAGATAATTCAGTCCAATACTCAGTTCATGTCAAATACCCCCCTAACTGTGGTATTGACTCATATTAATTTGCCCCAAGGCTGTGGACGCCTCAAACACCCGGGGCAAGCTCCTCAGAATATAATCAACGCGCAAAAAGGCAGCATTGTAGTCGTCGGACCTGGCGGCGACGACCGCATGTGTCTTGCCAGATCGTTGGTTGTGGGTCGTGCCCGACACGAATGGGGAGTTTGCCCGAGATATGTGGCTTTCGCTCGCAAGAGGAGCCGGCAGCAAACTGCTGCTGCGCAAGAGCTCTGCCGTCTGGCCGGGGTTAACATTCACAATGCATGCGGTGTCCCCGAGGCTAAGTTATTTCAAAATGTAATGCCCGATTATCAAATAACGATATTCGACGGCACAAAGAACACGCGGCAAGGTGGTGTATGAGGGTCCTAAAGCGACAAGCGCAAACCCCCGCAAAAATATAGACATTGTTTACGATGGCGAGAATCGTCATTACGATTTAATCGCGTCTATAACGGGCGCCTTTAGTTGCGCCTATTATTGCCGCGAATGCCATATCGGTAGCGCGGTAATCGGTGCACACAACTGTCGTACAAACTGTTGGCGTTGTCACCGCTCTAAAGCCGACTGTGGTGGCACTGATTTTTCGCCCCGTCACAAATGCTCCTCTTGCTTGCTTACGTTCAATGGTCCCAAATGTTTTGCAAACCACAAAGAACCTGGTGCCTTCACGAGGCAACGTTCGATGTGTGACGTGTATCGCGTTTGTCCAAAGTGTACAAAATTCATTAACCTTAGAGATCGCGATGTGCATAAATGTTACGAAACATATTGTACCGCATGCAAGAAACACGATGTGAACCACACGTGCTACATGCAGCCTCTAAAACCGGATCACCCTTTGACTGCAAACAGTTCTAAAAATGTAAAATACATTTTTTACGACTTTGAGACAACGCAATGCGATCCCATAGACGCTGCACACCCCGAGGTGTTTGAGCATAAGCCCATTATGCTGGTCACCCAACAGGTGTGCATGCATTGTCACGCGTTCCCCCTCGAAGTCATATGCAGCAAATGCTCGCCGGGGGGCTCGCGTGAGAAAATCTTCCGGGGTGCAAACTTAATGGCTGAATTTTTCAAAGACCTCCTCAACGCACGCAAGCACACGAGTAAGACCATATTAATTGCACACAACGCGCGGTCATATGATTCCCGTTTCATTCTACGCTACATGATAGAAGAAAAGAAATGGCTTCCGGAAATCATTATGAATGGGGCGAAAATTTTATCAATTAAATGTCACGGATTGGTATTCAAAGACTCGCTTTGTTTTTTACCAATGCCCCTGTCGGCACTGCCAAAAAGTTTGAACCTAGGTGACCATTTTAAAAAGGGTTACTTCCCCCACTATTTCTCTAAACCGGCACATTATGACTATATGTAGGTCAATTACCCAATCAAAATTTCTACGGCTGTGACAGCATGTCTTCGTCTTCGCGCGAAGCTTTCATGACATGGCATGCCGATCAGCGTCTGAGGGGCGTAATTTTTAATTATCGCGAGGAGCTAGAGGCTTATTGCAGGAACGACGTCGACATTTTACGACTCGCCTGCTTGAAATTTCGTGCCGACTTTCTAGCATCAAATAATGTTGACCCTTTCCTCCATTGTCTCACGATCTCAAGTGCATGCATGCGTGTATATCGAACCAACTTTTTCCCCAAGGATATGATTGGTATAATCCCCGCCGAAGGCTACCGATTGCGCGATACAGCATCAGCCCTGTCGAATACCTATCTGCGCTGGCTGTCGATAAAACGCGGCGTTACTATTAAAACTGCATTTAACGGGCGCGAGCGTAAAATTGCAGGGTCACGTGTGGATGGGTTTTATCACGATGCGGTTAGGAACATGAACGTAATCTACGAGGTGCAGGGGTGCCTTACGCACGCCTGTTTAGAACATTACCCCATTCGGGATTCAGTTATTGGCCCTATGACCACGACAATGGCTGAACGTTACGAGGCCACGCAAGTGAAATTAGCTAAATTACGCGCTCAACCGAATGTCGAAGTTCACGAGATTTGGGAGTGCGAAATTAACGCTATGCGTCGTGCCGATCCCGAGTTAGATACGTTTATGAAAAAGAACCTAAAAGTCGTGACTCCCCTGCATCCTAGGGACGCATTGTTTGGCGGGCGCACCAATTGTGTACGGTGCTACCACACAGTGCAGGGCGACGAGAAGATCCTTTACAAAGACTTTACTTCTCTGTACCCCTGGGTCAACCGCACATGTCGGTATCCAGTCAAACACCCCACAGTGTTTGTTGAAGAGGGGGTAGCTGCATTGTGCGGGCCGTATAACAACATTGATCGTGTCGAAGGTTTGATCAAGTGCACAGTGCTACCGCCACGTAACCTGTATCACCCAATTTTACCCGCTCGTTTCAACGGCAAGCTGGCATTCGCTCTTTGTCGTACCTGTGCCGAAGAAGAATACCAAGACGAGTGTCCACACGATGATCCAGCAATGCGTGTTTTGCAAGGAACATGGGTGTCGTGCGAACTGCAGGCCGCCGTCAAACGTGGATATGTCGTAACTGCTATCCAAGAAATTTGGCACTATACTGAAACCACCCAGTACAACCCCGCAACCAAAACAGGGGGGCTTTTCGCTGAATACATGAACTTTTTCCTAAAGATGAAATTCGCGGCTAGAGGCTGGCCTGCAGCGTGCGACACCGAGGCTAAAAAACACGAATATCTCGCAAACTTGGCAGCTCATGACGGCATTGTTTTAGCTTACGATGAAGTTCAATACAACGCCGGATTAAGACTAATTAGTAAACAATTGCTTAATAGTCTGTGGGGGAAAATGGCCCAGCGTAATTTGCATACTATGCACAGTTTTATTCGTGATTGGAGCGAATTAATCAAAATCTTGGAAAACCCCGCATACGAGATGTTACGCGTCGACGAGCTGTCAAACGACACGTTGCTGTGTGCTTGGCAACCCGTCGAACCGTGTGTCGAGGCGGCCCCCCAATCCAACGTTGTAATAGGGGCCTACACCACAGCATGGGCAAGGCTAAAACTCTTGGAAGTCATCGAGAAAGCCGGGCGTGATTGTTTGTATTTCGATACAGACAGCATTATATACATCTCCCGTCCGGGCTCGCTTGAAATCGCGAGTGGCCCATATCTGGGTGAGTTGACCGATGAGCTCGAGGGGTACGGGGCTAACACGTATATAATAAGCTTCGCCTCAGGAGGGCCAAAGAACTATTCTTTTTTAGCAGCAAGGGGTGGGGGCGTTAACAATACAGTCGAGGTGTGCAAGGTCCGCGGCCTTACCCTAAACCACAGCGCTCAACAAGCCGTCAATTTCAGTGTCATTGAAAGACTCACAAAACACGGAGGGGATCCTGTGCCTGTTGTAACACCGTCCAAGATAGTGAGAATCAAACATTTCAAACTCGCATCGCGCCGAGAATGTAAAATGTATAGATGCGTCGTAACAAAGCGCCGGCTGATTGACAATTATGACACTCTACCCTATGGTTACTTATCAGATTAAACGTGTACTAGTGTTATACCTGTGATATTATTTATATTTGTGTGCTTGCTGTTGTTAACAATACAGACATGTTTTTAATACACCCAACCCTCGCTTTATTTACCTTTGCCTTGTACATCTGCTTTGTCCTGATTTCCTTTCACAAGTCGTTTGGACATGAACAGACACACATCTGCTATGCTGCAACAGGACGAGTCTATTGACCGCGTTCGTGAAGGACCACAGTTGTGCGTGTCATCCATTGGCGACGCTGAGTCTGACAATGAAGAGGACATGACCGCTAATATCGACTTGTGTGATGTATTCGCGAATGATTCAGGCAAAGATAAACTTTTGATTATGCCGTCGGTAGCTTAGACGCCGAACATTGAGTTAGCATCGTTTTGAGTGCACACGACCAGGGGTGGCTGTCGCCCACGGGCGAGAAAACTCTACAGAAAGCAATCAAGCTTCTTAGACAACAGGCAAATCCACATTACCTTTTTTATGATTTTTTTTTCGAGAAAGCCGTGTGGAAATACGAGGAAGAGCACGCGAATAAGACACTCGATGTGTACATATGGAGCAATTATCTACGCGATTGAATATCTTGCGCATGTGCATTAGAACTCGGTGTTGATGCATTTATGGTCTTTCATAACGCAGCTAACCATGGAGGGGGAAACAACCTCACCTCCCGATGCGGGTGTATTTAACGATCAAGTCTGTGCTATTGATGTAGATACCTCCGTAGACGGCGACGACGTTTACGAAGACGCTGACAACGCCGATTCTTCCGAGGAGTCAGAGTCGGATGAGGAGGAGGAGCAGGTGCCTGACGAATTTGATTACGATTCCGAGTGTGCTAAACACTACGATATATCTTACGGTATCGGGTCTCTTGACGATTGTTCGTATAATGTAAGCACCGTGCTCAGCGCTAGATTCGTTGGTTGTCTTTCGCGAGCTACCGAACGAACTTTAGAAAAGGCTATTGCACTAATCAGACAACAGTCTAAACCACGTCAACGTCTTTACGCTTTTTTCGAAAGGGCGGGCGATGAAGTAACCCGTTATCTAGAAGAAAATCCGGACGAGTTTGACGATATGAATTGGGGGAAATGGAACAGATTTTTGAAATAATGAGAAATGTGCGCAGTATAACACAACGTCTATCAGTGCCTTGTGTATAGACGGGCCTATTTTCTATGACGTTACAAAAACCTAGCGCCCCCCTTAGCATCTGCGAGTGTATAGTATTGTGGTCATTTCATTACGTCTCTAACAATGTTGGGGGAAACAACGCCTAGTGACGATGCGGGTGTTTTTGTCGCGCCGGACCCTAACATAGATGGGTTCGGCATGGACTCGGACAGCGACGACGACGCCGGCCCTCGTGACGATGCGCCCTGCGTCAAAGACATTGACGACGACGACGACGACGACGAACCGTGGGATGAATTTAATTTTGAAATCGGTCACTATTGGGATTTAAATAATGGGATTTGCTGCGACCTCCTTTGTACCGATAACGTATACAAAGTGACCAGCGCTAATTCCGCCGGCTGGCTTTCGCCCGCGACTGCGAAATCTTACGAGAGAGGTCTTGAAGTTATGCACAAATATTCACAAACCCGCGAACGACTTCACGCCTTTTTCAAGAGAGCCGCTAAAGAAGTGGACAGATACGAGGCAGAACATCCCGATGAAAAGCTCGAAAATGTGTCTTATTATGAACCACTAAAACGTAAACATTGCGGATGTATTTACTTTTGAAGGGTGAAATTATAATCATATTATACACTTAATTAATCGACCAATACGAAGTGTTGTGGTGGGGGGAAACTCGGAAAGTAAGTGACAGGTCGGCGCTCTGACGCATTAGTTTGCTGCTGATCGCCCTTCGATACACCATGAATCCTACCGTGCTGCAGGAGAAGGAGGAAGACGCGGCGATGGCCGAACTGCTTGACGCCTTTAAGATGGTACAACTCGATAATCGTATCAAGCGAAAGACGCCAGTCAAAGTAAAACCTGTTACGCCCCCCGAATCGACCGCCGATACACCTATCGATGTCGGTCTAAACAATAACGATAAGCCCGAGGTAGGTTATGATACAGTAGAGTAACTGAAACGAATATCTAGCGTTTTACTTTTGTTGACTGATTGTTCACGTGTCTTGGAACACCGATGCTAAGCGTAAGAAAAAGAAAACTACGCAAACCGACACCAACGCTTGGGTTCTACAATCGACCGAATATAAACACATCAGGAATGGCAAATACAAATTGACTCTTAGCTATACCAATTGATGCAAACAAAAAATCAATACTTGTGCCACATGACATTATACTAATAAACCCTGTGTGAAAATGTATATACATTTGTCCTCATTGTTACGTACCCGCATACCGATCCTGTCCCGTGAATAGACACCCTTCCTAAACGACAACAAAAGAGGGCTTCCCCAATTCAACACGTGCTCACGCGTGGGAATAGAAAAAATCAATACTTGTAGCTCCGCCCCTAATCTTAACGCTTTTTCTTATATATATATATATATATATATATATATATATATATATATATATATATATATATATATATATATATATATATATATATATATATATATATATATATATATATATATATATATATATATATATATATATATATATATATATATATATATATATATATATATATATATATATATATATATATATATATATATATATATATATATATATATATATATATATATATATATATATATATATATAATATAGAAGTACACACATTTTCCCTCCTTTCCTCTCCTATCCGAACCCAGACTTGGACCTAGTAATGCCTCGTTTTACCAAGTTTTTCAACTCTGTGAGATTCCAACTAGGAGTTACTACTGAATTCAGCCAATCACATGCAGGAAATTCAGTTCCAACTCCTAGTTGGGATCACAACTAGTAGTTGAAAATCTTCATAAAACTGGGCAAGTAACCTTGATCTGGCCCAGGTCTGGACCTAGTAAGTAAACCTGATATGGCCCAGATCTGGCCCAGGTCCAGCGCCACATATCTGGCCCAGATCTGGCCCAGACCTGGCCCAGACCCAAACCGGTGTTCCAATTTAGGACCCGGTTGAGGCCCAGTCCAGATCTGGAAAAATGGAGTGTTTTTAGATCTGGACTGGATCAAATATTTTCATAACGGATGTTCTTGTCTGCGATGGCGATCTTGATGCTCATCGGCAGGTCGAAGAGGGAGGTTCGCTTTTGCCGGCTGACGGGCACGCTGACGCTGATGGCGTGGTGGAACGAGTCGGTGAGTTGGTCTACTGCTCGGTCCAGCTCTTCAGTCGAGTCGATGGGGCCCGTGTCGATGGCGTCGTCGAGCTCGCTGCCGAACTTGTCCCAGTCGGCGCGTCTCCAGATATGCCTCGGTTCGGGCCTGTTGGTGTCGAGTTCATCGCCGAGGTTCATCTTGACCGGGTTGTGGTCCGAAGACAGTGCTACCAGCGTCTCCAGTTCCAGTGTCTGCCGCAGGTTTTTCGAAATGGCTATGTCCAGCACGGCCGACCGTCGATGGTTCCTCGCGGTCGGTACCCGGGTAGCTATGGTCGGTCCTGACACACTGAATTCGGTGGAGATGGAGTGTTTTAGGAGCAGCCTGCCCTTGGTGTTGGTGGACTGGCTGTTCCATGCCGAGTGCTTGGCATTTAAGTCGCCGGCCACGATGGTCGCGTGCGGCGAGTCGAGCAGGGCTTCTATGTCGCCGGGTTCCAGCGGGGTGTTGGGTGCTGAGTAAGCGGCGAACACATGGACCGGTCCTGTAGAAGATCGAAGTGTCACGCCTGTGGCTTCGAGTCTCGCAAGTGTCGGCTGAGGGATCTCCTCGTGGACCAAGGTGGACCGCACGATGACAGCTGTGCCGCCGATAGCAATGTCACCCGGGCGGTCGGTGCGATACATTGTAAAGTTGGCCAGTCGCAGCCTGTGATGGGCCCTGAGATGCGTCTCGTTGACCAAGGCCACGTCGTATTCTTCGGTCTCGAGCAGGTCATGGAGCTCGGATTTCCTGGCTAGAATACCGTTGGCATTCCAGTTGAGAATTTTTATTAATTTATTTGCTGACATGTTTGAAGTGGGCAGCGATCATGGCCGGTAGGATGTTATTGATCATCATCAGGATTTGGTTTGTGATGAGTTTTATGAGCGATGCGTAGCTGCTCAAAGGCTCGCCTCTTCCGGGCCTCGCGCAATCGTGGCGGCGACGGCCGGTTGTTCGGGCCGTCGGGTCGACGTCTCGCATGCCGGGGTGGCGGTAGCGGCTTGTGGTGGCGGCTTCTGAGCAAGTCTTCTGCGAAGCTCGGGCCAGCTCTCCTTGTCGGCAGGCGAGGGCATCTCGAGCCTGGGACGCTGGGTGCTTCGTTGCTTGGGCACCTCGTCTTCTTGAGGTCGCTTTGGCGGCGATGGAGTTGGCTTTGCCTGCTTCAAGTACAAGCAGCCACGATAGCACGCGGCGTGCGTGCCCTTGCAGGAGCAGGTCGGCTCCTCGTCCCTCGTCCTTGGGCACGAGGCGACCGACGGCGTGGTCCCCGCTGCATCGCACGCATCGGGTGACGTGGTGGCAATTGCCCGACGTGTGTCCGATGCGTTGGCATCGAAAACATTGAAGAGGGCCGCGCTGGGTTTTCGGTGCCTCTGTTGTTATGCTGCATTGTTGCAGTCTGTCTATGGTCGCGAGATTCATCGGTGGCTTACCGGTCTCTTCTCCGATGATCACGGCGAAGAGCGGGTACAATGTACGCCTCTTGTCGCGTGATGTCAGCTGTGTGACGGAGTGAACATTAAGTTTGTGCATGGCCTCGAGCTCTTCGCAGATTTCCTTGCAATCTGCGAAAATGGGCAGCCCTCGGATAACGAAGCGCCTGGTCTTCTTCTTGGTAATGGCGAAGGTGTGGTATGGCACTTTCGCGGCAGAAAAGTGGTTCGTGACCGCCCTGTAGTCTGCGATGGTCCGCAGCTGTAGTTTGGTATTCGCGCCGGTTGGTTTAAGCAAATACGACTTGTCCTTTGCGTTGTCGTTGATCATCGAGATCATGGAGCCCAGTGACGTTGTCCAGGCTAGCATCAGAGCCGGGATTTTGTAATTTTTTGGCGCGGCTTCGGCGTTGGGGTCGTCTGCCGGGTGGCTTGTGTTGCCAGGGAGGGCATCGAAGTTGTTTGCCGTCGGGGCGGCCGGCGTCTCCTTGACGGGCTTGTTTTTTGCCGTGTGGCGAGCGGCAGGTATGACAAAACCGTATGTCGATGCTGTCGCAATGGCTGTCCGCGATCGCGTCAGGATGGCCGCTGACTCCACTATCGGTTTCACGGGGCCAGTCACGATTCGCCCGTTCCGGCGAAAAGGTGACCTTGGCCCCTTTGCCGTTCATGGTTTCGATGATTGATTTGATAGATAGTTCGGCTAGAGGCGATACGCCAATCTTTTGTCGGTAATACCGACGAAGCCGAACTAGGGGCTTAAAGCACCGTCTTTTCCAATGAAAGTTGTTGTGGTTATAGTTCGGAGTTTTTGAGAGCCGTGGTTTGATGAAAGCAGTGGTTTTGCGGTGTTTGCTCTTTGTTGAGTGGTTTTTGGTCCTGAAAAGAACCTGTTGAACCGACGTTTCGGCGGAGTTCGCTCCGCCATCTTCAGGGTTAGACTGATGCACCTGCCAAGACCAAGACCAAGACCAAGACTTCATAGGCATGAGGGGATGGGACCCTCATTGTCTTATTTCTAGTTTCGAGCCAATGGCTCTTGCCTAGTTGTCAATGTGTTAAGCTTATGTGATATAATTTCTTTAACTTTCACTTACTGTATAAAATACAACTTAACTAAATAAATCTAATATGCTAATTACTCTATACTGTACAAAAGGCTTAGGCCAAGATGGCTTTGGGTCGTTTGTATTTTGTTTGTTCATGGCAGTCGTTAGCTGCCAAGTCTTTAATAAGATCGTTTGGTGCTTGTTCAAGCGATTTGTAGAACTCTTCAGCCTGTTTCCTAACAATGTCCTTGAAGAGGGCAATGTCAAGTTGTCTGTGTATATCAACATTTCTTACATACCAGGGGGATTTGGTAATACGTCGGAGAGCGTTGTTTTGTACTATCTGTAGGCCTATGGCTAAGATCAAAGTGTACGTTTGCGACCAGATCTTGCCAAAGGTTCATTGAGAAGGTGCGCGGGCGGCAGGCGGCCCTTGACCTAGCGAAGTTTATTGCCAAGCGACAGTCGGGGGTGCGCGGCCGCCCAAAAAGAAGAGCGTCGCCGCGGGATAAAGGACGACGGGGCCAAAGAAGAAGAAGAGACCGGGAAGAGGACCTCCAGCCCGTCTACACCACGCGCCAGCAATAAGTGGCCCCCTGACGAAACCAAAGTTTATTGCCAAGGTTAAGACTCGGGGTGCGCTGTCGCTGGTTGCGTGGTGTGCAGATCGACGGGCACCACCACCGGAAGAAAGGAAGAGCTGCCCCGTCGTCGACACCCGATCCAGTGCGCCGCGGAAAAAGAGGAGGAAGACCGCCAGCCCGTCTGCACCACACATCAGGGATAAGTGGCCCCTTGTCGAAACCGAAGTTCATTGCTAAGGTGAAGACTTCGGGGTGCGCTGTCTCTGGTGTTGTGGGGCCAAGATTGACGGGCGTGAAGACTTCGCCTTCCCGCCGTCGCCGGCCAAGATCGCCTCCTGCTCCGACCGTAGCCGGCCCGTGCTGCGTCCCTGCTGCTGTCCCGGTTTCGTCACCATCTGCTGCCACCAGGTACAAGAACTTGCAATATGTCGATGCTGACTGCCAACGAGCAGGTGTCATTCCTGCCGTTGGCAAAGAGGTTGCAATGCCTGGTGTGTAGCCAGCCGGGGCAGCGGAGGAAACCAGGGACGTTCTCGGACACTTACAAGAGTCTGAGATCGCTGCGAATCCACCTGCAGCGACAGCACGGGTTCGGATGCTCCTTGAAATGCGTCCGTCACAATGCCGCTTTCAAAGATCTTCGTCCCGCCTTGGCTCATTGGCGGGACCGGCACGCGGGCGCAGAGTTCTACTACGGTTCGGAGACGTCCGAAGATGAAGAAGAAGAGGAGGCGCCGGCGGCGGAGGTCCCCGTCGTTGAGGCACAAGAAGAAGACGTGGACGTGGCGGCTGACGACTACCAACTACAGGGGCTCGCTGGTACACGGGCAGAGGGGAGAACTCAGTTCTACCTCCTGCCCATCCCCCGGACCAACTTCTACTGCGCACGCTGTGCTGAACAGCGCAGCCAAGGACAGTTTGTGCGCACCGGGGGAGTGTACCAGCGGCACGCCGATCTCAGCCGCCATCTCAAGAAATGCCACGAGATGGCGCTGGCGTTCCGATGCCGGCGCCATCGCCTCGACTTCGGGGATTGGCGGAAGGTTGCGGCGCACTGGAAGGTTCAGCACCCGAGAGAAGAGGGCCCGATCCAGGGCCCTGTGGGCGCCGAAGAGGACGCGCCGGAGCGTCAAGGAGCGCCCCTCCAAGAAGATGTCGCCGCGGGGCCAGCTCAGCGGGCCCGGGTACCCGCTCAGGAGTTGCCGAGGGTCCCTCCACACCAGCCAGCCAGGGACCCTGCCCAGGGGCCAGCCAGAGTCCAGCTCCGACAACCAGCCGCGGAGCCTGCCCCTGGGCCTTCCTGGGCTGCCGATCCTGGGCCTGCCCAGGAGCTGGCCCACTTCGCCGGCGAGATGGAGGGGCGCCGACCAGGAGGGCGGCCAGACACGCCACGGGGGCCGCTGCGGGGGGGACTGGGAGTCCCCCTGGTCGTCGCCGCCAGGGTCCGCTCTCGACATCGTCATCGTCAAGCTCCGAGTCGAGCCCGGAGCGAGCGGACCCCGTTCCTGCGCCTTCGGGCGGGACTCACCGCCAGTTGAGGCCTCGTCGGGGGCGTGGGGCGGCCGGCGGCCGGGGGCGGGCGCCTCCGGCCCCACCCACGTCACCGTCGTCCTCGTCGTCGTCGGTGTCGTCGGCGTCGGCGTCGTCGTCGTCGTCGTCGACGACGGTCGTGGGGTTGGACCCCGACTTCGTCCCCTCCGGTGGCGAGTCCCCCGGAGACGGCCGCGACCCGGTCGTGGACGCCCGGCGCCGCCAAGTGCTCGCCCTCCTGGAGGCCAGGGGGGCTCGAGCCGCGGCGTCTGCAGCTCCAGATGAGACTCCTGCGGCTCGTGGGCCGCATCGCTCACCCATACCTCTAGTCACTGCGCGAGAGACCGCGCCGTCACCGTCTCCGCCTCGCGGGGCCGGGCCTGCTCCGCCGCCGCGCCGCGCCGGGGGGCCGCCTGCGCCGACCGCGCCGGGGACGCTGACGGACTTCCAGGGTGAGTGGTTGCGACGACTGCGGGCCGCCGAAGGCTGGGCGGCCTTCCAGCAGACTGTGGACGATTTTGTGAGGGGGGTTGCAGAGTCCAGGGGCGACCCTCGAGGGCCGCAGCGCCCGCCGAGACCCCGTCGTGCAGGGGGGGCCAGGCCTCAGGATGCCCCACCGCCACTCGATTTAGCTACCGAGGCCAGACGACTCCAGCAGCTGTATCGGGTGAACAAAAAAAAAGCGGTGGGCAAAATCCTGAACGAGGCCTCCCCCTACTGCACGATTGAGCCTGCGGTGGTAGCTGCGTTCTTCAAAGAGGTGTTTGCGGAGAAGGAATTGGACATTCTCCCCCCGCCTCGTGGGCTCCCCGACGTGCAGGATGAGCAGCTGTCTGAGTTTGACGCGGAGTACCTGGCCCGGGAGTTTTTGCCTGCCGAAGTCGAAAGCCGGCTTCGGAAGTGCGTGAATTCGGCCCCGGGAAGGGATTCTGTGTCGTACGGAGACCTACGGAAGGCCGACCCGGGATGCGTGGTTCTTGCCGAGGTGTTCAACCGCTGTAGAGCTGAGCGGAGGGTGCCCAGTTCGTGGAAACGCTCGAGGACAGTCTTGGTCTACAAAAAAGGTCCTCGGGACGATCCAGCGAACTGGCGTCCCCTCTCGCTGTCGGATACTATTGCCAAGCTCTACAGCGGGCTCCTCGCACTGCGCATCTCGGGTTGGGCTTCCGATAGGGGGAAGATTTCTCCGGCTCAGAAGGGCTTCATGGAGCACGAGGGGTGCTTTGAGCACAACTTTGTCCTACAGTCGGCTTTGGACGACGCACGTCGGAGTAACAGGACGGTGTGTTGTGCCTGGCTGGATCTCTCGAATGCCTTTGGATCTGTTCCTCACGGGCATATCCACAGGATGCTCGAGGTCCTCGGTCTCCCGGAACACCTGCGCCAGATCGTTCGAGACTTGTACACGGGTTGTACGACCAACATTCGAACGCCGCAGGGGGAGACCGAGGACATCGACATCCTGGCAGGGGTTAAACAGGGATGCCCATTGAGTCCGGCTATTTTCAACTTGGCCATCGAGCCGTTGATCCGGGCGGTCACGGAGGTCGGGGCGCGGCACGGCGTCGGGTTGTATGGTCGCGAGATCAACATCCTGGCGTATGCCGACGACCTGGCCCTCGTGGCCGACAACCCTGACTCCCTTCAGGTCCTTCTGGACCTGGTGTCGTCGAGCGTTTGATGGTGTGGGCTGACGTTCAATGCCCGCAAGTGTGCTTCGCTCCACGTGGACTGCACGCGCGGGCGGCGGACGGTGCCCACCCAGTTTGTCGTCCAGGGCGGCGGCATGGTGGCGCTCGGCGACGGGGAGGAGTACCAGCACTTGGGCATCCCGACTGGGTTCCGTGTAGCTCAGACGCCTCTGCAAGATATCGAGCAGATCCGGCAGGACCTGTTTAAGTTGGACAGGTCGCTCCTGGCGCCCTGGCAGAAGTTGGAGGCCGTGGCGGTGTTTCTACTGCCAAGACTGGACTTCATCCTGCGGGGCGGGAAGGTGAAGAAGGGGCCACTCATCGCGCTTGATAGGGTGATCAAGCGCCTGGGGAAGTCCTGGATGCACCTCCCGCAGCGGGCGAGTCCTGAGCTCCTGTGGCTACCGTATCGATCGGGGGGCGCAGGGCTCATGCCGCTCGGGGACCGCGTGGATGCGTCCAGCTTGGTGCACGGCTTCCGGCTTTTGACTTGCAGGGATCCGGTGGTTCGGGACGTGGCGTGGGGTGGCCTTTCAGACGTGGTGCGTCGTCGGATCGGCCGGGCCCCCTCTAAGGCCGATCTCGCTCAGTACCTGAGTGGGAGTCTGGAGGGTGCGTTCGGTCGTGACGGCGGCGACATTGAGTCCGTCTGGTCGGTCTGCCGCAAGGCCACGCGGCGGCTGTCTGTGCGAGTCGGGGTGTCCTTCGCTTTTATAATATACCTTGTGTTGGATTTTTACTGTCTATTTTATATTGATAAATTGTAATTTGCAAATATGGTCTGAATCAATAAACAATTTTATCTGTAGTCTATTATACGCCAATTTAGGTAAGTTACCCCAGACAGAACTGGCGTAAGTCATTCTCGGTAGAACTATGGCTTTGTATAGCGTCAATCCGTTTCTGATGCTCAGAGAACTTCGTCTGTTTACGAGTGGTCGCAGAAGACCTAACCTCGTCAGAGCTCTGTCTCTTATTGTTTCAGTGTGTGACTTCCAGGTGAGCCGCGAGTCCATTGTTATCCCCAGGTATTTAGCTTCCTTTTGCCAAGGAATTGTCTCGTCGAATAGGGTAAGTTCTTCTGTCCTGGTCACCTCCAGCTTGCGTCTCTTGGTGAAGAGGACGGCATTGCTTTTCGACACATTGACTTTAATTCTCCATTTCTCATACCAAGCTTCTAAATCTTCGAGGGCTGTTTGCAGGTACCTGCTGGCCAGGTGACCGCGGAGCGACTGGGCTATAAGAGCGGTGTCACCAGCGTAAAGAGCCACTTCCACGTTGGGGGTTTTTGGCATGTCATTAATGAAGATGTTAAATAGAACTGGTGCCAAGATGGAGCCTTGTGGAACGCCTGCTTTAATGTCTCTGGTAGTACATAGTGAGGAGCCGTGGCTTACTTGGAAAGTTCTGTCAGTTAGGTAGGATTTTATCATTTTGATAAGGTATGGGGGGAAATTGTACGTCATCATCTTGTGTATGAGTCCTCTATGCCATACCTTGTCGAAGGCTTGGGCAATGTCCAAAAATACTACCCCGGTTTGTCTCTTTTCATTAAAACCTTTCGTTATGATCTCAGTTATCCTAAGGAGTTGTTAGTCAGTCGAGTGTTTCTTCCTAAAGCCAAATTGCTCGTCTTTCAACAGTTTGTTCTCGTCC
Source organism: Nemoura dubitans (assembly GCA_921293005.1). Taxonomy (NCBI): domain Eukaryota; kingdom Metazoa; phylum Arthropoda; class Insecta; order Plecoptera; family Nemouridae; genus Nemoura; species Nemoura dubitans. The sequence goes on from OV121076.1 coordinate 22,973,127, forward strand.
AAGAAGAGTTGGAGTCTTGTTAAGAGAAGGCGTTCGAACAGTTTAGATATTCCTGTCAATAGACTGATAGGTAAATAGTTCTGTGGAAATGCCGGATATTTTCCGGGTTTGAGGAAAAGGATGACCTTAGAGTGTTTTAGACCCACAGAGAAATGTTGTAGCCTAATCATAGCGTTATATAAGTCAGTCAGGGCTTGGACCGCTCTTTCAGGGAGATTTTTGAGGACGATATTAGGAATATTATCCATCCCGGGGGCTTTCCTGTTCTTAAGTCGCTGTATGGCAGCATGAAGCTCGCCAACAGTGATTAGGGCAATTTCCTCTGGTGGGCTTTCTCTTGAGCTGAGGGTGCGCGTGAAGCGCCTGGCCAGTTCAATATGGTCGATGTCGCTAGGGTCGTTATTTGGCATGAACGCCGACTCTAGAGTATCAGCTAGGGCATCAGCTTTATCTTGGGTGCTGTAGGCCATGCCTCTTTGGCCGTGGAGTGGGGGAACTTTGGAGGGAATTCTCAGTAGGGATTTGGTCATTTGCCAGAGGGACTGATCCTTGACGTTAAGAGATTCCAGCTTTTCGGCCCAAGATTCGTTTTGGTGATCTTGAATCATTGTTTGAATGCTCGATGTCATCTTGTTTAGCCGCCTTTTGTCAACGGCGTCCCTGCGCCGCTGCCAGGCTTTTCGTACTTTATTCTTTTCCCTTATTGCTCTAATAATGTGAGGGGGAAGTCGCCTGTGGTTTGGTTTGCTGGTATCTGAGGGGGAGGTCTTTTTGGTTCTAGTTGCTTGTGTGACGGCTTGAAGAATGGCCTCCGTTATGGTGGTCACTTGCTTGTCAATTTGGTGTGTTGTGTCTGCTGAAAGATCAGCGTCGTTTAAGAGGTTTGTGAGCCTTTGCTGAAAGTTATCCCAGTCAATAAGCTAAGGATTAATCTTTGGTGGAGCTCTTTCTTCAATAGCTTCGTTTCCATAGGCAATCAGAACTGGATTGTCGTCCGAGGAGAGTTCCTGGACCACATTCAGGCTGATGGTGCAGTTTATGTTGTTTGCCAGGACGATATCCAAGACGTCAGGCCTGAAGCCAGCATCCGAGTAGTAGGTCGGTGTGTCGGGTCCCATAACTAATAAGTTGGCCCTGCTCGCATATTGGAAGAGTGATTTCCCACTCGCATTGGAGACTCTAGAGTTCCATGCTGGATGCTTGGAATTGAGATCTCCCGCTAGCAGCGTTGGGACCGGGTCAGTGAAGATCTTTTCAAGGTCGTCCGTGACTAGGGGAGCTTTGGGCCGTTTGTACGCTGAAATCAATCTCAGAGGCCCTGTTTCAGTCTGTACCATTATTGCTGTTGTCTCAACTGAGTCAAGAGGCGGCATGGGTATCTCGTAGTGAGTGTCCCCTCTGCGAACAAGTATGGCCGTGCCTCCACCATGCGAGACACGATCGTTTCTGAAGATGGTCATATTGGGTATGTTGAGTTTCAAGCCTGGTTTTAAAAATGTTTCAGAGAGGAGGCAAATGTCTCATCTGTTGTCTTGGAGGAACAAGGATAGTTCAGCTTTCTTTCCTCTCACGCTGTTGGCGTTCCACGTCATGACAGATAGAGTGTTCGGGTATTGTCTAGGGCCTTATGCCATATTGGTTGATGACAGGACGGATTAAGGTGAGAGGCAGAACTCTCGACAGGACAACTTGAACTCTAGCTTCAGGTGGAGCTGAGAGGATTGCGTGGATGAACTGGTTGCCCCAGTCATTCCAGGCTGCCCACTTGGGCGCTGTCTGTTGCTGTTGCTGTTGCATCGGCTGGGCGTTAGGCTGGCTTTGCTGTGCCGGATGCTGCCATGGGCTAGTGGGGGCTTGATTGTGGGTTGGGTGGCTTGTATTGCGCGCTGCTGACTGACTGGGAGGTTGTGTGGTTAGTGGGGGGTTTTGGGTGTGTGATTCTGTTTCAATTAGTTCCCTAGTGGACTGGGAGTTTTGTGGCTGAATATCATTGCTATTGCTTTGTGTTTGGGTGTTTGTGTGTGAGGAAGTGTTGGCAGTCGTGCGGTTCGCCCATACATTTGTTCTTGGAGCAGGAGCGTCTTTGAACCTGGAGTGCCTCTGATCTGGGTGTGGTTGTTGTCTCTGGTCGGGATTGGGGTTCATTTTTGCCAAGGTGTCTTGGTACACTTGGCAGCCCCGATAGTTGGCAGTATGTGCGAGGCTGCAGTTGGCACACTTGGCCGGAAGACTGCGGGCCTTGCTGCACAGGTGAGTGGCGTGAGCGCCTGCGCATTTCATACATCGAGGGCTGATGGAGCAGAAGCTGGAGGTATGGCCGAACCGCTGGCATCGAAAGCACTGGATTGGCCCTTTGACGCCCCTGAAGTTGTCAACCCGTGAGATGCGGCAGTAGCACAAGCGTGTTATCTGCCTGATTTGGTTAGCTGTGGACCTGTCTTTTGTGTAGGTCACGTAAAGTGAAAGTTTAGGCTTTCCAAGCCCTTCCTCTGTATCATCTGTTCCTCCTGGGGCTGAAGGATCGCCCCTGTGTGAGGTTAGTTGAGCGACTTGGTGGACTGTGATGTTGTGCTCATTGAAAAGAGCTTCTTTCACGCAGTCTGCTCCCACGGAGGCATCAATACCTCGGATAACGAGTTTGATCATTCGATCCTCCTGCAGCTTAAAGGTGTGAAAACCTATCCCGCGGCTGGTTAGAAGAGCCGTGGCTGACCTGAAGTCGTCTGAGTTGGTCACTGTCAGCTTCTTTTTGTTAGTGTGGTTCGAGAAGCTTATTGGGGATGTGCACAAGTCTTGGATGGCCTTGGCCAGTTGGAGGAAGTCCTTAGTGGGCATTATCATGATTGGTGGTGGAGGGGGGGGGGGGGCTTTCTTTGAGGGTCTGTTAGTAGGGATTGCATTTCCAATGTCCATAGATTCCGAAAGATGTTGTTGTTGGTCGTCATTGGCTGATCGGAGTACTTCAAATTGGTTGGCTGTGGGAATGTTAGCTTCAAAGGTAACTGATCGAGTCGTGTTAATTTGTGCGATTTGAGGAAGTGGTGGGTAGTCCTCTCGTGAGTTGTTTAGGGATAGTTTTATTTTCTTACCGCCAAGGGGCTGCGGTGTGGTTTTAGGGTGAGCCTTGTTGCCATTGGATCGAGCAGAATTTGAGGAAGTCTTTATTCGTGTTCTTCAAGAAGTCTTTTGAATCGTACTTCTGTCTTCGTTTGTTCTTCTTGTTTCTCTTTGACTGTTCTTCGTATTCATCTTCAGATTCTTCTTCTGATAGTTCTTCAGAAGGTCTGTCTGGTCGTGATCCTAAGAGAGACATGTCAGGTAGTGCGGAGGGAGTAGGGATTGGTGGGTCATTGCTTCCTTTGTCAGGAGTGATTATGGCAGTCAATGGTTTGCTGGTCATGCTCAAGGTATCTGTATGTCTGCTCAAGGACAAGGGTGGCCGGAAGGAACTTGTTGATGGAAGCGAGCTGTGAAGCATCGCTACCTCATCTAGCTGGCGCTGAATGTGTCGCGGAGAGCGGGACAAGTCAATGACTGGAGTGTCCTTGGTGGTTGCTTTTGGAGGCGTTCGTTTCAACGCTCCTGGTTGGTGTCGGTTAGGGATCATGGCAGTCTTTTCTTTCAGCTCCGCAGCCTATCGGCGTAAGCTCTCAATGGCTTCCTCCCTAGTGAGGTTGTCATTCAACGTCACCTTGACGACTGGCACTGGCTTGCACAAACCTCGTTGAGGAAAGTCGGCCGCATTGGCCAGGAGATGAGCGGCCAACATGGCGCGACTCTTTTCATTTGCTTCAGCTTGGCTGATTGCTGGCTGCGAAGAGCCGTTGTCATTTGTCTTGGGTAGAGGGATTCTCTCAGTCATGCGGTTTCTGGGAGGGGTCCGCTGCATTCTCTACTGCAGTTATTATTTGAAATGTGAAAACTAAAAGTGGAAGTGTCGGGAATTGAACTCGGAACTTTTTGGCCGGAGGCAGAGCTCCTGACCACTAAGCCACAGGAAATTGATAACTCAGCAGCTCGGCAGAACGGCTGTGAGAGGTTGGGGTACGGGGCGGAGCTTCGTCAGTGAGGTCCGTGAGGCGGAATGTAGAATTGAAGGCCCGGAAGCACGACAGAACGGCTAGACGGGTCGGCCTGAGTGGTGTTGGAGTGTTAACCCTACCTAAAAGTGGGAATGGCACCCAGGACCTCTCACCACCCACTATCGGCGCCGATGCCGAAAGGTTTGGGTGGGTTGAGTCGGCTGGCAGAGTGCACAGCCGCTGCACTCGCTCTCAAGGTTGATTAAACCGAGTGCAGCAGGGGCGCGGAGCTAACACGGACCGTGCAATGCCGTCCCCTCCGGCTTATCCCAGGTACGGTGGAGTCAGGACTGAGTTAGCTGACCACCTGGGAGTCCAGGCACAGTATGTCGGCAAAGGGGTAAGGCTGGCTTAATCGTGCAGCTTGACGGGTCTTCGTGACTTCGCGGAGGAAGCGACCTTGAAGGGCCGCACCCGTTGCGTCCGGGTGCCAGGCAGAGTGGTACTCTCTAGCACACCAACGGTCCACGGTCGGGCAGCCTCCCGGCGTCACGCACGTGACGGGGATCTGCGAGAGTGCCGGGAGTGGCGTAAAGCCAAACCCTTGTCAACGTGACGTTAGCCGGTCGGACTGTTTTGGCAGCCTTCCGGCGTCACGCACGTGACGGGCAACTCCGAAAGATACCGGGACGCGTTGATCCAGAGAGTAATCTTGCGTTACGCCTACCCCCGGACTTATCCGGGGGCCGAACCCACTCAGCCTTGTTGACTTGAAGTTTGAGCCGCAACCCCTGAGGGATTCACCAGATTGCTGCGCTCGTCTTCTGCTCGGATAATGAGGAATGGATAATGCACCTGCTGCCTGGCTGTCTGTTCTTATAGCCTGGCGGTGGTGCATTGTGGTTGGTTGGCGCCAGCCGCTCTCCTTTTGGCCCTAGCAACGGTCGAGCGCGTGTTGCGCGCCGGGCCATCCAGCAGGTTGTTCGGACAAAAAAATTTCGGAAAAATTTCGGACAAAAAGAGCGTCGAGAGTTAGCGGTCGGACGTGTGTAGGTCCGCTCCGCGAAACCAGCTCTGATTGTGTTTGCGTGATTGCTTTCAGCGGTATCTTAGTCTTGTGCTTTGAGTTCTATTTTGCGACTTCACTGTAAATTCAGTGTTTTTACTATTACATTGTGACTATAACTGTAAATTCAGTGTTTTATTTTAATGTCTCGACCGTCGACGCGACGCCACACCGAGGGCACCGAGAGTATTCAGGGTGAGCCAAGAAAATCAACATTATTCCATAAATTACATCTGTTGCATCCTAATTGAGAGGTCTCCCTCCGAGCCACCTGGCACAGACTTGGGCGCATCACGCCAAATCGCAGGGTGCAATTGCGCCTGCGTTGCATTCATTGACTGACGATCAAACATGCACATCACCCACTCCATGGGTTTTGCGTAAAAACGCGTCATAGATCCTGAGTCGAAGTCAAAGACAAAGCTCAGAAGTGCAGGCAGCAAGGGCATCACCCCGCCAAGTCGGCGCGTGGCGTTCCCGCGCTTTTGTTAGGCTGCAGGCCGGCAAGTGCATCAACCCAGCCGTGACGTCACGATAGACACGTACACCAGTGGTGTGCGATCCATCCCCTGGCTGTCCTGGTTTAATCAACCCTGCAAGCAGGGCAGCCAGCAGGCACTTTGTCTGCGACACCCCCGGCCCAAACCTTTCGGCATCGGCGCCGTTCGGGGGTCGAGGGTGGTCCCTGGGTGCCGACCCACTGACCGGGCAGGTTTAAAGCCGCTAGGGCAGTCCACCAGATCCCATGCTGCGGTGCGCTACTGAGCCGCCTATCATAACCAGTCTCGTGGTCCCCCGGTAAGGTTCTATAGACAGCTCTCTGGCTGGCTGCGTTAGGGTGTCGTCCTCGATCGCCCAAGCATTTAACGCCCAAACCCTTTTTGTTCACTTAATGCCCAAACTCCTACCTGAATGGCAAGCCCATACTACCCGATGGGATCCACCCGCGCTCTCCCGGGAAAGGAAATTGTTGTCGCCGGCCAGTCGTTGCCCGGCGCAAATCTTCGCTGCAAAATGTCTGCCCACGTGCCCCACATAGTTCCAGACGCGGGCAGATCAACGCCGTCCCGGTCAGGCAGCTCACCACACCGGCAGCCTCCGAAATGCATATGTCCATAAGCCCAATGCTATATGACTGTCGTTTTCGTAGTCCCATAAGAGCCCATGTTATTTGACTTGGTCGAATTCACCTCAACACACACATCTACTTCCCGGCCAGGCAGCCGTCCCTGCCCGCCAATGCCGACAATCGCCTCACTTTGCACAAGTCCCAGCGACGACGCAGTTGACGGGCGGGCATCGCTGCTCGCCCGCCAACTCCGTCCATTTGGCGGACGGGAACCCGCTGCCAAAGCAAAAACTTATATATCAGAGATTAAACCGTAATTGAATAGACCTCCAGCGCCGCTACCGCAACCACGTCATTTTACTGCCAAACTTCTTGAGTGCTGCTGGTCACCAGCTCAAACACAATTAACCAGCTGTATTTATGTAAATAAATTAACCATTTCAATAATACACATTTCACCACATTCTATAATTTCATCAGAATCTAGCCTTTCTATTTCTGTGTTGCCTTGCTCCAGCTCCAGTTATTTCCTCTCGCTCAATTTTTGCTGTTGTAAGCCAATATTACGTTTCTGCCAGCTTCGGTGAAGCCGGACCTATATTGAGCCTCGGTGTCCCGCCCCCTACCAGCTCGCCGAGATTTGAACTGCATCGGGTAGCATGGGCTTGCCGTGCATGTAGGAGTTTGGGCATTAAGTGAACGAAAAGGGTTTGGGCATTAAATGCTTGGGCGATCGAGGACGGCACCGCTGCGTTAGAAAGGCAGCGATAGCATCAAGACCCTTGGGCCGATTACCTGAGCTTCGAGAGGTAGCCCAGATCAGTGACAGCGTGATCGAGGGTAGACGTGTTTCCAGGTAGCTCCGGTGTTTAAGCGCGATGGTGGACACTGATACTTGGCGGGCAATGGTAGGGCTGTGGGCCGGCAAGACGCGCCGTGTCCGTGCCTCGCCCTCGAGTGACGAAGTGCGTAGTGTTTTGTGCCGTGTGATGAGTGTCTTAATAATATCGGTGCTACTAGTAATTGGAGGGGTAGAGATCAACCCTGGCCCCACAACCGACGAAAAGCTGGACGCAATCATGGACAAATTAAACAAACTAGATTCAGTGGAAGAGAACGTGGTAATGATAAAAAACCAAATGTCCGGCATAGAAACCAAAGTTGTCAAATTGGAGACGAGGATACAGGAACTTGAGGTGCAGCTCGACTCTCTCACGATTGAGAACTCCGTTCTTGTAAATAAAATCGAAGTGTTGGCACGTAAAGAAGACTATCTCGAAAACCAGAGCAGAAGAAATAACCTTGTGTTTCGTGGGATACATGAGAAGCAAGGTGGAAATGAGGCATGGCAAGACTGTGAGGACCAAATCATTGACATTGCGAGGAGAGTGCTTGGTGTAAAATTGGAAACAAGTGACATTGAAAGGGCCCACCGTGTTGCTGGGGGTAACTACCCAAGGGCTATTGTAGTGAAGTTTTTAAGTTTTAAAAAACGAGAGGAAGTGTTTAGGAGGAAGAAATGCCTAAGAGGATCGAACATTGTGATTGGAGAAGACTTTTCCCAGCGTGTGATAGAGGACCGCAGAATTCTGATAGCAGAAATGATGAGTGCGAGAGCTGATAACGAAGACGCGTTTGTGATATTCGATAAGCTGAAAGTTAACGGACGAGTCTATCGTGTGGATGAAAACTCTAGGCAGATCATACCAGCATACAACGAGAAACCACGGGAGCAGAAACAGCGTCGGTCAGAACGTCAACCTTCACCGACGCCACTACCACCGCCGCAAACGCCATCGCCGCCGCCGCAAACGCCATCGCCGCAAACGCATCACCTACGGCAGCAGCAGCGACAGCTCGAATCGCCAAAACAAAATTGGCAACAGCAACCACATCGGGGACGGCCCGAAAGCTCGGGACACCAGCCGGGGGACAGCCAAATGATTCGAGGTGCGGGACCGCCAGACCAGCAGATGGGATCGTCGACCGACGTCAATCAGCAGCATCGTCTTCGTCCCACGCACAATGCAGTGCCGGGGCCGAGCCACCGCGATTGCACCGAGTACCTGCCAAGAAAAAGCTCAAGGCTCCAAGGGTTGGGACCGCTAGACCGAATGGAGACGTCCGCTGACAGGCAGCAGGTAGCAGCATAGGAATTCGCGAGCGGCAAAGATGCGCTCGTCAAAGACTTAATGGTTAGTGGTGTGAGTATACCGATCCCCAAAGAGCGCGGACAAGTTAAATACGATGTGCCTGTGAGAGTAAATGCCAAAAACGAGTTTAAAAATAAGAATTCTACTAAGTTGGTACACGAGTACAAAGACTTGAAAATCTTACACCAAAATATACAATCAGCTAGACACAAAGACCTAGAACTATAGGTATTAATTGGTGAGGAACAACCAGATGTACTATGCTTCTCGGAGCACTCGCTAAGTGAAGAGGAATTGCTTGAATTTAAGATAGACGGTTATAAAATAATTGACAGCTACAGCAGGACTAACAAAAAATGGGGCGGAGTACTCATTTGCGTGAAAGATCAAATGGAAGCGATGAGCTTTATGGCTGAAGAGAAAAAGGTACTGGAGAGTGAAGGAAATATTGAATATGCAATGGCCAAAATAAGTTACCAAGGACATACGGCAATTTTAATTACAATATATAGGCCACCTAAAGGAAGTATAGATATATTTCTTAGTAACCTCTCACTCCTCTTAGATAAGGTATTAATAAATAAAAATGTACAAGTATTCGTCCTCGGAGACTTTAATATTAACATTGCATGTAATAAAAGCACTAATAATAAGCTCCTAAGGGAGTTCGCAAAAGAATACGGACTAACTATCACAATAAATAGTCCAACAAGAGTAACCGATAAATCGTGTAGCATCATCGATAACATCCTCACAAACAGCAAACCAGGGACGTACCAGGCATATACACTAAACACAGCTATTGCGGACCACTATGGACAAGTCATAGAACTAAAAATCACTAACGTAGACAAAGAGAACAAATTAAACAACTCCAAAGAAAACTGTAAGTGGATAACATATCAGGACATTTTTTTTTTTTTTTTTAACATCTTTATTCCTCTATTCCATTAACTTTAACTTTAACAGGTAGAAGAGGTGTAAGAACACCAACATAAAAGCTCTCTATCCTGCAATGTGTACTCGAGCTACTATACACAAATTTTTAGATTTTAACTAATCTTTTCTTTACTGATTTCTTCATACATTTCTTCTCTATTGACCAGCTCCATCCACCTTTCCTTATTAATCCACCATTTTTCTGTATTATTTACTTCTTCCCAGTTTTCTCCTCGTACTTCGACGTCTCTTCTCACTTGGTCGATCCATCTCTCTCTTGGTCTCCCAACTCCCCGTTTTTCGTACTTAATTTCCATTGCCTTCTTTGGTAATCTTGCCTCTTCCATTCTCATTACTCTTCCATAGAATTTCAATCTGTCTCTTCCCATCTTAAAACTTAACCTCTCTATTCCAACCTTTTCTCTCAATATCTTGCTCCGAATCTTGTCCATTTTTGTCACCCCTTGTATACTTCGTATAAATTTCATTTGCGCTGCTTCCATGTTTCTTTCTTCCTTGCAGGCCCGTACGTGTAGGCGTTCCTTGTAGGCTTGTATAGTCCATGTACAGGCACCGTACGTTAAAATAGGTAAAAAATACAACTTATAAAATAAAAGTTTACATTTTTTTGGGAAATTTTCATCCCACAACAACTTTCTTACTTTTTGGTAGAAACCATCGCTTTGTTCAATTCTTCTTTTAACTTCTACTTCAGCAGTTGCATTTTTATTTATAATACTGCCCAGATATTTAAACTCGCTTCTTTCTTCAATTTTATCATTGCCGATTTATAGTTTTCCCCACAGTTTTCTTTTATCCCTGTTCATTCCAACAGATTCACTCTTTGTTCTGCTCAACCGCATTCCATACTCTTCTGTCACATTATCCCATTTGGTCACCTTTTCTTGCACCTCTTCATGTGACTTGCCCCAAATTACAATATCATCTGCATATATTGCAGTATTTGTATCGAAATCTTCACTTACCACTTTCCTCAACATCTCATCCATTACTATCAAAAATAATAATGGTGACAAAACACTTCCTTGTTTGACACCCGTTTCCACCTTAAACCATTCTGTATGTCCGTCTAATGTTTTCACTCTACTCTTGCATTCCTTATACATGCTTTGAATACTTTGCACCATTCCTTTATCTATTTCTTTACTAACTAGACATTTCCAAACCATATCTCGGGGTAAATGATCATGGGCTTTCTCTATATCTAAAAATGTGATAAACATGTCTTCTCTTTTCTCCCAATTTTTTTCCATCGTTTGTCGTATTGTAAAAATTAGATCAATTGTAGACCTTTCTTTCCGAAACCCATAACTTTCGTCTCTCATTTTCGGTTCCACATTTTCTCTTATTCTTTTTTCCAGTATTCGTTCGTATATTTTGGCACATTGACTGGTCAGTGTGATACCTCTATAATTTTTACACTCTTTCCGGTCCCCTTTCTTAAATATCGTAATAATCTCTCCTTTAGTCCAATCGTCTGGTACAATTTTCTCACGCCATACTTTTTTAATTATTTGAAAAAGCCATTCAGTACAATTATCACCTCCGGCTCTTATCATTTCCACTGTGATTTCATCAATTCCCGGTGACCGTCCATTTTTCATCCTCGTTATAGCTAGCTCTACTTCACTTTTCGTAATTTCGTTTTGTTTGTCTTCTGTTTCCTCACCTTCTTCATATTCCATTTAAGAATATACATTTATCCTTTTCCTCAATTTGACCATTTAGAAGGTTGTAAAAATATTCTTTCCACATCTGTTTAATAATTGTCGAATCTTTGGTAATTTCTCCGTTGTATTTCATGTATCTTTGTTCCGTATTATCTTTTCTCTTCTTTTCTATGATTCCAAAAATCATTTTTTTGTTTCCTTCATAATCTTTTTCTAGTTTTTCAGCCCACTCTATCATCGTTCTAGTTTTTTCTACCTTCACCACTTTTTTAACGTCGTACTTTGCTTTTCTATATTTAAATCCCAATTCATCCGTCCTTAATTCAACATGTTTCTTCCAAATGTCACTTTTCGTTTTCACCGCCTCTTTTACCTTTTCTGTCCACCACGGTGTTTCTTTTAGTTTCCTTTTATTCCTTGCTCTGCCACATACTTGTTCTGCCGTCTTCACCAAACTATTTTTAAAATTTCCCCATTCTTCTTCAATAGTTTGCATATATTTTGTTACACCTACTGGGCACCTAGTTTCAAATTTTCTCTTGAACTCCTGCTTTATATCAGTTGCCTGCAGTTTCCAGCTCTGGATCTTTTTCTTGATCTTTGTATTCGGTTTTATTTTCGCCTTCCACATATTGTTCATTATCCATGTACCTAGTACTCGATGATCGCTATCAAAGTTTATGTCAGCCAATACTTTTGTATCTCTTATTGTTTTCTTCATACTATTTTTAGTAATTATGTAGTCAATCACCGTTTTGTTTATTCCATCCCAACTTACTCTTGTTATTTTCTCTTTATTTTCCTTTTGGAACTTACATAAAGGCTATTTCTTGAGCACATATCTAATAGCGCTTCTCCCTCCCTGTCTCTACTTCCATATCCATGAACTCCCATTACATGTTCATATCCCTTTCTCTCTTTCTCTCTTTTCCTATTTTAGCATTGAAGTCTCCCATCAATATCAAATTGTTTGATTTGCTGGTGATTACTATTTCTTCAAGTTTCATCATAAATGCTTCTTTTTCATTTACATTTCTTCCGACTTGTGGTGCGTAAACTTGTATGATTTCCGACGTTTCTTTACCCATTTTCATTTTCAATTTTATTAATCTGTCACATATATTTTCTACATCAATTACTTCTTTCGTCATTCTTTCACTTGCCACAAACCCGACTCCATTTCTTCCTTCCTCTCCTCCAGACCACCAAATCTTAAATCCGTCCCTTAAATTTTTATATCCCGTCCCTTTCCACTTGGTTTCACTACATCCCAGGATATCGATTTTTTGCATCTTCATAATATCTATTATCTCCTCTATCCTTCCATTTGATGTGACAACGTTTATTGTAGCAAGCATTATTTCCCTTTTTCTTTTTACTTGTCTTTTACTATTTATCATTTTCTTTACTAAATATCCTCTTTTATTGATATCCCCAATTACTACGGTATCGTCCTTTTTCATTCTGTTTTTGACCGAAAATCCAGTCCACTTTGTTTCTGTTGTCCACCAGTAATATTTTTCCTAATTGCCTGGCCAATTGCCATTTGCCAATTGTCAACTGTTTTCTTGCCTTTGACCTCTATTCTCTCCATCTCCCATCTTGGATTGATCCTAATAATATTGATTTTTCGCTCATTGCATACCTTGGCAATTTCTTCATTTATATATTTTCCGATGCCATTGCTCCATTTACACATGTTGATGTTAACCTCTTCTCCATAATTTTCTTTTAATGTCGTAATTAACTTTGAAACATTATTGATAATGGTTTCACTTTTGTCATTTCTCATTACATCTTCACGGCCCACATATATTATCACTTCTTCTGGCACTTCATGCTTATTTATTCTGGACTTTCTTATTAATTTTTCTAAATCTTGTATATCTATCCCTGGCAGGGTCCAAGCTCCAAACCCTTCTGTCTTGCAAAATTCTCTTGCTGTCTTGGCTGAGATATCTCCCAGCAAAAGTACTTTCCTTTTGCTCTTTCCATTGTAACCATTATTTCTTTCGTCCATGTTCACACCAATACTATTTGGTACCAATTTTGTTACAATATTTGTCTCAATATTTGTTTGACTCTTATTTATTGTATTTTCATTATGTATTTTAGCTTCTAGTTTTTTGTTTTCCTTTTCCTGTTTACTTTCCCATTCCACAAATTTTAACTCCATCTCTTGCACGCGATTTTTCCAATCATTTTTATTCCTGATTTCATTGCGCATCACCGTATCTTTCTCTTGATCTCTCATTTCGTGTTCATTCCATCTTCTAAGTAACATTTCTACTCTTTCTGCTAATTCTTTCTTTTCCATCTCTTTCTTGTCCAATTCTTCTACAACTTGTTGTCTGGTTTTATATTCCCTTTCCCATCCATCAAGCTATTTGCTACATTTTTCCTTGTCAATCTTCGATTGCACTTCCATATTTAGTATCCTACTTTCCATTGCTCTAAGTTCTTCCCCATTCTCTTTCACTTGGTTCTTTAGACCCACAATTTCCTTTCTTAATTCTTCAACACCATCCTCTACCTTTTTCCCTATTTGGGATTTTCTTTGCGACATAATTATCCCAAAAACGATATTATTATCTCATTTGACATCTGTCAAATTACACCATTTCGTGCAAGTTCGGGAGGGCCTTGGAAAACCCAAAAAAAAACAGAAAAAAATTTCTGGTAAATTTTCTGTCAGAATCTGGGTGTAAAATACACGAATTGTGCCTTTACTCACCCTGTACTCTCCGGTATTACCTTCTCAATTGGTAGTCTCCATCTTCATGACCACTTTGATGTCCATTAACCATCGATCACTGTACTAATTCTCCAAGAAATACGGTAACAACCGGGAGCTCATTTGACGCTCTTCTTCCTCTACCGAACTTGCAACAATCATACCTATGCAACATACCTATATAACATACCTATATAACATATCATACTATGCAACAATCATGGGAGCGAAAAAAATATTATACATTTCTCTAATCTGATTCTAAATGAGAGCTGGACAGACGTAGATAATGCGAAAGGAATAAATGATAAATACAACACCTTTGCAACAAAAATAGAAGAATTCTTCTTCATAGCATTCCCTGTTAGGAAAAAACGGTTAGGAAAAAGACCCTCCCCCCAAAGAATGGCTTACAAATGGGATTAAAATATCTAGAAATACTTTAAAATCTCTAACTGCATTTGTTAAAGTAAACTGCGAACCTTCACTCAGAATCCATATGAGAAAGTACAAAGCAGTATACAGGAAGGTCATTAGATGTGCGAGAGCATTGGACATTAAGGAATACATTGAAAAATCTTACAATAAATCGAAAGCTTTGTGGACAATTGTAAACAACGAAAGAGGCAGCAAAGCTACGGTACGCAGAAATAAGGGAATTCAAATTCAAAAAAATGGTGTTGTACTCAGAGACCAATCAAAAGTAGCCGAGTTACTTAATATCTACTTCACAAATGAAGCACAGAACTTAATAGATAGTGAACACAGAACGCTTAATGAATTGAAAGAGATTTTACCAAACCGAGTAGATCACCAAATGGTCCTACATGACGTTACAAGAAAGGAAGTACTAAATATCATAAACAAATTAAAAAATAAAAAGTCGTCAGGGCACGACAAAATTTCTCCATTTATCCTTAAAAAGTGTGCAATGGCGTTTAGTGGACCACTAGCGTACCTCATTAACCACTCATTCAACGAAGGAACATTCCCAGACGCACTTAAGGTAGCCAAAGTAATACCACTGCACAAAAAGGGCAGTGAAAGTGATATTGGAAACTACAGACCGGTATCGATACTACCAGCCATATCAAAGGTGTTCGAGAAAGCGTTCGAGATTAGATTAAAGAAGTTCCTAGAAGAAAAGTCAATACTAGTAGACCAGCAGCATGGTTTTAGAGCGCGTCACTCGACAAGCACAGCCATTGCTAACCACTTAGATTGGGTAATTGGGGAATTAGAAAATAAAAAAACAGTAGTCACTATTTATATGGACCTTTCAAAGGCGTTTGATAGCATTGATCACAAGATTATTCTTGATAAGCTTAATTTATACGGAATGAGAGGAAATTAGATGGGCTGGTTAACATCCTATTTAGAACAAAGACAACAATATGTAGAGATAGCAATGGAGGGGGATAGCGGATGCGAAGAGATCTTCAAATCAAAAAGAGAAATAATAAAGCGAGGAGTACCACAAGGCTCAATCCTAGGTCTGACATTGTTCAACATTTACATAAACGATATGGTAGACGTAATAACGGAAGGAAACATAGTTCTATTTGCTGACGACTCCACACTAAGTATTTCAAACGATAACATCTTAGAGTTGGAAATAATAACGCACATACAGCTTAATAACGTAGTACAATGGCTTAAACAAAACAGCTTAGTTATAAATGAGAAGAAGACAAAATACATGGTTTATCATCTGAAACAACCTCAAAAGAACGTCAGTGTTCAAATAAATAACATGCCAATTGAACAAGTATATAATATCCCATTCCTGGGTACTATAATAGATCAACAATTAAACTGGAACCTTCACATTGACCGCATTTCTAAGAAAATACTCTCTGGCCTATATGTATTGAAGAAACTTAAGCAATATGGAAACAAGGAAATGATGTTATTAGCATACTTCGCACTGATCGAATCCCATATTAGATATGGCATATGTGCTTGGGGAAACAGTTCACAGAAGAATCTAGACCGAATATTAAAGTATAAAAAAAAGCAATAAGAATAATTTTAGGGCTGAAAACAGGAGAATCTTGCAGGAATCATTTTGTAAATTTAAATATACTTACTGCCCCTAGTATATATATTCAATCTGTAATTATGTTAGCTATAGGTAAAGGTTGTGTAAATAGAAAAAATTCAATTGATCATGTTTATAACACTAGAGGTAAAAATGATTGTCACAGAAACCAGATATTCAGACTCCAACTGTCAGAAAGATCACCACAAAATGCTGCTGTCAGCTTATACAATTGCCTTCCATTAGAAATTAAACAGATAAAAGATTATTCACAGCTAAACCTATCATTAAAGGATTATCTGATTAAACTAGCGCTGTACTCCCTTCAGGAATTTTTAGAAAAATAATCATTAATTGTAAAAAATATATCACCTAGTATCTAATTAGTTATAATTGTTAAAATTAGTTATAAATTGTTAAACAATGTACATTGTAACAACAATAAAATAAACAATAAACAATAAACCCTCCGAGTCGGCGAGTGGCTTTCCCGCGCTTTTAACAGCATTTGTCTGCCTGCCTACGTCATCGACGGCAATGCCCCGCCCTCCCTGCGAAATCAAGTATAGAGACGTTTAACAGATATCAACTACATATATGACGTCACTAGTCAAAGGTTATGACGTCACGGCTCATGCTCAAGCAAGACTACTTTCCCCTACGCCGCCGTTCCCACTCTACTGGTACTTTGGCTCACTCCGGCCAGCCTCGGGTTATAAATTCAAATAACGGCTGTTAGTTGTTGTCACTTAAGAAAGGTGAGTAGGCACTATGTAGTATGTGTGCAATTATATTTACTTTAGGTACTATAATCATTGCTATAATTGTATGCTAATTGTTACTGTTTCTATTCTTTTATTGCAGATTTGTGCTACGCTGGTCATACGAAGAAAAGTTTGAGTAAAGACAGGTGGTTGGACGACGAATCGTCGTTAATTTGGGAGCGCAGCCGAGCTTGATCGAAAACTTCAATATCAGGCCAATTTCTTTTGATTAATAACTATATATTTCTTTTAATTAACAACTATTACGGGTAGTTGGTTTAATATTACTTAGTTCATTAACTGCTATTACCCTAATTTCTAAATTATTTATTTTATAAGAAAGAGATACGTTTTGTAATTAATATACATATTAAGGTAGGAAGTAGGTACACTTGCGGAATCATAAACTGCGCCCGTCGTAAAAATATACAAGTCCTTTTCAGGTTCGTTTGAAAATAGTATAGGTAGGCCGGGTACTGAGCACGTGGCTATGCCATGTGCTTTTGCGGGCCTGGGACTAGTTTGATAAACCCGTTCCGTTATCATTAGCTGCTTTGCTCCGTCAAATGAGGATCGGAAATGCTCTTGATTTGGTAAACTGTGGATTTTTGCACGATGTTGGCACATTTTTACTAGTCTAAAATGCGTACATCACGGTACATCACGCATGTGAACTGGAGGGGGTAGGGCCTCTTTCTTTGGCTTTGGGGGAGGAGGTCTTGGAATGTCCTGCGTCATTTCTACCACTTCGGGAAGGGGGTTGGCCAGAACCTCGTAGGGATTGCTGGTTGGTATTGCTGGAGTGTAGTCCAATTGTAATTGTCTGGTATTTGTGGGTCTTAGGACGGGGAACTCGTCCGAGCTAGTGGACGTGTTGATTTTCCGTTTTTTGGTTTTGTTAGTGGGGATCGGTTGCGAGGTCCACGGCTTAGTATGATCTTTAAGGAAGTCCCTAGCCCGGTGCACCTCCTTCCTTGGCTGAGAGGTGGGAACCTCGAGGCTGTCATTGTTGGAATGTCTGGCCGCGATCGCATTTAGCTTGTCCCTGATCTCATGTTGGGGGGCATCGAGGTCGATGATGATGTCATCAGGTTTATCCGCTACGGTCTCTGTCGCTGACTCTGTTATTGTCTGTGTGGGCCGGGGCGGGCTGTGCACAATCCGTGGAATATGGGATGTCCTTGGTTGCAGTTCAGCTGCTTGCTGTCGCAGGCTCGCAAAAGCGTCCATGCGGGAAATATTGCCCTCGAGAGTGATTGGCGTAGGAGGAACCGGTTTGCGCAATCCACGTTCTGAGGAGTCTGCCGCATTTGCCCGTGGGTGAGCTGCTATTTGGGCACTTGCCTGGATTCTGACTATATTTAATGACTGGCTGGGTGCCGTTGCCTGCGTCTGTGCGGGTTTGCCCTGTGATAACCCATGAGTCGGATAGCTGGCTGCATTAGACTTGAGGAATTCCTGAACTTGGGACATAGCTTGCGTGTGGTCGTGACGTATGCCTGGGAGGAGATTTTTTGGCGGGGTCCTTTGGACTGGCATCCTTACAATATAGATGGTCAGGTGGTCTTGAAGGTTGCAATACTTTCTTAGAGAGGTACGCGGAGTCCGATTAATAAATAAAAACGTGTGCAGAGGATGGGGATCGAACTCGGATCCAAGAAATTGGAGTCAGGCTCCTTACCACGGGACCACTGGTAACGATACGCCTGGCGTGATGACGGAGTGACTACTCTCTGTGGGAACGCGCATATAAGCACAAGTGGGCGGGGCTAGAACCTGGGTTCTCGCGCGCGTGGAGTAACTACCACGTGGAGTAACCCGTCCGTGCTAAGAACGCTTGATTTCTAACCTGCATAAAATGCGATATGGTTGACAGTTTCCCCTCAAATGATGTGACGTCACATCACTCGCAGGAAGCGACGTCCCAGCACCATATTCGAACATACGTTAATGGCATAACACAATAAAATTTTCAAACTAATTATGAAAGTTGATTAAACCCCACCAAGCCATTAGGAAAAAATAGTTTTTAATTAAATTAATGAATAGGAAGAGCATAATTTGCTCTAACCACCAAAAATATTTGACAAATTTCCCAATTTGGCGGACCTGATAGTTGACATTTTTCAAAAAATGCTGCAAACAGCTCTGAACACAGAAAATCTTATGGAAAAGAAGGTTTCTGTAGTAAATGATGCAAGGGAAATGCACTGGGTCAAAAATATTTGACACATTTTCCAATTTGGCGAACCTGATATAGTTGACATTTTTCAAAAAATGCTGCAAACAGCTCTAAACACAGGAAATCTTTTGGAAAAGAAGGTTTCTGTAGTAAATGATTCAAGGGAAATGCACTGGACCAAGTTAGGTTAGGTTAGGTTAGGTTAGGTTAGGTTGGGTTAGTTTAGGTTAGGTTATTTGACAAATTTCCCAATTTGGCAAACCTGATATAGTTGACATTTTTCAAAAAATGCTGCAAACAGCTCTAAACACAGAAAATCTTATGGAAAAGAAGCTTTCTGTAGTAAATGATGCAAGGGAAATGCACTGGACCAAAAATATTTGACAAATTTCCCAATTTGGCTAACCTGATATAGTTGACATTTTTCAAAAAATGCTGCAAACAGCTCTGAACACAGAAAATCTTATGGAAAAGAAGGTTTCTGTAGTAAATGATGCAAGGGAAATGCACTGGGCCAAAATTATTTGACAAATTTTCCAATTTGGCGAACCTGATATAGTTGACATTTTTCAAACAATGCTGCAAACAGCTCTAAACACAAAAAATCTTTTGGAAAATAAGGTTTCTGGAGTAAATGATGCATGGGAAATGCATACAAGTCCTTTTCAGGTTCGTTTGAAAATAGTATAGGTAGGCCGGGTACTGAGCACGTGGCTATGCCATGTGCTTTTGCGGGCCTGGGACTAGTTTGATAAACACGTTCCGTTATCATTAGCTGCTTTGCTCCGTCAAATGAGGATCGGAAATGCTCTTGATTTGGTAAACTGTGGATTTTTGCACGATGTTGGCACATTTTAACTAGTCTAAAATGCGTAATTTTAAAAAACAAAAAACTATCTAGATCTTGTCTTCACAACTAACCTTAATATAATATCATTTTTCCATTATCTATGAAAAAGTTGACTTCCTAATGAAATTCGATGTGCATTCTTTTAATTGCATCCGTTATCTCTCAATCGAGGTAGTCAATCGTACCGAGACCCGACCTTTTCTATGGCTGCCCGGCCAGGCAGGCTAGGAGCTGATTACAAGATCGGGGGATTAGTGTTTATTACTGATGCACAATTTATTTCGATACGTCACCGGGGAAAGAATACTTTAGAGATTACATATTTAGCTAATTATCAAGATGAAATATTAATTCAAATATTTTCCACAAAAGGAATTATATTCTTTTCATGAGCTCATCAATAAAGACATCCAGAAACGATAAGCCTTTGGCCATTGCCATACAGAAGCGCAATGGGAAGGCGCACTTTGACCTATTTTTATAGAACTACCTGTTCCCTCCAGTCAGCTGTCTTCCCTGAATCATGTAATGAAACAAATCTCGGCGAATGACAAGTTCATTCATTCGCCAACGCAAAGTTGCAATGGCTGCACACTAGGACCATGATACCAGGGTGGCAGCTTTGGGGCTTGTAGAGCACGGCAATCTCACGCCACGGGCGGCAGGGGAGCAATTCGGTGTGTACGCGGCAAGTGCGAAGAGGTGGTGGAAGCGCTACCAGGATACTGGCAGCATGCAGCGAAGGTAAATCATGCTTTGAAATAATTAAAAGTTCATCTTGTGTATTTTACCACCTAAATATAAAATCTATTAATCTATTAACATGATATATTATTTGAACAAGGCATCATGCTTGCTGCCGTGCCTGTGAATGTGATATTCAGTCATCGATCGGTCGTTTAAACGAAAACAAACACAAAGCGTAATCACAAATTACCTCTGCAATGTTATTAGCAATTCGCTCGATGTTGTTATTACATTTTCAGGCCTGGCACCGGTAGACAGCGAGTCTCCACGGCGGAGCAAGATGCCAACCTCGTGGCGCTGTCCGAGGGAAATCCTTTCCGCCATTCCTCCTGGTTGGTGGCCAACAGCAATTTCCCGGGCTGCTCGAAGACCGCTAGGAATCGGCTCGGGGAGGCCGACTTGCATGCGAGGAGAGCCGCCATCAAGGAGGTCCTCACCGACGCCCATTGCGTTGACCGCATGGCGTACGCGGCAACGCATGCCGACGCCGACTGGTCGAGGGTGGTTTTTTCCGACGAGAAGACGTTTTCCTCTTCGAACGACGGCCCCCAGATCGTTTACAGGCCGAATAACAGCCGATTCGACCCGAAATACGTCCACCAGCGGCAGAAGAGTGGACGCTTCTCTGTGTGCGCCTGGGGGTGGATGTCCGCGGCCGGAGGGGGGGCACTATGGCGCGTCGATGGGTACCTCACCGGGGAGCAATACCGGGACATCCTGAGGGACGTCACGGTGCCCTCGGTGCGGGTGTTGTACCCCGATGGGCCCATATCTTTCCAGCAGGTAAGCATTCTTTTGCGAGTAAAGCTATACGCGATTTGTAGTGGTGAAATAAAAATAGCGATATAAAATGCGTCTATTTTATTTCAGGATCACAGCCCCGTCCACTTTGCTGGCGTGGTCCAGGAGTGGCTGGCGACGCAACAGGACATCCATTTGGTGGATTGGATACCGAGGGGCTGCGACCTCAGCCCCATAGAGAACGTGTGGGCCGAGTCGGTTCGCTCCATGAAGGAGGACTGGGAGCCGCCCGCGGACCGAGACGAGCTCTGGGACGCCGTCGAGGCCGCCTGGCTGGACGTGACGGGTAGCGAGCGCTACATCCGGGCTTTGACCGAGTCGATGCCTCGGCGATTGGCCTAAGTCCTGGAGTACGAGGGCGGCTGGACCGGCTACTAGCCCGAGATTTGTTACTTTTTTTCTTTGTTGCCTATTTTGTTGCAAGAGCAAATGTCTTATTATTATTTAGTTTACTTGTTGTGTTTCATTTTGTTACTTTTTAACCATGGGAATCATGGTTACGCTTTAAATTATTATTCCAATGGTAATTTGGAAGAAAAAATATACTAATTGCGATTATACACAGATATGTCTAAGATTTATTTATTTTGAGCATTTATTTTTGTTCCACACCACAGCTAATCGTTATCCTTCATCAATTTGCAGGCCACTAGTATAGCAATATTCTAAAATGCGTAATTTTGGAGATATAATTAAATTTTAAAAACTTCTAACGTCTATTCTTAACTCCCAACAATATGTGAGCATCACATTTCCGTTATTTGAAAAAAAAACTAGCTATCGCAAAGCAATCTTAAGTGCTTTATTAAATTGCTTCTGTTATCTCTCAATCAAGGTAGTCAATCGTACCGAGACCCTACCTTTTTGCTGGCCATGCTCACCCAGGCAGGTCGTGGATAACAAGAACGGGATGATTAATTGGCTGGACTGTCATTTTCGCATTTTAACAATGGTTAACCACATAATTTAATTAGTATCATCATATTATTCCGATGCGGAAAATATTTCGCGGCTATTGTTTTATTTGCCTATTCGATGAAGCAGATCGATCCCAACTATAGTAATGGGCTGGATCAAGATAAGCCTCTCTCTACCTTTTGGATCGACCACGTTTTTGTTGGGATGTGGTGTGGGTCTTTCATAGAGCCCTAACCAGTTTTAAACTACACTGTTTTTCCGCCCAGCCCATACGCCGGGACTTGTAAAATTTTGCGGGCGCAGTTTGTGATTCCAGAAGTGTACCTACTACCAGCTAGGTAAATCCCAATCAAACTATGGCTTCAATTCTCGTGCTTGGCGACTCGCAGGTGAAGTATTTGGGTCAGAAGAGGACGAACCTAACAGTTCGGTTTTTTCCTGGTTCACAAGTACAGAACCTTGTGATTGAAGCATCGAGACTTGTACCCTCCTTTGACGTTGTTGTCCTTCATGTAGGTACCAATAATGTGAGCAGCGTTTATCAGTCGCCAAGCAGCATTGTCCGTCGTTATGCGTGTCTGATTGACGCTGTACGTATGGCAAACGTTAATGCCACTGTTTTTGTGTCTGCCGTGTTACCACGACACGCGGACAAGTTTGCAGGCACCGGTGTTCCGTCGCGGTTAAATGAGAAAGCGCAGTCGGTGAACGCTGGACTGCGTGCATTGTGCCGCGACGAGGGAGTGTACTTCCTCGAGTTGTGGGAGCTGTTCCTTGCACGACAGCTGATTGGCAGGGATGGTCTCCATCTCTCCATTGAAGGTAACCGGGTTCTTGAATCCCGGTACTCTGAACTGGCTACAGCAGTAGATATGGCCCCAGTAGCCATTGTCGAATCTGCAGCTACAGCAGTTGTCACTGCAGTGGCTACAGACTTAAAACAAGTGGCTGCTGCTGTTGCTATGTCTTCTGCTCCTTCCTATGCTTTTTTAGCCAGGCAGCCAGCACCTTGTAGGTCCCCTTGTGTGGTTGCTAAGGCACCAGTTCGAGTAGAGTGGCCGAGGGAGGGAGTCGAGTGGCCAGAGGCAGGAGCTAGGGCAGGGAAGCTAGCAGCAGGTCTGGTAGGAACGGATGAGACTGAGGCAAAGCTGGTAGTGTGGAACATTACCAAGCCAGTGGTCGAGGCCTTGGCTTGTGCCGCTGGGAAGGTTGTGCGGAAGCCAGCAGAGAAGGCTGCCCGCAAGGTGGAGCGGAAGCCAGTGGTCAAGGCCTTGGCTTGTGCCGCTGGAAAGGTGGAGCGGAGGCTAGCAGAGAAGGCTGCCCGCAAGGTGGAGCGGAAGCCAGTGGTGAAGCCCGGGGCTGTGCCAATTTTGAATGCCGTGCCAGGGGTAGCAGAAGAAGAGAAACAGATTCAGGATTGTAACTCTGGGGAGTGGGTTTTAGTACAAAGCAAACGGCGGATGCAACATTTTTTTTTTAGGTTTGGTAAGGGAAGGAAAGAAAACAAACATAGTCGAGAGAGAAGTAGAAAAGAGTAACAAGAAGCCTAAAAAAGTGGATTGGAAAGGGGCATTTGGAATTTTTAGCCAGAGGGGAATGATTAGAGATGCTTGTATCAATGGTACAGGAAACTTAGCAGGGCAAGCAGTAGCATGCTGTTCCAATGGTGGGGCTCCCATGGTATATCCTAGAGAATGTAACCTGTGTAATAATATTTATTCATCTAGGCAAACTTTCTCCTAGCACTTGCCAAATTGTGGTAGCAAAAAGAAAATGTCCAATATCTCATGTCTTTCTCCAGTTTGTCAGCAGAAATTTTTCCACCTTAAAACCATGGTAAAACATGTAAATGATGTCCATTCAACGGATTTTGACACTAAAAAGTTAGATTTAACTAGCTTGGAAGCATTCAATTCTTGGAAGGAAAATGAATCCAATACAAATTACGCTAGTTTTATTTTACTGAATGGTAAAAAATCTTGCAATACTAAAGATCATTTGTATTTTAAGTGCAATTTTCACAATCGCCGGGTTACCCAGGAGAGCGTAAAAAAACATCCAAAAAGTGGAGGAAGGGACCGATTCCTCAGGAGCACTGTCCTTCACGGATGTTTGTCAGTATTTCCCCTGATAAAAGTGTCAGTGTTGAATACATATCATCACACAATCATCCACTAGTCTTTAAAAATACGTTGCATCAACAACTGCCTGAGAGTACTCGTAATTTCATCCGTGGTAGCATAGGTTTAGGCATATCAACATCTAACATTAAAAAATAATTGCAAGGAGAGGCTGGGCAGCTCGGTAATCGAGATGGAAGTTTTTTTAAACAAAAAAAGCATTACATAAGCAGTCGAGAAATAAACCAAGTTAGGGCTACGTTACAAGGAATAGGCAAGTCATCAGATGATGCCAACTCCATTTTCAATTTGGTTCACTCTACTCTGGAGGACAACACAACAAACCACATAATTGTTTATAAACCACAGGATAGGAAAACTGTTATTGGTAACCCTAAATTTGATAACCTTGACGAGAGTGAAGCGTTATTTGTTTTGGGCATTCAAACGGACGCTCAGCTAGATATCATGAAGCGAGGCTGTGAGAAAGTTTTGTGCATAGATTCAACTCATTCCACCACTCAGTAGGGTTTCTACTTAATTAATCTGGTTGTGCCTGATGAGTTTGGAGTTGGCTACCCAGTAGCTCACTTCATTTCAAACAAGCAGGATTCGGCAACCCTTGCTCTAATGCTAGACGCTATTAAATTGAGATGTCCCGACTTAAACATCAATGTTTTAATGACTGATGATGATCCAGCTATCTCTAAAGCTGTCCGGGAAGTGTTTGGTTTCGATATTAAACACATTTTATGTCATTGGCATGTTGATCGTGCTTGGCAGAAAAATATTTTGAATCATGTTCACGATCTCTCTGATCAGAAGCTCATTTATGGTGCTTTCCGAATTCTACTAAAGGAGCGATCATTGGGTGTTTTTGTAGGCTACGTAGAAAATTTTCTTCTAAAATTCAGTGTCAAGTACCCAAGTTTCACTAATTATTTTCAAAAGTATTACCTTACTCGTTGCGAAAATTGGGCCACTTGCTATCGTAATTTCCCCCATGGTCTCACAAATACAAACATGTATTGCGAGTCATTCCATAACAAGCTGAAAACAGTGTATTTTGAAAGAAAGCACAATAAGCGCGTAGATTCACTCGTAGAAATTTTGTTAATAATGGAAAAAGACCGGCATTTAGCTCATGAAAAAATGATCATTGATGGTGAACCCCATTCAGACTTGCCTGCTTCCTATACTAAACGGCATGAAAAAGGAATGGCAATTCTCGACCTGTGTGTAAAACAAAATTCTGATATTTTGTGGCACGTAACTTCTCAAAGTTCAAAAATAGTCTCCAGCTACGAAGTAAGTAGTCTAGTAAATTCATGTAACAGTGATTTCTGCTTTCAATTATGTATCGATCCATCTTGCCATGGCTTATTATGCAGCCACATGTACCGCTGCTCGTGTCTGGACGACAGTACGTAAGCACATTCACAAGGTGCGGTCCGTGGTGTGTCGTTCTCTGCCCCCAGTAATTATTGCCAGTCATCTCATCCATTGTAGCCCTCGAAAACAGATATACCCCAGCTCTAACATTTTGATTCAACATGATGAAACTGCACACTCTCAATCAATAGAAGATTGCTCTATACTCATGGAGGAGTTGAGCAAATTGATGAAAGACCCTAAAGGAAGCCATTTAATAAGGCATGTCAAGAAAACTGTCAAAGAGTTAGTAAATCAGTTCAAAGGGGTGCTTTCATCTAAATCAGTAGAGCGACTTGTAAACATGGTGCCTACAGTAAAAATAAATTCAAACGAAAAAGTAAAAAAACAAATTTCAAAGTTTTCGAGCACAGTCCATAAAAAGAAAAAAGTAACTTCTGCTCTTGAAAAGCCCGATTTAGATTTGCGTAAAAATATTAAACGTATTTTGGATAATATCTATTCTGACTCAGATTTGGAAGATTCTCACTTACTATGCAAAGATGAATTAGAAATTATAGCCCCACAGAACCCGAGAAAAGATGCTAATACAAGGCTCGAAGTTAACCCTATCAGTCCTATCACTATCGACTTTGATGGTGAAGTGCTTGCACAAGTGGAGCTTTTTGAAAATATACCCAAATCAATTCTGCAACACAAAACCATAGAGCCCACACGAAGGCTATCCTTGCAGCGAAAGCAAAATGTACCAATAGCAATTAATGAAACACTTTCAATACCCTCTACCTTCACTGTAACTATTCGAAAAATGAGCAACGTAGAAATTTTGATTGTAGCCAAGAGAAATCTCCCCTTTCTTGAATTCTTAGCTAAACACCAATTAGATCGGACAGGTCAAGACAAAAGTTTGATGTATACACGGCCATTCTTGGATCACCAGACACGAATTCTTTTTAAAATCATTGTAGAATCATTCTTTGTTATTGAGAAAGGCAATCAAGCCACAAATAAGTATGTTAGATCAGTGCTTGTCCCCGAGCAATGCCTTAGAATTTTCATGGAATTGTTTAAACTTGCTTTTGATGATGCTCATAAAATTATCTGCCAAGAATTTGTTCCTTCTGAAATTTCCGAAGACGAGCTGTATCCACCTCCTTTAACAAAACGTCAGGTTCTTGAAAAATTTTCAATACCCAAGAGGCCAAGAGACTTAATTCCCAACTTCAGAAAACAGATCAGCAAGAAAAGACTACCGTTACAGGAGGTGGAATGTTTTGACCCTGTCCATATTAGTTGGCTAAGTCAGCCAGAAAGCCAAAACACTTTTAACAGATTCAGTCCAGACATTACGTATCACATGAACAATCGACCAATCATATTTGTCAGCCCTCAAATTATAGTAAGTCTACAGATCTGAATTAAAATCTTTAGAGCCCTAACTTGAACCTGTTGAGTTCAATATAGTTAAAATGTTGAACAAAAATTTTTATGATGGATGGCTTTTTGATAGCATTGTTGATGGTTTTGTGCACAGGATTTGCATGGGGAAGAACAATTTTCTGGCTGCTCCAAGCTATCTTCTTAGTTTTTTACAGCAAGGTAGTTTACCAGGCCTAGGAGAATCTTGGGATAGTCAAGCCTTTGACGAGAAAGAAGCTATGTTTTTCCCATTTTGTGATCGTTCACACTGGGTTCTTTTTGTAGCGAAGCCAAAAAAGGGGTAATTGAGTTCTACAATCCCAGTGCATTTAAAATTACAGCCCTCTACCAACCATTTATTCGGACTTTAGAAAATTACATTAACTCGCGTCTCCCAACTGTAGTGCAGTGGAGCCATGCCTGTCCGGAACGGCCTGGGCAGAAAGATGGCTCCAGCTGTGGAGTTTCTGTTTGCTTTTGGATGCACGCCATTGTTGAGAATATGATTTCATCAGCATGCTTCAATGTTTCACAGTATCGTGCTTATATTTATAATGTTCTAGTTGACAATTGTTTACAGAACATAAAATACAGCACTGAACTGTGTGTGACCTGTGGAACCCCTCTGGAGCACCCTTGTCCGTCACTTGTTCTATCTGCCGTCAGTCCCACCACTGTCATTGTGTAGGCCTAACAGGGGTTGGAGCTTCCTCTTGTTTTGTTTGCCCCTAACACGGATCACTTAGATCCTTGTTGCATCATTCAGGTATTACCTGTGTAATGCTATAATGCAGTCATGTAATTGGGTACACTTCTGGACTTTGAAATCCACCCAGTCGAATTTCGGTTATGTGCTCAGAAAGGTTTTGTTTGAAAAAAGCATAGGCAGGCCAGGTACAGACCACGTGGATGAGCACATGGTGGCAGGGGATGTCATGTTCATTGATCGGTCGCAATCTAGTTTTGTCAAACCAGTTTCAGACAAACCGTTCAGAGGATATACCCAAAATTCGACTGGCCAGATTTCAAAGTCCAGAGATGGACCTGCCTATGTGCCTATCTCCTTACCGTGATCTGTCAGTTCCTATCTTCTAGCATCTATACTTGCACCTTCTAGCATACCAAAATTTCAATTAACAAGTTCCTAAATCATTATTTTGATTTGAAGATATTAAATAGTAATATATAAAAATATATAAGTATTATTAAGACTAAATATATTGTTTTAATTGTTTATCAATGAATTTACATAGTTCCTGTCTTCTAGAATCTGTTCTAGCATGCATCTTCTAGCATACTGTTATACCAAAGTTTCAATCAACAAGTTGCTATACTATTATCATTAGGTATATTTATTTCTATTTTTAATATGAAACCGTCATTTTAAAAATTGTATTTCGTTCATCATTTTTTAATTTGAATGTTGAAAACGTATCAAATTCTAGCACTGTTAGTAGTTAGTAGGTATTTCAAACATGTTCCTCTATTATTTTATTTTAAATGTTTGTGAGGAATGTTTTCAGAGAGAAAATAATGAGTGCAAGGAACTAGAAGATGAAGCACGTGTCTCGAGAAAAACCTGTGAAGGCATTTTGGCAATGAATTGTTAACGTGAGAAGTTTATTGTGTACTTTGCACGAGCACAAGGCATTGCCAAAATGTTAGCATTTTTTTCTCGTACCACCCGTTTCAGATCCTGGTAAGTGGTGTTCCGTTGTGTTCTTTCTGAATCCTTCTGCTGAAAGCAAAACAAATGTGTGCCATAAGTATAAATCATGCATTGCATTTATGTGAGCAAATCAGTTATTTACTCTGTCACTGCAGTCGCCCTGCGCCTAGAAAAAATATTAAAGGGGCTGTGAAGCGGGAAATTTAAATTTGCGCACAGGCTACAAACCATAACAAAAATAGAAAATGGACCTTTAAAAATAAATCGCCGAATCAGGCGATTTTACAAAAATTATTTCAGTTTTCAGCGATCGGGCGCTGCGAAAATGTAACGAATGGGGAATTACTTATGCGCCAATCTGTCGTCTTTTCTCTCTGTCTAACAATTCCTGCTCGCTCTCCTCGCAAGCCCCGCGCTGCCGTCCAGTCTGCAGGCAGCACGAGGCTGCTCACTTCCCCTCCAATGGTGCAGCACTGATTATTGTTTCTTCGAATTGGCGGTCGCCTAGGGGTTATGCTTCGATCAATACTGTTTATGCCATCGAACAAAAGCATGAGGAAATTATAGCGGGTCACTATCAGCTACGTACAAAATATGCACTTGTCAGATGAGATCACTGTTTTTTCCTGCCGAGATTTGTCGACCGATCGAGCATGGGAGAGCGCGTGCTGGCTCGAGTCCAATTTATAGTAGTATCTTTGCTCGAGTCTCACAAAACCTATCCCCACTCCGTCGATTCTCCCTTCGGAGCCGATCCGCTACCGCTGGCTGGCCGCCTGCCAACCGCTGCAGCGACCAACGCGGCCGCGGTAAGGATAATTGCAACACCCGAATTTCACACCTTCAGTAATTAATTTTCTGAGGCTAAACGGATGCTCCAATTATAACATTCAAAATATCTCCAGGTAGAAGAAAGATGGAAGAGTATGGAAGTAGGTTTGATTATTTTTTCTGGTCATTAGTTTTCCTAGGCTCCAGGTGTCGAAAATGCTCACCATGTTATTTCTTATGGGAGATTTTTTGCTTGGCGCCTAGGCCGAAAAACACGGAACTCGGCAATTTTTGCTGGGGACCGCACTAGGGCAAAACATTTTTTTTGCCTCTCAAAATTCCTAACTTGGTGGTCTTTATCGATAATATAAATTTGGATCAGCGGGTAAGACCCCCTTTAAGAATAATTATCAAAGTGCTTACTGAATTTTGTCATTACAGTTCCAGTTGCTGATTTAAGGTCCAATTAACAATAAGTGTCTTTCTTAAGAATGTGTTCTGCATAGATTATTGATGCATGTATATCAATTTCAAATGCATGCAGATCTACAGATCTGTGCATGCATAGTTTCTTATGGGTTTTTTTTCCTGTTTAGTTTTTTTCTTTTAATTTTTGGTACTGTTAATTGCATGTCTCTGTGCTGTTTAGGACTGTCCTTCAGTACTGGATTAGTGAATTACCAACTTATTTCATAAATTTTCCTTCTGCGTTCTTAGCCAATGCGTTAAGCTTAACTGCAGATGTAGATAGTAAGGTTCCATGCGATTGAGCATACCACCGTGCTCATTCGCTGAGGTTTGATACGTAACAAAACTTTCCTCATCAATGGTTACGAGGTTGATGACCTGATGAGGCTTTAAACCAACGGTAACCGAGGCGATTATAAGTTAACTACCACCATTTGGTATAATAATATACATAAATGAAAACTGACATGTATAGATGAACATACCTATACCTTCCTTCTTCCTATACATTCTATTTTTTGTAGTTACCAAAAAAAAACCACTGAGAATCTTTTTTGTTGTTGAAGATAGAAGTGTGCAGGACACTGTAGGCCACTTCCTACAACCGGACTGCTGGCGCCGTCAGACTCATCGCATGATGGACAGAACACGATACATTCATTCACATTCGGCACCAAAAATTAGAAGGTCAGTGACCGCGACAGAAAAAATTCTATTGAAACAGTTTGTTTTAATGACATAAAAGATTGTATATTTGCCCTGCACAAAAAATACTATGGCAAAACATTATTTTTTTATTTTATTCATTTACTTTTGTTTTGGCACTTTGGCCTGTGTACAAAGTTTTTATATAGTACTAGTACAATATGGTCACTATTAGGTACTAAACTATTTAAATTACTAACTATAACTAGGGCGAACGCAATTTGTCTTGCGTTGAAGATGAGCGTAGCGGTTTGTATTTAGCGCATAAAAAGATTGAGGCAAAAAGCCTAAATCATGGAGGAGCAAGCCGGACGATTGCTTTCTCAAAGATTCTGATCACTTAAAAATGTAAACGATTCTGACCTTTCTTTGTTTCTGTCCGAGCTGTCGGGTAGCGGAAATATGCTCATTTTGAGATCATTGAGCATTGTGCATGTTAATATATAGATGTAACTCATGCCTAAGGGTTTTTATTGGTTTGGTTTTTATTGGAAAAAATCTGGTGTGATGTTTCGATTTGGTATCGATGGTTTCTAAAGGCAAATCAAAATTGGGAACATTTGAAAAAAATACGCACTTTGAAATAAATTTCCGTACTTTTCCAAACGTGCCCAATTGTCGAATTTTGCTATTTTTTCTGCTCTGAAAGTGAAGGGTGTGGAGGATTTTCTTGAAAAACGCAGGGGGTCTAAGTTGAGAACAAAAGTAGACACCCTGAAAATTTCATCCCACTCGAAGCAGGCGTTTGGCCTGTAGAGCGCGCGCAAACACACATACAAAAAAACAAACACACACCAAGTGTTTTTTTTAGCAATAGTGAAATTGATGATTTCGCTTCGCTCGCTTCGCTCGCTACGCTCATCAGTTAGTTATCTACACATCCGTTTACAACTTTCTTAAACGCTAGCACGTTACTTGGCAGAGGATCCACTGCGCTTCCTGGCAGGCTGTTCCACTGCTGAATTCCTTCCGCCACAAATGAGTATTTACCTGCATTTGTTCGGCAGTTATTGGCCATTAACTTCAAGCAGTGGTCCAGCCTGCCAGAACGCTGTGCACCCTCTAGCCTTGCACCAATTTCGGTCCATGCAACTTGCCCTTCCAATGATTTGTACATAGTGCAAAGTTTTGCCACCTTCCTTCTCTTTTCCAGTGATGGCCACTGCATCATTTCCAACATTTCTGTCGGACTGTGCTGCCGGCCGTATTTACACAGAACATGCCTTACCGCCCTTCTCTGGACTCTTTCTAGCGCTTCTTTTAGCTTTTTAGTGTACGGGTCCCATGCTGGTGCTGCATATTCAAGCATGGGCCGCACCATTTCCAGATAGGCCTTTTCTCTCACCCGCATGTCTGCGCCTTTCAGATTTCTCATAACAAACCTAAGTTTTCTATTTCCTTTTTTACAATGCTTTCGACGTTTTTCCTTATTCCCAAATCTAGTAGCACCGCATCATGATCCGCTATGCCTGCAACTACTTTACATTTGTTTACCATTTGCGGCGGTGACACCAAGAACACATCTAGTAAATTACTTTTTCCCTGAGTACATTTTCTGGTGCCTTCTGTCACAGCTTGTATGAGTTCATATTTCTCAAGTAGTTCTGATATGAGTATCTGAGTTGGATTGTAACTTATAACATCACTATCCCACTTTACGTGTGGCATGTTTAAATCTCCCCCAATGACAGTGGTTATCGTATTGTGGTTGAGGTGTGGTACGTTTTCATGACCCAAATAAGTATCCAGTTTTTCCATTAACGTTAGACAATCATCCTTATTTGATCTATATAATCCTACCACTTCTATATGTATATTGTGTATGAGCACTTTCACACTCATCATCTCTACATTACAAACATGTATGATTAGAGGCCTGCATATGGTTCTGAAATAGGTAGGTATTGCAATAATGAATGAAAGCAAAAAAGTATTCTGAAGTTTAATGCCATCCACAACATTTAGTTCATATTTCTTTGCATTTCTAAAACTATTTTTTAATTACATAACAGTTTCATATGTTTCAACTTTGAATATATCAAAATCAATAATTTTGAATAAAGGTTTCCATGACCTTACAATGAAGCTTTTATTGATAGTTTTTAGCTTACGTTAATGACGTTTTGCCTTCAAATTGTCTATACTTCCTGTATGATAATAGCTAAGCTCATCATAACGCAACTACAATTGCGTTAACGAAGCTGTGGTATTGTTTTAGCTACTTCACATTATTGAAAGCTACACCTTTCTCTGCCGCTTTGCTACACGTCACGCACTGGAGGCCGTCTCCATCAATGTTCCTGTCAACGCCAACAGACCCAACGCACTTCTAACACAGCCGAGTTCGACATCATTCACGCTCCACGGAGAAAGGTTAAGCGGAACGACGCTTTGTGATGCCGTGCATAATATGGCGAACTATTACTAATATTACGGTATTGTTAACATCCTGTAAAAAGACAGTTTGCACACTGCCAAATTATAGGCCCATTAGTAGTATATTATATAATTTGTGAATTTCTTGTGCACTTTCCTGCTCTTATTAATCAATTTTGTTTGTTTCATGCAAATAAGATTTTTGTTTTAAGGATTAGCTAAGCACCTGGTAATTAGGTACCAATTATTAATAGTCTTACTGTTATGCTATGAACCTGCATCATCTTGTATTCAAAGGTGGAATGTATTAGATAAATTATTACCATTCCCACAAAGTCAGTTTCTTCTACATTTTCTACGTATTCCGTCAGTACATAACTTCTAAACTTATTTTCATAGAACAAATTTCCATAGGATGACAGTACTTACCTTGTACTCTATCTTGCCGAGTGCATACAGTACAGCTATTGTTTAAAGAATCAATTTGAAACTTTAATTTGTCAGTAATGACTAATGTTAAAATTTAAATTTAAGTTTAAAATACTTGCACTTTGACCAGCACCAAGTGTTATTGTGCAAGCCTTGGTACACAAAAAATGTACCCCACATGGCTAACAGCACTCCAGTTGGGTCTAGCTTTTTACTTTTTATGGTTTTTATCAATACTCCTTATCGATGTCCTCTGCAGCGTAGGCTTGTGGCTCTAATGTTTCAACCAAAGTCACTCAAGGTACGTATCCAGAGTACCTAAGTGCATACTGTCAAACGGCCTCTCATCATGAAGTCGTAGCATAGGCTTGTGGCTCTAAAGTTTCAACCAAAGTCACTCAAGGTACACTTCTGGAATCACAAACTGCGCCCGCAAAATTTTACAAGTCCCGGCGTATGGGCTGGGCGGAAAAACAGTGTAGTTTAAAACTGGTTAGGGCTCTATGAAAGACCCACACCACATCCCAACAAAAACGTGGTCGATCCAAAAGGTAGAGAGAGGCTTATCTTGATCCAGCCCATTACTATAGTTGGGATCGATCTGCTTCATCGAATAGGCAAATAAAACAATAGCCGCGAAATATTTTCCGCATCGGAATAATATGATGATACTAATTAAATTATGTGGTTAACCATTGTTAAAATGCGAAAATGACAGTCCAGCCAATTAATCATCCCGTTCTTGTTATCCACGACCTGCCTGGGTGAGCATGGCCAGCAAAAAGGTAGGGTCTCGGTACGATTGACTACTTTGATTGAGAGATAACAGAAGCAATTTAATAAAGCACTTAAGATTGCTTTGCGATAGCTAGTTTTTTTTTCAAATAACGGAAATGTGATGCTCACATATTGTTGGGAGTTAAGAATAGACGTTAGAAGTTTTTAAAATTTAATTATATCTCCAAAATTACGCATTTTAGAATATTGCTATACTAGTGGCCTGCAAATTGATGAAGGATAACGATTAGCTGTGGTGTGGAACAAAAATAAATGCTCAAAATAAATAAATCTTAGACATATCTGTGTATAATCGCAATTAGTATATTTTTTCTTCCAAATTACCATTGGAATAATAATTTAAAGCGTAACCATGATTCCCATGGTTAAAAAGTAACAAAATGAAACACAACAAGTAAACTAAATAATAATAAGACATTTGCTCTTGCAACAAAATAGGCAACAAAGAAAAAAAGTAACAAATCTCGGGCTAGTAGCCGGTCCAGCCGCCCTCGTACTCCAGGACTTAGGCCATTCGCCGAGGCATCGACTCGGTCAAAGCCCGGATGTAGCGCTCGCTACCCGTCACGTCCAGCCAGGCGGCCTCGACGGCGTCCCAGAGCTCGTCTCGGTCCGCGGGCGGCTCCCAGTCCTCCTTCATGGAGCGAACCGACTCGGCCCACACGTTCTCTATGGGGCTGAGGTCGCAGCCCCTCGGTATCCAATCCACCAAATGGATGTCCTGTTGCGTCGCCAGCCACTCCTGGACCACGCCAGCAAAGTGGACGGGGCTGTGATCCTGAAATAAAATAGACGCATTTTATATCGCTATTTTTATTTCACCACTACAAATCGCGTATAGCTTTACTCGCAAAAGAATGCTTACCTGCTGGAAAGATATGGGCCCATCGGGGTACAACACCCGCACCGAGGGCACCGTGACGTCCCTCAGGATGTCCCGGTATTGCTCCCCGGTGAGGTACCCATCGACGCGCCATAGTGCCCCCCCTCCGGCCGCGGACATCCACCCCCAGGCGCACACAGAGAAGCGTCCACTCTTCTGCCGCTGGTGGACGTATTTCGGGTCGAATCGGCTGTTATTCGGCCTGTAAACGATCTGGGGGCCGTCGTTCGAAGAGGAAAACGTCTTCTCGTCGGAAAAAACCACCCTCGACCAGTCGGCGTCGGCATGCGTTGCCGCGTACGCCATGCGGTCAACGCAATGGGCGTCGGTGAGGACCTCCTTGATGGCGGCTCTCCTCGCATGCAAGTCGGCCTCCCCGAGCCGATTCCTAGCGGTCTTCGAGCAGCCCGGGAAATTGCTGTTGGCCACCAACCAGGAGGAATGGCGGAAAGGATTTCCCTCGGACAGCGCCACGAGGTTGGCATCTTGCTCCGCCGTGGAGACTCGCTGTCTACCGGTGCCAGGCCTGAAAATGTAATAACAACATCGAGCGAATTGCTAATAACATTGCAGAGGTAATTTGTGATTACGCTTTGTGTTTGTTTTCGTTTAAACGACCGATCGATGACTGAATATCACATTCACAGGCACGGCAGCAAGCATGATGCCTTGTTCAAATAATATATCATGTTAATAGATTAATAGATTTTATATTTAGGTGGTAAAATACACAAGATGAACTTTTAATTATTTCAAAGCATGATTTACCTTCGCTGCATGCTGCCAGTATCCTGGTAGCGCTTCCACCACCTCTTCGCACTTGCCGCGTACACACCGAATTGCTCCCCTGCCGCCCGTGGCGTGAGATTGCCGTGCTCTACAAGCCCCAAAGCTGCCACCCTGGTATCATGGTCCTAGTGTGCAGCCATTGCAACTTTGCGTTGGCGAATGAATGAACTTGTCATTCGCCGAGATTTGTTTCATTACATGATTCAGGGAAGACAGCTGACTGGAGGGAACAGGTAGTTCTATAAAAATAGGTCAAAGTGCGCCTTCCCATTGCGCTTCTGTAT
Organism: Nemoura dubitans; assembly: GCA_921293005.1. Classification (NCBI taxonomy): domain Eukaryota; kingdom Metazoa; phylum Arthropoda; class Insecta; order Plecoptera; family Nemouridae; genus Nemoura; species Nemoura dubitans. The sequence continues at coordinate 23,009,207 of OV121076.1, forward strand.
GGCAATGGCCAAAGGCTTATCGTTTCTGGATGTCTTTATTGATGAGCTCATGAAAAGAATATAATTCCTTTTGTGGAAAATATTTGAATTAATATTTCATCTTGATAATTAGCTAAATATGTAATCTCTAAAGTATTCTTTCCCCGGTGACGTATCGAAATAAATTGTGCATCAGTAATAAACACTAATCCCCCGATCTTGTAATCAGCTCCTAGCCTGCCTGGCCGGGCAGCCATAGAAAAGGTCGGGTCTCGGTACGATTGACTACCTCGATTGAGAGATAACGGATGCAATTAAAAGAATGCACATCGAATTTCATTAGGAAGTCAACTTTTTCATAGATAATGGAAAAATGATATTATATTAAGGTTAGTTGTGAAGACAAGATCTAGATAGTTTTTTGTTTTTTAAAATTACGCATTTTAGACTAGTTAAAATGTGCCAACATCGTGCAAAAATCCACAGTTTACCAAATCAAGAGCATTTCCGATCCTCATTTGACGGAGCAAAGCAGCTAATGATAACGGAACGTGTTTATCAAACTAGTCCCAGGCCCGCAAAAGCACATGGCATAGCCACGTGCTCAGTACCCGGCCTACCTATACTATTTTCAAACGAACCTGAAAAGGACTTGTATGCATTTCCCATGCATCATTTACTCCAGAAACCTTATTTTCCAAAAGATTTTTTGTGTTTAGAGCTGTTTGCAGCATTGTTTGAAAAATGTCAACTATATCAGGTTCGCCAAATTGGAAAATTTGTCAAATAATTTTGGCCCAGTGCATTTCCCTTGCATCATTTACTACAGAAACCTTCTTTTCCATAAGATTTTCTGTGTTCAGAGCTGTTTGCAGCATTTTTTGAAAAATGTCAACTATATCAGGTTAGCCAAATTGGGAAATTTGTCAAATATTTTTGGTCCAGTGCATTTCCCTTGCATCATTTACTACAGAAAGCTTCTTTTCCATAAGATTTTCTGTGTTTAGAGCTGTTTGCAGCATTTTTTGAAAAATGTCAACTATATCAGGTTTGCCAAATTGGGAAATTTGTCAAATAACCTAACCTAAACTAACCCAACCTAACCTAACCTAACCTAACCTAACCTAACTTGGTCCAGTGCATTTCCCTTGAATCATTTACTACAGAAACCTTCTTTTCCAAAAGATTTCCTGTGTTTAGAGCTGTTTGCAGCATTTTTTGAAAAATGTCAACTATATCAGGTTCGCCAAATTGGAAAATGTGTCAAATATTTTTGACCCAGTGCATTTCCCTTGCATCATTTACTACAGAAACCTTCTTTTCCATAAGATTTTCTGTGTTCAGAGCTGTTTGCAGCATTTTTTGAAAAATGTCAACTATCAGGTCCGCCAAATTGGGAAATTTGTCAAATATTTTTGGTGGTTAGAGCAAATTATGCTCTTCCTATGCATTAATTTAATTAAAAACTATTTTTTCCTAATGGCTTGGTGGGGTTTAATCAACTTTCATAATTAGTTTGAAAATTTTATTGTGTTATGCCATTAACGTATGTTCGAATATGGTGCTGGGACGTCGCTTCCTGCGAGTGATGTGACGTCACATCATTTGAGGGGAAACTGTCAACCATATCGCATTTTATGCAGGTTAGAAATCAAGCGTTCTTAGCACGGACGGGTTACTCCACGTGGTAGTTACTCCACGCGCGCGAGAACCCAGGTTCTAGCCCCGCCCACTTGTGCTTATATGCGCGTTCCCACAGAGAGTAGTCACTCCGTCATCACGCCAGGCGTATCGTTACCAGTGGTCCCGTGGTAAGGAGCCTGACTCCAATTTCTTGGATCCGAGTTCGATCCCCATCCTCTGCACACGTTTTTATTTATTAATCGGACTCCGCGTACCTCTCTAAGAAAGTATTGCAACCTTCAAGACCACCTGACCATCTATATTGTAAGGATGCCAGTCCAAAGGACCCCGCCAAAAAATCTCCTCCCAGGCATACGTCACGACCACACGCAAGCTATGTCCCAAGTTCAGGAATTCCTCAAGTCTAATGCAGCCAGCTATCCGACTCATGGGTTATCACAGGGCAAACCCGCACAGACGCAGGCAACGGCACCCAGCCAGTCATTAAATATAGTCAGAATCCAGGCAAGTGCCCAAATAGCAGCTCACCCACGGGCAAATGCGGCAGACTCCTCAGAACGTGGATTGCGCAAACCGGTTCCTCCTACGCCAATCACTCTCGAGGGCAATATTTCCCGCATGGACGCTTTTGCGAGCCTGCGACAGCAAGCAGCTGAACTGCAACCAAGGACATCCCATATTCCACGGATTGTGCACAGCCCGCCCCGGCCCACACAGACAATAACAGAGTCAGCGACAGAGACCGTAGCGGATAAACCTGATGACATCATCATCGACCTCGATGCCCCCCAACATGAGATCAGGGACAAGCTAAATGCGATCGCGGCCAGACATTCCAACAATGACAGCCTCGAGGTTCCCACCTCTCAGCCAAGGAAGGAGGTGCACCGGGCTAGGGACTTCCTTAAAGATCATACTAAGCCGTGGACCTCGCAACCGATCCCCACTAACAAAACCAAAAAACGGAAAATCAACACGTCCACTAGCTCGGACGAGTTCCCCGTCCTAAGACCCACAAATACCAGACAATTACAATTGGACTACACTCCAGCAATACCAACCAGCAATCCCTACGAGGTTCTGGCCAACCCCCTTCCCGAAGTGGTAGAAATGACGCAGGACATTCCAAGACCTCCTCCCCCAAAGCCAAAGAAAGAGGCCCTACCCCCTCCAGTTCACATGCGTGATGTACCACATTTTCTCCAGTTAGCCAATACACTGCAAAGCCTTTGCGCCAACCAGTTAACATTTGCTTCCTCTAACCAAGGCAATAAGCGTCTGAAAGCTGGAAGTATCTCTGACTTTCGAGCCATCACGGCTCACCTCACATCCCAAGGGGTTAGCTTCCACACCTTCTCACTCCAACAAGATAAGCGCATAAAACTTGTGGTCCGTGGGATCGATGGATCGATCTCAGCCGATGACGTCAGGACTGCCCTCCGGGAGGAGCATGGAATTTCTGTGGAGAAAGTCGCCCAACTGACCTCATACCGTGACAGCAATGTAGATGATGATGGCAAGAGGCTGAGAAGGCCTCTCCCACTCTATGTGGTTTATGCCAACAACATAGAGCTGGCAAATAAAATTAGGCAGCTGGAAAGACTATGCTACTGTAAGATTACTTCGGTGGATGACTTCCGTGCGCCCGTTGGGCCGGCACAGTGCTACCGCTGCCAGGGCTTTGGTCACACGTCAAGCTTCTGCTCCCACAAGCCCCGATGTATAAAATGCTCGCTCCACCACGAGACTGTGCACTGCCGGAAGGCACAGAGCGAACCGGCCAGATGTGCCAACTGTGGCCAGGCGCACACGGCTAACTACCGTGGGTACACGGAGGCCCTAAAACGCCTGGAGCAGGGTCGTAACCCGCCCAGAGCCGGCAACCAGAGGGGAAACTCTTGGCCCACCACGGTTTACCACTAAGGTGGATCGAGTGTCTGGGCCCGTGCAGACCGATACCCTTACACGGGCAGCACAGCCAAAGATCTAGCCGACAAGCTTCCCCTTTCGTGACAGGCAGCAAGTGTGTGGGGAGCTGAAATGACCAGTGAGACAGATGAGCAGAGAGAACTCGACGGTGGCCCGGGGCCTTTGGCGGGGGTGCCACTGGCCGGCCCGCGGGGGATGGTGGTCCCCTCCGAACACGAGAGCCAAAATAAAAATAAACAATTGACTGCCACAGACCAGGTGCCCACAGCCAGCTCTCCTGGGGGCGCTCCTGGTGGACGTGGCCGAGAGTTGGAGCAAAATCAAAATCAGTTGAACCAAGGATCGCAAAACCCCTTCAGAAATCAAAACCCAGAGCCAGTACCCAGACAGCCTTGGTTATGGCAAGCGAATCGCGCCTACATCCCAGAGCCGCAACAACCACATCATCAAAACCCTCAGCTCATGAACCACTCGGCTCAGTGGGCAAATCAATTCCTGATGGAAATCATGTCCGCACCTCCACAAATGCGAATCCACATCATTTTGTCCCGAACGATGCCCCTGGTAATGATCCAGTCAGCCATGCCCAATAACACCCAAAATGGCTGCACACCCTAATCCGAATTCCAAAGCATTGACACTGGTGTTGTGGAATGCAAACGGGCTAGCCCCCAAAAAGCAGGAACTCCACCACTATCTTAAAACAAACAAGTGCGATGTGGCTCTTGTCACAGAAACCCACCTTAAACCAAAACAAAAATTCGCAATGCATCCAATGCACATGTACAGATCCGACCGACCCACCCCAGGTGGCGGGTCTGCAATCATTGTGAGAAGGGATATCACGCATCACGAAATCCCGCTCCCGCAACTTGACTCCCTGGAGGCGACTGTCATTATATTACAGACAACTGCAGGTGCCCTAAGACTTGTCTCCGCTTATAAACCACCAAAATCCATCCTAGCAACTTCAGACTTAGAAAAAATCTTTGCAGATCCAACCCCGACCATCTTGGCCGGAGACCTCAACTCCAAACATCAAGCCTGGAACTCTAGAATCACAAACACTAACGGTAAGAAGATTTTCCAACATAGCAGCGGCAACTCGTACAATGTCACCGGCCCCACAACACCAACGCACTACCCAGATCAAGGACACAGGCCGGATGTCCTAGATATAGTCTTATCAAATAACATCCTACAGTCTATCCACCTGCAGGCAGTGAACGAGCTAAGCTCTGACCACAACCCTGTAATAATAACCTATGGCAACGAGATAGTAGATGAAGTTCATCAGCCGAAACTCGATACAAAATACACAGACTGGAAAAAATTCTCCACATACGTTGACTCCAAACTATCTTCCCATGTGCTAAAACTTGAGACTAAAACTGACATTGAATCTTGCATCGAGCAACTGACCAGCCTCGTGACAGAGGCGGCCAACCATGCCACCAATGTTAAACCACCTAAAGCAGCTAGCCGCCAGACGCTCCCTGCCAATATAATAGCAGCAATCAGGGCCAAGAACAGAGTGCGTAAACTGTGGCACACCCGCAGGGACAGAAACACAAAAACACTTCTTAACCTGGACAATAAAAAGACTAATCTCAGACCATAACAACGAGTCCTGGACTCGCAAACTTCAAAAAATTAACCCAAAAGACCAGTCTCTCTCGCGAACCACCAAAAGCCTCCTGCGACTCTCCACCAAAGTGCCCCTTCTCCATGGGCAGCGCGGCATGGCGTATAGTGGCCAGGAGAAGGCGGAGGCGCTGGCCGACACGCTGGAGTCGGCCTTCCAGCCCAACAACGACCCGAGTGATATCGACCACATCGAGGCGGTCGATGAGATGGTTGCCACTCTGAACCAGAGGCTGACCCCCGTGGAGGAGATTCACCTGATTCTAGCCAGCGAGATGTCCGAAGCAATCTCTAGGCTAATAAACAGGAAAGCCCCAGGAATTGATAACATCTCAAACACAGTCTTGAAAAATTTACCAACGTCAGGAAGAACAGCCCTTCTAGAAATTTTCAATGCTATGCTTCGACACCAACACTTCCCCAGAGCCATGAAACACTCAAAGATCATACTTTTTCCAAAGCCGGGTAAAGATTTGTCCTTTCCCCAGAACTACAGACCCATTAGTCTCTTGTCAGGGGTTTCGAAGCTTTTTGAAAGGCTAGTGCTCAAACGACTCCAAACATTCGTCGATGACGAAAACATAATCAAAAACGAGCAATTCGGCTTTAGGAAAAGTCACTCGACCAGCCACCAGTTACTCAGACTTGCAGAGTATATCACTCAGGGTTTTAACGAAAAGAAGGCCACCGGAGTAGTTTTTCTGGATGTGGCCCAGGCTTTCAACAAGGTCAGGCACAAGGGGCTGCTTGCCAAGTTAATGAATTATGATTTTCCCCCCTATCTTATCCATTTGACAAAATCCTATCTTGCCGGCCGAACTTTTGAAGTCAGCCATGGAAACAATAGGTCGAGCACTAGACCGATTAAGGCTGGCGTGCCTAAAGGCAGCCTGTTGGGCCAGCTACTGTTTACCCTGTATATAAATGACATGCCTAGATGTCCCAGAGTCGAGCTCGCGCTGTACGCGGATGACACGGCCTTAACCCTTTCCGATCCAGCGGTTCCAATTGGAACCATAACACGAAAACACGTTTTGCTTCGTCTTATAATTCCCGGGAGACGTTTGAATTGGTCAGATATGATGCTGGAGGTTGGCACTACTGTTTCCTCTAACCAAACGATTGTGAAATTGGCTTTCCAGCATACAGTTGGTATCCGCAGAACGCAATTTCTGTCGTGGCGTAGGGGCGATTACAACATGGATTGAGTCTTCACTTCAAAGGTAAATAAAGATATCTACCTCTTGTAGCGATATTCGGGAGTGTGGAAACGGGAACTAAAAGGCGCAAACACGAAAGTTGCAATAACCAAAACAGTTTATGGAACAAGCTCGAATAAGTAATTACAAGAATAATAGAGGCAAGCTCCGTCACGAGTGGTGACTGCAGGACGACTAACTAGTCGGTTCCAGAAGGGTCGACCAGGTAACCTCGGTTCTGATGCCCCAAAATTGACCGAGACAACGCTAAACAACATAAAGCTAGTGGACATAATAAAACAATCGTTACATTCTGCCTCACCCTGGGGAAAGAAAAACACCAAATTCAGAAAAAATATGATCAAGAAAACAGGATCTTTTTTTTTTTTTTTTTACGGATGTTTGAGAAAAGAAAATGTTCATCCGACACCGAAACAAACTACAAAAGTCGTGCCAGGTAAACCAGGCAGGGGACAAACATTAAGGCTGAAAACCAAAATCAGTGAAACACCAATATTGGCGCAAGGTACGGGTTGTCATCTGCCGTAATAATGTTTACATTGGGAAACGTGAACCCTTTTAATCTGGCCGGAATGAACCTCTTCACACTCCAAGTTCACGGGCGACGTGATTCGCACCACACGCAACGGTTTAGACCAACGAGGGCTGAACTTGCTAGTCGTGTTGTTTCCGGCATTGCTTTGGGCATGGGTTTCGACGACGATGAGCTGGCCCACTCGGAATTTGTGCTCGCGACGGTCTGCGTTGTGATGCTTAGCCATTCTCTGGCGTGCGAGGCGGGTTGCGGCGATAGCGGCCTGTCGCACCTCTTGAGCGGTTGGTTGATTGTTGTTCCCGCCGTCGCCGTCACAACCGCCGTCGCCGTGGAGTAAGGCGTCGATGTTCCAGGCGTTGCGGAGGGGATCGGACAGCCCTTGAGCTAGGAAGAGTTTTCCGGGAGAGTTCATCGTGGTCTCATGAACTGAGGAATTAAAGGCATACCGTAGGTAGGGAAGGAAAAGATCCCACGTGGTATGGTCGTGCTCTACGTAAATAGACAGGGCGTACTTCAGGTTGCGGTTGACACGTTCAACTAAGTTTGCTTGGGGATAGTAAGGGGTCGTTTTTACATGCTCGATGCCCCAGGACAGGCACATTTCCCTAAATGTGTGAGAACGAAAAATGGACGCATTATCGGAAACTAGGAATTTTGGTGGACCATAACGCAGGAAAATCTCGGAGATAAGTAAATCATTGGTTTTTGACGCGGTAATACGTCTGACTGGGAACAGTTCGACCCATTTTGAAAACGCATCGACAATTACCAAAATATGGACATCCCTTCCTGAGGAAGACGGAAGAGGGCCGAAATAATCAATGAAATGTTTCTCGTTGCTGTAGGTAGCTGGGGTAGACGCCATGAGCCCTACGGGGCCGGTGTTCCGGGGTTTAGCGGCCTGACACTTAGCACAGGTACGGACGTAATGGAAAATATCGCGTCGCATTTGAGACCAGAAGTAATCCTTTTTTATTTTGTTGAGAGTCTTGAATTGACCCAAATGACCCGCCAGCGGTGAATCATGGAAAAATTTCAAAAGCGGCGCTCACAAATCGTTTGGGACAACCACTTTCCTATTTTCATTCGCACTGGGCTTGAAAAACAGAGTATTGCCGGATAGGGAGAAGTTTTCCCGAGGTAAATTATTTCGCAGATCGGTTTTGATCGCGGCCAACTGAGCGTCGGCGTCCTGCTCGTCGGCAACAGAATTCAGTAAGGTAGGGAACTGAAAAATAGCTTGAACGGGCAGTGCTTCAGGGTCAGTGTCCGTGGCGGGCTGATCACCGAACAGGCGACTAAGGCAATCGGCGACAACATTGTCCTCTCCCTTCACATGTCGCAATTTGAACTTGTAGCGAGAGAGGCGTAATACCCACCTAGCAAGTTTATCTGGACGCTGAGGGGAGGTGAGGAGCCAGGATAAGGCAGAATTATCCGTTTCGAGCACGAACTCTCGTGACTCTAAGTAGCTATGAAACTTTTCGACACCGAAAACGGCACCCAGACACTCCAACTCGTAAGGCGAATATCTAGATTCAGCTGGACTGAGAGACCTACTGGCGAAGGCAATAGGGGCGAGTTTGCCGTCGGGGGCCTCTTGTTGCAACACCGCCCCGAGTCCTGACGTGCAGGCGTCGACGGACAGCGTGAACGACTTATCGAAGTCGGGAAAATGCAACAACGGGGGGGATGAGAGCGCTTTCCGAAGTTGGTCGAAAGCTAGCTGCTCGGTCTCGCCCCAAACGAAATCGACGTTCTTTCGTCGCAAACGATTGAGGGGTAAACTGAGGGAGGAAAAATTCGCGATGAAGCGGGAATAAAACCCTACCATACCGATGAAACGGGTCAGCGCTGCTATATTTTTTGGGGGTTTGAATTTTAATACATCGGCAACCTTTTGGGGGTCGGTTATCAGGCCCTTTGCTGATACTATATATCCTAGGAATTTGACCGTCTTTTGCGCAATGGCGATCTTAATGGGGTTAATGGTTAGGTTCGCTTCGCGTAACCGGGTGAGAACCTCGCGGACATGCTTATAATGTTCCTCTAATGTTTTCGAATATATGCAGAGAAGGTCCACATAAGGAAACACATACTTATATTTGACATCGCCCAGGATGGCGTCGACTAGACGACAGAACACTGAACCCGAGATGGACAAACCGAAAGGCAAGTAATTGAACTCGAATTGCCCCCGGGGCGTAGAAAAACTAGTCTTTCTCCTTGAGTTACCATCAAGAGGCACCTGGTGGAAAGCGGAGTTTAGATCTAGCAGGGTGAAATATTTGGCGCCATGGAGGTGTTGGAACACACTTTCAATGGTGGGCATGGGGAAATTCTCCATGGTCACTTTCTCATTGAGACGGCGGTAATCTACGACTAAACGCACCTTATCGCTGTTAGGTTTGTTTACTAGGAAAGCTGGTGAGCTATAAGGGGAATTGGATTTGCGTATTAGGCCTTCCTTTAGGTATTTGTCAATCACCACTTGCATCTTTTCTAGTTGTGGGGGCGACATGGAAAATGGGGACACTCGAATTGGAATATCGTCAGAAGTTTTGATTTGATATTCGATGAGATTAGTTCGCCCTAATTTCTCGGTTATAACGTCGCCGAATTCCTTGATGAGTCCCGTAAAGTCCAAGTCATCCACGTGCACATTATGCACGCTATGACTGGCGGGTTCAGTGACAAATGGGATTCTTTTGGGCGAGAACGAGAAATAGATACCGCATTTTTTAGAATCAATTATCATTCCTGTCCGATGCTGAAAATCTCTACCGATAATTACATCGACCATGAGGGCTGGGGAGACGTAAAAGGTTTGTGACCAACTCCAACTGCCAAATCTAACCGGTAACGACACGGCATTTTCGATCGACATAGTAGTCCCATTAGCAGTCGCACAAACAATGTGCCTTGCTTCGGCCTGTTTAATTAGCCTTTTGGGTAAGCTACTGACGAGTGTAGAAGAAACGAAACACAAAGCTGATCCGGTGTCGATCAGGGCATTGACTGTCCGCTTGGCTAGCAAAACCTTGACAGAAGTTATTTTTGGATTATTATTGGGTACTGGGATACCACGGGGCGGTGTTTTAAAGGGGGACTTGATCTTTATCTCGAACAGGCTGGGGATGTTAGGAGTAATAAGTTTAGAGGGGTTTTTGTAGGTGGTCTGAGGGCTGGTATATTTACTTGGTGTTTGCTTCTTGGTGGTCGCTCCGTGGTAGGGTCGACGTGGGGCTGGTTGCTATTTCTTTCCCGTGCAGTGTTCCGCGGGGTGACCAAAAAGTCCACATCGGTTACACTTGGCGAGTGCTCTAGTTGTCGGTCCCGAGTCGTGCTTCCTTCCCGAGGATGGGCGAATCTCCCGGCGGTTGATGGCTTCGACACGCTGGCTTGGTTGCTCATGAGACGTGCGTACTGGGCCTGGCGTAAGGCGGCACCGTCTACATCTCCTGCCAGCCGCAGCAACTGATGCAAAGTCGTGGGGGGGTTTCCGTACCGTAGCAACCCAAAAGTGGCGGGGTTGATATGCGACAGGATGATGTTTATTAGTCGCGGCTCTGGAATGTCTAAATTTAAAGCCTGTGCAGTGGCCTCGATGCACAGGATAAATTGACGGAGCGTTTCGTCCGGGCGTTGGAATCGATTGACCTCCTCTGACACGATTGTTTCAATTAGAAAAGGGTTGAAGTACTCTTCTAGAAGCAACGATTTCATTTCGGGCCAATTTTTGACATGTACTAGGGTCCTCGCCCACCACTGCACGAATTGCCCGCGGCACTTGATATAAAGGGACTCGACAAAAGTTTTGTCTTCAGCTTTGAATATTTTGTAGATTCCATCTACTGCTATTATGAACCTAATAATTGCACTAATGTCCGAGTCATCGATTTCCTCGATGTTTTTTACCGCCTCTTGTCGGATGTTGTCGTTCATCGTTGATTTTCCGGCGTCGCGCGATAGTCCAGACTGTGGTGTTCGATTCTCGTGCTCGATGTTTTCGGAAGCTGTCGCTATTGCGGCTGTCAATGCTTCAAGTCGTATGGGCTGTTTGTCTTCTGTGGCCCCGTCCAGTGATTTGGTGTTTTCCAAATGCTCGATTCTCTTGAGCGCGTTGTCCAATGCTGTAGTTAGAGCGTCTATTTTGGCTTGTTGTTCGTCCGACATGTTGCGTTCTTGGCCTCGGAGCCGTCCTACTTGAGGGTGGGGGTCCCGAATATCGAAACGAAAAAATATATATAAAACACTCAAAACCACGCTCTGCTACCATGTAGCGATATTCGGGAGTTTGGAAACGGGAACTAAAAGGCGCAAACACGAAAGTTGCAATAACCAAAACAGTTTATGGAACAAGCTCGAATAAGTAATTACAAGAATAATAGAGGCAAGCTCCGTCACGAGTGGTGACTGCAGGACGACTAACTAGTCGGTTCCAGAAGGGTCGACCAGGTAACCTCGGTTCTGATGCCCCAACATTGACCGAGACAACGCTAAACAACATAAAGCTAGTGGACATAATAAAACAATCGTTACACTCTCTAAAACTGTCGTAGAACACGCAGTCCAGGCTGCTTTCAAGACAGCCGAAAATAAAAACAAACGGCGAACAGAACGCAGAGGCTCTGAATCGTCATCGGCTAACGTGTCACCAGCGCCCAAGCGAAAAGGCCGCAGCCTCGAGCCGCCCCCCCTAGCGATCTCCATCCGCTACGATGTCCTTTCTGACGATGAGTCAGCCATGGAGGCCGAGTCGGAGGATGACAGCGTTTCCACTGAAAAAGCTGCTATCACCACGAATAAGGTACGACGGAGAGTAGTACCTATCTGCGTCAAAAACTTCCCTACGCATAAGGAACTTCTGGAGATGTTAAAGCGAGCCTGCCCGACAACAGGGGCATTTACAGTAACCCCCCGCAGGGAATTCTCCAAGGTGGTTCCGGCCACCATTGCCGATTATCAAGCAATAACATCCCTGCTTGATAGCACGAATGTTGAGTACTACACGTACTCAACAGCAACAACATCGTCGAAAAGATTCATTCTGCGAGGGTGTCCCTACAACGCTGACCCAGCAGACATCAGGCTGGAGCTCAGTGAACGCGGCTACGACGTTAAAGCCGTCGAGCAAATAAACAGAGGTGACACTCTTATGCCACTTTTTACCGTGGTGCTGGCGCCAGCCCTTCCCGGCAGCAAGCCGGTCGAGCTCGGTGACATCACACGCCTCCAGGGGTGTGTGGTCTCCGCGGAAGCGCCGCGTAAAGGCATTGTCCCTGCAGTGACCATGTGCTACCGATGCCAGAAGACCGGCCACCTCGCTCCCTACTGCAGGCAAAAAGCCCGCTGCGTCAAGTGCGACGAGCAGCACGCCAGCGCCGAGTGCCCACGTCCCCGCGACCAGCCGTGCACGTGCACAAATTGCGGCGAGGCGCACGCGGCAAATTACCGTGGCTGCGCCTACCTAAAGGCTGCGCAGAAACGCGCACCAGCGCCAGCAGCTCGCCGCTCCCCGGCTGCAAACCCAGTTCAGCGCGCCCCCATGCGCAACCTGACGGCTATCGCGCGTCCTGTCTCTTCAAACATCAGCTACAGCGCCATAGCAGGTAACAACCCTCCGCTTATCGCCGAGCCCGCTCCTGCCGCCCATGCCGCGCAGGGCAGCACTCTGACGCCGCCACCAACGTTCGACTGGATGAGCGCTGTGTGTCAAGTAGCCAAGCTCGTGATCGACTTGGCTCTTCATCCGATTGCCACCACCATTGCAACTCTGGTGATCACGTTCTGCCAAAGCGCACCCTCCCACCATGGGTAGATGGTCCCCCGCTCTGACTCAACTAGTGATGTGGAACGCTAATGGCGTTCTTTCCCGTCGAGACGAACTACTCGCATTCGTGACATCACACGAGTTCTCGGTCGCGCTACTTTCCGAAACTCACCTCCGGAACCAGAACCGGTTCGCGATGGCAAACCACCACGTCTACCGCACCGACCGCCCCATCGCGGCGAACCAGCGCAGCGCGGGAGGCACGGCAATCGTGGTCAACCACAACATCCGCCACGAGGAACTCACCTTGCCGCCCCTCGAGCGGCTGGAGGCGACAGGAGTGCTCGTCCACACTGCGCGCGGGCCGCTGCGGCTCTTCGCGGTCTATTCAGCCCCAAATGCCAAACTTGTGCTCAGCGACCTGGACGCCTTGCTCGACTCCCCCCTTCCCACCATCATAGCAGGTGACCTCAACTGCAAAGACCCGGCATGGAACTCACGTCGCGGGAACGCCAAGGGCAACGCCATCCGGTCAGGCTTCGACGTTTATGGCCCGACGGAACCAACGCACATACACCACAACACCACGGCTGACGTGCTCGACATCGTACATGATGAAGAACTGCCAGCATTCTCTGGAGCTGGAATCTCTCGCTGAACTGTCATCGGACCATAACCCAGAGCGCATTACCATCGGGGACGAGCTGCTGCCTGCGCCTCAAGCACCGAGACGATGCTGGCGACGGGCCGACTGGGACGCGTATCGCGTTGCCGTTGCAGAGTACGTGGCCACCTCGCCTATCACGACACCTGCCGAGTTGGACCAGGCGGTCACCCAACTCACCGACACCATCGTGACGGCAGTTGAACGCAGCGTGCCACTCTCACCACCCAGCCACTGCTCGATCTACGACCTCCCGCCCAAACTGATGGCGGCCATCCACGAGAAGAACAAGACCCGACGCCAATGGCAACAGCTGCGCACGCCAGATCGCAAGGCGCGATACAACAAGCTAGAACGAGAGCTGACACGAGACATCGCCGTCTTTCGCGGCAAGAGCTGGGATCAAACCGTCGGTGAACTCAAGCCAGAAGACGCCAGCATATGGACCATGACTCGCAAGCTGCTAAACCGAGCGGAGCCGAGTCCGCCATTGCAAGGGCGCAACCACCTCGCGTGTTCTCCCAGAGACAAAGCCGAAGTGCTGGCCGATTCGCTCGAGGCCCAGTTCACGCCGAACCCACCAAACGAACACTCGGCTGGCGTAGAGCAGGCCGTGACCCGTCACCTCGCAGCCAACAGACCACGGGATCAATCGCCACCACCCGTCACCATGAGCCACGTGGCCGACATCGTCATGGGACTCCCTACCAAGAAGGCCCCGGGCGCTGACGGGGTAACGAACACGATGATTCGCGAACTACCAGATGCAGGTGCTCTCCGGCTAGTTGCCATCATCAACGCCAGCCTGCAGCTTCAACATTTCCCAACACCATGGAAATGTGCGAAAGTCATCGTGTTTCCTAAACCGGGCAAACCTCAACGCGACCCGGCGAACTACAGGCCAATCAGTCTGCTGTCCTGCCTATCAAAGGTCCTTGAGAAAGTGGTACACAGCCGACTCAAGGACTTTGTCGACAGCCATGACCTCATCATTCCGCAACAATTCGGCTTTCGTCCGAAGCACTCCACAACACATCAATTGCTGCGAGTGACAAATCACATCCAAGAAGGCCTGAGAAACCAAAAGAGTACAGGGGTAATTTTCCTCGACATCGCAAAAGCTTTTGACCGCGTCTGGCACACCGGTCTTTTGGGGAAGCTGATCTCCCAGGGCTTCGACGGCTACCTAATCAACTGGGTAGTCAGCTATCTCGACAGCCGCTCCTTCTTCGTGGTGCTGCGCGGCGAGAAATCGACGACGCGGCCCATCGCAGCAGGCGTCCCCCAGGGAGGGCTCATCAGTCCCCTGCTCTTCAACCTCCTCACGAACGACATCGCCACTGACCTGCCGGACACGCAGCTTGCGCTGTATGCAGACGACGCAGCGATCAGACGCACACTGGTGGCGCGATGCGGCGACGCCTCCAAGCGTCCGTGGACAAAGTCTGCGCTTACTACCATCGAGAGCGCATCCTCGTCAACGCCACTAAGACCGAGGCTACGTTCTTCACTCGCCGATTCAAGGTGGTTCGGCCCCTGATTCGAGTTGCTGGCGAGGTCGTACAGTGGCGCCCGCACAGCCGCTACCTGGGAGTAGTGCTCGACAAGAGACTGACGTTCGCCGAGCACCTACGCCAAACTGCCACCAAGGCGTACCGCAAGCTAGCCGCGTTTCGGCCGCTCTTCCGAGCACGCTCTATGCTGGCCGCCACCAAGGTGCGACTCTACGAGTCGGTCATCAGACCAACGTTGACATACGCGTCACCGATCTGGGCAAACGCGGCGCGCTCGCATCAGATGCGCCTGCAACGCATCCAGAACGCGGCGCTGAAGGCGGCGCTGCGGCTGCCGCGCTACGCAAGGACGGCAGACATCCATCGACAGTGCCGGATGCAGACCCTGGGCGAGAAAACTGCTCGCCTCAACACAACATTCGCTGCCTCCCTCCCGGAGTCAGCGAACCTGCTGATTAGTGCCCTGCACTAACATTTAATCGTTCCACCATTAAAGTGCAGTGCCCACAAACATTTAATAGACAATATGGCCTAACGGCCGCAGTGTTTACAGATCGTCGCTGGCTTTGCCAGCGACACGAAGACAATGACAATGACAACAAAACTGTTGTGACAATTTGAGTTTGGCATTGATGTGTGTATCTGATTACTTTCCTCAGTCGCAAGTACTATAAAAATGGTTTTATGACCATTTAAAACCCATGGGTCCATTTGGCGGCAGTGGGCTTTGGTGACTGTCACTTGTGACAGTTTGGTTATGTTTCATATGCAAGTTTTTACTCTGTATTTTTTTTTCAGATGGCTGCAAAAAACAAACTAACTAGCAAAGACATCGTCTTTCTCCTCGAGGGTGATGAATCTGACTTTGGATCGGAGTCCGATTCAGATACAGAAGAGGTCACAATTGCTACGCCAACATCAGATCAGTCTTGCGATGAAGATGAGCCGACGTTGGAACTACAAACTGACAGGTTTGAGCCTGCTGCTGGTCCTGTTAGACCGACTGGTACTTTCTCTGATGAGGAAGATGAAGATGACCTTCCTTTAGCTAGTCTGCCGAACACAAGACCGATAGCAGGACCGAGAGCGGGACCGAGAACGCGTCCGGTATTTCGCTGTGAGGGTTCGCCAAGTGAGTCGCTTATCCATTGTGACGCCGAGGTATTTACCTTCCTGCTGCCATGGGATTTCCTCACCAAAGAGGAAAATGTCTTCTGTCCTGACCATTTCGTGTTTGATGCGCTTCGTGAAAAGTACCGCACAGCTTTTCGTGACATTGATTTTTATGCGCCATGTCTCATACCAGGTTTCTAGCTCATCTAACGCTTCTTGTAGGTGCCTGCTGGCTAAGTATCAATATTAGGCTATTAGGGCCGTGTCATCCGCATATAGTGCCAGGTCTACTTTGGGGGATCTTGGCATATCGTTTATGTATAAACTGAACAGTAAAGGGCCCAGTAAGGACCCCTGGGGAACTCCTGCCTTTGCTTTTTGGATGCTTGAAAGAGTGTTTCTATGGCTAACCTGGAATGTTCGTTTGTTTAGGTAGGATTTGATTATGTGGATTAAATATGGCGGGAAATTAGTCGTCATCGATTTTGCAATAAGGCCCTCGTGCCACACTTTGTCGAAGGCCTGTGCTATATCGAGAAACACAACCCCTGTGGCCTTTTTCTCGTTGAACCCCTTGATAATCTTTTCCGTTACCCTCAAGAGTTGGTGGGTTGTTGAATGGGCCTTCCGGAATCCGAACTGTTCATCAGATATTAGGTTGTTTTCATCTACAAAGAGTTGCATCCTACTAAGCAATAATCGCTCAAACAGTTTCGAAAATCCTGTCAGGAGGCTGATAGGCCGGTAATTTTGGGGAAATGTGAGATTTTTCCCAGGCTTGGGGAAAACAATTATTTTGGAATGCTTCATCTGGCTGGGGAAGTATTGGAGTCTTAGCATAGCGTTAAACATTTGCATGATTGCTTTCATGCCAGACTCTGGCAGGTTTTTAATGATAACGTTTGTAATATTATCTATTCCCGGGGCTTTCTTGTTTTTCAGTCTCTGGATGGCAGCCGAGATCTCCATCCGATATCATGATCATGATAGCCGATATCATGATATCATGATAGATATGGATGGCAGCCGAGATCGAGGGAATACCAAAAGGCACTGGATTAGGTAGGAAGCAAAAATTTGGTGCTCCTGTCATTTTCAACTTATTTCTTGTATTTAAACAGTTTTTATTCATTTAAAAAAAGCATTTTTGTTCTTATGAAAGACATTCTTTTTTAATAAGTGTTTTCTAATTGTGCTAAAATGAATAATAAGTGATACATCACGACAAATCTTTTCCCTCAACATTTGGAAATCTCAGCCAAGAGATAACTGAACAAAAAAAATTACGTCGGTGAAAATTAATAATTCACATACAACATCTCGCCAAGAAGACTCAGCATCCAAAGATGAGTTGTCTAAAATACAAATACAATTACAACAGGGGACTTTGACCCAATCCAAGTGCAAAAAACATAAGTGCAAAAACATGGAAGTTACATTTGAACACATGTCAACTGGGCCCCCAAATGTAAGTTTTCGAGCCAGTATTCCTCAACAGTCTATGAGGAAACTTCCCCATCAAACAAAAAATACCAAAGAAGACTTAAGAAAGCTTATCGACCTCAAAGAGAAAATAAATAAGCTCATTTTGATGTATGCAGATGAAAAGGTATGTGCCTGTGCATGTGTATGTTTATGTGCATCGACTGAGATCGTGAGACAAGGGCCGCAGACTATACTATCTTACGAGAAAATAATGTGCAGTAATCAACACATAGTAATTTGGGAGCTCTCCCGTCTGCCACCACCGCTCCTGTCTCTACCGATGTACCTTATCACAACCCAACAAAATCCGTCAACACACACATTCTCCGTGATTGAGTCGCAATCAAAATATCAACTGTGTAAAACACCTAAATCCACTGTGGTTGACCCTAAACCAATATTAAATGAAAGGAATAATGACATCATTTACAAAAACAATATGCCGAATCAGTCTCAACCTCCTCGAAGATCGGCACGTTTAATTAAAACAAGGGTAGATTCCAATTTGTGACAACGAACTGATGATGAAAGTTTAAAAAACAGAACTGACATCAGAGCCACAATAATGACAATAAATTGCAGAAGTATTTGCAATAAGGTTGATCGTTTAAGGAAAATATTGGAACTGTACCAGTCCGAGGTAGTGGTTGCTGTAGAAACCTGGCATGAAGGTGGATTCTCAGACAACGAAATAAGTATAGACGGATATGTTATACACAGAAGAGATAGAAATAAGCATGGTGGCGGCATATTAGTTGGAATCAAATCTGGAATGAAAGCGACTGTACTTTGGACAGATGATTTGAGCGAGATGATTGGAATGAAGATAATACTTGCAAAAATATCATTCAAGCTCATAGCCGTCTATATACCACTTAATGGAGGTGATGTTTTACTTAAAAGACTGAAAGAAAAATTATCTGACACAAAAATGGAAGAGACAGTCATTATAGCTGGGGACATGAATCTACCAAATATAACATGGGAACCAGGAAGTTACAATACTGGAGGTGATGAATCGATTGTTGAAGGAGAAAGAAAAAGGCTGCAAAATGCTGTACATGAAATAATGAATGAAGGGTTTGTTCAATTGGCGAGGGAAGGAACAAGGGAGACAAGGTCAGGCCGTAATAATATTCTAGATGTTATTATGTTGAGACCCGAAGAAATGTGGATGGAAACTTGTGTCGTAGATGGGGTAGCGATCACAGAATTCCCATTGTCAGTTTGATGCTTAAAGTACAAGAAGTTGATAAAATAAAAATGAAGATTTGGATGTACAAGAGAGCACGTGCAATTGAAGTACAAAAAGCATTTGAGGGAAAATATGTAATATGGAAAAGAAGTGGATTACCTGACATCGATACTCTGTGGAAATATTTCAAAAACATTTGCGACGAAATCAGAGAAGACTGTGTCCCACATAAGATAATCAGGGAAAACTCAGATCCACCGTACTATGACAGGAAGGTGAAACGTTTGAAGAGAAAGCTAAGAAAATTGCACAACTTCAAAAAAAGTACACAAGAAATTGAAACAAGTAAAATGAGAGAAATGAGGAAGACTTTGGAAGAAGCAAAAATAGAAGCAAAGGAAAGGTTTGTGGAAGAAATGTTCGATGAAAAAGATATGCAAGGGAGCTGGAATAATATGTACAAATACATAAGACAACAAAAGGGAAGTGGAAAGGAAATACCTACAATTAAGGACAAAATGGGAAATGAATATGACAGTTACATTGGTAAGGCAACGGCTTTAAATAAGCAATATGCGGAAGTCTTCAACAAAAGGAACATAAATAATAATGCAATAAAAGGAGTAACTAGGCCAGGGGAAGAGATAATATTTTCTGGAGTGGAGATTTATCGAGTAATTAACAAACTCAAGAATAAGAAATCACCAGGACAAGACGGCATAACAAACGATTTTATTAAGCTTGCTGGAGAGCAAATTGTTCCTTTTTTGTTGGACCTGTTCAACATGTCAATACGCGAAGGAAAAGTTCCAGTGGAGTGGAAAGAAGCGATTGTAACACCAATTTTCAAAGGAGGAGAACGAGGCTTGGTTCAAAATTATCGGCCTATTAGTTTAACTTCGAATATTTGTAAAATTATGGAAATAGTAATGATTGATAGGATAAACAATATCATTGAGGACAAGGGAGGATTTTCTCACACACAGCATGGTTTTCGTAAGGGGTTTTCATGTTTAACACAAATGTTGGGATTTGAGGACGATTTAGCGGAAGTGTTGGATCGAGGAGGGAGAATTGACGCTGTATTTTTAGATTTTGAGAAAGCATTTGATAAGGTGGATCATGATATACTTTTGCAGAAGTTGTGGGGAAGATTAAACAATATACAAATAGTAAATTGGATTGGTAGTTTTTTAAGTAATAGAACACAAAAAGTAAAAGTGGGAGATATTTTATCAGAAGAAGCAGAAGTAACATCTGGAGTTCCTCAAGGGTGTGTGCTGGGTCCTTTACTTTTTGATATTTATTTAGATGACCTGGGTAAAAATGCAAAATCAAAAATTCGATTGTTTGCTGATGATAGTGTTTTGTATAAAGAGATAAAGAATGGAAAGGATATAGAATTATTACAGGACGATCTGAATGCTATTAATGAATGGGTTGTAACTAATAAAATGGGACTAAATGTGGAAAAATGTAAAGTAATGAATTTTGGTAGAGTATTAAAAGATAATGAAGGAAGTTACGACATATTTCAAAGAAAACTGGAACTAGTTACAAATTATAAATACTTAGGAGTAGTATTTAATAAAGATTTAGGATGGAAACAGCAAGTAGAGAGAATAACCAAGAAAGGAATCACAGCACTAAATTTTACTATGAGACAGCTAAAAGGGATGAATGTCAAAGTTAAAGAAAAAGCATACATTGTATTAGTCAGGCCGATAATCGAATATGGAGCATCAGTATGGAACCCGTACAAGAAAAATGAAATAACGCAAATTGAGAAAGTTCAGAGAATGGCGGCAAGAAGAGTGACTCGCAGAGTGAAGAAAACAAGATTAGTAACAAATTCAAAGGGAAGAACGGAGAATATTTTTGAAAAACCATCGGACATGATTAAAGAATTGGGTTGGGAACCCTTGGAAAAACGAAGGAAAATAGATACACTCAGCAGTTTTTACAGAGTACTGAGAGGAAATGGAGGTTGGGAAGAGTTAAGCAAAAAAGTAAAGATGGTTGACCGGAGAAATAGATGTAGAACGGATCATGAATGGAAAATAGTGTTGAAGACTGCCAAGAAAGATATAGGAAAGTATTCGTTTCTGAACAGAGCTGGAAGAGAATGGAATGGATTAGAAAAGGGAATAGTTGAAGAAGATTACAAGAGCGTGAAGAGTTTCAAAAAAAAAATTAATAAAATGTTGGTTATGATTGGAATGTTGTATTTTGATTTGTATATATTTAATTTTGTTTAGTGAAAGCTAAAACTATTATTAAGGAACCTGCCACCTATACTTGTATAATTTGCGGTGTGAAATAAATATAAATATGATCTCATTCATGCCGATAAGTGGGATGTCCGCTTGTGGGGTTTGTCTTGTGGGGAGTGAGTTTATTAGGCGTTCCACTTGCTCTATGTTGCTAATGTCGCTTGGATCGTCGTTTGGTCGGAAAGCTGTTTCCAGGGTGTCCGCTAGGGCCCCCGCCTTTTCCTGGTCGCTATAGGCCATGCCTCGTTGGCCATGCAGGGGAGGGACTGAGCTTGTTAACCTTAAAAGGCTTTTTGTTAGCTGCCATAGAGACTGATCTTGGGGGTTAATTTTCTCTAGCTTCTGTGCCAATGTTTCATTTGAGTGGTCTGCGATTAGTGTTTTTATCTGTGTCGTCATTTTGTTCAACAGGGTTTTAGTGTCAGGGTTACCGTATTTTTGCCAAAGCTTGCGCACCGTGTTTTTTGCCCTAATGGCGGCCAGAATCTCGGGGGGAAGGGGGGAAACCGGGTAGTTTGTTTTGTTGGCGGGCCTGGGTTCGGTGGCTTTGTTTACAGCCCCGGTCACTAGGTCGGTCAGCAGTCCCAGAGTGCAGTCGATGTCATCCTTTGAGTCGGTTGGGAGTCGCATGGTCTGTAGTTCTTCGTCGATTGTGGTTCGAAACATGCCCCAGTCAGTATGTTTTGTATTTAGTCTAGGATGAATAATCTCCTCAATTATTTCGTCTCCGTAGTGCACTAGGACTGGGTTATGGTCTGAGTTGAGGTCGTTTTCGACTTTTAATTGGACCGATTGAGTGGTGTTGCTGGTGATTATAATGTCTAAGATATCCGGCCTATATCCTTGGTCGGGGAAGTGAGTTGGAGAATTTGGGCCTATGATATTATACGTGTTTTTGGCGCTGTGTGCGAAAAGTATCCTACCATTTGTGTTAGCACAGCGTGAATTCCAGGCCTGATGTTTGCAATTGAGGTCGCCCGTTAGAATGGTTGGCATTGGGTTAGAGAATATCTTCTCGAGGTCTGTCGTCACGAGGGTGGTTTTTGGAGGCTTATAGGCGGATATCAGTCGGAGTGCACACTTGGGAGTCTGGACTATAACCGCGGTGGCTTCCAATGAGTCAAGCTGCGGTAGGGGAGCCTGGGAATGGGTCACATTGCGTCTCACGAGGATTGCTGTGCCTCCACCTTTGGTGAGTCTGTCAGTTCTGAAGATATGCATTGCTTGAACTTTGAATTTGTTGTTGGGCTTCAGGTGGGTTTCTAACAGGAGGGCTATGTCGCATTTATGCATGCTTATGAAGTTTCGTAGTTCAGTCTGTTGATCATGGCTAGGGGCAGGGTTCGCGATAGGAAGATTTGCACCCTGAGGTGAGGAGGGGCTGTCAGGATTTCGGCCAGGAACTGGTTTGCCCAGTTTGTCCAGTGGTTCCAAAAATTAGGATCATTTTGGGGTGATTGTTGCTGCTGCATTGCCTGTTGGTGTTGGATAGGGTTGTTTTGCCAAAGCCAGGGTTGTCTGGGAGGTTGGACATTCTGTCTGAATGGATTGCTCTGCTGGAGTGGGTGTGGTACTTCGTGTCCCTGAGCTGGGCCCTGGTCCACATAAGTAAGCGAGGTCCCTTGCCGCGGCCGGTCGTTGCAGTTCCCGGAGGAGTTGTTGGCTGTCGAGGTATGCTTTGGTGGGTTTCCATCAGGCTGGGGAACCATCCCCCTTGGGTCCGGCCGGACACCGCCCCCTGGGGCCCCGAGGCACCGCCGAGACCACTGCGCCCATGTGCCTCTGGTTCTTGATTGTGCCGGGCTGAATCCCGCGTCTCCCACACATTGACTGTTGATCGCCCTGAAGGAGGGAGTTCATCGTGCAAGTTTCTGGCTGTGCTGCCCGTAGGGGCTTGTTGTGCACCGGTCAGAGGGCGCTGGCCCCCGTGGTGGTTACCCACGTTGGTCAATGCCCGACCGTTAGTATTGCCGGCTTTGGTCGTACGACTGGGTCGACCTTGTTCCAGGCGCTTAAGCGCTTCGTTGTAGGATGGGCAGCCACGGTAGTTGGCTGTGTGATTTTGGCCACAGTTGGCACATCTTGCCGGTTCGCTCCTTGCCTTCTGGCATTAGGCAGTCTCATGGTGGGAGGCGCATTTCAGGCAACGTGGCTTGTGGGCACACAAGCCCGACGTGTGGCCGAAGCCCTGGCAGAGGTAGCACTGCACCGGTCCCTTGGGGGAGTGGAAATCCTCGACTGCCGAGATTTTGCACAAGCATAATCTGTCTACGTTCCTGACTTTGTTAGCCGTTTCCTTATATTTGGTGTAAATCACGTACAATGGAAGTAATTTCCTTACTCTGTGGCTATCGTTATCAGGTGAGGCAGTGCCTTCTCGGGATGGAGTGAGCTGGGCTACTTTTTCGTTAATTATGCCGTGTTCCTCCTCCAGGGCTGCCCTGACCTCGTCGGCGGGTATTGAGCTATCTATCCCCCTAATTACCAATTTAATACGTTTTTCTTCGCTCAGGGAAAAGGTATGGAAGTTGATGTCTATGGACGTGAAGTGAGCGGTGATATTTCTAAAATCGCTAATGCTGCCTGCTTTCAGGCGTTTGTTCCCTGGGGAGGAGGAGGAGAACGTGAGTTGGTTGGTGCAGAGGCGTTGCAGCGTTCTAGCAAGTTCCAGGAAGTTGGGAATATCACGTAGGAAAATCGGTGGCGTAAGGGGGGCCTTTTTTGGAGCCTGCACTCTGGCTTGGGAGTCTTGGGGTGTATCATCTTGTGTTTCCATCTCCTGGGCAACGTTCGCCAATACCTCGAACGGGTTGCTGGTAGCAATGGCTGGTATATAGTCCAGACTAGGGTTCCGACATGGTGTTGGGAGAGGAGGGAAGTCATCAGCCGTGGAGTTTGACGAGTCAAGTCTCGAGATTTTGCGCTTTTTGGTTTTCCTTTGTTTAGCAACTCTTTCTTTGGTTTGGGTATCGGTTTTAGAAATGAGGAAGTCACTGGCCTGGTGTTGAGGTTTCTGTTTCCTAGCACGCCGTCTTTGGTGGCTCGTGGGGGTCTGTGTCTGTGTCTGGTCGTCATCGGAGGTGGATGCATCAGTCTCGTCAAGCAGGGGCATGCTTCGCCCAAC
The DNA here is from genome assembly GCA_921293005.1 of Nemoura dubitans. NCBI lineage: Eukaryota > Metazoa > Arthropoda > Insecta > Plecoptera > Nemouridae > Nemoura > Nemoura dubitans. The sequence continues at coordinate 23,033,299 of OV121076.1, forward strand.
TTGTCCCCCTGGAATCTGGTTTGGCAGAGGGCTCAGATCCCTTTGGGGATGTGGTGGTTCGTGGGTGCTGACGTCATTGGGGTTTACAGTGTGATCTGCGTGTAGCCTAGCTAGCTGGTTAATTTGGCCTTGGATGGTTTTTTGTGACGCGGATAAGTCAATTATAATGTCCACTTCGTGAGCCTGCTCTATTACGGGCCGGGGGGTTGGAGGGGGCGTGCGGGAAAGGCCACCCAATCCTATATTGCTGGCCGCCTGCTCTGCTTGCTGCTTCAGATATCTGATATCATCCGCGCGGGAGGAGTGTTCGTGTACCCGGACTACTGTAGCCGAAGGCTGTGGCTGTACGAGCTGGCTCGCTGTTAACCCATGAATAGGGAAGCTGGCTGCATTAGCATTTAGGAATTCCTGTGTGGCGATTGTCTAACTTTTAACCGATCGGTTACCGATCGATAGCAGGTATAAAAACCAGTCTCGAGGGATAACTATTCGATAAAATAAATCAGCGATTGTATAAATAAGTATCGATCGACAAGCTGCCATGAGATCGATAAAACTAACGATATCAAAAAGGTGTCGTTAGCTCACTACCGATCGACAACATGTTTATAACCTGCGGAGTTTTCACTCAATTTTCAGAAATATGCTACGCATGCTTTCAAAGAACAATGCTATATCATTGTTTTTATAATTCAGAATGTTTAATGGGAATTTTAAATTAAAATACTCTAGGCAAATAGTCTAAATGACAATGCGTTGAAATAATATGACATTCTATTGGTTGATTTTTGGGCGTCCTATTGCAAACAGGATGCTTATTTACCTATGAAGTCGGATTTCTTAGCGAGATAAGCAAAAATGAAACAGTAAATGCATTTCCACGTTTTTAATATATTTTAACATCGAAATAATAATTCAACCTTAGCTTGCCGCTCCGAAAATGTTATTATCATGTTCAAAGATACTATATAATAATTCCTTCGGTTATCATGTTCGTCCCGTTGATTTAGCTGTTAAAATTATTGCATATTTCTTTATCGGTATTATAATCATATTTTGCTGCACCTGTTTGATTGCAGACAAATCACGATGCATTGTGGTCATATTCGTGTTAGTAATGCATTCAAAAAATTGAAGATTTACTGAAAAATACATTAGTGCCATGAGACGACCTTGTGATTTAGTAACATGGCCTGTCAAAAATGACAAACAACTTATTTGGCTTTGAGAGGAAATTGTTACTGGTTTAAGCAGTTACCAGTATGCAATTGATGGAAGGAAGGCGAGGCTGGAAAAATGTGCACCCGAACCGGGATACGAACCCGGGACCTCCTGCTTGCCGGGCAGGTGCTCTACCAACTGAGCTATTCGGTCACACATTCTCCCTGCTTCGCCGGGTGGGACAAGGGGGATCTCCAGGGAGACGAGAGGCCGAGCGACCCGTACATGGGACGGGTAAACGGACTCGGCCCCAGGACGGCGATGGCGCAATCACTAGACCCTTTGTCCCGTTCTCAGATGAAGAGACACGAGGTTGATGAGAGGAAATTGTTACTGGTTTAAGCAGTTACCAGTATGCAATTGATGGAAGGAAGGCGAGGCTGGAAAAATGTGCACCCGAACCGGGATACGAACCCGGGACCTCCTGCTTGCCGGGCAGGTGCTCTACCAACTGAGCTATTCGGTCACACATTCTCCCTGCTTCGCCGGGTGGGACAAGGGGGATCTCCAGGGATACGAGAGGCCGAGCGACCCGTACATGGGACGGGTAAACGGACTCGGCCCCAGGACGGCGATGGCGCAATCACTAGACCCTTTGTCCCGTTCTCAGATGAAGAGACACGAGGTTGATGAGAGGAAATTGTTACTGGTTTAAGCAACCCCTTATTTCCCTTATTTGGCTTTGTTTTAACATTTCCTTTTTTATCACGATAAGTTATAGGATTTTATCTTGCAAAGATTATCATTAATTAGTTGGTATTTGTAATATTAATTGAGATATACATATTTTGTGCATAGCTGACAAGATATTCTATTCATATATCAGCATATTATTGTATCCAGAAAAACACATTTAAATAATTCGCGGTGGCTACAAAGCGTACACTGCGCAAGCGCACAATGAGTTTACATACAGCTCGACGTGACTATCATGAGCCACTATGGGTAAGCGATCTCGCACTAACGACGTCGATAGACAATCACTATTAAGCTATCGAATCGATAGAGTTATCTCTCGTTAGCCCTATCGATCGATACCTGACTAAAGTTATACAATCGCACCCCTGAACTTGGGACATAGCTTGTCCGTTGTCGTGACGTATGCCTGGGAGGAGATTTTTTGGCGGGGTTCTTTGGACTGGCATCTTAGCGGTTTAGATGGTCAGGTGGTCATGGGGACTGAAAAGCTATCTTAGGGAGGTGCGCGGAGTCCGACTAAGAAATAAAATCAAGTGCAGTGGGTGGGAAACGAACCTGCAACCCAGGAATCGGAGTCAAGCTCCTTACCGCGGGTCCACGAGAGACATGGCGACGAAGTGATGGCGGCTGCGTGACGTTAGGTTGCAGTCGAGGGCCGACTGATCAAAGTGACTCGCGAAGGAATGTGCCCTAATGGCGTTACACCTGCCCGGTCAGTGGGTCGGTACCCGGGGACCACCCTCGACCCCCGAACGGCGCCGATGCCGAAAGGTTTGGGCCGGGGGCGTCGCAGACAAATTGTCTGCTGGCTGCCTTGCTTGCAGGGTTGATTAAACCAAGACAGCCAGGGAACGTGGAGCGAGCATGGGCCGTACAGTGTCTTTCCCGAGGGTTCGACTGGCCTACGTGACTCGCACCAAGGGTGATGACGGAGCGACCGTTACACAAAGAAAAAGCGCGGGAGCCGGCTTGGCAGGGTTGATGACCTGGTTACGTGAGCACAGGCACACAAAGTCTATGACTCATGGTTGCGCAATCCTAGTAGACAAAGGAATTGGCCTTTCATGGAGTCATTTTTGCCGTAAATGGCAGAAAAAAAGAGCAATTTTAAGCAGTTTAAGGGTTTTAGAGCGGGCTCTGGCGAGAAGCGTCAGGAAATCGCCCCCCTAGTTACGAGTAGCAACTTGATTTGGATAATCAGGCAGGCAATTTAAATGTGAATTTTAGGATAGATTGCTCTCTATTTACGTTAGAAGATTCGCACTTACAGAAACGCAGCTCGTGAGGTACGTCGGCTCTGGCCCAGCGACGCGTCGTTGATGCACGGAGCACTTCACCTCCACTTTGTTCGCAATAGTCACTCAATTGATTAAAACTAAATAATGCAGTTGCATTTGTCAACGAAATAAAACTAAAAACTCATTGTGATTTCAATGTGCGGTCAATGAAATAAGTAAGCTTGAGCACAAAGCGAATCACTCACCGAGGCACACACAGCACTCAATCCACACACAGCACTCTCCTCGCGAATCGATCCTGACCTCTCGCCTGCTGCGATGGGGCGGATCGACGAGTGTTCGTTTTTAACGCTGACCACGAATGATCGGTTTGACAGGTATGATTTTATTAGGTGCACGAACCGGGCCGGTAGCAGAGTGTCAATCAGTGATCTCAGCTTCCGCTCTCTCTGCTTTTATACAGACGGGGGGCGTGGCCACTGGCCGGCCTTCGTGGCTTGCGGCAGGAAGATTCGCGCTCTTTTCAATGCGTGGGGTTCGTAGGGGACCGAAAGAGCCTGCACGTGTCTGGATTAACCTTGGTTTCTATACCTGCCTGGCTGTAGGTCGGTTACTGAGCTGATCGCGTGACAGAGTTAGCTTTCACCGATGGGTGGGCTCGATCTCTCTTTTATTGTTTTTTATTTTTTATTTTTAGCCCAGGTATCTGGCCTGGGGTCTGATTTCTCTACCGTTGCCTTGAGATCGGTCGTAGAGGATCTTTGAGACTAAAAATATATCCCAGGTATGATGACGTCACGGAGCAGAAAGGATCAACTAAAAGAGCGGGAACCGCACGCTCTGGCTTAGCGGGGTTGATGCCCTTCCTAATCTACATGACACAGAGCTGAATCAGGAATGACGCGTTCTTACCCAAATCCCACGAAGGGGATGGTGTGTGTGGAACGTCTGTCAAGATTGTTGCTTATTTTAGCAAGCTTCGGTGGCGTGATGCGCCCAAGTCTGTGCTAGAGGTTCAGAGTGTACCACTCAAAGCAACAGAGTTTGATGATTACATAATGATTACATAATGATTGTCTTGACTTACCCAAAGATCGCTCGCTCGCAGCCCTTTGCTCGGCTTGAGATGCAGTTGGCTTAGTCGTGGTGCACTTTCACATTATAGAATCGTCGTGGCTTTTATTAAAAACGCAAAATAGCGTCATTCAATAAATTAATAGATCACTGAATTTACCGTAGCATGTCGGATGAAAGATAAAATAATAATAATAATAATTCACTGGATTTACAGAGCTTCGCTAGAGCCACGGCTGGTACTAACCCATTCTTAAGCCCGGAGCGCGAACAAATCAGAGACGCCGAACCAGCAACGCCCACAACGCAGACCACCAGCCAATCAGATGCGGGAAATAACACGTTCGGCTCGCCATGGGCTGGCCTTGACTGGAGACAGCTATTGCTGAACATAGCACAGACAATCGCCAACGCGAACATCCACCCCACAGTGACGATGCTGGCTCAGATGGTGCCCGTAATGCTTGCGAGCTTCCTGCCCCAACATGCCTAATCGACAAAGGCAGACCACATTCATGACTTGGAACGCCATCAGCGTCCTACCAAAGCACACGGAGCTCCACGACTTTCTCAACAGACACAACATCACTGCTGGACTTTTGACTGAAACTAAACTGACACCACACTGACCCTTTGCCATGGCGAACTATGTGACCTACCGGACGGACAGGCCACCAAAACCGACGCAACCTAACCGCCCAGGCGGCGGCGTCGCCATCCTGGTGCGACGCGGCACGAAGAATGAGGCGCTGCCCATGCCCCCGCTGCAGACAGTCGAGGCCGTCGGCGTCCTCGTCCACACGGACAACGGGCCACTGCGACTCTTATCAGCGTTCTGTCCCCCCCTCAGCACGCCTTCACAGGAAAGACCTCGACGCCCTGCTCGACTCGCCGCTCCTGACTTTACTGGCCGGCGACCTGAATGCCAAACACCCGGCGTGGAACTCGGCTAAACAAAACGCAAAGGGAAAAACACTCCTTCGCCACTCCGTCGCCGCCGGATTCACAGTCACTGGACCCGCCGAGCCGACGCACTTCAAAGGCAACCATGCCGATGTTCTGGACATCGTGCTGCTCAACAACATCAGGCACACAGTGGAGCTCGAGACCCTCGCCGAGATGTCGTCCGACCACAACCCCGTCATAATCCGAGTCGGAGACGTGCTTGAGACAGAGACGCCGGCACCGAGGCGCGACATCCGACGCGCCGACTGGGACGCCTTCTGGACAAAGACCGACGAACTGACTACCGACACCGACATCGCGACCACGGCCGACCTCGACGCCGCCAGCGAATATCTGACGGCGGCCATCCAAGCTGCCATCGCCGAAGCCGTCCCCTTGCAGGGGAACAAACGCTGCGACAGATTCGACTTGCCGCGACATCTGCTGCTCACCATCAACGACAAGAACCGGACCAAACGCGCCTGGCAGAGATACCGCACGGTGTCCTTGAAACCTGAATACAACCGGAAGACGAAGGCGCTGCGACGAGCTCTCGACGAGTTTAGCGACGATCGCTGGTCGACCTTGGTGGGAGAGCTAACCACGGGCGATAGCAGCACTTGGAGCATGTCGCGCAAACTGCTCAACAGACAGCCGGCGAGCTCGCCGATCCAAGGCCGACTCCAACTGGCCGTGACATCACGCGACAAACCGCTGCCCTCGCCGAGTCGCTGGAGGAGCAGTTTACACCGAATCCTGCGAATCGCTACTCGGGGAGCATCGAGCACCGAGTCGAGGCGTTTCTTGCCGAGCAGCGAGCCAAGGCCGAGGGCTCCATCGAGCCGGCCACCTTCGCAGAGGTCGCAGCAATCGTGGGCAAGCTGCAGAAGCGGAAAGCGTCGGGCCCGGACCAGAGTTCCAACCTGGTCATCTCGGAACTGAGCCGTTGAGCGGCCCAACGACTGGTCGACATAGTCAACTCCGCGCTCCGACTGCGCACCTTCCCTGACCAATGGAAGACCGCAAAGATTATTGTCTTTCCGAAACCGGACAAGCCACCTTGCGACCCGACGAGCTGCCGTACGATCTCGCTTCTCTCATGCCTTTCGAAGGTGTGTGAGAGGGTGGTCCTAAGCCGCCTGCAACGCCAAGTCGACGACGCGGGCTTGCTGATACCACAACAGTTCGGCTTCCGGGCGAAGCACTCGACGAGCCACCAGTTGCTACGAGTAACGGACGCGATCCGCGACGGCTTCGCGCGAAACCGACTGACGGGCATCGTGTGTCTCGACATCGCCAAGGCCTTCGACCGAGTCTGGCATGCCGGGCTCATAGACAAGCTGCGCACACTCGGCATCGATGCCGACTTGGTCACGCTGTTGGCGAGCTACCTGAACGGACGCCGCTTCTTCATGTCACACGGGGACGCGCGCTCAGACGACCACCCGATCACTGCCGGGGTCCCACAAGGAAGTCTGCTATCGCCGCTATTGTACAACTTGTACACGAACGACATGCCGACCGAGCTGCCTGGGACGCAGATCGCTCTCTATGCCGACGACGCCGCCGTGTTCAGCCAGGCCAAGCTAGCACGGACACTGCAGTACGACCTGCAGGACTCGCTCGACACCCTCGCGCGTTACTTCCGGAGACACCGCATCGAGGTCAACGCGACCCGGCGACACAGCCTCGACTACCTGCCATCGGTCGCGCTGGGCGACGTCGGTATCGAGTGGAAAGACTCGATCAAGTACCTCGGCGTGACTCTCGACAAGAAACTGTCGTTTCGCCCTCACCTGGAACAGAATCGCAGTAAGGCCATCGGCAAGCTGAACACCCTTCGGCCACTGCTCGCCTCGAAGATGATGTCGCCCGAGCAGAAGACACTGCTCTACACCGCGATCGTCCGGCCGACGATGACATACGGCTGCGCGGTCTGGGCCGACTGCGCCGAAGGATTCCGGGCAAGGCTGCAGAAAGTACATAACCGGCGCTTCGGACCGCCCTCCGTCTCCCGAAATTCGCAAGGACAGCCGACGTCCACCGGCAATGCGACGTGCCGCTACTAACCGACTACATCGACCGCCTGAACGAGCCGTTCTTCGCCGCGCTGAGCGAACACGACAACCCGCTCATCAGCCGACTTGGGCAGACTCATGACTGACTGACTGACCAGACCACACCACTGACCAGACCACACCACCACTGCCTTAGCTGGCTTTCAGCTCTGGCAAGCACCCTCATTCCTTGACGTAACAAATAAAAAAGGTGCAACGCTACATCTCCCAACATCAAGCTCTTCTTCGTCGCAAAAAAAAAAAAGACAACCAACCACCTCTCCGCTCTGTTCACCAACTTTCATTGATGCACACCCACACAACACACTGCCAATCAGGTCTTTCCTGGCTGGCAGTAACCTTCTCATTTCACGACGCACAAAAAAAGGCACCATCATTTCGACACTTCACCATCACCAAAAACTCTTCGCCGCTGTCCCCACGGAGCCTCACCCCGACGTCCTTCTGTCCAAGCAACCATTCATTGTTTGGGCAAACTTTCCGCATTCGCAACAAAAAAATAAGAATATTCTCAGTTTCCTCCCAGTCTCGTGATTCAGAGACTCGCCAGTTGGGGTCACTAACGGCTTGCCGGGCCCCGACGAGAAGATGCCTTCCAAACGGCCAACTAACGGCCAAGCCGACGACCAGAAGATCGATCCCGCCAGACATGTCGGTCTCCCGTCCAACCGTCCCAGAACCCAATCCGACCACGCGATTAGTAGTCATCCTAGCAAATCCTTCCCACGACGTCACTTTACCGTGACCTTGTTTAGAAGCCCACGACGGGCAGTACAAATCCTTTCCCCGGTGCAAACCGGTCCGATAGAACACTGCTCGAATCTCTCTGCTACGCGTCTTAGCAGTGTTTCAGCAGTCAACCACCCGCAAGAACCGACATGTCTGGCCGCGGCAAAGGAGGCAAGGTGAAGGGAAAGTCCAAGTCGCGCTCGTCGCGCGCGGGACTTCAGTTCCCGGTCGGTCGAATCCACCGTCTGCTCCGCAAGGGCAACTACGCCGAGCGCGTCGGCGCCGGGGCGCCCGTCTACCTCGCCGCCGTCATGGAGTACCTGGCCGCCGAGGAAGGTGCTCGAGTTGGCCGGCAACGCCGCCCGCGACAACAAGAAGACGCGCATCATCCCGCGCCACTAGCAGCTCGCCATCCGCAACGACGAGAAGATCAACAAGCTGCTCTCCAGGGTGACGATCGCGCAGGGCAGTGTCCTGCCAAACACCCAGGCCGTGCTTCTGCCCAAGAAGACCGAGAAGAAGGCATAAGCGACTGAGTGCGCACGCCACACCACTATCGGTATGTCGCCGCCGCCGTCGTCGTCGCGCGACAACCGCACAACCGGCCTTTTTAAAGGCCAACCCAAAAGCGTTCACATCATAGCAGAGTTGCGATGTCCGCCGATAGCGCACTCGTCGTGCTAGTAGCGTTCGCAGTTCGGAGCACACGCTGGGGCCACTTCGGGGCACACGTTCGGCCCACTTCGGGGCACACGTTATGCCCACTCCGGGCCCACTCAGGGTCGAACGTTGGGCCCACTTCGCAACACGCGTTTAGCCCACTTTTGCCACACGTTGGGCCCAATTCGGGCCACACGTTGGGACAACATCGGGGCACACGTTGGGTCCACTTCGGGTCACACGTTGGGCAAACATCGGTTCACACGTTGGGCTAACTTCGTGAAACACGTTAAGCCCACTTCGGGGCACTCGTAAGGCCAACTTCGGGCTACTTAGGGTCCCACGTAGGGCCAACTTCGAGCCACACGTTGAGCTCACTTCGGGCCACACGGTGGGCCCACTTCGAACCACACGTTGGGCCCACTTTTGCCACACGTTAGGCCACATTTCGGGCCACACGTTGGGCCAACATCAAGGCACACGTTAGGACAACTTTGAGTGAGTTGTGCCGACATCAGGTCACACGTTGGGCCCCCTTCGGGCCACACGTTGGGCACACTTCAGGGCCCACGTTGACCCAACGTTTGGGCACACGTAAGGCCCTGTTCAGGGCACAAGTCCGGCCCACTTCGGGGTTCAGTTAGGCCCACTTCAAGGACACTTTCGGAAAACTTCGGGGCACACGTTGAGCATATTCAGGGCACACTCAGGGTCTTTCGTTGGGCCTACTTCGAACCACATGTTAGGCCCACTTTAACAACACGTTGGGCCCACTTCGGGCCACACGTTGGGCCCACTTCGGGTCACACGTTTGGCCGACATCGGGTCACACGTTGGGCTTACTTCAAGGAACACGTTAGGCCCACTTCGGGCCACACGATAGGTCCACTTCGAGGCCCACTTAGGGTCACACTTTGGGCCCACTTCCGCCACACGTTGTGTCCATTTCGGGCCACACATGGGGCCCACTTCGAGCTTATCTAGGGCCACACGTTAAGCCCACTCCGGGTCTCACGTTTGGCCCATTTTTGCCACACCTTTATTCCACTTCCGGCCCACTAAGGGTCTCACGTTGGGCCCACATCGAAGCACACTTTGGGCTCACTTCGGTTCACACAATGTGCCCACTTCCGCCCCACGTTGAGCACACTTCGGGATACACGTTGGGTATTTTTCGAGCCACACGTTGGGCCCACTTTGGGCTACACGTTGGACCCACTTCGGGCCCATCTAGGGCCAAATGTTGGGCCCACTTCGGGTAACTCGTTGGACCCACTTCGGGGCACACGTTAAGCCCACTTCAGGGCATACGTTGGGCCCACTTCGGTTCACACGTTGGGCCCACTCCGAGCCCACTAAGAGTCCAACGTTGGGTAAACTTAGGGTCACACTTTGGAACCACTTAGGGCCACACGTTGGGCCCACTTCGGGGCATGCGTTGTGTCCTTTTCGGATCACAAATGGGGCCCATTTTAAGCCACACGTTAGGCCCACTTCGGGCTTATCTAGGGCTACACGGTGGGACCACTCCGGGTCGCACGTTGGGCCCCCTTCGGGACACACGTTGCGCCTACTTCAGGACACTCGTTGGGCCCACTTCGGGGCACACGTTAGCCCAACTTTAGAGCACCGTTGCGCCAACTACGGGGCACACTCTGGGCTTCTTTTCAGGCCAAACGTTTGGCCCATTGCGAAAAGCTCGAAGGGCCTACATCGGGGCTTACGTTGGGCCCACTTCGGGGCACACGTTGGGCCCACTTCGGGTCACACGTTAGGCCTACTGCGGGTCCATCTAGGGCCACTCTTAAGGCCACCTTACGGCCACACATTGGGCCCCCTTCGGGCAACACGTTGCGCCACTTCAGGGCACAAGTTGGGTTAACTTCGGGGCACACGTTCGGCCTACTTCGGGGCACACGTCGGGCCCATTCTGGGTAATACGTTAGGCCCACTTTGGGCCACACATTGTAAACATTTTTGCCACACGTATAGCCCACTTCAAGCCACACGGTGTGCCCATTTTTGCCGCACGTTTGGCCCACTTTGGGCCACACGTTGGTCCCACATCGGGGCACATGTTAGGCCCACTTTGGGTAACACGTTGGGCCGACATCGGGTCACACGTTATGCTAACTTCAAGAAACACCTTCATTCCCATTCGGGCCCACTAAGGGTCTCACGTTGTGCCCACATCGGGACACACTTTGGGCTCACTTCGGTTCACACTATGGGCCCACTTCCGCCTCACGTTGGGCACACTTCGGGATACACTTTGGGTCTTTTTCGGGCCACACGTTGGGGCTACTTTGGGCTACACGTTGGACCCATTTCGGGCCCATCTAGGGCCAAATGTTGGGCCCACTACGGGTCACTCGATAGGCCCATTTCGGTTCACACGTTGGGCCCCATCCGAGCTCTCTTACGAGTCCAACGTTAGGCTAACTTCGGGCCACACGTAAAGCCCACTTCGAGGTCAATTCCCACTTTTGTTCAATTTAAGGGGACACGTTGGGCCCACTTCGGGGCACATGCTGGGCCCACATATAATCCTACGTTGGGCCAAATTCCACGCCCATCTAGGGCCACACGTTTGGTCCACTTCGGGTAACACGTTGGGCTCACATTGGGGCCCACATTGGGCCGAATTCGGGCCACACGTTAAGCATACTGCGGGTCACACGCTAGGCTCACTCCGGGCCAACTAAGGGGCTTACGTTGGGCACACTTCGGGGCACCCATTGGGCCCAATCCGTTCCACACTTTAGGCCCTCTTCGGTCCCAACTACGGCCACACGTTGACTGGCCACGCGTTTGGCCCCCTTCGGGCCACACAATGGGCCCATTTCTGGGCTCATTTTGGGCCCAATACGGGCACACTCCTGGTCCCACGTTGGGCAAATTAAAGGGCACACGTTGGGCCAACTTCGGGGAACACGTTGGGACCACTTATAGGCCACACGTTGGGCCCACTTCGGGCCACACGTTTAGTCCACTACGGGTCACACGTTGGGCCCACTTTGGACTACACGTGGGGACAATTTCGGGCAACACGTTGGGCCCATTTCGAGCCACACGTTTGGTCCACTTCGCGCAACACGTTGGGCCCACTTCGTTGCACACGTTGGGCCGAATTCGGCCCACACGTTCAGCCCACTGCGGGTCACACGTTCGGCCCACTTCGGGCCACACGTTGGGCCCACTTCGGGGCACAAGTTGGGCCAACTTCGGGTCACACGTTGGGCTTACTTCAAGGAACACGTTAAGCCCACTTCGGGGCACACGTTAGGCCCACTATAGGCCCTCTTAGAATCCCACGTTAGGCTCACTTCCGCCACACGTTGAGCCCACTTTGGGCCACAAATTATGCTCTTTTCGGGCCACACGTTGTGAACATTCTAGGGCCTAGGCCACACGGTGGGCCCACTTCGGGCCCATCTAGGACCACACGTTACGCATCTTCGGGTCACTCGTTGTGCCCATTTCGGGGCACACGTTAGCCCAATTTTAGGGCGCACGTTGGGCTCACTTTGGGGCACACATTATGTTTCGGTTCACTCGTTGGACCCACTCCGGGCCCACTTAGAATCTAGCCTAGGGCTAATTTCGGGCAACACGTTGTGCACACTGTGGGCCACACGCTGGGCCCACTTCGGGGCACACGTCAAGCCCACTAAGGGGTCCGCGTTGGTCCAATTTCCGGGCCCATCTAGGGCCACACGTTTAACCTACTTTGAGCCACACGTAGGGCCCACTTCGGTCCACACGTTGGCCCACTTCGGCCAAAACGTTGCGCCTATTTCAAGACACAGGTTCGGCCCACATCGGCCCTACTTCGGCACACGTTGGCCCTACTTTAGGGCACACGTTAAACCCACTTCGGGGCACACGCTGGGTCTTCTTCGAGGCAAAAGTTGGGCCCACTTCGGGGCACAAGTTGTGCCCACCTCGGGTATACGTTCGGCCCACTTCGGGGCACACGTTGGGCCCACTCCGGGCCACACGTTGGGCCCACTTCGGTTCCGCTGGGTTGTCTTACATTTACACACTTTGGGCCCAATTCGGGCCACACGTTGAGCCCACTTTTGCTACACGTTAGGCCGACATCGGGTCACACGTTGAGCTTACTTCAAGAATCACTTTAAGCCCACTTCGGGCCCACTTAGGGTCCCACGTTGGGCCCACATCGGGGCGTACGTTGGGGTCTTTTCGGGCCACACGTTGGGCTCACTTCCCCCACACATTGGGCCCACTTCGGGCCACACGTTGGGCCCACTTCGGGCCAAACTCTGGGCCCACTTCGGGCCACACATTGGGCCCACTTTTGGCCTCACGTTCGGCCCACTTCGGGCTCATCTAAAACCACACGTTAAGCACACTTCGTGCCACACGTTGGGCCAACTTCGGGGCACTCGTTAGCCCAATTTAAGGGCACACGTTAGGCCCACCTTACTGGCCTTTTTTGGGCCACACATTGGGCCACTTTTGCCACACGTTGGGCTTACTTCGGGGCACACATTATGGCCACTTCGGTTCACACATTGGACCCACTCCGGACGAACTTAGAGTCCAACATCAGGCAAATTTCGGGCAACATTTTGGGCTCTCTTTGGGCCACACGTTGGTCCCGCTACGGGGCACACGTTGGGCCCACTAAGAGCCTACGTTGGTCCAATTTCCAGGCCTTTCTGGGGCCACACGTTGTACCCACTTCAAACCACACGTAGGGCCCGCTTCGGTCCACAAGTTTGCCCCATTTCTGGCCACACGTTGGGCCCCATTCGGCCAACACGTAGGGCCCACTCCGGGCCCTCTCAGGGTCTTACATTGGGCCCACTTCGAACCACACGTTGGGCCCACTATTACCACATGTTTTCCCAATTCGGGCAACAGGCTGGGCCCACTTCGGGCCACACGTTGGGCCCTCTTCGGGGCACAAGTTGGGCCATATTCCAGGCCAATCTTTAGGCCACACGTTAGGCCCACTTCGGGTCACACGTTGGGCCCACTTCAGGCCACACGTTGCGCCCACTTCGGGGCACAAATTGGGCCCACTTCTAGGCCACGTTCGGCCCACTTCGGGGCACACGTTAGGTCCTCTCCTGGCCCACAGCGAGGCACACGCTGGGCCCACTTAGGGGCAAAAAATGGGTCCATTTCTAACGTGTGGAACACGTTAGGCCCACTTCGGGCCACACGTTCGGGCCACTTCGAGGCACACGTAGGGCAAACTCCAGGCCCACTCAGGGTCTTACGTTGGGCCTACTTCGACCCACACGTTGGACCCTCTAATTCCACACGTTGGGCCTACTTCAAGCCACACGTTAAGCCTACATCGGGGCACGCGTTGGGTTCACTGCGGGTCACACGTTGGGCATACATCATGTCACACGTTGGGATAACTTTAATGACCACGTTAAGCCCACTGCGGAGCACACGATAGGCCCACTTTGGGCCCACTTTGGGTCCCTCGTTGCGCCCACTTCTGAGGGACACAAGTTGAGCTCACTTCTGCAAAACGTTGGGCCTACTTCGGGCCACACTTTGGGTCCTTTTCGGGCCACATATTGGGCCCAACTTGGGGCAACACGTTGGGCCCACTTCGGGGCACACGTTCCCCCAACTTTAAGTCACACGTTGGGCCTACTTTGGAGCACACGCTGGGCTTACTTCAGGCAACACGTTGCGCCAACTTGGGGTCACACGTTGGGCCTAATTTGGGCCACACGTTAAGCCCACTGTGGGTCACACGTGAGGCCCACTCCGGGAGAACTAAGGGGCCGACGTTGGGCACACTTTGAGGCACACGTTGGGCGTATTTCGGGCCACACTTGAGGCCTTCTTCGGGCCCATCTACGACAACACGTTGGGTACAATTCAGGCCACACGTTGGGCCCCCTTCGGGAGAAACGTTAAGCTCGCTCCGTGTTATCATTCTGTCCACTCCGGGGCACAAATATGGCCCACTTCGGGCACAAGTTGGGCCCACTCCGGGCCTACTCAGGGTCTTTCGTTGGGCCCCCTTTGGTCTACACGTTGGACCTATTTTGAGCCACAAGTTCGGCCGAATTCAGGCCACACGTTAAGCCCTTTTCGGGTCACACTTTAGGCCCACTCCGGGCCAACTAAGGGGCCGACGTTGGGCTCACTTCAGAGCACTTGTTGAGCCCACTCCGGGCCACACTTTGGGCGCTCTTAAGGCCCATCTACGGCCACACGTTGGGTACTATTCAGGCCACACGTTGGGCCCCCTTTGGGGGCACACGTTGGGCCCACTCTGTGTTAAACGTTAAGACCACTATGGGGCACACATTAAGCCTACTACGGGGCACACGTTGGGCCCACTCCGGGCCCACTCAGGGTCTTACGATGGGCCCAGATCGCACCACACGTTTTGCCCACATTTGCCTTACCGTAGCCAACTTCGGGCCACACTGTGGGGCACACGTTTTGCCGACTACAGGTAACACGTTGGGCAAACTTCTAGAAACACGTAAAGCCCACTTCTGGCACACGTTAGGCCTATTTTGGGCCCACTAAGGGTGCCACGTTGGGCCAACTTCGGGGCACACGATAAGCTTACTTCATGCCACTCGTCGGGCCCACTTCCGCCACACGTTGAGTGCACTTCGTGCCACACGTTGGGTCATTTTCGGGCCACACGTTGGGCCCACGTTGGGCCACACGTTGGGCCCCACACGTTGGGCTTTTTCCGGGCCACACGTTAGGCTCATTCCGGGACACTCGATAGGCCAATTTCGGGCAACACGTTGGGCCCACTGCGGGCCACACGTAAAGCCCACTACGGTTCATACGTTGGGCCCACACCGGGCCCACTCATGGTCTTTCGTTGTTCCCACTTTGGAATACACTTTGGGCCCATTTCGGGCAATACGTTGGGGCCAGTTCGGGCCACACGTTGGGTCCACTTTTGCCACACGTTGGGCACACTTTAGCCACACGTTGAACCCACATCGGGGCACACGTTAGGCCCATTTCGGGCCCATCTAGGGCCCAACGTTAGGCCCTCTTCGGGGCTCAAGTTGGGTCCACTTCGAGGCACACGGTCGGCCCACTTCGGGCCACACGTTGGGCCAACATTAGGCCACACGTATGGCCCATTTCAGGGCACGCGTGGGCCCACTTTGGGTCACTCGATGGGCCCATTTCGGGGCACACGTTGGGCTTACTTCGAGCTACACGTAGGGCCCACTTCCGCAATACGTTGTGCCCACATCGGGCCACACGTGTGCCTAATTCCAGCCACACGTTAGCCAAATTCGGGCCACATGTCAAGCCCACTGCGGGTCACACGTTAGGCCCACTTCGGGCCAACAAAGGGGCCGACGCTGGGTTCACTTCGGGGCACACGTAGGGCCCACTCCGGGCCACACTTTTAGCCCTCTTCGGGCCTATCTACGGCCACACTTTGAATACAATTCTGGCCTCACGTTGGGCCCCCTTCGGGGCACACGTTGGCCCCACTCCGTGTCACGTTCTTCCCACTCCGGGGCACAGTTTGGGCCCATTTCGGGCAACACGTTGGGCCCATCTCGGTCCCATCTAGGGCCCAACGTTGGGCTCTCTTCGGGGCTCAAGTTGGGTCCACTTCGAGGCACACGTTCGGCCCACTTCGGGGCACACGTAGGGCCAACTCCGGGCCCACTCAGGGTCTTACGTTGGGCCCACTTCGACCCACACGTTGGACCCTCTAATTTCACACGATGGGCCCACTTCGAGCCATACATTAATCCTTCATCGGGGCACGCGTTGGGTTCACTGCGGGTCACACGTTGGGCCGACATCATGTCACACGTTGGGATAACTTTAAGGAACACGTTAAGCCCACTTCGGGGCACACGATAGGCCCACTTTGGGCCCACTTTGGGTCCCTCGTTGCGCCAACTTCTGAGCACACGTTGTGCTTACTTCGGGACACAAGTTGGGCTCACTTCCGCAAAACGTTGGGCCTACTTCGGGCCACACTTTGGGTCCTTTTCGGGCCACATATTGAGCCCACTTCGGGCAACACGTTTGGCCCACTTCGGGGCACACGTTTCCCCAACTTTAAGTCACACATTGGGCCTACTTTGGGGCACACGTTGAGCTTACTTCAGGCAACACGTTGCGCCCACTCCGGGGCACAAGTTTGGTCCACTTCGGGCACAAGTTGGGCCCACTCCGGGCCTATTTAGGGTCTTTCGTTGGGCCCACTTTGGTCTACACGATGGACCTTAATTGAGCCACAAGTTAGGCCAAATTTGGGCCACATGATAAGCCCACTGCGGGTCACACGTTAGGCTCACTTCGGGCCAACAAAGGGGCCGACGCTGGGCACACTTCGAGGCACACGTTGGGCCCACTCCGGGCCACACTTTTAGCCCTCTTCGGGCCCATTTACGGTCACACGTTGAATACAATTCTGGCCTCACGTTGGGCCCCCATCGTGGCACACGTTGGGCCCACTCCGTGTCAAACGTTCTTCCCACTCCGGGGCACAGTTTGGACCCACTTCGGGCAACAAGTTGGGCATATTTCGGGCCCACTGCGGGTCACACGTTGGGCCGACTTCGGGGCGCACGTTCGCTAAGCTTTAGGGCACACGTTTGGCCCATTTCGGGGCACACGTAGGGCCCACTCCGGGTCCACTCAGGGTCTTACGTTGGGCCCACTTCGAACCACACGTTTTGCCCACTTTTGCCACACGTTGGGCTAACTTCGGGTCCCACGTTTGGCCGACTTTAGGTCACACGTTGGGCTAACTTTAAGGAACATGTAAAGCCTTCTTCGGGGCACACGTTAGGCCCACTTCTGGCCCACTTAGGGATTAACGTTGGGCCCACTTCGGGGCACACGTTGGGCCGACTTCGGGCCACACTTAAAGCCCACTGCGGGTCACACGATAGGTCCACTCCAGGTTCACTTAGGGGCCGATGTTGGGCCCAATTTTTGTGCAATGGTCGAAATGAACAAGAAATGCAGTATTTGCAATCGGAAATAATAATTTAATTGTTTAACATAATTCACTCAAGTTGATGTCGGGTTGGTACACAATAGATAATAAATTAATTGCCTCGCTTTGAGGACTTAGCCGGCGGAATGCAGAACTCTTTATAAAACTCATATTGTTTTCCGAAATCAATTTGGTGGGTAAGCGGAAGTGTATGGCGGTCATATGGCCAAGATGGAAACACACATGCGCATTATTTTCAACTAGATATTCTTATTTATACGCCGAAATTGAGCCGAAATTCATCGAATTGCAAATTCATCGAAACTCTCGTAGTCTGCGAGCGAAGGCTTTGGCGGCAAAGCAATAGCTTACGATAGAGTAGAGGTACCAAGGAGTTACTTTTAGTTACTAAGAACATTCGTTCCCTTCTATCCACCGACAAAAGCCCGACATTTATCGTATTTATCTTCTATGGATAACATTATTCTCTGCTCGGTGTTGCATGTAAAAAATATATTCATTTCGTTATTAAAACAGACGCATTAGCAATGACCGGCAGAGGCCCGGAAAGTCAAAAGCCCGGGGTGTGGCAGCACCCCCGCACCCCGGGCCAGTCCGCCCCCTGCACCTTTCAATCATAGTGAGGTGTTCAACGAGGCACCCGGCCACGTTCCCCGGCGTGCCGGTCACCGTCAACGGCGTCCCTCACTCTCCCACTCGAGCCAAGCTCACACAACAGATCACGTTGCTCGCGGCCGCGCACCACGGCGTGCCCGTCAACCTCGGCGGCCTCCTCTGCTCGCCCGTTCAAGCCAACCTTGCACACATAGTGAGGCGTTTGACGACACAATCGCCCAGGCAGCCTTCCATGTCAGTCAACAGCACGCGCTAGGCCTTACGCTCCATAAGCCCAATGCTATTCGACTTCGTCGAAATCGTTATCCCATAAGAGCCCGTGTGATGCCAAATGCAGAGCGACGACACGCTTCGCGGCTGGGCATCGCCGCCCACCAGCCAGAGTCGTTAAACGCCCCGACAATTACAAGTCGCCGTCAAGCGACGCCGGTGATCTGAAGTTCACCCAACGTCGACGACTCCCCCAGCCGCAACGGCATTGCCGCCCGCCAACATCCTGGGGGGACCCGACCGGACTCTATATTCCCATTAGACCAATGTTATTCCTGGCCGTCCTCCGAGGTCGCCGTCAGAGGGGAGGCGTTTAGGAAATTACCGGCCGTCCACCCCACCGTCGCGGCGAGAGTCGACGGTGCCCTCATGTTGTGGACTGTAGCCTCGATCCCTGCCATCATGAGGCCGTCCACGATCCTTCCGGCCGTGTCCTACGAGGACGCCGTCAACGACGGCCCCGTCCCCATCTTTTAGACTCTTGCATTGTCATGCAGAGTGGGAGCGTCGACAACGTGCCCGGCCACGCACGCCATGTCGCCGTCAACCACGAAGACATCCCTTGCTTCCTGGCCGTACTGTCACGACGCCGTCAGAGGGCACGCCGGGCGGTGACTTGCACACAGACCGGCGCACTTTGCCCTCGATTAGGCAGCACGCAACTGCACCGGCCGACGACGCGAAAACCAGAACGGTGCCGGAAGACGAGCATTGGCTCCGGTGGCTTTTAAAAAACGATCAAAATAAAGCGACTGAAAAAATATGTTTTTTTCCGAATAGTAGCGTTCGTCTAGGTCCCGCCCACCGTTGGATTGGTACAGTCCCAGCAACATTTCATTTTCGGTCAGTATGTTTTTCGGTCACTTTGTTTTTCGGTCACTTTGTTTTTCGGTCTCACTGTATTTCGGTAAGCGACTGAAAAAATATGTTTTTTGTCCGAATAGAAGAGTTCGTCTTCTAAAGAGGTCCCGCCCACCGTTGGATTAGTACAGTCCCAGCAACATTTCATTTTCGGTCAGTCTTTTTTTCGGTCATATTGTTTTTCGGTCACTCTGTTTTTCGGTCACTTTTTTGTTTTCGGTCAGTCTGTTTTTTGGTCACTCTGTTTTTATTTATTTATTTATTTATTTATTTATTTTGAAATACTCTGCAAATAATACATGGTATTGGTGGCAGATTCCTTAAAAAGTCCTGAAGATATCCTGAAGATTCCTGAAGATTCCTGATTCCTGAAGATGTCGGCGCCATCGCCGACGAAACGTCGACCACGGTCCTTTTTAGGACCAAAAGTCATTCACACCAGGGGCCTTACCTAGCGCGGCCACTTGTAGTCCCGGGATTACTAGCAGTCTACCCTGGCTAATTAACACCACCATAGCACCAAACAGTAACCCCGACCTAGAGCGGCAGTATTACGGCCGGGTTATGGTAGCCGGAGCACATCGACTCTGACTTTAAATAAGGAGTAACGTGATTGGTCGAAACGGTAACCCAGGCACCGATTGGCTAAATTATGGAACTAGAAATAGAATTCGAATGTAAAGCGCTAATTGAAAATGGCGACGAAACGCACGAAAAAACCTGACTTCACATACAATGAGATGTTGACATTAGCCAACACAGTAAAAATGTATTGGAAGAGTATTAACGAGAGTTTTAACTCTTCGTTGAATGATGAAAAGAAAAATAGATGCTGGGGAATGGTTGCCGCAGCTGTCAATGCTGTTGGGAAATCAACGATATTCGTCCTCGAAGTAAGTTGTCAAGATATACATACATACATACATGTCATGCATACAGAAATGACTTTAAACATACCCATTACTCAATGACATCAACAATTTATTTGTATTGTTTTCAGCTAAAAAATAAATGGAAACAGCTAAAAAGTGCTGCTCGAGCTGCGAAGGCAGCTCAACGTGCTGAAAGGAACGGCACTGGAGGAGGCCCTCAAACAATTCCGCACCTCTCAGAAATTGATGAGATTATCATTTCTTTTGTTGCCGAGTCCACCTACAAGGGCATTGCAGGGGGGCGTGACATAAATGCCGGTAAGTACCTACCACTTCTCAAAACCTGTTCGATGGAAAAGTAACAAAATTCTATTTACTTTTGAAATGTTTTACAAATTGATTTTATAAACATCTTTGTTAAGAACGACGGGCCATTGAGCAGCGCTCCAAGCCGTCTACTTCATCGGCTCCAGCAGCAAGCAAACCGACAGCGGCCGGATCTCGAATGGAAGCTAAACCTGCAGCAGCGGGATGTTCGAGAGAAATGGCAGCCACACCGACATCATCTTGCACCGTATCAGCGAAGCGTCTGGCAACATCCAGACGGTCAGCGGCAGAAACTGCCTCGAAACCGTCAGAGACAAGACTGCTGGGACCTTATGATGAGTCTCCTTCACCATCGCCGGCAGCTTCCAATGGTTACCATCCAAGCAACGAAATCATGGATTTAGGTGGTAAGTACTGAAGTAGGGAGCTATGAAATGAATAATAAATACACATTCTTGTGAGGATGAAAGCAAAGCAGATTTTTTTTTTCATATTTAACACTTTAATAATAGAGGTTGCTGACTTTTTACACCATTGTATTGCAATATATCTTTTTATGCTCTTTGTACATTTATAAACTGACTAGATTTTATGTCAAACTAACTGATATGACAGCATCTACATAATAATGTTAAATTGATATAAATTTGTATTCAATTTTGAGACCTGTACCAAAAGATTGTAATATTGTTCCAGATATCTCCGATGAGCAGCCATCCGAAGGACATCGATCCCCAGTTCCCTCTCCGCTACCCCCCATTCTTGTACCACCTCCGTTACCACCAAGAGCAACGCCAACCCCTTCCCGTGCTGTGCGACCGACGCCGTATCCATCAGCTGGACCCAGTCGTCGTCGCAGGAACCGATCCACACAGTTCCAGCAGGATGTTGTCGACAGCGGCCAGGCTCATCTGAATGCATTTAATGCAATCAACGATACGTTGCGGGAGCTAGTAACAGTTGTACGAGTCCAGACAGAAGGCTTTGCAAACCTTCAAGCTGGAATCAGAGGAGTCAACGAAGCCCTGCAAGATATTTATCATTTTGTAAGAGGGCGTTTTGGAAATGATGACACAGATTCAACCGAATGATTGGAAATTCACTACCTACCTCAGTACCTACTCAAATGTTATTTATTATGTATTAAACTGTGTGTAAATTTAAAAAAAAAGGGAAAAAATAAATCAAAAATCTTTGTGACCACTTATGACTAATAATTAATACTACATTTTCAATATATATTTTCTTATTTCTAGGTTCTAGGAACATTTTATTATGCCTGCAAATCTTAGTTCGGTAGGTTTTTCCAATTGGTTTTTATTAGCATTTTTATGGTGTTTTTTTCGTGATATGACGGCTGATTCAGTACGAGTCCGGTTTCCTTCGTTTCCTTGGTTACCAGCTTTGTTGACCTCGAAGAGAAACAAAGGAACGTCAGAATCCGTATACATTTTCAAGTGATCAGAATTTTCGAGAAGGCAATGGTCAGGTTTGGTGCTCCATGGTTTTCTTGTGACTGCTGCCTGCACCTTTTAATCCGCTATACACAAACCGCTACCTACGCTCATCTTTAACGCAACACAAATTGCGTTCGCGAAGCCCTAGTATAAATGCATCTTTTGACAACATTTCCTGAAAATTAAGTTATTTCAGAGAACGCGCTTTTTTGCTATAGACATTTCTAAAAACATAGATGTATAAAAATGAATCGTTTTTCTGAATGAATAGTATAGAAATTTTAAGCATTTTTCCAGTGCAGTTTTTTATTCACTTTTTAATGCTTTAAACCAGAGTTCTTTAACTTTTTTTGTTCTTGAGATAATGACGGAAATATGTGATAGTGCGCGCGCGGTCCGATAAAAGAGCGAAACTTTGCAAGGTCATATCTCCAACACCAGTGGGCCTAAAAATGTCAAAAAAATAGTTTTGTACTCCACATGAGTAGCACAACGACCACTGAAACTTTGTGCCAGATCCGAGATGTGAAGGTCAATTTTTTTACGCGAGGTGTGCTGGTTTGATGTGTTTCGTCCCAAATTGAAGAGTGGTATATTGCAGTACCCCCCCCCCCCCCTTCCACAACCCATTAATTTCCATGGCATCGTATGGGACCATGAGCGTCGAAAGTCGCCTGGCAGACAGAAAACAGGCAATACTGCTGGCTGCGGACATCCACATAGGCGTGCGTTAGAGCGAGATTACGACTATTTCAGCCGTGAAACCGTTGGGTTCAAATGAGACGCTACTTTTGAGCCGCTGTTTTTGGCTAAAATTTTTTGGCTACAAGAACGGCAATACCCTTAATCGATTCGGTATTTTTTGTCTTAATTATGGTGGTAATTGGTGTTACCCTTTTTTTTATGACAATTGAATAGGCAGACACATCATCAATTTAATATTTTTTGATAAGATTGCTATCTGGGGAGATATAGTAGAAAGTTTAAAATAAAAATAAAAATGAATCTCCGAAGAATCCACTTTTGAGAAAAAATAAACTTGATTTTTTTCATTGTCTAGTGACCCTCTACAATAATCAATCATAAAAAAAGCTTCTCGCACATTGCAAACGGAAAGTCGATTCTGAACTGGACTATTTTGAACACTGAACAAATTATAAATTCTTTAACTGCCTCTTGCCTCTTTCCTGCATTTAGTGGAATGCAGGCAACTAGGTATTTATTAGAAAAGATTACTTAATTATCCTTAAACTTTTTGTATTTTATGTTGCTACAGTTTTCAATGGAACAAAATGTTTTCATGTTTAAAAATGCTGTTAAAAATTCTTGCTTGATCTGGTTAACTCTGTCTTGATTTTGGCGAGACTTGACTAGAGTTAGCTTGTGAAAAATAAGATCAAAAGTGTTAGCTAGAAAATTGAAGGTAGAATGAGATAGACTTAGCAAGATGTAACTAGGCCGAGTGGAGGACATCAGACTTGACTAGTCATTCCAAGAGTTTTTCAGAACCAGGCGTAGCGAGAAATGACTAGTAATAGGTAATATCGCTAGAGATGGCAAGTATACAGTGGAATTAGCTAGGGAGACGCGATGTTTCATCACTAGACTTGAATGGGACAAGACAGAAGTAACAGGAGTTAGCTAGACTTCAATAGTGAGCGCTTAATGGTAATATGTTGAGAGTGTGACCAGTAAAGGTTCACTGAATTTCATAATGAGACAACTGAAAGGGATGAGAAAAGAAGTTAAAGAGAATGGCATACATGGCATTGGTGAGACCAACATTGGAGTATGGAGCCTCGCTGTGGGACCCTTATCGGAAGGAGGAAATTAAAGAAGTAGAGAAGGAGCAGAGATTAGCTGCTAGACGAGTAACAGGAAGAATGAGAAGATGGAAGATGGAAAAAATCGTAACGGTTTAGAAGTAAGAATCTTGGAAAGGCATTCGGAAATGATTAAGGAGCTTGCATGGAAGACGTTGGCTAGGCGAAGATGGGCAGATAGAATTTGCAACTTTTATAGGTCATGGAAAGGTGATAATGGCTGGAAGGAGTTAAGCACGAAGATAGAAAAAGAAGCGAAGTATTACGGCAGGAAGGACCACAAAATGAAAGTAGTAGTAAAAGGGAAGAAAACAGATATTGGAAAATTCTCCTTCCTGAATAGAACAAGTAGAGATTGGAATGGAATAAAGAAGGAGGTGTTTGAAGGGGAAGAAAATTGGAAGTGAAGACATTAAGGAGGAAAATAGAAGATATTATTAAAGAGATGAATAATTGCAAAAAAAAGTGTATGATACTTATAGTTTTTAAGGAATGGAGTGGCGAAGCGGTTCAGAGCCGTGGTTAGATGGTGTAGTATAGTGCGGGTTTGCTCTGGGGCCTTACCTAGCGCGGCCATTTGGAGCGGCTACCAAGCGGCTAATTAACCCGGCTGGCGGTGTTATATAACCCGGACCTAGCGCGCCCATTTGAACACGGCGCGCCGGCTACGAGCCGGCTACGAGTCGGTTACTGTAATACCGCTAGATGGCGGTGCTACGGCCCGGCTACGGACGGGTTTTGTTGACATTATCTCAAAATGGCGTTCCTCTTGGCAGCTGCAGCTGCTCATCTCGATGATAATATTGTTGATATTTATAAACGTGTGACCGATTTAAATGATTTTGATCTTCGTACGTGGACAAGACTGGATAGACATACTTTCCATTACGTTTTGGGGCTGATTGAAGAAGATTTGGTGCGTCAGAATGATCAAGCTATGCCGACCGACACCCAGCTTTTAGTCGGGCTGTCATTTTTGGCTAGTGGATCCTTTCAGTGGACTGTTGGGGGACTGTACGGTGTTTCCCAAACTGCTTGTAGCGATATTATTCGTCGAGTAGTTGTTGGTCTCAACCGGATAGCAATGACCACATCAAGTTCCCGTCTACAGCTGCCGAATTGAATGCGACTAAAATCGACTTTTATCGTGCTAGCAGAATACGCAATGTTGTTGGGATCATTGACTGCACTCATATCGAGTTTCAGCCTCTTAAGGCTGAAGAAGCAGAGTTTGTCGACAGAAAAGGCCGTCACTCAATTAATGTACAACTTGTCTGCAACCAAAAACTGGAGATAACCGATGTAGTGGCTCGGTGGCCGGGTAGTGTCCACGACAGTTTCATCTGGAACAACTGTGGATTGCGTGACATCATGGTCGAGACGGATGGCTGGCTCTTAGGTAAGCAACAATAAAACTTAATGCTATAGGTAAAAAAGAAATATTGCTGTACATCATAGCATACATTATAATATCTGCATTTATTGTACTTTCAGGAGATACTGGCTATCCTCTCGAACCATGGCTGCTCACCAAGTACCGCAACCCTGCTACCGATCCACAACGTCGGTTCAACGATGCAGTTGGTACAATCCGCAGCTTGATTGAGAATGTCAACGGCATTCTCAAGAGCCGCTGGAGAGTCCTTGCCAAGTCAGGTGGGCAGATGCTGAACCGAGTGGACAGAGTCTGCGACATTACCGTGGCCTGTTGCGTGCTGCACAATATCTGTGTGAAAAGGAATGTCGCTGAAGGAGATCTGGAAATGATCCCCGCAGTTGACTTGAACTATCCACGTATTGGTGCCGCTGCTGCAGCTCACGGTAATGCTCGTGGAGCTTTGCGTGCTCAAGGTATGGCATTACGAGACCGACTTGTTCAAGATGACTTCACCCACTGAACGCATATATAGAGTCAATTTTGAATTGCAGTTCAAGTTGTTAATTGGTTAATGCACGTACTTCTTCTGTTGTCTTATACTAATGCTAGCAGTTGGCAATTTCTAATCATATTGCTGGAACTCAAACCAGTACAAGCAGTCCATAGAATACTTTTGTACCAAATTAACTTCTGCAGACTCTCATCCATTCACAGATCAATTTTATTTGAATAGTACCAGTCATCGATTATAAATTTCTTCATATTTTCCTCTGCGGTGGTTATTTCACCTAGATTCAGTCATGAACACATCGGTTCTTTTCAGAACCAGCATATGTGTCACAAAAGAGCATGTTCAATGAGCACAATAAATGTGTAAGGTTATATGTATAAGGATAAATATGAAGAAGTTTTGGTGAAGTTATGTTTAGAACTTTGAAATTTACAGGGGTTAAAAATTCTGAAAAAATCGAAAAATTTCGTAAAAATTGATTTATAAAAAATTTACTGAACCGATCGGGGTCTAAGTTGAGAACAGAGGTAGATACTCAGAAAATTTCATACATGTCGGTTCAGGCGTTTGGTCTGTAGAGCGCGCACAAACACAAAAAAAAAACATACACAAGTGACTTTTTTCTGGGGTAAGTGAAATTGAAGATTTCGCTCCGCTCGCTTCGCTCGCTACGCTCATCAACTATTACCAATTTTTAGGATGGGCATTTGGGTAGTTTTTTGGAAAATAATTTCCAAAGTTGAAAAGTTGATTTCCAGTTGAAATCGCATACAAAAGCATAGGATTTTATGGCACATTTCGTAATTGAAGTGAGTGTACCACTTTGCGCAATGTTGTAAGAAGCTGAAAATTTCAGGAAATGTAGTCGATACATGTATATATACTAGAAGCACAGATTCTAGTAGCAATTTCTAGGACGGGCATTTGGGTAGTTTCTTAGAAAATAATCCCCAAAGTTGAAATCGCTTAGAAAAGCAAAGGATTTTATGTACATTTCGTAATTGAAGGAGTGTACCACTTTGCGCAATGTTGTAAGAAGCTGCAAATTTCAGGAAATTTTTGAAAACTACGATCTCGATGTGTGCGAGAAGTTTGTCATACCTTTTCGACAATGGCGTTTCCTTGGGTGCCGCGCTGGTTAGCAGCCTGCAAGACTAGCGGAGACGTACAAGCGTTGCCGTTCAATCGTTTCACGCGAAGTGATGACAGTGAAGTTGGATGATAAGCGTGATAACTTCTGGTGCCCTTCACTGTCTTTAGTCCCTCGAAACGACGTTTCAACTTCTTACCACACGCGGAAATTTCTGCTATTGGCATAACGCAAAGCTGATGTTTTTAATGCTAGCCTGCGCCCAGAGAAACAGGTCTATCGGCGTCATGATTTGCCTATCGAAGGGCTTCTGCAGAGAGGCGCGGGCGGCAAGTCGCTTCACGGTGCCCCCAATGCCGTCACATGGGCCTTTGCTGTGTGAGGTGGCAAAGAAAGGCCATTCGGCTGTCACGTCGAAGTCTTCCTTGTGATAGCACAGGTTTACAAAATTGCTTCGGTTTTTGTACTGAGCAGACGCGCCATCAGAAAAGTAAATTACGTGGTTCAAATCTGGAATATGTTTTTTGATAAAACTGATAAGATGTACTTGAAATGCGTACACTGCCGTGGTATCATGGGTGAGGGAGTCAGAAAACACAACATAGCTGAGGTGCGCGAGCTCACCATTAACGATATAATAAACTAGGGCTTCGCGAACGCAATTTGTGTTGCGTTGAAGATGAGCGTAGGTAGCGGTTTGTGTGTAGCGGATTAAAAGGTGCAGGCAGCAGTCACAAGAAAACCATGGAGCACCAAACCTGACCATTGCCTTCTCGAAAATTCTGATCACTTGAAAATGTATACGGATTCTGACGTTCCTATGTTTCTCTTCGAGGTCAACAAAGCTGGTAACCAAGGAAACGAAGGAAACCGGACTCGTACTGAATCAGCCGTCAAATCACGAAAAAAACACCACAAAAATGCTTATAAAAACCAATTGGAAAAACCTACCGAACTAAGATTTGCAGGCATGAAAAATATGTATAAGGTCAACATGTTTAGAAGTTTTGGTGAAGTTATGTTTAGAACTTTGAAATTTACAGGGGTTCAAAATTCTAAAAAAATCGAAAAATTTTGAATGAAACGCCTGCGCACAATCTTGCACCACAAACGCATAATTTTCTGCAAAGTCTCCAACGACTATCACTTCCCCTGGCTTTAATGACACCTATTCTTTCTTGCAGAAAAGCAGATTGCTGCTTCGCAATGAAGTCGTGCACTTGTAGGTCCCGAAGCTTTTCAATGAAGTCATCGATGAACACCCCCACCGATGTCGTCGACTCCACTAAGGTGCATCGGTCACTGGACACCCATTGTTTGTGAGTCACCTTCTCCACGTGCGCATCGACAAACGCGCTCTCCAATTTGTCCCGCAGATCGTTATCGCGCTTACGGCACTCGTCGCAATTTCCTAACTTGCAGTCAGCCCACGGCGACTGACAAAGTAAACTGTCCAAGCAATCCCGATACGATTTAAGTTCATTTTTGGTCAGAGAAGCAAGCTTCGCGCCCAAAGCCATTAACTTAACGTTTTGGTGTGTAACGCACACGCACACCGTGTGCGTGCCTGACGCGCCTGACGCCAGGACGCACTGCTTTGGCCGAAGCTCTGCGAACTTTGAAAATCCTACGGTCACATTCGGATGAGCACTTTTGAAACTTTCGTAGGGTTCTCTAAGGTTTCTCAGAACTAATCGTTTTTGTTTGTGAACGCGGCGGCCGTCCTCCTTAATCGACAAGAAATCTTTCCGTCTTTGCATAACTCTACTATTCTCATCGAGTTTATAAAACTTACGCACTAATTTTACTGTTTCTGTGGGCAACGTTTTCCCTGCCCTTTGATGCGAAGTGGCTAAGATTCCCTGATCTCTAACCAAGTCCTTGGCTTTGCACACCAAGTACCGGGAGGCACCGAACACTCGCATTGTTTTACGAATACTCCAGCTTTTTGGCAGCACTGACAGAACTGTCACACGCTCACTTTTGGCACACGTAGCAAACTTTTCTTTTAATTGTGAGATAAATTCCTCGAGCCCTGCATCACTGTTGTCTCCGTCATTGCTGGAAGAGTCACCTGTTTCATCAGGACCATCTACCTCTCGAGATGTGGACGGTTTGTCTGGTTTCAACTTCAATTTCAATGCTTTTGAAGCCTCTTGATATTTTTTAGCAGTATAGTGTTTTCCTTTCAGCTTTCTTTGTTTAAGTGGCGACACTCCCAGGGCGGCCAATGTCTCTGACACCCCTTCCGCGTCGATGGGGGTCTCTAAGTGAAAGAACGAATCGGGATGTTGTTCTTCTGGTGACGGCGTGTCTGTGTCCACCTTCGCATTGACGTTAAATTTCTTTAACTCTATTGGCAAACGTTTCCGACAAGCATTGCACAACTTTTGACCGGGTACACCCACACGGAAGTACATACACGTTTCATATATGCCACCATACATGGTACAATATATGGTACGTATGGCAAATGTATGTTCTAAAATTTCGTGTATGAAAATTATAGTGTGACACATATGGTTTACATATATTATTTTTATGTGTTTTGAATATATAAGAAAACTATGTGTTTTGTGTATGGAAAATGCAAGAAACATGTATGTCTGCCACATACATTTCGTATATGTTTGTAAGCATGTGTTTCTAGTATGGAACACTACATTTAACTTACCTACAGTGATTTTTTTATTTCATTAAAATTTGTATTCTCTGTATAAATGTCAAAGTTCTTGACATATCTACACCAAAACTTATACACATATCGATCTTATAGATATTTATCATGCCTGAAAATCTGAGGACGGTAGGACTTTCCGATTGGTTTTTATTAGCATTTTGGAGTGTTTTTTCGTTAACGCCTCATACATCAGAGTCCAGTTTCCTTCGTTTCCTAGGTTACCAGGGGGCAATTGTGTAACTTTGTGATTTCAAACCCGTTCGTTTTCAATATCACTGCCCCGTTGTGCAACACGTGGGCAGTGATTTGAAATCGAATGATTTCGAGCCAAATCGAACGAAATAAAGATACACAATCGCATTTCAGGTATATGGCCAAGGCATAGATTTGACAGGTATCAGAAGTTTATAGTCAAATTCGTTTGGCCTATTTAATATTTATACAAGTAGCTTTGGAAGTAACTGAAAGTAAATTCGCGTCAGAGATAGGTATACCTCCAATCTTATAAGAACAATTCGGACATAAGTTATGACTTATGTATTTACGTTTGCATTACTAAATGAGATCATTATTTGTATTTTTTTGTTATCTGACAGCTCGGAGAGAAACAAAGTTAGGTCGGAATCGTGTAAATTTACAAGTGATCAGAATTTTCGAGAAGGCAATGGTCTGGCTTGGTGCTCTATGGTTTTCGCAGTTTTCGTATTAGGTCTCCTGCCTTCACCTTTTTATCTGCAATACAAACCGCTACGCTCATCTTCAACGCAACACGAATTGCGTTCGCGAAGCACTAGAACTTAAAAATATTATTTTACTTCGAATACAGCTTTCTGCGGTTAATAAAACCATATCCACTGAGCAATAATACATAATATTATAACGATGAATCCCAAACTATTTGTATTGCGCCGCGCAATGTCCGGAATGGCAGCTATGTGCGGCGAACCGCTAGTGGCGCCCCAGTCGCCCGTTTGAATTCTGTCCTGTCCTGTCGTTGACTCGTTCGACGGTTCGTTACTCGGCTGCTACCTTATGCGTCAGATTGATGTTTGGTGCTTTTCAAGTTATATATTGGAAAGAACAACGCAAACATGGTATGTATTGAATTATGTATACTTTGAACTTAAACAGCATTCTAATTTCTGAAATAATTTTCTAAATGGGTGGTCATTTATTTCAGATTTGTTCGAACGAAGCCAGTTTTCAGTCAGTCCACAGGCCCATGTCATCTATTGCGCGCTCAACAGTTGAATTTGGATTCGAACTTTCTATGGTAAGTGTGATAGTGAAAAATACCCTCCGGATGTCTGGACCCTATTGCATGCTTACCACTTTCCACAATCATAAGTGTTACCAAAGAATGCGGCTACCTTCATGCTTACGCAAACATTAACCTTCAATTCTTTTGTTGGTTTGTCTGACGTATGGAATTTTTTGGCTGCATTAGAAGAACGTTACTACAATGTCAGGCTGCTGCCAGACCCAAGAATCGCAGCGTTTTACCAGAGATCTCTGTCCGCGTACCAAGACGACCACCAGCCCTCGACGAAGCCGAGTCGAGCAACGTTTCGCGATGTATCATCAACGGCACTTCTTACAACTTAAACGTCAGAGTGATAGGCAGAGCAACATGCAAAGAGGTAATACATAGCTTCATTATCTGTTACTGTTTCTGAAATAGAAGAGGACCCACCTCCTATGCACCCTGAAAGTATGGGAGTACCTGCCTAAAACCTTCGATCACTGCTCCGGTACGGGATAGGCAACAAGCTTGCCTAGCCAGCTCTTACTGCATTCACGATGTTTGTTGCCAATTTTGAGTTATCTTAAAACTGGGTAAACATTACAACCAGGGATCCGAACCGAAATCAATAACGGTTCCGATTCCGGTTCTGGTTCTGATTTTTTAAATATCGGTTCTGGTTCCGGTTTTGGTTCTGAATTACTTCAAATTATGGTTCTGGTTCGGGTTCTGGTTCCATGATATTTTGATTAGCGGTTCTGGTTCTGGTTCCGGTTTTTAAAACAATTCATTCAGGTTCCGATTTCGGTTCCGGTTCTTTGGATAAAAATTTAGGTTCCAATATCGGTTCCAAAAAAAATAAAGTTTCTGGTTCCAATGAAAGATTTACGTTTTGAAGTTTGCCTTCCAATTTTTAAATTACGGTACCGTTAACGGGTCGCTAAAGATTATTATTTCCGTCGATGCCTTGGCATGCTTAAGAAACTTCGATAAGCGATTTATTAGTAATTTTACAGCTACAAAAAGTCACACCCACACTGTAGGTCCGTCACGTCAATCCACAATCACAAATGCTGATGTATACTGTTCGCGGTCTTCTTCGAAGTGGCAAAAGATGCATAATGTTACTGAAATTGTTTACCTTCGCACACTCAATCCCTGCACCGAATTAGCTCAGTGCATCGCTCTACGAAGTTGCAACTCACTTTAGGCCACAGACGACTGAAATGTTACATTTTCCCCATCGAAGGAAATAACTTGGAATTTTTATTTTGCTTTTAAAGTTTGTAGAACCTTTATGAATTTGAGAGGAACCAATATTTCTTCGATCCCAATAGCGATTCCGGTTCCGATTCCGGTTCTATAAAAAATTAAATAACGGTTTTGATTCCGATTTTGGTTCTCAATATTTTTGAATAACGGTTCTGATTCCGGTTCTGGTTCCATGAAAATAGGGGTTCTATCGGGTTCCGGTTCTGGTTCCGGTTCGGATCTCTGATTAAAACCAACACACTAGGGGATTATTTAGCTAGGTACTGCTAAAATTCAATTGTCTTATTTAGAATGAACTAGTATATATATATATTTTTTTTAAAGCAATACATAACGGCATAATCATGGTTATAGAGTTGATCTGACCGATGATGACAGCTGGTAAGGCCTTTACTTTAACTGTGCATGGGATACAAATAGCGCAGAGTTAGTTGCGTATCCCGGCTCGCAATGGACGAAGCTAAAACTATAGTTTTCTGGTGTTTGTCATGATTCGTGAAACCTGAAGCAGTACCTAGTTGTTGAAAATTTTGTCAAATTTTTAAATGAATTGCAGTAACCTACTGGCAAATCTCTGGATGACTGGGCCCTATTGCATGCTTACCACTTTCCACAATCAAACATATTATTACCAAAAAATGCGGCTACCTTCATGCTAACGCGAGCATTAACCTTTAATTCTTTTGTAGGTTTGTCTGACATATGAAATTATGTTTTAGGCTGCATTAGAAGAACGTCACTACAATGTCAGGCTGCTGCCAGACCAAAGAATCGCAGCGTATTACCAGAGATCTCTGTCCGCGTACCAAGACAACCACCAGCCCTCGACGAAGCCGAGTCGAGCAACGATTTGCGACGAATCGCCAACGGCATTTTGTACAATTTAAACGTCGGAGTGATAGGCAGAGCAACATGCAAGTAGGTAGTACGTAGCTTCATTATCTATTACTGTTTCTGAAATCTAGAAGAGGTCCCACCTCCTATGCACCCCAGAAAGTAGAAACTATAGTTCTCTGGTGTTTGTCATGATTCATGAAACCTGAAGCAGTACCTATAGTTGTTGCAATTTTTGTCAAATTTTTAAATTAATTGCATGTGACCTGCTGGCAAAATTATTCGCCATTTGTCTGGTATTAACCAGCGTTTAACCAGTTATTTCACAAAGATGGTTTGCAAATATGCGTTCCTTTAGACAAATTATTTGATTTTTGCTGGGAAACAAACTTAAATCAACTCATTTAATTGTTTTTATGTAGCAAGGGTGCTTATTATTTATTTTGAGGATACTGCCACCTATTAAAGCTCAATTTTTGGCTCAATATTTTGGTGTTTTTATGAACATTTAGTTTCAAATATGTATTATATTGCATTACATGGGGAAATATATTTTTAGAATTATTAGACAAAAGTGAGCTTGAGTTAGGTACTATCTGTGATATTCCATAGCCAGAGACAATTCTTACTCCCCATGAATGAACCAACTTGTATGGTGTCCAGTTCAATCTACTTGTGATCGCTAAATAATGCTGCCTTTTATTAGTATAGTTTCATTTTTTAATCTCAACTTTGAGAGAAAGATCATGCCACTCGACAAATTCAAAATGTGTTAACTACTACATTGCATTCACCCAATAATTATTTTTTTGAAGGGAGGTACTGGTTTTGATATAGGTACCTACCTACTGTTCATAATGTTCGGGTTATTTTCTATTTTGCAACAATTTTAACCCAAGAAAATGGGATAAAATTGACATCTTAAGGTTCCCTCAGTGGCAGCCATCTTGAATTTTGGAGTTTCAGGCTTTTTCTGTCAGTCAGTCGGTGAACGTCTCAGAGAGCGGTCATGTCTCTGCTCGCCCTGTTATTTTCCCTTTGGAAACTCAGACTCATAAAACAGTTTTGAGGGGATGGGGTGTGTTGTCGATACCTATCTATTCTATAATGATGAATGACCATAGAAGAAGAACCCCGACCCTAACCATGTGGCCAGCGCGTGAGCTTTGCCGAATACCCATCCCCCTTCCCTACCCAGGCCTGACTGTCCGATGAGAACAACAATTGGCATAAATGACACTCTATAAATAGTGCCTAAACAACTTTTAGTCTAGTCGATATATTATGAAACTGAATAGGAATTTGCATATTCGTGATATAGAAGCATCTATCTGATTTCATACTTATATTATGAAAGAGATACTTTGCTGATAACAAACTGGAAATTTCGGGAAGAATATTTGAGAAGATATCACAGACGTTAAAAAATGAAACAAGAATGCCATGAAAGGGTAAGAGGATGGGGTCGTAAAATTGTCAAATGAGTTGTCTTATTGTCACTAAATATACGTAACGTTCTTGAAAAAAGTATTGCACGGTGGTTAAACGCACTTAGGGTGAATAGGTACATGATTAATCCCACGAGCGATCAACAGTAATAAATTTGTAGGTGTTTGTATAAGAATATCCAGAACGAGCAAGTAGGTATTTAGTACATAATATGAAGGAAAGAAATAGGCGTGCGCAGGATAATTACGACAAGGCGCAAAAAATGACAGTTTCAAGCCTGGGGGGGGGGGGGGGGAGAATATAATTTTTAAAAATTCGAATTTTGACTGCATACGTGAACTGACAAGCCAATTGACGTCCAACACGAGGCTTGTGGATTGTTAAAAAATGTATGCTCAGTCAGGATAATAATTAGTCGGGTTCTTGTAAAAAAATGCAGTTATTTGCTATGAGCGTTCCAAATCCTTGCCAGCCAGACTAATGAAGAGCGATTTTTAGGTGGCTTCAAAAGTGGCATGTAATGCCATTTCCACGTGCGAAAACGTATACATACTCTTATAACCATGAATATTCCCCGCCTCGTGTGGTGTCCTAAACGAAACCATTATTATGATTGCATGGTATCCTCAGATATTGAGATGCGCCTTTTGCCTAATGTGATTTGTAATAAATAAAAATGCTTACATATATGTAAAAAAAAAAAAATGTTATAAATAAGGAAATAAAGTTTTCAGTTTTCAGATTCAGGTGTTTGTCCTTTATGTAAATTCCAAGTCAACATCTGTTCTGAAAAATAGTTCAGATGGCTTATCCTTGTGCGATGTTTACTGTAATCAAATTTGAATAGCGTAATTACTTTTAGTTTTTCTTTTATTCTGACTATCTGATTTCTGTCTTTTGGATCTTGACTGTACCTATCCCTAAACTTATTCATGCTAATTCGTTGTCTCTTATTTTTGTATTTTTGTCATAAGTATTTCCAGATTAGCACTGTCAAATGCGAATGAAAAGTCGTAGAAAATTCATATCTATATTTTCATTGTTTCGATTACGTCGTGTATACATGAATGCGAGTAACTTCCGCTCCGGTCGCAAAAAACAATTTGAAGGGAAATATTGTGATGATGTTTGAGAGAAACAAGAAGCCTTTCGCCAAAATCCCAATTCCTTGCCTAAACGCGAACAATAGAATGAAAGGGAGCTGGT
Source organism: Nemoura dubitans (assembly GCA_921293005.1). Classification (NCBI taxonomy): domain Eukaryota; kingdom Metazoa; phylum Arthropoda; class Insecta; order Plecoptera; family Nemouridae; genus Nemoura; species Nemoura dubitans. The sequence continues at coordinate 23,068,802 of OV121076.1, forward strand.
GTCTGAGCTACCCTGCGCGGGCGGACAATGGACAGAGGGACAAGACTTGTTCCTCGAGTCGCTACCTGACCCAGTCCATCTCTCTAAAATCGAGCTAAACTTGTCACTCTGAGAGCTTGGCCGCTTCGCCGCTTGTCAGCGCTAGTGGACGGAAAATAATCAAAATTTGTTTTAATTATTTTTCGGTTACTTTATGAAAGTTAGCGTAAATATCACATATCGCATTCCCTAAGTTACCAGCTCGACAACACTGACAAAAAATCTCAAATCTCTGCGTGCCGTATTTATCCTAGTTTTACCCAAATGAAAAATTTTTGGGCACACGCGCTTGATTTTATAAGGGCTAATCTTCTATATTTATTGAAAGAAAAAATATTGACGATTATTAACAGAAAGCCAATAAAATTTCACGGGGAAGCTTGATATTTGTTTTTTTCTGATAATATGCCTACTATCGTAAACAAATTGACAAACTTAAAAGTTTACTCTTCTGAGTGGACCCCTATCATGGGACCTTAACTATTTTATTTACGTTTCATGCAATTATAACTAAAACAGCTATCCTCCATCATTGGGCCCTAAGATACTATTCTAATATTGGGCCTATCACTGCCTATCAACAAGTAGCATTTAAAAAAGATCAATTAAGCAATAATGCTGATTATGCCCCGTTATAAAACCCTTTACAACTCATTTGATGTGTTTGTTTTAAACACAATTTTACCATGGCAACAGCCAATTCAGTTGTAACTCCTAATTCAAACAACTAGTAATTGAAAAACTATGTAAAACCAGAGTAAAATACATAGTTAATTAACTCTGCTTTTATATAAGAGTTTTATTACGAGTAGCCAGTTTTATTACATGTCTGTATTTAATTTTTGGAACTTAAAAAATGATAAACTTGCGTTGTTTAATAGTGGGGGTCTTTACACTTTCATCAATAAAAAAATATCTATGTAAATAATTGTCTTTGTCCATCAAACTGTTGTTTTTTCCCAACTCTACCTCGATAGTAATTATTGCACTATTTCAATAGTTTATTGGCCATCTATATCCCCATCCATAGGTACTGGTTGATATTGATTACCATGGTTGTCAGCAAACGGATTGATAATGCGAACGTCGCACAGGAATCCAATCATCTGGTTTACGGGTCATGCAAATCTGCTGAAAGGTAGGAGAGTGCAGTTTTTATAATACGTGCAGGGTGCAACTAGTATTTGTATTGCAATATTCTTATCATTTGGTCATGTACATTATATGCTTTTCATTTTATATGCAATACATGTATCATATGAGACATGTATTGTACTGTACTTGTACATTGTACATGTACATTGTTCTTGTATATTGTACTTGTATATTGTACTTGTATATTGTACTTGTATATTGTACTTGTACATTGTACATTGTACAATGTACTTGTACATTGTGCTTGTTTTAGGCTAGTGTAGTTTCTATGAACCATATGAATCACCATATGTTTTCCTCTCTAATTCCTTAGATATGTCAGACATATATGTCAGACATGTAAGTTTCACATAGTTTCCACTGTTCGAAATTTCTATAGTTTTCTTATATGTTTCACATATGGATTCACATATGGACACCATATGTGTTTCATACAAATTTACCATATGTGTTCCATATATGTACTTCCGTGTGGGATAAGGTCCACTACATTCTGGTATAAGTTTCTGCACTTTAAACTGATCACTCTTAATCCACGCGATTTTTTCACCAAATGACCATTGAAAGGATTACAACATGTTTTATTACTGATCGCAAATTGGTTAAGAAATGTAAGTTCATGCTGTAAACACACGTTATCGACAACACCACACTTCGAACGAATTGATAATAAAAGACTGCTTTCAAAAGAGAATTCGGCAATTGCCTTGAAAGGTTGACTAGAGCAAACTTGCCCAAGAAATAAACCAATTGAACACATTTTGATTTCAATTATGAGCTAGAGCTATAATAATATCTGGCAAAGTCCGCGCTTAACGACCGACCGACCGACCGACCGGGCATCCGCATGCACTCGGCACGAAATTTTGACTGCAACTGCTGCTTGATGTAGCAGCAAGGGACGATATGATCATATTGCCCCATGCACGGGTAGGAAAACATCTGGTTTGGGTACATTTTTGTGCATTCTATGTAATTCTTAGCTAGATGATAGTACCGCTAGCTTTTATCACCAGCACGTGTGCGCTAAACATTGTAAACGTTGCACACCCAATTACGGACGCGCCAGCTGTAATCTTTCCAGCGATGCCGCGAACAGGTAGCGAGCCCACGAAAGGGTACGCGCCCTTGGTACAGTACAGCCAAACACTTGACAGCTCGTCATTTCAGCGGCTAGGTTAAAATTTTGTTAGTTTTTAGCACAGATGTTTACTTTACTTGTTATCTCGCAGACCGATAGACATTCCGATCTCACAAGGACTTAGGATTTGGTGGGGGTAGTTTCTGTCAAAACCATGGTATGAGTAGACCAAACTAAACGTATACCTTGTGTCAAAACAAACTTGCCGTGGTACACTCCATTCAATTATGAAAAGTACCATTAATTCCAGCGCTATTGTATGCGATTTCAACTTTGGGAATTATTTTATAAGAAACTACCCGAATGCCCGTCCTAAAAATTGGTACTAGTATATATACATATATCGACTACATTTCCTGAAATTTCCAGCTTCTTACAACATTGCGCAAAGTGGTACACTCACTTCAATTACGAAATGTGCCATAAAATCCAATGCTTTTGTATGCGATTTAGATTTTAGGAATTATTTTCCAAAAAACTACCCGAATGCCCATCTTAAAAATTGGTAATAGTATAAATGCATCTATTGACAACATTTCCTAAAAATTTAAGTTAATTCAGAGAACGCGCTTTTTTGCTATAGACATTTCTAAAAACATAGATGTATAAAGTGGAATCGTTTTTCTGAATGCAACATGTATACAAGTTGTCATGTATACAAGTTTTAAGCATTTTTCTAGTGCAGTTTTTTATGCACTTTTCAATGCTTTAAACCAGAGTTCTTTAACTTTATTTGTTCTTGAGATATTGACGGAAATATGTGATAGTGCGTGCGCGGTCCGCTAACTTTGCAAGGTCATATCTCCCACACCAGTGGGCCTAAAAATTTCAAAAAAATAGTTTTGTACTCCACTTGAGTACGACCACTGAAACTTTGTGCCAGATCCGAGATGTGAAGGTCAATTGTTTTCGCGAGGTGTGCTGGTTTGATGCGTTTTGTCCCATTTATAATGTATCGTTTAAATCACTGCCTGACAATGTAGTTACTGCGTTGGGGGAGGGGGAATAATATTATTTGTTTTTGAATTTTGAATGAAAGCTGTATTTTGGGTTGGCATATGTACTGTTTTTCATACGGTTCCTGTTGTAACATCCAAGATTATAATGTAATATTTAGAGAATCGTGGAGTCTGCTATCCCTCTCTTTTTCACAAATGTGTCTTATAGCCTTTTTGAATAAGTAAAAGTTACCTGTAATGTGCTGTACAGCGTGTTTTTGCTTATACAATGTGCGCAGTTAGGTTGATTTGTAATGTGGAGTACCAAAGTATTACAATAAATCAATTTTTTGTAATCAAATTATATCTGAGCTAACCTAATTTTTAAGCCAAATGTTTACCGTCGTAACGTTACAGGAGTTATACATTTAATGTAGTGACAGATAGTACTACTTCTTTATTAATTATCCTGATTCTGGAAGAATAATGGACACCCCATAATCTTTCCATTGTTCGAGCCGGGGCTCGAAAAAATTAATAGTGGACTATAATTTAAAGAGGGGGGGGGGGGGGGGACTTACGAGAAGTGAGACTGGCCACCGCGCCGAGCTGAGTTGATGTGGTGGTCAGGAACGTCTGAGGGAAGGGCGAATTAGGGTGGTAGGGAGAGAACGAAGGAAAGACAAAATTTCTCCCCAAAAGGGGCTACTTATAACTGAAGACTTCTGGTGCTCGTCGTCTTCTCTGTCTTCGGCGATCTTGCGGAGACGAGTGAAATAATAAGGTAAAGAACTTACCCAGCAAACACACTTCACGCAACCCGTACAGTTACCGTACGGGCAAAACCTATCTGACCGTACGGTCAAACCGTACGGTAACCGTAAAAAGTGTCATAGGAATCGGTGCGGTGCCCGCACGGGCAAACTGCACCCGGACCGCAGGGAAACCTCACTGCGCCCGCACCAAAACTGCACTCGCGCTCGACGCGGTCTCGCTGCAGTTTCGATGCAGTTTTGTCTGCACGGTCCCCGCATGGGAACCGTAGCGTCCCCGTACCGTCCCTGCAGTCTAGCGCCATTTGCTTGGTTCGGTTTTCCTGCGGTGATGACTGCACTGAAACCGTACGGTCTCCGCATGGAAACCGTAGCGTCCCCGTATCGTCCCTGCAGTCTAGCGCCAGTTGCTTGGTTCGGATTCCTGCGGTGATGACTGCACTGAAACTCCATGGTCCCCGCACCGTCCCCGCACAGAAACCGTAACGAAACCGTATCTAACCCATATGTAAACCGCACGGCCGGCACCTTTTGCTGCTGAAAATTTGACCTACAAATTTTATTGCTGAAAATAGGATTTCATTGTATGCAGGAAAATACCAATTATTAATCTTACGTCAATCTTTATTTATTTTTAATTACAATAAGTAATTTCAATAAGCACGATAAAAAAAAACGTTGCTTGAGAACACATGCACATTCAGTAAAGATGTAACGTTGTTTCTTTGCCACTTAGTTCATATTAATTTCAGAATCACTAAAATCACTTCAAATATCACACGGTGACTGTCCGGTACTCTTTTCGTGGATGAACGTTCAAACTTTCACTTCTTCTTTTTGTCCGCACTGGATGACAGTTTTATGAGCCGAGGGGTGTCACGCCAGCGTCCAGATCGAGCGATGGGGTACAGGTGTCATAGGGAAGATGCGACAAGTCGTGGAGAGTCGTATGTAGGGTAGCCACTGAAAAAGGACACACAATTAATTTTACGCAATCACAAATACAAAAATGTAGAACGTTTGACCTGATAGTGCAGACACCTGAGAAAGGGTGCGTATTTACTGGCAGCTCCAGCTCAGTACAGAGGTCATGTACAGCATGAGCAATTCCAAGCTTCTCATATTTACAGTGACATGTAGAAAGTAATTTTCTCTTGGTGTACTTACATTTAGCTTCTCTTGCATGCCAGTCCTGTATTTTCTTGTCATAGTATAGAGACGACCCGCCGCCCCGACCCTACAGGAATGTGACCGTTTCTTTTGAAAGGGAGCGGAAGTGAATGCTGAACGACCATTGGTCCACCCGACCCGAGGGTGTAGCAGGTCTTTGAAGGCAGCTGGTCGACGAATTGCCAACTCCAAAAAGATACAATAACTTTACAAACATTATCGGCCGTACTTTGGCCGATTTAAACTAGTGGTTTCACGTGATGGCATAACGTAGAAAGTATTGTTGTTAAAAAATAATGCAAGCCGGCGGTACCAATGCAAACATTATGCGATTATTCAACCAATATAATAGTTCGCCCAGTCAGGGATATTTTTCGAAGCTTGGTGCGCATGAGATTACACGGCGTTGCATTCAAAGTTCATTTAAAGTATCTCTTTCATTTGATCACGTGGTTTTGTTTCAACCAATCACAGCCACAGAAATATGCCACGAATTACCAACCACGGAAAAAATCATGCTTTCCAATTTCAGCTAAAAATGTACTATTATGGATGTATTTTTTACATTTAGATGTCTTTTATGCAATGATTAAGTTTAAAATAATTAAGCAATAGATTATTATGTTTTTTGGATGATTTTTATAAGTCAAGTTGGTCTGTAAGTATTTTTTTTATTGCCAACCTAAACTGCTGTAAAAACTTGGCAACTATCGGCAACACTGTTTGCCGTTTTTGTTGTTCAGTTCTCTGGCCAAGATGGCGGGGCGACATGCGTTTAGATCCTCACAAGGCACATTTACGCTGCGGTGTTGCCAAATGTTTCCTCTCTGGCATGAAGGATATACATATTTTTGTGGAGTTGTGGCATTTAAAGTTAATTATTTCCTAAGTTAGTCCGGTGACCTACCTTTTACTTGTTATTATAACATTCTAAATGTTTCAATCTTTCTTAAAATCAGTTTTTCAATCAAGATCTATGGCTGGTTAATTTGTGGCAGCAATTAGAGTGCACTTTTTTAGTCAATTCTCTGTGTCCGCCATTGAAAGTATAGGAAAATTTTCAGTTTTTCAAAACAAAATAACTCTGTTATTTTGAAAAAAACTATTTCAAACTGGGATTTGAATGCTAAATGAAAAGTCTCACTGGTTTCCCGACGTTTCGTAACATATACTAGTTACTTTATCAAGGGTGAAAGCTTGACTGACGTTAAAACATGAACAAAAGAACCAACAATTATTGTTATTAAACTAAGCTTCCTAAATTTTAATTATCTTGTCAAAATCCATAAATAATGTTTCAAAAAAGTTTTGAATAATTATTTCTGGACCCTGACGAGATTTTTACCCATCAACATTTTCAAAACCAACCAAAACCCAAAGAAAAACGATCTCGAAACATTGGTATTTTCAAAATCAATATTAAAAATTATGAAAAGAGCAATAATTCGTGGTCGTCTTTTTATCTTATCAAATGTGATGTGAAAAAATAATATAACCTAGGGCATAACGTATGCTGTCTTAAGAATTGTAACCCCACTATTCAAAGCCTTAAAATCTAGCCTTCCAAAAGAATAAAAACTATACATTTGATACTCTATTCCTTAATCTACCTGCCCACCCATTTTCCTCCTTATCCTGTGTGTCGGCTCCCATGTTTTTCGACCACTTCTACCTGTGCTTCTACTATATCTTCTATTCTATGTTTATATTGCAACACTGTTCCCCATGCCCTATCGAGCTGAAAACTATCATCCCTATTGAAATTATTAGGTTGTTTCTTTATTTCTATTGCTTCTCTGACTTTTCTAGTGTATTTCTTTTCATCCCTACATAATACTCTGACCTTATCTATTTGAATGTGATGTTGAAACTCATTCCCGTGTTCTGCACAAGCTGATTGGTTTAAATGTCTTTGTTTTTCACCCTGTGTATTTGATTGTTTTGCTAGCCTTATGTGTCTTTCATGTTCCTTTACTCTTGTACTAATTTTTCTCCCTGTCTCTCCGATATAAACCTTCCCACAATCACAACTAACTTCATACACCCCTTTACAATCCAATGGGATTTGATCCTTTACTGGTCTGATCATTGAACTGACTTTTCTGTCTGCTCTAAATGCTGTAAAAATACTGTTCTTTGACAATACTTTCTTAATCTTCTCTCCTATTTTTGGTACATATGGTAAAACTGCTATTGCTTTGATCTCATCTAAACCGCTCTCACTAATTCCTTTCTCTATGATTTCCGTACCAACCCCCATAACTTCCTCCTGTTTTAACCTGTCCATTTTGTCAAGTACTCTTCTTATTTCCTTGACTTTATAGCCATTTTGTTGAAAAATGACTCTAAGTTTCTCCTTTTCTCCCTCGAAATGATCTACATCTGTCAATCTAGTTGACCTAGTAGCTAAAGTGTTTAGAACCCCTTGTTTTTGGCTAGGGTGGTGACAAGAATCTGCGTGTAAAACCCTGTTTGTGTTTGTTTTCTTTCTGTGAACCGTGTGTCCTAATGAACCGTCTTCTTTCCTAATTAACAAAACATCTAGAAAAGCTAAGCTTCTATTCTCCTCCACCTCCATGGTAAACTTTATTCTATCGTGTTGACGATTCATGTGTTCTAAGAAACTATCCAGATGTTCCCTCCCATGTGGCCAAATCAAAAAGGTGTCATCTACGTATCTAAAGAAACATCTAGGCTTCAGTTCTGCACTATTTAAAGCTACTGTCTCTAGATTTTCCATGAAAATATTTGCTAACGCCGGTGACAAAGGAGACCCCATAGCTATCCCTTCTTTCTGCTGATATAATTGGCCATCCCATAAGAAATAATTGCACTTTAAACATTCTTCTATTAAATTAACAATAGTTAATGGTAACTTAAATTTCCTGCTGTTTTTCTTTAAAATCGCAATTGTTTCGTTAAAAGGCACATTACTAAATAGTCCTACCACATCTAAACTAACCAGCATGTCCCCCTCTTCTAAGTTAACCTTTTTAACCTTTTCCAAAAAATCTTGTGAGTTTTTCACGAAAGATTTAGCCTTTATTACTGGTTCTCTTAACACTCTTCCAATGTTTCTAGCTATTTTATGTGCTGGTGCCCCAATGGCACTTATGACTAACCTCATTGGCACCTTCACTTCTTCTGAACTAGCTCTCTGTTTTTCCCAATCTATTTTGTGAATTTTAGGTAGACCATAAGCCTTTGGAATGATTGATTCTTTTGGAACTAATTCTTTTCTTAGATTTTCTTCTATTGGTGCCTTCTCTAAGCAATCAGACAATATTTTTTCAAACTTAGTTGTTGGGTCTTTACTCAACTTAACATAGTCATCTGACTGAATAACCTGATCCATTTGCCTCTTGTAGTCTACTGTGTTCATAATAACTGTTGCATTACCCTTATCTGCCTTCAAAATCACTATATCCTTATTGTTCCTCATTTCCCTCAATGCTTCTACCTCTCCTTGTTTAACATTTTCTTTCAACTCTAGACCTTTCCCTTTCCTCAAGATGTATGCTATATCTTGTCTTACCACATCTGCTAATTTGAAAGGTAATCTTTTGACTGCATCTTCTACCCCTGCTATGATTGGTTCTACTGGTATCTTTTTTGGAGCTATTGCAAAATTGAACCCCCTTGCTAACACTCTATTACCTGCCTCCGACACACAGGTATTAGATAAATTGTAAACCATATTTGGTCTTGTTTCTGTTACTGTTCCCCTTGTGCCCCAAATCCTGTGACATTGTTTTCTACACAAGTTCTCTAACTTCCTGTTTAGTTTTTCAGTAGATGTTTGGTGAAGCCATCTGTTGTGATTTGTAGTGATATTATCAAACCTGTCCCACAATTCTAAGGAAATGAAATCGCTTACCTTCATTCGGCAGAAGTTAATTTGTTCCGTACAAACCCACAGTTTTTTCCTCGTGTCTTGAATTGTCTTCCGTAACAACGCTTTACTTGCCCTATCAAAAATTGCCTCGGTGTGTTTATCCCTAAGATGATGCTTGATTTTAATCCACGATGGTACTACTTCGGAATCCCTACAGTTAACCAAAAACTTTAATCTACACTCTAGCGTGGTTCTCTTTTCACGAAGTCTCGCCAATCTATCAACTATCTTCCCACGTTTCTCCCCATAGAGATTGGTTATTAATTTTCTTAGACTCATGTCTACTATATCCTAACTTTAGCACTAGTTTTGAAAAAAAACTATTTCAAACTGGGATTTGAATGCTAAATGAAAAGTCTCACTGGTTTCCCGACGTTTCGTAACATATACTAGTTACTTTATCAAGGGTGAAAGCTTGACTGACGTTAAAACATGAACAAAAGAACCAACAATTATTGTTATTAAACTAAGCTTCCTAAATTTTAATTATCTTGTCAAAATCCATAAATAATGTTTCAAAAAAGTTTTGAATAATAATTTCTGGACCCTGACGAGATTTTTACCCATCAACATTTTCAAAACCAACCAAAACCCAAAGAAAAACGATCTCGAAACATTGGTATTTTCAAAATCAATATTAAAAATTATGAAAAGAGCAATAATTCGTGGTCGTCTTTTTATCTTATCAAATGTGATGTGAAAAAATAATATAACCTAGTGCATAACGTATGCTGTCTTAAGAATTGTAACCCCACTATTCAAAGCCTTAAAATCTAGCCTTCCAAAAGAATAAAAACTATACATTTGATACTCTATTCCTTAATCTACCTGCCCACCCATTTTCCTCCTTATCCTGTGTGTCGGCTCCCTGTTTTTCGATCCAAAACTTTTTTGAAACATTATTTATGGATTTTGACAAGATAATTAAAATTTAGGAAGCTTAGTTTAATAACAATAATTGTTGGTTCTTTTGTTCATGTTTTAACGTCAGTCAAGCTTTCACCCTTGATAAAGTAACTAGTATATGTTACGAAACGTCGGGAAACCAGTGAGACTTTTCATTTAGCATTCAAATCCCAGTTTGAAATAGTTTTTTTCAAAACTAGTGCTAAAGTTAGGATATAGTAGACATGAGTCTAAGAAAATTAATAACTCTGTTATTTGTTCGGTGACCTATTAATAAGATTACATCGTTGGATGCGGAATGATTTCGACTAATTTTAATGACTAATTTATAATTTTTTCCATGACATGCCAGTTATGAGTGAGAGACTTTAAGCACGAAGTCAAGATACGACAATAATTTATATTTTTAATGGAGTAAGTAAAGATGTCATGCCTTCAAAGTGAGAAAACTTGACACCGTACTATTCCATCTGTGAACTGAGGAAAAATTGGCAGTGTTCTAGTTGGTTTACAGCAAATTTTAAAGATTCAAAACGATGGGTTGCAGGCAGCTTACAGCACATAGAAACTATCCCGACAATTCAACGAAGTGCGAGTTATTTTGATTTATAAGATTAAAAACAGATATTATATTGACGATTTATAGCCAGAAAAAAATCATTATAACCACATTTGTTTTGTAAAGAATACATTTTTGCAAAGAACTGTGCTTTTTTCATACGCAATGCGATTTATTTGGTAGTTTCTCTGGATAAATGAGAGCCGGTTTCACCAACATTGAGCTAAGCTTGGCTTAAGCCGCCCTTAGGTAAGTACAGCTTCGCAGATAAGCTCGCCTCAAATCTTGACTTGTAGAGTGCCGTTTCACCAATGAGTTTAAGTTATGCCTAGTAAAGCTTTGGCTTTTATTTGAACGGAGCACAGTGTTGCTACATTCCCGTTGTCACTGCCTTCTAACTGACTAAATGTCAAAGTAAAATTGGTCAGAACAATATGGCTGTGAGTTGTGAAGTTGATTCTGATTGGTTGCAAATAGGTACGAATGTTCAAACTGAAAATTTTGTTTTGAGTTTGACAGCTGGGTTTTAGCGGAGATTATTAAAAATACTGCAATAGTTCATAATGTCTGCAAAAGTGATTGAAGAAACTATCAAACGTGGTAGAAACTTTACAGAGCATGACGAATCCTTGCTTTTGGACTGTGTATTAGAACGGGTCACTAATGTTCACAAGGTCATCCAAAATCAAATTAAAAACACACCACAATTATGCACTATTTATGCACAATTTTGCACCCCAGTTTTGATTTTTGCACACCAACCCTTTTTGCACACCAACCACCGAAACATTACTCACTGTGCACTTAAATCTAACGTTTTTCGGTAGAGAGGGTATTTTTCTTCTTTTTCTTGTTTTTGGACTTTTGATCATTTTTCTCAACTCTTTTAGCTACGCGCACTCAATACCAACACCCTCTCCAAAGAACGGGCTTCACTGCTCCTAGAGGTTTCTTTGCTGGGGATTTCATAAATTTTTGCCGAGATCCACACTTCACATATCGAGATATTTACTAGCATGTCGTTAACCTATCATGAGACGCAATCCCAAAATCCCATTTTGTATCCTGACCACATGCGTATCCCCATCATACGCTTTTCCGGTTAACATTTTGTTGGGAGGGGGGGGGGGGGGGGGATGCCGCTCTTGGTTTCTTTTTTGGGTCATCCCGATGGTATCAGTATGGTTGACGGTAATTCTATGTCAAACCATTCACCATGTAACCCGACCAATTTTAAATAAAAAAACAAGTTAGCGAACGGCCAGAGGTAGTCTAGGAAGGATAAAACCCATTTTTTTTTCAAAATTTTATCTCGCACGGTTCATGCGCGGTAGCCAGCTAAACTTTGGCGGGTTCATGAGCTATTGCACGCTTTGCTTGACGTTTAGACCAATAGTTAACAACCCGCTTAAGGTAACGCATTAAAATTGGTACCATTAGAAAGCTGAAAAAATTTCGATCCGTTTGTACTATAAGACCACCCTTAAGTACAAAAACCACCCTTCAGGCAGAATCATCCCCTTAAATTAACAAAATAACATTCCTTTTTTTTTTATATTGATGAAATTTTTAATGGTCCTAGTAAACATATTAGGTTAGCTTCTCTGCAAGTTTCGTGATGGGGTTCGCAGTATTTCACGAGATAAAAATTATTTTGTATCATTTTTGCATTTTTTTGCAGTATCTCAGATACGTTTCGCATAGATCGGTTCGATTATTAGGGCATGCGCATACTCAGGAATACAAACTTTCCATGTGTGTGTCATACAGCTAGATGAAGCTCTGCTGCAAGTTTCAACTTGGGTTTACCAATACTTTGGTAGATACATCGTTTCTCGTACAGGCCCACGAAGGTTAAAATATCATCAATTATTCAGTCATGAATTTTGATGCATCATGATCCACACATAGTTTTGGGCGATATATATCAATAATTGTGCTATTAAGACGATTCTGGTGTTCACTCCTTACCAGCGTGGGGCGCAGCTGTGAGAGGGAATCGCCTTGGGATCGCTCGGTGGCTAAAGGGGTGACAGAGGGGGAGAGGGTTCTCCTCGCACGCACCAAACAGTCGGCCTCCACTAGGTTTCGAGGGCCCGGTCCGAGTCCGGCCCGACTTTCGGGCCGGACCGGACAGATTTTTTTTGCAATTGTCGGGCCTCGGACCGGGCCGGGCCTCGGATCTGAGATGTCGGGCCGGGCCGGGCCGGACACGAACCGGACTTCGGGCCGTCGGACTCTCGGACCGTGTCGGACTTTCGGACCGCTTTGGACTCTCGGACCTTGTCGGACTCTCGGACCATGTCAAACCTTCGGACCGCTTCGGACTTTCGGACCGTGTCGGATTTTCGGACCGCTTCGAACTCTCGGACCTTGTTCGGACTCGGACCATATCGGACCTTCGGACCGCTTCGGACTTTCGGACAGTGTCGGACTTTCGGACAGCTTCGGACAGATGCTATGTTTGGACAAAAACTTCGGGCCGGGCCGGACTGAAAAATGAAAGACCCGTCGGGCCTCGGACCGGGCCGGACTCACGACAATTGTCGGTCCGGTTTCGGGCCGGGCCGACGGAAAACAAACAAATCCCATCTCTAGTTTCGATTTCGTTTATTAAGATGCAACTAGTCCCGTTCCCCAATGAGGGCCTCGCATCGGGTGCCTGCCGATCGTGACGGGTTCCTCACCAAGGGTGAACCAAGAAAACTCGCGACTTACTCAGTACCCCTGGTATTGGACACAACACGAGGCGAGCGCGCTGACGTAGGTGTGGATTCCCGAAACGTCCGACGTGTCCCACTGGTGGTGGCGCGAGTGGTCTTGTTGATTTGTAGATGGTCCAACGCGCGTGGGACGTCTTGCTCCGTCTGATGTTGAGAGCCGTGAGATCGTTCGGTCCCGTTGACCGCACGCAGGGTGAAAAAAAACGCAGTAGGTCCCAAAATGATCCCGCTGACTATGCAGTCAGCGGGATCATTTTGGGACCTACTCCTTGTAGCCCGGGCAACCCGCGCTTAGTTGGTGTGCGGAGGGTTGCCTTCTCCTTCTTGTCCAGACGGTGGAGCGCTTGCAGCTTCGTGAAACGATGGGGAAATCTTCCCCATCAAAACACTATTTCAGGATAATTTATGATAAGCGAAATCACATAAGATTTTTTTTAGGGAGTTTTTCCGTTTTTGACCCATTTGCTATTTTAAGAATTTAAGGATAATTTGATTTTGTGGAAATCTCTGTAACTTTTCTGTACGTCTCAGCGACAATTGTCATATAAAACTTTATTATTTTCAGAAATGGATCCAGTGAAGTCATCTAAAAGTGGGCGACCGAGGAGGCCTAGTTCTGACATAGCAGCAATAGTTGATGCGATTGTACGAGCCAAAGATGAGATTGTCTCACGCGAGGGAGAAATTTCCACCCGATCAAGTAAAATTTGGGGCGAAATTAGTAAAAGTTTAAATTTTAAACAGTCAGCATTAAGTCTTTACACATGTGTGAAGAAAGATTACCATAATATCTGGAAGGCGCTTGGGATAGGTTAAATTGACACTTCATTGCAATGCGAAGAGGAAGGTAGCTTGGAAGATGCAGCAAGCGAACTCTCGGATGACTCTTCAACGTCAATTGATACAAAATCCTTCTCAATTACCTTGACCACAGAAGAATACGATCTTATTAAGCCCAAAGAGACTCGTTACCGAAACCACGAAGCTGGAGGATCGCGAAGAAGCCGAGACTATGTTGTCTTCGAGCCACGAGCTTGGGGTGATATTGTTCACTCTCATTTTTCGAAAATCACTAAACTACCATGCAGGCTTAAATTCACCCGAGCCCGAATTGCTCCCACAGCACTGCATTATGCCAAAATAGAAGCGCACTGTACAGTGTGTGGGGCAGAATTTACTGGAGCTATTGCCAACAAACCGAGTGAGGGTGCTCCTCTACCAATTGCTTGCACATACAAAGGAAATTTTATGAAAAAACACTCTGGACATCATAAAAGATATATAACGGGTGCCAGAAGAGCGGCGGTTGCCTCAAAACTCTTTTTGGAGAACATTGCTCCAAGCATGTACCGACGCATGGAAGCACATGACAGCATGGAGTTTGGATACCAAGAGCCCGTCCGGTTGCCATCCAACCAGGTATTAAACACCATGCAGTGCAATGAAAAGAAGAAATCTCGTTTGGACAGCGACCCCGTTTACGCCCTCTGCACGGCAAAATCAATGGTCCCATATCTAGACATAATTCGGGATATCGGATACAGTAAATTTTTTGTCCACTACTGGAGTAGCAGCCAAATTCACGTGTACAGATATTACTGTCTGAAAAATGAAAATTCCACGCTGAGCATTGACGCGACTGGCAATGTTGCAAAACGGTTAACGTTCGTCAATGGTCAAACTTCAGGACACCTTTTTCTATACGAGGCTACTGTTAATGACCTCGCCACTAAGAAACAATTTGCTGATACCAACATGATCTCTGAGCGCCACGATTCCAACAGCATTACCTATTGGTTATCGGATCGGCTCCGGAGTGGAGCAATAGCTCCGAAAGAAATTGTCACTGATATGTCAGCAGCTTTAATATCAGCGGTCGTGTAAACGTTTACACAATTTTCTTCCTTGTCCGACTATATCACTGAGTGCGCTAAGATCTTACATCCCACAACCAGCCCTCTCCTGATGAAGCCAAGATGCTTTGTTCGATGTGATGTTGCCCAAACAATGACATTAATGACGCGTTGGAAGAGTTTGAACAATGAAATAAAGAGAACTCGCCATTTCTATTTGCGAAGTATGGGCCAGGTCATTCAATTCATGACATTAGACGATCTTAATGACTTGCTGCTGTGCATTTTGATTGTAGCTCAAAGCGAAACAGAAGGGGTTGCATTAAACTCATGCAATCCAACAAAAGCTGACCTTTGCAAGAAGAAGCTTCAGCTGAGAATTTCCAGCGGTAGCCCTGATTCTAACTTTCTCGATCTCTTAGAGAATGACTCCTCTGATATCCCTGACAAGCCGGATAACGACGACGTGGAAGATGTTACTACTCAACATTCATTTCAAAAATGGGTCTCAAATTTGGCCGCCCATGCTAAATTACTTGCGCAAGAAGAGGGAGAAACTGGAAATCAACCATATTTACCAGCGTTGGTAAAATACGTTATCCATATATCGAAACTTTTGCCGTTGTGGTCGGCCATCATGGTACCTGTTTTCGGCAGTTCCAACATAACCGCCAGCAGTGCCCCTGTTGAAAGCAATTTCAGCGACATCAAAAACAGGGTATTTGCACACTGCTCACTTCCAATGCGCGTCGATGAATTTGTATTGATGCATATCAAAGCAAACGGTGGTGCGATGAAACTGGCTGCGGTACCTCTGATTGGGGAAAATTCAGACAGTGATCCGGATTCACCAGAACCACTCGAAGATTATGAACACTCTCCAATTCCAGCTGAATCTCCATTCGAGGAAGATCCAGGCGGAAATCAAGACGTGCCAGTTATAGAAGATTGTGGCCAATTTCCGGATAAAGCTGAAGAGCCACATAAGTGATTGCAGAAGATGCTTTCTCAGACAATCCTCTGTGCCCGGCATGTAAAGACGGTAACTATGCTACTGGAGCACACCGTTGCAAGTTTTGTCGTATCGCTGTGCACATATTTGTGGAGTGCTCCATACCGGTCAATGGTGGTGAAGAAGGGTTTGGAGAGGAGCGAATTTGTAAAAATTGTTCAACAAAGAGTTTGACCGACAGGGACTCTACTATTGAAATGCAGGAGAGAGAAAACTGGCGTGGTCTGGGAAATACTCCAAAAAGTACTAAGCGTAAAAGAAAATCGTATCTCACAGCAAACTCAGAGTGCGCATTCATGGACCTCTCTCAAGTGACTCCATCCATCCCCATTGGACTACTGAAAAACGGGCATAGACTGAAGCCAGTGAGAAAAAATAAATCGCAGATCCTGGCGACGAACACATGTGCCTTCGACTGTCTCGCTCAGTTAGCTAGTACCACATACTGCGACAGCATCAATATGAGGAAGCAAATGGATATGGCTCTGGTGCCGATATGGAAATTAGCAAAATGCATGGTATCCGACGGAATAAGGGTAAAGTCTTATAATCTGCGGGGGGATATCCTTTCCCAAATGTTTCCTTACGAGACATTACCGACTGGTGTCACCAGAGTAAACTGCATGTGCACAATTACCGAAGCAGTACGGAAACTGTTACCTGATTTTCCTACTGTAGTTGAGACTGCAAGCTGCTCCTCGAAAGTATGCTCAATCCAGGACAGGAAAATAAATCAGCATGTTTTAGTGATCAATGCCAAGCCAAACTTTGTGCGAGATATCCAAACATTGATTGAAAATGAATTGCTGCCAATTACGTTACCATGCCTTAACCTCATGGAACATTCCGCGGCGATTTCCGGCGGAGATTACTTGACAACAGCAACTGGTGTTAGGCAGTGTCCTGGGCAAAAAACCCGATCCGTAAAGGTTTCAAAAACCCACTTAATGATCGAAATCAATGACATTGGTCCCGACGCTGTATGTTCGTTGGTAGAAACCCAGCTGCAAGCTTTTCCTGCTAGAGTATTTATCAAAGAAGAAGCATATCTGCTCAGAGGTGTTGTCGGTTACGTCGGGATTGTGCGCGAAGGGGCAGAAGGCCATTTTGTTGCATACGCCAGACGAATCAATGACCACTGGCTCGAATACGACGACCTTCACGACAAACCACTTGAAGTCTCTTCAACGAAGTTAGTTAAAGTTGCATTATTGTACTATACCATACCCTAATCATGTACAAGTACACTGAAAGAATAGGGTGAACAAGAGTCTCACAGGTAATATTACTAAAATGATGGCCAAACCGCACTGGTATTTCCAAAAGAGGGTGCTCTCTCTCCTCAGTAGTCTCTGTAGTAATTTCTCGTTGGCTCTTACAAACGAAAGGTCCAATTTGTGGTATTTTATATCAGACATACATATTATGGGAATGTTCTAATCAAATTAAGGTTTCTGGACTCATGGTTAGCAAAATGTTCATATGCAGCTACGGTACCTGTTTTTAAGCTACAGTTTGTGCTTTTTTATGCCAAAAATGCATAACTCCTCAAGTTCATGTAGGTAGGTTTAAGTTAGGGTATTTGAAACAAAACATAATTTTTTGTTAAAATGTTCTTACGTTACTAGAGTGACTGAAGATGCAGTTTATGGTATTTCATGCCAAAATTTCATCGAAAGAAATGTTTTTATGCAACTATGGTTCCTCAAGTTAATGTTGGTTTAATATGAGGTATTTGACATCAAACATAATTTTGGGTGGAAATGTTCTTTTGTTACCAAAGTGCCTTATTTAAGGTACAAATTGTGGTATTTTATGCCAAAAATTCATCGAAAGAAAATGTTTTTATGCAACTAAGGTTAATCACGATAATGTATAGGTTTAATATGTGGTATTTGACACCAAACATACTTTTTTGTGAAAACGTTCTAATGTAACTACAGTGCCTGTATTTGAGGTACAATTTTATAATAAAACTAACATATTTTATAACAAACAAAGGTAGTTTGATTCAGGGACCCGAACCGAAATGATTAAAGGTTCCGGTTCCGGTTCCAAATTTTCTCAAATTAAGGTTCTGGTTCTGGTTCCGGTAACACGTTTTTAAAGGATCCGGTTTCGGTTCCGGTTCCAGTGTGCAAAAATCGAAACCAGGTGTGCAAAATTGTGCATAATTTGTGCATAAATGTAGGCTTGTCAAAAGATAAATTTTCCATTTTTGTTGGAATGCTAAACTTGGTTTCCCCATCTTACATTTGGAATATCTCTTTAGGGGTTGATGTGCAAAAATCGAAACCAGGTGTGCAAAATTGTGCATAATTTGTGCATAAATGTAGGCTTGTCAAAAAATTAATTTTCCATTTTTGTTGAACTGCTATTAACCTAGTTCCCCCATATTAAATATTGAATATCTCGGTAAGGGTTGGTGTGCAAAAATCAAAACTAAGGTGCAAAATTGTGCATAAATAGTGCATAATTGTGGTGTGTTTTTAATTTGATTTTGGATGACCTTGTGAACCAAGTTTAGTAACCCTTTGCAGAGAATTCAATAGCAGGACAACTTCTTCAGCTAGGACCACATCGTATCTCCGAAAGTGCTACGAAAACTTAATAGAATCACCAAGTAGAGGGCAGGCGATGACAGGATGGAGATTTTCAAAACTGGCGAGCAATTATCACGAAGGACGAATTTGACCATTCGTCGAGTAATTGATGAGCGTAGCGAGCGAAGCGAGCGAAGCGAAATCATCAATATCACTACTGCTAAAAAAAAAGCACTTGGTGTGTGTTTGTTTGTTTTGTTTTTGTTTTTTTTGTATGTGTGTTTGCGCGCGCTCTACAGGCCAAACGCCTGCTTCGAGTGGGATGAAATTTTCAGGGTGTCTACTTTTGTTCTCAACTTAGACCCCCTGCGTTTTTCAAGAAAATCCTCCACACCCTTCACTTTCAAAGCAGAAAAAATAGCAAAATTCGACAATTGGGCAAGTTTAGAAAAGTACGGAAATTTATTTAAAAGTGCGTATTTTTTTCAAATGTTCCCAATTACGATTTGCCTTTAGAAACCATCGAAACCAAATCGAAACATCACACCAGATTTTTCTCAATGAAAACCAACCCAATAAAACCCAATAAAAACCCTTGTGCATGAGTTACATCTATAACATGCACAATGCTCAATAATCTCAAAATGAGCATAGTTCCGCTACCCGACAGCTCGGACAGAAACAAAGAAAGGTCAGAATCGTTAACATTTTCAAGTGATCAGAATTTTTGAGAAAGCAATGGTCCGGCTAGTTGCTCCATGATTTTCAAATGCTTTTGCCTCAATCTTTTAATGCGCAAAATACAAACCGCTACGCTCATCTTCAACGCTACACAAATTGCGTTCGCCCTAGTAAATTAAATAAATGCATAGAATAGGTACGTATTGGAACTACGTTTATTTCATGAATTTGCCGACACCTGTCTGCCGCAGTAACACATTGCAGGTGGAGAGCTGCATAACATGTCCGGTAACCAGTCAAATTCCTACCGATCATTTTCGAATTCAATTTAGGACCATAAGCACTGATGCCTTCGTCAAACGAAAGCGTGCAGGGAAGTCCACTTCATCCAAGATATCAAAATATCCTCAAAATGAGAGATATCCTCTCATTTAGAACTCGAGTGCGACGAACTGAAATTCTATAATGCGCAAACACAGAATTGGAACTACATCCAAACAATTTACAATGATATTACAAATAATTGCTGAGAAAAAACCTGCTTTATCGTAATTCTTACCTGTATAACAAATAGTATTTTTTTTTCAGTCGTAAGTTACTTTCCGTTTTGTGAATAACTGAAATGATTCAGTCATTCGAACTGAATACTCGAACTCGAACTGATGTTCGAACTGATGTTCGAACTGATGTTCGAACTGATGTTCGAACTGATGTTCGAACTGATGTTCGAACTGATGTTCGAACTGATGTTCGAACTTCGAACTGATGTGTTCGAACTCGAACACATCAGTGTTCGAGCACACTGATGGTTCCTGGCAGCTGAAGCTTCGCTTAATGGCTTAAGCCGAGATATTTCTCGGCTTAAAATTCGACCGCTTATATAAAAGTTGAGCGCCGCTTATACTTTGGTGAAACGCACTACTAAAACTAAGGTCCGCTTAAAAGGCTAGAGCCGAGCTTAAGCCAAGCTCGCTCGCTCATTGTCTTCGTGTCGCTGGCAAAGCCAGCGACGATCTGTAAACACTGCGGCCGTTAGGCCATATTGTCTATTAAATGTTTGTGGGCACTGCACTTTAATGGTGGAACGATTGAAGTTAGTGCAGGGCACTAATCAGCAGGTTCGCTGACTCCGGGAGGGAGGCAGCGAATGTTGTGTTGAGGCGAGCAGTTGTCTCGCCCAGGGTCTGCATCCGGCACTGTCGATGGATGTCTGCCGTCCTTGCGTAGCGCGGCAGCCGCAGCGCCGCCTTCAGCGCCGCGTTCTGGATGCGTTGCAGGCGCATCTGATGCGAGCGCGCCGCGTTTGCCCAGATCGGTGACGCGTATGTCAACGTTGGTCTGATGACCGACTCGTAGAGTCGCACCTTGGTGGCGGCCAGCATAGAGCGTGCTCGGAAGAGCGGCCGCAGCGCGGCTAGCTTGCGGCTGTCGAGATAGCTGACTACCCAGTTGATTAGGTAGCCGTCGAAGCCCTGGGAGATCAGCTTCCCCAAAAGACCGGTGTGCCAGACGCGGTCAAAAGCTTTTGCGATGTCGAGGAAAATTACCCCTGTGCTCTTTTGGTTTCTCAGGCCTTCTTGGATGTGATATGTCACTCGCAGCAATTGATGTGTTGTGGAGTGCTTCGGACGAAAGCCGAATTGTTGCGGAATGATGAGGTCATGGCGGTCGACAAAGTCCTTGAGTCGGCTGTGTACCACTTTCTCAAGGACCTTTGATAGGCAGGACAGCAGACTGATTGGCCTGTAGTTCGCCGGGTCGCGTTGAGGTTTGCCCGGTTTAGGAAACACGATGACTTTCGCACATTTCCATGGTGTTGGGAAATGTTGAAGCTGCAGGCTGGCGTTGATGATGGCAACTAGCCGGAGAGCACCTGCATCTGGTAGTTCGCGAATCATCGTGTTCGTTACCCCGTCAGCGCCCGGGGCCTTCTTGGTAGGGAGTCCCATGACGATGTCGGCCACGTGGCTCATGGTGACGGGTGGTGGCGATTGATCCCGTGGTCTGTTGGCTGCGAGGTGACGGGTCACGGCCTGCTCTACGCCAGCCGAGTGTTCGTTTGGTGGGTTCGGCGTGAACTGGGCCTCGAGCGAATCGGCCAGCACTTCGGCTTTGTCTCTGGGAGAACACGCGAGGTGGTTGCGCCCTTGCAATGGCGGACTCGGCTCCGCTCGGTTTAGCAGCTTGCGAGTCATGGTCCATATGCTGGCGTCTTCTGGCTTGAGTTCACCGACGGTTTGATCCCAGCTCTTGCCGCGAAAGACGGCGATGTCTCGTGTCAGCTCTCGTTCTAGCTTGTTGTATCGCGCCTTGCGATCTGGCGTGCGCAGCTGTTGCCATTGGCGTCGGGTCTTGTTCTTCTCGTGGATGGCCGCCATCAGTTTGGGCGGGAGGTCGTAGATCGAGCAGTGGCTGGGTGGTGAGAGTGGCACGCTGCGTTCAACTGCCGTCACGATGGTGTCGGTGAGTTGGGTGACCGCCTGGTCCAACTCGGCAGGTGTCGTGATAGGCGAGGTGGCCACGTACTCTGCAACGGCAACGCGATACGCGTCCCAGTCGGCCCGTCGCCAGCATCGTCTCGGTGCTTGAGGCGCAGGCAGCAGCTCGTCCCCGATGGTAATGCGCACTGGGTTATGGTCCGATGACAGTTCAGCGAGAGATTCCAGCTCCAGAGAATGCTGGCAGTTCTTCATCATGTACGATGTCGAGCACGTCAGCCGTGGTGTTGTGGTGTATGTGCGTTGGTTCCGTCGGGC
This sequence comes from Nemoura dubitans, assembly GCA_921293005.1. Lineage (NCBI taxonomy): Eukaryota > Metazoa > Arthropoda > Insecta > Plecoptera > Nemouridae > Nemoura > Nemoura dubitans. Next base: position 23,090,946 of record OV121076.1, read on the forward strand.
CATAAACGTCGAAGCCTGACCGGATGGCGTTGCCCTTGGCGTTCCCGCGACGTGAGTTCCATGCCGGGTCTTTGCAGTTGAGGTCACCTGCTATGATGGTGGGAAGGGGGGAGTCGAGCAAGGCGTCCAGGTCGCTGAGCACAAGTTTGGCATTTGGGGCTGAATAGACCGCGAAGAGCCGCAGCGGCCCGCGCGCAGTGTGGACGAGCACTCCTGTCGCCTCCAGCCGCTCGAGGGGCGGCAAGGTGAGTTCCTCGTGGCGGATGTTGTGGTTGACCACGATTGCCGTGCCTCCCGCGCTGCGCTGGTTCGCCGCGATGGGGCGGTCGGTGCGGTAGACGTGGTGGTTTGCCATCGCGAACCGGTTCTGGTTCCGGAGGTGAGTTTCGGAAAGTAGCGCGACCGAGAACTCGTGTGATGTCACGAATGCGAGTAGTTCGTCTCGACGGGAAAGAACGCCATTAGCGTTCCACATCACTAGTTGAGTCAGAGCGGGGGACCATCTACCCATGGTGGGAGGGTGCGCTTTGGCAGAACGTGATCACCAGAGTTGCAATGGTGGTGGCAATCGGATGAAGAGCCAAGTCGATCACGAGCTTGGCTACTTGACACACAGCGCTCATCCAGTCGAACGTTGGTGGCGGCGTCAGAGTGCTGCCCTGCGCGGCATGGGCGGCAGGAGCGGGCTCGGCGATAAGCGGAGGGTTGTTACCTGCTATGGCGCTGTAGCTGATGTTTGAAGAGACAGGACGCGCGATAGCCGTCAGGTTGCGCATGGGGGCGCGCTGAACTGGGTTTGCAGCCGGGGAGCGGCGAGCTGCTGGCGCTGGTGCGCGTTTCTGCGCAGCCTTTAGGTAGGCGCAGCCACGGTAATTTGCCGCGTGCGCCTCGCCGCAATTTGTGCACGTGCACGGCTGGTCGCGGGGACGTGGGCACTCGGCGCTGGCGTGCTGCTCGTCGCACTTGACGCAGCGGGCTTTTTGCCTGCAGTAGGGAGCGAGGTGGCCGGTCTTCTGGCATCGGTAGCACATGGTCACTGCAGGGACAATGCCTTTACGCGGCGCTTCCGCGGAGACCACACACCCCTGGAGGCGTGTGATGTCACCGAGCTCGACCGGCTTGCTGCCGGGAAGGGCTGGCGCCAGCACCACGGTAAAAAGTGGCATAAGAGTGTCACCTCTGTTTATTTGCTCGACGGCTTTAACGTCGTAGCCGCGTTCACTGAGCTCCAGCCTGATGTCTGCTGGGTCAGCGTTGTAGGGACACCCTCGCAGAATGAATCTTTTCGACGATGTTGTTGCTGTTGAGTACGTGTAGTACTCAACATTCGTGCTATCAAGCAGGGATGTTATTGCTTGATAATCGGCAATGGTGGCCGGAACCACCTTGGAGAATTCCCTGCGGGGGGTTACTGTAAATGCCCCTGTTGTCGGGCAGGCTCGCTTTAACATCTCCAGAAGTTCCTTATGCGTAGGGAAGTTTTTGACGCAGATAGGTACTACTCTCCGTCGTACCTTATTCGTGGTGATAGCAGCTTTTTCAGTGGAAACGCTGTCATCCTCCGACTCGGCCTCCATGGCTGACTCATCGTCAGAAAGGACATCGTAGCGGTTGGAGATCGCTAGGGGGGGCGGCTCGAGGCTGCGGCCTATTCGCTTGGGCGCTGGTGACACGTTAGCCGATGACGATTCAGAGCCTCTGCGTTCTGTTCGCCGTTTGTTTTTATTTTCAGCTGTCTTGAAAGCAGCCTGGACTGCGTGTTCTACGAGCTGCTCAAGATCGGCTGAGCGAGCCCTGTCTGGCATGGAGGTGGGGTTGCCCGTGGTCTGGTCTACTAGGGTGGCAGCAGTCACAGAGGTGGCGCCGGCGGAGCTATCCCTGTCGCCCAATGTGGTCTGGCTGGAGAGGGTAATGCGGGGGTGTTGGCGAGTCGACCGGCGTTGTCGGCTCGGGAGAGCCGGGAAGTCAGCTGCCGAAGGCACGAATCCGGCTGATGAGCTGGGCCGTGGCGTAGGGATTCTGGTGGAAGGCATTCCTAGGCCGCGGGCGTTTCTGCTCACAGGGCAACACTGGGGTGGCTTTACACTTGACGCCGTCTCGGGGACTGGCAAGTGGCTACACTATACGCATATATGCGTGCAATCGCACTCTTGTCTTTCACTAATTACACATGTATGATTCGCTTTAACGCGCAATGAACATCAAAATTCATTAGGTGCACCTAAGGTGCCCCTGGTAAGCCCGGTCACGATTCACTGCACTCGGTTTATACGGCAATAATCCAAATTGCTTGCGGAGCACAAAAACACACGACCGCTTCACATCACCACCAGACAGCTCCTAAGCCTTAAGCCAAGCTCAAATCTTGGTGAAACCGGCCCTGAGGAGTGCAGTTTAAGTGCGGGCAGCGTGCAGTCTTCCTAAGGGCTGGACCGTGCGGTGCCCGCACGCGGACCGCACGGAACCTGCACTTTAAAACTGTACGGTTTTAACTGCAGGAAAACTATACAGGAACCGTAAGGGCAAAACCGCGGGCAAACGCCACTCGACAAACTGCAGAGAAACCGTACGGTCCCCGTACGGGCAAAACTGCACTCAGACTGCAAACTGCACTCTGCCCGCATTGACCGCGTCGTAACCGCAGCTCCACTGCACTAAAACTGCACTCTGTGTTTGCTGGGAAGGCACAAAAATGGCAGAATGCAGCCGAGAACACAGCAAAAACAGCAAGCAAAAACACACTGCACAGCACATTACAGGTAACTTGTACATATTTAAAAAGGCTATAAGACACATTTGTGAAAAAGAGAAGGAGAGCAGACTCCACGATTCCTTAAATATTACAGTATAATTTTGGATGTTACAATTCAGGTACCGTATGAAAAAGAGTACCTATGCCTACCCCAAATACTGCCTTCACTCAAAATTGAAACAAATAAAAATATTTCCCCTCCCTCAACGCAGTTTCACCTATATTGTCAGGCAGTGATTTAAACGAGACATTATATATTGAAGTGCGGTATATTGCAGTACCCACCGCCCCCCCCCCCCCCCACCCTTCCACCACCCATTAATTTCCATGGCCTCTTATGGGACCATGCGCATCGAAAGTCGCCTGGCAGACAGAAAACATGCAATACTGCTGGCTGCGGGCACCCACGTTGGCGTGCGTTAGAGCGAGATTACGTCTATTTCAGCCGTGAAACCGTTGGGTTCAAAAAAGACGCTACGTTTGAACCGCTGTTTTTGGCTAGAGTTTTGTAGATACAAGAACGACAATACCCTTAGGCGATTCGTTATTTTGTTGTTGTTATTATGGTGGTAATTGATTAATTCGGAAAAAATATTATTTCGGTGAATCCCGGAAATGTTCGCGTAAATTACCTGCGCTCGGAACTTATGCCACTGACTGTACATTTTATAACAGAAAATAATAACTCGTTTTTTTTCTTATGACAATTGAATAGGCAAACACATCGTCTATTTACTATTTTTTGATAATGTCACAATGGGTGGTTTCTAGCTAGGCTTGGCGGTAGGCGCTGGCTATTGAAGGGCCCATTGGCAATAATTAAGGGTAAACTGCCACCACTCTTTTATACGGTAAAAGAGAACCGAGCCGAAGGCTTAATTAGTGTAGAAAGGACGTGAAGATGTGGGTAAGGACGATCATCAGATATGAGAGATAATCAATCAATCAGTAATATTGTGTTTATTAGACTCCAAGTGGAAAGAGAATATATTGACCACACATGGTAACAATATAATAGTTGAAGTACAGACTTACTCGGGTAGAGTCGAAGTACGATGGTTCTAGTTCTTACACATTATAAGTATATTCGATGATAAAGTAATACTTCTTCGGGTGCAGCGACGATGCGTCAGCGTCGTTGCGTGAGAGCGATGTCCGGCGTAAGAGATGTACGGCGTGTAAGACTGTAAGCCTCGAGTGAAAGGTACTCAGCCCTTATATACGGTATTGCCAATGTCAAGTGCGCGTCATGTTATACATCCCTTTGCAATAACAACTGACGTGTATGTCGAGTGGAAAGTTTGGTACCGAGTATGAATATCAGGAAGTGGTTACCTGGATTAATAGGATTCGTTGAGGCGATAATATATGCATCCTTAGGGTTCATATATGACACTCCCCCAACTTTGAGAAAAAATTCGGCACAAGTCGAATTTTTATAAATGTGTTGACTCAATGAATCCTTTAAGTACCAATAGATTTGACTTTACGGGTGTATGGAATGATCGCTTTTGACTTTGACATTACCTTGATTCTACAGCCATGGGTCAATAAACACAATTCATAATTTTTCTTATAACAACAATAAAGATACAGAACAATGTAACTGAAACAACATGGTGTGAAGAGTAACAATATGTGAGATTCGACATGATGTGCCATACCTTCTTACATTATTATGCATAGTGGAAACAAAGTTCCGCGATTTTATTAATATCAGTTTTAGAAATAGAATTTTGTAGGTCAAGTTGTGTTTACAATATAGGAACTATAATTTGAACGGACCTGGGGATTTCCAAAGAATCTATTTTGATGTTGCAGAGCAATAAGTAGTTCGCCACAGTTTATTGTGGTTCGAAAATACTTCAGCTATTTAATGATTTTAACTTCTTGATAAAACGCATGCAAGATTATGACAAGCGTTAATGAGGATAAAACAATTCCTGACGATCTTAGTACAACATGGGTCGGTCGGCTGCGGCGCGGACATCTTGGCGAACGGTGACTTGGATGTTCTTTAGTCGATCCTTCAGGATGATTGTCCTGAGCGATGCTCGATGGCGTCATACATGTGTAAAGCGATGCCTCGCTGGAGAACGTCAATCCGTGTGAATGCCGTGTGACCTGCACTCCGCTGGCCGCCGCAAAATGAAGGCGTAAGACGTCGGAATGTCTCTCCAATGATGCTCGTTTAAATCTGCGCAAAATACATGTGGGTCAGTTTCTTGTTTTGTGTTAAGTACAATTAAAATATATGTCTTTGACATATTCCAAGACCATTAATTAAGCGGTTAGCTGCTTATGTTGAAATAAAGATTACAAGGTATAATTTGATTCCATTTTCCATAACCCTGTTTTTTCTTTTTTTTTTTTTTTTTTTTTTTTTGCAAAAGTATGTTCCTTAATTTTTAGCTTTCGATAAATTTGAACATTTGGAGGCAGATTTGCATTTTTTATTTTTAAGATTACACATAAAACTTAATTTATTTTATTTCTATGTTGAAAACTTAGCTAATAAGTAGATGACTGCGCTGGTGTCCTGAGGACTCGATCATGGGCCGGCTGGGTTAACAGCGTCCGATGTATTCTGTGTACAGGGATTGCTGACTGCGGGATGAGGCTTGACGATCCCGGTAAGCGCTGTCGTGTGTAGTGTTCCGTTTGCATAGTCGTTCATATGAGTATTGCCAATGTGGGCAAGTACTCGTGTGCTGATCTCCCATCTCCTCCTGGATGCTGTTGTAGTTCTCGAAACTCGTCGCTCCGAATGCAGCTCCAAGTAAGGGGTTGGGTCAGGAAATGTGTGCCATCTCCTCGTTTCTGGAGTCCGTCCTCCGGTAGTCCAGTTCACGGCGATGTCGTGGTGTCGTTCGAACTTTTTTTTTGTTTTGTTAGTTGATTAGTTGATTAGTTCTCATGCACATGCAGTTTATATCCATGCATTCTTGATTTAATATTAATTTATACGTTGAAAATGTAAGTTACAAATAACAAATAGCCTCTTCAGTAATTGACCGATTTTTCTATATTTTTTTATATTGTATAAGTGCAGTTTAATGAACTGAGATTACTACGACAGAAAGTTATTCAAATCGTGATACAACTCAACACGTCTCGAGTTGATTTCGAGGACATCAGTAGATATAATGAATTACCTACCAAATTGTAGTATCAAAATTTGAAACAATCTCTTCGAATGCTGTGTTTAAAATGTTTAAAATTGTAGGCTTGTAATTTTATCTCATGACGATGGGTGATGTGAGAATGTTTATCTATACTTGTAATTATTTATATGTAAATTAGTCGCGCTAATTTGTTAACTTGGACCTATTAGTGATAGTGAATCCCAACACCTTAAATTCGTAAAATAATGATGACTATAAGCGTCAAGAACTATGTAGGTACTATCTATATTTTCCAACGATTTTTTTTTGGTCAAATGTGATGAGTGAATGATTTCTGTAAGAAAACAAGTTTATTAATAAGGGATGATTCTAGTCTTTAAATTTTCTTTGAAGCTGACTCTAGATTTAAACTGGTCAGTTATTATAGAACTGTGGAGTAGTAATTCCTGCAACAAATACGGTGACTTTGTAGATCTTATTTGGAATGTTATTTTCGATATTTAAACCGGCCGCTTTATTTATTTATATATTTTTTTTGAGACGACTCGCGTCATTTTTTCTTTTTGCTGTAAAGTCTTTTAAAATTATAATTTATTGGGAAAAGGTTTCTGAGGGAATACCTAGTCTGAGACAGTCGGCCTCCTTGCGTAGAAGCTGAAGGATGGTCCGTTTGAACTTGACTTGTGCTTGGCTGGTCGCTCGAGTCGGGCGCCGCCGGGCATGCACTTTCATTGTCATTGTCACTGTCTGCAAGTCTCAGGTCGTCTTGTTGTGACGTACCTGGCTGGCTTTCCGTATTTACATTGGGCCTGGGAATTACGTTGTTGTCTTCTGAAACTATTTCGTCAATCTGGCATTCTAGTTCTTCTGAGTCCATTTGACTTGGGTAATAAGTACTGACGAAATTATCGGCCGTTTGCGCGGGGGTCTCGATGATTCCATCTTCGGGATCGGCCGCTACACTTTCCTGGTCCGTAGGTGTTACATCATTTTCCGGTGTGAGAAAATCACTCACAGGAATGTCGGGAAATGTGGCATCTTCCTTTAGCATTAGGTTTCTGTCTAAATCGTGGATGCTAAATTCGTGAAATATTTTTAAGCGGTTGACGTGTACGATCTGGGTCTTTGATGTGTCATGAATATTAGTGATTTCAAAATTCACATCATTCTTTTGATCCGTGATGCGATAAGGTCCAGTCCAAAATGACAGATGTTTGCGTCCAACCTTTTGCTTTCCGATCACTCGGGGAGTGAATAAGAAAACTAGATTTCTTATTTTCAGTGATATCGGGTTAGTTTTCCGATTGTACAGTCTCTCGTTACGTAATGCTGTCTCATGTAGACTTTCCCGCACCGATGCGAATGACCTTTGTAGTTTAGCATGCAATGTAGCTGCATAGTCATCCTGATCTATTTCTGGTTACGATTTTTTTGGTGTTATAATATCATGAAAGGGGAGGGTCATTGGGTAACCGTACAGTGTGTAGAATGGCGTCTGGCCAGTCGCAAAACTGACCGAGCTGCGCATTGCCAGTTGACACAGGTCAAGGACCGTGTCCCACTCCACTGTTTCTGAAACTAATTTTGCCAAAACATCCAAGATTGTTGAATTTCCTCGTTCGCAAACTCCGTTGGATTGGGGTGCATACGGTGTCGTTTGGATGTGTTTTACCCCTAAAATCTGGTTAACCTGTTGAAAGAGCTTGGATACCAGCTGAGGACCATTATCTGTCAACAGAGTATGGGGGCTGCCATAAGGCACTATCCAGTGTTTTACATATGCCTCCGCGACACATTTTGCTGTCGTGCTTTTAAGAGCGACGAGTACGGGCCATTTTGAAAATAGGTCAATGATTGTTAGGATAAAGTGATTGTTGTTTTTAGTACTTCGAAGAGGGCCCACAAGGTCTAGGGAAATCATACTGAATGGCTTGTCAATAGCTTGGAATCTATGCATGGGAGCTTTATAGGGTGTTCTCGGATTTTTACGCTTCTGGCATGGTACGCATGACTGTACATACTTTGTGATGTCACTAACCATGGAAGTCCAGTAGAATCGCGATGAGATGACAGCGATCGTTCTCTGAATGCCGAAATGACCGCTAAACGGCGTGTCATGATGTGTGCGTAAAACAAGGCCTTTCATGTCATGGGGGCAAACAAGGGTGTCTGCGCCCGAGGCGTCTCCAAGTTTGTATAGAATTTTGTCATTGTCCAGTGCATACTTTTCGTCATTGTTATTGTTACTGAGTAACTTCGTAATGATGGGTTTTAATGCCGGGTCTCTGCGTTGCGATTCCTTAATACGCTGCCGATCAAAGATTGGCATGTACGTATCGTTATTTCCCGTTAACTTTTCACTTTCCGGATCGCGTTCGTGGGTTTCGTTTATTCTCAGCCTGCTAAGCGCGTCAGCGTGTTGCATTAGGTTGGCACTGCGGTGTTCTACTACGTAGTCCAATTCCGCTAGTATTAGTGCCCATCTAGTCTGCTTATGACTGGCTTTAGGGAGGCTGGCTAGCCGCTTCAAAGCTGCATGATCTGTCCTTATCGTAATGCGTCGGCCATAGATGTAAGTGTTAAAGTACTTTACGCCAAATATGATAGCAGTTAATTCTTTCTCTGTAGTTGTCAAAGCGGTTTTGCTTTGTAAGCTGACGAGATGCGTAGCCTAAGGCTCTTTCTTGGCCTCCTTGGTACTGTGATAACAAAGCGCCAGCGCAAAAATCGCTTGCGTCTGTTGACAGTATAAACGGCTCGTTAAAATCGGGGTAAGCTAATACGGGGTACGTAACTAGCGAATTTTTTAGAGATTCAAATGATTTTTGGCATTCATCGGTCCACTCGAAACTTTTGTGTTTTTTAGTCAGTTCTGTCAAACACTTTGCAGTATGTGAGTAGCCGATAATGTATTTTCTAAAAAAACCTGAAATACCCAACCATTGGCGTACTTCTTTGACTGTTTTTGGGGGAGGGTAGTCTATTATTGTTTGTACAAGGCGTTTGGATGGCCTAATGCCTTCAGGGCTAATATTGTGACCGAGGTACTCTAGTGACTGATGAAGAAAGTTGCATTTAGAAGCTTTTAATTTTAGATTTGCAGCTCGGAGACGGTCGAATACCTTCCTTAGGCGGTCAACATGCTCGTTTATGGTGCGCGAAAATAGAATAATGTCGTCCAAGTAAATCAACAAAATTTCATTTTCCAAACCCGAAAACACGCTGCTCATCATTCGGCTAAAAATGCTTGGTAAATTCTTTAGTCCAAATCCGCAAACAAGGCTCTCATATTGCCCGTTAGGCACGACGAAGCTTGTTTTTGCAATGCTATTTTCATGCACTTTGATTTGGTTAAAAGCCTGGTGCAAATTGCATGTTGAATACCAGCATGATTTTGAAAGAAGATCAGTTATCCCATTTATGTCTGGAAGGGGATAGTTATCAGTTACAGTTAATTCATTCAGCGCGCTATAATCTACGCAAAACCGAACGGAATTGTGTCCCTCTGTATTGCCACGTTGCACGAGCACTACAGGGCTGCACCATGGTGAATTGCTTGGTCTCATTATACCTTGCTCCAATTGCTTTTTGATGATTCCATCTACTACTTTCCTTTGAGTCTGTGGTAAACGATAAGGGGTCCTTCTTACAGGCCGCGCGTTACCCGTATCTATCTCAAGTTGCACTTCGGCACACGCCCCTAAAGTATCACCTGGCATAAAAAATATGTCCGCGTACTCCTTCAAGAGGTCTCTAATTTTACACTGGTCACTAGGTGCGAGGTGGTCTCATTTAACTAGTCTATCCACCTCAGCTTGTCTTTCTTCAGGTGTAAACACTTTGGTGTCCAAATATAGCTCGGTGGCTACACGCACAGTGTCGTTTCCGTTCGAGTGTTTGGGTTTGTCGTTGGTCAGGTTGATCGGCGGGTCGCATTCCAGTACATATGCTATACCGATCACGGTATTTATAGGAATGTTGATTGATTGTTGTGTTGCGTTAATCAAACGTACTTGCAGTTTCAGATCTTCTCTTTCAAAACAAACGCTGCGTGCGCTATTAATTCCATGAATTTTTATTTCGGCTGGTTCAAAGACGATGTTTCTATTCTTCTTTGCTGTAGTGGTTGGGTAAAGACGTCTGGTCTGATGGCCTATGAGCAAGCATTCAGTCCGGGGTTGAATGGTTACTGCATATTTAGCTCGCACTGGTGTCTTGATTAGTGTTTCGCCTCGATTGCTATCACTGCCGAATTCTTGTAATGTTGCTGCATCTTTTGATTTCTCTGATCGTCTTTCTATGCTTCCCTTTAGTTTGCTTTCGGTAATGGCTTCGGTGGTAACTTGCTCTCCTTCACTACGTGTACTTAGTGGAGGTGCCGTATTTTCCGAAATTATATTGCAGGCCGTAGATACATCACGAGTCTTTACTTCGGTTGCTTGCGCAACCACGCCGAGTTCCTGTGCTGAATCTCCGTTTGCAGTCTGCAATTTCCTATTTAGCGCGACAAACATAAAAATGCATAAGTTGTAAATATTCCTCAACAGTTGTTCATTAACCGTGGAGGTGCCGTATTCGTTCGATTCTCGTTGAGTGTGTTGAGTCGTGACGTCCTTCTCGGAAGTGTAGGTTTGCGATGCAGTGCTCCCCGGCGATGGTCGTAGTTCCTTGACAAGCGTCCCTGTCTTGGATGACGTAGCGTCGGTTTGGCACTCTACCGTTTTGCATTCCTTCTTCTTTGATTGACATGCGACCTTATTTACTCTATTCGGTTCGTCGTTGAGCTGGCATATCGTTACTATAATGCCACTGTTGTTGAAAACTTGTTTTATGCAACTTTTAACGTCCTGCCATTTTAGGCGATCTAATCCGCATCCGATTTGTGGCATGCTTATTGTTTCCTCTCTGTTTGCGATCAGTGCTGTTTTCAAATTTCTCAATGCATTTTTCAAGTCTCCCAATTTTGGTTTTCCCGATGCGATTTGTTTCGTTACCAAATAGTAGATGTGTCGGCCGCCGTCAGTTATAACGCCGACATCTCCTATCTTAAGATGTTGTTGCCTTAATTTCTCGCGATGATCAAATTTGCTTGTGAATTTTTCTGCGATCCCGCGTGACATCGCTAAATCTGCTGATACGCAATGCGCCAAACTATCTTTTCTGTCAAAGAGTGATCCGCTGTACTGCCTGAGGCAGTTCGTTTCTTTTCTTTTCTGTGAGTCAAGTGGTGGCTCTTCCTGTTTGAGCGCGATGTGTTTCATGGTATTCACATTAGGCGTAGCCAACTCGGAATTTCCAACCCCCGTGAGGTCCGCATGGCAAGCCAGGTTATCTTTATCTCCGTACTTAACTTCGTTAAGATAACATGCTAACATGCTTGATAACATGATAGCATGATAACATGCTTCTTACAGTCGAGCACGAGTCCAAAAGCTTCGATAAAATTAAAGCCCAGGATACCACTTGAATCCATTCCCAGAGATTCGGCGCCGACCAGGAAGGGAAATTCGTAGATTTTCTGTCCAATTCTGAATTTCAGATCTACTTGCCCTCTGATTTGCAGCTCGTCTCCGGTGACAGAGTAGATACGGCGTCTGTTTGCGCTCATAGGTATTCTTCCCTGTTTAATAAAATTTTCGCTAATAATACAAATATCGGATCCCGAGTCCGCGAGTAAAAACAGCTCCGATTCTGTTTTTGTAGATTCATTGATGACGTAAGCCTTGATGAAGGGTTTACTCAATGGTCGGGTGCCGATGGCTGTCCTATTGGAATTAATTCTTGAATAATTAGCTCCATCATTACAGGGTGGTTTGATTGGCCTTACTGAAAATTCTGCTGCGTCTGCGTTCCCGCCGTTGCTGCGTTGCTTGATGGCGCTGCGTTCTGATGATTGGGCCGCGGGTTGTTGTTGTCTTGTCCTGAGGAGCGAGAGTTCGAGCGATAGCCGTTGTCTCTGACGTCACGGTCGAAGTTCCTCTGCGCGCGTCCATCTTGCGGTCGACGTTGATCGTACGAGCGTTGGTTGTCGGTGCGGCGATCATTGTAGCGTTGGTTGTTATAACTTTGAGATGAACCGTAATTTTCTTGCCTCTGATCCCTCAGGCGAGAGTTGCATTCTCGCTGGAAGTGTCCTCTTCTCCCACAGTAAGTGCATTTCACAGGATCGTTGTTCTTAAAGCTTCGGCACGACGAAGAGTAGTGTCCAATCTTTCCGCACTTGTAGCAGATGACGCTCGTTCCCACTGGCTGCTGTGCTGTTTGCGGTGGTTCCTGCGATGGTGGGGGGATGGGCTGCATTTGGTGCAATTGTTGCATCATTTGCTGCTGCATCTGTAGAATATTCTGCATAGTCGGCTGCTGTTGCTGTGGCTGCATATACGGTTGAACCTGCATTATATTGCTGCGGTTGCTGCTGTTGGTGTTGCATATCTTGCTGCTGTAGCGTGTTTCCCGGCACGGATTTCACCATGTTTACTATTCCGGAGGCCAGTCCAGCCACCAGAGAGCAAAGATGGTTATATTTTGGGTCGCTGATGTCTTGATCGATGGTCTTGGCCGCTCCCGCTTCATGCGTGTTGTCATCCATGACTCGAACATGTCGGTACTCCGTCCGCGTCCTCTCGAAGTCGGTGGCGAGCTCCACTGCACGTTCGATGGTGGCTGGTCGATGCATTTTCACCGAGTTGTAACCTTCTTTGCGCAATCCTTTGACGTATTTTTCCACCATCTTGCTGTCAACCAGTTGTTTCTTAATGCGTTTTTCCTCTGGGTCGGAGCAAGCGTCTACTGCTCGAGTGCCAATCAGCTTGACTCGTCCATAGTAAACCAACGCTGACTCACCAGGTTTTTGATAGCAGTGCATAAAGTCGTCATAATAATCGTCAGTTGTTATCTCGCCCAGCGCCCACTTTCGGATTGCCGCCCTGAGAGTCCCCCAATTGGCGTTGCGTAGGGTCTCGTCGCCTTTAACGAATATCGCCGCTGGTCCGGTCAGCTTTGATCGAGTGATATTAGCGAGCTGCCTCCTGGTCCAGTTCCCGAGGGCCGCGAAGGTGTCCATCGACTCGAAGAATGATTCTGCGGTGGTGGTGCCTGGTTCTCCAGAGAATGTAGGGACGCTGCTCATGAAAGACAGGTTGCTCTGCGAGACCGCTTTTCTTTCTATGGCTTCCGCGTCCATGGCTGCGTCCACTTGGTTTGGTCATAGATTAATTCCTCCCGGTCCCTGTTGTCCTTGCGGTGCCGGTTGTCCTTGCGGTGCCGGTTGTCCTAGGGGTGCCGATTGTCCCTGTGGTGCTGGTTCTCCGCCGTTGACGGGCCCGTTTCGCAACATCATGGCTTCTTTCTGGGATTGCTGTTTATTTCGATTTTTCATACACTGATTTTAATTACTGAGTCAGCAATACTAATCAATGGCAATATTGGATCAAGGTATATAAGCAGACGAAGTTTCAGGTAGTGGTGTTGGAATTTAGATTATTAATAGTTATTTTGGACTGAATTATTATGAAGCAACTTTCTCTTCCTGCTTCCTATTCGTTTGTTTTGACCGAAGAAGTTCGCGGAATGACAGTAATGGACGACAACATGTTATGGCCGAGGCGTGACGATTTTCCTTTCACTTTTCATATGGATCGGATCAACAGCATTTGACAAGGGTTTATGCCAAACACAGCCTAAAATCTGGAGTCATGCAGTCTGAATGCAGTTTCTATGCGTTCGGATGGAACTTTATATCATGCGATATTTTGATATTTCGTCAAACAAGACATAGTTAATTATTTCTTAGTTCTGACTGAAATTCATGTAAGAGGTATGTAGAGATTTTATGTTCATGAAAATGAAGTCCAACTGATTTACAAGATTGTAGATTGCTTTATCGATCATTGAATTTACAATAAGTAGCCGAAATTTCCGCTCGTTTAGTTTAAAATCAAATGGAATTTACTTTTGTAAGTTGGAATTCATTTTCGTTTACACACATTCTCTACTTAAGTGAAACAGCACAATAAACTGATGAAATCTCTCAACATCTTTGTGATGACTTGGATTTGATTGGATCATATGGGATTTGAATTTACTGGGATTTGAATCGAAATTTACTCGTTACTCTTGTGGGTTTAGTATGTTCATAGAAAAAATAAAAAAAAATCGCCATTTCAATTGATTGAATGTCAATCCCACCGCTGACTACCAATGTCACAATGGGTGGTTTCTAGCTAGGCTTGGCGTTAGGCGCTGGCTATTGAAGGGCCCATTGGCAATAATTAAGGGTAAACTGCCACCACTCTTTTATACGGTAAAAGAGAACCGAGCCGAAGGCTTAATTAGTGTAGAAAGGACGTGAAGATGTGGGTAAGGACGATCATCAGATATGAGAGATAATCAATCAATCAGTAATATTGTGTTTATTAGACTCCAAGTGGAAAGAGAATATATTGACCACACATGGTAACAATATAATAGTTGAAGTACAGACTTACTCGGGTAGAGTCGAAGTACGATGGTTCTAGTTCTTACACATTATAAGTATATTCGATGATAAAGTAATACTTCTTCGGGTGCAGCGACGATGCGTCAGCGTCGTTGCGTGAGAGCGATGTCCGGCGTAAGATATGTACGGCGTGTAAGACTGTAAGCCTCGAGTGAAAGGTACTCAGCCCTTATATACGGTATTGCCAATGTCAAGTGCGCGTCATGTTATACATCCCTTTGCAATAATAACTGACGTGTATGTCGAGTGGAAAGTTTTGGTACCGAGTATGAATATCAGGAAGTGGTTACCTGGATTAATAGGATTCGTTGAGGCGATAATATATGAATCCTTAGGGTTCATATATGACAGATAAGATTGCTATCTGGGGAGATATGGTAGAAAGTTTAAAATCCAAAAAAAAAACCCAAATTTCTCCGAAGAATCCACTTTTGAGAAAAATATACTCGAATTTTCTCATCGTCTAGTTACGCTCTACAATAATCAATCATAAAAAAAGTTCCCCGCACATTGCAAACGGAAAGTCGAATCTGAACTGGACTAGAAGGTTCGATTTCAACGGATAGCAAGTGGTTTGTACTGTTAGGCCCTCAGCCTAACTTAGTCTTAGTCGTAGTACAGGCCTTCAGCCGGCTTAGTGTATCTTGTTCTCTATATCTCTTTGTGGATTGTTGTCTTGTATGTTGTGTGGCTTAGCGTTCTTGTGTTACGCCATTACCTTTTTAGAGGTAGTATATTTTATGTACGCCACCGTATACTGGCACCGTTAGTTTGTAGGGCGAAGAGAGCGTGGAGAGGGGGCATTGGCAAGAGTGGAGTCGCGGAGAGAGGCTGGGATGTGAGCTGTGTGAGCGAGTGGAAGTGAAAAGATTTCTTTGAATTTGGAACGAGTAAAGCTATATGTTAATCGAGTGACTGTTATTATTGATAGGACAACCCAAGAAGCAACCCGTACAAGTGGTTTGAATTTTGGTTCCTTATTTTCAAGGTTGCACACATTGCGCATAACTCTAAACACTCTCTCCAAAAACATCGACTGTCGAGCTGCCGACTCGATAAAAGTTTTCACGGCGATAACTGTCGATATCAATAGACAATCGCTACTGCTCTATCCTATCGATAGATTTATCACTCATAAGCGTTATCGATCGATACCTGACGAAAGTTATACAATCGCACTCTAGGAAGAGTGCTGTCTTGACAACTCGGCCGAGCGGGCGGACTCGAGACAGAGAGGAGAGACCACTCGAGGAGAGACAAACTAAGTCCTGCACTTTAGAGAATATACGGCTTGTGCAGATTTACTCAATTCTTAAAACCTACCACCACCTTCCTTCCACAACCTCCTGTTGACATCAAACCTACCCTACCTCTAGCTGTGGTACATCCGGTTCTCGTGTGATCACCGAAGTTAGCAACATCGGGAGTGGTCAGTACTTGGAAGGGTGCGGAGTGCTTATCCCTGTTAGATAGAATTCCCCGCAGTTCAGCTACGTGGCATGGGTTGCCGTTGGTATACCGAGTGCTCATCCGTGTAAGATAGATCGTCCCGCAGTTCAGCTACGTAGCATGGTATGTCGAGTGCTCAACCCTGTAAGATAGACTGTCCAGCAGTGCAGCTACGTAGCATGGGTAGCCTTTGGCATGTCGAGTGCTTATCCGTTAGATAATATGTCCCGCAGTGCAGCTACGTACCATGGGTTGCCTATCATTTTACCCATTCCAAGCACAATACCACATTCTTTGTACTGTCCTAACACGAGCACACGGAGGGATTGGAGGACAAGGAACTCTTGATATCTCAGATAGATTAAAAGCTGATGCAAACACATATTATGTAAAATGTCGATTTTTTATATAATTATACACCGATAAAAAGGATATACCAATTGAGAAAAACCAGTTTTATTTTCACACTCAAGAGACAAGAATTTGCAGCGTGTTTCATGACAAAGGAGAATTCCCTTCTGCGTCATTACACACCATTGAATGCAAGTTCTCGGAACCGTTCCAAGTATCGCTATCGTCCAATCAAGGGAAAGACAAACACACATTCACTAACGCTAGTGTTAGATTGTCAAACCAGAGTCACGCTTTTAGTGCTGAGTTGGCAGCACTGCTTTGAGTGCTGTCTGGGAGGTTGGTATCAGTGCAGACTCGGGGCGAGCCCCAGGAACTTGACTCTTGCGTCGAGGAAGGCAGACACCTCGCGGACCGCGCGTCTCTGGCACTCGGCAATCTGCGCAGACAAACAAGCGGTTAGCTCCAAGACTCCAAGGCCCCAAGGCTCCAAGACTCAAATTCTCCAAGACTCCAAGACTCTAAGGCTCGAAGGCCCCAGTACTCCAAGGCTCCAAGACTCTAAGGCTCGACGGCTCCAGGACTCCAAGGCTCCAAGACAACAGGGGCCGAACTACGGATGACCAGGGGCAGACCTACGGAAGACCAGGGGCAGAACTACGGAAACTTTTCGTCAATTTTTTTCATAAGAGATTTTGTCATGAATTAAGTATGACATGCGGTTGCGTTTGCGCCATCGTCGCCATGGTTGTTTCACCTTCTTTAACGACTATTTTCCCTTTTACTGTGAATAAGAAGGCATAAGGGCCTCTCAATTTGAGCAGAAGGTTCACTCTCATTAACAGTGATTAGCTTACGAAACTTGCGAGCTAAATATCCGATTTGTTGTGGGTTGTGGAAATGTCCAATAAAAAGATTAGAGTTCTACGAGTTCTTTGAATTTTTTCACAGTAAAAATGTCAATTCAAATAATAAAAAAACTAGCAGGAGCGGAGCTCCTGCTTGTTTTTTTTGTTGCAATAATTTTGCACTTGTCGAACTAACATACTATTATCTACCTATTGCAAGAATGCTAGATATTGCTAGATATGCTAGAATGCTACCTATGGCATTCAATTACGAAATGTACCATAAAATCCTATGCTTTGCATGCGATTTAAACTTTGGGAATTATTTTCTAAAAAAACTACCCGAATGCCCGTCCTAAAAATTGGTACTGGTATATATACATATATCGAATACATTTCCTGAAATTTTCAGCTTATTACAACATTGCGCAAAGTGGTACACTCCATTCAATTACGAAATGTACCTTAAAATCCTATGCTTTTGCATGCGATTTCAAATTTGGGAATTATTTTCTGAAAAATTACCTGAATGCCCGTCCTAAAAATTGGTACTCGTATATATACATATATCGAATACATTTCCTGGAATTTTCAGCTAATTACAACATTGCGCAACTCACTTCAATTACGAAATGTACCATAAAATCCAATGCTTTTGTATGCGATTTCAACTTTGGGAATTAATTTCTACAAAACTACCCGAATGCCCATCCTAAAAATTGGTATTCGTATAAATGCATCTTTTGACAACATTTCCTAAAAATTTCAGCTAATTCAGAGAACGCGCTTTTTTGCTATAGACATTTCTAAAAACATAGATGTATGAAGAGGAATCGTTTTTCTGAATGACTTTTATACAAGTTTTAAGCATTTTTCTAGTGCAGTTTTTTATGCACGTTTTAATGCTTTAAACTAGAGTTGTGTAACTTTATTGGTTCTTGAGATATTGACGGAAATATGTGATAGTGCGCGCGCGGTCCGCTAAACGAGCGAAACTTTGCAAGGTCATATCTCCCACACCAGTGGGCCTAACATTTTCAAAAAAATAGTTTTGTACTCCACTTGAGTAGCACAACGACCACTGAAACTTTGAACCAGATCCGAGATGTGAAGGTCAATGTTTTTCGCGAGGTGTGCTGATTTGATGCGTTTCGTCCCACATATGACACTTTTTAAGCCCTTAAAGCTGGGACCGAGAGATTCCAAAGCGCAGTGTGTATTGTGAAACCATCTCGTTCTTGTTGAATCATCATATTAGGACTATATTATTTGCTTCTGGTAGATGCGCAAGTATCTTGCTTTGTGAACGTTGGTAAAAATGTAAAACGCATATTTTTTGTCCAAAAAACTCGATTAAAAGAATATGTGATATCAGCCAAATAAAATACAGACTTTTAGTTTGTGTAAAACATAACATACAATTAATTACTAATCGATTAAATAATCAGGCGTATATGAGATTTTAACAACTGTACCAACAATAGATTTTACGGGGAGACCCAATTACTTGCGAACCCTTTAGCGGAACAATGGGACGGCCTGCGAATGTAGAAACATCTGGCTCCTGCCTACCAACAGGGGAGTCTCTTTGAGAGTAAAACACTGCTAGCAATCTTAGCGTGGAAAGCAGTTTAGTATTCTCGGCGACGTTGACGTCGAGGCTATAGTATAATGAGCTATACGCATTTACTGAGTCGATACATTCGTCGTCTCCATGAAGCACCGAAAAAGAGCCAACATTGTTACTCATGCCTTCTAGAATGCAATTCGAGTATTTTTTTTATCGCAAGATCGCAAACAGAACGCAAGCTTAAATATCATTATCAAAATATTGACATGTTTTATGTCCGTCAATTGGGCCCGGATTGTGAAAAGTCGCGGTCGCACCCCCGCACCCCGGGCCAGTTCGCCCCGGCACCCAGCCTCTACACATAGAGTTAAAATTGAATTCCGGGGGGTGGTAACCCCCCTTGACGTCTTGACCGAAATCTGAGGATTTGGGCTACGCAAGGAATGTTACTGTAAGTTATTGGCGCGAAGACATATTTGAATAAAAATCTTTTTAAGCAAACGTCGTATAGCGACTTAGAACCAATCCTAATCGAATTATTGATGCTTAAAATGGTAAATTTGATACATACATCTAGCGTTTCCGTCGTATTTTCGCGAATAAAGGTAAATAAATTCGCCACATGGTCGAAAAGTTGCAATCGCACAATTCCCACACCCGCTATTTGTTTTTCTTCTCCCTGTCGTCGGGACGCTTTGTCTTGGTACATATGAAGTAGAGAGCGGTTGCGTTTCAACTCATCAGCCTAGATATTGACGTGTCTTTGCGTTCCAAGCGGGAAGACTTAGATCGAAACGAGTTATATCCGTTTTTTTAAAAGAATCGCTGGTGCACGTCATTCTATAGCTTAATTTTGCAAGCCTTTACCGTAATTTTCGCTTTATTGTTTAGAAATCGTGGGGAAATAACTGTTTTTATCTGTGTTTTTTGAACGTGTATTTTTATTGTACCACGTGAGTGAAACGACATGTCAGCTTTTGTAGTCAAATTTCAACCGTTAACTTATTTGGCGTGCAAGGATTTCACTTAAATAGATGGGTTTCACTGTGATTAGAGGATATTTGGTGGTTTTGAGAAGCGGAAGCATGGTTCGCTGAGTATATTTTAGCGAATTGTGACATTACAGTCGCACTATATTTAAAACAGCTGGTCGACCAATTGGGATGTATTTCCCACCTTATAATTTATGGGAACTATCTCACGAAATTTACTATATATGGAGGAGTGGATGGCGGGGGGGGGGGGGGGGGGGGGGGAGGTGGGGGCCCACCCGCCCCAAGGAATTTATTTTTTTGAAAATATTTTCCGATTGTGTGCTTATTAAGAAGAAAAATAATCACTTTAAAGTTCAAAATTGCAACATTTGTACTAAAACAATACTCGTATCTACTTTGCCCCCTTGCTTCGTAGTGTTTCGTAGCAATTGCTTATGTGGGTTGCCCTAAAGGCATTGGGTACATATTTGCATTGATTTCGTATGATTCCATCAAAAGAGTATGCACCACAACACCTTAATCTAAGTAAAACTTGTCTTTGCTATGCAATACCGTCTGGCAGACAGTTTCGGCCAACTGGATTGTAGTTTACTTATCGGGTACCTAATCGCAGAAAATCATGCATATTTTCCAATTGCGTTAGCAATTGATTTTGTTACAAGCTATTATAGTATTGTCATTGGGTTTCTGAGGAAAGCATATTCTGAAAATAAAATTATTCGAGCTACGACCTTTGACGTTTGTGGTTGTGATTCTGACAGTCGAGTAGAAAATCATATATTATAACATAAATCTGCAGGTCTCAGCCACGCCACCAACCAATCGGTTGCTAATCGACACGAATAAGTTAGCAACATTGGCTTGAAACACTGTACGTGCACACCGGGAGTGGGAGGTGGGGGAGGGGTTTGAGGGTGTCATCACATTTAACTTGACGGATGGTGGGTAGGGGGGGGGGGGGAGAATTTTCTCTACACCACTGATCAATATTTAATGATAATACGCAATACAATCAAAGAATTTTAAAAGAATGTTGACATTTTATTATTCATATTTAGAACTGGAGAGTAAAAACTTGCTCTCACCCACAGTACACTACACTTGCGTAGCACGGGCCTATACTGCTGGTCATATATTATTAAAATCAAGTTTTTGCGAAACAGTTGAAAAACGCGAACTATGTAGGTATGTACGTATTCCACATTTGCAATGATTTTGAAGCCATGGTCGCGAAAACAGGACGAAACTACCCTGCTGTAAAATCTGACCTAAGATCTTGCAAGACCTTACCAATAAACATTAGCCAAGATCTTGCAAGATTTGTGACACAAGATCTTGAATGATTCTACCAATTTCTTACCAAGAAATTAGCAGAGGTTCATACCATAATACCAAGATCTTGGAAGTTCTTGTTTCTAGATCTTGCCAAGAAAAATAATAAAAATCTGTAAATGAAAAAGTGTAATAATTCCAATAATATAACTGTAAAAATGCATATTTATTTGTTTTACAACGCACAGTACAACAGTTTGTGAGCACCCAAACAGATTTCTAGGATTAAAATAACTAGCAATATCAATAATTATCGATCGATGCTAAAAAAAATGTGGGTGCATGTTGCATAAAAATGGTTGCAATATATATTTCACCCGACATCTGTGTTTAACGTGCTGCAGGTGTTGATGCTTAATAATATCAGATATGATGTGTTACTGAAAGCGCCAAACGACTCACGTGTTGCTCAAGTAAGAAGAACGTTACTTGAACCTTCACAGAATCGGGCAAAAAATGTTCGCTTTTAAATCTCCCACGTTTGGGTGAAAACGAGTAAATAGTAACTTTAGTTCCAGAGAGATTAAGACTGAGATGGTACTTCATTGGCTCACTTACGAGGCACACGCACTGTCTAATCAGGTAGGGTTACGACACCCCTACCAATTTAATTCAAAATGTCACGTTGATGAAATTATTGACGGAGAATATACTAATGCCGCACACTAGTAGGTACCAATTATTTTGGGTGAAACTGAAAAACCGGTAAAAGTTATAGGTAAAAGTTTGTTGTTATAATGAATTCTAGATACTAGTTGCCAGTGTTTGTCAAATTCTACGAAGCTTCTCACTAGGTGGCTGTTGTAGGCGACTGTTACATGCAAAATTTGTTCTTTGCCTGGGAAAAGAAAAAAGGAACAAAATTACAACCAATATCTTACTGTCGGTGGTGTCACGCGTCCGCAGTGGAGAGATCAGATCTGCAGTGTAGCGAACTCCCAAAACCATCCATAATCTATGGGGGGGGGGGGGGGGAGGGGGGAGAATGTTTGACTAGAAGGTTGGTGATTTCACAGGTAATAAAGGTATGATACTCCAAGGCATAAAACATGGACTCATAGAAACAATAGAAATTAGTTTGACACATGTGAACATGCGAGTAGATTTAACGGTGTGAATGGACTAGAAGTGCATAGAAAGAATTTTCCTAAGGTGGGAAGGAACCATTATCTTTTGAGCACCTTTAAAATAAAATTTTACAGATGTACACTATTCGTGTCAGCCAAAAACAAAATAGCTAGGCAATTTATTATGCATTCAAATTAAGAATTAAATGTTATTCATAATTTCCAGCAAGCATAATCATAACACAAAATTGATTCTTTCTTGATTCAATGTTTTGGGCTGTCAAGGTCACTAATAGTTTCTCTGTATAAAAATAATTTAAAGATATATATATATATATTCGAACACTAAGGGATTCCTCCCACCTTAGGCCGTTGCGGTTCTTGTAGAATACTTGGAAAAGTAATCGGCGTCAGATTTGACCAGACGACTGTATTGCATAAACCCCGAAAGGATGGTCCAGGTCCAGCCCTGCTTTAGGGATTGGCTTGGGCAAATTATTTTTTTAATTTTAGGGCTCAGTACGAGATGCTGTGATGTTGAAAACGTAACGCCGCATCCAACGGTGAAATAACATTGGAGGGTCACCGGCCCGATAACAGATATATTAGTGTTTGAAAACTCGAAATTTAACATGGACCGTGGACGGCATAGGAAGTCAAGTCTAAACCGGCATATAACCCAGGATAGCTCTAAATATAACCATAGCATTTAAACAAATTTCTATATACTTGAAAGGTATTTCTCTGATGAACACTCACAGCAAAAGAAAAACTGGGGTCACAGAACTCACTTTTATGATAACAGCATATCAAAAATGACATTGCATATTGAGGGTGACGTTTTTGGCGTTTTGAAATATTTTTCCCATTAAAGTAGAGCAGTTATATACATGTTTTTCCAATTGTGCACACTTTTTCGCACCGAATTACGTTGAAAAATTGGCGTTATCATGGATACGAAGACCAAACGCAAGAGAGACTAAGTGCCGGTTTGTCAGTGGCCCGTTAAAATACTAACGGTCCATTAGCAAGAAAATTAAAGACTCTGATTGGACATTGCAAAGCAAATAATAAGTTAACAGACCATTAGATATTTAAAGTGTCACTGAAAAACCAGGTATAAGTCTGATTTTGGCACCCATGGTTTAAAAACAATTTAAAAATATCAGTGGGCCATTAGAATAATTGCTATCTGATCATTTTAAAAGTAAATACATGTTACTGATCCAGTGGTTGGTCCATATTTGGACCATTTGCTTTGGGCTAGATCGGTTTTCATCGGGCTCTCTACGGATATGAGCATTCCATGCTCCTGCAGCTACTCAGCTATACCGAGCTACTATCAGCCTTTCTGGGATTTCTAAGACCCAGCATTGACTTAGGGGTCCGGGTACTTATTCACTATTTGGGCTATTCGGGCCTTTTACTGCCATTTTTAGTTATCAGAAAAATTGTGCCCAAGATCATGTTAAAAAGATGCGGCCTCGAATCTCTGTGCATTTCCACGACATATCCTGGATAATTACAACGCCAACAAGATTACCGGTTACTTGACCAAGCAAATTGATAATTGCTAGAAATGCTACAATAGGGTGGGTTGGTGTGTGCAGGGAGGGAGGATGTAAAAGCACATGATAATCAAGATACCTAGGTAGACATATTATCTGCTACACTCTGTCCCATGAGAGAATATTCTTTCTGCTGCAGCACTTAGGTTACTGAAATAGCTGCCATCTTGAAGATGGATGGGTACAAGTAGAGATGTAAAACTCTAACAGATTGACTGTAATTACGCAATTATTACCTAGCAATTTTACAGCAACAACATGTGCAAATATGCGCCACCAGCGATACAACATAAAGTATATTCTATTATGGCTTTTAAAAACACCCCCCCACCCCCCACAAACAATGATGGTTTGGTTGCACAAACAAGAAAGTTTCCGGCACCGTTTGCGCATTGTAACCCTCCATCCCATGAATCTACGAATAAACACGATAATTTTAAAGGAGAAGCCTACACTGTTACTCTTAGAGCCTCGTGTTTCGAGGTTGGTAGGTACCAGTGCTTGGAAGCTTTCTTTTTATTCACACTTGTTGAGATGGACCAGTGTCCAGTGGTGTAGTCCAGGGTATACTCACATTCTATTTTTAAAATTTGCATGTACTCTCCTTAATTTTAAAGAAACACTTTGATAGATACTGGTGTGTTCATTTATAGCTTTTTTGCGGCAAAGTTTGCAAATTTTCAATATCATTCATGAGCACTAAATATACCCATTCCAGACATCATAGTACCTATGTGCAAAATTGTGGTAAAAGGGGATACCTACATTGCCAAAATGTATGTGCTGGTATAGAACCCAAAGAAATGTGCGCCTGTCTTTTAGAGATAGATAACAGAAAATTGTCGCAGGTAAGCGCCAATCAACCATGTTTGAACATAAGGATACTATTTGAGCCTAAAGATTCAAGGTAAGTGCCAATAAGTGAAAATATGTGGATAGTAACACCCTCCCCCCCCCTCCCCACCCATTTGACAGAAGCTCGCCACATTTATTTCCAGCACTACACCACTGTCAGTGTCCATCTGTAATAAATACCTAGGTACTAGGTATAAATACCTAGGACGGTAGAAAGCGGCGCCAAGTCGATTATCGCAGCTACGCATGTAGGTGAAGCCGAGAGTTAGAGGAGAGGTCCGCAGATCATGTCATCCAGCTGAGAAGGCTGAATCCACAAATGAAGTGCCTTGGTTATGGAAAAAGAAAACGCAGAACATTAAACATAGGTAGCACATAATAAAATTATGCTCAAAGACGAGTTTGACACTCAAAAATACATTTTCTCTACTGACAGTTACTTGAATTCGTTTATTGTGACGATTGTTGAATGCGTTTAAATTGAAATAACTTACCTCCATGAACATTCGTCGATTCAAGGAACAAAAGCGTTGACGTTCAAATACTTTGTTGCATAAAACATGTCAGATCATGTTAGGCTTCTTTAAGGCACACGAGCAAGTAGGCGTAGCAGGCACATGGTGCTGTTGCGAGAATTTGTCGTCATTTATAAAAAATTCCTTTCTTCGATCGATCAAGATCTTAGTTTTCAGTGTATACAAACAATATTTCGTGAAATATATCAGCGAGCACAGAAAAGCAAGCAATTACATTCACAGGAATTTTTCCCGTGACCCGAAGCCGAGAACTCAGCGCCATTTTTAATGGCGGCTGCTCGAGGCGCCATCTGTCGTATTTCAATATCAGGCGGGAACAAAAACACTAAATGCTAAATATTCATATCAGTGTAGCAACATGCAGAAAGTTAATAACTGTCGAGATTCAAATAAATCAAAATAAATAGCATTAAAATTACAAAGATTACTTCGATTACACTTCGATCACTTCGATACACGATTACTTTGTGATCAAAGGAAAATCCGACGGACGTCTTCACATTTGAAATAAAAATTTCAGAGAATCTGCCTGTGTTCTCAACTTAAGCCCGTTTTACACGGTAAAAGATTTTCATCAAATCTATCATGATATCTTTTATGTACCTAAATATCACCATGTAAATGCAAAAATGTGATGAAAAAAGCATATCACGGTCTATCATGATAGATGTAATAAAAGATTTGATGACATATTTTCAATTAGGCGCGGTTCTATTTCTGTGATAGATGTGATGAAAATTAACCAATCAGCGTTCAGCATCTGAAAGATACTGATTTTATAGATGGTGTACTGTGCCAAGATTGTAAAGCTCATGCCCACGTCTCCAGCATTTCCTCTTCCTTTTCTTTGGTTCACAAACCTTCAAAACCATCTCTACTACATCTAAAATGGATTAAGTATCAGCAAAAGCCTGAATGTTAGCCAAAACTGCCAAATCCCTCTCAATTTTTAATATGTACTCACTTATTGACAGTTTTAATTTTGCTCCTTCATTAACAATTTTCTTAATCCACAGCCTTTTGAATTTCATACAGAATGACATATTGATGGCAGTGCTTCTGTCACAACCATGTGTTTTTCATCACATTTTTCTAGGACCGTGTAAATACCATCATACATTTTCGTAAAAGATTTTATAAAAGATATCATGATAGATTTGATAAAAGATGCTATGATAGATTTTATGAAAATCTTTTACCGTGTAAAACGGGCTTAAAACCCTCCACGTTTTTGGAAGAGATCGGTTCAGAACTTTTTCAACACATCAATATTTACGAATTTTTCAATTTTTTCAAATATTTGAATCTCTGTAAATGTCAAAGTTCTTTACATATCTTCACCAAAACTTATAAACGTATCGACCTAAAAGAAATGTTTTATGCCTGGTAATCTGAGGTGGTTAGGATTTTCCAATTTTTTTCCGCATTTTTGAAGTGGTGTTTTCGCGATTTTTTTTTTCACGACGCCCCCCCCCCACCCCTTCCGCGCGGCGTCATATATTTTGGGTTCGAAAAAATTTGTCAACCCCCCTCCCCCCCCGCAAATCAGGGCTGGATCCGCCCCTGATCACGACGCAGTCAAATTGTATTTAGTTCGGCCTCTCGCTACAACTACAATATTTAAACCCAATATTGGCTACAATTTTTGTAAAATTTCTGATATGACATGTAATTTCTTAGACGACTCGGCAGACTCATGAGTCTTAGAATTTTGAGACTCCTCAGTAACTTGTTATTATTGTAATCACTCATTAATAACCCAGCAGTTACCAGAATCTGTGAGTTTAACAGATTTAACAGTTTAATCTAAACTTCGAGCAACACATGGAACAAAATTATAGCCAAAAAGTGTGCAATGTGCTGGGGGTACAGTGGCATGTTTCCGTATGTTTTTGGATCCCCCCCCCCCCCCCCCCCCCCCCCCCAAAAGAAAGCCCTAAACGTGACTTTTGCCCGAACTTTTGAAATCGTATCATGAGAAGAGTGTCTCTGACATTGAATTACTCTATTGGTATGAAAGTAAAAAAATGTCAAAAATGCTTCCCCCCCCCCCCCCTTACAATACAAAAAAGGGCCAAAAAGTGTCACGCGAGCTTTAAAACCCTCGAACCCGAGGTAGCTCGAGGGACAGATACCAAAATCGGATCCGACTTTGATAAAAACGCTATCGACAATTTCTTGTAAGGGCCTTGCAAAAATCGTAAAATCGTAGCACAAGAAAAAAGTTTAAAGAAATTGTCAAGAAATTATCAAGAAATTGTTTCTCTGTCAAGATTCAAAAATATTACATGCATTTATGATCTTTTTGGACCTTGTCAAGATGTTGTCAATTTGTTATCAAGATCTTGAAAATATCTTGGCTGAAGGAAAAAAACTTAAGAAATTGCCAAGAAATTGCCAAGAAATTGGCAATATCTTGAATCTTGCCACGATCTTGCAAGATCTTGCTAAGAATTTTCAGCAGGGTAGGTGTTTAAAGGTTTTAAACGATGCGAAATTCTATTCATCAAGGATTTTTTGTTTTTAAGCAAAATCTGTACAGTTTTAGACATGTTTTAAAACGAAAAATGAGATTTTCACTCTGGCAAGGCAAAATTTTGGCTGTCAAAGCACAAGCACAGAGATTTGGAGTGGTTTCAATTACATTTGGCGCATTTGCAGGGTTAAATGGTCTATAAATCACATGTATTTAGAAACATTATAATATATTTGAAGCAAATTGGTTGATTTACGCTTATATTAACTGAAAAGAAGACATTTGTCTTTGCCATGCCAGACCGTATGGCAGACGGTTTGGGCCAACTAGTTTGTAGTTTGCTTATCGGGTACTTTATTGCATAAAATCATGCAAATTATCTTATTACTGTTAGCAACTGATATTGTTACATGGAAAGAAAATTCTGCAAAAATATATTCGAGCAATAATTAATGAACTTTGTGGGTGTACCGTAGCAGTAGAATGGAAAAAATATGTTAAAAAAACGTCATGTCTCTGCCACACCACCCACCAATAGGTAGCTGATCGACACGAATAATTTCTAACGAGCCCAGTAGACATTTTCTCTTTCACACCGCGCAATTGCGTAAGTTTAAATATCGATGTAACATTATTTATTCTTATCCCAGAGACTATACAAAAAATAGTTAAAATCTGCCTACGACATGCTTTCATAAAATGAGTATAATATATTTAATCTTCTGTGGTTATTATTTTTAGTGAATAATACCCCGTTCACACTGGGGAAGTTAATCATTGTTAGGTTTAACTATGATCGGCTATGCGCAGTGCATTGTGGGCTAACTGTGTTCGAGTTTGAATTGAGCGTTCACACTGAAACGGGGTTAACGCCATAGCGGCCATCTTTTTCCAAATCTGTACGTCCACATACATAGTGTTGCAAGGCTGAAAATTTTCAAATGAAATTTTTCAATTTTGAAAATTTTCAGTTGAAATTTTCAAGAAAAAAATTTTTCAATGAAAAAAAAAAATTATGTTGTCAAGTTTTTCAGGTGGGTATTTGGGGTAGTTTTACTTTAAATGTTGACAGTGAGTAAGCTGAAAATTTTTACCTAAAATGGGGAGGAAATTGAAGTTGCTATTAGAGCATTTCACTAGGATTATTGAAAACATAAACAAAAAGAAAGTGTTGTACTCGTGCAAATTTTGCAAATGGAAACTGTGGTCAACTCAACTCGAATGCAGCACCACTTATCAAATAAGTGTCGGCAGTGTCCAGGTATTGCTAAGCATGTGGTTACCAGCATGGGAAAATGCATTGGCAATGGTGTTGAAGATTATACTGGAAGTGATAATATAGTAAATATTCCTGTATTGGCCAAAGTCTTCAAGAAACCACAACCTTCTCTCGCAAGTTTTGTTGACAAGATTACAGAAAAAGACCAGCTAACTACTACTGTTGCTACTACCTACATGGTGGGTAAAAACTACAAATACCGTAACCCATTATAACTAGGGATAGCCAATACGTGCAAACATTGTGCTAGCTAGTGCATTTCACTTAATCACTTAATTATTTCTAAAATTTTTTAGGAAGAAATCGATACTTTATTTGCCTGAGCGATGTACTCAAGTGGATCAGCGCTCCACTTAGTTCAAAATGGACACTGGGGAGAGTTAAAAAAAAAATTCGTCCGTCTTGGAAAATATTGTCCCGGCATAAACTGTCAAAGGGTAGTCTAGAGTTAGAGTACCAAACAATCAAGACACAACTGGACAAAAAAATTGTAGAATCCAACAGCCTCGGGTTGATGTGCGACGGATGGTCAAATATCAGGAGGGAACCGATTATAAATTCTGTTCTCACCACTCCGTCACCGATTTTCTATAAGACTTTACCGACTGGAGCGGAGTCCCACACAGCCGTTTTCATCGCTAAAACCATTACCAGTGTAATTGAGGATCTGGGACCCAAGAAAACTCGGTGTTGTCACTGACAATGCCAGCAGCATGAAACTGGCATGGAAGTTGCTCTTGGAGAAGTACCCACATTTACAGGCATACGGATGTGTGGCCCACGGATTAAATCTTCTTGCCAAAAACCTTGCTGGGCTGGACTCGTTTCAAAATATTGTAACTAATGGTAAGCTGATTGTGAAAGAAATAACTCTTTCCCACCGACTGGATGCAATTTTTAAGGAGAAACAAACTGGCAAGAAGCTTACTTTGAAGCTCCCTGTTCAGACAAGGTGGGGCTCGCATGTGGCATTACTGAAAAGTCTGCTGGACAGCAAAAATGCCTTGCGTTTGTTGGCAATTGATGAAAGGGCTGAGAGAGTTCTGTCGGAGATCACAAGGAGCTATTTGTTAAGTGATCATTTCTGGGCAACTACATCACAGCTCCATGAACTCCTCAGACCAGTTGCAGCCTGGATAACGGTTATAGAAGGAGATTCTTCGCAGATCAGCTTGGTTTCCAGAATATTCCAAGAGCTTAAAGGGGCACACAACCCGTTTTACGACTTTTCGGCTCCAGAAAGACAGTTCCGAGGCGAAAACAATCGTACATGCGGTTATAAGCGCCGCTCAGCGTATACCCGCCCGCAGCGAGTTGAGCGAAAAGAGTGACGTCAGCCTATCTCAGGCAGTGCCATGCTACGCGCGCTACAGCAGGCAGCAGCCTCAGTTTGTCACTTGCACTGGTGAAGTTCGGCTGCTAATTGGACAAAATATGGTATTTTAATCGGCCTTCGGGTGCAATAGATTCAACGCATCACTGTCATTAATAAAATTTTGAGACGATCGATGTTCGGTAATACATGTGTGTCCCTCCCTAACTTTACGCACTGACTCGGCTTCAGAGCAACACAAGCTCTCGTGATCAGTGAGCATGGACACACAACGATTACAAGTACACCAACTATTGTTGCCTTTTCTCCCTGATAAAACATCTACAGATAATCAGGCGCGAACTTCATGTATTTATGTTATATTTTCGATTTCACTGTCAGAATACTCGGGCTCGAATTGATACGGCTGGATCACTTCTTCTGCCATGACTGTACTATACATACATGTGAACTCATCAGAATCTTTGTTTCGATTAGCAAGCATGGACATTTTATCATGAAGTTGACACAGCAAACCTAATTTTAGCTCGCTCTTTATAATAGCAGTCAAAACTCAAAAAACCCATTGCTAAAACTCTACGTCTCCGAGCAGCAAACGGAGCTAGCTGGCGCGCCGGCAGCCGCACGCCGGCAGCCGCACGCCGGCAGCCGCACGCCGGCAGCCGCACGCCGGCAGCCGCACGCCGGCAGCCGCACGCCGGCAGCCGCACGCCGGCAGCCGCACGCCGGCAGCCGCACGCCGGCAGCCGCACGCCGGCAGCCGCACGCCGGCAGCCGCACGCCGGCAGCCGAACGCCGGCAGCCGAACGCTGGATAGCCAGCATAGTAGTGATAAAGTGACGCAGCGCGCGGCTGCGCGCAAAACGAAAATATCAAAATTCGGTGCTTGCGATTTTTTTCCCACGTTGCAACATTCACGAATCCATCACACGAATCCATCCCAACACGTGCTAAATGGTTTAACAACACACCCAAACTTATTTTTTCCATCTTTAAGAACCACTTCAAAGAAGTTATTGCTACGTCTCCTCTACTTCGGCAAGAGGAAAACGCAGTAATGGCAAGCTTGGAAAGTCGTGCTGCGTTTTGCATGACACCTCTGCACAAAGCGGCCAACCTCTTGGATCTAGCTTTGCGGGAAAAGAACCTAACTCCATCCGAATAACTGGAAGGAATTGAATTGATGGCAAATGTTGCCAAGCATACGGACGAGGTCGACGAAAGGGTAGTACTGGCTGACAATGCACAGTACAAGGTGAAGGACGGTTTGTGGGCCAATGACTTCATATGGCAAGCTGCAGACAAGGTAATCCATGCAACAACTAATCTTTCTCAAGCTTCCAAGACCATGAAATAATCTTTCTCTGAAATACTAGTCTCCAGCAGAGCTTGTGGATTCATTGATATGATTGATATGACGTGTCTTTCAAGGTTTCCGCAAGCACCTGGTGGAATGGGTTATGCTCGTCTACCCAACTATCAAAAGTTGCTACAAGAATTGTGCAATTACCTGCAACGTCAGCCGCTTGCGAGAGAACTTTCAGCACACATGGAAATATCCACACTTTAAAAAGAAACCGTTTGACGAACGAGCGTGCTGGACAGCTGACATACATTCGTCATAATCTGAACCTCTTAAAACCTTCCATAAAAATCTCACAAAATTCCTCAACTACGGATTTGTCAGTTAAATATAGCCCATCGAAGTCTACTGTCAAAAATCATGCTCAACTAAACTGTCAAAATTTAGTTCTTGATCTAGATACAGATGAAGAAATAGACGATGACCTGAACGAACTAAAGCCCGTTTTACACGGTCACATTTTTCGTCACACTCTTGCATCCAACTCTTGCATGCAATTCCGTCAAACCATTGCTCCAATGAAAATGTGAAGGGCTTGGATGAACCATTTACACGATCCAATAATAATTTGACGGAATTGGGCGGGGACAAAGCAGCTGATTATAGTGTCAAGTGCTTTTAGGTTATGTCAACGATGAGCGTTCCAGGCTTATAAGCCTTCTTTGCGAGCGCCATTTTGTGACATCACAGTAACTCTAGGCTGTGATAGGCTGGTTTCCGTCCACGATGTGATCAAGTGTGATGAAATTAGGACGTGTCCTAAAAGAAAAAGTTTGATGCAACCATTGGACACAAGTCTGTGATGTGACGGATTTTCGTCAAAGTGTATGTTTACACGGTACAAAACGGTTGCATGCAAGGGCTGGATGCAAGAGTGTGACGAAAAATGTGACCGTGTAAAACGGGCTTTAGCTCGGAAACCTCAACTGATTCAGAGATTGATTCCATACCTGACCCTGATGTTGGATTTCATGACAACCCCGATAATCCTATCGCACAACCTAGTCCCAACATGGTTTCACTTAAACAAGAAGACTATGTTATATTTAAGCTGACTTCTAAAAAAACCGTGAAGCATTTTGTGAGTCTCGTTTGCAAAAAAATATCCTTGGATGATTACGAAGTAAAGTTCATGAGAAAGAAGGCAGGTGCAATCGATGCGTTTGTGTTTCCACTTCATGAAGAATTGTCAACAGTCATCTTTGAAAACATAAAGGGAGTTTTGAGCCAACCATTAAGAGATCGTAGAGAGGTTTACACATTCAAGGATGATCTTTCTCTTTACCGTAACTTGAGCTAGATAAAGTTTTTTGAGCTTTCGTAAAGGCTTCCTTGCTACGAAGCATAACGACATCTAGTTTTCTATGATAAAGCCAAAGGTCTCTGGTTCCGTTTCTCTGATTTTTAAGAAAAAAATTATATCGTATTATTAACGATCGAGTTCTAGTTTTCTATGATAAAGCCAAAGGTCTCTAGTTCCGTTTCTCTGATTTTTAAGAAGAAACTTATATCGTATTATTAACGATCGAGTTCTAGTTTTCTATGATAAAGCCAAAGGTCTCTGGTTCCGCTTCTCTGATTTTTAAGAAGCAACTTATATCGTATTATTAATGATCGAGTTCTAGTTTTCTATGATAAAGCCAAAGGTCTCTGGTTCCGTTTCTCTGATTTTTAAGAAGAAACTTATATCGTATTTTTAATGATCGAGTTCTAGTTTTCTATGATAAAGCCAAAGGTCTCTGGTTCCGCTTCTCTGATTTTTAAGAAGAAACTTATATCGTATTTTTAATGATCGAGTTCTAGTTTTCTATGATAAAGCCAAAGGTCTCTGGTTCCGTTTCTCTGATTTTTAAGAAGAAACTTATATCGTATTTTTAATGATCGAGTTCTAGTTTTCTATGATAAAGCCAAAGGTCTCTGGTTCCGTTTCTCTGATTTTTAAGAAGCAACTTATATCGTATTATTAATGATCGAGTTCTAGTTTTCTATGATAAAGCCAAAGGTCTCTGGTTCCGTTTCTCTGATTTTTAAGAAGCAACTTATATCGTATTATTAATGATCGAGTTCTAGTTTTCTATGATAAAGCCAAAGGTCTCTGGTTCCGTTTCTCTGATTTTTAAGAAGCAACTTATATCGTATTATTAATGATCGAGTTCTAGTTTTCTATGATAAAGCCAAAGGTTTCTGCTACCTTGATGTAGGGAACAATTTTTATAGTAGTACTATTCTTTTTCGAGCAATTTTCTTTGGTGCCCTGAATGGATTTACAGAAAATCCTACAGTTCTGTTCACTTGCCATAATTAAACATAGGTATTGTGATAATAATGTACTAATACAATTTGTGAGGAGATTATGCCTTCTGTTGAGTACCTTCTGTTATTTTGGTACCTATACAAGTTTACCTTATTTTCCAACAACATTGATATGGCTGCAAGTGCCTGCCAGATTCAATTAACCTAATAATTCTATACTCAGCTAATCTAATCCTTTGAGAAAGCAACTTTTGCCCCCACGTAATCTTGAAAAAACTTGTAATTTTTAGAAGATGTTCACGATTTTCAAAAAATTAAAAATTTTCATGAAAATTTTCACAATAAAATTTTTCATGAAAATTCACAACACTACACATACAAAACCTTCTAAAACTCCGATTCGACCGTTACAATCATGAAAAATGAAGATGTGCTGCGAGTGTTGTTTCTACTGATTAGCCAGTACATTTTGAAGCATAGGAGAAGTAAAAGGCGTCTTGCTCTAATGCGTGATAATATGTCTTTAGTTTCATTTATAATTCGAGCTCCATATCTTTAAAATCGGGCCGTTTCTTTTGTTGGCCCGGAGCCCGTTCACGTGCGACTCCCACACGTGAATCAATAATAACACCTTTTGGTCCGTCAATTGCCCTTTCTTTTCCCATATTTTGCTTCGCGCACACAATATATCTCGTGGACGCCATTTAAAAAAAACAATATCAACACTGCACAGCCTTCCCCAATCGTACAAAACGTTCATGCAGCGCAGTTCCGGTGGGCTGTGAGCAAACTAACTGAGTTACCTCTTGATCACGTTCTGGAAACGTTGTTAACGCCAAATCCGAGTTAAGGCTAACAGCGTTCCGTTCACACTGGCCTCTTGTTCATAGTAAAGCCGCTAACAGTGATTAACTTCCCCAGTGTGAAAGGGGTATAAGGGTTGGGTAAAAGATATCTAACGGATTAATAAACTCTAGCGACTTATACAAAGTAAATTAATAAATAAAACTTAAAACAAACTCATGTTCCTATTTGCACACTAGTGATCTTGTAAGGAATCGGCTGTTCGAACTGTGGGTTTGGAGCCGGGAGTTTATTGAGAGCAGTTAAAGTAAGTTTCCGAGCAGGTATTATCGTATTATACTCGTGTTGGTGGAAATAAATGAAATTAAAATACTTATCCAACAGTCGCTAGTGTAAATATCTATACTCATCGAATTTGTATTAAATTATTTCTTAATAAACAATCTAGATGTAGGAACACTAAACTTGAAGGTCATACATAATAAACTGTTCCGTTCATACCTACCAATAATTGACGAGCGTAGCGAGCGAAGCGAAATCATCAATTTCACAACTGATAAAAAAAACTAGTGTTTGTTTGTTTGTTTGTTTGTATGTGTGTTTGTGCGCGCGCTACAGGCAAACGCCAGCGACGATTGCGATGAAATTTTCAGGGTGTCTATTTTTGTTCCCAGTTGAGACCCCCTGCGTATTCAAGAAAATCCTCCATACCATTTCCCTTCAAAGCAGAAAAAAATCAATATTCGGCAATTTAGAAAGTTTGGAAAAGTACGCAAATTTATTTACCAGGGCTTCGCGAACGCAATTTGTGTTGCGTTGAAGATGAGCGTAGCGGTTTGTGTAGCGCAAAAACAGATTGAGGCAAAAAGCCTCTGGAAATCATGGAGCAGCACGCTGGACCATTGAATTCTCAAAAATTCTGATAAATTGAAAATGTAAACGATTCTGACCTTTCTTTGTTTCTGTACGAGCTGTCGGGTAGCGAAAATATGCTCATTTTGAGGTCATTGAGCAATGTGCATGAAATAGTACCGAAAATCACGAAAAAACACAACAAAAATGCTAATAAACACCAATTGGAAAAACCTACCCACCTAAGATTTGCAGGCATGTTAAATATTTAGAAAATTTGGTGAAGTTATGTTAAGAACTTTTAAATTTACAGATTCAAAATTTTGAAAAAATCGAAAAATTTAGTAAAAAATGACTTCTTAAAAAAACTCTGAACCGATTTTATTATTATGTACACAAATTAGCCGATGAACAATTAGCAATTGAATATTCAATTAGCAAATGAACCGATCTTTCCCAAAAACCCAGGGGGTCTAAGTTGAGAACAAAGGTAGGTACCTACTCCTTCATTGAGACTAGCAGTATGGGCCCGTGCTACCCACGTATATTGTTCTGCGGGTGAGGGCAAGAGTTGTAGGGAGAAGGGGACCCACCCCCTTAAATCTACCCGTGCCATTGAAGACTAAAAAAAAATATTTTTTCAAGAATGCAAGAACTTTTCCCTGCACAATGCCCTCTAATACAACCCGGAACAAACTCACCATTACTATAAGAACACAAAGAAATTGTTAAGATCATGCAGTGTCGGTCTCTAGCTGTATAGGTTAAAGCTAGTGTACCCTACGCCCTGCGGGCATACCCGATAGCCAGTGCATGGTTCATATATGGCCCTAGGCCATAACCTAAGCCCTAGGACTTGGGGACCAAAACCAACAAACCAACAAACCTAAACACAAAAATAGTAATTTTGACAATTTTGATGCCAAACGCTAAAAAATCGATTAAAATTAGTCCGCATTAGTCAATTATTTACATTTTATGCAAATTAAGATCATTAAAATAAGTTTCTAGTCTGTTTTATAATTTTTTCAAAACAGTTTTGCTTTCCGTACCCGATGACGTGTGAATATCCCAAAATCACTGCCCAAGAGAATATAACAGGATTTCGTTCACCTTGCAGTGGCATAAAAACCAAACAAAAGCTAATGCTCCTGTCACTCTGAATGCCAAATCTTTTCTAGTTCACGTATAATATGATTGCAAATAGGAGCGTTTTGACTAAATTTCTTCAATAACTTCATAATGCAGGCGATAATAGTCACCTAGACGAAGCGGATCAGTAAAAAGGTAAGATTTGGACGATTAAATAATCAAGCTGGGCTGCAAGACGGTATTCAATCTTGCCAGCCAAATGCAATCAGTTTTTTCAATATTTCACCTAAAAAACACTTTCAAATCGCTGTAAGAATGTCGGCTCTGGATGTAAACCAATATTTTGAACATTTATAAACCATTGCCACCCGTTTTCAGCCGATTTTAGCGATTTATATCAAGAGTTAAACTCGGTGAAACATAGTCCCCAGCCAGCCAGCCAGACAGCACAGACTAAAAAGTTGAACATCGCCATTTTAACGGTTTTATATA
Source organism: Nemoura dubitans (assembly GCA_921293005.1). Taxonomy (NCBI): domain Eukaryota; kingdom Metazoa; phylum Arthropoda; class Insecta; order Plecoptera; family Nemouridae; genus Nemoura; species Nemoura dubitans. The sequence goes on from OV121076.1 coordinate 23,127,835, forward strand.
AGGTTAATCGGTTCAGGCCTTTTGTCAGTAGAGCGCGCACAAACACACAAAAAAAAAAAAACACAAGTGACTCTTTTTTGGGGGTAGTGAAATTGAAGATTTCGCTCGCTACGCTCATCAACCAGATTTTTTGACTTGAAGTAGACTTCAACATTTGACAGATATTATAAATTTTGTAAATTTCGTGCATGCAAGTCCCTGAAAGTAAGTACGCGGTAGAAGTCTATCTCCAACCTAAGAAGAACCCTTAGGCACTAGGGCTTCGCGAACGCAATTTGTGTAGCGTTGAAGATGAGCGTAGGTAGCGGTTTGTATACAGAAGATATAAAGGTGGAGGCCGAAGGCCTATGAAAACCATGGAGCACCAATCCAGACCATTGCCCTCTCGAAAACTCTGATCACTCGAAATTTTAGACGATTATGAAATTCCTTTATTTCTCTCTAAACCTGCCAGATAGCCAAAATGTGCTTATTTTGAGCAAATTGAGTAAATTGAGCATATATACATGAATGTGAATACGCCGTGGATTCTTTTCAAATTAGATATATATATATATATATATATATATATATATATATATATATATATATATATATATATATATATATATATATATATATATATATATATATATATATATATATATATATATATATATATATATATAGTGCGATATATATAGTATATATATATAGTATATAGTATATATATATAGTATATAGTATATAGTATATATATAGTATATAGTATATAGTATATATATAGCATCTAGTGCGAATTCACTTCAATTACTTCCATAAATGATAACTACTTATGGATGATATATTTGTCAAATCATTGCCTTGGACAAACTTTAAGTCAACAAAGCTTGGTCACCAAGGTGACGAAGGAAATTGATTCATGCGTGAAAAAGTACCGAAAATCACGAACAAACACTACAAAAATTCTTATAAACAGCAATTGGAAAGACCAACCGAACAAAGATTTGCAGGCATGATAAATATTTAGAAGGTCAACCTGTTTAGAAGTTTTGGTGAAGTTATGTTAAGAACTTTTAAATTTACATAGATTCAAAGTTTTGAAAAATCGAAAAATGTCGTAAAAATTGATTTCTTAAAAATAATCTGAACCGGTCTTTTCCAAAAACGCATGGGGTCTAAGTTGAGAACAGAGGTAGGTACTCATAAATTTATATTCAAATCGGTTCAGGCGTTGGTCCGTAGAGCGCGCACAAACAAAAAAAAAAAAAAAAAAAATACCTACACAAGTTACTTTTTTTTGGGGTAGTGAAATTGAAGATTTCGATCAATAATAAGCTGCTCCTAAGCTTGTCTCGAATGGGCATTTACATTGTTACACGATTTTCGGTGTGCGTGACGTCACTGTACCCATACGGCCCCCAGTATAATGCATTTTTCGTTTTGACAACGAATACAAGAAGCAGTGGCTCTGTTTGGTTATAATTTTTGAATAAATGACACTTTGGGAACCCACACGGAAGTACATACACGTTTCATATATGCCACCATACATGGTACAATATATGGTACGTATGGCAAATGTATGTTCTAAAATTTAATGTTTGAAAATTATAGTGAGACACATATGGTTTACATATATATTTTTTATGTGTTTAGAAAATATAAGAAAACTATGTGTTTTGTGTATGGAAAATGCCAGAAACATGTATGTCTGCCACATACATTTCGTATATGTTTGTAAGCATGTGTTTCTAGTATGGAACACTACATTTAACTTACAGTAATTTTTTTATTTCATTGAAATTTGTATTCTCTGTATAAATGTCAAAGTTCTTGACACATCTTCACCAAAACTTATACACATATCGATCTTATAGATATTTATCATGCCTGAAAATCTGAGGATGGTAGGACTTTCCGATTGGTTTTTATTAACATTTTGGAGTGTTTTTTCGTTAACGCCTGATTCATCAGAGACCAGTCTCCTTCGTTTCCTGGGTTACCAGGAGGCAATTGTGTAAGTTTTTGATTTCAAAACCGTTCATTTTCAATATCACTGCCCCGCGGTGCAACACGTGGGCAGTGACTTGAAATCGAGTGATTTCGAGCCAAATCAAACGAAATAAAGATACACAATCGCATTTCAGGTATGGCCAAAGCATAGATTCGAAAGGTATCAGAAGTTTATAGTCAAATTCGTTTGGCCTATTTAATATTTATACAAGTAGCTTTGAAAGTTAATGAAAGTAAATTCGCGTCAAATATAGGTATACCTCCAATCTAATAAGAACAATTCGGACATAAGTTATGACTAATGTATTTACGTTTTCATTACTAAATGAGCTCATAATTTGTATTTTTTTGTTATCTGACAGCTCGGAGAGAAACAAACTTAAGGTCGCAATCGTCTAAATTTACAAGTGATCAGAATTTTCTAGAAGGCAATGGTCTGACTTGGTGCTCTATGGTTTTCGCAGTTTTCGTATTAGGTCTCCTGCCTTCACCTTTTTATCTGCAATACAAACCGCTACGCTCATCTTCAACGCAACACGAATTGCGTTCGCGAAGCACTAGAACTTAAAAATATTATTTTACTTCGAATACAGCCTTCTGCGGTTAATAAAACCATACCCGAGCAATAATACATAATATTTTAACGATGAATCCCAAACTATTTGTATTGCGCCGCGCGATGTCCGGAATGGCAGCTGTGTGCGGCGAACCGCTAGTGGCGCCCCAGTCGACCGTTTGAATTCTGTCCTGTCGTTGACTCGTTCGACGCGTTCGACGGTTCGTTACTCAGCTGCTACCTTATGCGTCAGATTGATGTTTGGTGCTTTTCAAGTTATATATTGGAAAGAACAACGCAAACATGGTATGTATTGAATTATGTATACTTTGAACTTAAACTGCATTCTAATTTCTGAAAGAATTTTCTAAATTGGTGGTCATTTATTTCAGATGTGTTCGAATAAAGCCAGTTTTCAGTCAGTCTACAGGCCCATGTCATCTTTTGCGCGCTCAACAGTTGAATTTGGATTCAAACTTTCTATGGTAAGTGTGATAGTGAAAAATACCCTCCGGATGACTGGACCCTATTGCATGCTTATCACTTTCCACAATCATACGTGATACCAAAGAATGCGGCTACCTTCTTGCTAAGGCAAACATTAACCTTCAATTCTTTTGGTGGTTTGTCTGACGTATGGAATTTTTTGGCTGCATTAGAAGAACGTTACTACAATGTCAGGCTGCTGCCAGACCAAAGAATCGCAGCGTATTACCAGAGATCTCTGTCCGCGTACCAAGACAACCACCAGCCCTCGATGAAGCCGAGTCGAGCAACGTTTCGCGATGTAACGTAAACGGCACTTCTTACAACTTAAACGTCAGAGTGATAGGCAGAGCAACATGCATTAGGTAGTACATAGCTTCATTATCTATTACTGTTTCTGAAATAGAAGAGGTCCCACCTCCAAAGCACCCTGAAAGTATGGTAGTACCTGCCTAAAACCTTCGATCACTGCTCCGCTACGGGATAGGCAACAAGCGTGCCTAGCCAGCTCTTACTGCATTCACGATGTATGTTGCCACTTTTACGTTATCTTAAAAACTGGGTAAACAATAAAACCAGGGATCCGAACCGAAATCAATAACGGTTCCGATTCCGGTTCTGGTTCTAATTTTTTAAATATCGGTTCTGGTTCCAGTTTTGGTTCTGAATTACTTCAAATTACGGTTCTGGTTAGGGTTCTGGTTCCATGATATTTTGATTAACGGTTCTGGTTCTGGTTCCGGTTTTTGAAACAATTCATTCAGGTTCCGATTTTGGTTCCGGTTCTTTTGATAAAAATTTAGGTTCCCATATCGGTTTCAAAAAGATAAAGGTTCTAATAAAGGTTCTAATAAAAAATTAACGTTTTGAAGTTTGCCTTCCAATTTTTAAATTACGGTACCGTTAACGGGTCGCTAAAGATTATTATTTCCGTCAATGCCTTGGTATGTCTTAAGCAACTTCGTTTAGCGATTTGTTAGTAATTATACTGCTACAATATGTCACACCCACACTGTAGGTCTGTCACGTCAATCCACAATCACAAATGCTGACGCATTACTGTTCGCAGTCTTCTTCGAAATGGCAAAATATGCGTAATGTTACCGAAATTGTTTACCTTCGCACACTCAATCCCCTGCACCGAATTAACTCAGTGCATCGCTTTTCGAAGTTGCAACTCACTGTAGGCCACATACGACTGAAATGTTACATTTTCCCCATCGAAGGAAAAAACTTGGAATTTTTATTTTGCTTTTTTAAGTTTGTGGAACCTTTATGAATTTGAGAGGAACCGATATTTTTTCGAACCCAATAGTGATTCCGGTTCCGATTCCGGTTCTATAAAATATTAAATAACGGTTTTGATTCCGATTCTGGTTCTCAATATTTTTGAATAACGGTTCTGATCCCGGTTCTGGTTCCATGAAAATAGGGGTTCTATCGGGTTCCGGTTCTGGTTCCGGTTCGGATCCCTGATTAAAACCAACACACAAGGGGATTATTTAGCTACTGCTAAAATTCAATTGTCTTATTTAGAATGAACTAGTATATATTTCTTTTTTTAAAGCAATACATAACGGCATAATCATGGTTATAGAGTTCATCTGACCGATAATGACAGCTGGTAAGGCCTTTACTTTAACGTTGCATGAGATACATACAGCGCTGAGCTAGTTGCGTATCCCGGCTCGCAATTGTCGAAGCTAAAACTATAGTTCTCTGGTGTTTGTCATAATTCGTGAAACCTGAAGCAGTACCTAGTTGTTGCAATTTTTTGTAAAATTTTTAAATGAATTGCAGTAACCTACTGGCCAATTTCTGGATGACTGGGCCCTATTGCATTCTTATTACTTTCCACAATCGTACATATTATTACCAAAAAATGCGGCTACCTTCATGCAAACGCGAGCTTTGACCTTCAATTCTTTTGTAGGTTTGTCTGACGTATGGAACTTTGTTTGAGGCTGCATTTGAAGAACGTCACTACAATGTCAGGCTGCTGGCAGACCAAAGAATCGCAGCGTATTACCAGAGATCTCTGTCCGCGTACCAAGACAACCACCAGCCCTCGACGAAGCCGAGTCGAGTAACGACTCGCGACGAATCGTCAACGGCATTTTGTACAACTTAAACTTCGGAGTGATAGGCAGAGCAACAAGCAAGTAGGTAGTACGTAGCTTCATTATCTATTATATTAACGGTTCTGAAATCTAGAAGGGGTCCCACCTCCTATGCACCCCAGAACGTAGGGAGTACCTACCTAAAACTATAGTTCTTTGGTTTTTGTCACGATTCATGAAACCTGAAGCAGTACCTAGTTGTTGCAATTTTTGTCAAATTTTTAATTGAATTGCATGTGACCTGCTGGCAAAATTATTCACTGTTTGTCTGGTATTAACTAGCGTTTAACCAGTTATTTCACAAAGATGGTTTGCAAACTATGCGTTCCTTTAGACAAATTATTTGATTTTTGCTGTGAAACAAACTTAAATCAATTCATTTAAATGTTTTTATGTAGCAAGGGTGCTTATTATTTATTTTGAAGATACGGCCACCTATTAAAGCTCTATTTTGGGCTCAATATATTGGTGTTTTTATGAACATTTAGTTAAAAATATGTAGATATTGCATTACATGGGGAAATATATTTTTAGAATTATTGGACAAAAGTGAGCTTGAGTTAGGTACTATCTGTGATATTCCATAGCCTGAGACAATTCTTACTCCCCGTGTATGAACCAACTTGTATGGTGTCCAGTTCAATCTTCTTGTGATCACTAAATAATGTTGCCTTTTCTGAGTATAGTTTCATATATTAATCTCAACTTTGAGAGAAAGGTCATGCCGTTCGACAAATTCAAAATGTGTTACCTACTACATTGCATTCACCCAACAATTATTTTTTTGAAGGGAGGTACTGGTTTTGATATAGGTACCTACTGTTCAGATTGTTCGGGTTATTTTCTATCTTGCAACAATTTTAACCCAAGACAATGAAATGGAATTGACATCTTCACTATTTAATTTGCGTTTCATGCAATTATAACTAAGACTGCTATCCTCCATAATTGGGCCCTAAGATACTATGCTAATATTGGGCCTATCATTGCCTATCAACAAGTAGCATTTAAAAAAGATCAATTAAGCAATAATGCTGCTTATGCCCCGTTATAAAACCCTTTTCATCTCATTTGATGTGTTTGATTTGAACACAATTTTACCATGGCAGCAGCCAATTCAGTTGTAACTCCTAATTCAAATAACTAGTAGGTAATTGAAAACTATGTAAAACCAGAGTAAAATACATAGTTAATTAACTCTGCTTTTATATAAGAATTTAATACGAGTAGCCAGTTTTATTACACGTCTGTATTTAATTTTTGGAACTGATAAACTTGCATTGTTTAATAGTGGGGGTCTTTATACTTTCATAAATAAAAAAATATATATGTAAATAATTGTCTTTGTCCATTAAACGGTTGTTTTTGCCCACCTCTACCTCGATAGTAATTATTGCACTATTGCAATAGTACAATTGGCCATCTATATCCCCATCCATAGGTACTGGGTGATATTGATTACCATGGTTGTCAGCAAACGGATTGATAATGTGAACGTCGCACAGGAATCCAATCAACTGGTTTACTGGCCATGCATATCTCTGCTAAAAGGTAGGTCAGAGCAGTTTTTATTATATGTGCAGGGTGCAATTAGTATTTGTATTGCAGTATTCTTATCATTTGGTCATGTACATTTCATGCTTTTCATTTTATATGCAATACAAGTCTCAAATGAGACATGTATTGTACTGTACTTGTACATTGTACATGTATATTGTACTTGTATTCCGTACTTGTACATTGTACAATGTACATTGTACTTCTACATTGTATTTGTACATTGTACACTTGTAATTTGTACACTTGTAATTTGTACATTGTACATTGTACTTGTACATTGTAATTGTACATTGTACTTGTACATTGTACTTGTACATTGTACTTGTACATTGTACTTGTACATTGTACATTGTACATTGTACTTGTACATTGTGCTTGTTTTAGGCTAGTGTAGTTTCTATGAACCATATAAATCACCTTATGTTTTCCTCTCTTATTCCTTATATATGTCAGACATATATGTCAGACATATAATTTTCATATAGTTTTCACTGTTCGAAATTTCTATAGTTTTCTTATATGTTTTACATATGGATTCACATATGGACACCATATGTGTTTCATACAAATTTACCATATTTGTTCCATATATGTACTATATATATATATATATATATATATATATATATATATATATATATATATATATATATATATATATATATATATATATATATATATATATATATATATATATATATATATATATATATATATATATATATATATATATATATATATATATATATATATATATATATATATATATATATATATATATATATATATATATATATATATATATATATATATATATAAATATAAATATATATATATATATATATATATTTATATATTCCAAAAATTTTATGGTGCTAAACTTCAATGTACCTTTTTCAATTTTTTCAGTTTACCAATATTTTAGATTTTTATGTGAAAAATAAAATACTTTTATTTTCAGGAGACCCAATCGATTGCCATCTGCCAAGACCATCGTACACCAATGCGAGCACTGTGATGTTAAATTCTCACGTGGAGATAATTTGAAGAACCACATGTTGAAAACCCATCTAAAATGCCACATCTGCCCCCGTGTATTTAGAAGACGAAATGATCTGATGAGCCACGTCGAAAACAATCATAATAATCACCATCAAACGAGTTGCAGCTCTTCAACGACACAGGTAGACGTCGTTGACAAACTAACACAGCTTGGTAGAGGTAGACTTTCAAAGTCGGCTTTAAATCACTCCGTCAAAATTTATTCATGTGATATTCAGGATCCTAAAACCGACTTTTTAACATTTCTTTCCGATAATAAAAAAATAGTCGAGAAGCGATTGTCATACAATCTATCTAAAAAACGTGGCGTAAAATGGTATCTTGCAATCTTTCCTATTTTTTCCAAAACCACTGACGATGGTCAAGTCGAAACTGCACCAGTGTTTCGTTGCTGTAATCATACGTTATTACAACCTTTCGAATTTAATGATCAATACAATAAAGTGTTTGAAAATATTGCGAAGGCAGTATCTTCATTCCAGAGAGAAGGTAGCAACTGGATATTCGAGAGATTAAGTAAAGTGGAATTACACATTGCTCATTATGTTCCACTAGCTGGTAGTAGTTACATTCCTTTACCAAAGAAAATCCAGAGAAAAAAAGCCGTCATTAATATACAAAATTCAGATCAAAAATGTTTTCTTTGGTCGGTTTTAGCACATCTTCATGCGCAAACCCATAATAGTCAAAGAGTAAGTCATTATCGGAATTATGAGGATGAGCTAAATATGACTGGGATCGAATATCCAGTTAAACCTTCTAAATTATACCTTTTCGAAAAACAAAATAATATATCAATCAACGTTTTTTGATATGAGAATTAAATTTTCCCCTTGCGCATCACAAAATTAAACTCTGAAGAGCATGTCAATTTATTAAACGTGTCGAATACAGCAACGAACCACTACTGCTTGATATCAAAATTAAATAGATTACTCAGCGGCTTAACGCAACACGAACAGAGTGCATTTTACTGTCACCTCTGCTTACATAGATTTACTAAACAATCGCTTCTCGACGAACATTCCGCATTTTTTAACCAATACGAACCTCAAAAAATTGAAATGCCTCGTGAAGGGGAAAACATTTTGAAATTTAAAGACTATAAATTTAATTTAAAAGTTACCTTCACAATTTATGCCGACTACATGGACTCTCATTCAAAATTCTCTGAAACTCAGCTTCCTCCCAAGTCGGCATTTTTTAATACTCTATGTGAGGAACCCATCAGTGATGAGGACTATGCACATGCTCAACATTTTTGGAACACGTTCGAAATTCAAAATTAGGGTGAGTATCAAGACCTGTACGTAAAAACTGATGTACTTCTTTTGGCTGATGTTTTTGAAAATTTTAGAAATCTCTGCTAAACTAACTACGATCTGGATCCTCTTCACAAGTATACTGCGTCTGGTCTAGCTTTTGAAGCATGTCTGAAAATGACTGGCGTAGAATTGGAGCTGTTTACCGATCCTGATATGTATATGTTCATTGAGAGTGGTATACGTGGTGGTGTGTCAATGATATCTACCCGTTACGCTGAAGCTAACAACAAGTACATGGATGACTTCGACGAGACCAGACGGTCATCATACATCTTGTACCTCGACGTAAACAACCTCTATGGCCTGGCCAGTCAAGGTCACCCCCAATTTCAGACTTTGATTGGATGACAGCACAAGAATGGATTCCCTATATATTGAAAATTTTGACGAAAACTCTGATTCTGGTTGCATTTTAGAGGTGGATCTCGAGTACCCTGAACATCTACATGATTTACACACTGATTATCCACTTGCCCCAGAAAAAGTGAACATTACCAAATCAAATTTGTCTCCATATAGTAAATCATTATTAAAACATTTGAAAATAAATCTTTCCGGTAAAAACACAAAATTAGTTCCAAATTTAAATAACAAATATAACTATATTATTCACTATCAAAATTTAAAACAGTAACTTTCGTTGGGTTTAAAATTAACTAAAATTCATCGTGTATTAAGACTTAAACAAACTCCCTGGCTTAAAAAGTATATAGATTTCAACACTGAGCAAAGGAAAAAGGCGAAAAATAATTTCGAAAGAGACTTTTTGAAGCTGTTAAATAATAGTGTCTTCGGAAAATCAATGGAAAATCTGCGTAATCATCAAAATATAGAGCTCATAAATAGTGAAAAACGATTGAAAAAGTAGTCGCGTCACCAACATTCGAAAGTTTCAAAATTTTTTCCGATGATCTCGTTGCTGTGCAATCGAAAAAGAAACGTCTTCGTCTTAATAAACCAATATATTGTTACGTCACCTGTACTCCCCGCCCCTAATGACGTAAAGTCGTCGAAGGCTATAAAGGGAGATACGAGCACGAACGAGGCAGACCGGGTCAGGCGAGAGGACGAATAGCACGTTGGAGAGATAAAGCATTGTAGAGTGGGAGAGGACAGCCGAAGAGAGGAAGAACGCGAGGGAAGAAGAGAAGAGCTAGCGCCACGAAGAAAGCAAGAGAGGAAGAAACGAAGAAAGCAAGAGAGGAAGAAACGAAGAGCGGGCGGGTTGCGTGGAAACTGCTAGCATACGGACTTTAGGAGCGGTCGTCACTCGGAGAGATACAGAGAGGGAGAGCAACTGAAGACGTCAAGGTATAGGGCGGCATCTCTTATTGTTGTTGTGATCGGGTTGGCCTTTGTGGAAATAATTAAATTGTCTGTCAACATACTGCAAATAGTCTGGATCCGTAGAGCACCATCAAACCCTCCTCACTCAAGCGAGTCCATCGCCCCTAAGGCGCTCGTAACAAATGGTGGAGGCGCCGGATCGCAGTAATTATTATATTTGCCGAACAGAATACCTATACGAGTTCATTGCAAGTTGGACCATTATTGTCGTTCACTGATATCGCTTAATGTGCATAGTTGCCCTATAATAGAATAATGTACATATTTGCGACGTAATGATTGGAGAAGGTTGGAATTGCTTGTTATATCTCGTAGATTGGTCATTGAATTCAATTCATGTCGGCAGAAGGTTCCAAGGTCCAAAAGCTTAGCGAATTATTCGAAACGTTTGGTAGAAGGTTTGATAGAAAGCTGTTCGAAAACTTTGAGGACAACTTTGGGGTTGGAAGACGGAAGTCTCACAGTTTGGAAGATTTGTCGTTTAATACCAAAAACATTAAAAAAATGAACATTAAACCAACTCCGTTCAAAGAGGGCTCTGATAGTGTGGCGGAATGGCTAACAGTCTTCGAAACCATCGCGGAGGCGAATGGATGGGAAGACGCGACTAAGCTAGTATGTTTACCTTGCTACCTGACAGAAACGCCTCAGAAATGGTTTCAAGCTCATAAGGACGTACACCACGATAAGAGCGGGCAGTGGACGTGGAAGTCGGTTAGGGAAGCATTGCTCAGTAGCTTTGGAGGTGTCGTTCAAAAACAAGAATGGATTCTTAAGTTAACAAATCGGGTTCAAGGACCCGTTGAGGATTCTATGTATTATATACATGACATGATCGACCTTTGTCGGAAAGTGAATCCGAACATGCTTGAAATAGACAAACTTCAATATGTAATGGCAGGTCTTCTAGCCAGCACGGTAGAGAAGGTCTCCCTTATGGACAATAGTTCATTGGACGAGCTGTAGGAAAATGTTGCCAAGGTGGATGTCGCTAAATTTATGACTCAACAGAGGGTACAGAGGGGCAATCAATTACAGCAGGGACAAGTTAATTCAATTTCGGAGACAGTGTCGTCGGACGTAGCTAGGCTAACAGAGCAGGTTGCATCGCTGGCCAATGAACTGCAGGCTCAAAGAGCGTGGTTGACCAACAACAATAATGCTGTCAAACAAGTAGCGTCACCGGTGAATTTGGTTCAGGGATCGTATGGTTATCCAGCCCCACGTTATGACGGCTGGCAGCAGCAGCATCAGCAGCAACCAGATCAGGGCTACAGCCGTAAGAATCAAATAGGGTACACGGGACGCATTAGATGCTGGAACTGTGGAAGGTTGGGCCATTTCGCCCGGAATTGCAGATCGAACCAATCCCAACCGCAGAACGAAAATGTTCAAAAAAAACTCCGAACCATAGTCATAGGAAGGGAGCGATTGGCTGTGTCGGGTAAAGCTCCCAAACGGGAACCGAACATCGTAGGGGCGTCAACAGTTGGGGCTCGGAGCACCTCCAGATCACAAAGTGAATCGCCCAGGGTTTTGGGGGAGATCGACTCAAAATAAATCTTCATAATGGTGGATTCAGGGGCTGCCGTTAGTTGCGTGAATGAAGATCTCGTAAGCAATCTCGAACACTTTACGATAGGGAGCATGGCTCTACAGGCAGCAAACGGCACTCTGATGAATACGATGGGGCAAGTCAGCGTGAAACTAAAATTAAATGGGATGGAATTTAGAACACCTATGATAGCTATAAAGGGACTGGCAAGTGATTGTATCCTGGGCAATGACTTTTATAATAAACGCAAGGCAATAATTATGTATGTAGATCGAGTAGTTACACTGTCCCATGGGGAAAATACTGTCAATGTCCCATTCCTGCAAGACGCATCGATAATGTTGGGCGCAGAGTTTAATAGGAAACTGGTTGTAGTAAACGAAGTGCTAATCGGAAGGAAAGATCAAGGCTTCGTAAAATGCAGAGTTCAGGGCTCACTAGCAGGCGACTGCATAGTTGAGCCGCTGAAAAAGTATTTTGAGGGACAGGGCCTCGTACTACCAAGCATCGTCATTGACTCGGGATCCGAGATAGAAATTCCCGTAATTAATACGTCACCGTTGCCCCGGGTCATCTACGAAGGATCAGTAATAGGACGTATAACCAAAGCAGATGTCAACAGACGAGAGATAGACATGCATGACACTAAATTTAATGAACTCCACGTGCAGAAAAAAGATGACTAAGACCCAGAGCTTTTATCGAAGCTAGACATAAATCCAAATTTAAATGGGGTTCAGAGGCAAGAAATGGAGAACACGATCATGAAATACAAAGATCGCTTTGCCTGGTCATCACAGCAATTAGGGCAGTCGAAGGTTGGAGAATGCACATTAACTGTAGCCGACTCAAAACCGGTTCATCACGCACCATACCGAGTAGCGCACGCGGAAAGAGAGACGATTAGAGCCCAAGTTGGTGAGATGTTAGCGGCTGTTATAATTCGCCACTCCCGCAGTCCATACGCTAGCAGGGTGGTATTGGTGAAAAAACGAGATGGGGCCTGGAGATTCTGTGTTGATTATAGAGGTTTGAACCTTCGCCTCAAACCTGATAAATACCCTCTGCCGCTGATAGCAGACATTTTTTCTTATTTGAATGGGTCTCAGTTCTTTACTTCGCTCGATCTATTCTCAGGTTATTGGCAACTTAGAATGGAGGAAAACTCGAAGGAATTGACAGCGTTCGTGACCTCGGAGGGGTTATATGAGTTCAACTACCTGCCATTTGGCTTGTCTGTTAGCCCAAGTCTGGTTCAAAGAGCCATGGATGGTGTACTCGCAGGGTTGAAGTGGCATAGTGTTTTGGTCTACCTTGACGATTGCATTTGCATAGGCACAGATTTTGGCCTACATCTAGAGAATGTGGAAAAGGTGTTGACAAGATTTCGCGAGGCGGGGTTATTGCTGAATCCTTCAAAATGTAAATGGGGGTACCAGAAATTGAAACTCTTAGGACATGTTGTGAGTGCACAAGGCATTGCACCAGACTCGGCAAAAGTGGAAGCGATAATGAAGTTTCCCACTCCAAAAAAAGTAAAAGACGTGCGCTCTTACATAGGGATGGCCAGCTATTACAGAATTTTCATTAAAAATTTCGCTAAAATAGCGGCACCACTCACAGCCCTAACAAGGAAAAACGTTAAATTTGTTTGGGGTGAGGAACAGGAAAAGTCTTTTCGTGAATTACAAAGCCATCTTGTCTCGGCTCCCCTGCTTCGCCACTTTTCCGATGAGAATGAAATTGAGTTGCATACAGATGCCTGCAACTATGGAATTGGGGCAATAATTATGCAAAGGTTTGAAGGGACCCTTCACCCAGTCGCTTACGCGTCAAGGAAGTTATCAGACGGAGAGAAAAAATGGAACACCACTCATCTCGAGTGTTTGGCCATTATTTACGCGTTGCAAGTTATTCGACTGTAAGTGTGGGGTAGATCGTTTCAAATCGTGGTCGATCATCATGCATTGTGTTTTTTAAAGAGGAATTCCGACGCCAGTGGTAGGATGGCTAGAGGGGCAATTAAACTACAAGACTATGATTTTAAAATAGTACACAAAGCAGGGACAAAGCACATGGCCCCAGATTGTTTGTCGCGCTACCCACTCGACGATCAGGTGACATTGCAAGGAACGGACGCAGATGAGGCATTTGTGATGGCAATTAGTTTGTCAGACATTAAAAAATTACAGGATGAGGACGAAGAGTTACGTGAACTCATTAAGGGAATAAAAGAGCCAGACAATGCGGCGGCAAAAACGCGTAAGCGCATTCGAAGTTTCATCTTGAAAAATGGGATTTTGTACAAGAAAATTCTAGGTTGTCAAGGAGAAAACAAGGCTTCGGTTGTTCCACAAACACTAAAGTATGAAATTCTATACAGTTTACATGACGACCCAATGGGAGGGGGTCACCTGGGATTTGCTAGAACGTTCCAAAAGGTCAAAGAACGATATTATGGGACAAATATGGTCAGGGAGATTGAAAGGTATTGCAAGTCTTGCCCTTGTTGTCAGTCGCGCAAAAGAGTGACCACGAAGCCGGCGGGTTTTTTACAACCTATTCCCGTTGGCAAAATGTTCGATAGATTAGGGATCGACTTATTAGGCCCATTTCCATAGTCGGAACGAAACAACAAATTCATAATCTGCTGTATAGATTATTCTACAAAATACTGTATCACAAAGGCTTTACCGTCAGGCGGTGCGGGCGATGTCGCAAATTTTCTTGTGGAAGATGTGTTCTGCAAATTTGGTTGCGCTCGTGAAATTCTGAGCGATCGGGGACAAGTTTTTAGGTCGTCTCTGGTGACGTCTATCATTAAAGGATTAGGCACAAGGAGTTATTTTACAACCAGCTACCACCCAAGTTGTAATGGTCTGGTCGAGTCCTTCAATGGCGTAATGGCCCAAATGTTATCGAACTACGTAGCTACAAATAACAAAGACTGGGATTCTTTTGTGCCCCTAGTTACATTTGCATACAACACGGCGCAGCAAGAAACAACCAGAGTCAGTCCATACTATCTGGTATTTGGTCGATTGCCCACATTGCCCATTGACACGTGCCTCAGGAAAGACATAGAATTAGACGAGGCTGCTGAGAAGATATTTGTTGACTTAGACAAGGCTAGAGAGCTTGTTAGGGTTAGAATCGAGAAAGCCCAAAAAATCCAGAAGGCCCGTTTTGATCGAGGCCGCAAGCACGTAGAATACCAGATTGGTCAAATGGTAAAGGTTTTCTCTCCAGTGAGACAGGTCGGAAAATCGGATAAGTTGCAACAAAGATTTTTGGGCCCCTGGGAGGTTCAGAAAAAGGTGTCTGACGTTAATTATGAAGTACGAATGAAGAAAAACGGAAAATGGGTAAACGATGTAGTTTACGTCGAGAGAATGAAACCATATTATGATCCATTAGACTGGCGGCTAAATACAGTTACTGACAAATAGGTCATCTAAGAACTAGTTGATAAGTATTATTTAAATTACGATATTATTTTTCAAGTTGTAAACATGTGTCAATTTCTGTTATATGTACCAATGACCTGGTGAGACGATGTACGGAGGGAAAGAGTCCATCGCCCCTAAGGCGCTCGTAACAATATACAGGATTTAGTATTTTAGATATTAGTAAAACTTTCATATATGATTTCCATTACTAGGGCTTCGCGAACGCAATTTGTGTTGCGTTGAAGATGAGCGTGATTGCGGTTTGTGTATAGCGGATTAAAAGGTGCAGGCAGCAGTCACAAGAAAACCATGGAGCACCAAACCTGACCATTGCCTTCTCGAAACTTCTAATCACTTGAAAATGTATACGGATTCTGACGTTCCTTTGTTTCTCTTTGAGGTCAACAAAGCTGGTAACCAAGGAAACGAAGGAAACCGGACTCGTATTGAATCAGCCGTCAAATCACGAAAAAAACACCACAAACATGCTAATAAAAACCAATTGGAGAAACCTACCGAACTAAGATTTGCAGGCATGATAAATATGTATAAGGTCAACATGTTTAGAAGTTTTGGTGAAGTTATGTTCAGAACTTTGAAATTTACAGGGGTTCAAAATTCTGAAAAAATCGAAAAATTTCGTAAAAATTGATTTATAAAAAATTTACTGAACCGATCTTTTTCAAAAACGTATGGGGTCTAAGTTGAGAACAGAGGTAGAAACTCAGAAATTTTCATCCATGTCGGTTCAGGCATTTGGTCTGTAGAGCGCGCACAAACACAGGAAAAAAAAAAAAAACAAACATTCACAAGTGACTTTTTTGAAGATTTCTCTCCGCTCGCTTCGCTCGCTACGCTCATCAATAATTATGTTAAAAAAAGGTATGGTCATAAAGCGACATTACTTTTTACAGATACAGACAGTTTAACTTATCATGTTCAAACAGTAGACATTTATGAAGATATGAAAGCAAACATAGACCTCTTCGATACATCACATTATCCATTAAATCATCCACTTTATTCTACGAAAAATAAAACAATTTTAGGCAAAATGACCGATGAATTAGGATCGAAAATCATTAAAGAATTTATAGGCTTAATATCTAAGATGTATTCTATACTTGAGAGTAGGGGTAATTGTAAAAAAGTAGGTAAAGGCATTATCAAAAATGTGCTGCAGAAAAAGATAACACACGAAGATTAAAAAAATTCAATTTTTCGGAAGGAAATTCATAGTGCAAATATGCGAAAAATTAGAAGTTTTAACCTTGAAATATTCTCAGTTGACCAAAGGAAAATTACGCTGTCCCCATATGATGATAAAATATATATTCTACCAGATGGGATCAAAACATTAGCCCATGGACAATGCTTAGTTAAAAATATGTTGGATACAGCTGATACAGAAGATGATGATGATGATGATGATGATTTAGATGAAGCGAGTGACGAATCATACATTTAAGTGTACATTCTTTAATTATGACTGAATAGTGAATTCGACAAATCGTAAAAATTAAATTTAGGAGTTTAAAAATCTGTTTGAAATGTAGTGATAAATAAAACAGTACTATTGTTATATTTTTGAATCAGAAAAGCTAAATCGTGTCATTTGTACTTCAACCAGAAATATTCCCTGTACTCCAGGGCCCGGATTCACAAAGAGTCTTAACTTTAATACCGTGTTAGAGATAATACGGTGTTACTATTACCTCACTAATACGGCATAACTTTATTACCGTAATAGCGCTATTCCGAATTCACCAACAAAATATTAGCGTGGTGTTAAATTTCATCACAAACTCAGGGTGTTGTCATGACATTTGAAATTTTGACCAATCAGTGCCGAGTGCGCATTTATTCAAATTCCGTTTGTCTGCTGTTCTTCTGTCGTCTGCCAGTTGGCAGTTCTCAAGTTACACACATTTATTAAAATCGCATCATATATAGTGGATTATAATCACTTTGCTTATTCATATCTTTACAAACAGGTGCAAAACAAGATTTGAATTTCTCAAAAAATAATTGACGAAAAAGTACATCGTTTTCTTCACAAGTTCTATTTTGAAAAAACCATAAAAATTCCTGCATATTTCTGCATATCTTCTAGCTGTAAGGGCTAGAAATAATGCTGCATATTCACCACACACATCAGAAGTCGGACTTTGCAATTGAATTTCGTTGTATGTCCACGTAGTACACTGTCGACTCAGGAATTCATGATGTTTTTTCACAATCGGTGGAATTCCATAACTGTCGAAAAAGGTCCCACGACCAAATTCACCGATATGTATAGAAACCCAATGCGAACCAGGCTTGCTGATCGGATCCGTATTAGCAATTAAAACGCACGGATGTTGCACTATCCGTGGTAAGTTATCTGCAGCAAATACGCCGCGAAACAAAGAACTCGTGAACTTGTCACAAAGCATGGCTTCTTCTAAATGCAGAGAAATCATTTCGTCTACACTATTGTACAAGATTCCAACTCGAAATGACAAATTTCTACTATAAATTATGATTATAACATAAATATTCAATTTCACGATTTAATCAAAAGAAGGTGGTCTATAGAGGGTCGGATTTAGTTTTTTCAGCTTAGCTGATATTCATTCACATCAGAACAAAAAAAAATGTTGCAAACCAGTCAGCATTGATAGTAGAAGAACATATATTTTAATTAGGATTTTACATACATTAGGGCCCAAGATATTCAGAATGACCCACTATGTACCACCCCATGCTATATAGTGGGTCACCCTATGGTGCATACTGGGTCGGTGGTTAATATTGATGGATTTTGATCAAGTGAAGGCTGTAAATAAGTGTGACAGTCCTGTGCAAATACTTTTTAATAGTTCTCATAAAAATTACAACATTATTGATGGAAATTGGCATAGGAAACTAGAAAATGATACTAAGTTCCTAACTCAGAACTGCTTATGCCAGTTTGTACTTGGAGAAATCAAAATTAAAAAAAAACTGAAGAGCAGCTCGGACCGTGCCGCTGGCTATTTGCGTTGGCTTGGGCAGTTTATTAATAATGTCTTCCGACGGAACATCATCTTCATCTTTCTTTTCCGGAAAGGTAAATTTCCATGACATCCCCCTCTTCAAAAATGACACAGTGCATATATCTTCCTTGACTTCTTCAATGCAACCAACATAGTCGAACACACTTCGTTTTCCTGCGTAGTGAACAATGACGAAGTCCCCTTTTCCAGCTGTTAGTGAAACTTCGTTGTCACTTTCTGCAGCCACCACAGGGTCTTTTTCAGCGGCTGTGATTTCTTCTTCAGAGTCTTCAAGAAACTGAAAATCCCTCTCATCGCTTTCTTCATCGCTCTCCACAATTTTCCGTTCCTTGGCTGGCGGCGGTTTCGTGAAAAGCTTCTTAGCCAATCGCAACTTCTTTCGGTCTTCTTTTTGCTGTCTATCTTTTTCTTTTACAGCATGCTCCTCTTCAATCCTGTTTTTGTTCGGTGTGTCCGTTATAACTTCTGACGTAACCTTCTTTCGCCCCGCTCGAGTGTTCTTACGAGCCGGTGCCTTTGGATAAGGATGCAAATCCTCAGGGGAAACCATCGCCACATCATGATCTACAGGCAACACTGTGGAGGAAGATCCAGCGGTAGTTCTTGGAGTAGTTGCTGACGTAGAGGCTTCATCGTCTTGCACTGATTGCAGAATAATATCTTCTACTTCTTCGTTCCTGTCTGTTACATAACTACACAAAAAGTCACGTTCGGTGAAGATATTTCGATCGAATGGGGAAATCCCAGCTTTGGCAAAGCTCTTGAGAATGTTTTTAGGGGTAAGGGTCTTGGGGAACGCCTCGCCAACAATCCCTGCAATATCGTAAATTGTTATAGTCTTGCCAGGATTTTGCACCATCCATTTATCTGCTGCGGCATTGTAATGGGTTTTGAATGGCCCATAACAACCCACATCCAGCGGCTGCAGCCTGTGGCTGCAGTGTGGAGGAAGCGTCAGCATAACCACCCCATTGTCTTTGGCCAATCTAAGAGCAAAAATGCTCAGATGACTCACATGGTTGTCCAAGATAAGTAGCACTTTCCGGTCTCGTGTGCAGCCTGTAGCATCAATGCAATGCTGAAAGTAATCATTAAAGTTGGACTCGTGCATCCAGCCCGAATCTGAAACAAGACCCAGGGTTTCGGTGGGTGCGCCCTGGGCCATGCGGGCTAAATTTTTTTTCCTTGGGAAGACCATCACTGGGGGGATAAATGTGCCGCCTGCACAGATGGTCGCGCATGTTGTTACGAGCGTTCCACGCTCTCCAGACACAACTTTCCCAACTTGTTTCTGTCCCTTTCGGGCGAGAATCTTTCCGGGCTTGTGCACAGTTGTTGTTCCTGTCTCGTCGCAATTGTAAATTTGCAGAGCCGTGAATTTCTCCTTTACGACAACCTTCTCAAGATTAGCGTAAAACGTTTCAACGTTGGCCTTGTTGAAACTTGTGGCCCAGGTGAGACTCGTAGGCTCTGGCGTCCTGAGACTTAGAACTGCGTGTCGCTGCTTGAAGGACAGCATCGAGTCCTTCCCGGCCATCATGTTTGTGTGCCAAGAATCCGGTATGTTTGGCCTGTTGTTAGCTACGGCCAACTCGTACGCCAGCCTCCTCCTACTTTTCTGTGATAATCCGTAGCATATATCAGCAGACATTGAAATATATCGTACCAGAGCCAATTCATCTTCCTCGCTGAAAATCGTCTTAAAACCATGGTTTCGCTTGAAAGAAATTGATAGTTTCTCATCGTCGCTGAGGATGATGAATGCCGCGTACTTTCTCTGCAAAATTGAGTAGCTGATGTTAAACTCTTTTGCTGCTGCACGCACCGAGAAGCCCTGTTCAGATATTTGTCTAATAGCATCTTTGATGATGTTCTCGCGCTCTATATGCTGCAAAGCACTGTCTTCATAGTGCTCGCCCATCTTGGGCCGTGACCATGTTGGCATATCTGAATGAAGATACAAAAAAAAATATTAAAAATATTGACTTTTAAGTTTTAATTATAATATTTTTAAGTTAAATGCTAAAAAATGCATTAATAGAGATTCAAATAGATTAATACTATTCCAGAGTTCACAGTTAACATATTGACACCCCATTTTCAAAATACAACATCCATATGAGTAGGATGGTTCATACTGGGTCACGACCCAGTATGAACCACTAAGAAGTGACCCGATATGGACCACCACACACTTTTCACTAGAAAGTTGCTTATTTCGGAAGTTGGTACAGCTGAAAACTTCCCGCCATTACTAAATCATGCCAACACACTCTGCCAATAATCACAAATTTTTTTCAAATTTTTTATGTTGTTATTAACAGAGTATGACAAAACATAACAGGACACTAATGTTACAGATTGAAAGTGCATATTTACCTTAGGTATCTGATTTTCTCGGAAATCTTCAATATGGACACCTGTTGCAATTATGATGGAAAAGTTGCCTAAGGGCATGGAATAACACACACCACAAAATAAAATAAATCTTCTCAGCAAGTTGGCTGGAAACCTCACTGACCCGCTATAGACCACGACCCACTATAGACCACCTTCCCCTACTCCATTAACAGTCCAAGTTGATATGATTTTGTATTCAGAGGACGATAGTTTAATGGAAATTACCAAACAACGGAATGTAATCACCGATTTTTAACTTTCAAACTTGACATCTTCATAAAATGTAAAATTATTTTCTCCCCACCACTGACCTGTTGCAGTGATATTGAATATTTATGTTATAATCATAATTTATAGTAGAAATTTGTCATTTCGAGTTGGAATCTTGTACAAAAGTGTAGACGATATGATTTCGCTGCATTTAGAAGACGCCATGCTTTGTGACAAGTTCACGAGTTCTTTGTTTCGCGGCGTATTTGCTGCAGATAACTTACCACGGATAGTGCAACATCCGTGCGTTTTAATTGCTAATGCGGATCCGATCAGCAAGCCTGGAGCCCAATTCTCGAGTTTAGGCCCCTCCTTAGTCATAGGACGTAATATGTCACGTGATCACATTTGGTCACTTTTGCTCGAAGTTCGTATTCTCGAACATTAGGTCCATGCCCAAGGCTGTTGGCCCCGGGGCCTAATTAGAGACGTGACCTAATGTACGAGCCAACGTCTAGTCACTCTCGCATTTTAACAAAAATTGTCTTAGAAATACAAATAAAGGGTTTTGTGTTCTTCATCAACTTAATTGGAAGTGATCTATGTGATGCAACAGTAGAAAACAAGCACGGGATTAACACAAATGACGTTTTACTTCTGACAACTTTTGGGGTTAGGTTGCCCCCATCACTTGCCTTCGTCGGATACACATGTGGAAGACATCTCGTCCATCTCGCGGAATAATAAGCAGGTAATTTACAAATAAAATGTTTATTCAATCAATTTATGGATTTGTGGACGTGGTTTCCCGTTAAGACTTAGTGACAATGTGGCAAACTCATTGCCCAGCGGCCAGAGCCGCAAGGAACAGCGATCTGCTTGCTAGTTAGATGGTTATTGGTAGTACCTACCACAGTTGAATTTAACTTATATGGCTTGGTAATAACGTGCTTTTTTTCTCCAGAGACTGCAAAAACTGCACGAAGGAACACCGAGTCTCAGGGGCTTGCGAATCGATCTGGACCGTACAAACCAACTGGGAAATGAAACCAAAAGAATGTGACGAAGCGAGCGCAAAGCGGGTCTGTGAACTAAAGCTGCAGGTTTGGCCCTGGAAAC
Organism: Nemoura dubitans; assembly: GCA_921293005.1. Taxonomy (NCBI): domain Eukaryota; kingdom Metazoa; phylum Arthropoda; class Insecta; order Plecoptera; family Nemouridae; genus Nemoura; species Nemoura dubitans. The sequence goes on from OV121076.1 coordinate 23,150,057, forward strand.
GAAAGAGAACTCACCAGTGCGACACAGCTACGTCCCTGCGTGCGCAGAGCGCGGACGACTCATCGTGAATTGTGCGTGTGCGGTGGAAGTTTGTGAACGTAGAGGGTTTCGGCCTGGAACCGCAAGGCAACTTACCGGTGCAACACCTACGACACTAAGTGTGCGTTGCGCGGACAATTCATTGTAAACTGTGCGTGCGCGGTGGCGGTTTGTGAACGTAGATGAGGGTTTCGGCCTGGAACCGCAAGGGAACCTACCGGTGCAATACCTACGATACTTGACTAAGTGTGCGTTGCGCGGACAATTCATTGTAAACTGTGCGTGCGCGGTGGCGGTTTGTGAACGTAGATGAGGGTTTCGGCCTGGAACCGCAAGGGAACTTACCGGTGCAATACCTACGACACTAAGTGTGCGTTGCGCGGACAATTCATCGTGAACTGTGCGTGCGCAGAGGCGGCTTGTGAACGTACGTGAGTGTTTCGGCCTGGAAACGCAAGGAACCTCACCAGTGTCACACGCGTACATTAGTTGCTGTGCGGTTAGTTGAGCATCGGTTAATTGACTGGGCAAATACATGCAAACAAAGCGGTGGGAAAGGGAAAAACCTTGCGATGGCCTTTGGAAAGAACAGATACTAGTATAGCAGAGTATGCACCTATCTTCTTGCACCAGCGTTTGAATTTATTTGTGTCTTGAGAGCTTGTCAAATTGTTTTAGTAAATTTTTGCCTTGAAAGATTGATTTTATTGTCCAGAAACAAACCTATGTGCAAAACTTATTCCAGTCCTCTCCATCCATGTGTCTGCATAATGACAGATTGTTCTGTCAATTCCATTAATTTTGCGGTAAGCTTTGAGGATGATCAATTTAGTGTAGAGTCGGCCCAACAAGCAAGAAATTAATTGGCAAAAATCAGTTAAAGAATAAAAAGTATTTACCAAACAACATTAACAGCCAATAGAACATTTATTAAATACAGTAAGAAAACTAATAAACAATATCTGAGAGTAGAAGCGATGGATCAACATTTAAAAAAATAATAACTTCAAACTTTATTTTTAGATCATGTATCTCCTGCAGGTAGGTAGGCACTTGTTGAACTTGAGTAACACTGAAAATGCCTGCCTGTAACAGCCTGTAAAACTAGGTAAAAATCAAATTATCTACCAACTACCAAGAGGTTCATTTTCCAAAAATAATTCAATTGTTCTTAGCAAATATGTACCTAGTTCTCTGCACTGAACAAAGATATTTCCACATAGGTTGCTTCTATGAAGATGATTCATCGTGAGTAGAACCCAATAAAGCCGAGCTGCTTTTCATTCAATTACATAATGTGAGTAGAGTGGAAGCGCTTCCGGACCAACGCTGCCCAATTGTCATATCCACAGTAGGTAGGCGTGACGGAACTGATGGGAAGTCTTCGATGCATTTGGCTTGAGTTTCTGACCTGTTACGGTAAGTTAAACAATAAACGCATGTTGAATGCTGCTTCACACAGTATGCATATCAAATGATACCCGTACCCACCTCAACTGGTGTTTTCTTGATGCAGTCTAGATGTATCTTTGGTCTGGATCAAGAAAACACTCCCTTTCATCTTGCACACCGATTAAGCAACAGAATCGTTATTTTCTACAAATGCAAACCGGAGCCCCTGGTTGAAGGATTCTGAGGTGGATTATTCAAAGGCATTTTGTGCAAAACGTCAAAAAGTTCCTGTGCAAACGAAGTCCATTATTAAAATTTGCAAATTTTGCTGTATCAACAATAATATCAACTTACGTGCACATTGTGTATGTCAGATGAGTAAATCCATTGAATGACCACACACCCATTGACTTTGCACTTAGTTTTCTTTTACAAAACAATATTCTCATTCCGATGTCTTAGATTTTGAGGTTATACTGTTTACCAAACTGACACATGCTGACACTGTTTGACACTTCTCAATCGTGCTGTCACGTGATAGTAATGACGTATTCGTGACGTTTTTAGGTCTATAGACTAAAAGGAGGGGAAACGGGCCTAATTAGTGTCACTTCGGCCATTGCAGCTCGAGAATACAACATTAGGGCACCCATGACCAAAGATGGGCCAAATCAGGGCATAGCGTAATTAGGTCTAGTCATTAGGTCACATATTCGAGAATTGGGCTCCTGGTTCGCATTGGGTTTATATACATATCGATGAATTAGGTCGTGGGACCTTTTTCGACAGTTACCTATGGAATTCCACCGATTGTGAAAAAACATCATGAATTCCTGAGTCGACAGTGTACTACGTGGACATACAACGAAATTCAATTGCAAAGTCCGACTTCTGATGTGTGTGGTGAATATGCAGCATTATTTCTAGCCCTTACAGCTAGAAGATATGCAGAAATATGCAGGAATTTTTATGGTTTTTTCAAAATAGAACTTGTGAAGAAAACGATGTACTTTTTCGTCAATTATTTTTTGAGAAATTCAAATCTTGTTTTACACCTGTTTGTAAAGATATGAATAAGCAAAGTTGTTGTAACCGCGATTCTAATCCACTATATATGATGCGATTTTAATAAATGTGTGTAACTTGAGAACTAAGAGTGTATTTTTATTTAGATATAACCTATATTCCTTTGCATGAAATAACATTGTGATTTTAGTGTAGTAAATTTGTAATCAAACTATTGAAATTCAATTGACTAATCAAGTACAAACATGTCGGGATGTGCATGATCATGAACAGGATGTGACATATCGTATTACATGTGAGCATGCAATCGATGACTGTTAATGTCGCAAATTGAATATCTCACAGTAGAAATAATACTGGATTTATAATTTTCGATTTTCGATAAAATATTAAAAGCAATTTCAAATTTAAAAATGTCCATTTTACAGAATAATATGCCAGGTGTGGGGTGGAACCCACGCACTCAGAGAGTACCAGAACTTAAGTCTGACGCCTTAGACCACTCGGCCAACCTGGTTCTGAGTTTTGCTTATAATTATTATGATAAAATCCAGTTCGTAACATTATCCATATTGATAATATACTAGGGCGAACACAATTTGTGTTGCGTTGAAGATGAGCGTAGCAGTTTGTATATAGCGCATAAAAAGATTGAGGCAAAAAGCCTAAATCAAGAAGCAGCAAGCCGGACCATTGCTTTTTCGAAAATTCTGATCACTTGAAATTGTAACGATTCTGGCCTTTCTTTGTTTCTGTCCAAGCTGCAGGGTAGCGGAAATATGCTCATTTTGAGGTCATTGAGCAATGTGCATGTTAATACATAGATGTAACTCATGCCCAAGGGTTTTTATTGGGTTTTATTGGGTTGGTTTTTATTGGGAAAAATCTGGTGTGATGTTTCGATTTGGTTTCGATGGTTTTTAAAGGCAAATCGAAATTGGGAACATTTGAAAAAAATACGCACTTTTAAATAAATTACCGGACTTTTCCAAACATGCCCAATTGTCGAATTTTGCTCTTTTTTCTGCGTTGAAAGTGAAGGGTGTGGAGGATTTTCTTGAAAAACGCAGGGGGTCTAAGTTGAGAACAAAAGTAGACACCCTGAAAATTTCACCCCACTCGAAGCAGGCGTTTGGCCTGTAGAGCGCGCGCAAACACACATACAAAAAAACAAACAAACAAACACACACCAAGTGTTTTTTTAGCAGTAGTGAAATTGATGATTTCGCTTCGCTCGCTTCGCTCGCTACGCTCATCAATTAAAACTTCAAGTAATTGTTAGGTTTGATATTGTACATGGGATTTGGATGTAAAGGATTGGAAGTATTTTTTTTTTTCGGTTTACAAATGACACGATTTTGTATTTATGTTTCAATTAAAGTGTAGCACAAGCTGTTTTATTTACTAGGGCGAACGCAATTTGTGTTGCGTTGAAGATGAGCGTAGCGGTTTGTATATAGCGCATAAAAAGATTGAGGCAAAAAGCCTAAATCATGGAGCAGCGAGCCGGACCATTGCTTTTTCGAAAATTCTGTCTCTAGAAATTGTAAGCGATCCTGGCCTTTCTTTGTTTCTGTCCGAGCTGTAGGGTAGCGGAAATATGCTCATTTTGAGGTCATAAAGCAATGTGCATGTTAATACATAGATGTAACTCATGCCCAAGGGTTTTTATTGGGTTTTATTGGGTTGGTTTTTATTGGGAAAAATCTGGTGTGATGTTTCGATTTGGTTTCGATGGTTTCTATAGGCAAATCGAAATTGGGAACATTTGAAAAAAAATACGTACTTTTAAATAAATTTCAGTACTTTTCCAAACATGCCCAATTGTCGAATTTTGCTCTTTTTTCTGCTTTGAAAGTGAAGGGTGTGCAGGATTTTCTTGAAAAAGGCAGGGGGTCTAAGTTGAGAACAAAAGTAGACACCCTGAAAATTTCATCCCACTCGAAGCAGGCGTTTGGCCTGTAGAGCGTGCGCAAACACACATACAAAAAAAAAAAAAAACACACACCAAGTGTTTTTTTTAGCAGTAGTGAAATTGATGATTTCGCTTCGCTCGCTTCGCTCGCTACGCTTATCAATCAGTAACATATCATTGTTAAATGATTACTCAACAAATTCAAGAATCGGAGCTTCTTTTAAATGACCGAACTTCTTGTACCTTTGAAAATCAGTTGAATTTTCTTCTTGTTGATTTTAGAATGTAATTGTTATATTACTAGGGCGAACGCAATTTGTGTTGCGTTGAAGATGAGCGTAGCGGATGGTATATAGCGCATAAAAAGATTGAGGCAAAAAGCCTAAATCATGGAGCAGCAAGCCGGACAAATGATTTCTCAAAAATTCTGATCACTTGAAAATGTAAACGATTCTGACCTTTCTTTGTTTCTGTCCGAGCTGTCGGTAGCGGAAATATGCTCATTTTGAAATCATTGAGCATTGTGCATGTTAATACATACATGTAACTCATGCACAAGGGATTTTATTGGGTTTTATTGGGCTGGTTTTTATTGGGAAAAATCTGGTGTGATGTTTCGATTTGGTTTCGATGGTTTCCAAAGGCAAATCGAAATTGGGAACATTTGAAAAAAATACGCACTTTAAAATAAATGTCCGTACTTTTCCAAACATGCCCAATTGTTGAATTTTGCTCTTTTTTCTGCATTGAAAGTGAAGGGTGTGGAGGATTTTCTTGAAAAACGCAGGGGGTCTAAGTTGAGAACAAAAGTAGACACCCTGAAAATTTCATCCAACTCGAAGCAGGCGTTTGGCCTGTAGAGCGCGCGCAAACACACATACAAAAAAACAAACACACACCAAGTGTTTTTTTTAGCAGTAGTGAAATTGATGATTTCGCTTCGCTCGCTTCGCTCGCTACGCTCATCAATTACTCAGCAAATTCAAGAATTGGAGTTTCCTTTAAACTAGGGCAAACGCAATTTGTGTTGCGTTGAAGATGAGCGTAGCGGTTTGTATATAGCGCATGAAAAGATTGAGGCAAAAAGCCTATGAAAATCATGGAGCAGCAAGCCGGACCAGTGCTTTCTCAAAAATTCTGATCACTTAAAAATGTAAACGATTCTGACCTTTCTTTGTTTCTGTCCGAGCTGTCGGGTAGCGGAAATATGCTCATTTTGAGATCATTGAGCAATGTTCTAATATCTGTCAAATCTTGAATTCAACTTCAAGTCCAAAAATCTGGTGTGATGTTTCGATTTGGTTCCGATGGTTACTAAAGGCAATAATCGAAATTGGCAAAATTTGATAACAATACGCACTTTTAAATAAGTATCCGTACTTTACCAAACATCCCCAATTGTCGAATATTGCTATTTTTTCTGCTTTGAAGGGAAGAGGTATGGAGGATTTTCTTGAAAAACGCAGGGGGTCTAAGTTGAGAACAAAAGTAGACACCCTGAAAATTTTATCCCACTCGAAGCAGGCGTTTGGCCTGTAGAGCGCGCGCAAACACACATACAAAAAAAAAAAAAACACACACCAAGTGTTTTTTTTAGCAGTAGTGAAATTGATGATTTCGCTTCGCTCGCTTCGCTCGCTACGCTCATCAATGACCGAACTTCTATGTACCTTTGAAAATGAGATGAATTTTCTTTTCGTTGTATTTTTGAATTCCATTATCGGTAAAATTTAGAAATCGGTTCGGCAGAGAATATTGAACGTTATTTATCAGAACCGCAATCTGTCTTCCAAAGCGTGTGGTTAACGATGTCCAGTGCTCGATCAGATACTGTTTATCCTTGTTGAAGTCGGTGATAAGTCCGAAGCTGTGACGCTGTGCCGCTCCAAGTCTATTCAATAGGTCCATCTAAAAAATAAAATAAAATAACTGATAAATAAGAAATATAGCGTTAATAATGTTATAATGAAACATATAAAACTGTTTTTAAACTGAGAAAGACAATCTGTAGTATCATTAAAAAAACCTTTTGAATTAGGTTTTAAAGAAATTATGCAAAAATTTGTTAAATTACGGTTATAAGTATAATAATATAAATCGTTATGGTGACATGACATGATTATGATTTTGTGAATTCGATATGTAGCTAAAAGTTTTATTTTATTTAAGTTAGTGAAGTTACGTACACTTGCGGAATCATAAACTGCGCCCGTCGTATAAATATACAAGTCCTTTTCAGGTTCGTTTGAAAATAGTATAGGTAGGCCGGGTATACCCGGCCTACATGCTTAACATCAGAGGTAAACAATATCCACAATTTTAAAGATAAAGTTAAACAGGTTTTAGTTAAAAAAGCTTTGTACACAATTGATGAATTTTACCACATACCAAGGACAGAATGGAAATGAAACTTATTGTACTACGATTGTACTGACTGTACCACGATGTATATATATTTATATAGCTTTAGATTTGTTCACAGCTCAATTATTTAGTTTTAATTGTCTTTATCTTTAATTGTTTTAACTTTTAGCTATTTTGACGAGCTCATATCCTGTTACCATTTTGTAAAACTTGTGATAACGAGCAAAATAAATAATTGAATTGAATTGAATATTAACGAACAGCAAACTATCAAAACGAGTTGATGATGGAGCAGTGACAACTTTAATCTTGGCGTCGATAAAAATTCAGCGTCACAGTGGATTTGTGGTAAGTCTGCTTTAATTACAATATATAATAGCATGTGCACTTATTTATAACCCTGAATTAAGGGTTTTTAAACAAGAAGGTATGTCACTTCAAAGTCCAGTTCTCCATAACCCAACTTTTTTTTGCAAAGAAGGTTAACTTATACCATCATATACCAGGTCTTAAGTTTATCCGTGTTCTGAGAACGATTGCCACACATTAACATTAGAATTGCTTTGTGATTTCAGCTTGTCTAAAAAGATTGCTACATCTTCCTACGCCCGTGTCACAAAAAATTCAACGTCGAAGCTGCAACCGTTTGGTTTACCGCAGTGCTGGACCTCGCTGCCATGACTCCGAACTCTGCCGAACGCTGCTGGGATTCACTCATGTTGATGATATCGACTTGCCGGGATCGTCATCCCAATCCCACGATTTTGCAGCGCAAATCGAACGATTGCTTCCGTTGCCGCCCAAATATATAAGGTAAGGGAAAATACAAACCTTTACCAACATTCAGTCGAGGGGCTTCCAAGTGTCCACTGGGTGGCGAGTTGTGCACCATTTACCAGTCAAAACTGTAGATTTTCTTTTGTTGAAAAAGTGGGCATCAAAATTAGTTTAAGTCTGCTGAACTAAACGTACCTACGTTGCCGCCTATATTTAATTTTCAACTCGAGACAGATAAGGTAGAACGTACTATGGATATTTTCCGCATTAAAAAGATAAATACTTTGTGCCTACAGTTGGTCTGGAGCGACTGCGATTAACCTACACCCAAGTCATGCACCGTACAACATCGAAGCTGCAGCAGTTTGGATTCGCTTAGCGGTGGTCTTAGCTAGCTCGGCCCCAGTCTCAGCTTGACGATATTTAAGTACCGATCATAATAATCTTGTATACATGTCTCGATTACTTGTCAATAATTTTCTAACCATAAAGGCTACCTAGTACTAAACATACAAATACATCTTTAGTTCATGTCTTTTGATTACAAGGACAATACCTTCAGATATCTTCCTGCAAACACTCAAAATATCCTGACATTCCTTAATGTGGTGTACTACAATATTTACGCAGTGCACAACACTGTCTGCATAATTAGTGAAATGTTTTTTTTTACAGTTTAAGTACATGAAATCATTTCACTAGATATATGTACTAGGGTAAACTGTAGGAAAATTACTACAAGAAACTGCAGTAGTTAAATGCAGTGTATTGTAGTAAACCATAGTATTCTACTGGAACAACAAACACAGAAAGCATGATATACATGATATAGCATAAACTGGTATACTACAGTATTATTTGCTAGTATTTTACAATATTACTATTGTATACTACCGTACTTCACAGTATTTATACTATACTTTACAATCATATTCTATGGTATACCTTGCTATACTTGTTCCTTGTTCCGGTTTTATTCTATAGTATACTACATAATATATTATGGTATACTGCATACAATACTATGGAATACTTCATACTATACTATGGTATGCTGCAATAATTACCGCAGTTTAATGTAGTAATTTTATTATAGTTTACCCTAAATTACTATAATAATACGATAGTACATTTTTGTAAGGGATATTCCGATGCGGAAAATATTTCGCGGCAATTGTTTTATTTGCCTATTCGATGAAGCAGATCGATCCCAACTATAGTAATGGGCTGGATCAAGATAAGCCTCTCTCTACCTTTTGGATCGATCACGTTTTTGTTGGGATGTGGTGTGGGTCTTTCATAGAGCCCTAACCAGTTTTTACTACACTGTTTTTCCGCAAAGCCCATACGCCGGGACTTGTAAAATTTTGCGGGCGCAGTTTCTGATTCTAGAAGTGTACCTATAGGTATGGAATTTGTATGAAAATATTATAATATTAAATTCTCTTAGAAATCATTTAAAATTGAACTTACTTTATTAACGTTGAATGTTGCTGGGCGATTGATGAACGTAGATTCTTTGAATGCGTCGTTGATTTTCAATTTGGAAATAATGTTTTCAAGTGACGTCTCGGAGCAGCTTGCCAATACTGATTCTCTCGATTATATTACTGCGACTGATTTGATCGGTGCATCGAGCGGTGCACCTGTGCAATGATTTTTGCTGACATGTCGAAATTTTCGTGCATGTTCAAACTTGCATTGTCGCTACGGGATGTGTCGCATTGACAGTCATATAACCTCTCACTCGTACTGATATGGTAAAATAGTTCTTTATATGAACAGCATCGAACATTCGAGAAAACACGTATGTCTAATGAGAAAGAGTGAGGTAAAATAATGTAATGAAGAAAGATAGAATGTCCAAATTTTGGTTTCATCAACTAGGATCACATGATTTGCCCATGCCCAATTGTGATCACGTGATTAGTCCGCAGTGGAAAATGCTTAGTTTGCAATTTACGTGCGCGTCCGACGTTCTATCCTTCATGTATATGTAATGAAGAAAGATAGAATGTCCAAATTTTGGTTTCATCTACCAGCATCATGTGATTTGCCCATGCCCAATAGCTTAACCAAAGGAACTGTGATCACGTGATTAGCCTGCCGTGGGAAATGCTTAGTTCGCAATTCACGCGCGCGTCCGACGTCCTATCCTTCACGTGTTAATCAAAAAGTGCTGACGTCTGCCTATCGAAAAGTGTTCCAGAACCGGCAGTTTTACACTACTAGTTGATGAGCGTAGCGAGCGAAGCGAAATCATCAATTTCACTACTGCTAAAAAAACACTTGGTGTGTGTTTGTTTGTTTGTTTGTTTTTGTTTTTTTTGTATGTGTGTTTGCGCGCGCTCTACAGGCCAAACGCCTGCTTCGAGTGGGATTAAATTTTCAGGGTGTCTACTTTTGTTCTCAACTTAGACCCCCTGCGTAACCTGCGGGGGGATATCCTTTCCCAAATGTTTCCTTACGAGACATTACCGACTGGTGTCACCAGAGTAAACTGCATGTGCACAATTACCGAAGCAGTACGGAAACTGTTACCTGATTTTCCTACTGCAGTTGAGACTGCAAGCTGCTCCTCGAAAGTATGCTCAATCCAGGACAAGAAAAATAAATCAGCATGTTTTAGTGATCAATGCCAAGCCAAACTTTGTGCGAGATATGCAAACATTGATTGAAAATGAATTGCTGCCAATTACGTTACCATGCCTTAACCTCATGGAACATTCCGCGGCGATTTCCGGCGGAGATTACTTGACAACAGCAACTGGTATTAGGCAGTGTCCTGGGCAAAAAACCCGATCCGTAAAGGTTTCAAAATCCCACTTAATGATCGAAATCAATGACATTGGTCCCGACGCTGTATGTTCGTTGGTAGAAACCCAGCTGCAAGCTTTTCCTACTAGAGTATTTATCAAAGAAGAAGCATATCTGCTCAGAGGTGTTGTCGGTTACGTCGGGGTTGTGCGCGAAGGAGCAGAAGGCCATTTTGTTGCATACGCCAGACGAATCAATGACCACTGGCTCAAATACGACGACCTTCACGACAAACCACTTGAAGTCTCTTCAACGAAGTTAGTTAAAGTTGCATTATTGTACTATCCATACCCTAATCTTGTACAAGTACACTGAAAAAATAGGGTGAACAAGAGTCTCACTGGTAATATTACTAAAATGATGGCCAAACCGCACTGGTATTCCCAAAAGAGGGTGCTCTCTCTCCTCAGTAGTCTCTGTAGTAATTTCTCATTGGCTCTTACAAACGAAAGGTCCAATTTGTGGTATTTTATATCAGACATACATATTATGGGAATGTTCTAATCAAACTAAGGTTTCTGGACTCATGGTTAGCAAAATGTTCATATGCAGCTACGGTACCTGTTTTTAAGCTACAGTTTGTGCTTTTTTATGCCAAAAATGCATAACTCCTCAAGTTCATGTAGGTAGGTTTAAGTTAGGGTATTTGAAACAAAACATAATTTTTTGTTAAAATGTTCTTACGTTACTAGAGTGACTGAAGATGCAGTTTATGGTATTTCATGCCAAAATTTCATCGAAAGAAATGTTTTTATGCAACTATGGTTCCTCAAGTTAATGTTGGTTTAATATGAGGTATTTGACATCAAACATAATTTTGGGTGGAAATGTTCTTTTGTTACCAAAGTGCCTTATTAAAGGTACAAATTGTGGTATTTTATGCCAAAAATTCATCGAAAGAAAATGTTTTTATGCAACTATAAGGTTCCTCACGTAAATGTGGGTTAAATATTATGTGGTAATTGACACCAAACATACATTTTGGTGGAAATGTTCTTATGTTACTAAAGTACCTGTATTTAAGGAACAAATTGTGGTATTTTATGCCAAAAATTCATCTAAAGAGGATGTTTTTATGCAACTATAAGGTTCCTCAAGTTAATGTAGGTTTAATATGTGGTATTTGACACCAAACATACTTTTTGGTGGAAATGTTCATATGTTACTAAAGTGCATGTATTTAAGGTACAAATTGTGGTATTTTATGCCAAAAATTCATCCAAAGAGGATGTTTTTATGCAACTATAAGGTTCCTCAAGTTAATGTAGGTTTAATATGTGGTATTTGACACCAAACATACTTTTTGGTGGAAATGTTCATATGTTACTAAAGTACCTGTATTTAAGGAACAAATTGTGGTATTTTATGCCAAAAATTCATCGCAAGAAAATGTTTTTATGCAACTAAAGTTAATCACGATAATGTAGGTTTAATATGTGGTATTTGACACCAAACATACTTTTTTGTGAAAACGTTCTAATGTAACTACAGTGCCTGTATTTGAGGTACAATTTTATAATAAAACTAACATATTTTATTGACGAGCGTAGCGAGCGAAGCGAAATCATCAATTTCACTACTGCTAAAAAAAACACTTGGTGTGTGTTTGTTTGTTTGTTTGTTTATTTTTATTTTTTTTGTATGTGTGTTTGCGCGCGCTCTACAGGCCAAACGCCTGCTTCGAGTGGGATGAAATTTTCAGGGTGTCTACTTTTGTTCTCAACTTAGACCCCTTGCCTTTTTCAAGAAAATCCTCCACACCCTTCACTTTCAAAGCAGAAAAAAGAGCAAAATTCGACAAATGGGCATGTTTGGAAAAGTATGGAAATTTATTTAAAAGTACGTATTTTTTTTCAAATGTTCCCAATTTCGATTTGCCTATAGAAACCATCGAAACCAAATCGAAACATCACACCAGATTTTTCCCAATAAAAACCAACCCAATAAAACCCAATAAAAACCCTTGGGCATATAATACATCTATGTATTAACATGCACAATGCTCAATGATCTCAAAATGAGCATATTTCCGCTACCCGACAGCTCAGACAGAAACAAAGAAAGGTCAGAATCGTTTACATTTTTAAGTGATCAGAAGTTTTGAGAAAGCATTGGTCCGGCTTGCTGCTCCATGATTTGCATAAGCTTCTTGCCTTAATCTTTTTTTGCGCTATATACAAACCGCTACGCTCATCTTCAACGCAACACAAATTGCGTTCGCCCTAGTAACAAACAAAGGTAGTTTGATTCAGGGACCCGAACCGAAATGATTAAAGGTTCCGGTTCCGGTTCCAAATTTTCTCAAATTCAGGTTCTGGTTCTGGTTCCGGTTCCACGTTTTTAAAGGATCCGGTTTCGGTTAACAACACATGGTGTGTGTTTGTTTTTTTGTATGTGTGTTTGCGCGCGCTCTACAGGCCAAACGCCTGCTTCGAGTGGGATGAAATTTTCAGGGTGTCTACTTTTGTTCTCAACTTAGACCCCCTGCGTTTTTTAAGAAAATCCTCCACACCCTTCACTTTCAAAGCAGAAAAAAGAGCAAAATTCGACAATTGGGCATGTTTGGAAAAGTACGGAAATTTATTTAAAAGTGCGTATTTTTTTCAAATGTTCCCAATTTCGATTTTCCTTTAGAAACCATCGAAACCAAATCGAAACATCACACCAGATTTTTTCCAATATAACCAACCCAATAAAACCCAATACAAACCCTTGGGCATGAGTTAAATCTATGTATTAACATGCAGATTGCTCAATGATCTCAAAATGAGCATATTTCCGCTACCCGACAGCTCGGACAGAAACAAAGAAAGGTCAGAATGGTTTACAATTTCAAGTGATCAGTATTTTGGAGAAAGCAATGGTCCGGCCAGTTGCTCCATGATTTTCAAATGCCTTCGCCTCAATCTTTTTATGCGCAAAATACAAACCGCTACGCTCATCTTCAACGCAACACAAATTGCGTTCGCCCTAGTAACAAACAAAGGTAGTTTGATTCAGGGACCCGAACCGAAATGATTAAAGGTTCCAGTTCCGGTTCCAAATTTTCTCAAATTCAGGTTCTGGTTCTGGTTCCACGTTTTTAAAGGATCCGGTTTCGGTTCTGGTTCCAGTGTGCAAAAATCGAAACCAGGTGTGCAAAATTGTGCATAATTTGTGCATAAATGTAGGCTTGTCAAAAGTTAAATTTTCCATTTTTGTTGAACTGCTAAACTTGGTTCCCCCATCTTAAATTTGGAATATCTCTTTAAGAGTTGATGTGCAAAAATCTAAACCAGGTGTGCAAAATTGTGCATAATTTGTGCATAAATGTAGGCTTGTCAAAAGTTTAATTTTCCATTTTTGTTGGAATGCTAAACTTGGTTTCCCCATCTTACATTTGGAATATCTCTTTAGGGGTTGATGTGCAAAAATCGAAACCAAACGTGCAAAATTGTGCATAATTTGTGCATAAATGTAGGCTTGTCAAAAAATTAAGTTTCCATTTTTGTTGAACTGCTATTAACCTAGTTCCCCCATATTAAATATTGAATATCTTGGTAAGGGTTGGTGTGCAAAAATCAAAACTGGGGTGCAAAATTGTGCATAAATAGTGCATAATTGTGGTGAGTTTTTAATTTGATTTTGGATGACCTTGTGAACCAAGTTTAGTGACCCTTTGCAGAGAATTCAATAGCAGGACAACTTCTTCAGCTAGGACCACATCGTATCTCCGAAAGTGCTACGAAAACTTAATAGAATCACTATTACAACTTAATACGAAGCGAGCGAAGCAAAATCATCAATTTCACTACTGCTAAAAAAAACACTTGGTGTGTGTTTGTTTGTTTTGTTTTTGTATTTTTTGTATGTGTGTTTGCGCGAGCTCTACAGGCCAAACGCCTGCTTCGAGTGGGATGAAATTTTCAGGGTGTCTACTTTTGTTCTCAACTTAGACCCCCTGCGTTTTTCAAGAAAATCATCCACACCCTTCACTTTCAAAGCAGAAAAAAGAGCAAAATTAGACAATTGGGCATGTTTGGAAAAGTACGGAAATTTATTAAAAAGTGCGTATTTTTTTCAAATGTTCCCAATTTCGATTTGCCTTTAGAAACCATCGAAACCATATCGAAACATCACACCAGATTTTTCCCAATAAAACCCAATAAAACCCTTGGGCATGAGTTACATCTATGTTTAAACATGCACAATGCTCAATGATCTCAAAATGAGCATATTTCCGCTACCCGACAGCTCAGACAGGAACAAAGAAAGGTAAGAATCGTTTACATTTTCAAGTGATCAGAATTTTTGAGAAAGCAATGGTCCGGCTTGCTGCTCCATGATTTTCATAGGCTTTTGCCTCAATCTTTTTATGCGCAAAATACAAACCGCTACGCTCATCTTCAACGCAACACAAATTGCGTTCGCCCTAGTTGCTTGATAACGCTTCGGGTATTACCTACTGAGTTTCACCGATCGTTTTTGATGAGCGTAGCGAGCGAAGCGAAATCATCAATTTCACTACTGCTAAAAAAAACACTTGTGTGTGTTTGTATGTGTGTTTGCGCGCGCTCTACAGGCCAAACGCCTGCCTCGATTGGGATGAAATTTTCAGGGTGTCTACTTTTGTTCTCAACTTAGACCCCCTTTACTTTTCAAGTAAATCCTCCATACCCTTCACTTTCAAAGCAGAAAGAAGAGCAATATTCTTTTAATCTTATTTAAATTACGAAAGCTCGTAATTGGCTATTCATTTTATTATTATGTACACACAAATTAGCCTCCCAAAAGTGTTGTCCATTCCGGGATTTGTAACCCGGGTCCCCAACTTTCGCAGCTGGTGCTCTAACCGCTAAGCTAAATGGCCATTAAATTTGAGAGAAGTAATTTGCATACAGGAAAAAAAAAAAAAAAAAAGGAGCAATATTCGACAATTGGGCATGTTTGGAAAAGTACGGAAATTTATTTAAAAGTGCGTATTTTACTTCAAGATTTGACAGATATTAGAAATTTTGTCAATTTCGTGCATGCAAGTTTTTGAAAGTAAGTTCGTGGCAGAAATATATCTCCAACCTAATAAAAACCCTT
The DNA here is from genome assembly GCA_921293005.1 of Nemoura dubitans. Taxonomy (NCBI): domain Eukaryota; kingdom Metazoa; phylum Arthropoda; class Insecta; order Plecoptera; family Nemouridae; genus Nemoura; species Nemoura dubitans. The sequence goes on from OV121076.1 coordinate 23,165,457, forward strand.
CGGCATGAGTTACATCTATGTATTTACATGCACATTGCTCAATTACCTCAAAATGAGCATATTTCCGCTACCCGACAGCTTGGACAGAAACAAAGAAAGGTCAGAATCGTTTACATTTTCAAGTGATCAGAATTTTTGAGAAAGCAATGGTCCGGCTTGCTGCTCCATGATTTGCCTCAATCTTTTTATGCGCTAAATACAAATCGCTACGCTCATCTTCAACGCAACACAAATTGCGTTCGCCCTAGTGAATATTCAAACCGTAAAAACAATGGAGCCTTACGAAGGGCAGTGAAAAACTATTCTGATAATGTCAAAAGTGACAGAACAACTTGTTTATTTAAAGGGGCTGTGAAGCGGGAAATTTAAAATTGCACACAGGTTTCAAACTATAACACCAATAGAAAATGGACCTTTAAAAATAAATCGCCGAATTAGGCGATTTTACAAAAATTATTTCAGTTTTCAGCGATCGGGCGCTGCGAAAAAGTAACGAATGGGGAATTACTTATGCGCCAATCTGTCGTCTTTTCTCTCTGTCTAACAATTCCTGCTCGCTCTCCTCGCAAGCCCCGCGCTGCCGTCCAGTCTGCAGGCAGCACGAGGCTGCTCACTTCCCCTCCAATGGTGCAGCACTGATTATTGTTTCTTCGAATTGGCGCTCGCCTAGGGTTTATGCTTTGAGCATTACTGTTTATGCCATCGAACAAAAGCATGAGTAAATTATAGCGGGTCACTATCAGCTACGTACAAAATATGCACTTGTGTGGTAGTGTCAAATGAGATCACTGTTTTTTCCTGCCGAGATTTGTCGACCGATCGAGCATGGGAGAGCGCGTGCTGGCTCGAGTCCAATTTACAGTAGTATCTTTGCTCGAGTCTCACAAAACCTATCCCCACTCCGTCGATTCTCCCTTCGGAGCCGATCCGCTACCGCTGGCTGGCCGCCTGCCAACCGCTGCAGCGACCAACGCGGCCGCGGTAAGGATAATTGCAGCACCCGAATTACACACCTTCAGTAATTAATTTGCTGAGGCTAAACGGATGCTCCAATTATAACATTCAAAATATCTCCAGGTAGAAGAAAGATGGACGAGTATGGCACTAGGTTTGATTATTTTTTCTGGTCATTAGTTTTCCTAGGCTCCAGGGGTCGAAAATGCTCACCATGTTATTTCTTATGGGAGATTTTTTGCTTGGCGCCTAGGCCGAAAAACACGGAACTCGGCAATTTTTGCTGGGGAGCGCGCTAGGGCAAAACATTTTTTTTGCCTCTCAAAATTCCTTACTTGGTGGTCCTTATCGATAATATAAATTTGGATCAGCGGGTAAGACCCCCTTTAAGTAGTTGATTGTATGAAGGCCGGCTTGCCTGTCGGTGTACGGCCGTGCAAGCGTCCACGTCGAAAGCGTCAGCGTCGGCGTCGACAGCCCGATCGTCCGAGGGCCAGGCGTAGATTGCCGCGGAGAGCGCAGACAGCATCGCCGTCAACGCGATCGTCTCGCCGTCCGCACTCGGCGCCTGCAAGGCACTCGTAGTAAGAGCCAAGTCACCAAGTCAATGCACCAAGTCAAGTGGATGCACCATGTCAATTGACCGGTCAAGTATTATTGGTCAATTGACCAAAATATACACTTGACATTTTTTATTATTTATGGTGTTTTATAATTGATGAAACATGTAATTCGTGGCAGCAATATAGCATAACTGCATCTTGCTGTCTTCCTGTACAATAGACTAAGGGCACCGCCCATGAGACCTACGGCCGCCAACCCAACACACGGTCCGTTGACTTCGCAAGAAACGTTGCTACCCGACGGTTTTGCCATGCAATTTGGGGAATGTGTCCCCTTAGCTACTGCGAGGGCTTTGCCCTCCTACCTTGACCAGCCCTCCTGACCAGCCCTCCTACCCACACACAAAAAAGAACCCACGTAGGAGGTATCCTCCTACGATACCTCCTACTACCCCGTGCACACAAACAAGAACCTAATGTCTCACGGGGTCGAGGCCATCACACCCTATTAGAGCGGTCGACCGAAGTCGACACCATCACACACAACTCACTGTAGCAACAAATTGCTGGCGGATCTCAAAATTTTAAAAATTTCAACTTATAAAATACGTAAGTAAAAACGTATAAACTTTAAAAATCCATGATGAAAACACACTGACAAACAGAGGTATTTAAATAAGGTGAGTGGCAGAATTGTAGGCCTTTTAGCAAGCATGAGCAGAATTGGGAATCCCAGTGCTTCTGTTAGGCTGGGAATCATGGAGCTCATACCATTAAATGTATCTTACTATAAATTCAATGCTTCTGTTTAGTTAGTCTTTAGTTTGATTAGTTACTTGGCTCTGGATTGGTTGTGTTTGACTATCGTCTAGTGGTACGAGTATATGTAATTTTGAGTTACACAAGTAGACATCTCATCTAACTAAATTATAGAATGAAGCCAAAACTACCTGTGTGGCGCATTTTGATGAAATGCGAGAAGCGACGGTCGAAGTTAAAGCCAAGTTCAAATATTGTGCAGCGATGTACGTTACTCATGCTGATCGAATGGCCAGACACATAATGGGGAGTGCAAAGTGTCCTGCGCATATCAAATCAAGTCTACAGAAAGTTTTGAATAAGGGAAAGAGCAAACAAAACATCCCGCCAACAGTAATGGAAATGGAAGAAGATGACATCTTTCGGGATGATCAGGAATCGGTAAGCTAATTGCTCTTTTAAAACAATAGCCCTGTCACCTGTGGAATTCCTACACTACAAATACAATGAGTCCAATGCTTTTTTTTGTAGAATAAGTCAGAACTTCTAATTAATACAAAATTAAAACATTATTAATTCAAAAAGTCATCTAGCACTTCATCAAACACTTTTTCTGTATTTTAAGTTGTAACAACTTTCTTCAAATTTTCTTTTTCAGGTTGCAAATATGGAAAAACAAGTTGATAGAAATGAGGCGGCCGCTTTACACGGAAGACATCAAACCTCAGTCACAGCGTTTGTTGATGGAATGTCAGGCAAGGAGCAGCAATACCTGGAATCTCTTATGGGGAAAGCCATATTTTCTCCTAATTGTGCTTTGTCCATGTTTGCAAATTCTCATTGGAAGACGTTCTTCAAAAGACTTCGTCCTGCATTTCATATACCGGGGCGCCGCAAAATTTCGACCTCTATGTTGGATCAACAGATTGACGAAACATTTCGCGAGGTGAATATGACGAATGTGTCGATTGTATTACCGTTGCATCGGATGGGTGGAGCAATAGTCGGAACTAATTGATGAGCGTACCGAGCGAAGCGAGCGGAGCGAAACCTTCAATTTCACTTACCCCAGAAAAAAGTCACTTGTGTATGTTTTTTGTTTTTTTGTGTGTTTGTGCGCGCTCTACAGACCAAACGCCTAAACCGATATGGATCAAAATTTCTGAGTACCTACCTCTGTTCTCAACTTCCCTGCTCTCAGACCCCCTGCGTTTTTGGAAAAGATCGGTCCAGTACATTTTTTATAAATCAATTTTTACGAAATTTTTAGATTTTTTCAGAATTTTAAACCCCTGTAAATTTCAAAGTTCTTAACATAACTTCACCAAAACTTCTAAACATGTTGACCTTATACAAATTTATCATGCCTGCATATCTTAGTTCGGTAGGTTTTCCAAGTGGTTTTTAATAGCATTTTTGTGGGTTTTTTTTCGTGATTTGACGGCTGATTCAATACGAGTCCGGTTTCCTTCGTTTCCTTGGTTACCAGCTTTGTTGACCTCGAAGAGAAACAAAGGAACGTCAGAAACCGTATACATTTTCAAGTGATCAGAATTTTCGAGAAGGCAATGGTCAGGTTTGGTGCTCCATGGTTTTCTTGTGACTGCTGCCAGCACCTTTTAATCCGCTGTACACAAACCGCTACCTACGCTCATCTTCAACGCAACACAAATTGCGTTCGCGAAGCCCTAGTAAATTTCATCGTACACACCCCAGAAGAAGAGTAGGTACTACCAACTATTCATTTGTCAATGCGAAGGACAACAAACATGCAAGTTCTTACATTGCAGCAGAATTGAAGAAAGTGATGGAAAAAATAGGTTCAGTGAAAATTGTGGGGTTAGTAACTCACAATGCCTTTAATATGCAGGGGGTATGGGACATACTTCGTGGTGATTTTTCTAACTTCTACTAAATGACACTAAATGACTAAATGACACTAAATGACACTGCTACTAAATGACAAAGAAAAATTGGTCACGTTGGCTGATCACGTGTCCGTCTCAAAGAGGGTAGTTCGGTTTTTCAAAAACAAGCACATTCCAGCAGCAGTTTTCAAAGTAAAGCAAGAAGAAGAAAGAAGCGTAGTCACTTTGAAGCTTCCAGTTGCTACACGTAGGGCAAGCACCATAACTTCCATGGAGAGTCTACAAATAAACAAACAAGCTCTCAAAGCCGCTATGAGAGTTCCTGCAGTATCAGATATTGCGAGCAATGGTATACGATCTCCAGTTCTAGATGACCAGGTGTTTTGGGTACGCACTGAAAAGTTCATCATACTGCTTAAGCCGGTAGCTAAACTAATAACATTTTTGGAGGGGAATACTGCTACCCTGTCAGATGTTCGCAACAAGATAATTGAGCTGAAACTCCAATTTGATGCTAAGGTAAAAACTAGCCCATTCACGAAACAAGAGATAAGACAAGTTATCGCGGCAATGATTTCAAGGATAGCAATGGCATGCACTGCCACACACAATTCTGCGTATCTGCTTGATCCCAGATATTGTTGCCAAGTGCGTTTGCACTTGACGCCTTAGGTGAGCTGGAGCTGTCAGCGTGATTTTGGCAGTGTCAGCATCAGCAATAACCGAATGGCCCAGGTGGATTCGTGTGGTAAGAAAGTATGGCAGAGAGGAACCAGCAACGAGGCAAGGCAGTCCAGCAGACATTACATTGGTTTTGGTGAGCGGAATTATTTCATAATACCTTTTCTTTCTATGTGTCAGTTTATACTCTTTATTGTTTATGATCCAGTTTGCTATGCCTTTTGACATTTGAGTAGTTTTGTTTTTGGTTTTTGTAGAAAGTAAGCTCTGGACCCTGAGGATGGACAGACAATCCGCCCGAAACCTTGGGAGAGTTAATAAAATATAAACACAGTTTAATTCAAAAAACTATCATTTCAATATATCTATATATGTCAGCGATAGACAAAACTTTCAATTGGGTAACAAAAAGAGACCAACCTAAAGACACACCGGATGAAGACGAATATAGCTTAGCTTTCCTGCCATACGTAAAAGGTACAACAGATCGAATTGGACGCTTGTTGCGAAGACACAAGATAAAAACAATCTTCAAACCGGCCAGGAAAATCGGAGCTATGTTCGGCAAAGGAAAGGACTTGATTCCAAACGAATCCCAAGGAGTTTATGAAGTCCCATGTGGGTCGAGCAACAAAATTTATATTGGCCAAACCAACATGAAGATAATGCATCGAATTCAAGAACACAAGGTAGCTGTCACGAATTCCTTGAAGACTTCAACGTTGGCATAGCATGCAGATCAATTTGGACACGTGGTGGACTTCAAAAACGCACGGACGGTGGCGAAAGAAGAGAAATTCTACCCGCGCATAATCAGAGAATCCATTGAGATAGAAAAGCGCCCCGACACAATGAACAAGAGAGATGACGCCAAACGTCTGCCACCAGCCTGGATCTGGCTCTTCTGCCATACTGGGTTACAGCCGCGTCCCAGAAATCATCATACGAGTCATTATACTCGCCCATACACCATCCACCCACCCCTTCCCTGGGGCCTACAACACGGAGCAAGACTGCATCGAAACAGAATCGACCTTGACCTTCTCGCTATGTGTTTCTTGTCAAAATGTTTTTTTTTTATAACTTTGGTTTGACTGTTGAGATCTCTGGTACCTTTTGTCCAATGTTTTGTTTTTTGTAGTTCATTGATTGACCCTTGAGAAAGACCAAACAATTTGGTCGAAACGTTGGGAAAATGAATTATAAAACACCACAGATTATCCAAAAGTCTTTTTTAAAAACTAATTGCTATAAATGTTAAAAACTAACTGCTATATCTATATATATATATATATATATATATATATATATATATATATATATATATATATATATATATATATATATATATATATATATATGAGTGATTGAAAGTTTTGGCAGTTCATATTATGTGTTTAATAAGCTTTACGGTTAAAAACTGCAAGGAAAAACGTTTTGAATAAATGTTTTAATTCGACGTTTCGCCAAGGAAATGTCTTGGCATCTTCAGGAAAAAGATTTCTCGGAATAAAATGAAAAAACAAGGTAGATACCTAAAAAACAGGGTCCCTAGGATATAAAACAACAAAACATACATGAAACAGAGTCGAAAAAATTCAAAATCAGTTAATGTAAAAAACCAAAAAAAAAAAAAAAAATTATAGCGAAAGGTTTCTTGATCTGCTTCTTGTAATTCTTGTTGTAGGGACGGTTGCTTGCGTTTCTTTCGGCGACGCAAATCTTGGCGTTAATTTTTTCCTTCTGTCCGTTCTTTTTGGGTGATTTAAGAGTTCAGTTCGCCTGTTTTCTGGTGGGGGATTCGATGGAACTTCGATAGTTTTTATAATGGGGGCCCATAACGCAGGGAGACGCTGGCTGTCATCTCGTTTGTTCAAATTTTGAGGTCTTTTTTCAATTTCCAGAGCTTCCCTCATTAATCTTGTCTTCAAATGGTGGGTTATGGCTAGAGGTTTCATTTGGTTGAAGTCAATGATGTGGTTGAAATCTCTTGCGTGTTGTACTAGGGCTGATGTTTCGGTGCAATTTCTTAAAGCTAACAAGTGTTCTGCTTTATATATATATATATACACAAGTAATACACAACCAAATGCATCGGCTTTGAATAGATCATATATATATATATATATATATATATATATATATATATATATATATATATATATATATATATATATATATATATATATATATATATATATATATATATATATATATATATATATATATATATATATATATATATATATATATATATATATATATATATATATATATATATATATATATATATATATATATATATATATATATATATATATATATATATATATATATATATATATATATATATATATATATATATATATATATATATATATATATATATATATATATATATATATATATATATATATATATATATATAAAATATATATATATATAAAAAAATATCTATGTAAATAATTGTCTTTGTCCATCAAACTGTTGTTTTTGTCCACCTCTACCTCAATAGTAATTCTTGCACTATTGCAATAGTTGTTGGCCACCTATATCCCCATCCATAGGTACTGGGTGATATTGATTACCATGGTTGTCAGCAAACGGATTGATGCGAACGTCGCACAGGAATCCAATCAACTGGTTTACGGGTCATGCATATCTCTGCTAAAAGGTAGGTGAGTGCAGTTTTTATTATACGTGCAGGGTGCAATTAGTATTTGTATTGCAGTATTCTTATCATTTGGTCATGTCCATTATATGCTTTTCTTTTTTTATGCAATACATGTATCATATGAGACATGTATTATACTGTACTTGTACATTTTACATGTATATTGTTCTTGTATATTGTACTTGTATATTGTACTTGTACATTGTGCTTGTTTTAGGCTAGTGTAGTTTCTATGAACCATATGAATCACCATATGTTTTCCTCTCTAATTCCTTATATATGACAGACATATATTTTAGACATGTAAGTTTCACATAGTTTCCACTGTTCGAAATTTCTATAGTTTTCTTATATGTTTCACATATGGATTCACATATGGACACCATGCGTGTTTCATACAAATTTACCATATGTGTTCCATATATGTACTTCCATGTGGGTGATAGCTGAGAAGAAGCCCCACGGGGAGCTAATTATCGACAAAATAGCGACAATGGTTGAGAGAGCCTGCCAGACGAACCGTGCAGTTCTCAGGTCCGAGGACCACTCTCTACTGTCTACCGCTATCTTGGCCAACTCAAGGCACAGATGTCTGCTGGGATAACGGTACATAGGGGTGGGGGAAGCAAAGCTGGAATGCAGAAAGTACAGCCAGAGCAGAAACCATTGAAAATGTCAGCCAAAAGCTGTACCATTACAATTCCAATGCCAACTAGACACATGATCCCCATGACAACTAGACACATGATTCCCATGACAACTAGACACATGGTTCCCATGACAACTAGACACGTTAAAGTCTACTCACCACGGGCGCCTCACGTCGACGCCGATTGCGGCGCTGCGCAGACGCCGCGGCGGTTGCAGTGCGCAAGCGTCGCCAGACGACCACCAGCGCCGCCAGCGACAGAAGCTGCAACCAATCAGTGATCAGCGACAGTAGCTGCAACCAATCAGTAATCAGCGAAAGGAGCTGTAACAAACAGTGATCAGCAAAACAAGCTGCAACCAATCAGTGATCAGCGACAGAAGCTTCAACCAATCAGTGATCAGCGACAGAAGAAAGTAGTTTGGCCTGCAATCGCTGGAGTGCGTTGGCAACCTGATTTAACATCATCCACAATGCGCCATGGCAAAATGTCACTTGCAATCAGAAAACCCAAAGTTCCCCAGGTGGTTACAGCTATGGCTTTATTTACCACGCCATGGCACAATTGGCCAATTATAATAGAGGGACCCAACGTTCCTCAGGTTACAGTTATGGCCATGGCACAAGGTCCATTATAATCAAGGGACCCAATGTTTCTCAGGTGGTTACAGTTACTTCGGTTTAAGGTATATAATAACAACAAACAGTGGCTCCATTCCTATGCATTGCCGACGAAACTGTTATTGCGGACGGAGGGCTTTCGCGTAGCTGTTTTAGTATGGGAGTGAAACATCGTGGTAACTGTATGTGTGTGGTGCCATTGGATTGTTGGTAAATATTCTTTAGCCAAAGTGATCGTTCCGCTAGTGAGATCTACCTCAGTGAGACCTACCTCAGTGAGACATACCTCAGTGAGACCTTCCTCAGTGAGACCTACGTATATCAGTGAGACTTCCCTCAGTGAGACCTACCTCAGTGAGACCTACCTCAGTGAGACAGACCTACCTCAGTGACACCTACCTCAGTGAGACCCACCTCAGTGAGACCTACCTCAGTGAGACCTACCTCAGTGAGACCTACCTCAGTGAGACCTACCTCAGTGAGACCTACGTACCTCAGTGAGACTGACGCAGCGTTGCATGAGTGGGCGGAAGGCGGTGACCGAGTCGGGTTGGTGTGCCTGCGCGCCGATGTCCGCGCACAGGGTGTCCACTTGCGTCGCCAAAAAGCGGAGCGCGGGCAGACAGGAGTCGTCGCCGCCATCTTGGAGGGGGAGAGACAATCAAGTCTTGCATCTTCAAGATGGTGGCCCTCACTGTGGCATGTTCTCTCACGGGATAGCGTGCTCTGTCCCATGAGAGAACATGCTTTCCACTGCAGCGCTAGCAGTCACTTTTGCATGCCTTTTGCCTTGCATCTTCAAGATGGCGGCCCTCACTGTGACATGTTCTCCTTCACTGTTCCTTTAAAAGTGCATTGCGAGGAGTCGCAGGGTGCCTTTGAATACTTACGTGAAGAGTTTGATTTCAACAAGCAAAGATTTACCGATGTTGTGAATGGCAAAAAGTGCATTGCGAGTAGTCGCAGGGTGCCTTTGAGTACGTGAAGAGTATGATTTCAACAAGCAAAGATTTACCGAGGTCGTGAATGGCAAAAAGTGCATTGCGAGTAGTCGCAGGGTGCCTTTGAGTACGTGAAGAGTATGATTTCAACAAGCAAAGATTTACCGATGCCGTGAACGGTTTACTGTTCACGACATTGCGCATTGAGCATTGCGAGTAGTCGCAGGGTGCCTTTGAGTACGTGAAGAGTATGATTTCAACAAGCAAAGATTTACTGATGTCGTGAACGGCAAAAAGTGCAGGAATTTGCAGCCATTATCGAACGCTTTTTGCAACCTCGACTCTAGAGAAACAAACTGAGGTGATTCGAAGCGACATCTCCACAAAGCCACAAACACGTGGTCACGTACAAAAAAGTTGAAAATCTTTTATCAAGGCTACTTAATTTTAGCATGCTTCACATAGCTGTGAATAGTTTCGTAACCAAACATTATGAAAGTCCAGCTCCAAAGCGTCGACAAATTTCCAAAAACAGAAACATCCGCAACGTAAACAATGAAGACTGAGCGGATGAGAAGCACCGGAATTAAATAGCCAAATACGAACGCGAACCCAAACGCGAGCGCGTACCCAAACGCGAATGCAAACGCAAACGCGAGTGAAAACGCTAACGCGGACGCAAGCGCGAATGACAATGCAAACGCGAACGCGAAAACGAATGCTAATGCGAACGTGAACTCGAATGCAAACGCGAACACGAATGCAAACGAATGCGAATTCACGTTCTCTGAAAGTAAGTCATGCAAACGTTTATCATCGCACCAATCAGACATTTATTCAGGGAAGTCCTCTTGCGTCAAACTCAAACGTGACATTGCCGTTGTGCCTTCAACGTTCTTACACGTTCGATATTGAATGTTGGAATCACGTTCTCTGAAGAAAAGTCACGGAAACGTTTGTTATCGCACGAGGCAAGTTCTCTTACGTCAAACTCAAACGTGACATTGCCGTTGTGCCTTCAACGTTGCTTACACGTTCGATAATAAATGTTGGATTCACGTTCTCTGGAAGTAAGTCACGACAACGTTTTTCTTCGCACATTCAGCAGACTTTTACTCAGGCCAGCGCCTGCGTCATCTAGCATAAATTAGTGTCACTCGTCGACGGCAGCACCGCCTAGTAGTCAGCACACGCTCTCCATGGTGCTGTCGATAATGCTGTCCGATTGAACTACTTACGTATATTTTGTAACATATTATGTATTTTTTTAAACTTTTTGCACGCATACAACTTATTAAAACTATAATTTCCTATCGCTGGATAAAAACCGATCTAATAAATGGCCATCTTTACTGTCCAAAAGGGTAGATACTTGCATGTGATCAATCACGACAAACTAAACATATAGATTAACATTTGGCGGGTAGCTATTACGTTCTAGCAGCCGCGTAGTAACAGTGTCGCCTTCGGAGCTGAGGACCTGACTAGACCGAGTTCGAGGACCATCTCAACCTAAAATGAATAATTTCTTACAATTGCAGGACAGAGGTGCGCAGTGCCAAAGTGATTTGGCATATGTGTTTGACCTAAAGCTGTACGTTAACCTAAAGCGCCTGTATAGGGTTAGAGAGTGGCCAACATGATGACACTTTTTGTACCTTGACGACGACGGCTGTTCAAATCCCATGCTAAACGGACGATATGGTTGATCTCGAAGCACGTGGCAGTTGTCTATATGAGTTTCCCATATTCCTTTGCATATCTACGTATTATGTACATGGTGAAGTAAGTTCGTAATGTCTCAACTACTGCTGAAAGGGCTGTTGAATAAATTCATTTGGTAAAAACATGGCGCCTATATGCAGATATGGCCACTCTCTAACCCTATATAGGCTCACTACGTGAACCTAGTGAAAATGGCTAGTGCTAATCCATTTTCTTTCAGGAGGAGGGCGATTGTCACAGATCAAACTTGGCGCTGGACAGTTGTAACAGAGATGCCCCTGGTGACAAATTGACGAGCGGATGTTTAGTGTACGGACCTCGGTTCTCGAGGTCGGGTTACACGGAACTAGAGATGACGTGTCCTACCGGTTTTGATGGGCTGATTGACGCGGAAAAAAGGCAGGGTAATAGTCAGTCGAGCTGGGAGAGCGGTGGTGACAAGGTGGTGTAGTTCGGACGAGTGTGTGTGGCGTACGCGCGGGACAGAGAGTAAGTAGGGCCTGGTATTTCGAGTTGGGTTTCGGTTTCCGGTTTTCGGGTAGGTTGTGAGTGCTCCGATCGTCGTACTGTTGGTTAGGCCCCCTCTCTATCTTCACCATTCCCTATGAGAGGTTTTGTCGGCGGACGAATGGCGTGGCGCCCGTTTTAGTCTAGTATTTTGGTGGAGGGTTATTATTATACGTCATATCCTCTATGGAGTTAGGGACAGAAGACAATTGAAAACGGCAAGAAGAACAAGAAGATCCGTGGCAGCTCCTCTAAGTGGAAGATTCACGCGAGGGTCTGGTCGGGTCACACTGGGTGAGTCCAATTATACTGTTTAGGTTGTTCCCCGACCGTTACGTCTCCCGCTGAGCTAAGGCGTTACACAGTCCCCGAAGTTTCTACCAGATGGCGCCGCTCTGCAGGTCAAGATTAGATCGATCTATCGAATCTACTCTGAAAAGACTGAACCCTCCAAAATTTGTCACTTCTTTCGGGCCAAGCGAGAAGACGGGCCCAGCCGATTTGAAAACGCATCGCCGCACTTTGATATCAGGTTTACTGTTCACTCTCTATGAGGATCTATAGCTTCTACTGTGGATAACGTCCACAAGTTTAGCAATAAAGTTAATTCTAACGTCACGGGCGAACTGTCGGAGTGTGGTTGATAAAACACGTACACTCGCGGGCTCGCGGTGGGACCCCAGCCTCGGCTGCTTAAATATAAGCCTTCGGTATCGTAGTATTTATAATCTCATTGTATCTTATAATACTTAAGCTTATTATTTTTTTATTTTTCTAAAAGTAACCAATAATTAGGATGTTAATTTAGTTTAAGCCCGTGTTCGATTATCGTGCACGTTTCAATTTTTACGCGTTCGGACTATCCTTCTCTATTCTTTAATGTGTATCGGACAGGTTATCTATGTAAACGACAACCTTTACGCTTTACTTTTTACGCGTTTAGACGATCCTTCTCTATTATCTATTGTGAATCAGACAGGTTATCTATGTAAACGAGAGCATTTACGCTTTACTTTTCACGCGTTCGGACTATCCTTCTCTATTCTGTTTTGTGTATCATACAGGTTATCTATGTAGCGACAGCGTTTACGCTTTACTTTTAACGCATTCGGACTATCCTTCTCTATTTTTTATTGTGCATCAGGCTGGTTCCTACACGGAAGTACATACACGTTTCATAATACATATTTCCATATATGGTACGCATGGCAAATGTATGTTCAAAAATGTTAGATATGAAAATTATTGTGTGAAATAGGTATATGGTTCAGGTGTTTCAGGTGGTTCATTATATTTCAGGTGTTGTGGGTGCACTGCGCCAGCTGCCATCTACAACGGCTGCAGAAGGTCCGGAACAGCGCGCTACGCCGAGCCCTGCGTCTGCCGATGATCACCCGTACGGCCGACGTGCACCGGCAAACCGGCGTCCCCCTACTCCACGACTTCGTGACCGACATCAACACCAAGTTCTTCGGGTCCTTAGTGAACCACCCCAACCCGTTAGTGCCAGTGTTTGTGGACTGAACAGCCCATGCACGATGTCCCCATGCGAGTGATTGTAATTTTCAATTTTCATGCGACAGTTCTACCGTGTGTAACAACTATACGATGATCAGACAAGTGAAGACATTATATTTCTAGATAGAATTAGATAACCACTAAGGCATAAACAATTTTTACGCCATAGGCAACACCAGCCTATTCGATAGACAACTATGTCATGTCACATAGATTTACGGAGTGGTTCAGAGCCAAGGTTAGATGATGGTTACCACTTACCACTGTCCGAAATTTCTATAGTTTTTATATATTGTTAATTATATGGATTCACATATGGACAACACAAATATTGCATATAAATTAAACATATTATGTTTCATATATTATGTACTTTCGTGTGGGTATCTCTGTAAACGACAGCGGTTACGCTTCACTTATTACGCGCTGCGCCAATTTCTCGCTATTTTTACCTACGACGAACGATTTCATTTAAGTTGTATTGTATCTTATCCCATGTCAATGGGCATTGAACAAAAACGGCCATCAAGGCTAATAATGATGAAACTGTTGTAACAGAGCTGATCCGTGGACGTTTATTCTGCCATAGCTATCACACGACCCAAACACCTTCATTGACGAGACTACACGTCTGCCGCTGGGCCAGAGAAGCGAGAGAGGTGACAAAGACAAAGCAAACACGAATGCCACGGCAAATGCGAATGCCAAGGCAAAAGTAAATGCCAAGGCAAAAGCGAATGCCAATGCAAACGTGAATGCCAATGCAAATGCTAACGCGAATGCCAATACAAACGCGAATGCCCATGCAAACGCGAACGCGAATGCCAATGCAAACGCGAACGCGAATGCTAATACAAACGCGAACGCCTATGTTTACGCGAATGCGAACGCCAATGCAAACGCGATTGCGAGCGCGGATGCCTATGCAAAAGCGAACGCGAAAAGACTCACCCGCATTCCGCACAACGTCAACAAGCGCTCGCGTCGCGTCCCAAGGCCACGTGGAAAGCCGCGAGTCCAACGGAGCCGAAAGCCGCGCCTGCAACATAGCACGGTCACCCATCCACCACCCGACTTGAACACGTATTGCTTAACTTGGATCACCCGTCCAACGCCCGGCTCGAACACGTGTTGCTTAGCTTGGGTCACCCATCTATCGCCCGACTCGGACACGTGTTGCTTAACATGGGTCACGTATCCACCGCCCGGCTCGAACACGTGTTGCTTAGCTTGGGTCACCCATCTATCGCCCGACTCGGACACGTGTTGCTTAACTTGGGTCACCCGTCCAACGCCCGGCTCGAACACGTGTTGCTTAGCTTGGGTCACCCATCTATCGCCCGACTCGGACACGTGACCACCGCCCGACTTGAACACGTGTTGATTAACTTGGGCCACCCGTCCAACTCGCGACTCGGCGCAGTGTTGCTTAACCGCAGTCACCAGTCCCCTGCCCGACTCGGCGCAGTGTTGCTTAACTTGGGTCTTCCAACCAACGCTGGACTCGGCGCAGGTTGCTTCATTTGAGTCTCCCATCCAGCGCCCGATTTGGCGCAGTGCTGTTTAACCTTAGTCACCAGTCTACTGCCCGACTCGGCGCAGTGTTGCTTCACTTGAGTCACCCGTACAACACCCGAATCGAAGCAGTGCTGCTTAACTTTGGTCACCCATCCCACAACGACTTGAACCAGTGTTGCTTACCTCGGTTCACCCATCCAACGCCCAATTCGGCCTGGAGTTGCCTTGGGTTACCAAGCCGGAACCAGACTAGAACCAGTTTTGCTTTGCTTGGGTCACCCATCCAGAGCCCTACTCGGCTTGGTTTCATAACAAACGATATCCGTACCAACAGCCTAAGACGCTGTTGGTTAGAATACAAAAAGGCTGGATGCCAATGGCTGGATCTCTCATGGCAAGGGCTCTATAGGGACTGGCTGATATTGGCTGGATCTCTCGTGGCACGGCTGACTGTAGGGGTACCCACACAGAAGTACATATACGTTTCATATATGCCACCATACATGGTACAATATATGGTAGGTACTTATGGCAAATGTATGTTCTAAAATTTCATGAATGAAAATTATAGTGAGACACATATGGTTTACATATATTATTTTTGTGTTTAGAAAATATAAGAAAACTATGTGTTTTGTGTATGGAAAATGCAAGAAACATATGTCTGCCACATACATTTCGTATATGTTTATAAGCATGTGTTTCTAGTATGGAACACTACATTTAACTAACAGTGATTTTTTTATTTCATTTAAATTTGTATTCTCTGTATAAATGTCAAAGTTCTTGACATATCTTCACCAAAACTTATACACATAATCTGAGGAGGGTAGGACTTTCCGATTGGTTTTTATTAGCATTTTGGAGTGTTTTTTCGTTAACGCCTGAATCATCAGAGTCCAGTTTCCTTCGTTTCCTGGGTTACCAGGGGGCAATTGTGTAACTTTGTGATTTCAAACCCGTTCGTTTTCAATATCACTGCCCGGTGGTGCAACACGTGGGCAGTGATTTGAAATCGAAAGATTTCGAGCCAAATCGAACGAAATAAAGATACACAATCGCATTTCAGGTATGGTCAAGGCATAGATTTGACAGGTATCAGAAGTTTAGTCAAATTCGTTTAGCCTATTTATACAAGTAGCTATGGAAGTAACTGAAAGTAAATTCGCGTCAGAGATAGGTATACATCCAATCTAATAAGAACAATTCGGACATAAGTTATGACTTATGTATTTACGTTTTCATTACTAAATCAGTTCATAATATGTATTTTTTTTTTGTTATCCGACAGCTCGGAGAGAAACAAAGTAAGGTCGGAAACGTCTAGATTTACAAGTGATCAGAATTTTCGAAAGAGCAGTGGTCTGGCTTGGTGCTCTATGGTTTTCGCAGTTTTCGTATTAGGTCTCCTGCCTTCACCTTTTTATCTGAAATACAAACCGCTACGCTCATCTTCAACGCAACACGAATTGCGTTCGCGAAGCACTTGAACGTAAAAATATTATTTTACTTCGAATACAGCCTTCTGCGGTTAATAAAACCATATCCACTGAGCAATAATACATATTATAACGATGAATCCCAAACCATTTGTATTGCGCTGCGCGATGTCCGGAATGGCAGCTGTGTGCGGCGAACCGCTAGTAGCTCCCAATTCGCCCGTTTGAATTCTGTCCTGTCGTTGACTAGTTCGACGGTTCGTTACTCAGCTGCTACCTTATGCGTCAGATTGATGTTTGGTGCTTTTCAAGTTATATATTGAAAAGAACAATGCAAACATGGTATGTATTGAATCATGTATACTTTGAACTTAAACTGCATTCTAACTTCTGAAAGAATTTTCTAAATGGGTGGTCATTTATTTCAGATTTGTTCGAATGCAGCCAGTTTTCAGTCAGTCTACAGGCCCATGTCATCTATTGCGCGCTCAACAGTTGAATTTGGATTCAAACTTTCTATGGTAAGTGTGATAGTGAAAAATACACTCCGGATGTCTGGACCCTATTGCATGCTTACCACTTTCCACAATCATTCGTGTTACCAAAGAATGCGGCTACCTTCATGCTAACGCAAACATTAACCTTCAAATCTTTTGTTGGTTTGTATGACGTATGGAATATTTTGGCTGCATTAGAAGAACGTTACTACAATGTCAGGCTGCTGCCAGACCAAAGAATCGCACCGCTAAAAATACCAGAGATCTCTGTCCGCGTACCAAGACGACCACCAGCCCTCGACGAAGCCGAGTCGAGCAACGTTTCGCGATGTATCGTCAACGGCAATTCCACCATCGGTTATGGTTCCGGTTCTGGTTCTGAATTACTTCAAATTACGGTTCTGGTTCGGGTTCTGGTTCCATGATATTTTGATTAACGGTTCTGGTTCTGGTTCCGGTTTGTGAAACAATTCATTCAGGTTCCGATTTCGGTTCCGGTTCTTTTGATAAAAATTTAGGTTCCAATATCGGTTCGAAAAAAAAAAGGTTCTAATAAAGGTTCCAAAGAAAAATTTACGTTTTTGAAGTTTGCCTTCCAATTTTTAAATTACGGTACCGTTAACGGGTCGCTAAAGATTATCATTTCCGTCGATGCCTTGGTATGTCTTAAGCAACTTCGTTAAGCGATGTATTAGTAATTTTACTGCTACAATCTGTCACACCCACACTGTAGGTCCGTAACGTCAATCCACAATCACAAATGCTGACGTATTACTGTTCGCAGTCTTCTCCGAAGTAGCAAAAGATGCGTAATGTTACTGAAATTGTTTACCTTTGCATACTCAATGCCTGCACTGAATTCTCTCAGTGCATCGCTCTACGAAATTGTCACTCACTCTAGGCCAAAGACGACAGACATGTTACATTTTCCCCATCGAAGTAAATAACTTGGAATTTTTATTTTAAATGCTTTTATCAGTTTGTGGACCCTTTATGAATTTGAGAGGAACCGATTTATTTACGATCCCAATAGCGATTCCGGTTCCGATTCCGGTTCTATAAAAATATTAAATAACGGTTTTGATTCCGATTCTGGTTCTCAATATTTTTGAATAACGGTTCTGATTCCGGTTCTGGTTCCATGAAAATAGGGGATCTATCGGGTTCCGGTTCTGGTTCCGGTTCGGATCCCTGATTAAAACCAACACACAAGGCGATTATTTATCTACTGCTAAAATGCAAATGTCTTATTTAGAATGAACTAGTATATATATATATATTTTTTTTTAAAGCAATACAATATAACAGCATAATCATGGTTATAGAGTTAATCTGACCGATGATGACAGCTGCCAAGGCCTTTACTTTAAGGTTGCATGTGAAACACACAGCGCTGAGCTAGTTGCGTATCCCGGCTCGCAATGGTTGAGGCTAAAACCATAGTTATCTGGTTTTTGTCATGATTCGTGAAACCTGAAGCAGTACCTAGTTGTTGCAATTTTTGGTCAAATTTTTAAATGAATTGCAGTAACCTACTGGCAAATCTCTGGATGACTGGGCCCTATTGCTTGCTTACCACTTTCCACAATAATACATATTATTACAAAAAAATGCGGCTACCTTCATGCTAACGCGAGCATGAACCTTCAATTCTTTTGTAGGTTTGTCTGACGTATGGAATTATGTTTTAGGCTGCATTAGAAGAACGTCACTACAATTTCAGGCTGCTGCCAGACCAAAGAATCGCAGTGTATTACCAGAGATCTCTGTCCGCGTACCAAGACTACCACCAGCCCTCGACGAAGCCGATTCGAGCAACGTTTCGCGATGTATCGTCAACGGCATTTTGTACAACTTAAACGTCGGAGTGATAGGCAGAGCAACATGCAAGTAAGTAGTACGTAGCTTCATTATCTATTACCATTTCTGAAATCTAGAAATCTATGAAACGTACAAGAAATCTATGCACCACAGAAAGTAGAAACTATAGTTCTCTGGTTTTTGTTATGGTTCATGAAACCTGATGCAGTACCTAGTTGTTGCAATTTTAGTGAAATTTTTAAATGAATTGCATGTGACCTGCTGGCAAAATTATTCGCTGTTTGTCTGGTATTAACCAGCGTTTAACCAGTTATTTCACAAAGATGGTTTGCAAATATGCGTTTCTTTAGACAAATTATTAGATTTTTTCTGTGAAACAAACTTAAATCAATTCATTTTAATGTGTTTATGTAGCAAGGGTGCTTAATATTTATTTTGAAGATACGGCCACCTATTAAAGCTCAATTTTGGGCTCAAGATTTTGGTGTTTTTATGAACATTAAGTTTAAAATATGTATATATTGCATTACATGGGGAAATATATTTTTAGAATTATTGGACAAAAGTGAGCTTGAGTTAGGTACTATCTGTGTTATTCCGTAGCCTGAGACAATTCTTACTCCCCGTGTATGAACCAACTGGCAACTTGTATGGTGTCCAGTTCAATCTACGTGTGATCGCTAAATAATGTTGCATTTTATTAGTACAGTTTCATTTTTTAATCTCAACGTTGAGAGAAAGATCATGCCACTTTACAAATTCAAAATGTGTTACCTACTACATGGCATTCACCCAACAATTATTTTTTTGAAGGGAGGTACTGGTTTTGATATAGGTACCTACCTACTGTTCAGATTGTTCGGGTTTTTTCTATTTTGCAACAATTTTAACCCAAGACGATGGGATTGAATTGACATCTTAACTATTTAATTTACGTTTCATGCAATAATAACTAAGACAGCTATCCTCCATCATTGGGCCCTAAGATACTATTCTAATATTGGGCCTATCATTGCCTATCAACAAGTAGCATTTAAAAAAGATCAATTAAGCAATAATGCTGCTTATGCCCCGTTATAAAACCCTTTTCAACTCATTTGATGTGTTTGTTTTAAACACAATTTTACCAGGGCAACAGCCAATTCAGTTGTAACTCCTATTTCAAACAACTAGTAATTGAAAAACTATGTAAAACCAGAGTAAAATACATAGTTAACTAACTCTGCTTTTATATAAGAGTGTTATTACGAGTAGCCAGTTTTATTACATGTCTGTATTTGATTTTTGGAACTTAAAAAATGATAAACATGCATTTTTTAAGAGTGGGGGTCTCTATACTTTCATCAATAAAAAAATATATATGTAAATAATTGTATTTGTCCATCAAACTGTTGGTATTGATTATTGGATTATTGGTATTGGTTGATATTGATTACCATGGTTGTCAGCAAACGGATTGATAATGCAAACGTCGCACAGGAATCCAATCAACTGGTTTACGGATCATGCATTTCTGCTAAAAGTTAGGTGAGTGCAGTTTTTATAATACGTGCAGGGTGCAATTAGTATTTGTATTGCAGTATTCTTATCATTTGGTCATGTACATTTCATGCTTTTCATTTTATATGCAATACATGTCTCATATGAGACATGAATTGTACTGTACTTGTACATTGTACATGTATATTGTAC
This sequence comes from Nemoura dubitans, assembly GCA_921293005.1. NCBI lineage: Eukaryota > Metazoa > Arthropoda > Insecta > Plecoptera > Nemouridae > Nemoura > Nemoura dubitans. Next base: position 23,185,884 of record OV121076.1, read on the forward strand.
ATGTATATTGTTCTTTTATATTGTACTTGTATATTGTACTTGTATATTGTACTTGTACATTGTACTTGTACATTTTGCTTGTTTTAGGCTAGTGTAGTTACTATGAACCATATGAATCACGATATGTTTTTCTCTCTAATTCCTTATATATGTCATACATATATGTCAGACATGTAAGTTTCACATAGTTTCCACTGTTCGAAATTTCTATAGTTTTATTATATGTTTCACATATGTTTTCACATATGGACACCACATGTGTTTCATACAAATTTACCATATGTGTTCCATATATGTACTTCCGTGTGGGTAGGGCCTTGGTAGGTACTTACTGGAGCACAAAAGACAACGGCGGAAGACGCTTGGCAGCGCTTGCAGAGCTCCCAGAGCAGATCAGACCCTGAGGGCTCCTTGGCCGAGGGCTCCTTAGACGAGGGCTCCTCGACCGAGGGCTCCACGGCCGAGGGCACCTTGGCCAAAGGATCCTTGGCCGAGGGCTCGGCACGCCCCAGCACGGCGTCGGACACACAGGTCAGCAGCGCACAACGCAACCGCAGAAGTTCTAGCTCAGACGCGAACGATGCAGCACGCCCGTTGTCTTCCATACACCTGCAATCAACAGGCAAACTGACCCCCTATAGGCAAAGAACACCCAGTTGACATGCACACTGATTTGAGAGCCTGGCCTTTTAAACGCTAAATTTGCACAGCACGCGAAGAGACTCCCTATAGGCAAAGTAGACCCAGTAGACATACACACAGATTTGAGAACCTGGCCTTTTAAACGCTATTAGCACAGCAGGCAAACTGACCCCCTATAGATACACATTACTTAACGCTATTGGTGTGGTTGTTGGTGATTATTTCATTAAGCTTTATTTGAACTGTAAACTGGTATTTCGTGGTTATAAATCACAAAATTTGCTGCCAAAAGTGTGAGGATTCTGTAGACATGGGTTTCGTTATGATTGCACAAAAGGTGTGACCACAAGTTGGTATCCATTAGAAGGTAAAATTTGAGCGGGAAGTGGCCCGAGTAAGCATCACTCCGATAGTCTTAAGCAAAAATTTTCACTTCATCTGGAGTGTGTAAATTAATCTTCTGTGCAGAAACAAGGGTACCTAAGTAATGTGGAGCTGAATGGAAATGTATATCATCTGTATCATCACTTATCACTGAAAGTGAAAGGACACCAAATTTGAAATGATTGCAGAAGATGTAAAATGGAGCAGTTTCTGAAAGAAATTGGTTTTATTCGTAGGTTTTATACGTTTTTTAAGTCTAATACGTATGTATAATACGTCTAACGTATAAAAGGGTTTTAGACACGTAGGTAATATACCCAACCCAGGTCACGTCAAGCCACAATCACAAATCCTGGCATATTTCTGATCGCGTTCTTCTTCGAAGTGGCAAAAGCTGCCTGATGTTATCAAAATTGTTTACCTCCGCTCACTAAATCACTGCACCGAATTCTCGCTGTCCATTGTACCTACTACGAAGTTGCAACTACTCTATGCCACAGACAACTGATATGTTTAAAGTTCCCATTGAATGAAATAACTTGGAGTTTTTGTTCTGCTGTTTCGAGTTTGTGGAACCTTTATGAATTTGAGAGGAACCGATATTTTTTCGATCCCAATAGCGATTCCGGTTCCGATTCCGGTTCCATAAAAACTTAAATTGCGGTTCTGATTCCGGTTCTGGTTCTCACATTTTTTGAATAACTGTTCTGATTCCAGTTCTGGTTCCATGAAAACAGGGGTTCTATCGGGTTCCAGTTCTGGGTTCAAGTTCGGATCCCTGAAAGTAACCCCCTAAAGGCAAAGTGACCCCCCTAAGGCAAAGTGACCCTCGTAAGGCAAAGTGACCCCTTAAGGCAAAGTGACCCCCTAAAAGCAAAGTGACCCCCTTAAGGGGATTAAAAACCACGTGTTTTTTTAGGGGGATGGTTTTGTCGTGACTAATTTGTCATAAGAAAAATACGTAAAAAAATCATGCATAATTTGTTGATGGAAATGTTTTAGAAAAACCCCCAAAAAAATAGTGAATCGGTAGGTTCAGTTTTATAGACGCAATATTATAGATAGCGAGCCGCGGAATTTTTTTCCTGGCGCAGAATAACTGTCAGATTATGACCAGATAGTGCCATGATCTCATTTCATATATTGGCTGAGAAATCGATTTTTGAAAAATCGAAACATAAACCAGTGTTTTTTTACAATCTGTCAGCGTAAAAATATGACTTATTTTGACATTTAAAACATATAGTCATAATGCTTGAAGCTTGTAGATTCCAAAAAATATGTGTCTCATCTTGATCGGACAATTGGTATTGACATAAAGCTGCCCCGGGGACGCCTATGCGAAAACTATAAATTTGAAGCCGCGATCTGTTCGAGCCGCGACTATTGCTTGAACTCAGATCCAGCAACTGCAGTCGACGGAGCGACCTTGGAAGGTTTGCAAGCCTAACGACTAGTGTTCGCGACGCGTTATCTCATAATCCCCGAGATTATATTTACATTTTTTGCAGTGAGGAAGTATAAGTTTATAAACATCTAGATACGCAAAGTGTTTCGCTTGCCAAGAGCAGGGCATGATTCTCAACTTATTTCGCATCGTCGCATCCTCGATGGTCCCGGCGGATGAAGCTTGAACTCCCGTCACACGCGAGGCGACCGCACTCGGACTTTAGAGGTTCAGAAACTATATCGTGCTTGCTACGCCACTTGGCAGCTTCACGATTTCTTTGTCCTACCCTCCTAGATATTTGATGAGCGTAGCGAGCGAAGCGAAATCATCAATTTCACTACTGCTAAAAAAAACACTTGTGTGTGTTTGTTTGTTTGTTTTTGTATTTTTTGTATGTGTGTTTGCGCGCGCTCTACAGGCCAAACGCCTGCTTCGAGTGGGATGAAATTTTCAGGGTGTCTACTTTTGTTCTCAACTTAGACCCCATGCGTTTTTCAAGAAAATCCTCCATACCCTTCACTTTTAAAGTAGAAAAAAGAGCAATATTCGACAATTGGGCAAGTTTGGAAAAGTATGGATATTTATTTAAAAGTGCGTATTTTTTTCAAATTTTCCCAATTTTGATTGTTGCCTTTAGAAACCATCGAAACATCACACCAGACTTTTTTACTTGAAGTTGACTTCAAGATTTGACAGATATTAGAAATTTTGTCAATTTCGTGCATGCAAGTTTTTGAAAGTAAGTCCGCGGCAGAAATATATCCCCAACCTAACAAAAACCCTTGGGCATGAGTTACATTTACCAATATATTTAACTATCAATATATTTTAACATTAAACATTGTTTCATTTGTATCCTGTTGACTTGGGAGATGGATTGTCGTTGCAGACCTTCCGAACAAATTTTTTTATCTGCAACGGTCCGGCTTGCTGCTCCATGATTCTCATACGCTTTCTGTCTCAATCTTTTTATGCGCTATATACCTACAAACCGCTACGTTCATCTGCAACGCAACACAAATTGCTTTCGCCCTACTTATTCATCATTGTGGAGATTTATAAAATATTGTACCCTCTGGACTTTGAAAGCGTGCTAGTAGAATTTTGGCTTTCTGCACAGAAAGGTATGACTGAAAACAGCATAGGTAGGCCAGGTACCGACGACGTGGCTGAGCACATGGAGAAACTGGATGACATGCATAGAGGGTCCAAATCTCGTAATGACAAACCAGTTTGCTTATCAGCAACTGCCTTGCGCCGTGAAATGTGAACCGATCAAGATGATAGTTCGGTCCACTGTCGAGTTTTGCAATGGATTTCACGCAATTCTAATGCCGTAGTTTAAGCTAGAGAAAAATTCAAAAAGCCTCCTGCTCCTGCTGTTTACGAAAAGCATATAAATGGCATCACTCATTCCGTACTTGCAAAAAAGTTGGTATTCACAGTGTAAATTAATTTAAATTGCATAATTGTTTTTGTTAATATCGCGTCACCACCGACCCAACTGGACGAGGTAACCGCCGTAAAACCACCGGAAAGGTAGGGCATCAGTAATAGCCATTTGATTGAAAGATAACAGAAGCAATTAATAGAAATATAATGGAATCTGAATATGGAAACATGTGTTTACTTCAATATTAACAAAGAAGTGACAAAGAAGTATTCAAAGCAATGAGAAGATGCAAGGGGTTTTTTAATTTATTTTCTAGCTACATAAAATTAGGTGTTTTAGGCCAGTGCGGGTGTGTGGAATCTGATACAAAACTTGCCAGAGAACAACCCTTCTTGAGTTTTGCGAGGCAGGCACTGATAATACAACTGGTTTGACAAAACCAGATTGCGACCGATCAATGAACATGACATCCCCTGCCACAATGTGCTCATCTACGTGGTCGAAACCTGGCATGTCTATGCTCTTTTCAGACAAACCTTTCTTCAGACATAGCCGTCATTCGACTGGCACGCTTCCAAAGTCCAGAAGGTACATTTTTTAACGCGAGAATTGCGGTGATTTTCCGGGCGGCGGACACGGGCTGGACAAACCTCAGCTCACGAAAATACAGGAGTACCTAGGCCTTAGTTGGGAGTGTTGTGATAAAAAAGCGCACCTTTAACTCCTACCTCTTGGATGGTGTGAAAATGTTGTTGCATCGGTTGCATCCCCCGGCGCTGTAGAATTCGCAAATTTTCTTCAAGTAATTTGTTTTGTATCATTTTTTATTCATTTTTTCGTTCTAACGTAATGTTATTTACATTAAAGTGATCAGATCCTATTTCACTAGCGGCCTGCGGACCAAGCTGACCACTGAACCGCGGACCAGCGGGACTTAGCTATACCTATGTCTTGTAATTGACTTCCTGAAGAGGCTCTTATTTAATTCCATTCCCGCTAATAAACACTTATTCCAAGAACTTTTTTCTTGCTGAAAATGACACTACGCATTACCAAATAAGCAAAACGCTGTTAGTTCTGATTGTATTATCACTCTGTATATTTATCTCATCGTATTATAATAAATTTTATTATTTGTTCTCATATGTACCGACTCATTATTCGGTAATATTCACTGCAGTATTCTGCATTTTATGTAACACTGTGTTCTGTTTGCTTGCATTAGGCAATGCCGTACTGAGCTGTCCTCATTGCAATATTCGTTTTCAAACACCTCACGTATGCCTACTATGCGCCACAGATATGTTTTGAACAAATTTTTGTGAGATCCAAACATATTTCGGCTACAGCTTTTTGAAATGTAAGTCATGTTCATGATGTTGCACATTAAAAAGCTACCTCTGTCAAATTTCACTTGAAAACTTCGTTTCAAAAAGAATTGACAATCGCACGTGCACGTCCTTACAATGAAATTTTCAAAATATTCGAAATATAGAAATCAATCAACTTTCAGAGTGACAACAACGAATTATTTCTGGGAATAGAGCAAAATATCAACATCTGCCAGGGTATAAGCGGCTTAGTGACGGATTTTGTAACGACCAGACATCGAGTGTAGGAAACTGTAAGTTTTATCGATCTAATATCCGCAATTTTCACCCGATTAGTCCGATTAAAAATGATACGCGTTTTGCATGACGTCACGAATCCAATCGTATCAATAAAATACAACATTTCCTGTTTTTGTAGGTTTTTTTGTAGTAACGTGCGTTGTTTTCAAAAAAAGCGATAAAAAATAATCCTTCCGGAGCGATAAGCTCCGGAAGCGCTGTGTTTATAAAGTTGAGTAGTCGCTGAAGACTCGACTGATAGTTTCGAAGTGTAGATAGTGAACGGGGGTGGCGGGCATGGTGCAAGCATTGGCAGAGTTGGACTGATATATTTTGCGAGACATAAGACCTGGAGCGTGAGAAAACACGTCCTTCTGCCTTGAGAGCTCGAGAACGACTGATCTCGCAAAAAAACACATTCAGCTACTGTTGCAAGTAGCCGTGGGTATGATACCCGTTAAGGCAATGTGACCTTCCAAATCGTTACCCGTGAGGAGGATGCCACGTGACCAGGAGCCCAAGGTCACGGTTGTCCCTCAGTGCAGGTGACCTTGATGTCAGGTCTCGCGCCAGACTGCGCGTCGCCAAGAGTTGCGCCTGCGCTGACGGCCAATCATGCACCGCGCACAGCGCCAAGACGGCGGCGCTCGCCTCGCATTGCGCGCGGTGGGCAGATGCGTAGAGTCGCGCCCGGAATGCGCTGAACTCGGCGATCTTGCCGAACGAGCCGAACTTGTAGGAGAACGTCAAGTGCTCCACACTCTGCAAGCAAGGTCAACCCACTAACGCCCATGTTGTATTCCAAACGAGCCGAACTTGTAGGAGAACGTCAAGTGCTCCACACACTGCAAGCAAGGTCAACCCACTAACGCCCGTGGTGTATGCCGAACAAGCCGAACTTGTAGGAGAACGTCAAGTGCTTCACGTGGAAGTTCTCAATTTAATCACAGAAGAAAACTCAAAAAGATCCAGTATTCTCATACAACCGGTAGGTAGCAGTTGGTAGGTAGGTATGGATTGTCGCTAGGCCATTAGCAATTTGGCCACTGATTTTATTTATTTCGCCCTAAATGCTTTTCTAGAATTGTGTATGAAACGAGGAGTTTTCAGGGTAAAACTTTGGTTCAAGTTTAATTTTGATCATGTCACGTGATTGAAACCCTCATCATAATCTTGTAGATCTATAATATACTACCAAAAGAAAAGTGGGTGCTTTTAAACGTGTTTAATGATATTATTAAACAATGTCGATGTAAACTGTTTTATTCCTGGCTATAGGTACCTATTTCGTTGTGATTCGATTAAACACTGTTACCTACCGAGCAACAATTCAAAAGAGCAGATAATAGATGCCACAGATATAACTTTACCCAGATTGTCTACCATGCCTAACTATGGCTACGTCACATTATAAGGTTACCCAGACATTCTACCACACCTAGCTATGACTACGGCACAGAAATCACTTAACCCAGATATTCTACCTTATCTAGCTATGACTACGTCACATATAAGGTTATACCCATGGTATAAGGATAGGTTGACAAGGTATGGCACTCCTGTGGACGAGTTTGCGTTTGTCTCGCACATGACGCAAGCTGAAGAGCAGAACGTGCGGCCGGCCGGCCAGCGAATGCTAAGAGATTGCCGGGTGCCGGGATCTTGTGTTTATTATCGCACACTAGTGTACGACTCTTTCGCAGAAGAGTTTGAAAAAAACACTAGTGCATATAGTTATGAAAAATATTTGGGGAATAGGAATACACTGTTTAGCCAAGAATAGTTAGTAGTAGACCCCCCCGAAGTCGAATGAAACATATTGAGACACAATACGAAGTCAATGCAACGTAATATCAATCACTATCATACAAAGTCATTCTTAGGTAAATACTTGGATGCGTACGTAGGAGTAGGATGCGATATTAGTTATATACAGTCATGTTAGCCTAAAATTGCCACAGCCTGGCGGACTTTGAAGTAAAGTATCATTTGACTCTTTTACGATTTGTAAAGTGTAAAATGGTTAGTAATTGTAATGATAAAAAACGTTTTTAATGGTAATGATAAAAACATAATCATTTGATTCTGTGGTATGGTACTCTATGATGTGAGATCCCCAAAAGGCGGCAAACTCAAATTAATTCCAGTGTAGGATATTATAGTCGGAATCTTTAAAGATATTCGTTACAAAAACACCGTAAAGTAAATAAATTATGAACCAAATCTGCATGTAAAAACAAACCCGGTGATATTTTACGCCAGTTATCTTTATTTTCGAGCAATTTTGTTATCTTTTTCTTTATCTTTGATACGAATAGCCATTCGCGTCCGTGAAAATATTTTAAGTGCCTTATTTGTTGAAGATTTGGTTCAATCAGATCAGTGAAATTGGCAACAAATCAGGTAAATCAAGATTTCTTTGCAGGCGTCAGACCTTTTAAAATTTTAAGCAATGGTCTCCATTTCTTTCACTTTATTAAAAAAACTCCGGGCGAGCTGCAAGAAGCCTCCGTCTGAAATGGAATTGACCCTCGCGTGGATCAATTGCGATCGATTGCGTGGACGATTGATCGCTATCAATCGTCCTGCAGATCGATATTGTTCCGTTTCCCCATCGCTTGTTTGGATTTTAAGGTCTTTATACGTAAGAAGTAGGAACTGATCCTGGGGGCACTTTTCGCGACTGTTTTTGGGACAAAAGTAACAATGTTGATCACGCAAATTGCACTGAAATCAGGAAGTCTAATTAATCGGTGCAAATTCTCGCAAACACGCAATTACACTTGTCTGCGCAACACAAGCAACTACCAACGCATTGCACGCTTCGGGCTCTTGAATAGGAAGTCTTTAAAACTATAAATTTGTTGCAGAACTGTTTTTTGTCACTCTGTTTTGCATTCAAATTTTACAGATCTTACCATTTTGATTCCTCAAATGCACTTCAATATCAATATGAGTGCAGCTACATACGTATTTGTATTGCTCTGCCATTCGCATATTTATGTATAGTTTATTAATATCCCTGAATATTATTCTTTTACCAAGTCTCGAATCAAGCAGAACGGAATCTGCCCTACTGCCATTCGTACGAAGCAAGAATCAATAAGAATGCATTCTTATTGAATCATGAGTTTGACACTAATGACACGCATAAGCACATGTGTAGCACCAGCTAATGCGAGCGATAGCCTCTAGTATGCTCAGTCAGCGCTCAGCAGCGCTCTCCAGCTTATGTCACGAAGAGGCGGAGTGGAGGGGGTCCCATGCGCAATGGCATACCTTGTCAAGCCAAATATACTTATACCATGGGTTATATACCCAAATAGTCTACCATGCCTAGGTATGGCTACGTCACAGATATAGGGCTACGCCAAACATTTTATCAGTGTTGGGTAGGAACTTAATGAAAGGAACGCATTCCCAGGAACGCGTTCCTTCTTTGGGAACTTGTACGGGAACGTGTTCACTTATTAAGCAAGTAACTTATATAAATACCAGTTACTTGTTTGGGGAACTTCAACAAATAAGTTAAGTTCATTTGAAAGTTACCTTTGAGCGCACTATACCTACTGTGCTATAAGCGTGCATATTTTTTGGTTTGTTGAGAACTCAACGGATATTGTCATTTTCTTGAAGCTTCCTTTCTTACCCTTGTCATTCTATTCTAGATGTCTTTGTATTGACGTACGTGTAGAAAGCTGGCCAGATATTGTTTCAGCTGGTCATGACTCACGCTAATCGCTATACGCCCGTCTAGCATGTGGTTTAACCCAAGGGTATAACCCAAGTGGTTTACCCATCCCCCTACCCTTGCTAGAGTGCACATCACGTGGGTGAGGCAAGCCCTTGTGATTCCACCAATTACAACCGAGATACCATTACAAGTTGCTTCAAGTGCCGGAGCAACGCCAGAGTGCTTTGCACTTGCTGTATTGCGTTTCCAGGTGTGAGTCGACTGTGCGGGGTGTGATTTCTGATTTGCGATTTGCAATATTATTTTATTTTTATAATGGTTAGTGCTAGTAGCCTGCTAGAAAAGGAAAAAAATCTCATTCCTTGGATAAATTTTAAGTCCTTATTTCATTTAAGTGAAAAAGACATAAAAGAATTAAATATATATATATATATAAGCGCAAAATGCTTGCTTATTGCTAATTTGCAAAGTAACTTTTCGAGGAACTTGTAAGTTCCTTTAGAAAGTAACTTAACATTTAAGTTCCTTTTTTTTTTAACGGGTAACTTTACTTGTAACTAAGTTCATTTTTTCAAGGAACTTATCCAACACTGCATTTGATGCTGGTAATTTCGCCGGAAATCGTTGGCATCCGGGTGGGTTGGCAACCTGTTTAACATCATCAACCAGGCCATGGCACAAGGTCAAAATAATAAAGAGACCCAATATTCCACAAGTGGCAACCTTGGTCAAAGGTGACCAATGAACAGTGGCTCCATCCCTTTACTGCCGGCGAAACTATTATTGTGGGCGGAAGGCTTTCGCGTAGCTGCTTAGTATGGGAGTGGAAGCTTCTCCCTGTGCCCAAGCATTGAATTGCCATGGGTTGACTAGAGACACGTGCTGTGGTGCGGGTACAGGGGGGATGTGATCCGAGGTCTCTCTTTCGTACCATCTCTTTAATCGGCCAATTTACGCCTATATCGTGCCGAAGGAGCCGAACTTGTAGGCATGGACTTTCCACCATGTTTCACTCACGTCCTTGTGATTGGTCGAGAAGAACTTGATAGTGTGGTCCAGCAGCGTCCGCGCCAGCGCAATCTGCCCCGTGCCCGCCAGCAGGGAGCAGTGCAGATGTCCCATCGAGTCCAGCTGCACGTGCTTCACGTCCAGAGAGACGTAGGCTTCCTGGGCAGCCAGTCCCAGGCCTGCAAGGGCAAGGTCCTGTCAGTGCACGTGCACCCAGCCAGTCCCAGACAATGTTTTACGACATGTGTCCATTTGCGATTATATTTTGTTAAATTTTGACAGTTTGACCGCTAGTGAATGTCTTTAACATGAATTTTGTTCCAGTGAGCCCTTGATCACCAAAACGACTAATGAAGTGACGGAGAGTGTCACCATGCGCAGGTAAAGTAAACGTCAGCTGTTTTGGAGACAAGTTCAAACAAGGAAAGATGATGTCTTGATATTGGCCCGCAGCATGGTCAGCACAGGGTAGCACTCCAGGGTAGCACTCTAGGGGAGCACCCCAGGGTTTTGTGAAACATGTGCCCGTGTGAAACACGCTCTAGTGCACGTGCACCCATACGAGGTCAAGGACAAGGCCACTACTCACCCAGCTCATGCAGGACTCTGAGAGTGAGCAGCTTGACGTGGAAGTTGTGCGCGCTGACTGTGCAGGCGCGACGCAGTGCGGCCAGCGCGCGAACCACGTGCAAGTCCCGATGCGCACGCGCAGTGAGCCACGTGTCAAGATGCGCGTGCGCCGAGAGCAGCGCGTAGCCGTCGTTGCATCTGAAGCAGCGAGGCTGACTTTAGGTCACGACGCTGACTTTAGGTCACGACGCTGACTTTCGGTCACGACGCTGACTTAAAGGGGCACACAACCCGTTTTCCGACTTTTCGGCTACAGAAAGACAGTTCCGAGGCGAAAACAATTGTACACGCGGTTATTAGCGCCGCTCAGCGTAAACCCGCCCGCAGCGCGTTGAGCGAAAAGAGTGACGTCAGCTTATCTCAGGCATTGCCATGCTACGCGCGCTACAGCAGGCAGCAGCCTCAGTTTGTCGCTTGCACTGGTGAAGTTTGGCTGCTAATTGGACAAAATATGGTATTTTGCTCGGTCTTCGGGTACAACAGATTCAACGCATCACTGTCATTAATACAATTTTGAGAAGATCGATGTTCGGTAATACATGTGTGTCCCTCCCTAGACGCATCGACTCGGCTTCGGAGCAACACAAGCTCTCGTGATCAGTGAGCATGGACACACAACGATTACAAGTACACCAACTATTGTTGCATTTTCTCCCTGATAAAACGTTAACAGATAATCCGGCGCGAGCGTCTTGTATTAATGTTATATTTTCGATTTCACTGTCAGAATACTCCGATTCAAATTGATACGGCTGGATCACTTCGTCTGCCATGAGTGTACTATACACACATGTGAACTCATCAGAATCTTTGTTTCGACTAGCAAGCATGGACATTTTATCATGAAGTTGACACAGCAAACCTAATTTTAGCTCGCTCTTTATAAAAGCAGTCAAAACTCTACGTCTCCGAGCAGCAAACGGAGCTAGCTGGCGCGCTGGCAGCCGCACGCCGGCAGCCCCACGCTGGCTAGCCAGCATAGTAGTGATATAGTGACGCAGCGCGTGGCTGCGCGCAAAACGAAAATATCAAAATTCGGTGCTTGCGATTTTTTTTCCACGTTGCAACATTCACGAATCCATCACACGAATCCATCCCAACACGTGCTAAATGGTTTAAAAACACATCCAAAATTATTTTTTCCAGCTTTAAGGTCACGACGCTGACTTAAGGTCATGACGCTGACTTTAGGTCACGACGCTGACTTTAGGTCATGACGCTGACTTTAGGTAATGACGCTGAGTTTAGGTCATGACGCTTACTTAAGGTCACGATGTTGACTTTAGGTCACTCCTTTGACTTCCAGGAATATCTGCTTTGATTTCCACTGAGGTAGGATACCCAGTGGGCACCAGGTTAACGTCACTCCTTGTACTTCCAGGAAGCACAAAGGACACCGAAGGTTATTATAATAGTATCTTTGCTAAGGACACTAGGTATAGTCCAGATCAAACCTTATTACTCCTGTAACTTAGGTACATCTCGTACCTGAATTCAGTGGGCGTGGTTTGAAGACACAGCCCATCTGTTTGCTGGTGGAGTTCCTCGAGACGCTTGGCGTGCGCAGCATCGGCGCATGCGCCCAGACATCGCGCCAACTGCAAGGCCACCACTTGGCGCAGCATCTGACCTCGAGTTTCGGGCAGCAGGCTCAGTTGGCATGGCAACCGCAACGCTGGGTGTCAACAACAAGTCGTCCGTCAGTCTAGGTGGTCTTCACAAAATCTTGCCATACCTACTTACCAAAATATCTGCTAATCCTCGGATTTTGTTCGCTGTATCGTGGGGCACCCACGTGTATCGTGGGGCACCCACTTGTATCCTGAGCCAGGCGTTTGGAGTGATATTGTGACTAGTGGGAGTACATTAATTATTAGATAATATGTCCAATACTCAACGTGAGCTCCTATTCACTAAATATTAATAATCCCTAACTTCCATAGCTTCTCCTACCTTTTTTAACCGCCATTTGATAACAAATTGATATGATAACAAGCAAGTCACCGAGACCAAGTCTACGCAACTGCATCGTCCAAGCCTCGAGTACTCGCTCCGCTATGCGGTCTTGATCCCGGTGGTTTTGCGTACCTACCTACGAATGAGTACCTACCCGAGACCGCATGAAACTGCCAATTCAGACATGGCCTAAAAGCACAGTTCATTGAGGACAAAGTTCACAACAAATCACGACAGTTTTTATACTTAACCAATGTTGCTGGAACCCGGATTATCAGGTGGATGAATATCGAGTTTGTAAAGTAATAAAGGTAATATTATGAACTTATTTGACAAACGCAAGATTGAGAGGATATTGTGACTGGTTTAAGCAGATACCAGAATGCAGGCAATTTGATGGAAAGATGATGCTTGCGGGAGGTCCCAGGTACGTATCCCGGTTTGGTTGCAGTATTATCCAACTTCGCCACCCTTTCACATGCATGAATGTCTTTGCTCGCTTGTACGCTGCTACTGGTGTCTACGGGGGGACATTTCGTTGCTTGCTGCTCGTCGATGGGGACTTGTAATGAAGCGTACCTACCGGTGTCTACAGGCGGACATTTCGTTGCTTGCTACTCGTCGATGGGGACTTGTAATGAAGCGTACCTACCGGTGTCTACAGGCGGACATTTCGTTGCTTGCTGCTCGTCGATGGGAACTTGTAATGAAGCGTACCTACCGGTGTCTACATGCGGACATTTCGTTGCTTGCTACTCGTCGATGGGGACTTGTAATGAAGCGTACCTACCGGTGTCTACAGGCGGACATTTCGTTGCTTGCTGCTCGTCGATGGGGACTTGTAATGAATCGTACCTACCGGTGTCTACAGGCGGACATTTCGTTGCTTGCTGCTCGTCGATGGCGACTTGTAATGAAGCGTACCTACCGGTGTCTACAGGCGGACATTTCGTTGCCTGCTGCTTGTCGATGGCGACTTGTAATGAAGCGTACCTACCGGTGTCTACAGGCGGACATTTCGTTGCCTGCTGCTCGTCGATGGGGACTTGTAATAAAGTGTACCTACCGGTGTCTACAGGCGGACATTTCGTTGCCTGCTGCTCGTCGATGGCGACTTGTAATGAAGCGTACCTACCGGTGTCTACAGGCGGACATTTCGTTGCTTGCTGCTCGTCGATGGGGACTTGTAATGAAGCGTACCTACCGGTGTCTACAGGCGGACATTTCGTTGCTTGCTGCTCGTCGATGGCGACTTGTAATGAAGCGTACCTACCGGTGTCTACAGGCGGACATTTCGTTGCTTGCTGCTCGTCGATGGGGACTTGTAATGAAGCGTACCTACCGGTGTCTACAGGCGGACATTTCGTTGCTTGCTGCTCGTCGATGGGGACTTGTAATGAAGCGTACCTACCGGTGTCTACAGGCGGACATTTCGTTGCTTGCTGCTCGTCGATGGGGACTTGTAATGAAGCGTACCTACCGGTGTCTACAGGCGGACATTTCGTTGCCTGCTGCTCGTCGATGGGGACTTGTAATGAAGCGTACCTACCGGTGTCTACAGGCGGACATTTCGTTGCTTGCTGCTCGTCGATGGGGACTTGTAATGAAGCGTACCTACCGGTGTCTACAGGCGGACATTTCGTTGCTTGCTGCTCGTCGATGGGGACTTGTAATGAAGCGTACCTACCGGTGTCTACAGGCGGACATTTCGTTGCTTGCTGCTCGTCGATGGCGACTCCCTCCATGCGAATCAAGAGTTTGACACCGTCTAATGTCGACACCGGATCATCTAAACAACAGAAAAAGGAACGGTCACTACGGGTTACGCCTCAATTACACGGACACATTTTGCTCAAAACCCTGGTGCACAATGCAACTTGTGTCGTGTATACGCAAAGTTGTCCACAACGGTAGTCGCAAGGGTTGCACTCAATCTGCTCGTTTGGAAAGTGTTCTATAAATCAACAAAACTTGTGTGAAACCAACCAATCACAGCCCAGTATTCCAGCAACTGTCAAAATGTCAGTGTAACACCTGGTACATCCACCTTTGCCCCCCAAACAGATAGCATTTCCCCCACAAATATGTGTGTGTAGTACCTACCTAACTGCCTTACCTATGTTAAAAAGTGATGTTAATTTACTTTGAAGGTTTTTACATACTAAAATGTGTTCTTTGCGTTTATTTTAATATTCCGACAGTTTGACAGCTAGTTTGAGACTATATCATCATTTGCTTCATTGTAAATTTTCAAAAATTTCAAAATCTTTGTTTCACTTTTGATTCAATATCCAACCGGTTCATTTGGGGAAGAAAATCAATTCGATTAAATCATTATTTTTCAGAGCGTGAATCGACATACCGGCATATCGATTCATTTTTGGGAAATTTTGGGTAAAATCTGGCTAGAAAGGTGGGTTTTAAGAATATTAGAAAGTCAAGCACGTGCGCATTATTGCTTAGTGAAAGATCAGAAAGATCAAATTGAAAAACCGCTAAAGACGATACCTTTAATCAGAACTGCAATAATCAATTCAAAATATAAATATATCGGAACGAAAGAATCGATATAACGAAAGATCGGTACTTTTTGTCCATCCCTAGTGACAGTCGACTGACGTCTGTCTTAGCGAAGATTTTACGGTCCTGCCGAAAAAAATACTTCTGATGCCTAGCACCACTTCAGCATCTTGAAGGTTGAGGGAAAAGTAGTGTAAAAGGAAATAGAAATGCAAGAATAAGGACCTACATATTTACTCAAGTGAATTTGAGTAAACACTAAAGAAAGACATCATTTCTGCAAAGCTGCTTTAAAAATTCCTTTACATTTTTTATTTTTTTGATCCGAAGAACCGGGTAGGATCCGGGTATTGAATCCGAGTACCCCGTTTCGAAATTCCCTACCTGCAGGCATCCCTACCGCTTACTAACCAAAACAGTTGACATTTCGAGCTGCAATCAAAATTCTCTTGTGATGTTTCTAAGGCATATTTCTTACCACACAAAAAATGCAGAGGGTGACAATTAGGGCACTCGGGCACCTAGTCAACTTTGAGGTTTGATTGCCAAAGAATAAATTTTTCTGGAACAGGGATTACTTCGGGCACTCGGGCACCTACTCATCTTTGAGGTTCGATTGGCAAAGAAACAATATTCCTTGTACAGGGATGAATTGCGGAACTCGGGCACCTACTCATCTTTGAGGTTCGATTGCCAAAGAATCAATTTTTTTTGTACAGGGATGACTTGCAGCACTCGGGCACCTACTCATCTTTGAGGTTCGATTGCCAAAGAACCAATTTTTTTTGTACAGGGATAACTTCGGGCACTCGGGCACCTACTCATCTTTGAGGTTCGATTGCCAAAGAATCAATTTTTTTTGTACAGGGATGACTTGGGGCACTCGGGCACCTACTCATCTTTGAGGTTCGATTGCCAAAGAATCAATCTTTCTTGTACTGGGATGACTTGGGGCACTCGGGCACCTACTCATCTTTGAGGTTCGATTGCCAAAGAATCAATTTTTTTTTGTACAGGGATGACATGGGGCACTCGGGCACCTACTCATCTTTGAGGTTCGATTGCCAAAGAATCAATCTTTCTTGTACTGGGATGACTTGGGGCACTCGGGCACCTACTCATCTTTGAGGTTCGATTGCCAAAGAATCAAATTTTCTTGTACAGGGATGACTTCGGGCACTCGGGCACCTACTCATCTTTGAGGTTCGATTGCCAAAGAATCAATCTTTCTTGTACTGGGATGACTTGGGGCACTCGGGCACCTACTCATCTTTGAGGTTCGATTGCCAAAGAATCAAATTTTCTTGTACAGGGATGACTTCGGGCACTCGGGCACCTACTCATCTTTGAGGTTCGATTGCCAAAGAATCAATCTTTCTTGTACTGGGATGACTTGGGGCACTCGGGCACCTACTCATCTTTGAGGTTCGATTGCCAAAGAATCAATTTTTCTTGTACAGGGATGACTTCGGGCACTCGGGCACCTACTCATCTTTGAGGTTCGATTGCCAAAGAATCAATCTTTCTTGTACTGGGATGACTTGGGGCACTCGGGCACCTACTCATCTTTGAGGTTCGATTGCCAAAGAATCAAATTTTCTTGTACAGGGATGACTTGGGGCACTCGGGCACCTACTCATCTTTGAGGTTCGATTGCCAAAGAACCAATTTTTCTTGTTCTGGGATGACTTGCAGCACTCGGGCACCTACTCATCTTTGAGGTTCGATTGCCAAAGAATCAATTTTTCTTGTACAGGGATGACTTCGGGCACTCGGGCACCTACTCATCTTTGAGGTTCGATTGCCAAAGAATCAATTTTTCTTGTACAGGGATGACTTGGGGCACTCGGGCACCTACTCATCTTTGAGGTTCGATTGCCAAAGAATCAATTTTTCTTGTACTGGGATGACTTGCAGCACTCGGGCACCTACGCATCTTTGAGGTTCGATTACCAAAGAATCAATTTTTCTTGTACAGGGATGACTTCGGGCACTCGGGCACCTACTCATCTTTGAGGTTCGATTGCCAAAGAATCAATATTTCTTGTACAGGGATGACTTGGGGCACTCGGGAACCTACTCATCTTTGAGGTTCGATTGCCAAAGAATCAATTTTTCTTGTACAGGGATGACTTGGGGCACTCGGGCACCTACTCATCTTTGAGGTTCGATTGCCAAAGAATCAAATTTTCTTGTACAGGGATGACTTGGGGCACTCAGGAACCTACTCATCTTTGAGGTTCGATTACCAAAGAATCAATATTTCTTGTACAGGGATGACTTGGGGCACTCAGGAACCTACTCATCTTTGAGGTTCGATTACCAAAGAATCAATTTTTCTTGTACAGGGATGACTTGGGGCACTCGGATACCTACTCATCTTTGAGGTTCGATTGCCAAAGAATCAATTTTTTTTTACAGGGATGAAATGGGGCACTCGGGCACCTACTCATCTTTGAGGTTCGATTGCCAAAGAATCAATTTTTTTTTACAGGGATGAAATGGGGCACTCGGGCACCTACTCATCTTTGAGGATCGATTGCCAAAGAATCAATTTTTTTTTACAGGGATGAAATGGGGCACTCGGGCACCTACTCATCTTTGAGGTTCGATTGCCAAAGAATCAATTTTTTTTTACAGGGATGAAATGGGGCACTCGGGCACCTACTCATCTTTGAGGTTCTATTGCCAAAGAATCAATTTTTCTTGTACAGGGATGACTTGGGGCACTCGGGCACCTACGCATCTTTGAGGTTTGATTGCCAAAGAATCAATTTTCCTTGTACAGGGATGACTTCGGGCACTCGGGCACCTACGCATCTTTGAGGTTCGATTGCCAAAGAATCAATTTTTCTTGTACTGGGATGACTTGGGGCACTCGGGCACCTACTCATCTTTGAGGTTCGATTGCCAAAGAATCATTTTTTTTTTGTACAGGGATGACATGGGGCACTCGGGCACCTACTCATCTTTGAGGTTCGATTGCCAAAGAATCAATTTTTCTTGTTCTGGGATGACTTGCAGCACTCGGGCACCTACTCACCTTTGAGGTTCGATTGCCAAAGAATCAATTTTTCTTGTACAGGGATGACTTCGGGCACTCGGGCACCTACTCATCTTTGAGGTTCGATTGCCAAAGAATCAATTTTTCTTGTACAGGGATGACTTCGGGCACTTGGGTACCTACTCATCTTTGAGGTTCGATTGCCAAAGAATAAATTTTTCTTGTACTGGGATGACTTGCAGCACTCGGGCACCTACTCATCTTTGAGGTTTGATTGCCAAAGAATCAATTTTTCTTGTACAGGTATGACTTCGGGCACTCGGGCACCTACGCATCTTTGAGGTTTGATTGCCAAAGAATCAATTTTTCTTGTTCTGGGATGACTTGCAGCACTCGGGCACCTACTCATCTTTGAGGTTCGATTGCCAAAGAATCAATTTTTCTTGTACAGGGATGACATGGGGCACTCGGGCACCTACTCATCTTTGAGGTTCGATTGCCAAAGAATCAATTTTTCTTGTTCTGGGATGACTTGCAGCACTCGGGCACCTACTCATCTTTGAGGTTCGATTGCCAAAGAATCAATTTTTCTTGTACAGGGATGACTTCGGGCACTTGGGTACCTACTCATCTTTGAGGTTCGATTGCCAAAGAATCAATTTTTCTTGTACTGGGATGACTTGCATCACTCGGGCACCTACGCATCTTTGAGGTTTGATTGCCAAAGAATCAATTTTTTTTGTACAGGGATGACATGGGGCACTCGGGCACCTACTCATCTTTGAGGTTCGATTGCCAAAGAATCAATCTTTCTTGTACTGGGATGACTTGGGGCACTCGGGCACCTACTCATCTTTGAGGTTCGATTGCCAAAGAAGCAAATTTTCTTGTACAGGGATGACATCGGGCACTCGGGCACCTACTCATCTTTGAGGTTCGATTGCCAAAGAATCAATCTTTCTTGTACTGGGATGACTTGGGGCACTCGGGCACCTACTCATCTTTGAGGTTCGATTGCCAAAGAATCTAATTTTCTTGTACAGGGATGACTTGGGGCACTCGGGCACCTACTCATCTTTGAGGTTCGATTGCCAAAGAACCAATTTTTCTTGTTCTGGGATGACTTGCAGCACTCGGGCACCTACTCATCTTTGAGGTTCGATTGCCAAAGAATCAATTTTTCTTGTACAGGGATGACTTCGGGCACTCGGGCACCTACTCATCTTTGAGGTTCGATTGCCAAAGAATCAATCTTTCTTGTACAGGGATGACTTGGGGCACTCGGGCACCTACTCATCTTTGAGGTTCGATTGCCAAAGAATCAATTTTTCTTGTACTGGGATGACTTGCAGCACTCGGGCACCTACTCATCTTTGAGGTTCGATTGCCAAAGAATCAATCTTTCTTGTACTGGGATGACTTGGGGCACTCGGGCACCTACTCATCTTTGAGGTTCGATTGCCAAAGAATCAAATTTTCTTGTACAGGGATGACTTCGGGCACTCGGGCACCTACTCATCCTTGAGGTTCGATTGCCAAAGAATCAATCTTTCTTGTACTGGGATGACTTGGGGCACTCGGGCACCTACTCATCTTTGAGGTTCGATTGCCAAAGAATCTAATTTTCTTGTACAGGGATGACTTGGGGCACTCGGGCACCTACTCATCTTTGAGGTTCGATTGCCAAAGAACCAATTTTTCTTGTTCTGGGATGACTTGCAGCACTCGGGCACCTACTCATCTTTGAGGTTCGATTGCCAAAGAATCAATTTTTCTTGTACAGGGATGACTTCGGGCACTCGGGCACCTACTCATCTTTGAGGTTCGATTGCCAAAGAATCAATTTTTCTTGTACAGGGATGACTTGGGGCACTCGGGCACCTACTCATCTTTGAGGTTCGATTGCCAAAGAATCAATTTTTCTTGTACTGGGATGACTTGCAGCACTCGGGCACCTACTCATCTTTGAGGTTCGATTACCAAAGAATCAATTTTTCTTGTACAGGGATGACTTCGGGCACTCGGGCACCTACTCATCTTTGAGGTTCGATTGCCAAAGAATCAATATTTCTTGTACAGGGATGACTTGGGGCACTCGGGAACCTACTCATCTTTGAGGTTCGATTGCCAAAGAATCAATTTTTCTTGTACAGGGATGACTTGGGGCACTCGGGCACCTACTCATCTTTGAGGTTTGATTGCCAAAGAATCAAATTTTCTTGTACAGGGATGACTTGGGGCACTCAGGAACCTACTCATCTTTGAGGTTCGATTACCAAAGAATCAATATTTCTTGTACAGGGATGACTTGGGGCACTCAGGAACCTACTCATCTTTGAGGTTCGATTACCAAAGAATCAATTTTTCTTGTACAGGGATGACTTGGGGCACTCGGATACCTACTCATCTTTGAGGTTCGATTGCCAAAGAATCAATTTTTTTTTACAGGGATGAAATGGGGCACTCGGGCACCTACTCATCTTTGAGGTTCGATTGCCAAAGAATCAATTTTTTTTTACAGGGATGAAATGGGGCACTCGGGCACCTACTCATCTTTGAGGATCGATTGCCAAAGAATCAATTTTTTTTTACAGGGATGAAATGGGGCACTCGGGCACCTACTCATCTTTGAGGTTCGATTGCCAAAGAATCAATTTTTTTTTACAGGGATGAAATGGGGCACTCGGGCACCTACTCATCTTTGAGGTTCTATTGCCAAAGAATCAATTTTTCTTGTACAGGGATGACTTGGGGCACTCGGGCACCTACGCATCTTTGAGGTTTGATTGCCAAAGAATCAATTTTCCTTGTACAGGGATGACTTCGGGCACTCGGGCACCTACGCATCTTTGAGGTTCGATTGCCAAAGAATCAATTTTTCTTGTACTGGGATGACTTGGGGCACTCGGGCACCTACTCATCTTTGAGGTTCGATTGCCAAAGAATCATTTTTTTTTTGTACAGGGATGACATGGGGCACTCGGGCACCTACTCATCTTTGAGGTTCGATTGCCAAAGAATCAATTTTTCTTGTTCTGGGATGACTTGCAGCACTCGGGCACCTACTCACCTTTGAGGTTCGATTGCCAAAGAATCAATTTTTCTTGTACAGGGATGACTTCGGGCACTCGGGCACCTACTCATCTTTGAGGTTCGATTGCCAAAGAATCAATTTTTCTTGTACAGGGATGACTTCGGGCACTTGGGTACCTACTCATCTTTGAGGTTCGATTGCCAAAGAATAAATTTTTCTTGTACTGGGATGACTTGCAGCACTCGGGCACCTACGCATCTTTGAGGTTTGATTGCCAAAGAATCAATTTTTCTTGTACAGGGATGACTTCGGGCACTCGGGCACCTACGCATCTTTGAGGTTTGATTGCCAAAGAATCAATTTTTCTTGTTCTGGGATGACTTGCAGCACTCGGGCACCTACTCATCTTTGAGGTTCGATTGCCAAAGAATCAATTTTTCTTGTACAGGGATGACATGGGGCACTCGGGCACCTACTCATCTTTGAGGTTCGATTGCCAAAGAATCAATTTTTCTTGTTCTGGGATGACTTGCAGCACTCGGGCACCTACTCATCTTTGAGGTTCGATTGCCAAAGAATCAATTTTTCTTGTACAGGGATGACTTCGGGCACTTGGGTACCTACTCATCTTTGAGGTTCGATTGCCAAAGAATCAATTTTTCTTGTACTGGGATGACTTGCATCACTCGGGCACCTACGCATCTTTGAGGTTTGATTGCCAAAGAATCAATTTTTTTTGTACAGGGATGACATGGGGCACTCGGGCACCTACTCATCTTTGAGGTTCGATTGCC
This sequence comes from Nemoura dubitans, assembly GCA_921293005.1. Taxonomy (NCBI): domain Eukaryota; kingdom Metazoa; phylum Arthropoda; class Insecta; order Plecoptera; family Nemouridae; genus Nemoura; species Nemoura dubitans. The sequence goes on from OV121076.1 coordinate 23,208,003, forward strand.
AAAGAATCAATCTTTCTTGTACTGGGATGACTTGGGGCACTCGGGCACCTACTCATCTTTGAGGTTCGATTGCCAAAGAAGCAAATTTTCTTGTACAGGGATGACATCGGGCACTCGGGCACCTACTCATCTTTGAGGTTCGATTGCCAAAGAATCAATCTTTCTTGTACTGGGATGACTTGGGGCACTCGGGCACCTACTCATCTTTGAGGTTCGATTGCCAAAGAATCTAATTTTCTTGTACAGGGATGACTTGGGGCACTCGGGCACCTACTCATCTTTGAGGTTCGATTGCCAAAGAATCAATTTTTCTTGTTCTGGGATGACTTGCAGCACTCGGGCACCTACTCATCTTTGAGGTTCGATTGCCAAAGAATCAATTTTTCTTGTACAGGGATGACTTCGGGCACTCGGGCACCTACTCATCTTTGAGGTTCGATTGCCAAAGAATCAATTTTTCTTGTACAGGGATGACTTGGGGCACTCGGGCACCTACTCATCTTTGAGGTTCGATTGCCAAAGAATCAATTTTTCTTGTACTGGGATGACTTGCAGCACTCGGGCACCTACTCATCTTTGAGGTTCGAATGCCAAAGAATCAATCTTTCTTGTACTGGGATGACTTGGGGCACTCGGGCACCTACTCATCTTTGAGGATCGATTGCCAAAGAATCAAATTTTCTTGTACAGGGATGACTTCGGGCACTCGGGCACCTACTCATCCTTGAGGTTCGATTGCCAAAGAATCAATCTTTCTTGTACTGGGATGACTTGGGGCACTCGGGCACCTACTCATCTTTGAGGTTCGATTGCCAAAGAATCAAATTTTCTTGTACAGGGATGACTTGGGGCACTCGGGCACCTACTCATCTTTGAGGTTCGATTGCCAAAGAACCAATTTTTCTTGTTCTGGGATGACTTGCAGCACTCGGGCACCTACTCATCTTTGAGGTTCGATTGCCAAAGAATCAATTTTTCTTGTACAGGGATGACTTCGGGCACTCGGGCACCTACTCATCTTTGAGGTTCGATTGCCAAAGAATCAATTTTTCTTGTACAGGGATGACTTGGGGCACTCGGGCACCTACTCATCTTTGAGGTTCGATTGCCAAAGAATCAATTTTTCTTGTACTGGGATGACTTGCAGCACTCGGGCACCTACGCATCTTTGAGGTTCGATTACCAAAGAATCAATTTTTCTTGTACAGGGATGACTTCGGGCACTCGGGCACCTACTCATCTTTGAGGTTCGATTGCCAAAGAATCAATATTTCTTGTACAGGGATGACTTGGGGCACTCGGGAACCTACTCATCTTTGAGGTTCGATTGCCAAAGAATCAATTTTTCTTGTACAGGGATGACTTGGGGCACTCGGGCACCTACTCATCTTTGAGGTTCGATTGCCAAAGAATCAAATTTTCTTGTACAGGGATGACTTGGGGCACTCAGGAACCTACTCATCTTTGAGGTTCGATTACCAAAGAATCAATATTTCTTGTACAGGGATGACTTCGGGCACTCAGGAACCTACTCATCTTTGAGGTTCGATTACCAAAGAATCAATTTTTCTTGTACAGGGATGACTTGGGGCACTCGGATACCTACTCATCTTTGAGGTTCGATTGCCAAAGAATCAATTTTTTTTTACAGGGATGAAATGGGGCACTCGGGCACCTACTCATCTTTGAGGTTCGATTGCCAAAGAATCAATTTTTTTTTACAGGGATGAAATGGGGCACTCGGGCACCTACTCATCTTTGAGGATCGATTGCCAAAGAATCAATTTTTTTTTACAGGGATGAAATGGGGCACTCGGGCACCTACTCATCTTTGAGGTTCGATTGCCAAAGAATCAATTTTTTTTTACAGGGATGAAATGGGGCACTCGGGCACCTACTCATCTTTGAGGTTCTATTGCCAAAGAATCAATTTTTCTTGTACAGGGATGACTTGGGGCACTCGGGCACCTACGCATCTTTGAGGTTTGATTGCCAAAGAATCAATTTTCCTTGTACAGGGATGACTTCGGGCACTCGGGCACCTACGCATCTTTGAGGTTCGATTGCCAAAGAATCAATTTTTCTTGTACTGGGATGACTTGGGGCACTCGGGCACCTACTCATCTTTGAGGTTCGATTGCCAAAGAATCATTTTTTTTTTGTACAGGGATGACATGGGGCACTCGGGCACCTACTCATCTTTGAGGTTCGATTGCCAAAGAATCAATTTTTCTTGTTCTGGGATGACTTGCAGCACTCGGGCACCTACTCACCTTTGAGGTTCGATTGCCAAAGAATCAATTTTTCTTGTACAGGGATGACTTCGGGCACTCGGGCACCTACTCATCTTTGAGGTTCGATTGCCAAAGAATCAATTTTTCTTGTACAGGGATGACTTCGGGCACTTGGGTACCTACTCATCTTTGAGGTTCGATTGCCAAAGAATAAATTTTTCTTGTACTGGGATGACTTGCAGCACTCGGGCACCTACGCATCTTTGAGGTTTGATTGCCAAAGAATCAATTTTTCTTGTACAGGGATGACTTCGGGCACTCGGGCACCTACGCATCTTTGAGGTTTGATTGCCAAAGAATCAATTTTTCTTGTTCTGGGATGACTTGCAGCACTCGGGCACCTACTCATCTTTGAGGTTCGATTGCCAAAGAATCAATTTTTCTTGTACAGGGATGACTTGGGGCACTCGGGCACCTACTCATCTTTGAGGTTCGATTGCCAAAGAATCAATTTTTCTTGTTCTGGGATGACTTGCAGCACTCGGGCACCTACTCATCTTTGAGGTTCGATTGCCAAAGAATCAATTTTTCTTGTACAGGGATGACTTCGGGCACTTGGGTACCTACTCATCTTTGAGGTTCGATTGCCAAAGAATCAATTTTTCTTGTACTGGGATGACTTGCATCACTCGGGCACCTACGCATCTTTGAGGTTTGATTGCCAAAGAATCAATTTTTTTTGTACAGGGATGACATGGGGCACTCGGGCACCTACTCATCTTTGAGGTTCGATTGCCAAAGAATCAATCTTTCTTGTACTGGGATGACTTGGGGCACTCGGGCACCTACTCATCTTTGAGGTTCGATTGCCAAAGAAGCAAATTTTCTTGTACAGGGATGACTTCGGGCACTCGGGCACCTACTCATCTTTGAGGTTCGATTGCCAAAGAATCAATCTTTCTTGTACTGGGATGACTTGGGGCACTCGGGCACCTACTCATCTTTGAGGTTCGATTGCCAAAGAATCTAATTTTCTTGTACAGGGATGACTTGGGGCACTCGGGCACCTACTCATCTTTGAGGTTCGATTGCCAAAGAACCAATTTTTCTTGTTCTGGGATGACTTGCAGCACTCGGGCACCTACTCATCTTTGAGGTTCGATTGCCAAAGAATCAATTTTTCTTGTACAGGGATGACTTGGGGCACTCGGGCACCTACTCATCTTTGAGGTTCGATTGCCAAAGAATCAATTTTTCTTGTACAGGGATGACTTGGGGCACTCGGGCACCTACTCATCTTTGAGGTTCGATTGCCAAAGAATCAATTTTTCTTGTACTGGGATGACTTGCAGCACTCGGGCACCTACTCATCTTTGAGGTTCGATTGCCAAAGAATCAATCTTTCTTGTACTGGGATGACTTGGGGCACTCGGGCACCTACTCATCTTTGAGGTTCGATTGCCAAAGAATCAAATTTTCTTGTACAGGGATGACTTCGGGCACTCGGGCACCTACTCATCCTTGAGGTTCGATTGCCAAAGAATCAATCTTTCTTGTACTGGGATGACTTGGGGCACTCGGGCACCTACTCATCTTTGAGGTTCGATTGCCAAAGAATCAAATTTTCTTGTACAGGGATGACTTGGGGCACTCGGGCACCTACTCATCTTTGAGGTTCGATTGCCAAAGAACCAATTTTTCTTGTTCTGGGATGACTTGCAGCACTCGGGCACCTACTCATCTTTGAGGTTCGATTGCCAAAGAATCAATTTTTCTTGTACAGGGATGACTTGGGGCACTCGGGCACCTACTCATCTTTGAGGTTCGATTGCCAAAGAATCAATTTTTCTTGTACAGGGATGACTTGGGGCACTCGGGCACCTACTCATCTTTGAGGTTCGATTGCCAAAGAATCAATTTTTCTTGTACTGGGATGACTTGCAGCACTCGGGCACCTACGCATCTTTGAGGTTCGATTACCAAAGAATCAATTTTTCTTGTACAGGGATGACTTCGGGCACTCGGGCACCTACTCATCTTTGAGGTTCGATTGCCAAAGAATCAATATTTCTTGTACAGGGATGACTTGGGGCACTCGGGAACCTACTCATCTTTGAGGTTCGATTGCCAAAGAATCAATTTTTCTTGTACAGGGATGACTTGGGGCACTCGGGCACCTACTCATCTTTGAGGTTCGATTGCCAAAGAATCAAATTTTCTTGTACAGGGATGACTTGGGGCACTCAGGAACCTACTCATCTTTGAGGTTCGATTACCAAAGAATCAATATTTCTTGTACAGGGATGACTTGGGGCACTCAGGAACCTACTCATCTTTGAGGTTCGATTACCAAAGAATCAATTTTTCTTGTACAGGGATGACTTGGGGCACTCGGATACCTACTCATCTTTGAGGTTCGATTGCCAAAGAATCAATTTTTTTTTACAGGGATGAAATGGGGCACTCGGGCACCTACTCATCTTTGAGGTTCGATTGCCAAAGAATCAATTTTTTTTTACAGGGATGAAATGGGGCACTCGGGCACCTACTCATCTTTGAGGATCGATTGCCAAAGAATCAATTTTTTTTTACAGGGATGAAATGGGGCACTCGGGCACCTACTCATCTTTGAGGTTCGATTGCCAAAGAATCAATTTTTTTTTACAGGGATGAAATGGGGCACTCGGGCACCTACTCATCTTTGAGGTTCTATTGCCAAAGAATCAATTTTTCTTGTACAGGGATGACTTGGGGCACTCGGGCACCTACGCATCTTTGAGGTTTGATTGCCAAAGAATCAATTTTCCTTGTACAGGGATGACTTCGGGCACTCGGGCACCTACGCATCTTTGAGGTTCGATTGCCAAAGAATCAATTTTTCTTGTACTGGGATGACTTGGGGCACTCGGGCACCTACTCATCTTTGAGGTTCGATTGCCAAAGAATCATTTTTTTTTTGTACAGGGATGACATGGGGCACTCGGGCACCTACTCATCTTTGAGGTTCGATTGCCAAAGAATCAATTTTTCTTGTTCTGGGATGACTTGCAGCACTCGGGCACCTACTCATCTTTGAGGTTCGATTGCCAAAGAATCAATTTTTCTTGTACAGGGATGACTTCGGGCACTCGGGCACCTACTCATCTTTGAGGTTCGATTGCCAAAGAATCAATTTTTCTTGTACAGGGATGACTTCGGGCACTTGGGTACCTACTCATCTTTGAGGTTCGATTGCCAAAGAATCAATTTTTCTTGTACTGGGATGACTTGCAGCACTCGGGCACCTACGCATCTTTGAGGTTTGATTGCCAAAGAATCAATTTTTCTTGTACAGGGATGACTTCGGGCACTCGGGCACCTACGCATCTTTGAGGTTTGATTGCCAAAGAATCAATTTTTCTTGTTCTGGGATGACTTGCAGCACTCGGGCACCTACTCATCTTTGAGGTTCGATTGCCAAAGAATCAATTTTTCTTGTACAGGGATGACATGGGGCACTCGGGCACCTACTCATCTTTGAGGTTCGATTGCCAAAGAATCAATTTTTCTTGTTCTGGGATGACTTGCAGCACTCGGGCACCTACTCATCTTTGAGGTTCGATTGCCAAAGAATCAATATTTCTTGTACAGGGATGACTTCGGGCACTAGGGAACCTACTCATCTTTGAGGTTCGATTGCCAAAGAATCAATTTTTCTTGTACTGGGATGACTTGCATCACTCGGGCACCTACGCATCTTTGAGGTTTGATTGCCAAAGAATCAATTTTTTTTGTACAGGGATGACTTGGGGCACTCGGGCACCTACTCATCTTTGAGGTTCGATTGCCAAAGAATCAATCTTTCTTGTACTGGGATGACTTGGGGCACTCGGGCACCTACTCATCTTTGAGGTTCGATTGCCAAAGAAGCAAATTTTCTTGTACAGGGATGACTTCGGGCACTCGGGCACCTACTCATCTTTGAGGTTCGATTGCCAAAGAATCAATTTTTCTTGTACTGGGATGACTTGGGGCACTCGGGCACCTACTCATCTTTGAGGTTCGATTGCCAAAGAATCAAATTTTCTTGTACAGGGATGACTTCGGGCACTCGGGCACCTACTCATCTTTGAGGTTCGATTGCCAAAGAATCAATCTTTCTTGTACTGGGATGACTTGGGGCACTCGGGCACCTACTCATCTTTGAGGTTCGATTGCCAAATAATCAAATTTTCTTGTACAGGGATGACTTCGGGCACTCGGGCACCTACTCATCTTTGAGGTTCGATTGCCAAAGAATCAATCTTTCTTGTACTGGGATGACTTGGGGCACTCGGGCACCTACTCATCTTTGAGGTTCGATTGCCAAAGAATCTAATTTTCTTGTACAGGGATGACTTGGGGCACTCGGGCACCTACTCATCTTTGAGGTTCGATTGCCAAAGAACCAATTTTTCTTGTTCTGGGATGACTTGCAGCACTCGGGCACCTACTCATCTTTGAGGTTCGATTGCCAAAGAATCAATTTTTCTTGTACAGGGATGACTTCGGGCACTCGGGCACCTACTCATCTTTGAGGTTCGATTGCCAAAGAATCAATTTTTCTTGTACTGGGATGACTTGGGGCACTCGGGCACCTACTCATCTTTGAGGTTCGATTGCCAAAGAAGCAAATTTTCTTGTACAGGGATGACTTCGGGCACTCGGGCACCTACTCATCTTTGAGGTTCGATTGCCAAAGAATCAATCTTTCTTGTACTGGGATGACTTGGGGCACTCGGGCACCTACTCATCTTTGAGGTTCGATTGCCAAAGAATCTAATTTTCTTGTACAGGGATGACTTGGGGCACTCGGGCACCTACTCATCTTTGAGGTTCGATTGCCAAAGAACCAATTTTTCTTGTTCTGGGATGACTTGCAGCACTCGGGCACCTACTCATCTTTGAGGTTCGATTGCCAAAGAATCAATTTTTCTTGTACAGGGATGACTTCGGGCACTCGGGCACCTACTCATCTTTGAGGTTCGATTGCCAAAGAATCAATTTTTCTTGTACAGGGATGACTTGGGGCACTCGGGCACCTACTCATCTTTGAGGTTCGATTGCCAAAGAATCAATTTTTCTTGTACTGGGATGACTTGCAGCACTCGGGCACCTACTCATCTTTGAGGTTCGATTGCCAAAGAATCAATCTTTCTTGTACTGGGATGACTTGGGGCACTCGGGCACCTACTCATCTTTGAGGTTCGATTGCCAAAGAATCAAATTTTCTTGTACAGGGATGACTTCGGGCACTCGGGCACCTACTCATCCTTGAGGTTCGATTGCCAAAGAATCAATCTTTCTTGTACTGGGATGACTTGGGGCACTCGGGCACCTACTCATCTTTGAGGTTCGATTGCCAAAGAATCAAATTTTCTTGTACAGGGATGACTTGGGGCACTCGGGCACCTACTCATCTTTGAGGTTCGATTGCCAAAGAACCAATTTTTCTTGTTCTGGGATGACTTGCAGCACTCGGGCACCTACTCATCTTTGAGGTTCGATTGCCAAAGAATCAATTTTTCTTGTACAGGGATGACTTCGGGCACTCGGGCACCTACTCATCTTTGAGGTTCGATTGCCAAAGAATCAATTTTTCTTGTACAGGGATGACTTGGGGCACTCGGGCACCTACTCATCTTTGAGGTTCGATTGCCAAAGAATCAATTTTTCTTGTACTGGGATGACTTGCAGCACTCGGGCACCTACGCATCTTTGAGGTTCGATTACCAAAGAATCAATTTTTCTTGTACAGGGATGACTTCGGGCACTCGGGCACCTACTCATCTTTGAGGTTCGATTGCCAAAGAATCAATATTTCTTGTACAGGGATGACTTGGGGCACTCGGGAACCTACTCATCTTTGAGGTTCGATTGCCAAAGAATCAATTTTTCTTGTACAGGGATGACTTGGGGCACTCGGGCACCTACTCATCTTTGAGGTTCGATTGCCAAAGAATCAAATTTTCTTGTACAGGGATGACTTGGGGCACTCTGGAACCTACTCATCTTTGAGGTTCGATTACCAAAGAATCAATATTTCTTGTACAGGGATGACTTGGGGCACTCAGGAACCTACTCATCTTTGAGGTTCGATTACCAAAGAATCAATTTTTCTTGTACAGGGATGACTTGGGGCACTCGGATACCTACTCATCTTTGAGGTTCGATTGCCAAAGAATCAATTTTTTTTTACAGGGATGAAATGGGGCACTCGGGCACCTACTCATCTTTGAGGTTCGATTGCCAAAGAATCAATTTTTTTTTACAGGGATGAAATGGGGCACTCGGGCACCTACTCATCTTTGAGGATCGATTGCCAAAGAATCAATTTTTCTTGTACAGGGATGAAATGGGGCACTCGGGCACCTACTCATCTTTGAGGTTCGATTGCCAAAGAATCAATTTTTTTTTACAGGGATGAAATGGGGCACTCGGGCACCTACTCATCTTTGAGGTTCGATTGCCAAAGAATCAATTTTTCTTGTACAGGGATGACTTGGGGCACTCGGGCACCTACGCATCTTTGAGGTTTGATTGCCAAAGAATCAATTTTCCTTGTACAGGGATGACTTCGGGCACTCGGGCACCTACGCATCTTTGAGGTTCGATTGCCAAAGAATCAATTTTTCTTGTACTGGGATGACTTGGGGCACTCGGGCACCTACTCATCTTTGAGGTTCGATTGCCAAAGAATCATTTTTTTTTTGTACAGGGATGACATGGGGCACTCGGGCACCTACTCATCTTTGAGGTTCGATTGCCAAAGAATCAATTTTTCTTGTACTGGGATGACTTGCAGCACTCGGGCACCTACTCATCTTTGAGGTTCGATTGCCAAAGAATCAATTTTTCTTGTACAGGGATGACTTCGGGCACTCGGGCACCTACTCATCTTTGAGGTTCGATTGCCAAAGAATCAATTTTTCTTGTACAGGGATGACTTCGGGCACTTGGGTACCTACTCATCTTTGAGGTTCGATTGCCAAAGAATCAATTTTTCTTGTACTGGGATGACTTGCAGCACTCGGGCACCTACGCATCTTTGAGGTTAGATTGCCAAAGAATCAATTTTTCTTGTACAGGGATGACTTCGGGCACTCGGGCACCTACGCATCTTTGAGGTTTGATTGCCAAAGAATCAATTTTTCTTGTTCTGGGATGACTTGCAGCACTCGGGCACCTACTCATCTTTGAGGTTCGATTGCCAAAGAATCAATTTTTCTTGTACAGGGATGACATGGGGCACTCGGGCACCTACTCATCTTTGAGGTTCGATTGCCAAAGAATCAATTTTTCTTGTTCTGGGATGACTTGCAGCACTCGGGCACCTACTCATCTTTGAGGTTCGATTGCCAAAGAATCAATTTTTCTTGTACAGGGATGACTTCGGGCACTTGGGTACCTACTCATCTTTGAGGTTCGATTGCCAAAGAATCAATTTTTCTTGTACTGGGATGACTTGCATCACTCGGGCACCTACGCATCTTTGAGGTTTGATTGCCAAAGAATCAATTTTTTTTGTACAGGGATGACATGGGGCACTCGGGCACCTACTCATCTTTGAGGTTCGATTGCCAAAGAATCAATTTTTCTTGTACTGGGATGACTTGGGGCACTCGGGCACCTACTCATCTTTGAGGTTCGATTGCCAAAGAAGCAAATTTTCTTGTACAGGGATGACTTCGGGCACTCGGGCACCTACTCATCTTTGAGGTTCGATTGCCAAAGAATCAATCTTTCTTGTACTGGGATGACTTGGGGCACTCGGGCACCTACTCATCTTTGAGGTTCGATTGCCAAAGAATCAAATTTTCTTGTACAGGGATGACTTCGGGCACTCGGGCACCTACTCATCTTTGAGGTTCGATTGCCAAAGAATCAATCTTTCTTGTACTGGGATGACTTGGGGCACTCGGGCACCTACTCATCTTTGAGGTTCGATTGCCAAATAATCAAATTTTCTTGTACAGGGATGACTTCGGGCACTCGGGCACCTACTCATCTTTGAGGTTCGATTGCCAAAGAATCAATCTTTCTTGTACTGGGATGACTTGGGGCACTCGGGCACCTACTCATCTTTGAGGTTCGATTGCCAAAGAATCTAATTTTCTTGTACAGGGATGACTTGGGGCACTCGGGCACCTACTCATCTTTGAGGTTCGATTGCCAAAGAACCAATTTTTCTTGTACTGGGATGACTTGCAGCACTCGGGCACCTACTCATCTTTGAGGTTCGATTGCCAAAGAATCAATTTTTCTTGTACAGGGATGACTTCGGGCACTCGGGCACCTACTCATCTTTGAGGTTCGATTGCCAAAGAATCAATTTTTCTTGTACAGGGATGACTTGGGGCACTCGGGCACCTACTCATCTTTGAGGTTCGATTGCCAAAGAATCAATTTTTCTTGTACTGGGATGACTTGCAGCACTCGGGCACCTACGCATCTTTGAGGTTCGATTACCAAAGAATCAATTTTTCTTGTACAGGGATGACTTCGGGCACTCGGGCACCTACTCATCTTTGAGGTTCGATTGCCAAAGAATCAATATTTCTTGTACAGGGATGACTTGGGGCACTCGGGAACCTACTCATCTTTGAGGTTCGATTGCCAAAGAATCAATTTTTCTTGTACAGGGATGACTTGGGGCACTCGGGCACCTACTCATCTTTGAGGTTCGATTGCCAAAGAATCAAATTTTCTTGTACAGGGATGACTTGGGGCACTCAGGAACCTACTCATCTTTGAGGTTCGATTACCAAAGAATCAATATTTCTTGTACAGGGATGACTTGGGGCACTCAGGAACCTACTCATCTTTGAGGTTCGATTACCAAAGAATCAATTTTTCTTGTACAGGGATGACTTGGGGCACTCGGATACCTACTCATCTTTGAGGTTCGATTGCCAAAGAATCAATTTTTTTTTACAGGGATGAAATGGGGCACTCGGGCACCTACTCATCTTTGAGGTTCGATTGCCAAAGCATCAATTTTTTTTTACAGGGATGAAATGGGGCACTCGGGCACCTACTCATCTTTGAGGTTCGATTGCCAAAGAATCAATTTTTTTTTACAGGGATGAAATGGGGCACTCGGGCACCTACTCATCTTTGAGGTTCGATTGCCAAAGAATCAATTTTTCTTGTACAGGGATGACTTGGGGCACTCGGGCACCTACGCATCTTTGAGGTTTGATTGCCAAAGAATCAATTTTCCTTGTACAGGGATGACTTCGGGCACTCGGGCACCTACGCATCTTTGAGGTTCGATTGCCAAAGAATCAATTTTTCTTGTACTGGGATGACTTGGGGCACTCGGGCACCTACTCATCTTTGAGGTTCGATTGCCAAAGAATCATTTTTTTTTTGTACAGGGATGACATGGGGCACTCGGGCACCTACTCATCTTTGAGGTTCGATTGCCAAAGAATCAATTTTTCTTGTTCTGGGATGACTTGCAGCACTCGGGCACCTACTCATCTTTGAGGTTCGATTGCCAAAGAATCAATTTTTCTTGTACAGGGATGACTTCGGGCACTCGGGCACCTACTCATCTTTGAGGTTCGATTGCCAAAGAATCAATTTTTCTTGTACTGGGATGACTTGCAGCACTCGGGCACCTACGCATCTTTGAGGTTTGATTGCCAAAGAATCAATTTTTCTTGTACAGGGATGACTTCGGGCACTCGGGCACCTACGCATCTTTGAGGTTTGATTGCCAAAGAATCAATTTTTCTTGTTCTGGGATGACTTGCAGCACTCGGGCACCTACTCATCTTTGAGGTTCGATTGCCAAAGAATCAATTTTTCTTGTACAGGGATGACTTGGGGCACTCGGGCACCTACTCATCTTTGAGGTTCGATTGCCAAAGAATCAATTTTTCTTGTTCTGGGATGACTTGCAGCACTCGGGCACCTACTCATCTTTGAGGTTCGATTGCCAAAGAATCAATTTTTCTTGTACAGGGATGACTTCGGGCACTTGGGTACCTACTCATCTTTGAGGTTCGATTGCCAAAGAATCAATTTTTCTTGTACAGGGATGACTTCGGGCACTCGGGCACCTACTCATCTTTGAGGTTCGATTGCCAAAGAACCAATTTTTCTTGTTCTGGGATGACTTGCAGCACTCGGGCACCTACTCATCTTTGAGGTTCGATTGCCAAAGAATCAATTTTTCTTGTACAGGGATGACTTCGGGCACTCGGGCACCTACTCATCTTTGAGGTTCGATTGCCAAAGAATCAATTTTTCTTGTACAGGGATGACTTGGGGCACTCGGGCACCTACTCATCTTTGAGGTTCGATTGCCAAAGAATCAATTTTTCTTGTACTGGGATGACTTGCAGCACTCGGGCACCTACGCATCTTTGAGGTTCGATTACCAAAGAATCAATTTTTCTTGTACAGGGATGACTTCGGGCACTCGGGCACCTACTCATCTTTGAGGTTCGATTGCCAAAGAATCAATATTTCTTGTACAGGGATGACTTGGGGCACTCGGGAACCTACTCATCTTTGAGGTTCGATTGCCAAAGAATCAATTTTTCTTGTACAGGGATGACTTGGGGCACTCGGGCACCTACTCATCTTTGAGGTTTGATTGCCAAAGAATCAAATTTTCTTGTACAGGGATGACTTGGGGCACTCAGGAACCTACTCATCTTTGAGGTTCGATTACCAAAGAATCAATATTTCTTGTACAGGGATGACTTGGGGCACTCAGGAACCTACTCATCTTTGAGGTTCGATTACCAAAGAATCAATTTTTCTTGTACAGGGATGACTTGGGGCACTCGGATACCTACTCATCTTTGAGGTTCGATTGCCAAAGAATCAATTTTTTTTACAGGGATGAAATGGGGCACTCGGGCACCTACTCATCTTTGAGGTTCGATTGCCAAAGAATCAATTTTTTTTTACAGGGATGAAATGGGGCCATCGGCCACCTACTCATCTTTGAGGATCGATTGCCAAAGAATCAATTTTTTTTTACAGGGATGAAATGGGGCACTCGGGCACCTACTCATCTTTGAGGTTCGATTGCCAAAGAATCAATTTTTTTTTACAGGGATGAAATGGGGCACTCGGGCACCTACTCATCTTTGAGGTTCGATTGCCAAAGAATCAATTTTTCTTGTACAGGGATGACTTGGGGCACTCGGGCACCTACGCATCTTTGAGGTTTGATTGCCAAAGAATCAATTTTCCTTGTACAGGGATGACTTCGGGCACTCGGGCACCTACGCATCTTTGAGGTTCGATTGCCAAAGAATCAATTTTTCTTGTACAGGGATGACTTGGGGCACTCGGGCACCTACTCATCTTTGAGGTTCGATTGCCAAAGAATCAATTTTTCTTGTACTGGGATGACTTGCAGCACTCGGGCACCTACGCATCTTTGAGGTTTGATTGCCAAAGAATCAATTTTTCTTGTACAGGGATGACTTCGGGCACTCGGGCACCTACGCATCTTTGAGGTTTGATTGCCAAAGAATCAATTTTTCTTGTTCTGGGATGACTTGCAGCACTCGGGCACCTACTCATCTTTGAGGTTCGATTGCCAAAGAATCAATTTTTCTTGTACAGGGATGACATGGGGCACTCGGGCACCTACTCATCTTTGAGGTTCGATTGCCAAAGAATCAATTTTTCTTGTTCTGGGATGACTTGCAGCACTCGGGCACCTACTCATCTTTGAGGTTCGATTGCCAAAGAATCAATTTTTCTTGTACAGGGATGACTTCGGGCACTTGGGTACCTACTCATCTTTGAGGTTCGATTGCCAAAGAATCAATTTTTCTTGTACAGGGATGACTTGGGGCACTCGGGCACCTACTCATCTTTGAGGTTCGATTGCCAAAGAACCAATTTTTCTTGTTCTGGGATGACTTGCAGCACTCGGGCACCTACTCATCTTTGAGGTTCGATTGCCAAAGAATCAATTTTTCTTGTACAGGGATGACTTCGGGCACTCGGGCACCTACTCATCTTTGAGGTTCGATTGCCAAAGAATCAATTTTTCTTGTACAGGGATGACTTGGGGCACTCGGGCACCTACTCATCTTTGAGGTTCGATTGCCAAAGAATCAATTTTTCTTGTACTGGGATGACTTGCAGCACTCGGGCACCTACGCATCTTTGAGGTTCGATTACCAAAGAATCAATTTTTCTTGTACAGGGATGACTTCGGGCACTCGGGCACCTACTCATCTTTGAGGTTCGATTGCCAAAGAATCAATATTTCTTGTACAGGGATGACTTGGGGCACTCGGGAACCTACTCGTCTTTGAGGTTCGATTGCCAAAGAATCAATTTTTCTTGTACAGGGATGACTTGGGGCACTCGGGCACCTACTCATCTTTGAGGTTTGATTGCCAAAGAATCAAATTTTCTTGTACAGGGATGACTTGGGGCACTCAGGAACCTACTCATCTTTGAGGTTCGATTACCAAAGAATCAATATTTCTTGTACAGGGATGACTTGGGGCACTCAGGAACCTACTCATCTTTGAGGTTCGATTACCAAAGAATCAATTTTTCTTGTACAGGGATGACTTGGGGCACTCGGATACCTACTCATCTTTGAGGTTCGATTGCCAAAGAATCAATTTTTTTTACAGGGATGAAATGGGGCACTCGGGCACCTACTCATCTTTGAGGTTCGATTGCCAAAGAATCAATTTTTTTTTACAGGGATGAAATGGGGCCATCGGCCACCTACTCATCTTTGAGGATCGATTGCCAAAGAATCAATTTTTTTTTACAGGGATGAAATGGGGCACTCGGGCACCTACTCATCTTTGAGGTTCGATTGCCAAAGAATCAATTTTTTTTTTCAGGGATGAAATGGGGCACTCGGGCACCTACTCATCTTTGAGGTTCGATTGCCAAAGAATCAATTTTTCTTGTACAGGGATGACTTGGGGCACTCGGGCACCTACGCATCTTTGAGGTTTGATTGCCAAAGAATCAATTTTCCTTGTACAGGGATGACTTCGGGCACTCGGGCACCTACGCATCTTTGAGGTTCGATTGCCAAAGAATCAATTTTTCTTGTACTGGGATGACTTGGGGCACTCGGGCACCTACTCATCTTTGAGGTTCGATTGCCAAAGAATCATTTTTTTTTTGTACAGGGATGACATGGGGCACTCGGGCACCTACTCATCTTTGAGGTTCGATTGCCAAAGAATCAATTTTTCTTGTTCTGGGATGACTTGCAGCACTCGGGCACCTACTCATCTTTGAGGTTCGATTGCCAAAGAATCAATTTTTCTTGTACAGGGATGACTTCGGGCACTCGGGCACCTACTCATCTTTGAGGTTCGATTGCCAAAGAATCAATTTTTCTTGTACAGGGATGACTTCGGGCACTTGGGTACCTACTCATCTTTGAGGTTCGATTGCCAAAGAATCAATTTTTCTTGTACTGGGATGACTTGGAGCACTCGGGCACCTACGCATCTTTGAGGTTTGATTGCCAAAGAATCAATTTTTCTTGTACAGGGATGACTTGGGGCACTCGGGCACCTACTCATCTTTGAGGTTCGATTGCCAAAGAATCATTTTTTTTTTGTACAGGGATGACATGGGGCACTCGGGCACCTACTCATCTTTGAGGTTCGATTGCCAAAGAATCAATTTTTCTTGTTCTGGGATGACTTGCAGCACTCGGGCACCTACTCATCTTTGAGGTTCGATTGCCAAAGAATCAATTTTTCTTGTACAGGGATGACTTCGGGCACTCGGGCACCTACTCATCTTTGAGGTTCGATTGCCAAAGAATCAATTTTTCTTGTACTGGGATGACTTGCAGCACTCGGGCACCTACGCATCTTTGAGGTTTGATTGCCAAAGAATCAATTTTTCTTGTACAGGGATGACTTCGGGCACTCGGGCACCTACGCATCTTTGAGGTTTGATTGCCAAAGAATCAATTTTTCTTGTTCTGGGATGACTTGCAGCACTCGGGCACCTACTCATCTTTGAGGTTCGATTGCCAAAGAATCAATTTTTCTTGTACAGGGATGACATGGGGCACTCGGGCACCTACTCATCTTTGAGGTTCGATTGCCAAAGAATCAATTTTTCTTGTTCTGGGATGACTTGCAGCACTCGGGCACCTACTCATCTTTGAGGTTCGATTGCCAAAGAATCAATTTTTCTTGTACAGGGATGACTTCGGGCACTTGGGTACCTACTCATCTTTGAGGTTCGATTGCCAAAGAATCAATTTTTCTTGTACAGGGATGACTTGGGGCACTCGGGCACCTACTCATCTTTGAGGTTCGATTGCCAAAGAACCAATTTTTCTTGTTCTGGGATGACTTGCAGCACTCGGGCACCTACTCATCTTTGAGGTTCGATTGCCAAAGAATCAATTTTTCTTGTACAGGGATGACTTCGGGCACTCGGGCACCTACTCATCTTTGAGGTTCGATTGCCAAAGAATCAATTTTTCTTGTACAGGGATGACTTGGGGCACTCGGGCACCTACTCATCTTTGAGGTTCGATTGCCAAAGAATCAATTTTTCTTGTACTGGGATGACTTGCAGCACTCGGGCACCTACTCATCTTTGAGGTTCGATTGCCAAAGAATCAATTTTTCTTGTACAGGGATGACTTCGGGCACTCGGGCACCTACTCATCTTTGAGGTTCGATTGCCAAAGAATCAATATTTCTTGTACAGGGATGACTTGGGGCACTCGGGAACCTACTCATCTTTGAGGTTCGATTGCCAAAGAATCAATTTTTCTTGTACAGGGATGACTTGGGGCACTCGGGCACCTACTCATCTTTGAGGTTTGATTGCCAAAGAATCAAATTTTCTTGTACAGGGATGACTTGGGGCACTCAGGAACCTACTCATCTTTGAGGTTCGATTACCAAAGAATCAATATTTCTTGTACAGGGATGACTTGGGGCACTCAGGAACCTACTCATCTTTGAGGTTCGATTACCAAAGAATCAATTTTTCTTGTACAGGGATGACTTGGGGCACTCGGATACCTACTCATCTTTGAGGTTCGATTGCCAAAGAATCAATTTTTTTTACAGGGATGAAATGGGGCACTCGGGCACCTACTCATCTTTGAGGTTCGATTGCCAAAGAATCAATTTTTTTTTACAGGGATGAAATGGGGCCATCGGCCACCTACTCATCTTTGAGGATCGATTGCCAAAGAATCAATTTTTTTTTACAGGGATGAAATGGGGCACTCGGGCACCTACTCATCTTTGAGGTTCGATTGCCAAAGAATCAATTTTTTTTTACAGGGATGAAATGGGGCACTCGGGCACCTACTCATCTTTGAGGTTCGATTGCCAAAGAATCAATTTTTCTTGTACAGGGATGACTTGGGGCACTCGGGCACCTACGCATCTTTGAGGTTCGATTGCCAAAGAATCAATTTTTCTTGTACAGGGATGACTTCGGGCACTCGGGCACCTACGCATCTTTGAGGTTCGATTGCCAAAGAATCAATTTTTCTTGTACAGGGATGACTTCGGGCACTCGGGCACCTACTCATCTTTGAGGTTCGATTGCCAAAGAATCAATTTTTCTTGTTCTGGGATGACTTGCAGCACTCGGGCACCTACTCATCTTTGAGGTTTGATTGCCAAAGAATCAATTTTTCTTGTACAGGGATGACTTCGGGCACTCGGGCACCTACGCATCTTTGAGGTTTGATTGCCAAAGAATCAATTTTTCTTGTTCTGGGATGACTTGCAGCACTCGGGCACCTACTCATCTTTGAGGTTCGATTGCCAAAGAATCAATTTTTCTTGTACAGGGATGACATGGGGCACTCGGGCACCTACTCATCTTTGAGGTTCGATTGCCAAAGAATCAATTTTTCTTGTTCTGGGATGACTTGCAGCACTCGGGCACCTACTCATCTTTGAGGTTCGATTGCCAAAGAATCAATTTTTCTTGTACAGGGATGACTTCGGGCACTTGGGTACCTACTCATCTTTGAGGTTCGATTGCCAAAGAATCAATTTTTCTTGTACAGGGATGACTTGGGGCACTCGGGCACCTACTCATCTTTGAGGTTCGATTGCCAAAGAACCAATTTTTCTTGTTCTGGGATGACTTGCAGCACTCGGGCACCTACTCATCTTTGAGGTTCGATTGCCAAAGAATCAATTTTTCTTGTACAGGGATGACTTCGGGCACTCGGGCACCTACTCATCTTTGAGGTTCGATTGCCAAAGAATCAATTTTTCTTGTACAGGGATGACTTGGGGCACTCGGGCACCTACTCATCTTTGAGGTTCGATTGCCAAAGAATCAATTTTTCTTGTACTGGGATGACTTGCAGCACTCGGGCACCTACGCATCTTTGAGGTTCGATTACCAAAGAATCAATTTTTCTTGTACAGGGATGACTTCGGGCACTCGGGCACCTACTCATCTTTGAGGTTCGATTGCCAAAGAATCAATATTTCTTGTACAGGGATGACTTGGGGCACTCGGGAACCTACTCATCTTTGAGGTTCGATTGCCAAAGAATCAATTTTTCTTGTACAGGGATGACTTGGGGCACTCGGGCACCTACTCATCTTTGAGGTTTGATTGCCAAAGAATCAAATTTTCTTGTACAGGGATGACTTGGGGCACTCAGGAACCTACTCATCTTTGAGGTTCGATTACCAAAGAATCAATATTTCTTGTACAGGGATGACTTGGGGCACTCAGGAACCTACTCATCTTTGAGGTTCGATTACCAAAGAATCAATTTTTCTTGTACAGGGATGACTTGGGGCACTCGGATACCTACTCATCTTTGAGGTTCGATTGCCAAAGAATCAATTTTTTTTACAGGGATGAAATGGGGCACTCGGGCACCTACTCATCTTTGAGGTTCGATTGCCAAAGAATCAATTTTTTTTTACAGGGATGAAATGGGGCCATCGGCCACCTACTCATCTTTGAGGATCGATTGCCAAAGAATCAATTTTTTTTTACAGGGATGAAATGGGGCACTCGGGCACCTACTCATCTTTGAGGTTCGATTGCCAAAGAATCAATTTTTTTTTACAGGGATGAAATGGGGCACTCGGGCACCTACTCATCTTTGAGGTTCGATTGCCAAAGAATCAATTTTTCTTGTACAGGGATGACTTGGGGCACTCGGGCACCTACGCATCTTTGAGGTTTGATTGCCAAAGAATCAATTTTCCTTGTACAGGGATGACTTCGGGCACTCGGGCACCTACGCATCTTTGAGGTTCGATTGCCAAAGAATCAATTTTTCTTGTACTGGGATGACTTGGGGCACTCGGGCACCTACTCATCTTTGAGGTTCGATTGCCAAAGAATCATTTTTTTTTTGTACAGGGATGACATGGGGCACTCGGGCACCTACTCATCTTTGAGGTTCGATTGCCAAAGAATCAATTTTTCTTGTTCTGGGATGACTTGCAGCACTCGGGCACCTACTCATCTTTGAGGTTCGATTGCCAAAGAATCAATTTTTCTTGTACAGGGATGACTTGGGGCACTCGGGCACCTACTCATCTTTGAGGTTCGATTGCCAAAGAATCATTTTTTTTTTGTACAGGGATGACATGGGGCACTCGGGCACCTACTCATCTTTGAGGTTCGATTGCCAAAGAATCAATTTTTCTTGTACTGGGATGACTTGCAGCACTCGGGCACCTACTCATCTTTGAGGTTCGATTGCCAAAGAATCAATTTTTCTTGTACAGGGATGACTTCGGGCACTCGGGCACCTACTCATCTTTGAGGTTCGATTGCCAAAGAATCAATTTTTCTTGTACAGGGATGACTTCGGGCACTTGGGTACCTACTCATCTTTGAGGTTCGATTGCCAAAGAATCAATTTTTCTTGTACTGGGATGACTTGCAGCACTCGGGCACCTACGCATCTTTGAGGTTTGATTGCCAAAGAATCAATTTTTCTTGTACAGGGATGACTTGGGGCACTCGGGCACCTACTCATCTTTGAGGTTCGATTGCCAAAGAATCATTTTTTTTTTGTACAGGGATGACATGGGGCACTCGGGCACCTACTCATCTTTGAGGTTCGATTGCCAAAGAATCAATTTTTCTTGTTCTGGGATGACTTGCAGCACTCGGGCACCTACTCATCTTTGAGGTTCGATTGCCAAAGAATCAATTTTTCTTGTACAGGGATGACTTCGGGCACTCGGGCACCTACTCATCTTTGAGGTTCGATTGCCAAAGAATCAATTTTTCTTGTACTGGGATGACTTGCAGCACTCGGGCACCTACGCATCTTTGAGGTTTGATTGCCAAAGAATCAATTTTTCTTGTACAGGGATGACTTCGGGCACTCGGGCACCTACGCATCTTTGAGGTTTGATTGCCAAAGAATCAATTTTTCTTGTTCTGGGATGACTTGCAGCACTCGGGCACCTACTCATCTTTGAGGTTCGATTGCCAAAGAATCAATTTTTCTTGTACAGGGATGACATGGGGCACTCGGGCACCTACTCATCTTTGAGGTTCGATTGCCAAAGAATCAATTTTTCTTGTTCTGGGATGACTTGCAGCACTCGGGCACCTACTCATCTTTGAGGTTCGATTGCCAAAGAATCAATTTTTCTTGTACAGGGATGACTTCGGGCACTTGGGTACCTACTCATCTTTGAGGTTCGATTGCCAAAGAATCAATTTTTCTTGTACAGGGATGACTTGGGGCACTCGGGCACCTACTCATCTTTGAGGTTCGATTGCCAAAGAACCAATTTTTCTTGTTCTGGGATGACTTGCAGCACTCGGGCACCTACTCATCTTTGAGGTTCGATTGCCAAAGAATCAATTTTTCTTGTACAGGGATGACTTCGGGCACTCGGGCACCTACTCATCTTTGAGGTTCGATTGCCAAAGAAACAATTTTTCTTGTACAGGGATGACTTCGGGCACTCGGGCACCTACTCATCTTTGAGGTTCGATTGCCAAAGAATCAATTTTTCTTGTACTGGGATGACTTGCAGCACTCGGGCACCTACGCATCTTTGAGGTTCGATTACCAAAGAATCAATTTTTCTTGTACAGGGATGACTTCGGGCACTCGGGCACCTACTCATCTTTGAGGTTCGATTGCCAAAGAATCAATATTTCTTGTACAGGGATGACTTGGGGCACTCGGGAACCTACTCATCTTTGAGGTTCGATTGCCAAAGAATCAATTTTTCTTGTACAGGGATGACTTGGGGCACTCGGGCACCTACTCATCTTTGAGGTTTGATTGCCAAAGAATCAAATTTTCTTGTACAGGGATGACTTGGGGCACTCAGGAACCTACTCATCTTTGAGGTTCGATTACCAAAGAATCAATATTTCTTGTACAGGGATGACTTGGGGCACTCAGGAACCTACTCATCTTTGAGGTTCGATTGCCAAAGAATCAATTTTTCTTGTACAGGGATGACTTGGGGCACTCGGATACCTACTCATCTTTGAGGTTCGATTGCCAAAGAATCAATTTTTTTTACAGGGATGAAATGGGGCACTCGGGCACCTACTCATCTTTGAGGTTCGATTGCCAAAGAATCAATTTTTTTTTACAGGGATGAAATGGGGCCATCGGCCACCTACTCATCTTTGAGGATCGATTGCCAAAGAATCAATTTTTTTTTACAGGGATGAAATGGGGCACTCGGGCACCTACTCATCTTTGAGGTTCGATTGCCAAAGAATCAATTTTTTTTTACAGGGATGAAATGGGGCACTCGGGCACCTACTCATCTTTGAGGTTCGATTGCCAAAGAATCAATTTTTCTTGTACAGGGATGACTTGGGGCACTCGGGCACCTACGCATCTTTGAGGTTTGATTGCCAAAGAATCAATTTTCCTTGTACAGGGATGACTTGGGGCACTCGGGCACCTACGCATCTTTGAGGTTCGATTGCCAAAGAATCAATTTTTCTTGTACAGGGATGACTTCGGGCACTCGGGCACCTACTCATCTTTGAGGTTCGATTGCCAAAGAATCAATTTTTCTTGTACTGGGATGACTTGCAGCACTCGGGCACCTACTCATCTTTGAGGTTTGATTGCCAAAGAATCAATTTTTCTTGTACAGGGATGACTTCGGGCACTCGGGCACCTACGCATCTTTGAGGTTTGATTGCCAAAGAATCAATTTTTCTTGTTCTGGGATGACTTGCAGCACTCGGGCACCTACTCATCTTTGAGGTTCGATTGCCAAAGAATCAATTTTTCTTGTACAGGGATGACTTGGGGCACTCGGGCACCTACTCATCTTTGAGGTTCGATTGCCAAAGAATCAATTTTTCTTGTTCTGGGATGACTTGCAGCACTCGGGCACCTACTCATCTTTGAGGTTCGATTGCCAAAGAATCAATTTTTCTTGTACAGGGATGACTTCGGGCACTTGGGTACCTACTCATCTTTGAGGTTCGATTGCCAAAGAATCAATTTTTCTTGTACAGGGATGACTTGGGGCACTCGGGCACCTACTCATCTTTGAGGTTCGATTGCCAAAGAACCAATTTTTCTTGTTCTGGGATGACTTGCAGCACTCGGGCACCTACTCATCTTTGAGGTTCGATTGCCAAAGAATCAATTTTTCTTGTACAGGGATGACTTCGGGCACTCGGGCACCTACTCATCTTTGAGGTTCGATTGCCAAAGAATCAATTTTTCTTGTACAGGGATGACTTGGGGCACTCGGGCACCTACTCATCTTTGAGGTTCGATTGCCAAAGAATCAATTTTTCTTGTACTGGGATGACTTGCAGCACTCGGGCACCTACGCATCTTTGAGGTTCGATTACCAAAGAATCAATTTTTCTTGTACAGGGATGACTTCGGGCACTCGGGCACCTACTCATCTTTGAGGTTCGATTGCCAAAGAATCAATATTTCTTGTACAGGGATGACTTGGGGCACTCGGGAACCTACTCATCTTTGAGGTTCGATTGCCAAAGAATCAATTTTTCTTGTACAGGGATGACTTGGGGCACTCGGGCACCTACTCATCTTTGAGGTTTGATTGCCAAAGAATCAATTTTTCTTGTACAGGGATGACTTGGGGCACTCAGGAACCTACTCATCTTTGAGGTTCGATTTCCAAAGAATCAATATTTCTTGTACAGGGATGACTTGGGGCACTCAGGAACCTACTCATCTTTGAGGTTCGATTACCAAAGAATCAATTTTTCTTGTACAGGGATGACTTGGGGCACTCGGATACCTACTCATCTTTGAGGTTCGATTGCCAAAGAATCAATTTTTTTTACAGGGATGAAATGGGGCACTCGGGCACCTACTCATCTTTGAGGTTCGATTGCCAAAGAATCAATTTTTTTTTACAGGGATGAAATGGGGCCATCGGCCACCTACTCATCTTTGAGGATCGATTGCCAAAGAATCAATTTTTTTTTACAGGGATGAAATGGGGCACTCGGGCACCTACTCATCTTTGAGGTTCGATTGCCAAAGAATCAATTTTTTTTTACAGGGATGAAATGGGGCACTCGGGCACCTACTCATCTTTGAGGTTCGATTGCCAAAGAATCAATTTTTCTTGTACAGGGATGACTTGGGGCACTCGGGCACCTACGCATCTTTGAGGTTTGATTGCCAAAGAATCAATTTTCCTTGTACAGGGATGACTTCGGGCACTCGGGCACCTACGCATCTTTGAGGTTCGATTGCCAAAGAATCAATTTTTCTTGTACTGGGATGACTTGGGGCACTCGGGCACCTACTCATCTTTGAGGTTCGATTGCCAAAGAATCATTTTTTTTTTGTACAGGGATGACATGGGGCACTCGGGCACCTACTCATCTTTGAGGTTCGATTGCCAAAGAATCAATTTTTCTTGTTCTGGGATGACTTGCAGCACTCGGGCACCTACTCATCTTTGAGGTTAGATTGCCAAAGAATCAATTTTTCTTGTACAGGGATGACTTCGGGCACTCGGGCACCTACTCATCTTTGAGGTTCGATTGCCAAAGAATCAATTTTTCTTGTACAGGGATGACTTCGGGCACTTGGGTACCTACTCATCTTTGAGGTTCGATTGCCAAAGAATCAATTTTTCTTGTACTGGGATGACTTGCAGCACTCGGGCACCTACGCATCTTTGAGGTTTGATTGCCAAAGAATCAATTTTTCTTGTACAGGGATGACTTCGGGCACTCGGGCACCTACGCATCTTTGAGGTTTGATTGCCAAAGAATCAATTTTTCTTGTTCTGGGATGACTTGCAGCACTCGGGCACCTACTCATCTTTGAGGTTCGATTGCCAAAGAATCAATTTTTCTTGTACAGGGATGACATGGGGCACTCGGGCACCTACTCATTTTTGAGGTTCGATTGCCAAAGAATCAATTTTTCTTGTTCTGGGATGACTTGCAGCACTCGGGCACCTACTCATCTTTGAGGTTCGATTGCCAAAGAATCAATTTTTCTTGTACAGGGATGACTTCGGGCACTGGGGTACCTACTCATCTTTGAGGTTCGATTGCCAAAGAATCAATTTTTCTTGTACTGGGATGACTTGCATCACTCGGGCACCTACGCATCTTTGAGGTTTGATTGCCAAAGAATCAATTTTTCTTGTACAGGGATGACTTCGGGCACTCGGGCACCTACGCATCTTTGAGGTTTGATTGCCAAAGAATCAATTTTTCTTGTTCTGGGATGACTTGCAGCACTCGGGCACCTACTCATCTTTGAGGTTCGATTGCCAAAGAATCAATTTTTCTTGTACAGGGATGACTTCGGGCACTCGGGCACCTACTCATCTTTGAGGTTCGATTGCCAAAGAATCAATTTTTCTTGTACTGGGATGACTTGCAGCACTCGGGCACCTACGCATCTTTGAGGTTCGATTGCCAAAGAATCAATTTTTCTTGTACAGGGATGACTTCGGGCACTCGGGCACCTACTCATCTTTGAGGTTCGATTGCCAAAGAATCAATTTTTCTTGTACAGGGATGACTTCGGGCACTCGGGCACCTACTCATCTTTGAGGTTCGATTGCCAAAGAATCAATTTTTCTTGTACAGGGATGACTTCGGGCACTTGGGTACCTACTCATCTTTGAGGTTCGATTGCCAAAGAATCAATTTTTCTTGTACTGGGATGACTTGCAGCACTCGGGCACCTACGCATCTTTGAGGTTTGATTGCCAAAGAATCAATTTTTCTTGTACAGGGATGACTTCGGGCACTCGGGCACCTACGCATCTTTGAGGTTTGATTGCCAAAGAATCAATTTTTCTTGTTCTGGGATGACTTGCAGCACTCGGGCACCTACTCATCTTTGAGGTTCGATTGCCAAAGAATCAATTTTTCTTGTACAGGGATGACATGGGGCACTCGGGCACCTACTCATCTTTGAGGTTCGATTGCCAAAGAATCAATTTTTCTTGTTCTGGGATGACTTGCAGCACTCGGGCACCTACTCATCTTTGAGGTTCGATTGCCTACGCATCTTTGAGGTTTGATTGCCAAAGAATCAATTTTTCTTGTTCTGGGATGACTTGCAGCACTCGGGCACCTACTCATCTTTGAGGTTCGATTGCCAAAGAATCAATTTTTCTTGTACAGGGATGACTTCGGGCACTTGGGTACCTACTCATCTTTGAGGTTCGATTGCCAAAGAATCAATTTTTCTTGTACTGGGATGACTTGCAGCACTCGGGCACCTACGCATCTTTGAGGTTTGATTGCCAAAGAATCAATTTTTCTTGTACAGGGATGACTTCGGGCACTCGGGCACCTACGCATCTTTGAGGTTTGATTGCCAAAGAATCAATTTTTCTTGTTCTGGGATGACTTGCAGCACTCGGGCACCTACGCATCTTTGAGGTTCGATTGCCAAAGAATCAATTTTTCTTGTACAGGGATGACATGGGGCACTCGGGCACCTACTCATCTTTGAGGTTCGATTGCCAAAGAATCAATTTTTCTTGTTCTGGGATGACTTGCAGCACTCGGGCATGTACTCATCTTTGAGGTTCGATTGCCAAAGAATCAATTTTTCTTGTTCTGGGATGACTTGCAGCACTCGGGCACCTACTCATCTTTGAGGTTCGATTGCCAAAGAATCAATTTTTCTTGTTCTGGGATGACTTGCAGCACTCGGGCACCTACTCATCTTTGAGGTTCGATTGCCAAAGAACCAATTTTTCTTGTTCTGGGATGACTTGCAGCACTCGGGCACCTACTCATCTTTGAGGTTCGATTGCCAAAGAATCAATTTTTTTGTACAGGGATGACATGGGGCACTCGGGCACCTACTTATCTTTGAGGTTCGATTGCCAAAGAATCAATTTTTCTTGTACAGGGATGACTTGGGGCACTCGGGCACCTACTCATCTTTGAGGTTCGATTGCCAAAGAATCAATTTTTCTTGTACTGGGATGACTTGCAGCACTCGGGCACCTACGCATCTTTGAGGTTCGATTACCAAAGAATCAATTTTTCTTGTACAGGGATGACTTCGGGCACTCGGGCACCTACTCATCTTTGAGGTTCGATTGCCAAAGAATCAATATTTCTTGTACAGGGATGACTTGGGGCACTCGGGAACCTACTCATCTTTGAGGTTCGATTGCCAAAGAATCAATTTTTCTTGTACAGGGATGACTTGGGGCACTCGGGCACCTACTCATCTTTGAGGTTTGATTGCCAAAGAATCAAATTTTCTTGTACAGGGATGACTTGGGGCACTCAGGAACCTACTCATCTTTGAGGTTCGATTACCAAAGAATCAATATTTCTTGTACAGGGATGACTTGGGGCACTCAGGAACCTACTCATCTTTGAGGTTCGATTACCAAAGAATCAATTTTTCTTGTACAGGGATGACTTGGGGCACTCGGATACCTACTCATCTTTGAGGTTCGATTGCCAAAGAATCAATTTTTTTTTACAGGGATGAAATGGGGCACTCGGGCACCTACTCATCTTTGAGGTTCGATTGCCAAAGAATCAATTTTTTTTTACAGGGATGAAATGGGGCCATCGGCCACCTACTCATCTTTGAGGATCGATTGCCAAAGAATCAATTTTTTTTTACAGGGATGAAATGGGGCACTCGGGCACCTACTCATCTTTGAGGTTCGATTGCCAAAGAATCAATTTTTTTTTACAGGGATGAAATGGGGCACTCGGGCACCTACTCATCTTTGAGGTTCGATTGCCAAAGAATCAATTTTTCTTGTACAGGGATGACTTGGGGCACTCGGGCACCTACGCATCTTTGAGGTTTGATTGCCAAAGAATCAATTTTCCTTGTACAGGGATGACTTCGGGCACTCGGGCACCTACGCATCTTTGAGGTTCGATTGCCAAAGAATCAATTTTTCTTGTACAGGGATGACTTGGGGCACTCGGGCACCTACTCATCTTTGAGGTTCGATTGCCAAAGAATCATTTTTTTTTTGTACAGGGATGACATGGGGCACTCGGGCACCTACTCATCTTTGAGGTTCGATTGCCAAAGAATCAATTTTTCTTGTTCTGGGATGACTTGCAGCACTCGGGCACCTACTCATCTTTGAGGTTCGATTGCCAAAGAATCAATTTTTCTTGTACAGGGATGACTTCGGGCACTCGGGCACCTACTCATCTTTGAGGTTCGATTGCCAAAGAATCAATTTTTCTTGTACAGGGATGACTTCGGGCACTTGGGCACCTACTCATCTTTGAGGTTCGATTGCCAAAGAATCAATTTTTCTTGTACTGGGATGACTTGCAGCACTCGGGCACCTACGCATCTTTGAGGTTCGATTGCCAAAGAATCAATTTTTCTTGTACAGGGATGACTTCGGGCACTCGGGCACCTACGCATCTTTGAGGTTTGATTGCCAAAGAATCAATTTTTCTTGTTCTGGGATGACTTGCAGCACTCGGGCACCTACTCATCTTTGAGGTTCGATTGCCAAAGAATCAATTTTTCTTGTACAGGGATGACATGGGGCACTCGGGCACCTACTCATTTTTGAGGTTCGATTGCCAAAGAATCAATTTTTCTTGTTCTGGGATGACTTGCAGCACTCGGGCACCTACTCATCTTTGAGGTTCGATTGCCAAAGAATCAATTTTTCTTGTACAGGGATGACTTCGGGCACTTGGGTACCTACTCATCTTTGAGGTTCGATTGCCAAAGAATCAATTTTTCTTGTACTGGGATGACTTGCATCACTCGGGCACCTACGCATCTTTGAGGTTTGATTGCCAAAGAATCAATTTTTCTTGTACAGGGATGACTTCGGGCACTCGGGCACCTACGCATCTTTGAGGTTTGATTGCCAAAGAATCAATTTTTCTTGTTCTGGGATGACTTGCAGCACTCGGGCACCTACTCATCTTTGAGGTTCGATTGCCAAAGAATCAATTTTTCTTGTACAGGGATGACTTCGGGCACTCGGGCACCTACTCATCTTTGAGGTTCGATTGCCAAAGAATCAATTTTTCTTGTACTGGGATGACTTGCAGCACTCGGGCAACTACGCATCTTTGAGGTTCGATTGCCAAAGAATCAATTTTTCTTGTACAGGGATGACTTCGGGCACTCGGGCACCTACTCATCTTTGAGGTTCGATTGCCAAAGAATCAATTTTTCTTGTACTGGGATGACTTGCAGCACTCGGGCACCTACGCATCTTTGAGGTTCGATTGCCAAATAATCAATTTTTCTTGTACAGGGATGACTTCGGGCACTCGGGCACCTACTCATCTTTGAGGTTCGATTGCCAAAGAATCAATTTTTCTTGTTCTGGGATGACTTGCAGCACTCGGGCATGTACTCATCTTTGAGGTTCGATTGCCAAAGAATCAATTTTTCTTGTTCTGGGATGACTTGCAGCACTCGGGCACCTACTCATCTTTGAGGTTCGATTGCCAAAGAATCAATTTTTCTTGTTCTGGGATGACTTGCAGCACTCGGGCACCTACTCATCTTTGAGGTTCGATTGCCAAAGAATCAATTTTTCTTGTACAGGGATGACTTCGGGCACTCGGGCACCTACTCATCTTTGAGGTTCGATTGCCAAATAATCAATTTTTTTGTACAGGGATGACATGGGGCACTCGGGCACCTACTTATCTTTGAGGTTCGATTGCCAAAGAATCAATTTTTCTTGTACTGGGATGACTTGGGGCACTCGGGCACCTACTCATCTTTGAGGTTCGATTGCCAAAGAATCATTTTTTTTTGTACAGGGATGACATGGGGCACTCGGGCACCTACTCATCTTTGAGGTTCGATTGCCAAAGAATCAATTTTTCTTGTTCTGGGATGACTTGCAGCACTCGGGCACCTACTCATCTTTGAGGTTCGATTGCCAAAGAATCAATTTTTCTTGTACAGGGATGACTTGGGGCACTCGGGAACCTACTCATCTTTGAGGTTCGATTGCCAAAGAATCAATTTTTCTTGTACAGGGATGACTTGGGGCACTCGGGCACCTACTCATCTTTGAGGTTCGATTGCCAAAGAATCAATTTTTCTTGTTCTGGGATGACTTGGGGCACTCGGGCACCTACTCATCTTTGAGGTTCGATTGCCAAAGAATCAATTTTTCTTGTACAGGGATGACTTGGGGCACTCGGGAACCTACTCATCTTTGAGGTTCGATTGCCAAAGAATCAATTTTTCTTGTACAGGGATGACTTGGGGCACTCGGGAACCTACTCATCTTTGAGGTTCGATTGCCAAAGAATCAATTTTTCTTGTACAGGGATGACTTGGGGCACTCGGGCACCTACTCATCTTTGAGGTTCGATTGCCAAAGAATCAATTTTTCTTGTTCTGGGATGACTTGGGGCACTCGGGCACCTACTCATCTTTGAGGTTCGATTGCCAAAGAATCAATTTTTCTTGTACAGGGATGACTTGGGGCACTCGGGAACCTACTCATCTTTGAGGTTCGATTGCCAAAGAATCAATTTTTCTTGTACAGGGATGACTTGGGGCACTCGGGAACCTACTCATCTTTGAGGTTCGATTGCCAAAGAATCAATTTTTCTTGTACAGGGATGACTTGGGGCACTCGGGCACCTACTCATCTTTGAGGTTCGATTGCCAAAGAATCAATTTTTCTTGTTCTAGGATGACTTGGGGCACTCGGGCACCTACTCATCTTTGAGGTTCGATTGCCAAAGAATCAATTTTTCTTGTACAGGGATGACTTGGGGCACTCGGGCACCTACTCATCTTTGAGGTTCGATTGCCAAAGAATCAATTTTTCTTGTTCTGGGATGACTTGCAGCACTCGGGCACCTACTCATCTTTGAGGTTCGATTGCCAAAGAATCAATTTTTCTTGTACAGGGATGACTTCGGGCACTCGGGTACGTACTCAGTACCTATCCAATTCCGACGAGAACCAACTTCAATATCTTGGTACCTACTTAGTCACTTGGTTTTTTGCGCCAGAGACTAAACTAAGGAGTCCAGACGTTTCCACATGTTGTACGATATTGCAGTAATAGTAACTGTGCACGGTTGGAGCGCTTGTGTCGCACTCGACATTAAATTTTGAACATACATATTTCATCATTGATTTAGCCAGAATTTACTTTTTATTTGTTGAAGGTAGGTATTTTTGAGGTGGAAATACTTAGGGGATTTGAAAACTACTGTCAACGACTTATTTAAATGATTTCATTAATATTAATTACCCTACGGTTCAAAATTGTAGGCATAATCTTTTTGCAAAAAAAAATATTTTTTAATGGTTTTCTGGTGGGTTGTTTTGAATTTTTAAGAACCTGTTACGGAACCGGTTCCTGGCGCCGAGTACTTGGTTCCAAAAAAACAATATCGAAGTCATCCCTACGTAGAATGTTGATTTTTCCCTTCTATATGCTTGCCTACATCAGTCTCTACCAAATACACCCTTCGAGCAAATCAGAAGTAAGTAACGCTCCATTCGTTTACATAGATTCCTTCCGTCATTCAGACCCACCTTGACCTTGAAGGTCCGCGTTCTCCGTGAGCAAGGACAGCAGTTCTGCCTTTTGATTGGCTGAGACCAGCGAGAGATACGGCCGCACGTCAGAAACGCAGCACGGCCGGTCGCCGAACTTGACCACGAAGCCCAGCAGCAAGTGAAGGGCCGGACCTGCAAGAGAGGGGCACTTAACTCCATTTCACGTTGAAAAAGGGAGGGGTCTGCACCTTCCTCGAGGACCCACTGCTGCTAGACATGAGCCAAGAGTTTCAAAACTGCCCTAAGAGCCTTTTGTCCAGCTCAAAACATGGCTTGTGAGTTTGAATTAAAATGGATTTCACATGGGTAGCCCTGTGTTACTGGGATCCTACCGGGAGCGAGCGGGACTCGACCGGACTTCTTTTTTAATTTGCTAATTTTCGATTTTTCAAACACTCATGTCTTTGCTTTTAGGCCAGTGACCCTTTTATTAGACCGTTGGATGCGACGTAACTTTGGCTACATGTCACAAAAATTAGGTACAAAGTACAAGTATAGCTAGGGTTTTGGTGGAACTAGTTTAATCAGCAACAACAAAGACTGTTTCTTACCGAGCCAGCATTCGGCGTCCAGGCCTTGTTGGCTCATTCGCCGGAACAACTCCAATCTTGCCAATGTCGGTCCCCGTTCCGCCCGTTCCCGCTGTCGATTGACCGTTTGCAGTCGTTCCAGGAACGCAGTCATCTTGGCCCAGGAGTCGTCGGGCTCGATGGCTTCCATCTCCAACCCGTGGTCAGTGACTGTCACATCCTGCAAGACGAGCCTGAGTGTGAGTGACAAAATAATTAATTCATTGTTTGTTGACAAGCGGAACAAAATCTTCAATTAGGTACACTACACCAAAAAAGAACTTAAATGGGAGTGTATGTTTGTGTTTGTTCGCAGTCTGCTGGCCAAACGGCTCAACCGATTTTATAAAATGTGAAGAGGACCTTTGCTAGGTTCTTACTTAGACCCTGTGTGTTTTTGGAAATGATCGGTTAAGAACTTTTTAAATAAATAATTTTCTACTAAACTTAAACAATGTTTCAACATTTTGAATCTGTGTAAATGTCAAAATTCTTTACATGATCTTCACCAAAACTTAGACCTTATACATATTTATCATGCCTGAAAATCTTAGGTTGGTAGGACTTTCCTATAATTGATTTTTATTCGCATTTTTGGAGTGTTTTTTTTTCGTGATTTGATGCGTGATTCAATAAGAGTCCGGTTTCCTTCGTTTCCCTGGTTACCAGCTTTGTTGATTTCCAGTTTGTCCAAGGCTAAGATTAATTCAAGGCTCTATAGGATACCGCGATGCAGTCTTACCTCTTTGGAGGCCGTCTGGGCTGACTGGCTTTCCTGGAGAGTGGACGACAAGGCTTCCGGTCGAACTTCCGGGCGGACTTCCGGTCGGGCTCCCGGTCGGGCTCCCGGTCGGGCTTCCGGTCGGACGTCCGGTCGGACTTCCGGTCGGACAGGAGACATGGCTTCAAGCTGTTCCGCCAACCGGAAGCCTGTGTCCAGATAGGCTTGGTAGAGCGCCCATTGGTTGATGCTGCAAAACACGAACCAATCGTTGAGACAGAGACAATCGCAGAGGGCCAACCGAGCATTCAGCAATCCCAATGGTCATCGCTTCAGAGTGTTCTGCGATCCGTTGGACTCAAGGCCAATCGAACACACACAGCTCTTATAGCGTCCTCAAAAGTCCATGGCCGTCAAAAATAGCAACCATTGATATATGGGTACCTTGGCCTAGATTCACGAAGCGGGGTTAAATGTTTTTGTGGGTAACAAGGTTAAATATTTGTTCAGCCAATCAGTTTCAAAGTTTAGCGCATTTTAGGTGGCCCATCACGGACGTTTTTATGAATTCCACTCTTTTATGAACTTAAATAGATGGGTTAAGCAATGCGTTAAATCACACAGCTCTTCAAATTTTCCGGGAAAGCCAGGAAAAGTTCGCTTATATTCCAAAATTAGTCTGGTTTCGTTACCTCAAGAACCTTTCATAACTTAGTATTCATTTTTTTTATGTTAATAGATAAAGCACAAACGCACTGCCCTATATTGTTTCCTTTTCCCTCACTTTCTCAGTTTTCATTTTTTTAATTTTCAAAACTACACCAAAATTTTGCACTGTTTTGAACGGCGTGTTTTAAGATGAAAGATGAAAGTACTTGGCAATTTCTAAAGTTTCCAGTTACTGCAGTACTGCTTTGAACCTTCAGGAACTAATTTCTTTTAAGTTTGTGCCAATATGAGGCGCGTGGGCGACGGAGTCGACACCAACGTGGGGGCCTGTAAATTCGATTTTTGGTGTATTTTATTGAAATGACTACGGGGATCGAAACGTACCGTAAACCCGAACTCGGTGGATCTCATTGCGTTACGTCACTCACCGAGAGCAGGTTTTTTTATAGCCTATGTACGCGTAATGTCATTCGTACAAACTTTGTTGAGTCAAAGCAGCCGAAAGTGCATGGAAATACGTATGTACCGACCAAAAGGATGAATCAAGCAAGCTCGGGAGCTCCGCTTCCTCACTTGGTGCCCATAGGGCACGGCCAAATGCCCATAGGGCATAAATATGCCCATAGGGCAAAAAACGCCCCTAGGGCGTAGTGTATGTTCTTTTTCAGGTGAAAAATATGCCCGAAGTGCATAAATATACCCTTCGGGCAAAAATACGTATGTGGGGCGTAGTGTAGGTTCTTTAATCGGAGGAAAATATGCCCAAAGGACGTATAATATGCCATTGGGCAAAAATTCTTCTCTGGTGCATGGTGTATGTACTTCTACCGGTAAGAGATGCACTCCTAGGGCATGAAAATACCTTAAAGGCATCAATATGCCCTTCGAAAAAATCTAGGCCCGTATGGCACAGTTGAAGTTAAATCTGTGTTTTCATATTTTAGTTCTAATAACAAGAGCATATTTATATTATGCCTAAAGTCATAATATATTTGCGCAGCTTTTCCGGTAGAATAACTTCTAAGAACATTATGGCACATAGTGCGTTTTTGTATCCCGGTTGAACAGCACATTTTCCTGCCTGTCCTTCCATCCATCCATCCATCCATCGCTTACTGTTTTAATTTAATCAGCAAACCGGGATTTGGGATGGGATAAGATGCAGACGATTCTGTCAGCAAGGCTCGAGTTGACCTTGCGCCAAACATGCGTTGCAAATAATCATTGGATAATGAGTTGCTCAGCCTGCTCTTTAGAGGTCGCCTATCCCACCAAAAAGT
This sequence comes from Nemoura dubitans, assembly GCA_921293005.1. Classification (NCBI taxonomy): domain Eukaryota; kingdom Metazoa; phylum Arthropoda; class Insecta; order Plecoptera; family Nemouridae; genus Nemoura; species Nemoura dubitans. The sequence continues at coordinate 23,242,475 of OV121076.1, forward strand.
TTAGCGGTAGAGCATCGACCGGCAAACGGGTGGTCCCGGGTTATATCACGGTGAGGCAACACATTTTCTAGTTTCGTCTTCCTTCCAAAGCAGCTATGGAATCGGAAATCAGAATCAGAAATTGACCGCTGGGAGATGATAGATGAAAGATGCCACTTGCAAGTGGAACAGTCTAATTTGCATGACAAGAGTCAGCTTGTTCCTACCAGAGACCCGAACTGGATTTGGAGCCAGAATCGGAGCCAGAATCGGAGCCAGAATCGGAGCCAGAATAGGAACCGCTTAGAACCCTTAATATTTCATAACCGTAATAGGTAATTGAACCTGTTAAAGAAAAACTTGAAAAACAGAATCAGAAAATTATTTTTTACAAAATATTCAATTTCTCAGCGTTTTCAAAAAGCGTTCCGAAGATCTTAAGGTAAAAAAAAAAAAAACTAGGTAGGTGAAGTGCCTTAAACCCCACTATTCATTTATTCATTAATATTTTTCCGATATTCTTAATAAATTGCCAATGTATTTTGGTTCAAAGACCACACAGAATAGTTATATGATGCCTGCGAAAGACTGTGCATCCATGAAGGGCGTGGGATCTTTTCGTCTGTTTCTGAGGAATCAATACTGGAACTGGAACCGGAATTGAAACAACAATTTCAACCCCCTCTAGGACTACCACCTTACCGTGGTGAGGGGGTTTGCGTGGTCCGACGACCCGGGTGGCTATGCCAGGAGGGGAGGTTTCGCTCCCCGTAAGGTCCCCTTTACCGGACAGGCTCCCGGCGAGGACCCAGACCAAGAGTACCCAGTGAACAATTTGCACTCGCTCCTTAAAAAGATGCACTTAGTCCAACCTAAAGAGGTACTTTCAAGGACGAGTGGCCTCAGAAATGCAGACTTCCTTTTTTCCTGCCTTTTTTTTCAATGTGTGCACAATAAAAGAGTACCCTCCTTTATATTGAATTTTTTTCACATTAAAGAGCTATAAAGGAGCAGACTCCTTTTGCTGCTCACATTTTGCATGTTCATGCATTCAATAGGACACTGCTCTTTTATAAAACGTTTTTTTACTTACAAAGTTTCATTAAAGGAGGTGTCTTGCCCATTCCCCCCAACTACATCAAAAGTCCGACTTGCCGTAATTCGTAAAGCCGAATTCGTAGTCTCATAAACCACAATGTTAAATGACTTGGCCGAATTTTCCAATTCCGGCAATCACCGGCGACTGCACTGGACCTCTCCCGGCCGCTCACCGTTGCCCGGCCGCGAACTATATCACGCGCCCGACTCGCCATAAGACCAATGTTAAATGACTTAGCCGAATTCTAGTGAGGAATTGTTTGGGATCTAATTACGTTAGTCATGTAGTCCTCTTGACTCGCTCATCTTTCAAAACGATGACGAGCATTTTACGCACATAATTTGTTTAAATCGTTGCTCTGCTCGAGATATTTGGTGTCAAAGTTTGCATTTTAAATTTCATTCATCTGCCAGGATTGGTGATGGCGTCTACTGCCATTTAACCTATGCTGGCATTTGCGTCCACCTATCATCACTTAACAACTTTCGACATTTTTCAGCTGCAGAGACTATTTATGCATTCATTTCATTATATTTGCAATTTAAGTTTATATTTCAATAATTTTACTAGCCCATAACAGCCATAACAGCCAAGTATACCAAGATGGCGGGCACTGAAGTACAGCAGGACGAGAGCTCCCGAGAAAAGTGTAAAAAAGTAATAGTAAAATGCAATAAATGTAGCAAAAATGTGCGAAAATTGATAACATGTAGTAAGTGCAGTGAAGAAAAACATGTGAACTGTGCCAAAGTTACTGGAGGGAACGAAGCGAAGATATGGATATGCTGCGACTGTGATGCTCTGTTGGGGTCGACAAACGAACAGCTGATCGCCGAAATTATCACCGTAAACGCTGAGGTGAGCAAAATATGGGATACAATCGGAAAAATGGCAGAAAATCTCCGACTGCTAATAGAGGAAAATGGGTTACTTCGAAGTGAAATTGAAATGATCAAGACGTCTAATGTCGAAAAACCTGAAGAGAAGCGCAAAACCCCGCGAAAAACTAGCAACGTCACGGTGGATCTAAAGGTAAAAGACGCTCAGTTTGTGTCTTAGTGGACCAATTCGAGAAAGAGGCAGACAAGGGAAGAAAGAAATCTTCTAAGGGTATTGCAGTACAGTCTAAGGAAGAGGATTCTACTACCGAAGAGAGCATCATCGTGGCAAATCTGACAGCTGAAACGTCAACATCGGCGATTGTGACGTCACCGAATATGGAATCAACAGAGACCCAGCCAGCTGATCACGCAGCTACAAAGGAGACGGGGCCGTTCCTGACGTCACAGATGGCAACCGACGAAACTCTCAACAATGTCAACATTGAAGATGATTGTGAGGTAAAGAATAGTAAAACGGAATACCAAATTGAAACGATAATAAATTCCAAGCCCAGTAGCCGCCTAGACGACGTGATTGTAATGGGGGACTCAATGGTCAGACTGGCAAGTCAAGTGGTAAGAGAGCTGAAAGACTGTACGTATTACTATCCAGGGATGAGAGTAGAACATGTTGCACAAGCAATGGAAAGGCTTCTTGAGGATAAGAAATGTAAACCGAGGGTGGTGCTGCTCCACTTTGGTACAAACAACGTGAACAGTGGCATGCACAACATTGATATTGTAACGGGAGAAGTTTACGACATGATAAGGAAAGTAAAGACGCTCCTTCCCGAAACCACTAATATAATTGTGAATGGAATATTGAACAGGAGAGACGTTAATTATAAAGTAATCAAATTGATAAATGATAACATGAAGTGGGTGTGTAATGCTTTAAATGTAAATTACAATGAACCAGGTTACGGGAACCAACAAAATGTCCTAGCAAAAGATGGCTTGCATCTAAATATGAGAGGTGCATTACGATTAGGAAAGTGGATTATGGAATCGGTACAACGTTTCCCTAAAATAGCAAAAAACTAAATAGCGTATCAGAGGTGAAGAATGTCATTGAACACAAGGGCCCTATTAGCACTTTTAAATTAAGTCAGAAATCTGGTTTGGTTAGTGAGCCGGACATAAAGAGCAAGCGTAATGCGGGGCGAGTGAACCCAAATGAAAACAATCACATTAAAATCCTGTATCAAAACATTAGGTCATTCCGATCAAAGAAGGAGGACATTGAGGTTGTTAACAGAGAGTTATCGGACACTGTAAAGATAATTTGTTTGACCGAACACTGGTTGCTGCCGGAGGATCAGCAATTTGCTCAAATAAGTGACTTCTCACTTAAATCGATGTACTGCCGTACAACCTATAGGCATGGCGGTACGTGTATTTTTATCAGAAATGATTGTTTTAATGTAATAGAAAGAACTGACATATGTCATCTCAGTCAAGACAAGGTATTTGAATGTTCGGCGATCCAACTAATGCAAGATAAAATAGTTGTTCTGTGTATTTACCGGGCCCCTAACAGTGACCTGGCTGGTTTCTTTGACAAACTGGAAAATGTCCTGGACATACTCGAAAGAGACAAAAGCGTAAAGCGCACTGTAATCTGTTGTGATATAAATATAAATATTTTAGACAGCAGTAAAGTTGTGGACGACCTAACTAGTCTCCTGACTAGCTATAATCTAGATATCTCGATTAAAGAACCAACTAGAATCACAAACAGCTCGAGTACTTGTATTGACAATGTGTTCACAAATTACCAGACAGTTGATTACAAAGCAAATGTAGTTGAGCTAGGTCTCTCAGACCACCTCGCAATAATTTTTGAAATTCGCACACAGGGAGATACGAAAGAAGTTATTGGGACTACCATAAGAAGGTTCTTCAAACAAAATCAATTGGAACGTTTCAAAATTTTACTTAGGGAAGAAGCATGGAAAGAACAGGAAGGTGGGAGTTTTATTGAGCAGATAAACCATTTTTCTAAAACGTTTCAAAAACATTTCGATGCCGCTTTCCCGCTTACAAAGAAACGAAAAAAAACAAACCAAAAATAACACTGCATGGATTACAAAGGGAATATTAATATCTTGTAGGCACAATAGGCACCTCATTTTCATAGGTGAACAGACAAACAGTAGAATTTGGCATGGACATATCAGGCAATACAAACTGATTCTAAGGAAAGTTATTAAACTTGCCAAAAAAATGGCTCTCCAAAATCAAATCCTGATGTCAGACAATCTCATGAAGACAACATGGGGAATAGTGAACAAAGAGTTAGCAAGGTCAACACCAAAAAATGAAAAGATAGCGCTGCATCTGGACGGAAAAGATATTTTGGATCCTAAGGGAGTGGCAAGTGCTCTTAATATGCACTTTCTAAAGACCGCTGGTGACGTATTGTGCAATACACAGCCGGACGCAGCACGGGCTATGAAGATTTTAAAAGACGGAACGAATAGGGTGGGAAAAAGTATGTTTTTATTTCCAGTCACGGAGAATGAAGTGTTACTTACAATAAAAAGCCTAAAGAATACGTGTTCATGTGGAATAGATGAAGTTCCAAGCCTGGTGATTAAGCATTTCGCAAGTCTTTTAGCACCCATTTTGGTATTATTAATAAATTTATCTTTTACAAGTGGGATTTTCCCGGACGAATATAAGTTAGCAAAAGTGATACCGCGTCACAAAAAAGGTAGCAAAAAATCTCCTGGAAATTATAGGCCAGTTTCACTTTTATCGGTTTTCTCAAAAATTTACGAGAAGCTAATTTTATCTAGGCTGGAGGGTTTCATTATAAAAAATAATGAGCTGACCTCAAAACAACATTGGTTTAGGAAATCCAAGTCAACTGAAACTGCAATCTACGAATTTACAAATTATATTAATCAACATCTAGAAAAAAGCTACACACTGGGAATCTTTTGTGACTTAAGTAAAGCGTTTGATTGCATAAACCATGACCTTCTATTACGGAAGATGGAGCACTATGGGATACGGGGGATTGTGAATAATTGGTTCAAATCCTACCTTTCAAATAGGAGACAACTAGTACTTATTCGACAAAAAGATACGAACCGAAACGAAGTAAATTACCCTTCAGACTAGCAACAAATTTTGAATGGCGTACCGCAAGGATCCATCTTTGGTCCAGTTCTTTTCCTTATTTATATAAATGACATACCGAATTTTTTGAGCACGAAATTTGCGACAATGTTTGCAGACGATACAAGCATTCTTGTTGCAGGTAGTACAGTAGCCGAAGTTGAGGAAAGGGCCAACAAAGTTATGTCCGAAGCTACAGATTGGTTTAATTGTAATTATTTGGCTCTGAACGCAAGTAAGACCAATTTAGTTGCGTTCCACACGAAAAACGCAAAGGATTTCGAGCTGGAGGTCTGCGTCCAAAATATTCCGCTGGTCCAAAAGCAGCATGTAAAGTTCCTGGGAGTGGAGATGGATGAAAAACTAAGCCGGAAAGAGCATTTAAAGCTACTTCGGCAAAAACTGTCAGGCATATGCAGAGCAATCAGAGTCATGTCATACATTTCCACTGACCAAACAATGCGCATTATTTATTATGGATTATTCCAGTCCACAATGGACTACGGCATAGTCTTTTGGGGCAACGCTTCTGAAGTTAAGGCAATTTTCAAGCTTCAGAAAAGAGTCATAAGGTATATGCTACACCTGCCAAGGAGAACCTCATGTAAAGAGATTTTCAAAAATTTAATGATCCTGACAATGCCATGCCTTTTTATCTATAAGCTTCTTGTTTTTATCAGATTACACATTGAAGATTTTACCACGACAAGTGAAATACATCCTCATGCAACTAGACAACGGCATAATTTATACATTGTCAATCAAAAATGTTTTAATCAAGAATGCCTTTTACAGCGTCAAAGAATTTAAATCCTATTTAGGCATGGTAAAGGAATGAGTGTTTTATTATTTGTATTATGACCATGTATGTTTTAAAGATATATTATGTACTTACATATTGTTAAAACAATGATTTTTGTTAAAAACAATAAAATTATTATTATTAAAAATTATTATAATGCAATCAATAACAGCAACATAAATTTGGAAATGCAAATCAAATGGTTTCATAAGTAGCGCGACCTACGTGGGTACCAACCACTGAACACTTATAATCTTAACATGTTTACACCAGTAGCACCAACCAAGCATGAGGTTCGACTTCAACTTGTTGTCTTTTTCTAATGTATTTTGTTCGTTCTAAATTCCATTGTGCAAAATAATACCAATATATTATCATGATTTTTAGTCATTCAATTTTGCAGCGTGTTTGTTTTGGTTATTATGCGACGGGCATAAATATTTGGCTACGACCAGTATTGCCAGTGGAACGGGTTTATCAAACTAGTCCCAGGGTGCGAAGTCTCGAAAATACACGAGAATACTCGTATTACGAAAGTTCTCGTTTCTCAATGTCGTCAACGGTTTTAAAGAAACGATTCTGCGAGTCTGGACGAAAACGAAACGGTTACGAAGGTTACCATCTCGTTCTCGTTGTTCGTTCGGAAATGCTCGAAAATACTCGTCTTACGAGTCTCATATGACAAAACTTGAGCACAATCAGCCAATGGGAAGAGGTCTTGGCATCCGCCATTAAAATTCCACGAGATTCCGAATTTATTTAAATCATGACTTATTCTAAGAATATTATCGGGGAGCAGAATTGTTTTAAAACACAGCGATATGCTCTTATAGAATCATGTATTGGTGAAATAATATATTATAACAATTATACGAGCCAAAATATTAACAGATATCATCACAAACAGCGTTTGCAAAATACGTATTTTGTGGTTATGTTAGTACCCAGGCAAACTCTAGAAACTCGATGTGACTTAATACTGGTTTACAACAAACTTAGCAGTTAACTTAATATCTTACGGAATGCTTACGGTTTAATTATCTGTTTACAATGACAACTTAATTCCCTACGGCAAGCCAATCAAATCGCGTTCAATCGCAGTTTGACGCGGTCAAACATTTTTCTTACGTTAAGTCAAAGTTGTTAAGTTTTAAGTTTTTAAGTTGGAAGTAGACAAGCTTACGGATGTGCATGCACCAAACATTACTGCTACTGCTAAATCTTACTGCTAAGTTGATTGTAAACCAGCCTTTAGACTTCACCTCTCATGAACGGAACACCGTTGCTGCGGAGCGAAGGACTCGTGAAATTGACATAGGCATCGGCAAGGTACGGAACGGCAAGGTACATGAAATTACAGGAGGGGTTTTAAGATTTTGTTTATTTTTACAACAATTCATTTTATTTTAGCAGAATCACAGACCAGCCAATGATTCTTTCAGACTTCAATGCGCTTCTTCTAGCCGAAGTCGCGGAGTCAAAGTGTCCGAGCGTTTTTTTTGACAGCTGCGTAAACCTTATTCACTGGGATACTGGTTGGCGTTATTCGATCTCAAATGATGATATCACAACATATTAATTGATTGCAAACTTTATATTTCTTATATTTCATACCAATAAACGCAATGATTGATACAAATATCCCGAAAATGAAACCCACTTTGTTATTATCAACACGAGTCGACGTCCTTGTTGAGGTTATATAGCGCAAAGTCGTCACGAGAATCGAATCTCGTCCGCTCCGACCCTAGTCAGAATAGTCGTTCACCATAACACGAGTATATCCATCACGGTTTCGTCGGGACTCGCAAATCGTCCCTTGCCGACGAGAATAATCGTAATCGAGAATTCTCGTCGTACGAAAGTGCGTCGAGACTTCGCTCCCTGGCCCGCAAAAGCACATGGCATAGCCACGTGCTCAGTACCCGGCCTACCTATACTATTTTCAAACGAACCTGAAAAGGACTTGTATATTTTTACGACGGGCGCAGTTTATGATTCCGCAAGTGTACTTAAGTATGCCCTAAAGATGTCCTCGTGTTGTGTGGGTAGTCCGGCTACGCCGCTGTTGCGGTACGCGGACTCTGGTCTAGGAAGTTCTGTGCACCCTTTTTCTTTTTTATTTTCCATTCACCATCATTTCTTCACCTCTCTTCTTTCTTCATTCCTTACCACTTGCCGAAGCCCCCGTCTGCCTTCTGCGACAGCAGAGTGGCTCCCTCCCCATAGTTGACTTGGCAACATTTCAACGGATTCTCTTTCCGTAGTCACGGCCTGTGGCTCGCAAAGCATTTCAGTCTGTATTTTATCATAAAAAATCCGTCAAATTAGGCCCAAAACCACCATTTGTATTGCCTACACCCAAAGAAAAGCAGAGTAAAATGTGGAATATCACGTTTAAATGCTTGCTGTACAAAGTGTAGGTATATAGGTACGACTGATATATGATAACTAAACGTTGCACCTACTAGTCTGTGACCGATACCTACTAAATCGTCAGAAACCGGAAATCAACAATCTATAAAATAGTTCAACAACCATAGAAATATTACACATTGCCTGTAGACATAAATACCCACCTAACATCTAGGTAAATTTATAATAACACTTGAAACATGACTTATCAGGAAATACTTCGTGATGTAAACGGCAACTCAAACTCAGCATGCAACCAATTTTACGTAACTTTTAAGAGGATCGGTGATACTATGGCTTTAAAAACTAGCAATCAAGATACTATTTTTTATGTCCGTCTTGAAATAGATAAGTAGACCCAGAGAACCCCTTCTGTGGTGATGGGCTCACACTACTCGCGCATAAAACTCAAAATGGAAGTGAATTATCAACCAATAACTTGTATGGCGAGGCAGCTCATGGCACAATTACCACCAAAGATATAAATTTGTTGGTGAATTAGTAAAAAATATACAAAATAAAATTGAAAAGTAGGTATCTTTGTCAATAGTTAGCTAACCTTCAAATTCAGTATGCACAGCAGTGCAGAGGTAATAGGAACATACCTACTCAAGATGTGTGTCAACCTATGACTTGTGTATACTGATTTCCCACACAATTTGAATACCTACTATTTTCTTAAGCTTGGTATCACAGAGTATTTATTTTTATTTGGTAGGGCATGTCATATTAAAGGGGGTCTTACCCGCTGATCCAAATTTATATTATCGATAAAGACCACCAAGTTAGGCATTTTGAGAGGCAAAAAAAAAGTTTTGCCCTAGCGCGGTCCCCAGCAAAAATTGCCGAGTTCCGTGTTTTTCGGCCTAGGCGCCAAGCAAAAAATCTCCCATAAGAAATAACATGGTGAGCATTTTCGACCCCTGGAGCCTAGGAAAACTAATGACCAGAAAAAAAAAATCAAATCTAGTGCCATACTCGTCCATCTTTCTTCTACCTGGAGATATTTTGAATGTAATAATTGGAGCAACCGTTTAGCCTCAGCAAATTAATTACTGAAGGTGTGTAATTCGGGTGTTGCAATTATCCTTACCGCGGCCGCGTTGGTCGCTGCAGCGGTTGGCAGGCGACCAGCCAGCGGTAGCGGATCGGCTCCGAAGGGAGAATCGACGGAGTGGGGATAGGTTTTGTGAGACTCGAGCAAAGATACTACTATAAATTGGACTCGAGCCAGCACGCGCTCTCCCATGCTCGATCGGTCGACAAATCTCGGCAGGAAAAAACAGGGATCTCATCTGACACTACCACACAAGTGCATATTTTGTACGTAGCTGATAGTGACCCGCTATAATTTCCTCATGCTTTTGTTCGATGGCATAAACAGTAATGATCGAAGCATAAACCCTAGGCGAGCGCCAATTCGAAGAAACAATAATCAGTGCTGCACCATTGGAGGGGAAGTGAGCAGCCTCGTGCTGCCTGCAGACTGGACGGCAGCGCGGGGCTTGCGAGGAGAGCGAGCAGGAATTGTTAGACAGACAGAAAAGACGACAGATTGGCGCATAAGTAATTCCCCATTCGTTACTTTTTCGCAGCGCCCGATCGCTGAAAACTGAAATAATTTTTGTAAAATCGCCTAATTCGGCGATTTATTTTTAAAGGTCCATTTTCTATTGGTGTTATGGTTTGTAACCTGTGTGCAAATTTAAATTTCCCGCTTCACAGCCCCTTTAATGAAGTGAGATAAGACTCTCTCGAGATGAACGACTATACACACGTAGCCGGCAAGAAGTTTTAGAACAGATCACAAGTTGACAGGCAACTACAACAAAATAATATTATATAAATAGCATGTAAAATTTCATTATTTTAAATATATATTGAAATGAACAAAACGTTTAACCATACTTTCACGACCCATTAATTGAATGCACTTAAATCTACGACAGGGTAATTTGCGTGTGGTGGAATTAGTCAGAGCCAAGTCAGCTGGTAGGTTGTTAGGCTAGACTTGAGCAAAGAAATGAGGTTGTTTATTGTTTATTATTCATTCTGTGGTTAACTTCTACTATGATTACAATCTACTACTATGATACAATGATTAAAACGTTTTGAAGCATGGTTGTTTCTGCTTGCTTAGTAATATATACGATAGTAAATTAATTCACTAGAATTGCTGTGAGGGCGATGGTCTATTTCGACAAACTTTTAGGTTTGGAATAGGCCTACTCGACAGTCTGGATTGGTGTTGATAAAATAATGGCTAGCTACTAGTATAGTAAAACAGGCAAGTGCTAGTATTGTCTATCAATAAGAGTATTAAACACTTTACTTTTTGTAAAGCCAGTCTTCCACTTACTGAGATCTTAGAAGGACTGCAGTTCCAAATTCTCTAAATGTTTCAGAAAGATGTCAGATTTGAAGAACCTATATTTCATTATTAAGCACCTTTGTGTTGAAAATACACCTACCTAGGTACCTATACAAAGTACATACCTCAGCCAAATTAAGTTTTCATTTTTATCGCAAAGGTAGTACAATATATTATTATCCAATTCTGTGCGTTCTACCTTACCGCCATTCTCGGCTCAATGGCATCCTCCGCTTATCTCCGCAATTAGAAGATTACATATATTTTATTTTGTAAGGCCTACCACAAGCAAAGTGGCTTGGTACAATAGACTTGGTTCAGGTACACCAGAACCGGTTGGAAACAAACATTTACCTATCCAGGCGAGAATCAAAATAGTTATTTTAAAACTTTTTCAGAGGCATTGGTATGTGGGATCCTACTTACCTTTTACCTAGTAATGTCATTGATGGTAATACTTATCGGCTTGTGTTGTGAATGCACTTTAAATAGGTATATTTATTTCAAATTAACGTGCACCTTCGGCAACAACCTTTTGAATTGGAAAGTAGAACACACAGTGACAATTTTCTGTCATCTTAGCTGATCTCAAATTGTCAACACTGACAATGATCCAAATTTTGCCTAGCCAATGGTGAGGTAATTTTAGTTTTTTTGAAATAATGATAAACTTACTTTCTCAATATGCAAGGAAACAGTTTCCTTAGTGCAATGCCAAAATTTGAAACATTCTAACACACTCTCTATCAATTTCATTAGTTTTTTTGTAACGCTTGGTAGATATCTGAATTTTAAGTGACAAATTTTGCCCCGCTGACATTTCGCCCAAAAACAGCTGAATGGGAAGATATCAATCACACTTTTTTGGCTCTTCTTGTTTACAATTTAATTAATTACTTATTTTCTGGTGTTTAGACTATCGTTCCGCAAAACAGAATAATTTTTCATTAAAAAATAATACACTCAATAATTTTTCCGAAGGGTCCTGCGGAATCCCATAGATGGACAGCAGATCCATTTTGAAACCACTCAGGGCACAAGCCATCTTCCCCATGTTATACTCATATAAAACGTTGTGGGAAGCTGCGCTAAAAAAAGGTTGTGTTGTTAGGGATCAACAACTCGTTTTCATAAACCTGGGGGGGAATTACAGAACGAAATCTTTGCGTAAATAGCCGTCGTATCTTAAAGTTACGACAAACCGTATTACAGAAGCTTTTTTCATTGTTGCGAGATCTTAAGTTCAGCGTAAAGTTACGCATGGATTTTAGCAGTCTTAAGTCACAATCAATAGTTATGAATATTGCTTTTTCTTTATGTATTTTATTATGTTTACTTTATAATCTTTAACAATAATTTATTAAACAATATTACACTTGCCTAAATTTCAATATCAAGATATTCTGTCACTTTTGAAAATAATCATAGATGAATTTATCACTGCCATTTGGTTGATTCGAAATTACAACCTCCTCCAAACCACTTAAAGAAGGCATAGAAATAAACAAAACCCATGGCAACCACAGCGTAATCGTAAGCATTTGTCAGACTGAATCAATGGACGACTTACGGCAACTTTAAAGGCCCGCGCACAATTGCAGTAAGAATAAGAATAAGTGAAATAACAATAAGAGTAAGCTCAAGTACAAGCTGTTAAAAAACGTGAAAAAGGTTCATTGACAGCTGTCAGTGACAGGAAAACTTCAAACCGTTGTCGTGACAACAACAGTTTGATTGTTGCACCGTGTTTTTTTCAAAAAATACTTATCTCTGATTGGTTGAAGTAAGAATAGCGATAAGAAAGTTGGAATATTCCATCTGCTTATTCACTATTCTTATCGTTACTCCCATCAGTTTACGGCTTGCGCCAATTGTATGCACTTGCATACGTTTCCCTATGTTTTAACTTTTTTATTCGTTATTCTTATTGCTACTCTTATTCTTACTCCAATTGTACGCGGGCCTTTAGATAAGTGACAAAATGTTTCTGTAATACCGAATTAACCACCACCCATCTTAACGCTTGCGTAAAGTTACGACGTTATCTTAAAGTTACGCAAAGTCTCTGTAATTCCCCCCCCCCCCCCCCCCCCCCAAGGTCTCTTATCAGTAATTGCATTGTCGTGAATCTACCAAGCTGGCACAGTTGAGTTTTGCATGAGATTTGACACGCGTCCATGGCATAAAATACGTAACTTTTAAGTTAGAATAAAATTCTATTGCTTCCTGTATCTTCTCTTTATGACAAACACATTTATTGCATCCATTTTTCGGTATCCGCGAAAAAGTTTGTACCTATTCACATTTCGATTAAATCTAATTTTCATAATTGCTTTTGTTATCTCGCATTTCCTCCGACCCGAATGGGCGAGGTATACCTATAGCTACCGGGAAGGTAAGGGTATCAGTAATAACCATTAACTTGATTATTAGACAACATATTCAATTAACAGAAATAAAATTAAAACAAGATATGGAAACATATGTTTTCTCTTTTATCAAAAAAAGTAGTGACATTTAAATGTTCCCTACTAAGAGAAGATTCGAGAAGATTTTTATTTTTTCTTCTAACTGTAAAACTACGTATTGTTAGGGGTTTGATGGATTTGCGTACAAAACTTGGCAGTAGGTACGTAACAAATTTATTAGCATCGCAAAGCAGGTACTATACCATACTGCAGATAATGAAACAAGGGATTGGAACCTTAACTCATTACGGTTCCGGTTCCGGTCCAAAAAATTTTATCTCAAAGCGTTCGGGTTCCGGTTCCGTTTCCTGAGTCGTTTATTCGGTTCCTGCGGAACCGAAACTTCTAACGGTTCCAAAAGGTTCCAAAATGTGTGTGCACTCTAAAAAAAAAAAATCCCCTACACACTTTCTTTGGTTCAGAGAGTGCTTTTTGACACTATTTTGGCACTTCAAGATCAATTGCACAGTGACTGGGATTAAGATAAAGTACAATGCTAGATTGCTGTGTTCTTGACATGTTTGGTAGGTCCTATTCATCATTCATCATAATTACTATTATCAGAATACATTGTTGGTCAAGCACAAAATACTGATCTATTATATTATACTCTAGGACCAACCATTTTTAAAGCAATGACTCTCTTTGAACATGCTGTTTCGGCTGAGCGTTAGAGTGATCAGAGAGATTGGTATGAGTAATAAACTAAAACCGATTTCGGGTAATTATTGTTATCAAATATGTCGGGAGTCATGCAGCTTCACTATTTATAAGAAATCCACAAGCTTTGCAAAATTATTTGTGGTGCGTCGCTTTGCTATATGTTTCTCACTCTCTCTCGCTAATGTTTTCAAATATTAAATATTCGGAATATACTTTTTCACACGACATTGCATAGCAGCTAATCCCTTCTCCATATCTCTGAATTCAGATTGCCAGCAGACACAGAACTCCAGATATTTCTGGCTATCAAGAAATACCGGCTTAATTTAACTTCTATAAATGAAAAGCAAATTATACGAACGTAAATACAAAATATATCGCTCAAGTGTGGTGCCATGGTATCAGCTGAAATCACGCGCTATATAAGCTTGGGAGAGACGAACAGCCGGCGACTCACTCTAAGCCTGAAAAACATTTGTAAATACTTTTTTTTCATATGAAATCAACAGAAATTTTGAAGTTTTAAAATAGTTATCACATCAAATCTTCAAAGAATAAGTTTAGTGTGGCATAAATTTGAAAAAGTCGGCCAAGTTTGGAACCGAAAAGAACCTTTTGGAACCGAAACAGAACCGTTACTATTTATTTCGGTTCCGGTTCCGGTTTCGGTTCTTACTATTTTCTGTGTAAGGGTTCCGGTTCCGATTAAGGTTCCTACTTCGAATACAGCTTTCTGCGGTTAATAAAACCATATCCACACTGAGCAATAACACATAATATCACGATAAATCCCAAACTATTTGCATTGAGCCGCGCGATTTTTCGGCATGGCAGCTGTGGGCGACCGCTAGTGGCGCCCCAGTCTCCCGTTTGAATTCTGTCGTTCGTCACTCGATTGCTACCTCACGTGTCAGTTAGAGGTTTGGTGCTTTTCAAGTTATATATTGGACAGAACAACGTAAACATGGTATGCATTGAATTATGTATACTTTGAACTTAAACTGCATACTAATTTCTGAAAGATTTTTCTAAATGGGTGGTCTTTAATTTCAGATTTGTTCGAATGAAGCCAGTTTTCAGTCATTCTACAGACCCATGTCATATATTGCGCGCTCAACAGTGGAATTTTGAATCTAACTTTCTATGGTAAGTGTGATAGTGAAAAATACCCTCCGGATGACTGGACCCTTTTGCATGACTCCCACTTTCCACAATCATACGTGTTACCAAAGAATGCGGCTACCTTCATGCTAATGCAAACATTAAACTTCAATTCTTTCGTTGGTTTGTCTGATTTATGGAATTTTTTAGGCTGCATTAGAAGAACGTTCCTACAATTTCAGGCTGCTGCCATACCAAATAATCGCAGTGTATTACCAGAGATCTCTGTCCGCGTACCAAGACAACCACCAGCCTTCGACGAAGCCGAGTCGAGCAACGTTTCGCGGCGGATGGTCAACGGCATTTTGGACAACTTAAACGTCAGAGTGATAGGCAGAGCAACATGCAAGTAGGTAGTACGTAGCTTCATTATCTGTCACTGTTTCTGAAATAGAAGAGGTCCCCGCTCTATGCACCCCAGAAAATAGGGAGTACCTACCAAAAACGAAAGTTATCTGGTGTTACTCATGATTCATGAAACCTGAAGCAGTACTTAGTTGTTGCAATTTTTGTCACATTTTAAAATAAATTGCATGTGACCTGCTGGGAAAATTATTCGCAGTTTTTCTGGTACTAACAAGCGTTTAACCCGTTATTTCACAAAGATGGTTTGAAAATATGCGTTCCATTAGACAATTAGATGTTTGCTGTAAATCAAACTTAAATGACTTTATTTAAATGTTTTAAACTAGTAAGGGTGCTTATTATTTATTATGAAGATACGGCCACCTATTAAAGCTCAATTTTAGGCTCAATATTTTGGTGTTTTTATGAAAATTTAGTTTAAAATATGAACATATTGCATTAAATGGGGAAATATATTTATAGATTAGGACAAATGTGAGCATGCGTTAGGTACTATCTGTCATCGCCTGAGACAATTTTTACTCCCTGTATGAGCTAACATGTATGGTGTCCAGTTCAATCTAGTTGTGATCGCTAAATAATTTTGCCTTTTATTAGTATAGTTTCATTTTTTAATCTCAACTTTGAGAGAAAGATCATGCCACTCGACAAATTCAAAATGTGTTATCTTACTCCTATCTTGCAACAATTATAACTAAAGCCTCCTTTACACGGACACATTTTTCACAAAAGTTGGCCACATAAGTGTGCCCCACATGTCTGCCATGAAAATCTTTGGTGCAAATCATGTGGCGGACCTTTACATGGGACAATTTCTTGTGGTGTTTTGCGACAACTGCTGACTGATGACAAGTGACGGATATGCGCTCTCAGATCGTTTGTTGTGTCGGTTATGTAGTGCAAAATGATTGATAATGAAGATATTGAGTTGATTTTCAACATGGCATTGATTGCTGACATTGTAACGGTAGTTGAAAGAGCTTCTGAGAAAGCAACCAGAAAAGCAAAGTGATCGTGTTGACGAAGAAAGTGGATTGCAAGACGCGAAGTGAATAACCGCGGTGCATTACATTTAGTACACAGAGAACTTGCAGTGGAAGGCCCGCTTGCCTTTAAAAACGACTTGCGGATGGACGAAGCAACGTTCACGAAGCTTTTATCCATGGTTGAGGGTAAAATTTTCAAGAAGGACACAAACATGCGGCAGTGCATATCGGCTTGCCACAAGCTTACCGTCACTCTGCGGTTCCTGGCTACTGGGGAAACATGCCAAAAGCTTGGAACTTTCAACACGAATACCGGCATGCATAATCTCACTCTTTGTACCAATAGTGTGTCGGGCAATATACGCAGCTTTGGAAGGCAAATACTTGCAGGTAAATAATTATAAAATAAATGTAGGTACCTACATACCTAAATAATAGAACATGACAAATGGATTTTTTCTGGGGCTAGTGAAATTGAAGCTTTGCTGTGCCCCCTATGCTCATCCAAATATTAGTTTTGAGCTCATCGCTACATTTTGGAAGAGTATTAAAATAAACTGTCATTTTTCTAGGTGCCAAAAACAGAAGCAGAGTGGATGAAGGTTTCTGACGATTTTCAAAGACTGTGGAATTACCCCAATTGTATCGGGGCAATGGATGGGAAGCATATTGCTTTTAGACCTCCAAGATCTGCTGGGTCTAAATTCTACAATTACAAGTATTAGTGATGCCAAGTACAGATTCATGTACGTCGATGTTGGCACCAACGGCCGGGTTAGCGATGGTGGTACGTTCCGTGAGAGTGAATTATCAAGAGCGCTTCAATGTAACACGCTTAATGTCCCAAAAGCAAAACCGCTTCCAAACAGAGAAATTCCGACACCATTTGTAATTGTCGCTGATGATGCGTTTTCGCTTGCACCCAATCTCATGAAGCCGTTTCCAAACCGAGGATTAAGCATCGAGGAAAGAATACACAACTATACAGGCCGAGTCGGGCGAGGAGTCGAGTGTCCGAAAATGTTTTTGGAATCTTCGCTAACCGCTTTCGGATTTTTCTCGGAACAATCAACTTGTCACCCGAAAAGGTTGACCTTATCACCCTCACCGCATGTGCACTGCACAACTTTCTGATGTCGGAGAGCAATTCCGTTTACATGCCTACGGATTCCATCGATAGAGATGTATGTATGTAATTTTTTATTTTAGCAGATGCTATTTAGGAATACATTTTCACATTGAGATATACTCCAACATAGAAAAATGATAAAAATAACAACAAAGGTTCAATTCTAGCCGTTTTACATTGGTAATCTTAAACTTAATCAATAAACATTACAGTCATCCAGTTTTACTCTACACTACTACACTTTTTTCCCTTTCTTCTACCAATAATTTCTGTAACCTTAATTTAAACTTTTCAGTGTCTTCTTTTCTTATTTCACCTGGTAATGAATTGTAATCTTTCACTCCTTTAAACGCTATGCTACTTCTATATTTATTGCCTTTAAAATATTCTACTATGATTTGTCCCTTTTCTTGACTTCTGCTATTTTCTCTGTTACTAACATTCATATTTATTCTTTCCAACATATATGCAGGCATCAATCCTTTCCTTATCTTATGTATTAAAATTAACACATTATACTTAGTTGTCTCCTGTATGTTCATGAAGTCTAGTTCTTTTAACAGTTTTTTTGTCGGTGTAATTTTTCCTCTGCCTGTAATTGTTCTCATTGCTTTATTTTGTAGTGTTAGTAGCTTTTGTATTTCGTTTTTCCCTGCACTGTATATTATTGACGAGCAGTATTCAAAATGTGGCCTAACGATGCTATTGTAAACAACCATTTTCGTCCAATATGTCAGTTTATTTGATATTCTTCTGATATAACCAACCTTTTTGGCAATTTTTACATAATTCCAGTGAGTTTTAAAGATAAGTTTGTCATCAATAATTATCCCAAGGTATTTAAACTCGCGTATCATTTCAATTTCTTCTCCTTCAACATATAATCCACCTATATTTCCCCACTCTTCTCGCGCTTTTTCGTTTGCTTTTATTAGCATACACTTTGTCTTTTTACTATTTATCTTCAACTCGTTAATTTTGAACCACATCACAATTTTTTCGATCTCTATTTCAAATTCCTTTTTCATCTTTTGAATATTTGCGCCTGATATTGATATCACTAGATCATCAGCATACAAGTTTAAAAAGAGTTTCTTGTCTGTAATCTGCCCAATGTCATTCACATATAAAATAAAAAGCAGTGGACCAAGTACTGAACCTTGTGGTACCCCTATCTTACATTTTGTCCAATCTGAGAATTCTCCCTGAAATTTGACCCTCTGTTCTCTGTCCAGTACATATTCACTAATCCATTCTAATGCTCTGCCATTTATATTATACATATTTTTCAATTTATCTAATAATCTATTTGTGCTAACCGTCTCAAAGGCTCTCTTTAGGTCAATAAATAATGATAATGCCATCTCTCCCTTTTCACTGTCTCTTGTCCATTTCAATACAACATTTTGTATTGCTGTCTCGCAGGAGTGGTCTTTTCTGAAACCTGATTGGTGGCTACATATCAAATTGTTATGGTTTACATATTGTTCAATCTGTTTATGGGCAGCTAACTCTATTATTTTATCAATAACTGATAGCATGTTTGGTGGCCTAAAGTCACTTATTTTGTTAGAATTTTTTACTTTGCTAGCAGGTACTATTGTTGCTCCCTTTAGAGCTTGCGGAAATGCTCCCTTTTTGAAAGATGTATTTATTAAGTTGAGTATGTGGTATTTTGTGGCTGGATAAGCATCTTTTAATATGCGCGATGTTACACCATATATGGACCCCCTCTCTTATTATTTCATTTAACGCTTTTATTTGCAGTCCCTCAAACTCATTTAATTCACAGTCTAAATTTACTTTGTTTATATTTTCTTTTTCTTTATCTATTCCTATTTTATCTATGCCTACTATTATAATTTCTATACTGTCGATAAAATACATGTTAAATGCATTGGCACACTGCTTTCTATCAATCAGCACCGAACCTGTCTCATCCAGTATTTCATTTGGCATATTATTCCTTGGTTTCGTGCTGACTATGTTTTTTAGTGTTTTCCATAGAAGATGGAACAGATACACGCATCATTCCCGGAACTTGGAGGGAAGGAGGATTGCAAATGACAGGGATTGAAAAAAGGCTATTGGGTAGAGCATCCCGTGAACCAATTGCCATTCGCAACGAATTCAAAGCATATTTCAATGGGGAGGGTGCGGTATCTTGGCAGAATGATCACATTTACAACACCTAGGTAGGTAATTGTCAGATTATATTTTTATTTCATTCATCATCATCACACTCTTCCATAACCTTTGCTGTTACCAGGCGCTGGATGTCCTGCTTGAGTTGGATAACGTTTCTCTTCTTTTTTAGAAGAAGCATTTCGGACCCGATCCACTTTGAAAAGTTTAGCACATTGAAAGGATCCTCTACTGGAGAACTCGCTGGAGGGTGAAATCTTTGGGACACGAGGTCGGCAATGGTGGATCTTGCCTCGCTGGAAATGGTTTCCAATACAGCTGAAGATGAAACTGAAATTAATAAGAAAAATTATGCCGGTTTTAAATTTGTAGGTCAACCGTCCAAATGAAATTTCATAATTTCATGTAGGTATGCTGCTTATTAATAATAAAATATTTTGCTTTGATTCATCGACAATGCATCTTGTGCTCAGAGTTTGTTTGTAAATATAATTTAGATAGTTATGATAGGCAAAGTTTAGTTTAAGTGAATAAAAGATAGGATCGATATTATGTTACGCAGTTGATTTAATAAGAGGGTATCCATGTGTGATTTTGTGAGTGGGAAATCAATTTATTTTAACACTTCCAACTAAACTTCCAACCAGGGTTGGATAGGCCCATTAGGCAACCGGGCAAATGCCCAAAGGGCAGGTAGGTTTTTAGTTTACTTTTGGGCCGGTTGAATTTTATCTAAGAAATGTGTGTATTTTCTATCAACGTTCAATGAAAAAAATTAGCCGAGGACTACTAACATTCCCCAGGATTGAACTCTTAGCGAGCCAGAGGCCGATACTTTGGAAACTATGTAAGGTAGCATTATACGTTACGCTGAAGATTAATGCCTGATTAAGAAGAAGTATTTCGTCATGGTCCACCGGCCTTTGTTTGACCGATTACTGACTTGATAATGTTTGTTGAAATGGAACCAAAAGAGCATTTGGCAGCGTTAGGAAGGCTCTTTCAAAGTATTAATTTCTTTAGAAATTGCGAAAAATATAGTATGCAAACACACAAAGAATCTGCGCCTATTCGCATGCAATGGCTAACGAAAGGGTATCACTAGGGTTTGTTTACTGCAATTAGTTCAGTTGGTGGGAAGGTTTCCCAGTGATCGGGTCGTTTTGTTCGGTGCGTGGCCAGTCAAAATCTTATTCGATTTGAACTCTATAATATGTAGAGGCTGGGTGCAGGGGCGGACTGGCCCGGGGTACGGGGGTGCGATCGCGACTTTTGACGTTCCGGGCCCAATTGCTGGACAGCAAAAATATAAATATTTTGATAATATGCAATAAAAAACTGCAAATTGCGATCTAGAAGACAAATTATGAGTAACAATGTTGGCTTTTTTTCGGCGCTTTGGAGAGGACGAATGTATATACGCAGTAAATGCGTATAGCTAATTATTTATAGGTAAATGCACCATTCTATAGCCTCGACTTCGAAGTTGCCGAGAATACTATAGACTAGACTGTATTTGTTTGCGAGTAGCGGTGTTTTGTTTCAGTTTATATTCCATTTCACGTTAAGAAGTGGAGTGGATTTGCATCTTTCTCGAGGACCAACTGTTGCTAGAAATGAGTTAAGAGTCCCAAAGCCAAAACTAAGCATGCATTTCACACGAGATATTGGGCTATACAGACCCTAGAAACCGTAAGATTTTCGCCTGCGGCACAATGTAAGGTAAATTGGTGGTAAATTAAATGACACTTAAATAACTTTTAAAGCTTAAAAAAATCTTTGCAGAATTGCTGGCTTTGCTTTAGGCTGTTATATGCCTTTTTACAATGACGGGCATAATTTTGGAACAGCACATCGGGGTTTTCAAGCCAGTCTGCCACTGTTTGTATCAAGCATAAACCGGGACCTTCTTCAAGCATTAAATCAATCATGAAATGTGCATGGTTCTGACCTACCCATTCTCAAACCCCAAATTAACCGCAAATGCGTAGATTTGCCCCAATAAAAACCTTTAACTCAAAATTTGTATGGGGCCTTGGCGGGGGGTGGGGGGGCCGGTTTGATTTGAAATGCCCGGGCCGGTTTTTTCCCCCAATCCAACCCTGCTTCCAAGTATACTCAATGTCTACTACTTTTCATTTAGTACCGCAAGAAGTTATGATTTTCCGTTCCACTGACTTGATCAAAGCTTCACCAGGCCGTTGGGCCTAGCCGAAGCGGGCTAAAACCATCTCACCTGATCGGCCACGTTTTGTCCTACTTCTGCCATCCAGCGAGCTCCCTCGGGACGAGCAAGTGGAGCTCCGTCGGGACGAGCAAGTGGAGCTCCCTCGACGGGATGGGCCAGCGCCAACGGTGCTTGGTGTGGAGTTTGCTTCATGTCGTTCGAGCTCCTCTTCAAATATCTCATCGAACGCATTCGACGGCTCTCCATCCTAGTCGATGAATTTCCTCGCATGCTGCCATCTGTGGGAATTGAAAGTGTATGCAATAAATATAAACATAAATTCAGTGGCAGGGATGGTACCTCCCCAAAAAAGCTTGTCTGTAGCAAGCAAGTCTTCTTTACTTCGGAGCTTGTTTCGGTTCCCACAAACAAAATAAATTAATAACGTATGTAGGTACACTTACAGCAAGGCTTGGCTGATCTGCCTGCGACAGGTTGGAGCGGCCTTTGGTGCTGACAATATACTTCTCTAAAAAGAAGAGCAGCTTGTAGCACCAAAGGCTGGGTGTCTCTACACTTTCCGCACGGCAGCCGCTGACTCGCGATTTTTTTAGTTTTGTGGCGGCATCACAAAACTGTGTTCGGAGGCCCGCGATCTTCTTCACCTGGTCGACTTTGACCCCAGGACGCTGTTTAGCCATTTCGTTTGCTATCGCCTCTAGCGCCGCTTGTCGTTTGTTTCTGGACAAATAATTTATAAGTAATATATTGAGAATTGTGACTGCCAGATGAATCCATGGTTTTAGATTATGTGTTTGTATATCATCATATTTACAGTCTATTAATTGAAAACATATTGTATCATGTGTTTAAATAATAGCTACCTGTTGTAATAATCCGGCGACGTTATAAAATAAAGACAAGTGTGTTGCTCGTAAAGCTCAGTCATTCTATTCGCCTCGTCCCTACTCCAGGCCACATTATCCTTGGCGGCGTCCATGTTGTCTTCTGTCTCGGCTCCCACAGATTCGTCTCTAATAGGTCAGTTTTGAGAAAAGATGTGCTCAATATAGAGCGTGTTCTATACAAAAAACCTTGTCCACATTTGTGTTGTGAACTGTTGCGAAAAAGATTTTCACTACATTTTGTGTTTACATGGGACAAGTTTTCTTGCACGCAAGACTTTCGCGGCAGACTGTTGCGAAAAATGTGTCCGTGTAAAGGAGGCTTAAGACAGCTATCCTACATCATTGGGTCCTACATAATATTGGGCCTAACATTTCCTATCAGCAAGCAGCATTTAAAAAATATCAATATAGCAATAATGCTTCTTATGCCCTGTTATAAAACCCTTTCCAACTCCTTTGATGTGTTTCTTTTATTACACTATTTGGACATGGCAACAGCCAGTTCAGTTGTAACTCCTGATTCAAACAACTAGTAATTGAAAAACTTTGTAAAACCAAGGTAGAGTTCTATTACGAGTAGCCAGTTTTATTACGTGTCTGTATTTAATTTTTGGGACTAAAAAAATGATAAACTTGCATTGTCCAATGGTGGGGGTCTTTACTTTCATCAATAAAAAAATATTTATGTCAATAATCAAACGGGTGTGTGTGTGTGTGTGTGTGTGTGTGTGTGTGTGTGTGTGTGTGTGTGTGTGTGTGTGTGTGTGTGTGTGTGTGTGTGTGTGTGTGTGTGTGTGTGTGTGTGTGTGTGTGTGTGTGTGTGTGTGTGTGTGTGTGTGTGTGTGTGTGTGTGTGTGTGTGTGTGTGTGTGTGTGTGTGTGTGTGTGTGTGTGTGTGTGTGTGTGTGTGTGTGTGTGTGTGTGTGTGTGTGTGTGTGTGTGTGTGTGTGTGTGTGTGTGTGTGTGTGTGTGTGTGTGTGTGTGTGTGTGTGTGTGTGTGTGTGTGTGTGTGTGTGTGTGTGTGTGTGTGTGTGTGTGTGTGTGTGTGTGTGTGTGTGTGTGTGTGTGTGTGTGTGTGTGTGTGTGTGTGTGTGTGTGTGTGTGTGTGTGTGTGTGTGTGTGTGTGTGTGTGTGTGTGTGTGTGTGTGTGTGTGTGTGTGTGTGAGTGTGTGTGTGTGTGTGTGTGTGTGTGTGTGTGTGTGTGTGTGTGTGTGTGTGTGTGTGTGTGTGTGTGTGTGTGTGTGTGTGTGTGTGTGTGTGTGTGTGTGTGTGTGTGTGTGTGTGTGTGTGTGTGTGTGTGTGTGTGTGTGTGTGTGTGTGTGTGTGTGTGTGTGTGTGTGTGTGTGTGTGTGTGTGTGTGTGTGTGTGTGTGTGTGTGTGTGTGTGTGTGTGTGTGTGTGTGTGTGTGTGTGTGTGTGTGTGTGTGTGTGTGTGTGTGTGTGGGTGTGTGTGTGTGTGTGTGTGTGTGTGTGTGTGTGTGTGTGTGTGTGTGTGTGTGTGTGTGTGTGTGTGTGTGTGTGTGTGTGTGTGTGTGTGTGTGTGTGTGTGTG
This sequence comes from Nemoura dubitans, assembly GCA_921293005.1. Classification (NCBI taxonomy): domain Eukaryota; kingdom Metazoa; phylum Arthropoda; class Insecta; order Plecoptera; family Nemouridae; genus Nemoura; species Nemoura dubitans. Next base: position 23,266,690 of record OV121076.1, read on the forward strand.
TGTGTGTGTGTGTGTGTGTGTGTGTGTGTGTGTGTGTGTGTGTGTGTGTGTGTGTGTGTGTGTGTGTGTGTGTGTGTGTGTGTGTGTGTGTGTGTGTGTGTGTGTGTGTGTGTGTGTGTGTGTGTGTGTGTGTGTGTGTGTGTGTGTGTGTGTGTGTGTGTGTGTGTGTGTGTGTGTGTGTGTGTGTGTGTGTGTGTGTGTGTGTGTGTGTGTGTGTGTGTGTGTGTGTGTGTGTGTGTGTGTGTGTGTGTGTGTGTGTGTGTGTGTGTGTGTGTGTGTGTGTGTGTGTGTGTGTGTGTGTGTGTGTGTGTGTGTGTGTGTGTGTGTGTGTGTGTGTGTGTGTGTGTGTGTGTGTGTGTGTGTGTGTGTGTGTGTGTGTGTGTGTGTGTGTGTGTGTGTGTGTGTGTGTGTGTGTGTGTGTGTGTGTGTGTGTGTGTGTGTGTGTGTGTGTGTGTGTGTGTGTGTGTGTGTGTGTGTGTGTGTGTGTGTGTGTGTGTGTGTGTGTGTGTGTGTGTGTGTGTGTGTGTGTGTGTGTGTGTGTGTGTGTGTGTGTGTGTGTGTGTGTGTGTGTGTGTGTGTGTGTGTGTGTGTGTGTGTGTGTGTGTGTGTGTGTGTGTGTGTGTGTGTGTGTGTGTGTGTGTGTGTGTGTGTGTGTGTGTGTGTGTGTGTGTGTGTGTGTGTGTGTGTGTGTGTGTGTGTGTGTGTGTGTGTGTGTGTGTGTGTGTGTGTGTGTGTGTGTGTGTGTGTGTGTGTGTGTGTGTGTGTGTGTGTGTGTGTGTGTGTGTGTGTGTGTGTGTGTGTGTGTGTGTGTGTGTGTGTGTGTGTGTGTGTGTGTGTGTGTGTGTGTGTGTGTGTGTGTGTGTGTGTGTGTGTGTGTGTGTGTGTGTGTGTGTGTGTGTGTGTGTTTTTTTTTTTTTTTTTTTTAAATAAACGATACGGAAAGATAACAATTTTCTTTGGGGACTGTGCTCCACACAAATGTTATTTACAATGTATTTCTGACGGTGAGTCATTAGAAGTGGAAAGTAGAAAGAAATTAAAGAAAAATAAATCAATGGAAGAGAGGGTTTCGAGAGAAGCATAACGGGTTAGTGCCATCAAGAGGATGGCACTTTCCAATATCCATCCCGCTTTGCGGGCGATCTACCTCATTCCCCTAGCAGCTTAAAACATGAAAGTGATGCCTTCAGGACTACATCCACATAAAGCTTCTCTTACGCACCAAGTGTCGACAAAAATGCTAATATCACCTCTCCCCGCGTGCCAAGCAAAATCCTTCAGAATTCTAGCCTTGAGACGGGCTTTCAATACAGCCTCGTAAGCAGCCGGGGTTTGGTGGTCTTTGAAATAACAGGTTAACAGCCTGTAAACAGTACTCTTGGCCAATGTGAGAAGAAAATTTGCCAGAACGGTTTCCTGGCCATTTCCGGAGCGTGCTGTTTGGAACCCAACTTGTATGTCTCTCAGGAGTACTCGCTGATCTTTTAGTAGAACTGCGAATAGACTATTCAGAAATCTCCACATGGCCGTGGCTTTTCTGCACTCGACAATCAAATGCCACGCGGTTCCATCCACATGGCACCAGGGACACAGACGGGAACGAATTTTCCGGGCGTGACACAAAAAAATTGTGTCTGCTAAGCGGTTCTTCGCAAAGCGCCAAGCCACTTCGGCATCTAGCCCGAAGGTTGGGGCTCGCCACATTGCCGACCAAAGTACAACATCGTCAGACCAATGGCCCTGTAGGGGGCCATTGACGCTAAAATGATCTGCTACTATGTCCCTTTGAAGGAGTTTTCTTTGGTTTGGCATGTCAAAAGAGACACGTTTTGCATCACTTGGGCTAAAGTAGGTTAGCGGTGGCGGCCATGGTTCGGGTCCTTCCGTCTGAACTACATCACGAAATCTCAGCTGACAGAAAGCCTTGATTCGGTTGTAGTTAGAGAGTAACGCACTTTTGTGCTTATCTTCGAGCTCTACAAAGCCCGCTACCTCGACGAGATTTTTCCACTCTTTTCCTGACAATAAATCGCCGATGGTGTTGCAATTTATCAAGTGCCAATATGGAATGAAGATCGACGAATTTGCGGGTATGAGAGAGGACATGATGAGTGGTATGTTCCTGAGCCCTTGCACTGTGATGGCGAGAGTCTCAGGTTTTACATTGAGTGTGCCCCATGCCCGCATGACAGAGCTATGAAAGGAAGTCAAACCTCGACCAGTAGGACGAAGAAGGCTGGGGCAGAACAGAACTTGCCAGCCAAGGTTTGTTCGGTTTGGAGAGCCTATGAAGTGCCTAGTTAGTAGATGTCCTGGATGTTCACAGTCGGAGCATAAATAGCGATAGGCGAAGCAAATGCGGAAGAAAGTTACCCTCGACTGCAGATGGACCAAGCCGAGACCGCCCAGAAAGATCGGTACGCATAGGTCACGGGACTTCGTCCAGTGCCGTCGGCCTGCCCATACAAAGTCCACAAGGAGACTCTGAAATCTGGCGAGCAGGGCCGCTTCTACAGAGATAACTTGGAGGGTGTACCAAAGTCTTGGAGCGATGAACTGATTTACGGCCAGCACTCGCCCTCGAAGGGACATTGCTGAAGCTCGGTGCCGCCAAACATTAAGCGCTCGCTTGAAAGCGCTTTCGAGGCGGGTGATGTTTTGTGCTGTGGCCTCCTGACTGTTACCAAACATGAGGCCCAGGATTTTGAGACCCTCTGATGTCCAGGTAAAACCTAGTGGGGTATCGAGTCTTCCTTTCCAACTTCCAGCCCAAAGGCCTCTCGATTTTTGGACGTTTAGCGTGCCACCTGATTGGCCTGAGTATGATGTGTACGCTGCGTGGAAAATATCAAAATCATCCTCCTCAGAGATGAATATTGATATGTCATCTGCGTAGGCCGATACCACCAGTCTACGCTCCGTGATTCCGGGGAGGGTCATGCCGGTTAGTTTCCGGCGACACAAGTTTAGAAATGGCTCTATAGTTAGCGAAAAGAGCGGCCCAGAAAGCGGACATCCCTGCCTTATGCCTCTTTCGAAGGGAAACGGAGCTGTTAGGCTCGTGCCAACTCGAACAAAGCACGTAGCTTTTCTGTACATCGTTCGGAGGTTAGCGCAAAAGCCTTCTCCGAAACCGTACACACTCAAGAGATGAAACAGGTAAGCATGATCGACCCTGTCGAAGGCTGCTTGTTGGTCTAAAGAGAGGAGCGCGAGAGGAAAGTTTTCTCTGTTTACATACTCTATTAAGTCTCTGTGCAAATGCAGGCTATCATATATAGTTCTTCCGGGAACGCAGTAGCCCTGGTCAGGATGAACTAAAGAGGATAGTACTTTTTTAAGACGGGTTGCGATGGCTCGTGCCAGGATTTTGTAATCTGTGGTAAGGAGGGATATTGGTCTCCAGTTTTTTATTTCAAGACGGTCGCCTGACTTTGGTAGAAGAGTTAGTACGGATTTTTGGGCCGTGACAGGGAGCCTTCCCGTCTCCATGGCAGAGCTGAAAACCTCGTGGAAATTGCCATCGAGCTGTCTCCAGAAATGCTGGTAGAACTCTGGGGTAAGACCGTCTATCCCAGGGGATTTTCCTTTGTTTAGCTCGAACAGGGCTGTCTTTAGTTCGTGGCGAGATAGTGGTGCTTCGAGGTTGTCACGATCTGCCTTTGAAATAATAGGCAAGGACTCGAACAAGGGTGAGTCCGGGTCGAGGGTTTTTGGGTCTCCACAGTAGATGTTGACGAAATGTCTCCTGGCAGCTTTACAGAGCGACGGGCCATCAGACACTATTTGATCATCGAGCCTTAAGTGGGTGAGGGGCTTAAAAGCTGCGTTGACATCTTTGGCCAGGACTGAGCTGGCCGGTCTGTCAGTTGCCAATAAGTGTTCGTGGTGTGCTGCTGTGAGAACTGATTCGCTCTTTCGTGTGAAAGCATCTTTCATTTCTGCGTTTGCCTTGGTCAGGTCTGCAAGCTGGTGGTTCCCAAGGCAAGGAGCTGAGACAATGTCGTTGACTCTGCTCTCTAGTGCCCGGAAGACAGCATCCAAATGTTGTTTTCGAGACGTTGTGAATTTTATGGTGATGTCCTGAACTTCACTTTTGAGCGCATCCCACCACTCTCCAGGTGTCGAGTGCGCTGATCTTATTTGTGGTTCACCATAGGAGGCAATTAGTTCACCGGCACATTCCACAAATTCTGGATCTTTTAGCAGCGTGTTGTCAAATCTCCAGTAAGGGGGTTTTGTTTTGAGTAACTCAGTCTTGAGCCGGATATTCACTGCTAGATGGTCTGAAAAGGTTGGCAAAACCCGAATACCAGCCAACCGGCTAGCCACTCCAGGCGATACATAGAATCGATCTAATCGGGAGCCGGAGAAATGTGGAGCATTGCCCACGAAGGTGAAACCAGGCGCCTGTGGATGAAAATCGCGCCATACATCCGTCAAGTTATGTGAGTCCACCATTCGTTTTAGCTTTTCGGCCACACGCGGGTAGCGCTCGGGACCGCCACTTGATCTGTCCAAAAGGGGGTTGAGTGTTGTGTTGTAGTCGCCTCCAATAACAAAGTGAAGATCGCTGCTATTCCCTGTATAGTTGGCTTCCTGTAGTAGAGTATTGAGGGCATCCAATACCACATGAGTTGCCTCGCACTGATGCGGTATATAGATCGAAACTACTCTGAAGGAGAGTGGAGTGTTTTTTACATCCAGTACCGCTTCTTGGAGGTATCCAGGCACAAGGATGGCATGGGAACGGAGCTCTAATGGGGAAGAGTTCCGTATGGCTATGATTGTGCCGGAGCAGGCGTTGACCGGGGGATTGAATAAGTAAGTATATGGTGACGTCGTGAGAGGAAATGGAGATTTGGTGGTATTGCTTTCTTGTAATAGGATTACATCTGGTGGTTGTCGTTCAAGAAAACTGTGAAGCTGAGTCCACTTGAAGGCCATTTTTAAACTACGCACGTTTAAACTTGTGATTGAGACTTCTCTAGCCATGTTATATGATTTTCGAGTGACATGTGGACAGGCTCTCCATTGACGTGGCGCTGGTCAAGGAGATGTTTTCTTCTTCTGCTTCTTCGTCGGTAGCAGGGTGTTTCTTAAGGTTTGCGATAAGCCTTTTTACTCGTTCCCTCAAAGCGCGCTCGCTCTTGAGAGTAGGTTGTATTGTCTCAAGCATGTCAACTAGACCTGGGACGTTGTCGGTGAAACTTCTCGCGACTCTGACCGGGTGGTCATTCCCTCTTGCCTCCCGAAGAAAGTCCAGGAAATCTTCGGTTGTGATGACGTTGCCGACGATATTTTCCTCAAGTGCCTCTGTTGCTTCGGACGGTAGTGTGACCTCTCGACCCGGAGATATGTTTCTGTTTTGTTTATCTTTCCTTCGACGTTTTGGTTTTCTTACCTCCTCATCTTCTGTGGGAGGAACAGTGCTAGTTTTTTCTCTGTTTGTTTCGGCATTTTCTAGGGCTTCTGTTAGACTTGTTGCCATGTTTATGTTGGTTTCGGCGGTGAGGTTGGCATCTTCCTCTGTGACGATGTCTGAGAGGCTTGACGAGGATGGATGTTCTTTCCTCTTGTTAATGTTGGTGTTCGTTGGTTCGTTCTCGTCCTGCTGGTTGGTATCCTCGGAGGGAACTTCTGTGTTTTCTTCGGCATCTTCGGTCGTCTTGTTGTTGTTGTTGTTGTTATTTTTGTTGCTGTTGCTACAATTTCTGGCAATGTGACCTCGATTCTTGCATTTAAAACAGCGAAGATCGTCAAAGGATAAGAATATCCGATATCGATCCCCATCATGTTCCACCAGCAGAGACTCAGGGAGCACATATGACTCTTCAATGATCACAAAGATTTGTCGTCTAAAACTGTATATGACGCTCAACTCTGGGTCTTTGCCACCTACATTGACAAAGGACATTGGTGATACTATTTTCATTGCTGTGCGTAGTACTTCTTCAATGGTGCTGTGTGGAATTGTCGGGCAAACGTTCGATAACACTAGCCTGTTCGCCTTTGTGATCATTCGGCGCGCAGGTAGAAATTGGTCGTCTATCGTTATGCCAGCGTGATTGATCATGAACTCGTCCACCAGTTTTATGGTTGACAGATATATTGCTACCCGACCTAGCGAAAGCCTTGACCCAAACCAGATGTTTTTGGCATCAACTATGTTGGCGACTGCGCGTAGGTATTGATGAATGGTTACACCATCAATTGACTGGATTAGGAAAGCGTGTTCCTTGGTGGGGAACATATGCGAATGAGGCGACGACTGCTGCCTTGGTGTTTGTTCTTTTTGGTTCGCTTTTTTTGATGTTGTGTGGTTCGATGTTTGAGCCGACCCGCTATTCGATGTTGATGTTTGGGCTAGAGCTTCAGCCATTGTTTTTTGTGACGGAAACGCCGTGAAGAGGGGTGGGGGCTTTGGAGTGATTTGCGCATTAGGTGTTTCCAAGGAGGTGTTTGTTTCAGTGGTGATGGATTCAGTTGATTTGGAGAGGCGTCGGTCGAGGTTTGCATGGACAGGTAAAGATGTCAGAGGACTGATCATTGGAATTTCTTTTTGTATATTCGGTGGGCGTATGGAAGGTACTTTTTTCCCTTTGTTGACAAGTGGAGGAAATTCAGTTCGATTTTTACTCATTTTAATAGCCTATAATTAACTGTGTATCTATCAAAACAAACGAGCCCAAAACGCAGTGATTGCGGCTAATGGTTGAAAACTTAATTGCGCAAAAGCAATTAAGAACTACCTGACCCTCCCGGGCCAGCCGACTGATGTAGCGATCGACGCTCCACTGCCTGGCTAAACGCTGTTATAGACCAGAGATGATGAAACTCTGCGTCAAAACAGAGAGTTTTATGCAAAAATCGGCACAAAACCCCCAGAAACAGAACGAGAAATATCCACAAAGCGTCAACGATACCGATCTGCAGGTGGAGTCACCGAAGAACGAACCGCCGCGGCGCCTCAGAACGGCTGCACGGGACCGGTATCGGGAGCGAAACGAAAGCACGTCCGACTCCGACGAGATCCAGTGTGTGTGTGTGTGTGTGTGTGTGTGTGTGTGTGTGTGTGTGTGTGTGTGTGTGTGTGTGTGTGTGTGTGTGTGTGTGTGTGTGTGTGTGTGTGTGTGTGTGTGTGTGTGTGTGTGTGTGTGTGTGTGTGTGTGTGTGTGTGTGTGTGTGTGTGTGTGTGTGTGTGTGTGTGTGTGTGTGTGTGTGTGTGTGTGTGTGTGTGTGTGTGTGTGTGTGTGTGTGTGTGTGTGTGTGTGTGTGTGTGTGTGTGTGTGTGTGTGTGTGTGTGTGTGTGTGTGTGTGTGTGTGTGTGTGTGTGTGTGTGTGTGTGTGTGTGTGTGTGTGTGTGTGTGTGTGTGTGTGTGTGTGTGTGTGTGTGTGTGTGTGTGTGTGTGTGTGTGTGTGTGTGTGTGTGTGTGTGTGTGTGTGTGTGTGTGTGTGTGTGTGTGTGTGTGTGTGTGTGTGTGTGTGTGTGTGTGTGTGTGTGTGTGTGTGTGTGTGTGTGTGTGTGTGTGTGTGTGTGTGTGTGTGTGTGTGTGTGTGTGTGTGTGTGTGTGTGTGTGTGTGTGTGTGTGTGTGTGTGTGTGTGTGTGTGTGTGTGTGTGTGTGTGTGTGTGTGTGTGTGTGTGTGTGTGTGTGTGTGTGTGTGTGTGTGTGTGTGTGTGTGTGTGTGTGTGTGTGTGTGTGTGTGTGTGTGTGTGTGTGTGTGTGTGTGTGTGTGTGTGTGTGTGTGTGTGTGTGTGTGTGTGTGTGTGTGTGTGTGTGTGTGTGTGTGTGTGTGTGTGTGTGTGTGTGTGTGTGTGTGTGTGTGTGTGTGTGTGTGTGTGTGTGTGTGTGTGTGTGTGTGTGTGTGTGTGTGTGTGTGTGTGTGTGTGTGTGTGTGTGTGTGTGTGTGTGTGTGTGTGTGTGTGTGTGTGTGTGTGTGTGTGTGTGTGTGTGTGTGTGTGTGTGTGTGTGTGTGTGTGTGTGTGTGTGTGTGTGTGTGTGTGTGTGTGTGTGTGTGTGTGTGTGTGTGTGTGTGTGTGTGTGTGTGTGTGTGTGTGTGTGTGTGTGTGTGTGTGTGTGTGTGTGTGTGTGTGTGTGTGTGTGTGTGTGTGTGTGTGTGTGTGTGTGTGTGTGTGTGTGTGTGTGTGTGTGTGTGTGTGTGTGTGTGTGTGTGTGTGTGTGTGTGTGTGTGTGTGTGTGTGTGTGTGTGTGTGTGTGTGTGTGTGTGTGTGTGTGTGTGTGTGTGTGTGTGTGGTTTCGAAGAGCAATATTCGTAATTGGGGAAATTTGGAAAAAATACGCATTTTTTAATAAATTTCCGGACTCTTCCAAACTTTCCCAATTTTAAAATATTGCTCTTTTTCTGCTTTGAATGGGAGGGGTATTGAGTATTTTCTTGAAAAACGCAGGGGGTCTCCGTTAAGAACAAAAGTAGACACCCTGAAAATGTCATCGCAATCGCTGCAGGCGTTTGGTCTTTAAAGCGCGCAAAAACCTACAAAAACAATCAAAAACACACACAAATGCTTTTTTTTTAGCAGTAGTGAAATTGAAGATTTTGCTTTGCTCATCAATAAAAGATGTTATTCGAGTAGTGTCATCATTTGAAATGTGCAATCTTTTTCTTGCGTGAAGGGTTGGGACTCCGGACAAGTCGGTCGAGATCGGGTCTATCTATGAACGACATTGCTCACGGCAAAACCACTTCAACATGAATAAGAACCTGCAAAAATCCAAGTGAGCCGTCATGCGCAATGTGGAGGTCGGGACCCAGAGAAAACGCCGAAAGTCCCGTCGGTCGGGACCTGAGCCACTCCCAGCTGTTAACCGGCGGAGGGTGGGGGGGGGGGGGGAGTTCAAGCTACCACTGTATTTGACGCTTCGATAATTGCTAGTAAAACTGAAGCTCCGCGCTGCATGTTGATACATGACGGCTACGTCGGGGGGCCTAACCAACGGCGTCGTCGACAGCCTCACTGTGTGTGTTAGCTTGGCTCGAGCTGTAAAGTGAGGGCGACTTCGATAATGACGGCGACGTTGCGGTGCGTAACCGAGTGCGTCGTCAAACGCTTCACTATGTGTGTGAGCTTGGATAGAGTCGAAGAGTTAGGGACGACGTCGATGATGCCGGTGACGCGTGGCCGCCAACGTCGTCGACGGGAACTTTATCGACTCTCGCATCGCGTAACATAGCCTTTTGGTCCAAGCAGAATCGGGCAGTTTGCCGTATCGTTAGGGCTTGATGGAGAAGCGGGCAACGTGCCGACGGGCAGTATAACCGGAGAACTCACTCTTTGAGCAGCAGTGTCTTGATGAGGACGTTTGCCTCGCTCCACCGACGCAGCTGTACCAACAGCTGATAGCGCTTCGTGGGCACCGAGACCAGGGAAACCAACTTGGCAGCCAGCGGCCCGTCCAGGACTGCCAGGGCCTCCAAAGTCTTGCCCTGGAACAAGCAACGGGAGTTGAAGGGAAGACTGGGATCAAGCTGAGCTAGCTGCTCCATTCTATATTCAGAAGGAGACTGGGTCTGCATCTTCCTCGATGACCCACTGCTGTCAGACACGAGTCTTCGCTTTTTTTCGTAACTGTAAAATAAACTTGAGCCGATCGTCTTCTCTCCAGGACAGCGCTAATATGGCCTTAAGCCCCCTTTACACGGCAACATTTTCCACAAAAGTTGGCCACATAAGTGTGCCCCACATGTCTGCCATGAAAATCTTTGGTGCAAATCGTGTGGCGGATCTTTACATGGGACAATTTCTTGTGGTGTTTTGTGACAACTGCTGACTGATGACAGGTGACGGATATGCGCTTTCAGATCGTTTGTTTGTAGGTTATGTAGTGCAAAATGATTGATAATGATGATATTGAGTTGATTTTGGACATTGCATTGATAGCTGACATTGTAACGGTAGTTGAAAGAGCTTCTGAGAAAGCAGCCAGAAAAGCTAAGCGATCATGTTGGCGAAGAAAGTGGATTGCAAGACGCGAAGTGAATAGCCGCGGTGTGTTACATTTAGTACACAGCGAACTTGCAGTGGAAGACCCGCTTGCCTTTAAAAACTACTTGCGGGTGGACGAAGCAACGTTCACGAAGCTTTTATCCATGGTTGAGGGTAAAATTTCCAAGAAGGACACAAACATGCGGCAGTGCATATCGGCTTGCCACAAGCTTACCGTCACTCTGCGCTTCCTGGCTACTGGGGAAACATACCAAAGCTTGGAACTTTCAACACGAATACCGGCATGCACAATCTCACTCTTTGTACCAATAGTGTGTCGGGCAATATACGCAGCATTGGAAGGCAAATACATGCAGGTAAATAATTATAAAATAAATTTAGGTATACCTAGGTACCTAAATAACAGAACATGACAAATGGATTTTTTGAAATTGAAGCTTTGCTTTGCCCCCTATGCTCATCCAAATATTAGTTTTGAGCTCATTGATATATTTTGGAAGAGTATTAAAATATGCTGTCATTTTTCTAGGTGCCAAAAACAGAAGCAGAGTGGATGAAGGTTTCGGATGATTTTCAAAGATTGTGGAACTACCCTAATTGTATCGGGGCAATGGATGGGAAGCATATTGCTTTTAGACCTCCAAGATCTGCTGGGTCTAAATTCTACAATTATAAGTGCTTTCACAGCATCGTATTACTAGCTCTTGTTGATGCCAAGTACAGATTCCTGTACGTCGATGTTGGCACCAACGGCCGGGTTAGCGATGGTGGTACGTTCCGTGAGAGTGAATTATCAAGAGCGCTTCAAAATAACACGCTCAATGTCCCAAAAGCAAAACCGCTTCCAAACCGAGAAATTCCAACACCATTTGTAATTGTCGCCGATGATGCGTTTTCGCTTGCACCGAATCTCATGAAGCCGTTTCCAAACCGAGGATTAAGCATCGAGGAAAGAATACACAACTACAGGCTGAGTCGGGCGAGGAGAGTGTCCGAAAATGTTTTTGGAATCTTCGCTAACCGCTTTCGGATTTTTCTCGGAACAATCAACTTGTCACCCGAAAAGGTTGAGCTCATTACCCTCACCGCATGTGCACTGCACAACTTTCTGCTGTCTGAGAGCAATTCCGTCTACATGCCTACGGATTTCATCGACAGAGATGGTACAGATACACGCATCATTCCCGGAACTTGGAGGGAAGGGGGATTGCAAATGACAGGGATTGAAAAAAGGCTATTGGGTAGAGCATCCCGTGAACCAATTGCCATTCGTAACGAATTCAAAGCATATTTCAATGGGGAGGGTGCGGTATCTTGGCAGAATGATCACATTTACAACACATAGGTAGGTAATTGTCAGATTATTTTTTTAGTTCATTCATCATCATCACACTCTTCCATAACCTTTGTTGTTACCAGGCGCTGGATGTCCTGCTTGAGTTCGATAACGTTTCTCTTCTTTTTTAGAAGAAGCATCTCGGACCCGATCCACTTTGAAAAGTTTAGCACATTGAAAGGATCTTCTACTGGAGAACTCGCTGGTCGGTGAAATCTTTGGGCCACGAGGTCGGCAATCGTGGATCTTGCCTCGCTGGAAATGGTTTCCAATACAGCTGAAGATGAAACTGAAATAAAAAAGACAAATTATGTCGGTTTTAAATTTGTAGGTCAACCATTCAAATGAAATGTAATAATTTCATGTATGCTGCTTATTATTAATGAAATCTTGTGCTTTGATTCATCGACAAATAGATATCTTGTGCTAAGAGTTTGTTTGTAAATATAATTTAGATAGCTATGATAGGCAAAGTTTAGTTTAATTGAATAAAAGATAGGATCGATATTATGTTACGCAGTTGATTTAATAAGTGGGTATCCATGTTTGATTTTGTGAGTGGGAAATCAATTTTTTTTTTACACTTCCGACTACACTTTCAATTATACTCAATGTCTACTGCTTTTCATTTAGTACCACAAGAAGTTATGATTTTCCGTTCCACTGACTTGATCAAAGCTTCACAAGGCCGTTGGGCCTAGCCGAAGCAGGCTAAAACCATCTCACCTGTTCGGCCACGTTTTGTCCCACGTTTGCCATCCAGCGAGCTCCCTCGGGACGAGCAAGAGGAGCTCCCTCGACGGGATGGGCCAGCGGAGCTTGGTGTGGCGTTAGTTTCTTGTAGTTCGAGCTCCTCTTCAAATATCTCATCGAACGCATTCGACTGCTCTCCATCCTCATCGATGATTTCCTCGCATGATGCCATCTGTGGGAATTGAAAGTGTATGCAATAAATATAAACATACACTCAGTGGCAGGGATGGTACCTCCCCAAAAGAGCTTGTCTGTAGCAAGTCTTCTTGACTTCAGAGCTTGTTTCGGTTCCCACAAACAGATTAAATTAACAACGTATACACTTACAGCAAGGCTTGGCTGATCTGCCTGCGACAGGTTGGAGCGGCCTTTGGTGCTGACAATGTACTTCTCTAAAAAGAAGAGCAGCTTGTAGCACCAAAGGCTGGGTGTCTCTACACTTTCCGCACTGCAGCCGCTGACTCGCGAATTTTTTAGTTTTGTGGCGGCATCACAAAACTGCGTTCTTAGCCCCGCGATCTTCTTCTTCACCTGGTCGACTTTGACCCCAGGACGCAGTTTAGCCATTTCGCTTGTTATAGCCTCCAGCGCCGCTTGTCGTTTGTTTCTGGACAAATAATTTATAAATAATATATTGAGAACTGTGACTGTCAGATGAATCCATGGTTTTAGGTTATGTGTTTGTATATCATCATATTTACAGTCTATTAATTGAAACATATTGTATCATGTGTTTAAATAATAGCTACCTGTTGTGATAATCCGGCGACGTTATCACATAAAGACAAGTGTGTTCCTCGTATAGCTCTATTATTCTTTTCGCCTCGTCCCTACTCCAGACCACACTATCCTTGGCGGCGTCCATGTTGTCTTCTGTCTCGACTCCCACAGATTCATCTCTGATTGGTCAGTTTTGAGAAAAGATGTGCTCAATATAGAGCGTGTTCTATACGAAAAAACTTGTCCACATTTATGTTGTCAACTGTTGCGAAAAAGATTTTCACAACATTTTGCGTTTACATGGGACAAGTTTTCTTGCACGCAAGACTTTCAACACAGACTGTTGTGAAAAATGTTGCCGTGTAAAGGGGGCTTTAGTAGGTAGTTAGTTCGTTTTTTTCTCCTCTTTTTAACCTCTTTTTAAACGTTTCGACATTTTAACTCAACCCTGTTTGTACATTCAGGCTCTTATAACCATGACAGCGCAAAATTTCAGTGTTTTAAAAACAAACGACATGGTACACGATTACAATACTAGATGTAAGAGAGACACCAGAATTAATTGCGCATTTAGTCAAAGTTCTACCAAAGCCCTCTGGATTTTGGTTCTAAGCTTTTTAACGTATTACCTAGAGATTTTAAGACTGAAAATAGAGGTCCTGCAACATAAATTAAAGGTATATTTAAAAGAGAGGTGTTTTAATTCTGTTTGTGTTTTATTCTGTTACCTTGAAGAAAATGCGGCAATGTGTATATAGGTCTACAATGATTGTATATATATATATATATATATATATATACGTAAATTTTCGTTTGTTAAAAACGTAATTGTTAGCATCAATTACCTAGATCTAACAAGACTGCGCAAAACTTTTTTTTGCTGACTACACAAAAATATTGTTTTTAACATTTTAGAATCTACTCGGTATATAACTCCACCTGAAATTTGTCCGCAATCAATTCCTTACATTTTATGCAAATCAAAATCTTTTATAAGTGTTTCTAGTCGGTTTTGGATGTTTTCTAAGGAGTTTCGCTTTCTGTACCCGATGACGTGTAAATAGCTACATTCACAGCGTAAAAGATAAATTCGTGGATTCATTCACTTGCTGTGGTATGAAAACAAAACAAAAGAATTCATCTGTCACTCTGAATGCCAAATCACTTCAATTCCACGTAATATGTTCGCAAATAGGAGCGTTTTGACAAAATTTCTTCAATAACTTCACAATGCATGCGATAATAGTCACCTAGACGAAGCGGATCAGTAAAAAGGTAAGATTTGAACGATTTTATAATCGAGCTGGGCTGCAAGGTGCTACTCAATCATGCAAGGCAAATTCAACCAGTTTTTTCAATATTTCACCGAAAATACAGTTTCAAATCGCTGTAAGATTGTCGGCTCAGGATGTAAACCAATATGTTGAACAATTATAATCCATGTCCACCCGTTTTGAACCCATTTTCGCGATTTCTATCAAGAATGAAGCTCGGTGAAAAGTGCATCCCAGACAGCCAGACAGCCAGCCAGCCAGCACAAACTAAAAAGTTGAACGTAGCCAAATTAGAGCTTTTATATAATAAAGGACTAAAGGTTAATAAAACCGTTGATTTGGCGATTGTCAACTTTTTAGTCTGAGCTGGCTGGGATGCATGTTTCACCGAGCTTCATTCTTTATAGAAATCGCGAAAATCGGCTGAAAACGGGTAGAAATGGTTTATACCTGATCAAAATATTGGTTTACATCCAGAGGCGACATTCTTACAGCGATTTGAAAGTGTTTTTTAGGTGAAATATTGAAAAAACTAATTGCATTTGGCTGGCAAGATTGAATACTGTCTTGCAGCCCAGGTTGATTTTTGAATCGTTCAAATCTTACCTTTTTACTGATCCGCTTCGTCTAGGTGACTATTAACGCATGCACTTTGAAGTTATTGGAAATTTTGTCAAAACGCTCCTATTTGCGATCATATTATGTGGAATTGAAATGATTTGGCATTCAGAGTGACAGATGAAATCTTTTGTTTTGTTTTCATACCACAGCAAGGTGAATGAATCCATGAATGTATCTTTTACGCAGTGTCTATTTACACGTCATCGGGTACAGAAAGCAAAACTCCTGAAAAAACATCCAAAACCGACTAGAAACACATATAAATAACTTTGATTTGCATAAAATGAAAGGAATTGATTGCGGACAGATTTCAGGCGGAGTGAAATACCGTGTAGCTTCTTAAATGTTCAATACACTATTTTTGTGTAGTCAGCAAGAAAAGTTTTGCGCCGTCTTGCCAGATCTAGGTAATTGATGCTATCAATTACTTTTTTAACAAACGAAAATTGACGTATATGTATATATTTATTTGTGCATTATAATACTTTTGGATAATATCAAAATAAATTTAATTGATTTATGAAATTTGTGTTGAAATATAGAGTTTTGACATTTGCTACACCTTTTGGCGTTGGATATTTGCAAATCGTCGGCTTAGAAGCAAAAGTGTATAAGTCCACTTTTGGCGAAATTGAGTTATTGGTATCGGCGTGTTCAGGGTGAGTAGCTTTATCTACTGGTAAAACTTTGAAGGTCATCAGAGTTGCGGCAATTTTTAAGTCAATTGTTTAAAATACAGCTAAGTCCACTAGGAGGTTTCTGTTACAAGGTAAAACTGTACAAGTGAGATTTAGTTCTATGATTTTGAAAATATTTTTGGAAAAAGTGTTTAAGTCCGGAGTGGACCAAAGTAGAGTGTTTCCTGGAGTTCGTCACCTTTAAGAAAACATTCGTTTAGGTAAGTAACAACCTTGCCCACTCGGCGAGTGATGTGCAATGCAGTACATATATAATTTGTGACATGCATAATTGCATAGTGAACGTACATTGTTGTAGCACTTATTACAACAACTTGTGTCCAATAACTCTTCGTTTTTCAGGTTATGTTTGGAAAGCATGGCCCGAAAAAAATTACTCTTTAGCGAGATTGAAGAGCTGCTGTCCGCTGAAGGAGACATAGGAAATGATCTGGATGGTAAGTGAAAAACTTGACAAATCTGCTATCGGCTAAAGTACAACGCGGTTGTAGTTCGATAATTCTAGCTCGATTTTTTCAACTATTTCAGTTTCCGACGACGAGCCTACTCCCTTCCTACATGTGCTGGCTGAGTCGTTTGCTGATGATAAAGCCGAGCGAACTCCCACGGTACATGCACTCGCTGTTCAACAGCGGGTTGCTGAACGTAAGGAAAATGATGAAGATGGTACGTTAAAACTATTTCAAATCTGCTCTTGTGTTATTATTAGTGGCACGATGTTTCTGACTTGCCTCGTTACATTTCAGCTCCTGACGACGAGCTCATTGTCATGGTACATGTACTCGCTGTTCAACCGCTGCAGGCTGCTCAAGATAAAGGACATGATGAAGATGGTACGTTAAAACTATTTATTATCTGCTTTTGTGTTTTGTGCTGTAGTGGCACGATGTTCCTAACTTGCCTCATAACGTTTTAGTTCTTGACGAAGAGCGTACTATCCCAATCGTCACTTTGGCAGAAGAGGTAGCGATTGAGTACTTGGAGGAAGATGAACAGATGGAAGTGGATCCTGTCGGGTTGGAGGAAGACAGTGAGAGCACGTCTAGTGAGGAAACTTTAACTCGTTGGCGGTTAAAAAACCCAAAATCCTGGAACAGAAGCTCAACCAAACGTACGCGTAACCTTGGTCAGCCTTACGTTAGTCAGAATGTAAACCGGCAAGCTAAAGCTCCGCAGATCATTGATTGCCAACGTTGCACGTTTAAGTGTACTGAAAAGGTGTCTGAAGAATGCCGATTGAGAGTTTGCAGCGAATACTGGGCCCTTGAAGACTTAAATAGAAAAAAATACTTTATACTAAATTGCGTAGAACTAGCAGAGCCCGTACGACGTCGACCACGAGCCTTGCAAGCAGGACCAGCCGTGTCGTATTATTCACAGTCGGTGATAAAAAAGTAAGGGTGTGTAAAAAATTCTTTTTAAAAACTCTTAAAATAAGCTATGGCCCTGTTAACACTGCTATCGACGGCAAGGGCGAATGCGGAAGTTTTATAAAAGAGGACAAGCGAGGGAAAAACTCTCCAGGCAACAAAACGCCAGAAGAAGTAACAGCCCTAGTAAAGCGGCACATAAAAAGTGTCCCAACTGTCGAGTCACACTACTCACGCTCGCAAACTAAACGTAAATACCTTGATTGCAAATTAAGCATTTCAAAAATGTATGAGTTATACGTAGAAAAGTCCAATGCCGACGGAGAAACCCCTGTATCACACGGATGTTACCGCAATATTTTTGGGACGTGTTTTAACCTTTCCTTTTTCAAACCAAAGAAGGATCAGTGTGTACTTTGTGCCAGAGTACTCGGTATGTCGCAAGAAGAGCGGATTCTCGACAGCAACTATTACCAACACATCGGCCGCCGCAACGCAGCTAACGCACTGAAGGAAGAGCACAAGCAGGTAGCGAAAGCTGACGAGACATTTGAAACAATGACTTTTGATCTCCAAAGCGTCCTGCAGATTCCAGCCAGTGATCTGTCACCAATGTATTATGCTCGAAAGATATGTGTTAACAATTTAACTGTGAACGAAGGTTCGCCTCCAAATAAAGGGTTTTGCTACACTTGGAGTGAACTCAATGGCAAACGAGGCAGTAATGAAATAGGCACAGCCCTTTTTAAGTGGCTCTCACAGCTGCCTCAGCAAGTCAGTCGAGTGTCTATGTTTTCCGATACATGCAGTGGGCAAAATCGCAATCAAAATGTTGCCGCACTTCTGATGTTTGTTGTACTAACCACAAACGTTAAGACGATTGAACATTGTTTTTTAGAAAGTGGGCACTCCCACATGGAGTGCGACTCCATGCACAGTGCCATCGAGAACAGAAAGAAGTGGATGTCTGTGTATACCATTCAAGACTGGATAAACATTTTTAAATCGGCACGATCGAACCGCGCTAGGAAAAACGCTCCACCATACAATGTGACGGAGCTAAAATTTGACGATTTCTATGATTTAGAAGCGCTTTCCAAGTCGTTCTTCAAAAATAAAACCCTAGATGTCAACCAAAAAAAGTTAACTGGCTGAAAGTTAAGGGGTTCAAGTACGACGGAACAAAGCCATGGATTCTTCAATATCGCTATGGGTTTGATGGCGATTATACAGACATTAAAGTAACGGGCAACATTCGAGGAAAAGCACCGGCGCCTAAACAGACAAAAAAATACAAGTCGGCTCTGCCAATCAGCAAAGCAAAAAAGGCCGACCTGTTGCGTCTGAGCACGAGCGGTGCGATTCCTATCGAGTTTCACGGGTGGTTTAAGTCACTGAAAGATTCGGCTGGGGTGAGAGATGTTGCCGCGGAGTCTGCCGTAGATGACGGTGAAGAAGATGAGGAAAGCGACGAAGATGAATAGCTGATGTCGTTCACTTTTTTGTACCTGGCCAATCACTTAAGTACCTTTTCTATTCGTAAACGATGAGACTTGTTGTTGCAGCCGGCGATAAATAAGAACGGGAGATTCTGGTATCCAGTCGCCTAATTGTTCCTGCCAGTATCACTTGTGCCAATTTATACTTTAACATTATTCATTATTCATTATCGGGAAATTTTTGTATTGTACGTGTCAGAAAAATTGTTCCTCCAGGCCATTATCACTTGTGAGTTGTGCCTTTGTACTTTATCGTCTCATCGTGCCATTTTCAACGGGTAATTTGAAACTTGCTGTAAACTCATCGGAAGTAGTATTATTCCCTAACGATTATTATAATTATATTATTGTGATGCACTATGTAATGAAACCAAAAAGTAATAAAAGTAAAACTGTACAAGTCCTTTCTTTATTTGATACCACATAAGGAAGAACTGTTTAAGTCCTTTGTAATGCAATATTTAATATAAATGCAAACTTTTTTCAATAATTGATACAAAATTCATGTATAGAAATGATCAGTTAACAATTTAAAATTTCACCAAGTGTTCTATCTCTATATTCTGATTTACCAGATCAAACCAAACTGTAGAAATCGTTTATCTCAGAACTATGATTTTGGACTTAAACACTTTTGCTTCTTAGCCGACGAAATGCAACTTTGCAAAGTAAACCTAAAGTTTTTTTCCGGCAAGCTGGATTGGGGTAATGACATTATGATTTACGAGCAACAAAATGTTGTTACGTTTTGGTCCCAAGTCCTAGGACCTAGGTTATGGCCTAGAGCCATATATTAGTTATAACCTGGCTACCGGGTATGCCCGCAGGGCATAGGGTACTAGCGTCGAAGGAAAGGGCTTCATCCTTTAGCTGGAGCTTAACACTGAATGATCTTAACATTATCTTCACGTTCATGGTGATGTGAGTTTGTTCCGCTAATTTCATCGGGTTCTTTCATTGAAAAACATTTCACTTGGTGGATGGGTGGCGATTTTGATCTCCACGACTGATATGGGCAAAGAATTATAATAAATATGAAATTTAATAAATTATAAATATTTAAAGCCATGAACTGGAAAGTAGTACTGACATGCCCTCACCCGCAGAACACTATACGTGCGTAGCACGGGCCCATAATGCTAGTTAAGCTTATATAAAACCGTTAATTTTGCGATGTTCAGCTTTTTAGTCTGTGCTGTCTGGCTAGCTGGCTGGCTGGGATGTATGTAACATGTACTAACATGCCCTCACAAGCAGTTCACTATAAGTGCATAGCACGGGCCCATACTGCTAGTTAACCTTATATAAAACCGTTAATATGGCGATGTTAAACTTTTTAGTCTGTGCTGGCTGGGATGCATGTTTCACTGTACTTAACTCTTTATAGAAATCGCGAAAATTGGTTTAAAACGGGTGGAAATGGTTTATCTATGTTCAAAATGTTGGTTAACATCCAGAGACCACATTCTAACAGCGATTTGAAAGTGTTTTGTATGTGCAATATTGAAAAAACTGATTGCATTTGGCTGGCAAGATTGAATACTGTCTTGCAGCCCAGCTTGATTTTTTAATCGCCCAAATCTTACCTTTTTACTAATCCGCTGCATCTAGGTGACTACTATCGCATGCATTATGAAGTTATTGAAGAGATTTAGTCAAAACGCCCCTATTTGCAATCATATTATACGTGAACTTGAAAATATTTGGCATTCAGAGTGACAGGAGCATTAGCTTTTGTTTGGTTTTTATGCCACTGCAAGGTGAACGGAATCCTGTTATATTCTCTTGGGCAGTGAATTGGGGATATTCACACGTCATCGGGTACGGAAAGCAAAACTGTTTTGAAAAAATTCTAAAACAGACTAGAAACTTATTTTAATGATCTGAATTTGCATAAAATGCAAAAAGTTGTCTAATGCGGACTAATTTTTATCGATTTTTTAGCGTTTGGCATCAAAATTGTCCAAATTACTATTTTTGTGTTTTGGTTTATTGGTTTGTTGGTTTTGGTCCCCAAGTCCTAGGGCTTAGGTTATGGCCTAGGGCCATATATGAACCAAAAACTGGCTATCGGGTATGCCCGCAAGGCATAGGGTACACTAGCTTTAACCTATACAGCTAGAGACCGACACTGCATGATCACAACAATTTCTTCGTGTTCATGGTAATGGTGAGTTTGATCCGGGTTGTAATAGAGGGCATTGGGCAGAGGGCATTTTTGGCAGTGTCAGCATCAGCAATAACCAAATGGCCCAGGTGGACTCGTGTGGTCAGAGAGGAACCAACAACCACTTGGAACCAGGTGTACTTTGTATTCGGTGAGCTGCATTAGTTTATAGTACCTTTTCGACTAGTTCAAAATCATCAGATCCTGTAAATTGTTACAACCTCTTTTATAGCCGAGCGAGGCTTTTCGGCAATCATAAGATCCTAAATTTAACTCGTAACAAATGGTAGAGTCGCCGGGCATTTCTATTTTTCAAAATTATTTGGACTGTTCACGGTTGTTGGTTGTTCTTTCAATAGGGGCTGTTTGGGGGAAACATATTTTTTGCTGGGTTCATGGTCATTAATTTCCGGGGGATTTGGTTGCTTCTAGGCAGGATTTATGTCTGAGAGTTCACCTATTTATGTAGGCAGGGCGGTGCTTAGAGGTATTTGGGACAGCTCTGAGTCAGATTTGAACTTGTCGGGTGAGTTAGAGGAGGTTGGTAGACTAGCAGAAGCCGGGAGAGAGGAATTTCGGAAGTTTTTGGTGAAGCGCGGTCTGGGTTAGAGATCACGAAACAGAGGCTGCAAAAAGAGACAGAAGGTTACAAGGAGTTCTTGGCGTTAAGTGACGAAGAGCTACTTGTGCGTGAGAGTAGGCGACTTCGTTTGCTTGATCCGGAATTTGTGGGGGACCTACCGCCTTTTTGACAGAGGGCCAAGACTTTTACGGGGGGCTCTGTGGAGATTGGGAAAAAGCAACCAATTAGGCAAAATTCAATTATGCAAGGATCAGATGTGAAATTGAGGAAATTTGAGGACGGTGTAAATTCGGTTGAGGAGTGGTTGAAAGATTTTGAGGGGTGGCCGCGGCTAAGGGAAAAACCAGTTAAGAGAAAATTATGTCGTTTCCCTGTTTTTTGGTGATTTGAGGACGGGCTTTTGGTACCGATGATTGTTTTTGGCAAAAGCTCTAAATTAGTGGTCGGGATCACGAACACGTCGCCTCACCCGTGTGTCTTGTACAGAGGTACAGTGCTGGGTCAGCTAGAGGAGGTGTGTCTTGACGAAGTTGCAGGGGCTGCGGAGCCAAGTGTCGTGTCGGTAGATGCGGGGATGGTGGATGAAAAGGAAGGAGGGGTGTCTTGGCTGGATAAGTTAACTGTTAACCCGGAGCTGGACGAGCAGGACAGCTGGCGAAGCTGTCGACGTACTTGCTGGTTGAGTACGCGGACTTGTTTGCATGGTCTTTGAGTCAAGTGGGAAGGACAAAGGCAGGAGAGTGTGAATTGGAGCTTTTAAGCAAAACTCCGGTACAAAGGCCACCCAATCGCGTATCACAACAGGAGAAGGAGGAGATAGGCAGACAGGTAGCAGAAATGCTGCAGCATGGGGTCATTTAAAGATCAAAATCGGCCTACAGCAGTCCAGTGGTGCTCGTTAAGAAGAAGACTGGGGGGTGGCGATTCGCAGTGGATTACAGGGGGGTTAACAAGGTCATCAAGATGGACTCCTACCCTTTACCAGTCATTGACGATGTGCTGAGCTATTTGAACAGGTCCTCTTTCTTTACGTCGCTGGATCTTTTCTCAGGGTTTTGGCAGATACCAATGGCGGAAAACTCAAATGACGTAACGGCCTTCATAACACCAGAGGGGTTATTTTCCTTCGAGGTGTTACCATTTGGCTTAGGGGTGTCTCCGGGGAGTGTTTCAGCGCAGAATGGACAGGTTGCTAGCACGGTTGAAGTGGAGCTCTTGTTTTGTCTATCTGGACGACATTTTACTGATGGGTGAGAAGTTTGACATTCACTTGGTTAAGGGATGTTTTACAGCGATTTCGAGAAACGGGGTTCACAATCAATCCGGGGAAATGTTCGTTTGGTCAGAGAGAGGTCAAGGTGCTGCGTCACGTAGTTAGTCGGGAAGGAATTCGGGTAAAACCACAGAAGGTCGCGGCTGTGGCGGAGTTTGCGGTGCCAAAGTCAGTGCGAGGGGTGCGTTCTTACCTCGGGCTTCTAAATTTTTTCCGGAAGTACATCAGAAGTTTCTCGGACATCGCCAGACCGTTGGTGGAGCTTACGAAGAAGGGGGTGGAGTTTTCTTTCGGAAAAGTACAGGAAGAGGCTTTCATGGTGTTGAAGGAAAAGTTGGTGACGGCTCCGGTGCTTAGGCATTTTTCTCCAACAGCTGAGACGGAGGTGCATACAGATTCGTCGGACTATGAGTTAGGTGGGATTTTGCTGCAGCGTTTTGACGATGGCTTACACCCGATCTGTTATGCTTCGAGGAAATTATCGGATCCAGAACGGCGGTACAACACAACTCACAAGGAATGCCTGGGAATCATATGGGCAATACGGACATGGAGGCTATTCCTATGGGGGGCGACGTTCAAGGTGATAACAGACCAACACTCGCTTTGCTGGTTAAAGAAAAACACCGCGGTGGGGGGACGCTTAAGGTGGGTTCCCACTTGATGGTTTTCTTCGCCGCGCGGCGCGGCGACGGTGCCTTTTTTGGTTTTGACCAATCACAGTCGAGTATTCCACCCTTGCCGTGCCGGCTTCCGTTCCAGCCGGCACTAGTGGTGCGGTGCCGCACCGCCACCGCGCCGCAAAAGTATACCCAACTCCTACTTTTGCGGCACCGTCCGCAACCGGACCGGCGGAAGTCGTATGTTTGAAATTCATACCGCTAGGTGGTTTCTAGTCAACGTACTTCTTGTTCCTGTTAACTCCGACTGCTAACGCACGCCGTTTAGGATCTGCCTCCTCTTTTATTACTCTGAATTTTACCTACAATGACCTGCCGAACACGAAACAACAAATCATCAAACTGCTCTGCAGACAGGCGAAGATATCGCTGGTTTGATTCAGGGTCGGATAGGCTAATGTTTTGTACCAATGAGTACCAATTTCCCTCGGTTTCTCGCTCAGCGATAATGGGCCTCACACACCATTTCGGACTCTTTCCTAACTTTTTCAACCGAAGAGCTTTCAATCTTCTATTCAATAAAAACAGCAACACTGCTCTTCGCTTAGCGACGATGGGACTCATTTTGATGAAGTTAACCAATAACTTACAAACCACGGCGTGTCCGTCTGTCAAAATTAGTTGTCACTATTTCCGCTAGGCAGAGTTCCATCGCGCCGGCACGAAATACGGCGCGAGTGGGAACTAGGGAGCGGCAAACCGTCCCGCTGCCGCACCGCTGCCGGGCCACGCGGCGAGAAAAACCATCGAGTGGGGAACCCACCTTTATCGAGATGGGCGATAATGTTGCAGGATTATAACTTCACGATCCACCACAAATCAGGCGCGCTACACGAGGGGCCGGATTGTTTGACGCAGTATCAGCTCATGGGTTCGACAGCGGGACAAGGGGAGGAGGACCTAATTGACGAGATGCAGTTGGGGATGTGGGCAATCGACCTGGGGGGGGGGGGGGGGGGTAGCGGAACTTCAGAGGAAGGACGAGCAACTGAGGGAGTTGATTGAGGTGATGGAAAATCCGTATCGGGCGATGGCAAAGTGAGGCGTCAGACACGCAGTTACGTGATGAAGGGCGGAATCTTGTACAAGAAAAGCTATCAGTACAGGGGTGAAACTAAGGTCTTGGTTATACCGGAGGATCTTAAGTTCGAAGCGCTGAGTAGCCTTCACGATGACTCGGTGGGAGGCGGTCTCTTGGGGTTTTTGAAAACGTTCTGCAAATTAAAAGAGAGATACTTTTGGCAAGAGATGAAGGTTGAAACGGAGCGTTTCGTGAGCAGTTGCCCTGTGTGTCAGTCTAGGAAAAGACTAACTCAGCGTCCAGCGGGATTGCTGCAACCTATACCAGTGGGGGCTCCATTTCAAAGATGCGGAATTGACATTCTTGGGCCATTTTGTCGTACGCCGAGGAATTACACGTTCATAGTCAGTTGCGCGGATTATCACACGAAGTGCTGCATGGCGAAGGCCATCCCGGTCGGAAATTCAGCTGAGGTTGCTGACTTTCTCATCGCGGAGGTTATCTTACAGAATGGATGTGTGGGGGAAATTCTGACTGACAGAGGGCAGGTGTTTAGGTCAAATCTAGTCACGGATCTTCTCAATTGGTTGGGGGTGCGCAGCACTTTCACTTCCTCGTACCACCCTCGAACAAATGGCTTGGTAGAGCATTACAATGGGGTGATGGCTCAGATGCTGTCGAATCATGTATCGTCAACGCACAAGGATTGGGATGTGCACGTCAAAGCGTATACGTTCGCTTAGGGAAAGTGGCGTTTGGCTGACATTCCAGAGGCTGAGGGGGAGGAGAGAGCGTAAGAGGGCTTACGTGCACTCTCTAGAAGTGTTAGCGATACAAGAGTGGAAAATTTTTGAAAAATGTATTAAAAAAAAAATCATTTGTAAATAAAAATGAAATGTTTTAAAAAAGCGTATTTTGGGGGAAATGTATAAGAGGATGAACTGGGGAAAACATTGTGCATTATGGAGAACCAACTATTCTCGCCGGGGCAAACAAGACGGGAGGCCGCGGGAAGAGCAATTGTCGGGCTGCGGGGGTGATTGCCGGATGCCTTCCAGCTCGCCTCGCAAAGTACCTTCACGCATGGAGTTCCAGCAGCGAAGAAAGGATCGGGACGTGGGCTTTTGGACCGCCTTGTACGATGGTCGGGCGCAGGGAGAGGTCGAGCTCAGTCTACGTCGAGGCGAAATTGTCCAGGTCCTGGTTCAAGGATCCCAAGATTTCGGGACACGACGGCTGGTGGACCGACAAGCTGGTAGACGAGGTCGGCATCTTACCGGCCGACTTCGTGGCCGAAGAGGACGTTGGCGGACACGTGAGCAGCGTCATCGAGGAGATGCAGCCACTGGAAATCGACTTCCGGGAGTTGGCTTTGGAGGATATGATCGGCATGGGAGGTCTCGACAAGCCAAGCTGTTCTGGCTGCTGAAGCATGATAACGTGGTGTCCCAACCTCTCCCTGGGGATGGAATACGCCAGCGGCGGCGCGCTGAACAGTAACTAGGCCGGGGGATGCATTCGGCTCGAGGTGCATGTGGCTTTGGCGATCCAGATCGCTCGAGGCTTACGTCATCTGCACACGGGGGCGCCCATATCGCTCATACTGGGTGACTTCAAGGCTTCCGGCGTGCTCCTGCCCGAGCCGATCCACGAGGGTTCAGGACAGGACAGGATAATATTTGTTTTAACCTACACTCCATTTCACGTTCGGAAGGAGAGAGGATTTGTATCTTTCAAGAGGACCCACGGCTGCATGACACCAGCTGAGAGTTTCAAACCTTAGTTATAAGCCATTTAATGAGCATGACATATGGTATGGAAGATATTCGTCTTCCAATGGATGACTCCCGCGTGACCTTTAACCTCCACCCACGGGTTCCAGTCGCACCTGCCGCGTTGCACACACATTGGATGTGATAGCTGGCATCAAGACAAAATTTTTGATACCAGTGTCCATACTGTCCGCGAAATGTTTATCGGGAATTTCATTTTTGGTAGCTGGCTCTGGCGTTAATATGAGATTGCTTTCAACATTACACAGAAAAGAAATCATTTTTTAAAGCCGATGTAGTTAGTAGACAACTGCATAACTTTCCACACATTATTATGCTTATAACGCTTAAACCCAAAGAGTACTTTTGAGAAACCGAAAATCCTACGAAGTTGTGCAAATGGCAGATTCAAAATCAAGAAAATTTTAAATTCAATCATGCACAACAAAAAAACCTACATTTTTCAGTTTGCAGATAGACAGCAGTACCGGTGCCAATGGTACAAAAGTTTTTGTGGTAAAAAGAAGGCTTGATTTTGATAACGAGAGAGAAATTCTGAACCGTGATGAACAAGCAATATGGGCCCGTGCTACGCACGTATACTGTGCTGCGCGTGGGAGCATGTTTGTACTTATACATGTATATATATATATATATATATATATATATATATATATATATATATATATATATATATATATATATATATATATGTTGTTTTAAGTTTTCACAGCAATTAGTTTTTAAAAAAGACTTTTGGATAAACTGTGGTGTTTTATTTTTCATTTTCCCAACGTTTCACACATTATATATATATATATATATATATATTTATTTTTTTTATTTTTTTTTTTTTTTTCTTGTAGAGGAAGGACGTGTTTGGGACTGCTCCTATTTATAATCAGTGTTCGCTAGTTTTTATGCATCAAACAATTACTTTTACTCTTTACATCTATAAAACGTGTGTTTTTTAGTTGTTTGAACATCAAAAAACTTTGCAAGAAAGGAGATTTTGTAAGTAAATTGCATTTTTTAAATCAGAAACTAACTTTCAGAGAAGACTGACATTCTAAAAATAAAATAATAATAAAAATAAAATCACGGCCTATTTGGTAATTGTGAAGAAAGAAAATAAATTGTAGAAACTTGCTGTCAGAGTGGATTATTGATTATTCAAGGGTAAACGAATCTTGAAAATCCAAGACATCTACTAAAATGCAAAAAGCAACACGTTTACTTGCCAAAAGAGACATATTCGTAAGATCAAGAATCTTTCTAAACTCTATATACCATAAGAATCGCTCTGAACAAAAGAAGGCACAACATTATGAATACATAATGCATGAACTAAATTATCAGGTTGAGAGTTGGGAACTTACAAGATTACCCTCGCCACTACTGCCCTTCCAAAGGAAAAAGAAAAATGAAACGAATTTGTGCTTATTAGCTAATATGACGGAAATTTTTGAATAGGAGAAATCCAAGTTACCAAAGCCTCTCATTCCTCAAAAATGCTGGCTAAGGTTTTCATCTATTGTACCATCGGTGTTTACTGTAACGTCAAAAGTAGATGACAAGACAGGGAAGCTGGAAAATCCAACAATATCGGTGTTTACTGCAACGTTAGAGGGAGATGACACGACTGCAGGGAGGCTGGAGAATCCTGCAACATCGGTATCAGATGGAGATGACATGACTCCAAAGAATCCTGCAACATCGGTGTCAGATGGAGAAGATACGACTCCAAAGAATCCTGCAACATCGGTGTTCACTGCAATGTTAGGGGGAGATGATATGACTGCAGGGAGGCTGGATAATCCTGCAACATCGGTGTCAGAGGGAGATGACACGACTCCAGAGAATTCTGCAACATTGGTGTCTGATGCAATGTTAGAAGGAGATGACACGACTCCGGAGAATTCTGCAACATTGGTGTCTTATGGAACGTTAGGGGGAGATGACATGACTTCAGGGAGGCTGGATAATCCTGCAACATCGGTGTCAGAGGGAGATGACACGACTCCAGAGAATTCTGCAACATTGGTGTCTGATGCAACGTTAGAAGGAGATAACACGACTCCAGAGAATTCTGCAACATTGGTGTCTGATGCAACGTTAGAAGGAGATGACAAGAATCCAGAGAATTCTGCAACATTGGTGTCTTATGGAACGTTAGGGGGAGATGACACGACTACAGGGAGGTTGGGTGACGCCCTTCCTGCCCTTATGGACCAGCCGCGAACTGCATCAAAGAATAATGCGTTGCATATACCTCGCAGATCTAATCGCCTGGCAAAACCAAGAAAGCCATTGGATTTATGACATCAAGCCAACAATACCCACAATCTTCAAAATGGGAGTGGAAGAACACTTTGCTTTGGCGGTTTGAATGTAAGATCTCTTACCAGTGGGTTTGACGAAATAAAAAGTACTCTAGAAGACCAGAATTATGATATTATAGGCATCACAGAAACATG
Organism: Nemoura dubitans; assembly: GCA_921293005.1. Taxonomy (NCBI): domain Eukaryota; kingdom Metazoa; phylum Arthropoda; class Insecta; order Plecoptera; family Nemouridae; genus Nemoura; species Nemoura dubitans. Next base: position 23,294,902 of record OV121076.1, read on the forward strand.
GCTCATACCTGAGATACCCACTGTGGATGTTCAAATTCCTGGATATACATTTGAAAGAAAAGACAGATTGATAACTCAAACTTCTGGAAGAGGTGGTGGTGTTGGTATTTACATTAAATCTAACATTCGATATTCCTTGCTCAAAATAACAAACGAAGAGGACCAGATGATTGAGCAATTGTGGTTGTTAATATCCATAAAAATGCAAAAAATAGCATTTGGCGTTGAATATCGAGCACCCTATCTTAACTATACTTCTGTGAAGAGCCTTGACAATTTTATTTCTTCCCTAGATGGGAGTGTTGACAACATTTTATTTGTAGGTGATATGAATATTAACTTCTTGACAATAGTACGCCAGAATACAAATATTTGAAAAAAATTATATCAGCAAATCAACTTACACAAATCATTGATGTTCCCACACGTATTACTGATAGTTCAGCCACACTAATTGACCATATTTATGTAAGAGACCTCAACCCTGTAATCGATTGTGGAGTTTTGAACATGACCTTAATAAAAGACGACAGAGGAAAAAAAATTACTGATCATCATTTGGTCGCATGTACTTTGAAATATCAGACTAACAAGAAGACGAAACGATCATGGACCGGAAGACAATACAAAAAAATTGATTATGTTATTCTTGCGGAACACTTGACGAAAATACCGTGGGAGGAAATTTGTGATATTGATGATATTAATGACAAGGTAGATATCCTTAACCAACACATAATGAATGTAGCTAATACATTTGCCCCAATAGTAACGATATCGACAAAAGAGCCATATGCTCCATGGCTAGATGATTCTATTAAAAGTGTGATCAAAAAGAAGAACATTGTTTTAAAGAAGCACAAGAGACGAAAATTTAAATCATCAGCGACATGGGAAAACTATACTGAAGCAAGGAACATTTTAAATATTGTAGTTCAACGGAAAAAACGAGAATACATCACGTCCACCCTCACCAAATGCAAAAATGACCCGATGAAGTTCTGGAGAAATCTAGAAAAGTGGAATATTCACGGGAAAAGAAGAGAGAAAAAAACCAAAATGTTCCTGAAGAGCTGTGTGACCCAGATAAAATTAATACATATTTAATCAATGTTGGAGGCAACCAAACTATAAACGAAAAGTTATTGGAGAGTTGTTGCAACAACAACAGATCACCTGATTGCAACAGAAAAGGATTACAATTTCGTCCGACCAGTGTCTCTGAAACATTGGAACTAATAAGAACAATTAAAACAAATGCCATGGGTATTGATGGTATCTCACTGAAAATGCTTCAACTTTGTCTACCAATATGTGCTGGAGCCATCACTAATGTGATAAATCATTCCCTCTCCACAGGAACATGTCCAGAACTTTGGAAAAAAGGTATGATAACACCAATACCAAAAATTAATAATCCACAACAGATAAATGATTTGCGCCCAATAACAATATTGCCAATACTATCAAAAATTTTAGAGAAAGCAGTACACAAGCAACTATAACCAAGTATGTTGAAGAAAATAATATCCTTCCTGAGACACAATCAGGGTTTAGAAAACATCTAAGTACTACTACAACGTTACTGGATGTTACTGATGATATTCTAAAAGGTATTGATTCATCAAAAGTAACTAGCCTTGTTTTGCTGGATTACTCAAAGGCATTTGACACTATCCACCATGATCTTCTCCTTGCCAAACTAAGGAGGATATGCTCTAATGACTATACTCAAAATTGGGTTAAAAGTTATCTCACAGGAAGATTTCAGAAAGTTGTTCTTAAGACTGACACAAGTACAATGGAATCTTCATCCATGGAAATAAAGTCAGGTGTTCCACAAGGATCGATATTGGGCCCTTTGCTGTTTACCATCTATACCGCAGATCTTCATGAAGCAGTGGTAGGATGCAAGATAAAACAATATGCAGATGACACTCAAATTTAATTTTCCTTTAAACCTAATGATACGAATATATCACAAGAACAAATCAACCATGATCGAGCAAATATATTAAAATGGTCTACAGATCGTGCGCTGGTCATAAATCCCAAGAAAACAGTGTCGATGCTCATAGGCACGGAAGTTCAGCGAAAAAAAGTAATAGAAAATAATTTCAAAATCAAGATAAATGAAACCGACATAGAACTCTATGAGACCTCAAGAAATCTGGGACTCATATTGGACCACAGCCTGAACTTTGAAGCACACGTGAATAACATTAGAAATAAATCAAGAAATAAGTTGAGATCAATTTACAGATTCAAGAAAATATTGCCAACATCAGCAAAAATTAACATGTGTGAATCTCTCATTCTATCTACATTGGATTATTGTGACGTGGTTTATAGACCCAATATTTCAGTATGCAATTCTAACATAGGTACTACAAAAAATCCAAAACTCGTGTGCACGATATATTTATAACATTAACAATAGAGAACACATCACTCCAAGCATTGAAAAAGCAGGCTGGCTGAAGATGGATAATCGACGTAAAGTTCATATGCTCAGTACTGTTCACCAAATATTAAATACAGAAAAACCAGAATACTTATGCAGAAAACTTAAAACAAGAGACGAAGAAAACCATCGCAACCTACGTAACAAGAACTTACTTACCTACTATAGAAAAACACCGAACAGCCAAATACGAAGGGTCATTCACACATCATGCGTCAACAATTTATAACACACTACCCCCTTGCTTTAAACCTATGGAAAAATATATGTTTTATAGAGAAGTTAAAAAGAGTGTAATGGAAGGTATATTTTAATTTTTATACTAGTTTTAATCATTATCTATGTAAATAATATTAATTATTGTAAGTTAAAATTTGGTTGCATGGAAGAGCAATTTATATTGAATGCCGCCTTTTGTACTTAAAAAAACAATAAAGCTGTAAATAAATAAATAAATATATATATATATATATATATATATATATATATATATATATATATATATATATATATATATATATATATATATATATATATATATATATATATATATATTCTGAGAAATCTTTTTCCTGAAGATGCCAAGACATTTCCTTGCAGTTTTTCCTTGCAGTTTTTAACCATAAAACTTATTAAACACATAATATGAACTGCCAAAACTTTCAATCACTCATATATGTATATATATATATATATATATATATATATATATATATATATATATATATATATATATATATATATATATATATATATATATATATATGTTGTTTTAAGTTTTCACAGCAATTAGTTTTTAAAAAAGACTTTTGGATAAACTGTGGTGTTTTATTTTTCATTTTCCCAACGTTTCGACCAAATTGTTTGGTCTTTCTCAAGGGTCAATCAATGAACTACAAAAAACAAAACATTGGACAAAAGGTACCAGAGATCTCAACAATCAAACCAAAGTTATAAAAAAAAAAAAAAAACACATTTTGACAAGAAACATATAGCGAGAAGGTCAAGGTCGATTCTGTTTCGATGCTGTCTTGCTTCGTGTTGTAGGCCCCAGGGAAGGGGTGGGTGGATGGTGTATGGGCGATTCAGTGTTCGACTCGTATGATGATTTCTGGGACGCGGCTGTAACCCTGTATGGCAGAAGAGCCAGTTTCCAGGCTGGTGGAAGTCGTTTGGCGTCATCTCTCTTGTTCATTGTGTCGGGGCGCTTTTCTATCTCAATGGATTCTCTGATTATGCGCGGGTAGAATTTCTCTTCTTTCGCACAGTAAACACAACACCCATAAGATGCATCCCCTAAAACGCCATCTATACAACGCATCTTAACTTAGACCAACCCCTTTTTCACAGGGAGCGCCATCTAGGCAGCAAAACAGAAACACGAATCTAAGTCCTATTCCAAATACCTTCATTGTTAAATTTGTATAAAAAGAAACCACCAGGAGGCAGCAATGACGCTGCGCCGCCATTAACAAATAACTGACCGGGGACGTTTTTTAGGAATTGAACTAGATGAGCAGCTAAACTGGAAACAAAAAGTAAAATCACTTCAAAATAAACTTTCTAAACAATTTTATGCAATTCGAGTACTTAAAAACAAAGTTCCTAAACAAACCTTAAAAATGATATACCATGGCTTGTTTGAATCTCATAGGAGTTATGCCATAATATTCTGGGGAAATTCTCAAAACCACAAAAAAATATTCACGCTCCAAAAAAAAGTTGTCCGTACTATGCTAAATTTAAAATCTAAAAAATCTTGTCGTAAATATTTTGAATTACTACAGATAATGACTATGCCTAATCTTTACATTTATAAACTTTTAACCTTTATAAAAGCTAATCAAAACTATTTTCCTTCACATGACCATAACCATAGGACTAGAAATAAAAATAACTAGGTACCTCGAGATAAATTAACTCTAACAAAAAATAAAGTAAAACCGACTGGCTTGTTTTTATATAATCTATTACCTAACGATATAAAACAATTAGATGTCAATAAGTTTAAATCTAGATTAAAAAGATTCCTTGTTAAAAATGTGTTTTATACCGTAGACGAATTTAAATTAGCTATTAAAAGTCCAAATGTAGAGTTGTAAAATAGTTACCCTAACCCAATTTGTTTAAGAATAATTATAGATAAACATTATTATATTATTATTATTTTATACTATTATCTTTATCATCGGTTTCATTATTATTAATATTATCCTTATTCTTAATATTATAATATATTATTATTTTTATTAATTTTATTATTATTATTATTTTTATTATTATTATTATTATTATTATTATTATTATTATTATTATTATTATTACTAGGTACTATTATTATTTTATTATAACTTTTATTATTATCATTGCTATAATAATTCTAAGTATTTTTTAATATTATTAATACTATTATTGTTATTATTATTATTATTTTATAAGAATGTAAATATTAAGTTTCATTGTGTTTAGAATACTTAGTTTTTATGTTTCAAAGAGTCTGTACATTCTACTGTCCCCAAACAGTATAAGAATTTTTAGACTTAAATAATAAATAAAATAAATAAATAAATAATAAAAAGTGCTACTCCCACCTCTAATCAGACGCTTTAACCCAAACACAGCCAAAAGAAAAGGCATATAAAGGGACACTCGACCCATAATCGGGAGACTTGTGCATTGAGTGCTGGCTCACCTACTTCTCTCTGGGAGAAGAGACTTGTGCATTAAGTGCAGGCTCAACTTCATCTCTCTGGGAGACTTGGACTTGTACATTGAGTACGGGCCTTTTCTTCCCTTCCCAGTACATTTTATAACATGAAGAAATCAACCGTTCATTGATGAGCGTAGTGAGCGAAGCGAGCGGAGCGAAATCTTCAATTTCACTTACCCCAGAAAAAAGTCACTTGTGTATGTTTTTTTTTTGTGTTTGTGTGATTGTGCGCGCTCTACAGACCAAACGCCTGAACCGACATGGATGAAAATTTCTGAGTATCTACCTCTGTTCTCAACTTAGACCCCCTGCGTTTTTGAAAAAGATCGGTTCAGTAAATTTTTTATAAATCAATTTTTATGATTTTTTTCGATTTTTTCAGAATTTTGAACCCCTGTAAATTTCAAAGTACTGAACATAACTTCACCAAAACTTCTAAACATGTTGACCTTATACATATTTATCATGCCTGTAAATCTTAGTTCGGTAGGTTTTTCCAATTGGTTTCTATTAGCATTTTTTGGTGTTTTTTTCGTGATTTGACGGCTGATTCAATACGAGTCCGGTTTCCTTCGTTTCCTTGGTTACCAGCTTTGTTGACCTCGAAGAGAAACGAAGGAACGTCAGAATCCGTATTCATTTTCAAGTGATCAGAATTTTCGAGAAGACGATGGTCAGGTTTGGTGCTCCATGGTTTTCTTGTGACTGCTGCCTGCACCTTTTAATCCGCTATATACAAACCGCTACCTACGCTCATCTTCAACGCAACACAAATTGCGTTCGCGAAGCCCTAGTTGAGTTCAACTATTGTAATTCAGAGTGGTTTAACATTAACTTTGTGCATTCATCATCCATTATTTCAAGCGTAATAAATTCATCAACCTGCAACTTCATTCAAGTGTTCCTATAATTATTTCGACCTCAAGCCGTGAATCAACGTTCGGTAAGTCTATGAATATTTACTTACATATGCAGCTCCCTCACCGCTAAGACACGTGGCCAAAACGCCACACCCCACTCCACCTCCGAAGACGAAGGCCATCCTATAACTCACTTAGGTCTTTAAACTGAAAGTGTGACCGACTTTCCGGTGGCAGCGATCAATTCCAAGGTCACTCTAACACAGGACCAAGGACCCTTAATTTCCCAAGTGTGTGCGCGATCGAAAGAAATCTGCGGCACAACACTTAGAACCTATTGCTCCAATGATTTCGTTACCCGGGTAGAATCACTGAGCGTCAACATACTACTATAGGCTTTTGCAGAATATTCTTTGCTCACAAATCCCCCGCCTGCACGGTGAATGTTATCGGGGCTAAGGCACTTCACTTATGACCTCAAAATTTGCAAATTCAAACATGCAAATAAGATTAATGCTACCCTATTCTCAAAAATTCGCAAAGGTTATCTCTGATGGAGGGTTGCCCAGATTCCCAAAAGAGATATTCCCAGATTTATAAGCTGCGCACCCCCAGCCCCCGGTCCACAAACCAACCCATGGCATTCCCTAAACCCCCATAGGTTTCCCGCATGATTTTCCGCCAATATAGCATACCCTTGATCCCTTTATGGAATTGCACCAAATTAATGTCTGACGAAACACATCCAGGGGGTGATTCTCGTATTGTGGGGGGCTGCGCCCAACAAAACCCCGCTGGACAGTCCGCATGCTTAACCCCCGCTCAACACGTTCATCACGATTCATTTAACTGGAAGATTTCGAGTCAATTAGAGTAAAATGCTCAAAACTGTCGTATGACACGTCAGAAAACTGTAACCCAAAAAAGGCAGTGAATCTAATTGGTGTCTAATATATTACATGCACGAGTTAGTTCTCTTTCAGTAAAAGGCCGGGCCCCCAAACCCCCGCTGGGACGACCCACTACTTAGACCCTACTAAGATTTCGAGTCTATTATATTCAATCAGTAGGTACACTTGCGGAATCATAAACTGCGCCCGTCGTAAAAATATACAAGTCCTTTTCAGGTTCGTTTGAAAATAGTATAGGTAGGCCGGGTACTGAGCACGTGGCTATGCCATGTGCTTTTGCGGGCCTGGGACTAGTTTGATAAACCCGTTCCGTTATCATTAGCTGCTTTGCTCCGTCAAAAGAGGATCGGAAATGCTCTTGATTTGGTTCACTGTGGATTTTTGCACGATGTTGGCACATTTTTACTAGTCTAAAATGCGTAATTTTAAAGCTATAATAAAAAACAAAAAACTATCTAGATCTTGTCTTCACAAATAACCTTAATATAATATCATTTTACCATTATCTATGAAAAAGTTGACTTCCTAATGAAATTCGATGTGCATTCTTTAAATTGCATCCGTTATCTCTCAATCGAGGTAGTCAATCGTACCGAGACCCGACCTTTTCGATGGCTGCCCGGCCAGGCAGGCTGGGAGCTGATTACAAGATCGGGGGATTAGTGTTTATTACTGATGCACAATTTATTTCGATACGTCACCGGGGAAAGAATACTTTAGAGATTACATATTTAGCTAATTATCAAGATGAAATATTAATTCAAATATTTTCCACAAAAGGAATTATATTCTTTTCATGAGCTCATCAATAAAGACATCCAGAAACGATAAGCCTTTGGCCATTGTCATACAGAAGCGCAATGGGAAGGCGCACTTTGACCTATTTTTATAGAACTACCTGTTCCCTCCAGTCAGCTGTCTCATGTAAAACAAATCTCGGCGAATGACAAGTTCATTCATTCGCCAACGCAAAGTTGCAATGGCTGCACACTGGGACCATGATACCAGGGTGGCAGTTTTGGGGCTCGTAGAGCACGGCAATCTCACGCCACGGGCGGCAGGGGAGCAATTCGGTGTGTCCGCGGCAAGTGCGAAGAGGTGGTGGAAGCGCTACCAGGATACTGGCAGCATGCAGCGAAGGTAAATCATGCTTTGAAATAATTAAAAGTTCATCTCGTGTATTTTACCACCTAAATATAAAATCTATTAATCTATTAACATAATATATTATTTGAACAAGGCATCATGCCTGCTGCCGTGCCTGTGAATGTGATATTCAGTCATCGATCGGTCGTTTAAACGAAAACAAACACAAAGCGTAATCACAAATTACCTCTGCAATGTTATTAGCAATTCGCTCGATGTTGTTATTACATTTTCAGGCCTGGCACCGGTAGACAGCGAGTCTCCACGGCGGAGCAAGATGCCAACCTCGTGGCGCTGTCCGAGGGAAATCCTTTCCGCCATTCCTCCTGGTTGGTGGCCAACAGCAATTTCCCGGGCTGCTCGAAGACCGCCAGGAATCGGCTCGGGGAGGCCGACTTGCATGCGAGGAGAGCCGCCATCAAGGAGGTCCTCACCGACGCCCATTGCGTTGACCGCATTACGTACGCGGCAACGCATGCCGACGCCGACTGGTCGAGGGTGGTTTTTTCCGACGAGGAGACGTTTTTCTCTTTGAAAGACGGCCCCCAGATCGTTTACAGGCCGAATAACAGCCGATTCGACCCGAAATACGTCCTCCAGCGGCAGAAGAGTGGACGCTTCTCTGTGTGCGCCTGGGGGTGGATGTCCGCGGCCGGAGGGGGGGCACTATGGCGCGTCGATGGGTACCTCACCGGGGAGCAATACCGGGACATCCTGAGGGACGTCATGGTGCCCTCGGTGCGGGTGTTGTACCCCGATGGGCCCATATCTTTCCAGCAGGTAAGCATTCTTTTGCGAGTAAAGCTATACGCGATTTGTAGTGGTGAAATAAAAATAGCGATTTGAAATGCGTCTATTTTATTTCAGGATCACGGCCCCGTCCACTTTGCTGGCGTGGTCCAGGAGTGACTGGCGACGCAACAGGACTTCCATTTGGTGGATTGGATACCGAGGGGCTGCGACCTCAGCCCCATAGAGAACGTGTGGGCCGAGGTGGTCCGCTCCATGAAGGAGGACTGGGAGCCGCCCGCGGACCGAGACGAGCTCTGGGACGCCGTTGAGGCCGCCTGGCTGGACGTGACGGGTAGCGAGCGCTACATCCAGGCTTTGACCGAGTCGATGCCTCGGCGATTGGCCAAAGTCCTGGAGTACGAGGGCGGCTGGACCGGCTACTAGCCCGAGATTTGTTACTTTTTTTCTTTGTTGCCTATTTTGTTGCGAGAGCAAATGTCTTAATATTATTTAGTTTACTTGTTGTGTTTCATTTTGTTACTTTTAAACCATGGTTATCATGGTTACGCTTTAAATTATTATACCAATGGTAATAGGGAAGAAAAAATATACTAATTGCGATTATACACAGATATGTCTAAGATTTATTTGTTTTGAGCATTTATTTTTGTTCCACACCACAGCTAATCGTTATCCTTCATCAATTTGCAGGCCACTAGTATAGCAATATTCTAAAATGCGTAATTTTGGAGATATAATTAAATTTTAAAAACTTCTAACGTCTATGCTTAACTCCCAACAATATGTGAGCATCACATTTCCGTTATTTGAAAAAAAACTAGCTGTCACAAAGCAATCTTAAGTGCTTTATTAAATTGCTTCTGTTATCTCTCAATCAAGGTAGTCAATCGTACCGAGACCCTACCTTTTTGCTGGCCATGCTCACCCAGGCAGGTCGTGGATAACAAGAACGGGATGATTAATTGGCTAGACTGTCATTTTCGCATTTTAACAATGGTTAACCACATAATTTAATTAGTATCATCATATTATTCCGATGCGGAAAATATTTCGCGACTATTGTTTTATTTGCCTATTCGATGAAGCAGATCGATCCCAACTATAGTAATGGGCTGGATCAAGATAAGCCTCTCTCTACCTTTTGGATCGACCACGTTTTTGTTGGGAAGTGGTGTGGGTCTTTCATAGAGCCCTAACCAGTTTTAAACTTCACTGTTTTTCCGCCAAGCCCATACGTCGGGACTTGTAAAATTTTGCGGGCGCAGTTTCTGATTCCAGAAGTGTACATATTGAACCAAACTGAAGTACCCCGTCAAAAAGCTGTAAGTCAATGTAGGAGTGTACCGAAATGGTGTCTGACAAAACATTCACAAATCGATTCTCTGATTGTGAGGGGCCGCGCCCCCCAAACCCCCCTAAACGGAACCAGCAGCGTCCTTATTTCGAATGTTTGACAGATATTCCTAATTTTCCAGACGATGGCTTCATCGGTGGTTTTCGGCCTTCCAGTGTTGACCGGCAGAGAAATTTGATTTGTATCCACGGAAACACTTTCTTCGTATTTGCTTTTCCAAACTTTCCCAAATTTTTTCCACCTTTGAACCGTAATTTTTTTAAATTTTTTTAATTTAAAATTATACTGATACTGAACAGAAATGTCCCAACAGTAAAAAATCAGTGCGTAGAAGAATTGTGCATCTTTAAAAACCCTTTAAGACAGTTTCCGTGTCGATTTCGCGACGTGCATTCAAAAACAGTGAAAATGTGAAATACAAAATTGAAAGACACTTACAAAGCTACATAGCTAACAAAGCTGTTTACAAAACACAGTCTTCTTACATAATCGTATCGCAGTGACACCATAGAATATTATTTGTCGTTTTCTAACACTTATTGAGCATCTTGGAAAAATCAGGCTAAAACTTGTATTACTGTTAATCTCTTATGTCACAGTGGTCACTGCCGTTATGTCAATGTCCACTGCTTCTATGCAAAATGTCTTGTTTCCGAAACCAACAGGCCAAAGTCACTGGTACCTACTTTGAAAATTAGCAACTAATTATTCCATGCACTTGAGATGTCAATATTTTGAATGACAGATGCCATTACAAAGTTGTAAATTTCCTTTATAAATGGTAGTAAATAATTTCAATAGCAGAAAGCGGGTACAATTTCGCACGCTGCAGCTCGGTATTTAAGATCAAGCAGCCATGCTTTGAAAATTTCTGGCGGAAAATATAGGAAAAATGATTTGTTGTGTTGATGTGCTGGATCTAGCCTAAACTAGTCTTGGCTTGATGGTAAATTAAACAATTTTGCATTTTTAATATGTAATTTGTTTTTAATATGTAATTCAAGCTGCATTTTGACGTCTCATAAAGTTGAGAGGAAATTTTGTTATTGTGACAGCTGTCATGAACAGTATATTTCCTAAATATCTCGTAAGAAATGATATCAACAGCAGCAAGCAGGTACAATTTCACAGGTTTCCACTCTGCATTGAAGGTAAAGCAGCTATTCTTTAAGAAATCCAGGCTGAAAGTTTTGAAAAAAAGATTTTTAGCTTTGACATGCATGCTCAATTGTCGAGCATTATCGAATCCAAGATGGCAGATTTGCTTACTCGGAGGTATATAGAGCTGAAAATCGCACCAAATTTTCTTAACATTGTTTCAAGAACGTGGTAGAAAATAGGACAAAATATTATAATCGGAACACCCCCAAAAAAATTGGGGTTGGTATTTTTTTACTGAAAATATTGAAATGTTTAGTAGGTAACTTTCTTAGTTTTCTAGCTAGAATGTTCTAATTACCGAAAATATGTTCGTTTTGAACAGCTCTATCAGTATTAAACATAAAAACTCAAATTCTTTCATTATATACCCGAAAATGGACAAAAAGACCGTAAAAACCGGCCGCGCTTTTGTTACCCTCGCGTTCGACGCATCGAAAATCTATATTATAATTACATAAATGCAGTGAAATTGGTATCAAAAGGTAGCTTGAAGTATTGTCCTTAATACTGCACATTGACATCTTCGAAAACGAGTACTTCGTAGCATAGTTTTTAGCTTATTCTGCCGCGTGGTGTTCGGGCCGCCCCCCCCCCCCCCCCTCCCCGCGCGACAGGAGCAGGCAAAAAACACGGCTCGTCCCATGCATTCCGCTCGCGCGGGTTATTGATGCGGTTGTTGGCGATGATTGCATGAAGCTTTCTTTGAACTTTGAACTGGTATTTCGAGATTTTAAAACACAGAATTTGGTGCCAAAAGTGTGAGCATTCCGTTAACACCGGCTTCGTCGCGATCGGACAAAAAGTATGGATACAGGGAAGTAAATTCTGCGCGGGAAGCGACCCAAGTAAAAAGTACGCCCAATAATCTGGCGTAGCAGGGTTGGTGTGTAACGGTTGAAAATACACAAGGTGAGTGAAAATTTTTGAAATTTTAAAACACACAATTTGTTGCCAAGAGTGAGAGGATTCTTTAGGCATGGGTTTTGTCGCGATTGGACAAAAAGTATGGCAACAGGGTTGTATCCAGTGGGAGGTAAGTTGTGAGCAAGAAGCGACCCGAGTATACGCTCACACTAATAGCTTTGCATGATTATTTTAGTTTAGTATGGTCCTATCTGCGACTGATAGTCTTGCCATTTGTCAATGCAACCTGCAGAGCATCGCGGTGCTTCTCGGCGAGCCCCAAAAATTTCTTAGGAGGCCAACCTGAGCCCGAGGTCCCCTCGACCCGAGGCCCGAGCCTGATCCCCTCTAGTTACGCACGTGATGGGAACAACGTTTTCGGACGCTTCGAGGGAAAATTGACCGTGGAATGGGTTCGCCTGTCAGAGAATCATTATTTCAATTTCCGTTTTTAAAGTAAATGTGAGCTGTGTAATACCTAATCAGCAAGTCAGCATCTTGTGAGGTGAGGTTGATGGAATGGATGCATCTGGGAAAGATCATAGAAAATCTGTTAAGTATCTAGTGTAATTTTACAACATCACGGATTTGCTTTAATGGTGGATACGGCGGAATGAAATAGTTGATTGATATTTGTGCTTGCGATACTTGTGCTCGCACCAGCCCTACCAGCCCTTCCATATACTAGCCGCGATAGTGCGATACCAGCCCTTTCTATATCCGCGCCCTCTGTAATTAAAAATTCTCCGAGTTTCTGGCAAACTGAGGAACATCGTACTCTTTTGCCGGCTTCATTTGCGTGTATGAAAATATCGCATGATACTCAGTGGTTGGATAATATTGCGAAGTATATAATTTTTTTCTTTTGACCGCGTTTTGTTGCAAGTCGGACGTATATGCGGATGCCTACAAATTCAATTCGAGTGGTATCTTGTATAGGTCTTGCATAGACATAGGTCTTGCACTGCCAACAAATCCGAATCGTTACTCGTAAGACATTCGCTTTATATTATATTATATTATGTTTCTGATAATGTTGTAAGATATTTCTCCAGTCTCTGATAGAGGTAGCTACCTACCTAGTGTTATTTTTTACTTCTACTTCTGACACATTCTAGCAAATGGGGCATTGATATTCCAATCAAAAGCTCTGCACAAAAAAAAATGTTCTTGCCGTATTTCTCATTCTGCAATTTGCTATACATTTGATTAAACTCAGCAGTTTTTTAGGGAAGGATATTTTTTGGCGGTTTTGCCATTCCTTTAAGTTGATGTAGCAATCAATGATCGAATCGAACCCACTTGAAATTAGACTTGGTGCCTTGTCTTCTTCGGTAAATACAAAATTTATTAAGATACACTTGAAAGTACCGTGATGGTGTTGCTGCAATGCTGAGAGTGAGACAGTGTTATACTTTTATTGTAGTTCAATATTATGGCTCTCAAACCACGTTTCTCATATTGAGATTTCTAAATCATAAATATGGAGCCGAATTGAATTGAAACATTGGGAAATGAGCTCATGCGTCTCTGCAGCCATGTGTTGCGAAATGTGGTGGATTATTGTTGGTGCCATTGTCGCTGCCATTGTTGGAGTCATTGTCGCTCAGACAGTTTTATGCTTTTATTGCAGTTCATATTATTGCTCTTTAGCCACATTTTTCAGATGTTAACTATAAGTATTCGAAATTGTTTAAATGAAACCCCATTGGTTAGAAACAGTGTCCATTGTGTTCGTGAATGTGCTGGTAAGTGACGCGGTCGGCCCATGCTTATTGCTGGCTGGAGCGACTCGCCTGCCGCGCGGGGAGGGGGCAACGCGCCCACAGCAGCTCGGGGAAATCGAAAAACTATGCTATGAAGTTCTCGTTTTTGGATGTCTGTATCTGCAGTATTGTTAGCAATGATTGAAGCTGCAATTATATATTAATTTCTATTAATTTGACTAATTTTTGATAACGGTAGGTTTAGTGAAGTAATGTGTAGTGAACTTTTACTGGATTTTTTGCCATATTTGGTTCGAAATCGACCAGATCTGATAACAAAATGGCAATTTTTAAGACTTATATTAATACAGCTGATAATGACGAACATTTCTAGGGCAGTTATAAGAATATAGCTTTAAAACTCAATAAGTTATTCAACTTTTAAGTTTTTCATTTTTCTGCAAAAAAAATCCACTCCCTTGTCTTTGAGGGGTTGTTCCGATGGAAATATTTTGTCATATTTTGTATCAGGGGTAGGTCATACTGTTGGGGACGTATGGTCCAAATTTCAGCTCTATATACCTCCGAGTAAGCAAACTTTCTTATTTGACGAGATAGCTCGTCGATAATCTTGGGTTACAAGCCTAAAGTCTTGCCTTGGCTGGATGGTCAATTCACTAATTTTGCGTTTTTAATTTAGAAAGCAATGTCAGATCGGTGTGAAAATAGCTGAACGCATAGATCGTGATGTTTGCTATCGTCATGCACGTCAAAGCTACAAATCAATATTTTCGATACTTTCCGCGTAAATTTCTCAAAGAATAGCGTCTTTACCTTCAATGCTGAGTGGGAACATGTGAAATTGTACCTGCTTGCTACTGTTGATATCATTTCTTAAGAGACATTTAGGAAATATACTGTTCATGACAGCTGTCACAATAACAAAATTTCCTCTCAACTTTATGAGACGACAAAATACAGCTTGAATGACAACACTGTAAAGCGTGGGAATGCACTATTGGCATTGGGGGTTCAATTCGTGTTTTGCCAAAAACAGAAACTGTAACCGGACCCTCTTCGTCTTTGCCGGTAGGAAACATCACGATCGAGTGCATAGCTTTACTTTTAATCTGATTCGACAATCTTTATTACAAACGCAAAATTGTTCAATTTACCATAAAGCCAAAAGAAGATAAGCCTGGATCCAGCACGTCAACACAACAAATCAGCAAGTCTATATTTTCTGCCAGAACTTCTCAAAGTACAGCTGCTTGATCTTAAATACCGAGTAGCAGCGTGCGATATTTTACCTGCATGCTGCTATTGAAACCATTTACTACCAGTTACAAAGGAAAATTACAATTTTTTAATTACAGCTGTCATTCAAAATATTGACATCTCAAATGCATGGAAACATAAGTTACTATATTTTTTAAGTACCAATTACTTTGGCCTACTGGTTTCGGAAACAATCAAGAGATTAACAGCAATAAAAGTTTTAGCCAGATTTAACCACGATGCTGAAAATGTGTTAGAAAACGACAAATAATATTGTTACTGTGTTCCTTTTTTTTTTAAACTTGATCTAAAAAGATTCTATGGTTTCACTGCGATTCGATTATGAAAGTATACTGTGTTTTGTAAACAGCTCTTGGTAGCTTTGTAGCTTTGTAAGTGTCTTTCAATTTTGTATTCCACATTTTGACTGTTTTTGAATACACGTCGCGAAATCGGCACAGAAACTGTCTTATAGGGTCTATAAAGATGCTCAATTCTTTTATGCACGAATTTTTGAAACTATTGGGCCATTTCTGTTTAGTAACAATATCATTTTAAATCGTAAAACTGGAAAAAATAACGGTTCATAGGGAGAAAATTTTGGGACAGTTTGGACAAATAAATAGGTACGAAGAATGTGTTTCCGTAGATACAAATCGAAATTCTCAGCCGGTCAACATTGGAAGGCTGAAAACCACCGATGAAGCCATCGTCTGGAAAATTTTTCAAATTTTTCAAACATTCTAAATAAGGACACTGTTAGTTCCGCATAGCGGGGGTTTTTGGGGCAAAGCCCCCCACAATCAGAAAATCGTTTTATGGATTTTTTTGTCAGACACCATTTTGGTACACTCCTACATTGAGTTATAGCTTTTTGACAGGGTACTACAGTTCGTTTCAACAGGTTCTTGTTGGATATAGGTATTATAGTTCCTCTATGTAAAGGTTTTTATTTAGACACAGAATTGAAAGTGACTCAAAATCTTCCTGTATCATGCTCTAAGTGCTGAGCGGGGGTTTGGGGGGCGCTGCCCTTTACTGAAATAGAATCAAATCGTTAATGTATTATATCAGATACCATGCTGCCTTTTTGGTATTACAGTTTTCTGTCGTGACATACGTCAGTTTGGAGAATTAGACTCTAATTGGCTCGAAATCTTCCAGGTGAATTCATCGTGATGTACGTGTTGAGAGGGGGTTTAGCAGGAGTACAGTCCAGCGGGGTTTTGTTGGGCGCAGCCCCGCACAATAAGAGAATCACCCCGTGGATGTGTTTCGTCAGGCAAAAATTTAGTTCAATGCCGTAAAGGTATCAAGGGTTTGCGATATTGGCGTAAAATCATGCGGGAAAGCCATGGGGGTTTAGGGAATGCCATTGGTTGGTTTGTGGACCAGGGGTTTGAGGACGCAGCTTATAAATCTGGGAATATCTTTTTTGGGAATCTGGGCAACCCTCCATCAGAGATGTCCTTTGTGAATTTTTTAGAACAGGGTTGCATTTAAACCTTTTTTTAATGTTTGAAGTTGCAAATTTTGAGGTCATAAGTGAAGTGGCTAAACTCCGATAACATTCACCGTGCGGGCGGGTGATTTGTGAGCAAAGAATATTCTGCAAAAGCCTATAGTTTGTTAAACCACAGTGACTCTACCGGGGTAACGAAATCATTGGAGCTATAGGTTATAAACCTTGTGGACCTGAAACACTATACGTACCTACCCATAATTTGTTTGGGGGGGGGCAACACATTTAACTTTGTGGGCGGGAGGCCATTGTGCGCTTCACCACCGATATGAGCAAATAGTTTTAATACATATTTATTTTGTTTTATTTAAAGCCATGAATGAACTGGAAAGTACAAACATGCTCCCATGCACAGAACACTATATGTGCGTAGCACGGGCCTACATACTGCTAGTAGTACCTAGTTTAATATTAACTTGTCTGTCGCTTACAAATTTACAATAACATGCGTTGCGTAGCGAGCAGTAAAGCGAATACTTCCAAACACCATGGACAATTTTTAAAAAAGCAGTGTGTGTATGCAAAATACTTAAGATTATTGAATACGATTTTTTAAAGGGTCAATTTCTTTTCTTATAACAATACCTCGTGTAAAAGCACATCAAAACAGTAAACATGTAGATCATAATTTTATACCCCGATGTCTGAAAGCTAAGCATCTCTCTTCACTCCTATGCAACAAGGGTTATAACTTATAAGTAGAGATAAATGTTTTTAGCATTAATTTTTCAAAATTTTTGCATTAATTATTTTAATTTTAGCATTTATAGCTGAAATGAAAAAAAATCTATTTTGGGGATAGTGGATTTTTGGCAGGCACTAGAATCTCTAATGAAGTACAATAATACCATGATAGCAATTTAATAAATCATAATATATTGGATGTAATTCTTTCCCTAAAAAAAACGTGGTTGCTCCTGTGAGCCTTCCATCCAGAGTTTGTTTCTTGAGTCTCCCAGGAGGGCGTTTACCGGCCCAGAAACTACCAGGCCTTCGGGCCCGGTCGCCCAATGGGCCTATCCAACACTGCCCATCACTGACACAGAACTTGTCTTTAAATTGCTATGCTCTATCCTCAATAGTCACTGATTTAGTGCGCCCCATTGCTGGGGGCACACCACTGCAGAAACTTGAAAATGTGTCAGCCACATGCACAGCAATCACCTTGACTTATGTGAGTCATGTGATTACCATGTGACAAGAAAGGGTTAGCAAGGGGCACTGAGGGAGGTCTCTTGGAGGGGTAAAAGGCAGCTGACCAAAGGCAATGCTTCCTAATGTAAACAATTGTCCCCACTGCTTCTACCCCTTATCTCAGAATGCTGACAGCTTTTGATGAAAAACAAACCTGAAAATCCTGGAAATCTGTTTTTAGAGATAAAAAGTTTCAAATTTTGTCTTTTGCTGGGAAATTAGTTGGTATTTCGCAAAATAGATGCAATTAAGCTAAAGAGCGTCATTTTCGCTCAATTAAGCATTCATAGCAAAATAGAAAAGCCTACCATTCAGTTCCAAATTCCATGAACTGTAAAGACAACACAAAATATCCACTCATTTGGATTATTTATATATTTTAGCATTTATAGTTAATGCTAGAAACACGCATCTTTACTTATAAGCCATCTGGACCAAGATCATATTTCTTATGGGATAATTCCAGTGTACTTACATCACATACGAGATGGTTTTTTTCCGTTCTGATTTGCACGCCACTGTCTACACTGACTGGATCTAAGCCATATTTTTTATGGTCTTGTTCCTGTGGAACAAGACCATAAGACTGATGGTGTTGGGACAGTGATTCAAAACTGGAACAAGACCATTTTTTATGGTCTGTTCCACTGGAACAAGACCATCAGTCAGATGACCTAATTCCAGTGGGACAGAAAATGGCCCATATGGCCTAATTCCAGATGGTGTTTTTCAGCTCCCCCGATTGGGTTGTACCAACTGATAGTTAAGCTTAACTACTAGTTAGCAACTCATGCAAAGCCATCTAGAGCTAACTAATAATTAAATTTAGCTAATAGTTAAACCTTAACTATCAGTTGGTACAACCCAATCTAAGTAATTGTTTTTGTTTATTTTACCCATTTATGCATGACGGGTCGCAAAAGGGGCACCAAAGATTCCACGAGCATCATTGCAGCCTCTTTTGACAGCTGATTTATAAAGGGCCACAAATAAGTTATTACTGGAAGAAAAAGGATCCGAATGATCCCTCAAAGGGAATGTGTCAACTCGTATACAAACTACGTATACTCGTATATATACAACTCGTATTCCAAGTATATAGTGTATACTTGTATACAAATGAAATCCCATAATCAGAGACTTGCATGTGGTATACAAAAGAACTCGTATATAAATTCTCAAATTGTCAACTGTTCAACACATGTAATAAAGTTGTATACAAAAGCCATTTGGCAATGTGGTGAGGGCTTGTCTGAGAGTTTTGAAATGCCTCAAGGGAATGCGTCAATTCTGTCAATGTCTGTATTGGCTCACTTTTTCTGTTTGTGTACTTGCGGAAATATTTTGAAGGACAGCCCTGAACTGTTTATCGTGCGTTTTCGGTTCGTGTACTTAAGGAATTTTTTTTAAGGACAGCTCCGGACAAATTTTGGCCTCTTTTAAGGAAATAACTGCGGTCTGTTGGTACAGTGCTGAAACTATTGCCAAATGGCGTTTGTCAAGAAGTGGATTTGTATACAAGTTGACAAAATTTATTTATGTAGGTTAAGGTATACGACTTTTTTTGTTGCACAGTTGCAAATGTTAGACATGTGAAATGTGTAGTTCTTTGTGTGCGTATATTAGTTTCATTGTATATACCACTTGCAAGTCTGTAAATATGTTATTAAATTTGTATACATATGTTACCAAGTTTTTCTGTTAATCATTTGAAGGCATCCCTCCCTCAAATTTCTTCTTTGCTACCGCATTTCACAAACAACATTTCTTTTCACAACTTCAGCATTGTTTTCAATTATTTCTAAAACTGATACAGCCAAATAATTAAATAGCTCGACAGCCATCTCGACAGTTTGATACTGACAGATGTCGAAAGTGACAACTAGATATCATGCAGCTATGAGCCTTCGCGATCTTTAAATGACCGTTATCTCAGATAACGTTCGACAAAAAGTTTCGTAATCACCAAAAAGATTTCCCGAAGGTAACGTTCAGTATCTCTTACGAAAATGTTACATAATCGTAACCTCATTGGTCCACTACGATTGTGAGGTATTTTACAAGGCTACATTTCTATCCATCTTACCTGCATCTCGAGGATCATGACGTAGAGATGCACTTCCTGCTCAGCTTCTATCCGGCCTTCGGCGTACAGCTTGGCAACCATGCGTTCAGCCAGGGGCAGCAAGATGGCAGCACCGGCACCGGACTCGGCCTGGAATTCAGGCCTATGATCAACTCTGAGATTTCAGGAGAAAGTAGAGAGAGGAATGAAGACCATCAACGACTACTTCTTGTGGCAATTATTATTAAATTAGTCGGTCCTAATTAAACCTAATATCTGTGTTTGAACCCTAAAGGAAACCTCCACCTAAAAAAACTCAACTCCTAAAAGACAGTTGAATGTTGACTTTTAATAAGTTTATCATAACCCAGGGCCTGTCAGTCCCATAGCTGCCGCTAGGGAGCTGTTAGAGGTTTCCTACTCTGTCGCTAGATAGCGCAGGGTATCGTCAAGCCTTCTCATTGGCCAGACATGTCATGTGATTTTTCGTTCGGACTTCGGAGTTCGGTTGTTTGTTTGGAAATGGCGTCGCATCTGTTTTGTTGTCGCGTATCATGGAAAGAAGATTTGGAAGAAAATTGTGAAGCTAAGTGATCGAAGTGATCGAGAAATGTGCAGCACCGGCGAGGACTAGTTGCTGTGTGATGTGAACACCGGCAGAAGATCGAAGGAAGTATTTGTTTGTAGTAAAACCCTTTCGATTATTATTATTATTATTATTATTATAGAGCACGCTTTCAGCCAAGAAATCATTACACTATTTTTGCGCATTTAGCTATTTTAGTATCGATTGAACCTATTTGTTTTATTCGTGGTAGATCAGGTTTCCCTATTTTTTTTTTGCATATTACCTTATCGTGCCTAGCCAACCTACCCAACTTAATCATTTTGTTTAAATCTGTGTGATAATATTGATTTGATAATATATTGATATATTGAATATTGATTGGGTAATACCTACCCAACTTAATCATTTTGTTTAAATCTGTGTTATAATATTGGTTTGTGTTCTGTTTCCCAAAGGTCAGTAAGAAGATATGTGATTTATTTTAGTTATAATTGTGCTTTTAATATTACTTTCCCTGTGTATATTAATTAATCATGACTTATCGTTGCAGAGCTCCTGGGTGTGGGTCCTGGGTAGTGTGATTTCTCGATTCCAAACTGATCTGATGGAATTAGGGAACTCTTAGAGGTCATATTAAAATTTTGTTACCAGTACATTTTTCCACAATCTAGCAAATATGTCAGATTGTTACTTTATTTTTCTGCTACAGGATCACTTTGCAAAATTAGAAGTTTATTGCGGCTGATCCCCGTGTGTGTAACAGATGTCAAGTGTTGAGCGCTGCATACGGCATACCAGACCTGGCTCATGGGGCAATATTTTACTTAACTCCAGGGGCGGCTCGTGAGGGAGGGCTGCGGGGCGGCAGCCCCCCCTGGCAATTTGACAGAATAAAATAATAATATTATAATTCAAATATTTAATGTTGTGTTCATTTTAATTGTTCTTAAAATTTGTTGCGTGTAAATATTTTTTGTAACTATTAAAGCTCGCTATTCGCTAAGAACTATCATGCCATTTGCGTCGCGCTGACGGCACGAGCTGCCGAATGCAACGAAACGTTTTGGTAGCGCCCGAGCACCGCACGTCTGCTGCCTTCACCCTGGACGCAACCCTCCTCGCTCGGGGCGGCAAGCGCGGCCGCCCTGCGTGCCCAGCCATGAGTGCGTGGAAATGGCCTTGAACGCGAGCCGCTCGTCGTCGCTCGCAAGTCCGCCGAGGGCAGCAGAAATTTTGCCCTCGGGTACCCTCGGCCACTTTCGGCAAGCTGCGGGCTCGCCGCGGGCGGTGCATCGGCGACGTGCCGAGGATTGCGAACGGAGAGCGAGAGGCAGAGCGATGCACATACAAACTTCAAATGTGTCTGCGATGGAGGCACAATAAAATGCATTTTGGAGAACACCGAGCGTTCAATACAAAACTGTTTGTTCAGGAATCTCATCCTAAACCAAAACGCTTCAAATAACGGCGGATGGCAGGCAACACCGTTTCTCAGCACCACGGAAAATGGTGTCGAAAAATGTATATTGTTACGGAAGTTGCGATGGGTGCCAAGAGCCGGGGGGGGGGGGGGGGGGGGTATATGAAATTCAATTGCTGCCCCTCCGAGGAAAACACTCACGAGCCGCCACTGCTTAACTCTGTTGTAAACTAATGTGTTTTGAGAATTTAATTATAATAAATTTAATTATGGCAATGCAAAGAAATTGTTAATGTATTATTGTTCCGTTATTTTTAATTGTGCGCAGTTTATATTTGAATTTGATATGTTTGTCAAATGCATTTCAATTGTAATTGTTTGTGAATTGAAAAATATTGTATTGAATTCCATTTCAATGAGTATTTTTGAATTTTTGAACAATTAAAATTGAAATGAGTTTGATAAACTATGGGAAGCAAGACTAGAATGAAAATTAGCATTTGAACCTATCCCGCCACCTGCCGCCATCTTGAATTTATTTACCTACTCTGACGCTTGGGGCGCTGTGACCAGGAAAACAAAGTTACTTGGATTACTAGCATACTGTGTCATATCTTAACCGAAGGTTATTATATAGTATCTTTGATCATAACTATCATATGGAAATAAAGTACAGGTGGCATACAACAAGTAAATATTAGTACGTAAAATGGGGCGTAGTTGACCAGAGGGGCGAAGTTGGCCACTTTTTTGAATAACGTTATTAATTTGTTGCACTGCCACAAAACAAAGAAATTAAAAACTGGAAAATTAAAAAATTGTACAAGATAAGACATTCACGTAAGGTTTGATTGTTAGATGTTCCAAATAATGTTTCTCTTACCAAAAAAAATTTAGAAGTATAAATATATATATTTTTTTAGAAGAAGGCAAACCCTGAAGATGGACGGACATCCGCCCGAACGTTGGGAAAATAAATAAACCTTCAACACAGTTAAATCCAAAAAATATTGATTGTAATATATATATATCGATGGTGTACAGGCAGAAAGGCTTAAGCGCCATTTTTGGCAAAATTCAAGTTTTGGTGGTTCCTGCTCAATATTTATACCAATAACCTAAAAAAAAATGCAGTGTAAGCGACAGTCTTTTACTTAAGCCGATATTAACGTTTTAATTTGGGCGTAAGCGACATCACTTGCATATCTGCATCACTGCATTTCTCTTTTGTATCCAAACTTGGGGCGTAACCACCAAAAGCAAGCAGCAAGTAAGCAGCATTTTAGGGCGTAACCACCATAAATATTTTATTATTGTGAGAATATAATTTATATTATTGCAGAAAATTTATAAAACAAAATTAGAAGGATCCATTAAAAATTTGAATTGATTCATCAACAATTGTTTAATTGAGAGGTTATTTTCACTTCCTGAACAATAATTGTGAAAATGTCGCTTACGCCCTTCTGCCTGTACACCATCAATATATATATATTGAATGTATGTGAATATATATATATATATATATATATATATATATATATATATATATATATATATATATATATATGTTTAATAAGCTTTACGGTTGAAAACTGCAAGGAAAAACGTTTTGAATAAATGTTTCAATTCGACGTTTTGCCAAGGAAACGTCTTGGCATCTTCAGGAAAAAGATTTCTCAGAATAAAATGAAAAAACAAGGTAGATACCTAAAAAACAGGGTCCCTAGGATATAAAACAACAAAACATACAAGAAACAGAGTCGAAAAAATTCAAAATCAGTATATGAAAAAACCAAAAAAAGAAAAAAAAAAGCAAGCGAAAGGTTTCTTGCTCTGCTTCTTGTAACTCTTGTTGTAGGGACGGTTGCTTGCGTTTCTTTCGGCGACGCAAATCTTGGCGTTAATTTTTTCCTTCTGTCCGTTCTTTTTGGTTGATTTAAGAGTTCAGTTTGCCAGTTTTCTGGTGGCGGATTCGATGGAACTTCAATAGTTTTTATAATGGGGGCCCATGACGCAGGGATACGCTGGCTGTTATCTCGTTTGTTTAAATTTTGAGGTCTTTTTTCAATTTCATTTATATATATATATATATATATATATATATATATATATATATATATATATATATATATATATATATATATATATATGAGTGATTGAAAGTTTTGGCAGTTCATATTATGTGTTTAATAAGCTTTACGGTTAAAAACTGCAAGAAAAACGTTTTGAATAAATGTTTTAATTCGACGTTTCGCCAAGGAAATGTCTTGGCATCTTCAGGAAAAAGATTTCTCGGAATAAAATGAAAAAACAAGGTAGATACCTAAAAAACAGGGTCCCTAGGATATAAAACAACAAAACATACATGAAACAGAGTCGAAAAAATTCAAAATCAGTAAATGTAAAAAACCAAAAAAAGAAAAAAAAATGTATAGCGAAAGGTTTCTTGCTCTGCTTCTTGTAACTCTTGTTGTAGGGACGGTTGCTTGCGTTTCTTTCGGCGACGCAAATCTTGGCGTTAATTTTTTCCTTCTGTCCGTTCTTTTTGGTTGATTTAAGAGTTCAGTTTGCCTGTTTTCTGGTGGCGGATTCGATGGAACTTCGATAGTTTTTATAATGGGGGCCCATGACGCAGGGAGACGCTGGCTGTCATCTCGTTTGTTCAAATTTTGAGGTCTTTTTTCAATTTCCAGAGCTTCCCTCATTAATCTTGTCTTCAAATGGTGGGTTATGGCTAGAGGTTTCAATAATATTATTGGATATAAAAAATATCCAATGGGCTCGCCACTCTCTCCTGTAGTAGCGAATCTGTACATGACAGAGTTTGAAACAAAAGCCCTCGAAACTTCACCTTACTTACCGAAATGCTGGTACCGCTACGTAGACGACACTTTCGTTATATGGCAACATGGTCAAGAAAATTTGTTGCAATTTCTTGCCCATTTAAATCAAATCCATCCAAATATCCAACTAACAATGGAAGTGGAAGATAACAAACAACTACCATTTCTAGACACATTGGTTTTCAAAAAACAAGATGGTACTCTTGGGCACAAGGTTTATCGTAAACCAACACACACTAATAGATATCTACACGCAACCTCACACCATCATCCAAACCAGATCAAATCAGTCGCTTTTTCCCTTGCAATTCGATCCCATAGAATTGCAGATGACGAACACATTCAAGAAGAAGCTAAGACTCTACAACTAGCCCTACTCAAAAATGGATTTCCAAACAGAATTTTCCACAAAGCATGGAACCATAAAAAAGATAACTCCAAAGAGAAACAAAAAAAAGAGTGGAAAGAAACCATTTTCCTACCATACATAAAAAACACCACGGATAAAATTGGCCAACTATTAAGAAAAGAACGAATTAACACCGTCTTTCAAACAAATTCAAAAATTGAAGATAGGCTACGCCAGTTCAAAGACAAAATTCCACTGGAGGAATGGGGTGTTTATGAAATCCCTTGTGGGGAATGTACTAGGACATACATAGGACAAACAGGAAGAAATTTTTTGGCTAGAAAAGCAGAACACTTGTTAGCTTTAAGAAATTGCACCGAAACATCAGCCCTAGTACAACACGCAAGAGATTTCAACCACATCATTGACTTCGACCAAATGAAACCTCTAGCCATAACCCACCATTTGAAGACAAGATTAATGAGGGAAGCTCTGGAAATTGAAAAAAGACCTCAAAATTTGAACAAACGAGATGACAGCCAGCGTCTCCATGCGTCATGGGCCCCCATTATAAAAACTATCGAAGTTCCATCGAATCCGCCACCAGAAAACAGGCGAACTGAACTCTTAAATCAACCAAAAAGAACGGACAGAAGGAAAAAATTAACGCCAAGATTTGCGTCGCCGAAAGAAACGCAAGCAACCGTCCCTACAACAAGAGTTACAAGAAGCAGAGCAAGAAACCTTTCGCTATACATTTTTTTTTCTTTTTTTGGTTTTTTACATTTACTGATTTTGAATTTTTTCGACTCTGTTTCATGTATGTTTTGTTGTTTTATATCCTAGGGACCCTGTTTTTTAGGTATCTACCTTGTTTTTTCATTTTATTCCGAGAAATCTTTTTCCTGAAGATGCCAAGACATTTCCTTGGCGAAACGTCGAATTAAAACATTTATTCAAAACGTTTTTATATACATATATATATATATATTGGAAGAATATCGTACGAACGGTGTAGGTAGCCGCAAGTTAGTATCCAGTAGGAGGTAAATTCTGAGCGGGAAGTGGCCCGAGTACACGCTAACACCAATAGTCTTAAAGTGAATCAGCTGAAACCATGCGTAATACGCGCTAGGGAGAGACACACAGCCGGCGACATACCATCATACCACATACTGAAATATTGAAATGATTATTTCAACGATGTGACCCTCAAACGGTGGAAAAAAATGGGTCTGTTTCAAATTTTTCCATGTGCTATTTTTACCTTTGTACACCCTACGGCAGCTTCTCGACAAAATATGAGACGTTGTTGATACTCCGTGCCTCTCGTTATCGCAGATACTTAGGGATATACTAAGTTTAAGTCAACTCTTCAAAATATAAACAATCTGAACTGCTCCATACCATTAAATCATTAAAAAATATAAATATTATTGCATAAAAATGAAAATGTAAGGATGCCAAACTTGAACCATGAAGAACCCTTTGGAACCAATACAGAACTGTAACTATTTATGTCGGTTCTGATTCCGGTAATTTAAGTTTTTTCTGTGTTAGGGTTCCAGTCACGATTCCAGATTTCAAACGGTTCCAACTGGGCTCTGGGTTACAGTTGCAATCCCTGCTAGTACCTAGCTAGTGGTGAAATCCAAGCTACGTAAGATCAAATCAAATGTTGTTATTGATGAGCGTAGCGAGCGAAGCGAGCGGAGCGAAATCTTCAATTTCACTTACCCCAAAAAAAAGTCACTTGTTTATGTTTTTTTTTTTTTTTGTGTGTTTGTGCGCGCTCTACAGACCAAACACCTGAACCGATATGGATGAAAATTTCTGAGTATCTACCTCTGTTCTCAACTTAGACCCCCTGCGTTTTTGAAAAAGATTGGTTCAGTAAATTTTTTATAAATCAATTTTTACGAAATTTTTCGATTTTTTCAGAATTTTGAACCCCTGTAAATTTCAAAGTTCTGAACATAACTTCACCAAAACTTGTAAACATGTTGACCCTATACATATTTATCATGCCTGCAAATCTTAGTTTGGTAGGTTTTTCCAATTAGTTTTTATTAGCATTTTTGTGGTGTTTTTTTCGTGATTTGATGGCTGATTCAATACGAGTCCGGTTTCCTTCGTTTCCTTGGTTACCATCTTTGTTGACCTCGACGAGAAACAAAGGAACGTCAGAATCCGTATACATTTTCAAGTGATTATAATTTTCGAGAAGGCAATGGTCAGGTTTGGTGCTCCATGGTTTTCTTGTGACTGCTGCCTGCACCTTTTAATCTGCTATACACAAACCGCTACCTACGCTCATCTTCAACGCAACACAAATTGCGTTCGCGAAGCCCTAGTATAGGAAACTGAACAAGGAGTTGCACCATGCCATCAGGGTCCGAACTTGGCGCCCGCTGGGGCCGTCGGCTGCCACCCGCCTACAACTTTACGTTAGATACATTCAATCCAAACGCGAGAGCCACCGACCCAGATTTCTTTGGGCTCGTAACACAAGTAGCAGGGGTGCTTGGTGCAGGTACATGTTACCTACGTGCTTGGTATGACACCTGCATTACGATGCTCATCATGACAGCCCAGAAGTAGTAGGGGTGCTTGGTGCAGGTACATTACCTACGTGCTTGGTACGGTAGGTAGGTACCTGCATTACGATGCTCATGACAGCCCAGAAGTAGTAGGGGTTCTTGGGGCGCAGTCGGTAGAGAGAGAGCGCCTGCGCCTGCTGCTTCTTGAGGTCTCCGACGCGAACGTACGCCATGAACAGATGCGTTAGCAGCTCCTCGTTCGCCGGACACTTGCGCACGGCGGCTTGGTACACGTCCACCACCACCTCCGCTGGGAAATGTCAGCCGTGAACACGCAAAATTTACGAGGTTGGCATGCAGGCTACACTGTGTCAGTTTAGAAGTTGATAACGGTTAAGTCAGCACAAATAGTTTGCAAGTGAAACGCTTGGACATGACGTGAAGTTTTGAAATGTTGAAACGTTTCCACCTGTTGCTTTCAATTATTTACGTAATTTATTGCATAAAATTGTAAATTTACATGTCAATGGGAGTCAACATGATACAATATGTGTGACAGTCAACGTATCACTACACTGTGCGGCACTCAGAAGTCAGAATGCATTGAATTCTTGGCATTGCTGAAGCATTGACTGACCTATCGAAACTTACGTTGGTGCAGCTCGCGGTAGCAGATCGACATCGCCTGCAATGTCGAATCGTCCGAAGGCTCTTCCGCTCGCACCATATCAAGCAACGTTTGACACTCATTCTCTTTGCCGAGCCGCAGATAGGCAAGGCCCTTCAGAACCTTGGCGCACAGAAAGTTAGGCTGCTTCTTCAAAACCTTGTCCGCCTCCTGCAGAGCTTTCTTGTTATTATTGTTGTCGAGCCAATCTGCAATAAGAGCACAGAGTTCACGAGTGTTTACAACCTCCAAATCAAAGTGGTGGATGTGGACGAGTGGTCACAGAAAGCGAGTGAGCGCCGGCGTTCCCAGTGTTTTGGATGAGCGACAGTAATCTGTGCATGGGTGACGGACACTAGCGATAGGAGCGAGTTACTTACCGTATATCGGGCGAAGTCTTCGCTCCGCTACGGCACCGTCCACATGGGCCTTGCCAGCCATTTTTGTTCGCTGCACGCAGCTGGCAGCTGCCTAGGCCGGCTCTAATACCGAGGCGACTCGCCAGCCAGCGTCAGTGTCGCCACCGCGCAAACTGGTTCAAACTGCAAGGTTTGTATAATATACTACTTCTCCAGGTTGTCTCGATCGGGCATTTTCATTGTTACACACTTTTCGGTTTACGTGACGTCACTGTACCCATACGGCCCCCAGTATACTGAATTTTCCGTTTGTAACGACCACGTATACAAGAAGCAGTGGCTCTGTTTGGCTCTGAATGTGTCATTCTGTCGCGGGCGTGTTAAATCGACCGGGCGCTACCGGTCGCCGCCTGGCGCGCCCTGGACCATTCCGAAACTAAGAGCGGGCGACCGAAGGCCGTTACGTAACTCGCTGGTCGTGACATTTCGGTCGCGACCGGTCGCGCCCGAAACGCCCGGGGTCTGGCAGTCGGGCGTTTTGCCCCAACACATGCAAACATGGCGCTAGTGCCGGTGACTTGAAGCGACGAGGTGCATACTATCGTCATAATGGTGGAAAAAGATGACGAACAAAGAATCCTGAGAGGTAAAATAAAATTGTAATGTGTCCGAAAGAATGAATCATATTACATTGTGAGATATTTGTGTTACAATTCGGTCAGAGGTGTCTTTGTGTAAAATTAGCCTGCAAATTGTCATGCACATAATTTCCTTTAAATTTAGATATGGTTCATGCACAAGAGATTTTCAACAGAGCAGTTGCAGAAAACTCTGCTGTTAAGGCCAACGACTCTACTTCAGCTGCTGCTGTTAAAGAAATCGCTGCTGCTACGGATAGCACTTGCGAAGAAACCTTTCGGTGGCTAGGGAGGCAATCCTTCTTCTAATCATGCTCTGGGAGGAGAGAAAGGGAAAATTTGCTTCAGCTAATTATCCTAAAAAAGCTATCTGGACTGATATCCAGAATCATTTGTTGGAAAAAGGTAAATCTATTGCAGCTAATGTTATCTTAAATATTAAAATAAAACCACTCGCGCCGCGCACTTCCAATGTCTGGTTCGTTTCCCACGTCTTTAGGGTGGAAAGTCACAACAGACCAAATCGGAGAAGTGGAGGAGTTTAAAAAAGACTCACAAGGCTATCAAGGATAACAACAATAAAAGCGGCCATGCGAGAAAGTCTTGGGAGTTTTATGACGAAGTGCCATGAGATATTTTATTGGTTCTTGGAGTGTTTTTAATTTACTGATACTGTCGTGTGGTTGTGTGTGTATATTGAGTATGTATGTATGTTTAATTAAGATTATTAGATTATATATTATTTCATAGAGTTATTGTAATCTTATAGACACAGGATCCAAGGCACCTACATGTCGGGCATAAATTCCTATTTCTTCTCGCATCCTATTTTCCTTGAGGCACAATGGCCAGATTGTAACATTCATAACGGTGTCTCTTTATTAAAAGCCTGCCAATTTAGCAGCACTCTAAATTCCTATCTTTGCGGCACCAAGCCATCGTCGCTCGGCACCCAGCTACCCTAACGGGACTGCTAAGGGTGCAGGGAGGGGATGTATCTGGGTCTTGCAAGGTTCAACCAACTCGACGTGTAGGGTGGCAAGACACTCTTCTCTGGGATCCTGTGTGAGCTAGACGTCTCTTCTACTGTATCGTGCACAACACATGTGAGTTTTCAATAATATATTATCATTTCATTTTGTCTCGGCTTATAAAATGTTCTCTTTGCTTCGCCTCAATTCCCAAATACTATGAGTATTGTCTCAGACGGACCTCTGAATCAGTGTCAACCGCTCTATTTTTCATTTCTTTATCATGCTCGCCTAGGGGCACAATACTTCTAGGATGATGGCAGTTGCAAACGCTACTATAAATTAGACATTAAATTCATTAAGTCCCAAGCCACGTTATGACAGTACCATTGGCCTAATTTTACCACAATACAGTCACCCAGTATTGAGCGAGCACTTTTTGTTGTTGTTTTAGAGGATGGATCAAATTCTTGGAAGCAGACCAGAGTATTACCCTCTGGCAGTTGCTGAGGCGGGATGCCTCCAAACGAATCTGAAGGCAGCTGCTGCACCTTCTAATGGGAGCGATGAAGAAGACGATCCAAGCACTTCGTCGAAGCCTGACAAAACTCCGAAACCTGTCAACGCTCTGAAGCCAGCCGTCAAACGCAAGAGCGTGATGGAGCTCCTGGAGCAGGGTCGTGCGGACAGGGACCGGCGGCACAATGAACGAATGGAAGCTGATGCAAAATTTAAGGCAGATTTTCTTGATATCTTTCGTGCAATGACAAAAAAAGACTAACCACCTATTGCTTCTTGGTTTAGGAACATTCTTCGCTTTATTTTAGTACACAAGTGCCAACAATTGCTTAATTTTATGACACATAAGTACCAAGTCTTTGACGATTACTTAATTTTATGACACACAAGTGCCAAGTCTTTGACCATTACTTAATTTTATGACACACAAGTGCCAAGTCTTTGACAATTACTTAGTTTTATGGCACACAAGTGCCAAGTCTTTGACTATTGCTTAATTTTATGACACATAAGTGCCAAGTCTTTGACTATTACTTAATTTTATGACACACAAGTGCCAAGTCTTTGACCATTACTTAATTTTATGACACACAAGTGCCAAGTCTTTGACGATTACTTAGTTTTATGGCACACAAGTGCCAAGTCTTTGACTATTACATAATTTTATGACACATAAGTGCCAAGTCTTTGACGATTACTTAATTTGATAACACACAAGTGCCAATTACTTTGCAAGCAGTCTGGATTGCTAACTGTACCATGTCAGCCTAGTATTATTAACTATCGTATGTTCCTACTCTTAAAGCATTCCTATTGTAAATGCAAATAAGTACAAATATAAATAAATATGTTGATGCATCCTGTAACCTATAGTCACCTAAAGATGTTTCTAATACTTTCTAATTTGTGTCTTTACTCATTATTGTTGATGTGATGGCACATATGACGTAAAGAACGGTAGTACTTACTGCCTAATACAGTCGGTGCCTAACATAGGTACTTAGTAGGTACACCGACTACAGTTAATTGTGTTAGCCTTACTTTCACAGTCTAGTGGACTTCGAAGTAAAGTATCATTTGACTCTTCACCATTTGTAAAGAGTTAAAAGGTAAATTATGGTAATAATAAATACAATGTTAATGGTTACGATAAAAACTTACTCATTCGACTCTTTGGTATGGTACCTACTCTATGATATGAGATCCCCAGAAAGTGGCAAATACAAAATAATTCTAGTGTAATCATTCCTATTCAGTTTTCCTAAGCAGCTAGTACACATAGTAGTGGTCACCTTGTCTTTGAACCTGAGGTAGGTTATTGGTTATCTGAATTCTCTTTGCATTCCCTAAGCCTCGCAAAGCCACCATATGTGGAGCACCGGCATCATTTCCAGCAAGAGGTTGAGGTACATCCCCTACCTCATCGGCATGTGCATCAGCAGCCATTTCATCGTCGGGTATGACATCACCGCGAGATTGGCAAATGTTGTGCAAAACACAACATGCTACAATATGAACTGGCATCTTGTCAATCCTTCGCATGTCCAAATAGAGTAGGCTTCTGAACCGTCCCTTGAGCAAGCCGAATGCACGTTCAATTACTGTCCTTGTCGAGGAGAGACAGCTGTCTCAGTTTTTGTGTGAGTTTGTCAAGTGGCCATTATTCTTGTATGCCACCAACATGTGCTGAAATATCGGGTAAGCGGGATCCCCAATCAAGTGAGAGTCGTTAGGGAACTTGTCGGCTGCATCATCCAGCATGTACTGAAGGAGCGATGATTTTCTAAAAACCCTGGCGTCATGTACTGATCCAACGTGGCCAGCATTGACATGGGTAAACAACGCTTTATCATCGCATACAGCCTGGAATTAAAATAAAAAATAGTTATTGGTTGCTTAATAGCACTTGGATTCTACCTTCATTCATGCATTACAAAAAAACTCACTTGAAGTACAATTGATGTGATCAGATTTCCTGTTGACGTACGACTCGGGACAAATTCAGGGTGAAGGAATCTTGATATGAGTGCCGTCGATCGCTCCTATAACTCCTAAAATTAAAGAATTCATATGTGAAAACCACGTGGCATATAGGTCAGATTGTCAAAGCAACCTAGATCCAATCACCGGGCATGAGGTCATGGCATGTAAGCTCAACAAACCTGGGAAATGATTATTTTTCTCAAAACCCGCAGTGACTTCTTCTTGCCGCTCTGCAGTCGGCCAAGCAATAACGGTAGGAGAAATGTCGAAACGAGCGTCGGTAACTCTTCGTACAGCTCTCATGGCTGTGGCCCGGCCCACATCGAATCGACAACACACTGACCTATATACAATGAAGTATTACGTCCATCAAATGAAAAATATATTTGTGCATTATATTCCAGTTTCCAGTCAGAGTATATTAATATATCTACCGGTAAGAATCTGGTGTCACCATGAACCATATCTCAATCATGAGCTGCTTTTCAGGAGAAATTGTTGGGCGCCCCGTTTCTCCGTTGGAGCTTAGCTTGTTCCTGATCATACCCAAGAGATGTTGAAAGGAATCTATCTCCAGCCGAAAATTGCTTTTGAATTCCCATCGGGAATACTGAGGCACAGTCCTCTCAACATACATTTCTGTTCTTGGTCTTTTCTCCCCTAGAAAAAGGCATTTCCTTCTAAATCAAATATGTCATGGTATTGTGACGGATATGACTTGGAAAAGTCATAGTTTGGCCATAGGTCATGTAAATATTTCAAACCCACACCTGGACCACATCGTCGAAGCTCCGGGCGTATCTGCCAGCACATGTAACAATTCTTCGTCTTCGTCGTCGGAAGATTCTGATGGAACCTTAAAGATATCGGCAGCAAGAAGCAAAAACGCTGGATTAACTCCCGCCATACTTGGCCCAATAACACCCGCGTGCGTTCCGTAACTCCCAGAGAACAAAAATGGCGTCGGCTCGACCGGTCGGCGCCCGCCCGGGTGTCGGGCGATAGTTTCGGAACACACCATATTGTTGCGAATTGCTCGTTTACACGGGTCAATTAAGTTAGCACCACCCACATGGAATTTTCAAGTTGTAAGAACACTATAATTTTGCACCAATTATGCACCATTTTGCACCCCTTATTTAGAATTTTGCACCCTAATCCCTGATATGAAAATATACAAAGTAGTTGGGCGGTGCTAACTTAATGACGGCACCACCCAGACGCTCGAATGTATTGTGACTACATTTATAATTTTGCACCTATTTTGCACCATTTTGCACCATCGAAGGGCATGTTTGCACCCTTACCGAGCTATAGGACATGCAAGTGGGCGGTGCCAACTTAATGCTAACGAAAAATGCCACTTTTTCGTATGCATATTTATGCACCAATTATGCACCATTTTGCACCACCGTTTAAGAATTTTGCACCACCCCTCAAAAAAAGCTATAACCATTTTCAATGGGCGGTGCCCCGCACCACCCACCACGCCATCAACTTTATATCATCGTTATAATTTTGCACTATTTATGCACCATTTTGCACCATCTACACCAATTTTTGCACCATTGCCCTTTAGGAGAAAAATATGTTTACAGTGGGCGGTGCTAGCTAAATGCCAGCACCACCCATCCTCGGATTCAAGTTCTGTTGACGTCATAATTTTGCACCAATTTTGCACCATCAAATCCAAATTTTGCACCCCCAGCCTTTTCGAGATATAGGCAAACAAAGTGGGCGGTGCTAACTTAATGCCAGCACCAATAGCTAGTAAAAGAAAAAACGTTTCGTTAAATCGTTCTACAGCCAATCAGATGCCTTGACTGCCAGTGAACGGAAAGTTAATTCCTTAACCCGCTGTTGAACAGCCGGGGCCTAGGTGACGAATCGATTACAACTTGCTAAATTATTATTAAACTACCCGTCGTGGCAGTCGAAATAAAGTACATCGTTCATAATCTAATCTCCCTTTTACGCATACAGTGCAACGGTGCAACGTGCAACAAAGCCATTTAAGTGGGTTCATTGTGTACGGTGGATTCGTAACCTCCTAAGGTCTACACTTATTAGGCCACACCTGTCATCTGATCGCAACGAGAAAAATATCTGCAGAATCCTCACACTCTTAGCAATCAATTAGAGTTTTAAAAGTCTCAAAAATATTATAACTTCTTATCGTTTCATCCGTTGCGGCATGCAGTGTCAAACAATTGCAGCCGAATAAAGTAATTCCCGAGCAGATTTTACCTCATAAGGTCTACACTTATTAGGCCACACCTGTCATCTGATCGCAATGAGAAAAGTATCTGCGGAATCCTCACACTCTTGGCAATCAATTGACGCTTTTAAAATCTCAAAAATATTAGAGCTTGTTATCTTTTCATCCGTTTGAAAACAACCATTTAAGCTTCAATGAACAACCTTAACTTGTGGAATAGGACCCAAACGACCCAGAGATGAACTGAAAGGTCAAGGTAGACCCTTTCAAAAGTACCTACAAGAGATGTGCTGGCAACCTGCAAATGATATGAACTCCAGTTCTATACACAGGTATAGTTTTACGTTAAAAGGCGATATACCTATGCCCGAAACAAATGGTTTAAATATATCTGTACGTAACAATTTAGACTAATAGACTTCAAAAAACGCGACCTTTTCAACTATTTTCAAAACATTTTTCTCATAAAAGTGCAGATAAAAGCCATAGATTTTTGAACACAACTAAATAGTTTATCAGATAGTTTAGTTCGATACACCGTTATTAGAGTTTCTACTGGGATGTTTTAGACGCCACAAAAATGGAATCTGCCGAAACTATGTATACTTACACTTATTACCTCTTCGATGGAACTCAAAATATTATAGTCAAAACCCAAGAGATAGCCCAGATAAAGCAAATGCAAAACATCAAATGCCATCATCTTGCGCTTTACTGACCGCTACGCTCATCATCAACGCAACACAAATTGCGTTCGCGAAGCCCTAGTTTAGGAAACAAACTTATTCGACAATAATGGAAAATTGGTTTTATGTAAGGGTTTGGTATTAAGAAAAGATGCAGATGGTTTTTTGTTTTTTATTTTATCTCCAAAATTACTCATTCTAGACTAATAAAAATGTGCTAACACCGTGCAAAACTCCAGAGTGAACCGAATCATGATCATTTTCGATCCTCATTTGACAGCAAAGCAGCAACTGATAAGAACATGGGTTGTCAAACTAGTTTCAGGCCCACAATAGCACATGGCTAGCCACGTTTTCAGTACCTAGCCTGTACCTACAATGCTTTCAAACGAACCTAAAATGGGCTTATGTATGTTTTTTCGACTAGCTCACTTGATGTTTGCGCAAGTGTACCATTTCAAGCCCTGTCGTGGCCCAAAACACCCTTAAAATGGTACAATTAGCGACCTGACCATGATTCGCTTGATGCTAAAAACTGTTGGAAAGGAAAGACATAAAAAATACTTTTAAAAAAGTAAATGGACGGAGACACACGTAGCTCCATCATCAACGCTCTAAAAAATTCTTGCTCATCTACGAAAAAAACACAGCTGGCTTCATTCTTCAATTTTTTTATATTCAATAAGTGCACAGTTTGATTGACACCTCTTGATGAACACAGGAAAATCAAAGTAAATATGCTCGACAGCTCGAGTCTTGATGAACATAGGAAAATCAAAGTAATTATGCTCGACAGCTCGAGTCTTGATGAACACAGTAAAATCAAAGTAATTATGCTCGACAGCTCGAGTCTTGATGAACACAGGAAAATCAAAGTAATTATGCTCGACAGCTCGAGTCTTGATGAACATAGGAAAATCAAAGTAATTATGCTCGACAGCTCGAGTCTTGATGAACATAGGAAAATCAAAGTAATTATGCTCGACAGCTCGAGTCTTGATGAACACAGGAAAATCAAAGTAATTATGCTCGACAGCTCGAGTCTTGATGAACACAGGAAAATCAAAGTAATTATGCTCGACAGCTCGAGTCTTGATGAACACAGGAAAATCAAAGTAAATATGCTCGACAAAAGGAATTAGAAAATTACAGTATAATGACAACAACAAAAAACTAACCAAGTCCAGCCCGCAGGATTTATGTAGGAACGATAAGTAGTACACAATTCCAGTTCCAAAATTCCAAAATATCATCAATGAATTCATGATTGAAAAAAATTTAAAATAATTCCGACCCGCAAGAGCAGTATATAAAATAATTAAATATAAGTAGTACTATATTTATTACAGTCCAAGCCTTACGAGCTACAAATTTCAGGCTTGTACTGCACCAAAGGAACAAAAAAACAAAAAACAGTAACGCTAATGCCTTGAAAAAAAATAACATTCTAGTCCCAGAGTCAGGTGAATTTCCTACTTATTGTCTATATGGCACTGTAGTACACCAAGGGTACTTTCACTGATTCACTCGAGCGCACGGCAAACTTTTCTAATTTCAAATCATCGTACGCCTCCCAGTGGTCGTTGTGCCTACGGCAAAAGGCAGTATAGTGGCCATCTAGGCCCTCACGACACATACCGGTAAAACCTTCTACCCCACGCAAACAATATGTGGCATTGCCCACGTTAAGGCGAGTTGGTAAACTATTTAGCGCAAATTCAAGTACATGGATTGCGTTTTGGTCAACAATTTCAGAAAAAAAGTGGCTGATTGAAATTTTACTGGTGCGACGTCTAATGCCGGTACATTGTCGAACACCAGTATCGTCAGTAATAGAAAAGGCTTCATCTGGCATTTCAAGTTCATCCGGAATTCTTGCCAGGCATTCCGAAACTGCCTCCTTGTCACATATGTCATTCAACAGAGCTTCTAGCTCTCCAATATCCAATGTGGAGCAGTGCACAGTTACTATTTGATGGTTTATGATGCGCTCCTTTTCTGGACAATGCTCCGAATCGCAAGTGGAAGTTTCCACAAGGGACGGGCTTCCCGGAAAAAGGAGTTTTACCAACTCCACAATCGCAGTCATGCAGTCAAAACGGATGACATCACTTGGAAGATTTTCAGGCGCTAGAAAA
This sequence comes from Nemoura dubitans, assembly GCA_921293005.1. Lineage (NCBI taxonomy): Eukaryota > Metazoa > Arthropoda > Insecta > Plecoptera > Nemouridae > Nemoura > Nemoura dubitans. The sequence continues at coordinate 23,332,831 of OV121076.1, forward strand.
CCGCTTAGAATTTCATATCGTAAGTGATATGCGTTTTGATTCACACCATTTGCAACAAAAGATGAGACCAGATTGTAGAGCCGTGTTGGGTCATTTATCATCACAGTTTTCATTTTTGCGCTGTCGCAATACGTTGCTGAGCATAGCTGCACTAAGCTGTCGAACCCACATGTATTGGCCATGAGGATCCTGGAACCTTTCTTTCTTAAAGGTTTTAATGTATTGCCATTCCTGAGAAGGCTGATAGGCAATACAGGTCTGTTGGATGCAAGGTCTACAGAAGCCCATTCCGAATTCGGTTCTAGGTAAGATTTCCTTTTACGTTTCTTTTCTGGTTTGCCTTGATTCATCCAATTTTCGAACTCATGAGGCTCCGCCATAGCAGCCTGTTGCTGAGAATTTTTTTCGGCACAGACAAAACATACTCGTTGTTCTCCGTACCCTTCGTCTTGGCCTTCCAGCTGAATAGAGCACCCTTCAAGGACATGAACTGCCACCCTGCAGTATGCACACCTATGCGCTCCCCTAGGAGTTTCACCGTTAGCACATGCAGGGCATGATGGTCTATCAAAAAAGAAAACTGATGACTCTTCTGCTTGCTCGTTGTTTATGAAAGATTCGCCCTGAGGTCCTTCTTGCACAACGTCAGCTCCATCCCCATTGCATTGCTCTTCAGGGCTCTGGGCCCGAGAATCGTCCATCGAATTTTCTTCGATTTCACGATTAGCAGCCGCTGCCAGCTTCATGGCTCCATCGAGGACCTCGATATGTTTGAAAACAAACTCATCCACTCTTATGGGCAGCTTGTAATGACGGAAAATTCGATTCTTGACGTCATTAAAACTTGATTCGACAGGTGCACTGCTTGCGGTTAAGTTTCCATAACCGAAGAAAGGCACCATAAAAGCTGAACAGAAGGGCAAAAGCCTTACCAGATGACAGATGTCCCCTACAACAGCTTCAAGGTACTGTTGGTTTCCAACATCCCCATTGTCAGCTTCCCTAGCATTTGCTCTTGCATCAGCTGCTAGGGTATTCGCCCACAGCTGAAAAGAAATTTTTGGAATCCCGGAGCTATTTCTTCTAGCTGCAATTTCATCACACTGCGGAATCTCCTCGCTTTCACTTTCATCTTCAAGATTTTCCAGATTTTCTGGTGTCGACTGCTGGTCTTGTTCTATGGCGTTTTCCACCTGTGTCGGTAGACCCAATCCAATCCGCAATTGCAGCTGTTTTTTCATGCGGCTGCATCGGGTTGGTAAACCGTTGCAGTCATTACCCTCTGTCTGGCTTAAAGCAACAGTGAAAATCGCCTCCAAGAGACTTTTAACGTCGTCAATGTCAGAGCTTTGGAGAACTTGCGCCATCGCACGTAAGTAAAACTTCCTTGTGCGGGAAATTGTACTCTTTAGACTCTTCCACGTGGTCATCAATTTGATGGTGTGGGCAATATCGTTACGCACAAAGCAGGCAGGCACTTTAAATTGTGCCCGAGTGTCTTCACGTAAAACTTTCGCGCATTCTTCTGAATAAGACGCGGTGCTCTTGTGTTCCGTGAAGGCCATTATAATTGCTGACATGAGGGCCGCGAACATATCACTGACGACAGTTTTAGGCACAGGAGCACCACTTTTTTTCCATTCCATTAGCCAGTAAGTAATGCTGTTCGTATCCTGGCGTGCAGAGATCATATTCCCCACCGAATACTGTTGTGAAGCTAGCGGATCATTTACAGTTATTTCGTAAAGTAGCATTGCTGCCGATTTAGTTTTAGACGAGTAATTAACTCGACGTGCCACTTCCCCTGTAGCGTCAATGCTTATCTTCGACGAAAGAGTATTTTTTTGGCAATATGCTCGATAAACGCTGATTTGCGTGTGGCTCCAGTAGTGGACAAAAAACCTGCGAATTTCAACATCTCTAATCACTCCTTGGTAGGCACGTTATCCATTGCTAAAACCAACGATTGCACTGGATCTGATGAAAGCCTTTTGTCCTTGAGATTACCGTGTACAGCCACACGGACTACGTTGGCGGTAGGTAGCGTACAGGGCTCGCGGTCACCGAATGACATCGTCGTGTGTGCAGTTTCACGTACGAAAACGCTTGCGGAAGAATTCGTTTGAATGATAGAATCGGTGACTTCCTTCCGCAAGACGCCAGATAGAGGACGCTTCAAACCTTTTTTGTGAGCATTTTCAAACCCTCCAGAATAGGTACAACTGACCTCTACTGCTGAACAAGAATCAGGTTCTTTGCCAATAAAGCCTTCAAAAACAGACTGGCAGTCCCCACAACGAGCAAGAATGTGGGCGTAGTTCTTTGCTGTTCCACTTGAATGAATTTTAACATTTTTGAAAACAAGGTTGCATGGTAGGTGAGTGGCATCATAAAAATGAGCCATAATAATATGAGTCCAAATACCCGCTTTGAATTTCAGGTATCGGCGTGCCCCAGCTAGTCTATCACTACGTTTGTATAGCACCCAAACTGGGTCCATTTTACGATACTCCGATTGCGGAATAGATAATGTGAATTTAGCCTTTGCTCGTGGAGAAGAGTCGTCAGTTGAGCTATCATCCGCTTCTGAATTTGATTCTTCTGAGTATTCCTCGCTCGCAGTGTTGGGTAAGTTCCTATGAAAAGGAACGAAGTTAAAAGTTAAGTTACCAGACTTTTAAAGGAACTGTAAAACTTTGAAAGTTAAGTTCCCAGCTTTTTAAAAGAACACACATTCCTCAAGTTCAACCCCTTGCGTGTATGCTGCCGGCTGCGCTCAGGTGGCACACAAATAGTCAGGTCTCAAGTAGCCCAAAGTCCGGTGTCTCACGTATGCCCGGGCGTCGAGTGTGCGACCGTGGATAGTGCTTTGGGTGCCCGGTACTCCTTGGTCAAAGACTGGACTCCCGCGAAAGCGTCGGCGTAGGGGCCGAGCGTCGGCGCGGTGAACCGAGACTTCTTCGGTGTCCCACGACAGCCCGGGTGTCGCCGCCGCCGCTTTCGCGGGAGTCCGGTCTTTGACCAAGGAGTACCGGGCACCCAAAGCACTATCCACGGTCGCACACTCGACGCCCGGGCAGACGTGAGACACCGGACTTTGGGCTACTTGAGACCCGACTATTTGTGTGCCACCTCAGCACTGCCGGCAGCATACACGCAAGGGGTTGAACTTGAGGAATGTGTATATGACTTGCAGGATTTCGGCTGTATAAGAGTTTTCATAATATAGCTGTATATGAGTTTTAAACGCTTCTTTTTGTATAAGAGTATAAGATATGAGATTTGAAGAGAGGCGAAATATGTGAACTGTATAATACTTGATCTGTATAACAGTTTCGAGAGGGCTTTCAAAATTAAAACTTGTATAACAGTTTTTTGTATAAGAGTTCAAATGCCTTCCATAATATTTCGTTCTGTATAAGAGTATAAGAGCTGAAGTGTATAAGAGTTGCAGGCATCCCCTTCACAAATTATTCAGATGGTAGATGGTGTAAGGCCGAAACGAAACAAAATCATCAAAAACTGGTCTAGGACTGACTCAGCCTCGTTCACCCCTCTCACAGAAAACCCATCTTGGGGACACAAGTTGCAATGTTTTCTTCATGCTAATTGGTCGAACCACGATAGCATGATGGATACACGTGACGTGACGTAGGCTTTAGAGGGAAGAAATCAGAAAACCTCCGATCATCGCAGATTCACCCATTCCCTTCCCCTCCATGAGAGAAATTAGTGACTTCAGACCTGATCATTGTTGTTGACACCTTTCGATTCTGACAACAATGGTATCGAAGAATTGCTTTCCGCTTTTGCAGGTAGTCGAATCTAATATGTCCATTGTTGATTTACATTCGTACAGTTCTTTCCAAAAGTAACTTTTAAACGAACGCGTATTTGCGTTACAGTTACCCCACAAAAGGAACGCGTTAACTACTAACGTTCCGTGGCTAGAAAAGGAACGCGTTACCTTAAAAGTTCCCAGCAATGGTACTCGTAACCGGGAACGCGTTATTTTTAAAAAGTTCGTACCCAACACTGCAGTCGCTCGTTTTGGAGGTGGAGACTCCGAGAATATCCCAGACGTTGTCATAATTTTTCAGCACTGAAGTGTAAATTGCAAGTGGAGACCTTGCCTCCTTTAGTCTCTTGCTAATTTCCAGCCACACAATGGCAGATTTTGGAGCAAACTTGCCAGGTGCACTGACAATTTCCTTTCGAAAATGCCGCAGCGCTTCCAAAAAATCTTCTTGAGTCTGCCGCTTTGGGCGTCCAGGTCCCATTTTCGCACCTGTGGATTGAAGTACGAGCATCTCTTGTTAATTATTTACAAGAACTTCTAAACAGAACCCAGACCAAATTAACAAAATTCATAGATTTATCTTATTAAAAAAAAGAACTTTCCGCTAAGGAATCTAATTATTGTTAGATAATGTTTAATTTATAATACTTAACTGTATGGACCAGCGTATAGATGACCGATTGAAGTAAAAAATGAAGTAATTGTATTCGATCTGCCTATAAACAAACTGCACATGTAGGTAGATACACCATCTTGGTTTGCAATGCATTGTGGTCAGCTGTTGCGGTATTTTTCAAACGAGACGCGGCAGCTCACAGATAAACACAGTGTGGCCGCATTTATAATATTATATGGGACATTCTCCTAAGATGGAGGCGTTAGGGCAAGACCTGCCGTATCAAGTAGAGTATTTTTCGTATTTGGATTTAACTTCAACTCTACTTTTACTTAGACTTAACATTTTCACTTTTTTGATGTTAACTTTTACCTTTATTTTTTGCTTTAACTTTTTTTTCTTTAACTTTTAACTTAAAATAGTTGTTGTTTCTATTAGCTACAAGTTACTTTAGGGCAACTGAAATGCTACCAAAAACTGGCACATTTGCATTGTGTCTACGGTCCAAAATGTATTTTCATATTATATTGATTTGATCTTTACGTCTCAAATAGCAGTGTTTCTGCCCACCTAATAGGCTGCACTCCAGATTTCCTGGCAGTAAATTCCGCATACAAACCTTTCGATTGCAAGTGCTAGCTATTTCACAATCAAAAACGATAACAGGATTTTCGTTGTGATACGATTGCTGTTGACGCATCGGAATTTAGCACATTACTGCAGGGTTTCAAATAATGCTGGCAATTATAATGCCTATATCTCGAAAAGGCTGGGGGTTTCAAATAATGCTGGCAATTATAATGCCTATATCTCGAAAAGGCTGGGGGTGCAAAATTTGGATTTAATGGTGCAAAATGGTGCAAAATTAGTGCAAAATTATGACGTCAACAGAACTTGAATCGGAGGATGGGTGGTGCTGGCATTAAGTTAGCACCGCCCACTTTGTTTGCCTATATCTCGAAATGTCTGGGGGTGCAAAATTTGGATTTGATGGTGCAAAATGGTGCAAAATTGGTGCAAAATTATGACTTCAACAGAACTTGAATCCGAGGATGGGTGGTGCTGGCATTTAGCTAGCACCGCCCACGGTAAACATATTTTTCTCCTAAATGGCAATGGTGCAAAAATTGGTGTAGATGGTGCAAAATGGTGCATAAATAGTGCAAAATTATAACGATGATATAAAGTTGATGGCGTGGTGAGTGGTGCGGGGCACCGCCCATTGAAAATGGTTATAGCTTTTTTTGAGGGGTGGTGCAAAATTCTTAAACGGTGGTGCAAAATGGTGCATAATTGGTGCATACATATGCATACGAAAAAGTGGCATTTTTCGTTAGCATTAAGTTGGCACCGCCCACTTGCATGTCCTATAGCTCGGTAGAGGTAAGGGTGCAAAAATGCCCTTTGATGGTGCAAAATGGTGCAAAATAGGTGCAAAATTATAAATGTAGTCACAATACATTCGAGCGTCTGGGTGGTGCCGTCATTAAGTTAGCACCGCCCAACTACTTTGTATATTTTCATATCAGGGATTAGGGTGCAAAATTCTAAATAAGGGGTGAAAAATGGTGCATAATTGGTGCAAAATTATAGTGTTCTTACAACTTGAAAATTCCATGTGGGTGGTGCTAACTTAATTGACCCCGTTTACACTTGGCGCCTTAGGTGAGCTGGAGCTGTCAGCGTGGTTTTGGCAGTGTCAGCATCAGCAATAACCGAATGGCCCATTTGGACTCGTGTGGTCAGGAAGTGTGTCAGAGAGGAACCAGCAACGAAACGCGGCAGTCCAGCGGCAAGCGCAGTATATTTGGTGGGCAGTATTATTTTTATAGCACCTTTTCGGCCAGTCTAAATCACAAGATCCGGTAGACTTGTTACAACCTCTCATTTAGCCAAGCGAGGACTTTTCGGCACATAAGGTTCCAAATTAAATCCTAACAGATGGTGGAGGCGCCGGGCATTTCTTTTTTTTCAAAATTATTTGGACTGTTCACGGTTGTTGGTTGTTCTTTCAAACTGGGGGATTGGTAAAATTTTGGACATTCGTTGGTTGCTTTTAGGCATGGTTTATGTCTGGGGGTTCACATATTTATTTAGGTAGGGCTTTGCTTACGGAACTCGGGGACGGCTCTGGGTCAGATTTGAACTTTTCGGGTGAACTAGAGGATATTGGGAGGCAGGCAACAGCTGGTAAGGAGGAATTTCATAAGTTTTTAGGCGACTTGCAGTATGGGTTGGAAATCACGAAGCAGAGGTTGCTAAAGGAGACAGAAGGTTACAGGGAATTCTTGGCGTTGAGTGACGAGGAGCTATTTGTGCGGGAGAGTAGGCGTCTTCGTTTGCTTGACCCGGAATTTGTGGGGGACTTACCGCCTGTTCGACAAAGGGCCAAAACTTTTGCGGGGGGCTCTTTTGGGATTGGAAAAAAGCAACCAATTAGGCAAAATTCAAATATGCAGGGATCAGATGTAAAATTTAGAAAATTTGAGGAGGGTGTAAATTCGGTTGAGGAGTGGCTAAAGGATTTTGAGAGGGTGGCAGCTGCCAAAGGAAAAACCAGCGATTTCCCTGTTTTTTGGGGGGCACGCTTTTGCGATGGTTTGAGGTTTACGAAAAGAGGCACGAGGAATTGCAGGGAGGGGACCATGACCAAATTTGGAAGGACTTGAAGGCGGCATTGTTAAGGGATGTAGGGGGTACAGCAAAAGCGGAGCAATGGGAGCTGCGTTTGAGGGAGAGGAGACAAGGTCCAGTAGAGCAATACCAATCATACGCCTACGAAGTTTCACAGCTGTGTGATAGAGTAGATCCAGCCATGTCAGAGCAGAGAAGGGTGCAGCATGTGCTTAAAGGGTTGTTGCCTCGGTTGATTAATAAGGTGGACATGTTGCCAAATGTAACTGTGCAGGATCTGTTGGCGAATTTGCGAACGGCAGATTTGTCATACCAGATGCAACAGGGTGGTCTGGACTATTTGGCGGCACCGAGACGGGATACGCGAGGGGTTGTTCACCATGCTTACGGGGATGAGCAAGCTGTCAGTCGCCGGGAGTACAAAGATGGCATGGCGGAATTGACTACGGCTTTGATTTCTGCGATACATGGTTCTCGGCCTCAGCAGCGTTTGCGGTCTGCGGAGCGATTTTAGGATCGGGGCTACGACAGTCGGGCAGCCTGCGACAGGGAGCCTTATTATGGAAATTCGGGGCAGCAATCGTTTAGGCATGCAGATCGGCGAGATTCGGGTGTGGACAGACGGGATTCAGGTGTGGACAGGAGGGATGAAGGACGCGTGGACAGACGGGAGGCGGTAGGAACAAGCGCGCCAAGGCAGCCTGATCAGGGATGGGATAGGAGTCGTCAACGGTCGGTCTGGGGTAGGCCAGGGTGCTATATTTGTAATCGCACGGGTCACTTTGCTTTGACATGTCCAGAGAAGGAGAAGGTCGATAAATTTTTGGCAGCGGCTAATAAAGAAACTGAGTCAAAAAACTAGGGATCACAACTTTGGCAGCGGGTACATTGGTTGCGGTTAGGGAGCTTACCCGTAGGGGAAAGAGGAGGAAGAGGTATCGGAAAAGAAAGCGGGCGAGGAAATTGGAAGCTAAAGATTATGCTGCAGGGGTTGTTAAGGGTGCGGCGAATGCGAATATTCGGGACGAGGCGATTAGAGATCGGAGAAAATTCCTTACCGAGGTGCCTAAAATCTGCAGGGTGATTGCCGGGGTTGCGCAGACGCATGAGATCGTAGTAATCAGAACAATGGGGGCGATTCAGGTTGATGTGAGGGTGGGTGAAAAACCTGTGGTGGCTCTTTTGGATTCTGGGGCGGCGGTCAGCTGTGTGGACGCATCCATGGTGGCTCACTTGGACTTGGAGCCTGTGCACGGCCTAGTGCTGAGAACAGCGAATCGGTCGATGCTGAGAATCGTGGGTCGAGTTCAGGTTGAGCTCATTGTGGGCAATGCGAGATTTATAGTGCCTATGATCGCGATTAGGGATCTTTCTGCTACATGTATTATAGGCAATGATTTTGCGAAAAGCATGAGGTCACAATAGCCTATGCATTCCGGTCAATTTCGATTGCGCATGATTGCGGAAGTTTTCGGGTTCCGTTTGCGAATAGTGCTGAGTTGCAACGTCAGGTCATTCACGACGAGCAGAAAATTCTTAGCATTCTGCCGGTAACTGAGACGCCGCCTCAGCAGATTCTTGCGGACCAGGAAATAATTCTGCAATGTGGGCATCAGCAGGAATGCACTTTAAACATCGAGTCGCGTGCACAAGCGGAATGGAACATTTTCTAGCCGAATGCGAAATTGTTTGTCAATGACGGGCTATTGGTACCGAGGATTGTTTTTGGCAAAAGCTCTTAATTAGTGGTCGGGATCACGAATACGTCGCCTCGCCCGTGTGTCCTGTACAAGGGTACAGTGCTGGGTCAGTTAGAGGAGGTGTGTCTTGACGAAGTTGCAGGGGTTGCGGAGCCGAGGGTCATGTCGGTAGATGCGAGGAAGGGGGATGAAAAGGAAGAAGGGGTGCCTTGGCTGGATAAACTGACTGCTAACCCGGAGCTAAACGAACAGGATAGGACGAAGCTGACGTCATTGCTAGTTGAGTACGCGGATCTGTTTGCATGGTCTCTGAGCCAGGTGGGAAGGACCACGGTGGGGGAGTGTGAATTGGAGCTTTTAAGTAAAACTCCGGTACATAGGCCACCCTATCGCGTGTCGCATCAGGAGAAGGAGGAGATAGGTAGACAGGTGGCAGAGATGTTGCAGCATGGCGTCATTAAAAGATCCAAATCGGCTTATAGCAGTCCAGTGCTGCTCGTTAAGAAGAAGACTGGGGGGTGGCGATTCGCAGTGGATTACAGGGGGGTTAAGAAGGTCATCAAGATGGACTCCTACCATTTACCAGTCATTGACGATGTGCTGAGCTATTTGAACGGGTCCTCTTTCTTCACGTCGCTGGATCTTTTCTCAGGGTTTTGGCAGATACCAATGGCGGAAAACTCAAAGGACGTAACGGCCTTCATAACACCAGAGGGGTTGTTTTACTTCGAGGTGTTACCATTTGGCTTAGGTTTGTCTCCGGGGGTGTTTCAGCGAAGTATGGACAGGGTACTAGCGGGGTTGAAGTGGAGCTCTTGTTTGGTCTATCTGGACGACATTTTAGGGATGGGTGAGACGTTTGAAATTCACTTGACAAGGTTAAGGGATGTTTTACAGCGATCTCGAGAAACAGGGTTCATACTCAATCCGGGGAAATGTTCGTTTGGTCAGAGGGAGGTCAAAGTTCTTGGTCATGTTGTTAGCGGCGAAGGAATTCGTGTAAACCCGCAGAAGGTCGCGGCCGTGGCGGAATTTGCGGTGCCTAGGTCAATTCGGGGGGTGCGGTCTTACCTCGGGCTTCTGAATTTTTTCCGAAAGTACATAAGGGGCTTTTCGGACATCGCAAGGCCGTTGGTGGAGCTAACGAAGAAGGGGGTGGAGTTTTCGTTCGGCAAGAAGCAGGAGGAGGCTTTCATGACGTTGAAGGAAAAATTGGTGTCGGCTCCGGTGCTTAGGCACTTTTCTCCAACAGCAGAGACGGAGGTGGACACAGATTCGTCGGACTATGAGCTAGGCGCGATTTTGTTACAGTGTTTTGAGGATGGCTTACACCCGATTTGTTATGCGCCGAGGAAATCATCGGATCCAGAACGGCGGTACAACACAACTCACAAGGAATGTCTGGGAATCATATGGGCGATACGGACATGGAGGTCATATCTATGGGGGGCGACGTTCAAGGTGGTAACAGATCATCACTCGCTTTGCTGGTTAAAGAAAAACACCGAGGTGGGGGGATGCTTAGCGAGATGGGCGATAATGTTGCAGGATTATAACTTCACGATCCACCACAAATCAGGCGCGCTTCACGAGGGGCCGGATTGTTTGTCGCGTTATCCGCTCATGGGTTCGACGGCTGGACAAGGGGAGGAGGACCTAATTGACGAGATGCAGTTGGGGATGTGGGCAATCGACCTAGAGGGGGTAGCAGAACCTCAGAGGAAAGACGGGCAACTGAGGGAGTTGATTGAGGCGATGGAAAATCCGGATCGCGTAGATGGCAAACTGAGGCGTCAGACACGCAGTTACGTGATGGAGGGCGGAATCTTGTACAAGAAAAACTATCTGTACAGGGGTGAAACTAAGGTCTTGGTTATAACGGAGGATCTTAAATTCGAAGTGCTGAGTAGTCTTCACGATGACGCGGTGGGAGGCGGTCACTTGGGGTTTTTAAAAACGTTCTGCAAATTAAAAGAGATATACTTTTGCCAAGGGATGAAGGTGGAGACGGAGCGTTTCGTACGCAGTTGCCCTGTGTGTCAGTCTAGGAAAAGACTAACTCAGCGTCCAGCGGGATTGCTTCAGCCCATACCAGTGGGGGCTCCATTTCAGAGATGCGGGATTTACCTTCTTGGGCCATTTTGTCGTACGCCAAGGAATAACACATTCATAGTCTGTTGCACGGATTATCACACGAAATGGTGCATGGCGAAGGCCATCCCTGCCGGAAATTCAGCTGAGGTTGCTGACTTTCTCATCGAGGAGGTTATCTTCCAGCATGGCTGTGTGGGGAAATTTTGAGTGACAGAGGGCAGGTGTTTCGGTCAAATCTAGTCACGGATCTTCTCAAGGGGTTGGGGGTGCGCAGCACTTTCACTTCCTCGTACCACCCCCGAACCAATGGCTTGGTAGAGCATTACAATGGGGTGATGGCTCAGATGCTGTCGAATTATGTCTCGTCAACACACGCGCGTCGTTCGCGTACAACACTGCGATACAGGAAACGACAAGATTTTGCGCCATTTTACCTCGTTTATGGCTACCAGGCTGTGCTGCCGGTTGATCAAGGGTTGGGGGTGGGTTGTGGCCTGTCTGAGGAGGCGATGGAGAGATTGAATAGATTGCGGGAGGCCAGAGATTTGGTGACCAAGCGCATAAGGGAGGCCCAGGTCAAGCAAAAGGCTAGGTTCGATTCAACACGTAGGGAGGTGTCCTACACGGCTGGGCAGCTGGTGAAGGTGTACTCGCCTACGCGTAAGGTGGGCAGGAGCGATAAATTACAACAGAGATTTCATGGGCCCTTTCGAGTGGTTCGGCGGGTCTCTGATGTAAATTATGAGGTGGAGATCAAAAAAGGAGCGAAATGGGTGAAGGATACTGTTCATGTGGAACGCATGAAACCGTATTTTGAGCCAGGAAAGTGGCGTTTGGCTGACATTCCAGAGGCTTAGGGGGAGGAGAGAGCGTAAGAGGGCTTACGTGCACTTTCTAGAGGTGTTAGCGATAAAAGAGTGGATAATTTTTGAAAAACGTGTAAAAAATAAATTTAAAAACAATAAATGTGCAAATAAAAATGAAATGTATTTAAAAATCGCATTTTGGAAAAATGTATGAGGGGATGAACTGGGGAAAACATTGGGCATTGTGGAGAACCAACTATTCTCGCCAAGGAAAACAAGACGAGAGGCAGCGGGAAGAGCGATTGTCGGGCTGCGGGGGGTGATAGCCGGATACCCAGCTCGCCTCGCAAAGTATACCTCCGCGCATGGCAGTTCCAGCAGCGAAGCAAGGATCGCGGGACGTGGGCATTTGGACCGCTCGGTACGATGTTCGGGCGCAGGGAGGGGACGAGCTCAGTCTACGTCGAGGGGACATCGTCCAGGTCCTGGTTCAAGGATCCCAAGATTTCGGGACACGACGGCTGGTGGACCGACAAGCTGGGAGACGAGGTCGGCATCTTCCCGGTCGACTTCGTGGCCGAGAAGGACGTTGGCGGACACGTGAGCAGCATCATCGAGGAGATATTGCAGCCACTGGAAATCGACTTCCGGGTCCTGGCTTTGGAGGAGGCGGTCTCGACAGACTAAGCTGTTCTTGCTGCTGAAGCATGAGAACGTGGTGTCCCAACCTCTTCCTGGGGATGGAATACGCCAGCGGCGGCGCGCTCAACTGTGTTTTGGCTATGGGACTCATTCAGCTCGACGTGCTTGTGGCTTTGGGCGATCCAGATGGCTCGAGGCATACGTCATCTGCACACAGGGGCGCCCATATCGCTCATACTGGGTGACTTCAAGTCTTCCGGCGTGCTCCTGTCCGAGCCGATCTACGAGGAGGACCGTCTGCAGTTCAGGACGCTCAGGTCACGGACTTTGGCTTGGCGTGCGACGTCTGCAAGACCACGCGCATTTCGGCTGCAGGGACATACGCGTGATGTCGGCGGAAGTGATCAAGACGTGTCCTAAACCTCTGATGTCTGGAGATACGGGATGGTGCTGTGCGAGATGCTGACGGGAGAGACGCCGTACAAAGACATCGACGCGCTGGTTTCGGGTGATAACGGGACTCTGGAGGGTCACAACTAGGGAGACGGCCAATAGTAATACCGGGTGTACTTAAATAAAGTTAGGAAATTGTTGTCATAGAATAATAGAGAACTGTAAGAAAAAAAAGTTTGTTGGCAACCGTTTTGTCATTCTGTCATTTGTTGGTTTTCCACTTGTACCTATGTGTTGTTGTTTTATTGTTTTTTGGAATAAAATTGTTGGGGGTTGTGGTTCGGGTTGGGGACTCTGGGGCGCGCTTTCTGAGCGAGTTCCCTCCCTTTAGATTTGACAGTTACCCAAAAATCGGGGCGATTTTGTCTAAGGTGGGGGAGTGTTGCGAATTGCTCGTTTACACTTGGTGCCTTAGGTGAGCTGGAGCTGTCAGCGTGGTTTTGGCAGTGTCAGCATCAGCAATAACCGAATGGCCCAGGTGGACTCGTGTGGTCAGGAAGTGTGTCAGAGAGGAACCAGCAACGAAACGCGGCAGTCCAGCGGCAAGCGCAGTATATTTGGTGAGCAGTATTATTTTTATAGTACCTTTTCGGCCAGTCTAAATCACAAGATCCGGTAGACTTGTTACAACCTCTCATTTAGCCAAGCGAGGACTTTTCGGCACATAAGGTTCCAAATTTAATCGTAACAATCAGTGTGTTCGAGAAGTGATTCAAATCCATTCCTAGTTGTGAAGTTGTTCGTAAACATGGCGATTCCAGAGTCGATTCAAAATGGCGTAGGTGATTGAAAACCGTGCCGTGCCGAGCTTCTGTGACTTGCCCACCGATAGTGGTCGAAGTGAAGTGGCGCGAAAATAGGAAAGATGGCTGAAATAATGGATGTACATTTTATTGTTAACGGTTGTGAATTCTCCGCCCAAATTGAAGAGAGGACATTACTGAGCCTAAGAACAGGTAATTTTGCAATTTCTGTGCATATCTTTTGGTATAAAGACTTTGTGCTACTAAATAAATAAAATGCGATTAAGAAATTTTGATGTTACCTACCAATGACATGTGATCTTTACATATTAGCATATTCATGCATATGTGATTTTTGTTACAGACACAAATTTTGCCGAAAGATATGTGCGACAAATTATTGCGACGGGTGTTTTTGCTTCATTTGGCATAGCAGCAGACTCTTTACTGGAGACAATTCAAGTGCTTGCTGGAACGCCGCAAGAATACAAGTAGGCACGATCATCCCATCTTATTGCACTTGGTATTAGATGGTATTAGGCTTTTGCGTGAATTATTATTTATGTGAATTTCTTCCGCTTAAGATTGGAACTGCAGCAGGCTGTTGCCTCTAGTCCACCCAAGACTACAGTAAGCAAAGAGAAGACCCTAGCGGCGCAACCGGGTATGTAGGTTTAAAAAGTTTTATCAATTTAAAGAATTAAGCAAGATCAGTAAAACTTTTTGTCTGAAGATATAATATCTAACTTGCTTATTTGCTTTATAGGTAAAGAATTCAATTGGTCTTTTGTAGCCACGAAGTTGCTAATAGAGACCAGGTTCGAACTGGACACCAAGTTCGAGGACAAGAAAATTAGACAAAACTTATTGTGGGAAGAAGTTTCTTCAAAAATGTTAGAAATTGGTGGTTACACTGTGAGTGGCAACACGTGCAACACTAAATGGAATAACATCCTAAAAGTTACCGCTTCAACCTTGACAAGGTTCATACAAGCGGGGAAAGTGCTGTTCGGTTGGAGCATTTCCATCAAATGCAGGAGATTTTTGGAAAAAAGAGTTCTTCGGAGCCTGCTGAGGGCCAATTACAGGCATCTATGCTACTTGACAAGCCTGCTGTTAAGCTGCCGACTGCTGGGCCATCAGGCAATTCTACTGCAGCGACCCGGCCACAAGGCAACAAGCGTAAAAGCAGCGACGAGCCGCCAGCCTGGTTCCTGACCTATGTGAAGCAAAAGAAGACCGAAGATATGGAAAGAGAGGAACGCCTGATGGTGGAACAGCGGCGCATTCAAGCCATCGAAGAGGAAAAGGTGCAGATGCTGCGAGAATATTTAAATGGCCTGAAAAAGGACTAACATTTTAAAATCACTTTAATTTATTGTTAATATAGGTCATTTTGGTTTAGCAAATGTCAGTATTTTTAGCTATTACTAAGTACAATTTTTCTTAATATAATTCTCAGACCCGTTTCAGTGCACACGTTAAATATCTAACGGTCTGTCAACGTGTTATTTGCTTAGCAACGTTCAATCAGAGCCTGATATTTTCTTGCTAATATTGAATGTAGAAGGCTCTTATTGGGCGTTGCAAAGCGAATAGGTAACGAGTTAATAGACTGTTAGATTTTTAACGGCCACTGAAAATCCGAATTTAAACCATATTTGTACAAGATACAGAAAGATAGATCTGAAAGTTCCTAAATATATTTTTTGGAGTGCCATTGTCAAGCCGTATGCCTGTGGAACGTTTCAGAACCTAAAAACAAAAATATCACGGACTTTAAATTAGGTATACCAAAAGTTCATTTCCAATGTAAATTGTACTAAAATAGTCAGGAAATGAATATAATTATGGATTGATTTCCATTGAAAATAAAAATAACTGTTCAATCACCAAAATCATTCCTCCTAGCTATAGGTAGTTGTATTCTGTTTGAATATAACCATTACTCCAAAGTATAATGATGATAATGGTAAAATGAGATATCAAAAATATTGTGCAGTCATAAGAAATAATAGGTAGCGTAATTGATTTGGTGCTGTTGTTAATAAATCAATACTAACGTATCTGCCAGCAAGTCTCTTTTGTTCCTGCCACCCAAATCTCCGTGCCCAGGATCGTCGTTCATCTCCCGCTCCAGCTCCGGAACAACCTCATCGTTTGGTGGATGATCCCTCATGTTAATGCACAGGTTGTGTAGAATGCATGCCACCTTTATAACAAGGCCTGTTTGTGTGGTATTCTTCATTTCCAAGCACCTGATATTAAATAATTGATAAACAAAGCCCTGAACATATGTATACCAATTTGGGCATCAACTTTTGATTAAAGTACAATAAATAATTAATATTACCTGAGTCGTCTGAATCTCCCGATGAGATGCCCAAAAGCTTGCTCGATAACGATTCTCGTGGAGCTGAGCTTTACATTAAACCGAAGCTGCCGATCAGTCAGATGTCCATTGTTGCGGTACGGGCACATCATACCCTCTGTTAGGGGGTACGCCCCATCCCCCAAAATATGGGCCCCTTCAGGAATAATTGACGCTCGATTGTTTACTACTCGATGGCCTAGCTCACTTCGTCGATACATCCGTGCATCGTGAGATGCACCAGGCCACCCGGCAAACACGTTGGTGAAGCGAAGCTCTGAGTCACAAACTGCCTATCAGGAATTGAGAAAGAAAATTAGTTTACTATACACACTCCGGTTAGGCGCCTAATGTGATCTTATCAGTCTGGTAAATATATACTTACTTGTAAGAGTACCGAAGGGAATTGTTTCCTGTTAACGAAACTGCGAGTGTCAGCCTTGGGGCATGATATGCGGATGTGCATGCCATCAATGCAGCCAAGAACATTCGGAAAACTGCCTGGTCCACGAATAGCGTTGAACTCGGCTATGGTGCGGTGTGCTTCGCCTCCAGTCGGCCACCTTATTAGATCCCCAGCGAGGGTATCTACATCCTTCAAGAATGATTTGTAAATGTCATGTGCATTTCCTCTTGATGTTTGAAATCGTTCTGAAACTTGTCGAAACGTTTCCAAATTTGCTAAAAACCATAGCCCAAGAAGAACTTTGTTTTCTAATGGAATTGTCGGTCTTCCGGTAGCATTTATCGCGTGAGCTGGGCCGAGTCGTTCCAAAAGAACCTGATAAGGAAAAGAAGAAATTTAAAAAGCATTGCCTATTTAAATACATGTAAAACGATCACAGTTGTTCATTAATTAATTACCTGAACAGACTGCCGGGTAAGACGAAAGTGGCTTTTGAAGTCCATGTCCGTGTATCTTGGTATTGTTATGGCTACGAATCCCTCTATTTTAGCAACTTTACGTGTTTCTTGGTCCTGGTCAGTGCTTATAGCCGCTAACAATAACTCAACTTCACTATCTGCTGGTTTAAATACATCAGTCACCAAATTTTTGTTGGAACTTAGAAGTTCAAACAATACCATTACTCCCGCCATTTTAAAGATGGCTGTTCGTAAACAGATGTGATTTTAGGCTCTCTCATCACTTCAACCTTTGGTCGTTTGGAAGGAGTTTTCGAACACACTGTATATATACATAGACCAGAGTCGATGGAAAATGGTAAACCCGCGGTTTTTGAACGTGGAATGACAAAGCGCTGGAATGAAGACCATAGCAATGGGCTAATATATGTGTAACAGTTAAGAATTTTGCCAACGATGGGAGCAAGCTTCCAAGCGCCAAGCTAGTTTCGCTCGGTTAGTATACGTAGGGGCGTAACGCTGTGTAAGAGAGGGAATGATATTGTTATCTTCTTCTTTCTAGTCACAGAAAGTTTAAAATTCCCTGATTGGTCCAAATTCATAACATGGGTTTTGATTGGTCTATCGACTATGACATACTATGACCAGACATTCGAGGAAGAATGTATGTTATTGTTTTGTTTGGCGATTAGGTCATTAGGAGCTAATTCATTTCGCTTCAACCCATAATATCCATACAACCCACTGCCGAGACATTCGCGCTACTGGACAAAGACTCCTTGGAAGTGGGTATGATAACGCAGTCCTTTGGTTTGTGCTAGTGCCGCAACTCATCTATTTCATCACAACAAATACTAGACAGCTAACTGGACGATAACTGTTCTTGAAAACCTTTATTGTTGAAAGCCCAATTAGCAAGAGATTAGAGTTTATAAGTGTTACTTTTTTTCGAATTCGACTTTGTCAATTACACCAATCGATTCCTCTCTGAAAGCTGATGAGACATCCGCTTGAATCACATCTCTAGATTGAATACGAGACGAGCAAAAGACAGAGAGACAATTCATACCTACATTTCCAAAACAATCTTGTTTGATAATCCGGTAGCAGCTTTTTAGGAGCATCTAGTTTATATAAACAGTTTATGAATTATGCTGGCTCAAATTGATAACTAGCACCGAGAAACGCGTCGCGCCAAATGTCAGCGAGCGTTTGTCAGTCAGCGTCAGTCAGTGAGCATTATTACACACTAATAATTTGGTTCGATAACTATATTGTATCTACTGATTACATATTATATCGGCCAATTAAAAGTTCAAAACACTGTCATAAGCAGTGCTTTTTTTGTGCCGGAACGCACCGGAACGCCGTTCTGGCACCTCTTTTCGGTACTCTAAAAAAATTAAATATCGGCTGGAATATATGCGCGAGCCATTCGCTGGAAAAATGTATACTCCATTTCACGTCAAGAAGAGGAGTGTATTTTATCCTACCTCGTGAGCCCTCTGCTACTAGACATTAGCGGAGTTTCAAAACTCACAAGCCATGTCTTGAGCCAGACAAAAGGCTTCATGGGCAGTTTTCAAACACTTTGCTTTTGTCTAGCAGCAGAGTGTCGGAGTCCACGAGGAAGATGAGAGAACACTCGCTCCTTCTTACCGTGAAATAAGGTTTAGTTCATCCGTGTTGTTTTGCAACATTCCTCTTAGATTTTCGCTTTCCAGATAGTTTCAAATGGCTCCCTTTTCGCCTCATTCTTACTAAATCGGATCAGTATATAACACGCACAAGGGAACAGACCTACATCGTGATTCGTCGGCTGTCTCGCTTATAATGAGAGGAAAATCGCAGACAAAATAGTAAATGCTCGCTGCTACGGGCTGCTATGGCAGAATTTTCTTTCTATGTGTAAACACACTCTTTATTTTGCATGTTACGCACAAGACTCATACGGGCGATTTTGTGTATAGGATTTCGCTACCACTTGCGTGCACGTATTGACTCGAATAGCAAGCATACTCCCCGCCACGTGTAGTGTACCAAACACAACAATAATATTTCATATGTACCCAGTTGTCTGTTGCATTAGCCGCGGCACCGCGTCCCATCACATTCCTTTGACACTGGACCCCACGCCGCCCGATACTGGCTATCACAGACGGCCTGCGCTGAATCATTATATTGTGACTATTTCTACATGCTTTGATGCAGTTTCTCCGTAATCACAGTTCAAGATTGAAATAAATTATCTTCTAAATGTAAAAATCTCATCATTTTCTTAGGGAAATGAAAATGCTTAAATATATTTCAGGATATTTAACAAATATGTGGGGTTGAAATCTGAGAACGGCATGCGCCGTATCTCCCTAGCAAAAATGTCAAATGTTGAACAATTCAAAAAGCAAATGTTTTTAAATGTCGGGTAAATGTTATGAATTGTTATTAAATGTCCAGCAATTGGTTTTAAGTGTCCAGCAACTGGTTTCAATTGTCCACGAAATGTTGGCATTTAGCTTCAATGGTCTAGCAATTGTCAAGGAAATGTTGGCATTTCGGTTCAAGTGTCCAACATTTTGCCCACGAGATGTTGGCATTTAGTTTTAATTGTCCGCGAAATGTTGGCATTTAGTTTCAATTGTCTTCCATGGCAAATGTCCGACTGACATTTAAACATCCAAATGGCAACATTTGCTCTGGAATGTTAGCATTTTATCATAAATTGACCACCATTTTTTTAGAAGAGCCAATTGATTGGAAAATTATTAAACTCCTGAGCTAGGAAGTGTAATATTGTGTCCAGTACCATTACAAAATTAGGTACCAAAATATTTGGAATACCGATTTGAAGAGCAGCGCACCGAGGTAGCCTGATACCATGACCCTAAAAAAAATCAAACGGCCCACATTCCAATCTCTGGTGGCGGTGCAATCAACGCGTACCTAACTCCTCTCATTTTAATCCAATACCTGGGTATTAAAGAAATGGGTTATATGTATGGGTTGTAATATTATGCAAAATTGACATTGCAATAAAAACATTTTATTGTCGTAGGTATACAAACAAAAATTACAATTTTGTATAAATAGAGGGCATGGCCCAAAAATTGAATATTTATCAACATTATAACTAACAGTACGGGTATAAGATAAAAAAAACTTTGTAGCATAGCAGTGCAGGGAATATCAATCGAGAAGATACAGCAGAGCCGCCAGATACGATATTATAATGGCTGCCTTTAGTGGAACAAAAAAAGCGAAAAGCCAGCAGGAAGCATCACATAGGTATTGAGGAGCCTGAACGGGAGCAATGTTCTCCTACCTACAAAGTAATGAAAACCTGACCTGCAGGACTTGCGACTTGGAAAGATCTGGTGAAATTCACCCAAGCACAAAAGTCCTTTGTGCTTAGAGTACAGAAAGTTAGTCCCGTTCGTATGGATTTGGGAACTTTGAAATTAATGTCTCCACTCCATTGCACAGAGCAATGCATTTTCCCCTAACTTCATCACAGGGAATGGCTATAATTGCTGGATCGATGAACGAAATTTGGTGGATATGTGCGGAACAATCTCACGGGAAACCTGGAATCGAACCTTTTGGTACAAAAAGAAAATGGAACGATTTCCTGTAAAATCAATGGCCGTTACAATTTTTGAAACCCTTCCGACAATTACGCTGCTCTCAGTGTGAAAGAATGAGTTGGTACTTTTTTTTCCTCTGAGTAGGAATGGGTGTTATAACAAATCCGCTTACAATGGCCCGATTGTAAAGCAAAACTCCATCAATAACACAGTTTTGACATGCGAGTGCATCCTTTTCAAGAGGGGTAAGATGGGATATTTTCCATTTCCTAAAACAGTAGTGCCAGAAGACTGAAACACTTCGGATCTACTCCGCAAGCCTGAAAGTTTAGCCATGTAGCTTTGAGTTGCTTCTCCTATTGAAATTTTGTTCCGGGAAATAAATGGTGTCAAGGATATATGCATTATGTATCGCTTAGCGCATTGTTGTGGTACACCACCAGGACCATTTACGAGGCTCAATAGTTTTCCATTGGCATTTTCAAATGAAAAAAGGGAGTGTGCCCAAAGAGGTCCTAAGTTTAAAACAGCCACGCCTAGGTGCGTGAGCAAATGGACATTGTAAACTGAGAATTTTTCACCATAAAGTAGCTGCACTCCACATACAAACTGGAAAATCTTAGCATCAGCACAAGATACCTACATCGGCACTAGTTATAGATGTTTGCAGGAACATATAAATGCCCTCCGATAAGAGTTTGAAATTGTTCAAGAATGTATCAGGAAGAATACCCATCAGACATGGCAAATAATAAAATAGGAGCCACAAACGCCACTCCGATGCTTTCCAGTACATGCGGTGTTTTAATTTCCGAGTAAACCTTGGAACGTTGCAGGGTGGTTTTATTGACTTCAAACGATGCTCGATTTTTGTCTTGTTAGACTCTGACCCAATGTAGTATGGTTCATGAGTATCATCTAGCCAGTGAAGAGTCATCATTTTTACCACACCCAACAAACAGCAATGCATGTAATCTGGGGACGTTTGCTTTACAATGTCAAAAACAGGTAAATTGATCAAAACTGAGCTACCCTTAAAACCCCTAACGGTCTGATTAACTTCAACGGCTCGAGCCATGTCTGCTTCCACCTCATCACCTGTTCGTGGCTCTACATCCTCTTCTAACACAGGGTAACGGATTTCATTCCTAGCACCCGTGTTGACAGCTTTCCCTGGATGGTGGCACCAAGGGCACGAAAAATACCCATTAAACTGTTTCATGTTAAGTAGTTTACACCGTGCTGGCGAATCTACAGCACAACAAAGGGGAAGGAATCTGATTGTAACAGAAACTCCAGCTTTGTTGTTCCAAGATATTGTTGCGAATTGCTCGTTTACACTTGGCGCCTTAGGTGAGCTGGAGCTGTCAGCGTGGTTTTGGAAGTGTCAGCATCAGCAATAACCGAATGGCCCAGGTGGACTCGTGTGGTCAGGAAGTGTGGCAGAGAGGAACCAACAACGAGGCGCAGCGGTCCAGCAAGTTGTAATCTGTATTCGGTGAGCGGCATTATTTTATAGTACCTTTTCGACTAGTTCAAAATTAATAGATCCGGTAAACTGTTACAACCTCTTACATAGCCAAGCGAGGTTTTTCGGCAAATATACAAGATCCTAAATTTAATTGTAACAAATGGTGGAGGTGCCGGGCACTTCTTTTTTCAAAATTAGTTGGACTGTTCGCGATTGTTAGTTGTTCTTTCAATAGGGGTTGCTGGGGGAAATTTTTTTTTTGTTGGTTCATGGTCTTTCATTTCCAGGGGATTTGGTTGCTTTTAGGCGGGGTCTATGTCTCAGGGTTCACCAATTTATGTAGGTAGGGCAGTACTTAGAGAAATTGGGGACAGCTCTGAGTCGGGTTTGAACTTGTCGGGTGAGTTAGAGGAGGTTGGTAGACTAGCAGAAGCCGGGAGAGAGGAATTCCGCAAGTTTTTTGGTGAAGCGCGGTCTGGGTTGGAAATCACGAAGCAGAGGCTGCTAAAGGAGACAGAAGGTTACAGGGAATTCTTGGCGTTGAGTGACGAGGAGCTATTTGTGCGGGAGAGTAGGCGTCTTCGCTTGCTTGACCCGGAATTTGTTAGGGACTTACCGCCTTTTCGACAAAGGGCCAAAACTTTTGCGGGGGGCTCTTTTGGGATTGAAAAAAGGCAACCAATTATGCATAATTCAAATATGCAGGGATCAGATGAAAAATTTAGAAAATTTGAGGATGGTGTAAATTGTCGGGTGAGTTAGAGGAGGTTGGTAGACTAGCAGAAGCCGGGAGAGAGGAATTCCGCAAGTTTTTTGGTGAAGCGCGGTCTGGGTTGGAAATCACGAAGCAGAGGCTGCTAAAGGAGACAGAAGGTTACAGGGAATTCTTGGCGTTGAGTGACGAGGAGCTATTTGTGCGGGAGAGTAGGCGTCTTCGCTTGCTTGACCCGGAATTTGTTAGGGACTTACCGCCTTTTCGACAAAGGGCCAAAACTTTTGCGGGGGGCTCTTTTGGGATTGAAAAAAGGCAACCAATTATGCATAATTCAAATATGCAGGGATCAGATGAAAAATTTAGAAAATTTGAGGATGGTGTAAATTCGGTTGAGGAGTGGCTAAAGGATTTTGAGAGGGTGGCAGCTGCCAAAGGAAAAACCAACGAAGAGAAAATTATATCATTTCCCTGTTTTTTGGGGGGCACGCTTTTGCGATGGTTTGAGGTTTACGAAAAGAGGCACGAGGAATTGCAGGGGGGGGACGCATTCGGCTCGACGTGCTTTTGGCTTTGGCGATCCAGATCGCTCAAGGCTTACGTCATTTGCACACGGGGGCGACCACCACGCTCATACTGGGTGACTTCAAGTCTTCCGGCGTGCTACTGTCCGAGCCGATTCACGAGGAGGACCGCCTGCAGTTCAAGACGCTCAGGTTACGGACTTTGGCTTGGCGTGCGACGTCTGCAAGACCACGCGCATTTCGGCTGCCGGGACTTACGCGTGATGTCGGCGGAAGTGATCAAGACGTGTCCTAGGCCTCCGATGTCTGGAGTTACGTGATGGTGCTGTGCGAGATGCTGACGGGAGAGACACCGTACAAAGACATCGACGCGCTGGTTTCGGGTGATAACTGGACTCTGGAGGGTCACAACTAGGGAGACGGCCAATAGTAATACCGGGTATACATAAATAAAGTTATAGGAAATTGTTGTTATAGAATACTAGGAAATTGTAACGAAAAAAAAGCTTGTTGGCAACCGTTTTGTCATTCTGTCATTTGTTGGATTTCCATTTGTACCTATGTGTTGCTGTTTTATTGTTTTTGGAATACAATTGTTTGGGGTTGTGGTTCGGGTTGGGGACTTTGGGGTGCGCTTCCTGAGCGAGCTCCCTCCCTTTAGATTTGACAGTTATCCAAAAATCGGGGCGATTTTGTCTAAGGTGGGGGAGTGTTGCGAATTGCTCGTTTACAATTGGCGCCTTAGGTGAGCTGGAGCTGTCAGCGTGGTTTTGGCAGTGTCAGCATCAGCAATAACCGAATGGCCCAGGTGGACTCGTGTGGTCAGGAAGTGTGGCAGAGAGGAACCAACAACGAGGCGCAGCGGTCCAGCAAGTTGTAATCTGTATTCGGTGAGCGGCATTATTTTATAGTACCTTTTCGACTAGTTCAAAATTATTAGATCCGGTAAACTGTTACAACCTCTTACATAGCCAAGCGAGGTTTTTCGGCAAATATACAAGATCCTAAATTTAATTGTAACAATATCCCGGTGTTGTGCAGGTCATTGGCTTCATCAACAAACCGCTGAAGGTACAAATTCATGTTTGGTGCTTGGTTGCCGAACCAAAGTTCCACCATTTGGACATTTGCATCCTTTTCTTTCGGGGGAAACTGATTGAGGCTTATGAACAACGGCCATACACTATACGCTGACGATTCACAAACACGGGCACCGTCAGTGTTAAATGTGTAACTATAATTATCAGCATTACTCAAAAACCCACCGTATATCTCCTTACACACATCACCTGAACAAATATCATTTAAATTATTTTCATTGTTTTCAGCATTCATACTAATCCTATATGCATTGATGGCATCCTGGATCTTATCATCTTCTAAAAGTGCTCTTAACTGCTTTTCCATTGAAATGGTTATAAAAAAATTTCCTTCATTTAAATCTTCCGAGTCAAGTGGCTGTGAACACTCTTTACACACTCCAGACACACGCGTCCCATTCTTCTCGAAGCTGGCTAGATATCTCTCGCATTGTTTGCAAAAGAAGTGATATTTTGTGAATGGTATTGCTCCCAAGAAAAGCTTTTCATACAGAAATTTTGACTTGGGAAACCGTTGTTGCCCTAGCAAGAGATTTAGCAATGAGAACAAATGCATTATCGTTGTGTCATTCAATTTGTTATGCAGGATAAAGCTAAAGGTGGCTACTAGCCCCTCGCCATAAGTTATGTCGCTTCCCTCGTAAAATTTGCTGGAATACTTATAAGACTCCCCTGCCCAGACTTCTTCACCAAAGCACTCTTCAAAAGCAGGTACACCACCTTCATCTTCCCCGATATCAGATGAGTCGTAGGTGTTCGCATCAGGAAGGCTACTCTCCGAAGAATCCAGCTCTTCATTAAGGATCTATTTCGGAGAACAAAATTTGACAAGATTAATTGATGAGCGTAGCGAGCGAAGCGAAATCATCAATTTCACTACTGCTAAAAAAACACTTGGTGTGTGTTTGTTTGTTTGTATGTGTGTTTGCGCGCGCTCTACAGGCCAAACGCCTGCTTCGAGTGGGATGAAATTTTCAGGGTGTCTACTTTTGTTCTCAACTTAGACCCCCTGCGTTTTTCAAGAAAATCCTCCACACCCTTCACTTTCAAAGCAGAAAAAAGAGCAAAATTCGACAATTGGGCATGTTTGGAAAAGTACGGAAATTTATTTAAAAGTGCGTATTTTTTTCAAATGTTCCCAATTTCGATTTTCCTTTAGAAACCATCGAAACGAAATCGAAACATCACACCAGATTTTTTCCAATAAAAACCAACCCAATAAAACCCAATAAAAACCCTTGGGCATGAGTTACATCTATGTATTTACATGCACATTGCTCAATGATCTCAAAATGAGCATATTTCCGCTACCCGACAGCTCGGACAGAAACAAAGAAAGGCCAGAATCGTTAACAATTTCAAGTGATCAGAATTTTCGAAAAAGCTATGGTCCGGCTTGCTGCTCCATGAATTAGGCTTTTTGCCTCAATCTTTTTATGCGCTAAATACAAATCGCTACGCTCATCTTCAACGCAACACAAATTGCGTTCGCCCTAGTATAAAGAAAATACAAGTGTATGGAAATTAAGGTAGGTACAATTCTGGAATCAGAAACTGCGCCCGCAAAATTTTACAAGTCCCGACGTATGGGCTTGGCGGAAAAACAGTGTAGTTTAAAACTGGTTAGGGCTCTATGAAAGACCAACACCACATCCCAACAAAAACGTGGTCGATCCAAAAGGTAGAGAGAGGCTTATCTTGATCCAGCCCATTACCATAGTTGGGATCGATCTGCTTCATCGAATAGGCAAATAAAACAATAGCCGCGAAATATTTTCCGCATCGGAATAATATGATGATACTAATTAAATTATGTGGTTAACCATTGTTAAAATGAGAAAATGACAGTCTAGCCAATTAATCATCCCGTTCTTGTTATCCACGACCTGCCTGGGTGAGCATGGCCAGCAAAAAGGTAGGGTCTCGGTACGATTGACTACCTTGATTGAGAGATAACAGAAGCAATTTAATAAAGCACTTAAGATTGCTTTGCGACAGCTAGTTTTTTTTCAAATAACGGAAATGTGATGCTCACATATTGTTGGGAGTTAAGAATTGACGTTAGAAGTTTTTAAAATTTAATTATATCTCCAAAATTACGCATTTTAGAATATTGCTATACAAGTTGGCCTGCAAATTGATAAAGGATAACGATTAGCTGTGGTGTGGAACAAAAATAAATGCTCAAAACAAATAAATCTTAGACATATCTGTATATAATCGCAAATAGTATATTTTTTCTTCCATATTACCATTGGTATAATAATTTAAAGCGTAACCATGAATCCCATGGTCAAAAAGTAACAAAATGAAACACAACAAGTAAACTAAATAATATTAAGACATTTGCTTTCGCAACAAAATAGGCAACAAAGAAAAAAAATAACAAATCTCGGGCTAGTAGCCGGTCCAGCCGCCCTCGTACTCCAGGACTTTGGCCAATCGCCGAGGCATCGACTCGGTCAAAGCCCGGATGTAACCAGCCAGGCGGCCTCGACGGCGACCCAGAGCTCGTCTCGGTCCGCGGGCGGCTCCCAGTCCTCCTTCATGGAGCGGACCACCTCGGCCCACACGTTCTCTATGGGGCTGAGGTCGCAGCCCCTCGGTATCCAATCCACCAAATGGATGTCCTGTTGCGTCGCCAGCCACTCCTGGACCACGCCAGCAAAGTGGACGGGGCTGTGATCCTGAAATAAAATAGACGCATTTTAAATCGCTATTTTTATTTCACCACTACAAATCGCGTATAGCTTTACTCGCAAAAGAATGCTTACCTGCTGGAAAGATATGGGCCCATCGGGGTACAACACCCGCACCGAGGGCACCATGACGTCCCCCAGGATGTCCCGGTATTGCTCCCCGGTGAGGTACCCATCGACGCGCCATAGTGCCCCTCCGGCCGCGGACATCCACCCCCAGGCGCACACAGAGAAGCGTCCACTCTTCTGCCGCTGGAGGACGTATTTCGGGTCGAATCGGCTGTTATTCGGCCTGTAAACGATCTGGGGGCCGTCGTTCGAAGAGGAAAACGTCTCCTCGTCGGAAAAAACCTCCCTCGACCAGTCGGCGTCGGCATGCGTTGCCGCGTACGTAATGCGGTCAACGCAATGGGCGTCGGTGAGGACCTCCTTGATGGCGGCTCTCCTCGCATGCAAGTCGGCCTCCCCGAGCCGATTCCTGGCGGTCTTCGAGCAGCCCGGGAAATTGCTGTTGGCCACCAACCAGGAGGAATGGCGGAAAGGATTTCCCTCGGACAGCGCCACGAGGTTGGCATCTTGCTCCGCCGTGGAGACTCGCTGTCTACCGGTGCCAGGCCTGAAAATGTAATAACAACATCGAGCGAATTGCTAATAACATTGCAGAGGTAATTTGTGATTACGCTTTGTGTTTGTTTTCGTTTAAACGACCGATCGATGACTGAATATCACATTCACAGGCACGGCAGCAGGCATGATGCCTTGTTCAAATAATATATTATGTTAATAGATTAATAGATTTTATATTTGGGTGGTAAAATATACGAGATGAACTTTTAATTATTTCAAAGCATGATTTACCTTCGCTGCATGCTGCCAGTATCCTGGTAGCGCTTCCACCACCTCTTCGCACTTGCCGCGGACACACCGAATTGCTCCCCTGCCGCCCGTGGCGTGAGATTGCCGTGCTCTACGAGCCCCAAAACTGCCACCCTGGTATCATGGTCCCAGTGTGCAGCCATTGCAACTTTGCGTTGGCGAATGAATGAACTTGTCATCAGTGGTGTAGTCCTTAATTATTTTTTGGGTATACGCTGAGTGACCCGGCTATAAAAGTTTGATCGTGGGGGGGGGGGGCAGACTTGCATTTAAAATTTTGGTGGGTGTAGCCAAAAAAAAATGTAGAGTTCAAGGTTTTCATTGGAGCAAATCTACGAGTTTTCGGTAAATTTGGGGCTTGATAATGGGTTGGTCAGTACTGCATATTTAATAATTGACTTATTCTTCAAGAAGGTTCCTGTACTAAATTTCTTAATCTTATAAATCAGGTGGCTTCACACATTAATCTGATAAAGGCTATACACCAATCAGTGGCAGACTGGTTCGAAAACCACGCGTTGCTGTTAAAAGCTAGACCCGGGTCACTGCTTTTCATCACCAATTCATCACACCGATTGCGCCGCAGACAAAAATTTTGCCGTTTCTAAGGTTTCTGAGGCACAATATTTTGTCCGAATCCAGCAATTGCTGCATGCTAAGACATGCTTATGTATATTTGGGCAGATCAACCATGGATATCAGTTAGGGAATCCTTTCTTCAAGTTTCCTTCAATAATAAATACCGAGTTTCAAACATTTCAATTTTAAACGCATTGCAAAGTTTTGCTTATATTATTTAATGAGCGTATACATGGTATTATTTTTTTGGGTATACGCTCGGTGTCAAAACGTTTTTTAGGTATACAGCGTATACCCGTGTATACCCTCGACTACACCACTGCTTGTCATTCGCCGAGATTTGTTTCATTACATGATTCAGGGAAGACAGCTGACTGGAGGGAACAGGTAGTTCTATAAAAATAGGTCAAAGTGCGCCTTCCCATTGCGCTTCTGTATGGCAATGGCCAAAGGCTTATCGTTTCTGGATGTCTTTATTGATGAGCTCATGAAAAGAATATAATTCCTTTTGTGGAAAATATTTGAATTAATATTTCATCTTGATAATTAGCTAAATATGTAATCTCTTACGTTTTCTTTCCCCGGTGACGTATCGAAATAAATTGTGCATCAGTAATAAACACTAATCCCCCGATCTTGTAATCAGCTCCCAGCCTGCCTGGCCGGGCAGCCATAGAAAAGTTTGGGTCTCGGTACGATTGACTACCTCGATTGAGAGATAACGGATGCAATTAAAAGAATGCACATCGAATTTCATTAGGAAGTCAACTTTTTTATAGCTAATGGAAAAATGATATTATATTAAGGTTAGTTGTGAAGACAAGATCTAGATAGTTTTTTGTTTTTTATTATAGCTTTAAAATTACGCATTTTAGACTGGTAAAAATGTGCCAACATCGTGCAAAAATCCACAGTGAACCAAATCAAGAGCATTTCCGATCCTCATTTGACGGAGCAAAGCAGCTAATGATAACGGAACGGGTTTATCAAACTAGTCCCAGGCCCGCAAAAGCACATGGCATAGCCACGTGCTCAGTACCCGGCCTACCTATACTATTTTCAAACGAACCTGAAAAGGACTTGTATATTTTTACGACGGGCGCAGTTTATGATTCCGCAAGTGTACCTATCTACCTAGATTACAATAGCTAACTATTAAATTAAAAATTTGTTAAATCTGTTTCGCAACTTGCAGAGCAACAGCAGCACGTTCAAAGTCAATTAATGGTTTTCATACTCATACAACTTATAAGAAACGTAAATAAAAATGCAGCGATGCCTTTTATTAGAATTTTGTTGGTTGCAGAAATAACAATAAGTACTCACTTCAATATCCTCAGCATCCAAAGCAGGTCCTGCATTGCCAGAGCCCTTCAGAGATTGCAGAAGTAATTTTTCTTGGCGCCACCTAGTTGTCCGCGGAATCGAGACATCTCCACTAGTAGGATCCAGGTACTTTCGGTACTTTCTTCTTGGCTGCGCCTAAGCAGGATAAATATGCATTATACAAATGTGAACTAATTGGAATCTTCCTAGCACAATTCACTTGAATATAAAATGAGGGTCATTTTATCTCAAAAATATATAAACATGCTTGTTTAGAGCAAGATACAGGCATTGGAAACCATTAAAAGATCAAGGCAAAACTTGAAAAATAATACCTATAATGTATGGCATTTAGCGCGAACAGCCATAACCTGCAATCATATCCTGCTACATTGGGTTTATATACGTAGATTTCATTACAATCTAAGCTTTCACGCTTCAAAACCAACAAATATCCGATCATTGCTTATTAAACGGGAACTATCTTGAGTACGCTAATGACTATTGGCTTACCATTTGTCCTTGATCCTCTTCATTATTTTCGTCACTCGACATGGCCAGCCTCAAAAGATGGAAACGAAGCTGCGATGGTAGATTGAATGCTGTGTGAATTAAAATAAGTATCTTTGACGAGGACTAAGTATTCCCGACCGATGAACATCGATCAACCTGCGGCCATATTGATTCTTGACTCTGACGCTGACAGCTGACTGATCAACAGTTGTCAGCCGCGCCGGTATAGCGCTAGCGCAGCGAATCCGGATCCGATTCCGCCCGCACCGCATGCCGTTGGACGCCATTTTGTAGTTGTTGCGTTGTTGTCTATGGTTGTATTCAACAAGTAATTAATTTCCGAAATTTTAATGTGCATCATAAAAAATGTCAAACATTGGCGTTGCCTACGTCCGATTCAAGGATGGTGTTA
This sequence comes from Nemoura dubitans, assembly GCA_921293005.1. Lineage (NCBI taxonomy): Eukaryota > Metazoa > Arthropoda > Insecta > Plecoptera > Nemouridae > Nemoura > Nemoura dubitans. The sequence continues at coordinate 23,363,346 of OV121076.1, forward strand.
AGAAAATAGTCCTCACAAATGAGATCAAAAACTTCAAACCAAACCACGAAAAGGATTTTGATGATGCCCGATTCTACAACGTGTTCTGGACAAACACAGACTCTTTATCAGACGACGAAGGGACCTTCTACGACGCTCAGATATTGAAATTGGGATTTAAGTTCGCACTCAATATTATACAAGCTGAATTGAATTGAACGTGTCAGATTTGATTCAACATAACCGTGCTGGCATTGGTTAACAAGGGTCATGGTGTCGTTGCTAACTTTTGATCTGTGTAACCTACCTCAAATCTATTAGGTTATACCTACGGCTCTTATACTAAATGCTATTAATTCAAATGTGTCATTTTCTAGCAACTGCTGAAGCTCTGGAGGCAGAGCTTGCTAAAAAGAGAGCCCAACTTAGGAAATTTGTGAGAGATTCGGATGAAGGAAACGACGCAGACGAGCAGAAAAACCTGTGAAAAGATGAGCACGAGAAGACAAAAAAGGTAGGTACCATACCTATAGAAAATTAAAAAAAAAATTCAATGCAACGTATTTTGCTGCTAGAGGAAGGGGGTTCACACAGAACCTTGTGAGAGGGAACTGTATACATAGCAATGAGCCAGAGTCAGATTTAATTAATTATCTGTCGGCTAGCTACCTATACAGTGGAAATGTCGGAATTTCATTGCATAGGTAGGTAATATTCTTATATTAGCGTCGGCCTTCTGCGTAATCTCCACCCGCGTTGGTACCTACCTACTGCATTGTTACCTAGGTAGTATGCTACGTAATGTGTCATGGTTTTTCCTTTTTTTATTTTGCAGAAAACTGCAATGCAAAAACAAGGCATGGAAAGCATTTTAAAGAGGAAGATCGAGCAAAGAGATATCCTTGAACAGGCTAGGACCAAGATAGCAAAGAAGCCGAAGGAAACGCATGTCATCTCGGACGATGACTTGGAGGTTGCTCCAACAACCGAGATGTTGGCCTTGAAGAAAGACAATCAGAGACTGCTAACAGAAGTGAAGCAGCTGACCTATGAACGGAAAAAATTCAAAAATTCAAAACATATGGCTAATGAGGTAGCAGCTGAAAATGTAGAATTGATTGCGCTGAACAAAAGGTTGCAACGCCAACTTTTAAATAAACTTGAAGGTACATCCTATCAGTATATTATGAGACTCGAGCATCAGCCAGCTGTGGCTGGTAGCACAGTTTCTTGAGCAAATCAAAATATGTATCTGCCTTCTAGGTGCATTTCACAGTAAGGTGCCGGAGGACTCATTTGCTAAGACGGTGGCCGCCAAGGAATCACCCACGCCTGCCACGCTGGTGACATCCAGTGCCACCAAACAGTTCGCCCCAGCAACGCCAATTTCCTACCCAACCACGCCAATGTCTGCCCCCAAGAGGATGGGACCGTCCACAAGTTTGGAACGTGAAGACATTTGTGAGTTAAAAAGAATCTTTACCTGTACCTAGTTTGTAGGTTTTCACCTCGTGAAAAATAATTTGTTCACAGTCATATTACTGCATGGATACGAATACATTGGCAATGTAAAAAAAACTTTCCATTTAATATGTACTACGTTCCCCGGAGCCCACCAAAAATAGGTACTTTGACCTAGACAACAATGGCTTCAATCTCGCAGAAGATGACGTACCCCTTGAGATGGCTGCACCGAAGATCCCATCCACTCCAAGCACACCAACTATGGTATGTCTTGTAATTCTATTACTGTCAATATTTGTAGAGTGGGTCTTTCTCTTAAAGCTAGTAAACTGCACTTCACATTATACCCAATTTGTTTGTATTTCCAGCTTAATTTGGGCGCAGGTGTAAAAATACCAGCCTTCAATTGGACCGAAATCACAAACAGTGCGAACACCCCCTCCCTTTTTACCAAAAAACTGGCGGTTGCCATCTGGGGTACAGATATGCTTGCGAAACGGACTGCGGAAGGAAAGCCAGCAAACCGAAAAAATAAGGCAACGCGTCCTCCATTGACGACGTGCAAGTTGGACCTTGTCAAAAGTAAGTTACTACGTTCAAGCCTATGCCATATAAATGTACCTACGGACCTACCTACTTTAAATTGTCTTGTATTTCAACACTTCATTTCGTATCAATATACTAGGGCGAACGCAATTTGTGTTGCGTTGAAGATGAGCGTAGCGGTTTGTATATAGCGCATAAAAAGATTGAGGCAAAAAGCCTAAATCATGGGGCAGCAAGCCGGACGATTGCTTTCTCAAAGATTCTGATCACTTGAAAATGTAAACGATTCTGACCTTTCTTTGTTTCTGTCCGAGCTGTCGGGTAGCGGAAATATTCTCATTTTGAGATCATTGAGCATTGTGCATGTTAATACATAGATGTAACTCATGCCCAAGGGTTTTTGTTGGATTTTATTGGGTTGGTTTTTATTGGGAAAACTCTGGTGTGATGTTTCGATTTGGTTTCGATGGTTTCTAAAGGCAAATCGAAATTGGGAACATTTGAAAAAAATGCGCACAATTAAATAAATTTCCGTACTTTTCCAAACTTTACCAATTGTCAAATTTCGCTCTTTTTTCTGCTTTAAAAGTGAAGGGTGTGGAGGATTTTCTTGAAAAACGCAGGGGGTGTAAGTTGAGAACAAAAGTAGACACCCTGAAAATTTCATCCCACTCGAAGCAGGCGTTTGGCCTGTAGAGCACGCGCAAACACACATACAAACAAACAAACAAACGCACACCAAGTGTTTTTTTTAGCAGTAGTGAAATTGATGATTTCGCTTCGCTCGATTCGCTCGCTACGCTCATCAATTATTCTTGGATATTTACAGATCTCTTACGCAAAAAATTGGAACCAAAAATTTCCGATCCCCAAATCTTCTATAAAGAAGTGGGGTCGGTGGTGAAATACATCAACAAAAAGATGAATTCAATCCGCCGCGGTTCAGGCGCTCCCTGCGGGACTGACAGGTGCCTATGAGTTTTGATTACTTTTCTGACTGCAGTAAGTATCTATGTGTTTTGGTATACATTTTTTTAAATAATGTTACTTTGTTTACAGCAGCACCCCACGAGACGACACAACAACAGTAAGAGACGAGGCGCGGGAGGACGGTATTGAAGACAACCAGTAGGAAGTGCCTAGATCCTATCAAAGTGTTCTTATCAGCATACTAGTCGGCCCATATTTGACTGACATATTATTGTTTGATATTTTATTAATGATTTTATTGATCTCATACTCATTTGCTCGTAGCTTGAAGAGTTAAAGAAATGTGATATGCCATACAGTGTTCTGTCCTTTCCATTTGAGAAAGCTACAGGTGATATATCAGCCAATTATAGATAGTCTGTAATTGCTAGCCGATTTGTGTGAATCGGGGTTGATTTGACTGCAATACTCGGTGTCGTACATGGGCCTTGAGCTTTATGTGACATGTCGTGTAGGATTTGTGGTAAGTGTGCCATGCCTGGCTCGAACATACCATATATTTCTGTTTTTGTTTCATATTTTTCTACCTTTGTTTACTATACCTCATCTATGGGAATGAATAATGTCCTTTGTTGATGACAAATACTCCATGCTATTAGAATATTCTTCGATTTTTATAATTACCTATACAAAACTCTAAGTAGGATGGAATACGTGTAGCAGTTAACTAGTATCATCACGTATCAGGTGTACTGTAATCCGCCCCATATATTTACGGATTTTCATCCTGCATTTAATTGCTACTCAAAAACCAATTCTATGGTAATTATCATTTATCATGTTACATTTGAATGTTCTTTTTTATCTTATGCTGATAAAGTACATGTGAATTCAATTAGTCATACTATGAGCAAAAATACATTAATTATCCCAAGTTTATGGTATATTATTTCCCCTCCTGTGGAAATAGGTTAGAAGCATGGCAATTAGCAAGTAGATAAATAGTTCGCTAGTTAATTGTTACTGATCATTTATTCCCACTGCAATTTTAGCTGCAATTTTGCGTGGCTGCAGTGGTGCTTATCGGGAGTGCCCCGATAGTGATCGACGGGTTCGACATGGCCAATTGCGTGACTGATCGGATCGCTCTCAGGTCACTCCCGATGAACAGAGATAAGCTGCCCGCCAAACTGCCAGCTGAAACTGCTAATTTCTGCTACCTGAGGCTGGAAACTAATTGATCAGGTTGCCAAATGTAAGTAACTGTTTAAATTTGATAAAAATTGTGGCTAATGTCAGCAACTGCTTCCTCGCCAATTGCCCGACATTTGGTATTTGGAACAAAAATGAAATGTCGACCGGACATTTGGTTACGATTGCCTGGCAATTGCCCGCCACTTGCCGAACAATTGCCAAACCGACATTTGATATTTGTTCCAAATAACAAATGTCGAGCAATTGGTTTTTTTTAATTGTTCGACATTTGAAATTTTTGCTAGGGTGCAGCCGCACGCCGATGCGACCAAATGAGTAGCATCACATTCTTGAGCTCTGGACAGTGTAAACATATTATTGTGATGACAATGATGGGAGCAAATGCAGACTACTCGAGCATTCACTCTGGTATACAATATGCTGGAATACAAGTATAATAATTCGTAAATTATAGATGACGTAACTTTACACCACAAAAAGACGCAATGATTGGTCGGTATTCGTTGTGTTCATTTGTCCATCGTACCACGATCCTGCGTTCTTATCCTGTTATAAACACAAGAGTCCACCAGTGTCGTAGACCCTTGAAATGGAGTATGTCGCGGCTTCCTATTGGTTACTCATTCACTCGCCTTCATCGAGCAATGCATGCAGTATCTGCTGCCGTCCAAAGGGGCGACTTTCTAGCAACTTTTGAGCTCGGTGCAACCGTGCAAGGGTTCAAGAGGGACCTTCTGACAACCACAAATATGAAGGGGAAAATCTGGAAAAAAAACATAGTTGTTGAAAGAATCAATTGATGTCTGATGGTATTTTATAATTTTGAGAAATGAACACTTTAGTCGCAAACACTCCGCAAAAAAGATCATTTTAGGCACTTTTCGAAAATTAACACCGCTGAAAATTATTGAAGTACAGAATTTTCCCACACCATCCGACACCAAACAACTCTTTAGGAACACATGTATTTTTTTCCAAAACTGCAACTCAATATTTGCGGCCAGGAGAAGTTCCCGCGTAAACCTCTGCTGAATCACCTAGCCCTGGCCATAAGCCACCTTTTAGTTGCCTCTTAAAGTAATTGGTACAGTTATTGATGAGCGAAGCGAAATCATCAATTTCACTACTGCTAAAAAAACACTTGGTGTGTGTTTGTTTGTTTGTTTGTTTGTTTTTTTGTATTTTTTTTTGTATGTGTGTTTGCGCGCGCTCTACAGGCCAAACGCCTGCTTCGAGTGGGATAAAATTTTCAGGGTGTCTACTTTTGTTCTCAACTAAGACCCCCTGCGTTTTTCAAGAAGATCTTCCACACCCTTCACTTTCAAAGCAGAAAAAAGAGCAAAATTCGACAATTGGGCAAGTTTGGAAAAGTACGGAAATTTATTTCAAAGTGCGTATTTTTTTCAAATATTCCCAATTTTGGTTGTTGCCTTTAGAAACCATCGAAACCAAATCGAAACATCACACCAGATTTTTCCCAATAAAAACCAACCCAATAAAACCCAATAAAAACCCTTGGGCATGAGTTACATCTATGTATTTACATGCACATTGGTCATTGATCTCAAAATGAGCATATTTCCGCTACCCGACAGCTCGAACAGAAACAAAGAAAGGTCAGAATCGTTTACACTTTGAAGTGATCAGAAATTTTGAGAAAGCAATGGTCCGGCTTGCTGCTCCATGATTTTCATATGCTTTTTGCCGCAACCTTTTTTGCGCCAAATACAAACCGCTACGCTCATCTTCAACGCAACACGAATTGCGTTCGCCCTAGTACCTATGTATGTTTAATGAAAGTTTTAACAAACATTCGTAACGAAAAGATATCCGTTATACTGTACGTAGTTTAAAAAAATAAGTTATGCTGCTTAATTTAGACACTTTAGAAAACAACCGATGAAAATTAATTAGCAAAAGTATATACCTACCCATATCAAATGGGTATGTACATGCATAGGCAAAGGTAGGTAGTACATCGGTGCCTACCTTCTAGAATCGCATCGTAATACGGGTCAGTTTATTGAGACAAACAATTAAAAAAGGGCTTAAATTTGTGTATCTAAAATAGGTATAGGTATAGGTCTCCACCTAACTAACCGATACAAGTACCAAATGTTTAATTGATATGCGTAGCGAGCGAAGCGAAATCATCAATTTCACTGCTGCTAAAAAAAACACTTGTGTGTGTTTGTTTTTGTTTTTGTATTTTTTGTATGTGTGTTTGCGCGCTCTCTACAGGCCAAACGCCTGCTTCGAGTGAGATGAAATTTCCAGGGTGTCTACTTTTGTTCTCAACTTAGACCCCCTGCCTTTTTTTAAGAAAATCCTCCACACCCTTTACTTTCAAAGCAGAAAAAAAAGCAATATTCGACAATTGGGCAAGTTTGGAAAAGTGCGGAAATTTATTTAAAAGTGCGTATTTTTTTCAAATTTTCCCAATTTTTGTTGTTGCCTTTAGAAACCATCGAAACCAAATTGAAACATCACACCAGATTTTTTGACTTGAAGTTGACTTCAAGATTTGACAGATATTAGAAATTTTGTCAATTTCGTGCATGCAAGTTTTTGAAAGTAAGTCAGCGGCAGAAATATATCTACAACCTAATAAAAACCCTTGGGCATGAGTTACATCTATGTATGAACATGCACATTACTCAATGACCTCAAAATGAGCACATTTCCGCTACCCAACAGCTCGGACAGAAACAAAGAAAGGTCAGAATCGCGTACATTTTCAAGTGATCAGAGTTTTTGAGAAAGCAATGGTCCGGCTTGCTGCTCCATTATTTTCATATGCTTTTGCCTCAATCTTTTTATGCGCTAAATACAAACCGCTACGCTCATCTTCAACGCAACACAAATTGCGTTCGCCCAAGTATTATGAAAAGGTACTAAGATACTCTTTAAAAGATGATTTTTATTGAGGTAAACTTAATTACATCGTGGTAAACATTAAAATAGATTAGCTAGCTTATCTGAAATAGATATAGGTACCTGGTATACACATGGAAATTAAGTAATGGAAATCTGTAAGAATTTTTTCTCTTTACTGCTATATAATTTTATCTAGCTTTTATACATAAGGGAATAGGTCAAATAGATATGGGCAAATAGCAAGATTGGATATAGTGTTAATTTTGTATATGGCATGGGGATCAATTTCTAAAACTATGCTTTAAGTGCTCATCTGAAATGGGTATTTACATGGAATATGCAGAAATGTTTATGCAGAATCGAATTGACCCATACGAAGGAATCAATGGTGACGATTAAAAGAACGTAAACTTATTTGGTTATACTGCGCATGAAAAAAATGTGAGAAATAAGAGGTATAAAACTTTCCGTGAAGCACAAAAGCATTAAAAGGTACACCTCTGGACACGGAAATCCACCTAGTAGAATTTCGGGTATGTGCTGAGAAAGGTTTGTCTGGAAAGAGCATAGGCAGGCCAGGTACCGACCACGTGGATGAGCACATGGTGGCAAGGTATGTCATGCTTAGGGGATCGAAATCTCGTTTTTAAAAACCAGTTTTCTTATCATCAGCTGCCTCGCTCCGTGACGTGGTCGGTACCTGGCCTGCCTATGCTCTTTTCAAACAAACCTCTCTGAGCACATAGCCGGAAATCTACTAGGCGGATTTCCGTGTCCAGAGGTGTACGTCAAGAAGTAAATGATTATGAAAAGTTCCGGACACATTCTTTATAAATACTTGCGAACAGATCAGAAAATGTTCTGCTGAGGTCTACAAGGTCCGTTTAAGGTACCTACCTCAAGCGGAGAAACTATAATGCTAGTTTAAAAGTTCCTTACAAGAAAGTTAACTTTCTGTGGTCTCTTTGCGGAATTCCGCATGAAACCAATTGAAAATTCCTATTATTCACTGATGCGAGAATTTGCGGGCAGTGTATAAGTATTAGAAAGCCGGTGGAGGTGCCGCATACTGCAAATTTTCAGTTTTTCTTATAAGAAGTTTTCAAATTCAACATTGACTGGCATAAGAAGTAGGTACTACATGAAAATATGTGATTTTATTACCCTCGTAATACCTAGGTAAAAGCATGCCAATAAATTTCCGCTGGCTATGGCTTACGTGCACATTGTGTATGTCAGATGAGTAAATCCATTGAATGACCACACACCCATTGACTTTGCACTTAGTTTTCTTTTGCAAAACAATATTCTCATTCCGATGTCTTAGATTTTGAGGTTATACTGTTTACCAAACTGACACATGCTGACACTGTTTGACACTTCTCAATCGTGCTGTCACGTGATAGTAATGATGTATTCGTGACGTTTTTAGGTCTATAGACTAAAAGGAGGGGAAACGGGCCTAATTAGCGTCACTTCGGCCATTGCAGCTCGAGAATACAACATTAGGGCACCCATGACCAAAGATGGGCCAAATCAGGGCATAGCGTAATTAGGTCTAGTCATTAGGTCACATATTCGAGAATTGGGCTCCTGGTTCGCATTGGGTTTATATACTTATCGATGAATTAGGTCGTGGAACCTTTTTCGACAGTTACCTATGGAATTCCACCGATTGTGAAAAAACATTTTGAATTCCTGAGTCGACAGTGTACTACGTGGACATACAACGAAATTCAATTGCAAAGTCCGACTTCTGATGTGTGTGGTGAATATGCAGCATTATTTCTAGCCCTTACAGCTAGAAGACTAAGCTTGCAGGAATTTTTATGGTTTTTTCAAAATAGAACTTGTGAAGAAAACGATGTACTTTTTCGTCAATTATTTTTTGAGAAATTCAAATCTTGTTTTACACCTGTTTGTAAAGATATGAATAAGCAAAGTTGTTGTAACCGTGATTCTAATCCACTATATATGATGCGATTTTAATAAATGTGTGTAACTTGAGAACTAAGAGTGTATTTTTATTTAAATATAACCTATATTCCTTTGCATGAAATAACATTGTGATTTTAGTGTAGTAAATTTGTAATCAAACTATTGAAATTCAATTGACTAATCAAGTACAAACATGTCGGGATGTGCATGATCATGAACAGGATGTGACATATCGTATTACATGTGAGCATGCAATCGATGACTGTTAATGTCGCAAATTGAATATCTCACAGTAGAAATAATACTGGATTTATAATTTTCGATTTTCGATAAAATATTAAAAGCAATTTCAAATTTAAAAATGTCCATTTTACAGAATAATATGCCAGGTGTGGGGTAGAACCCACGCACTCAGAGAGTACCAGAACTTAAGTCTGACGCCTTAGACCACTCGGCCAACCTGGCTCTGAGTTTTGCTTATAATTATTATGATAAAATCCAGTGCATAACATTATCCATATTGATAATATACTAGGGCGAACGCAATTTGTGTTGCGTTGAAGATGAGCGTAGCAGTTTGTATATAGCGCATAAAAAGATTGAGGCAAAAAGCCTAAATCAAGGAGCAGCAAGCCGGACCATTGCTTTTTCGAAAATTCTGATCACTTGAAATTGTAACGATTCTGGCCTTTATGCTCATTTTGAGGTCATTGAGCAATGTGCATGTTAATACATAGATGTAACTCATGCCCAAGGGTTTTTATTGGGTTTTATTGGGTTGGTTTTTATTGGGAAAAATCTGGTGTGATGTTTCGATTTGGTTTCGATGGTTTTTAAAGGCAAATCGAAATTGGGAACATTTGAAAAAAATACGCACTTTTAAATAAATTACCGGACTTTTCCAAACATGCCCAATTGTCGAATTTTGCTCTTTTTTCTGCGTTGAAAGTGAAGGGTGTGGAGGATTTTCTTGAAAAACGCAGGGGGTCTAAGTTGAGAACAAAAGTAGACACCCTGAAAATTTCATCCCACTCGAAGCAGGCGTTTGGCCTGTAGAGCGCGCGCAAACACACATACAAAAAAACAAACACACACCAAGTGTTTTTTTTAGCAGTAGTGAAATTGATGATTTCGCTTCGCTCGCTTCGCTCGCTATGCTCATCAATTAAAACTTCAAGTAATTGTTAGGTTTGATATTGTACATTGGATTTGGATGTAAAGGATTGGAAGTATTTTTTTTTTTCGGTGTACAAATGACACGATTTTGTATTTATGTTTCAATTAAAGTGCAGCACAAGCTGTTTTATTTATCAGTAACATCTCATTGTTAAATGATTTCAAGAATCGGAGCTTCTTTTAAATGACCGAACTTCTTGTACCTTTGAAAATCAGTTGAATTTTCTTCTTGTTGCATTTAGAATGTAATTGTTATATTACTAGGGCGAACGCAATTTGTGTTGCGTTGAAGATGAGCGTAGCGGATGGAATATAGCGCATAAAAAGATTGAGGCAAAAAGCCTAAATCATGGAGCAGCAAGCCGGACCAATGATTTCTGAAAAATTCTGATCACTTGAAAATGTAAACGATTCTGACCTTTCTTTGTTTCTGTCCGAGCTGTCGCGTAGCGGAAATATGCTCATTTTGAAATCATTGAGCATTGTGCATGTTAATACATACATGTAACTCATGCACAAGGGATTTTATTGGGTTTTATTGGGTTGGTTTTTATTGGGAAAAATCTGGTGTGATGTTTCGATTTGGTTTCGATGGTTTCCAAAGGCAAATCGAAATTGGGAACATTTGAAAAAAATACGCACTTTAAAATAAATTTCCGTACTTTTCCAAACATGCCCAATTGTCGAATTTTGCTCTTTTTTCTGCATTGAAAGTGAAGGGTGTGGAGGATTTTCTTGAAAAACGCAGGGGGTCTAAGTTGAGAACAAAAGTAGACACCCTGAAAATTTCATCCCACTCGAAGCAGGCGTTTGGCCTGTAGAGCGCGCGCAAACACACATACAAAAAAACAAACACACACCAAGTGTTTTTTTTTAGCAGTAGTGAAATTGATGATTTCGCTTCGCTCGCTTCGCTCGCTACGCTCATCAATTAAAACTTTAAGTAATTGTTAGGTTTGATATTGTACATGGGATTTGGATGTAAAGGATTGGAAGTATTTTTCTTTTCGGTGTACAAATGACACGATTTTGTATTTATGTTTCAATTAAAGTGCAGCACAAGCTGTTTTATTTATCAGTAACATCTCATTGTTAAATGATTACTCAACATATTCAAGAATCGGAGCTTCTTTTAAATGACCGAACTTCTAGTACCTTTGAAAATCAGTTGAATTTTCTTCTTGTTGCATTTAGAATGTAATTGTTAGGGCGAAGGGCGAACGCAATTTGTGTTGCGTTAAAGATGAGCGTAGCGGATGGTATATAGCGCATAAAAAGATTGAGGCAAAAAGCCTAAATCATGAAACAGCAAGCCGGACCAATGATTTCTCAAAAATTCTGATCACTTGAAAATGCAAACGATTCTGACCTTTCTTTGTTTCTGTCCGAGCTGTCGGGTAGCGGAAATATGCTCATTGTGAAATCATTGAGCATTGTGCATGTTAATACATACATGTAACTCATGCACAAGGGATTTTATTGTGTTTTATTGGGTTGGTTTCTATTGGGAAAAATCTGGTGTGATGTTTCGATTTGGTTTCGATGGTTTCCAAAGGCAAATCGAAATTGGGAACATTTGAAAAAAATACGCACTTTAAAATAAATTTCCGTACTTTTCCAAACATGCCCAATTGTCGAATTTTGCTCTTTTTTCTGCATTGAAAGTGAAGGGTGTGGAGGATTTTCTTGAAAAACGCAGGGGGTCTAAGTTGAGAACAAAAGTAGACACCCTGAAAATTTCATCCCACTCGAAGCAGGCGTTTGGCCTGTAGAGCGCGCGCAAACACACATACAAAAAAACAAACACACACCAAGTCTCTTTTATAATCTTATTTAAATTACGAAAGCTCGTAATTGGCTAGTCATTTTATTTTTATGTACACAAATTAGCCTCCCAAAAATGTTTTTGGGAGGCTAATTTGTGTACATAAAAATAAAAAAACACACCAAGTGTTTTTTTTAGCAGTAGTGAAATTGATGATTTCGCTTCGCTCGCTTCGCTCGCTACGCTCATCAATTACTCGACAAATTCAAGAATTGGAGTTTCCTTTAAATGACCGAACTTCTATGTACCTTTGAAAATGAGATGAATTTTCTTTTCGTTGTATTTTTGAATTTCATTATCGGTAAAATTTCGAAATCGGTTCGGCAGAGAATATTGAACGTTATTTATCAGAACCGCAATCTGTCTTCCAAAGCGTGTGGTTAACGATGTCCAGTGCTCGATCAGATACTGTTTATCCTTGTTGAAGTCGGTGATAAGTCCGAAGCTGTGACGCTGTGCCGCTCCAAGTCTATTCAATAGGTCCATCTAAAAAATAAAATAAAATAACTGATAAATAAGAAATATAGCGTTAATAATGTCATAATGAAACAAATAAAACTGTTTTTAAACTGAGAAAGACAATCTGTAGTATCATTAAAAAAACCTTTTGAATTAGGTTTTAAAGAAATTATGCAAAAATTTGTTAAATTACGGTTATAAGTATAATAATATAAATCGTTATGGTGACATGACATGATTGTGATTTTGTGAATTCGATATGTAGCTAAAAGTTTTATTTTATTTAAGTTAGTGAAGTAACGTACACTTGCGGAATCATAAACTGCACCCGTCGTAAAAATATACAAGTCCTTTTCAGGTTCGTTTGTAAATAGTAAAGGTAGGCCGGATACTGAGCACGTGGCTATGCCATGTGCTTTTGCGGGCCTGGGACTAGTTTGATAAACCCGTTCCGTTATCATTAGCTGCTTTGCTCCGTCAAATGAGGATCGGAAATGCTCTTGATTTGGTTCACTGTGGATTTTTGCACGATGTTGGCACATTTTTACTAGTCTAAAATGCGTAATTTTAAAGCTATAATAAAAAACAAAAAACTATCTAGATCTTGTCTTCACAACTAACCTTAATATAATATCATTTTTCCATTAGCTATAAAAAAGTTGACTTCCTAATGAAATTCGATGTGCATTCTTTTAATTGCATCCGTTATCTCTCAATCGAGGTAGTCAATCGTACCGAGACCCAAACTTTTCTATGGCTGCCCGGCCAGGCAGGCTGGGAGCTGATTACAAGATCGGGGGATTAGTGTTTATTACTGATGCACAATTTATTTCGATACGTCACCGGGGAAAGAAAACGTAAGAGATTACATATTTAGCTAATTATCAAGATGAAATATTAATTCAAATATTTTCCACAAAAGGAATTATATTCTTTTCATGAGCTCATCAATAAAGACATCCAGAAACGATAAGCCTTTGGCCATTGCCATACAGAAGCGCAATGGGAAGGCGCACTTTGACCTATTTTTATAGAACTACCTGTTCCCTCCAGTCAGCTGTCTTCCCTGAATCATGTAATGAAACAAATCTCGGCGAATGACAAGTTCATTCATTCGCCAACGCAAAGTTGCAATGGCTGCACACTGGGACCATGATACCAGGGTGGCAGCTTTGGGGCTCGTAGAGCACGGCAATCTCACGCCACCGGCGGCAGGGGAGCAATTCGGTGTGTACGCGGCAAGTGCGAAGAGGTGGTGGAAGCGCTACCAGGATACTGGCAGCATGCAGCGAAGGTAAATCATGCCTTGAAATAATTAAAAGTTCATCTCGTGTATTTTACCACCTAAATATAAAATCTATTAATCTATTAACATAATATATTATTTGAACAAGGCATCATGCCTGCTGCCGTGCCTGTGAATGTGATATTCAGTCATCGATCGGTCGTTTAAACGAAAACAAACACAAAGCGTAATCACAAATTACCTCTGCAATGTTATTAGCAATTCGCTCGATGTTGTTATTACATTTTCAGGCCTGGCACCGGTAGACAGCGAGTCTCCACGGCGGAGCAAGATGCCAACCTCGTGGCGCTGTCCGAGGGAAATCCTTTCCGCCATTCCTCCTGGTTGGTGGCCAACAGCAATTTCCCGGGCTGCTCGAAGACCGCCAGGAATCGGCTCGGGGAGGCCGACTTGCATGCGAGGAGAGCCGCCATCAAGGAGGTCCTCACCGACGCCCATTGCGTTGACCGCATTACGTACGCGGCAACGCATGCCGACGCCGACTGGTCGAGGGAGGTTTTTTCCGACGAGGAGACGTTTTCCTCTTCGAACGACGGCCCCCAGATCGTTTACAGGCCGAATAACAGCCGATTCGACCCGAAATACGTCCTCCAGCGGCAGAAGAGTGGACGCTTCTCTGTGTGCGCCTGGGGGTGGATGTCCGCGGCCGGAGGGGCACTATGGCGCGTCGATGGGTACCTCACCGGGGAGCAATACCGGGACATCCTGAGGGACGTCATGGTGCCCTCGGTGCGGGTGTTGTACCCCGATGGGCCCATATCTTTCCAGCAGGTAAGCATTCTTTTGCGAGTAAAGCTATACGCGATTTGTAGTGGTGAAATAAAAATAGCGATTTAAAATGCGTCTATTTTATTTCAGGATCACAGCCCCGTCCACTTTGCTGGCGTGGTCCAGGAGTGGCTGGCGACGCAACAGGACATCCATTTGGTGGATTGGATACCGAGGGGCTGCGACCTCAGCCCCATAGAGAACGTGTTGGCCAGGCCGCCTGCCAGGCCGCCTGGCTGGTTACATCCGGGCTTTGACCGAGTCGATGCCTCGGCGATTGGCCAAAGTCCTGGAGTACGAGGGCGGCTGGACCGGCTACTAGCCCGAGATTTGTTATTTTTTTTCTTTGTTGCCTATTTTGTTGCGAGAGCAAATGTCTAATTATTATTTATTTTACTTGTTGTGTTTCATTTTGTTACTTTTTAACCATGGGAATCATGGTTACGCTTTAAATTATTATACCAATGGTAATATGGAAGAAAAAATATACTAATTGCGATTATACAGTACACAGATATGTCTAAGATTTATTTGTTTCGAGCATTTATTTTTGTTCCACACCACAGCTAATCGTTATCCTTCATCAATTTGCAGGCCACTAGTATAGCAATATTCTAAAATGCGTAATTTTGGAGATATAATTAAATTTTAAAAACTTCTAACGTCAATTCTTAACTCCCAACAATATGTGAGCATCACATTTCCATTATTTGAAAAAAAACTAGCTGTCGCAAAGCAATCTTAAGTGCTTTATTAAATTGCTTCTGTTATCTCTCAATCAAGGTAGTCAATCGTACCGAGACCTTACCTTTTTGCTAGCCATGCTCACCCAGGCAGGTCGTGGATAACAAGAACGGGATGATTAATTGGCTAGACTGTCATCTTCGCATTTTAACAATGGGTAACCACATAATTTAATTAGTATCATCATATTATTCCGATGCGGAAAATATTTCGCGGCTATTGTTTTATTTGCCTATTCGATGAAGCAGATCGATCCCAACTATAGTAATGGGCTGGATCAAGATAAGCCTCTCTCTACCTTTTGGATCGACCACGTTTTTGTTGGGATGTGGTGTGGGTCTTTCATAGAGCCCTAACCAGTTTTAAACTACACTGTTTTTCCGCCAAGCCCATACGTCGGGACTTGTAAAATTTTGCGGGCGCAGTTTCTGATTCCAGAAGTGTACCTACGTACTTACGTAAATCTACGAAAATTTTGATAAAAAGCTCAGAAAAAATTCTGCCCTAAAGTGATCGGCAAGGGAATAATTGAAACTGCGTAGGAATCACACAATCGTAGATGCATCCTTCCGAGATGAACGGAGAAAGTTTCGTTCTTCTATCTTTGTCGTGAAGTCTGTCAGAGTCTTAATTACGGCACCGTGACGTAGTTTGTGCCGGCCTACCTCAAAGGTAATGGGGTTTTACGGATTAATCTAAATATTATCAGATATGGGTTTGATGAGTACTGCAATTATTATGAAAAGAGGCACAGAACTTAATGCTGATGGTACATATCAAAGAGTAGTACATATCTTGTGTACGCATACCTGGATTGATTTTAGTGTGACGGACTCTCAATTCTCTACGAAATTGCATTTTATAACTGCACTTTTGTATCTTATGGAAAACCAACCCTGTGTATATTTTCGAGGCCTTGCCACCGAAGAAGAAAACTGTTGAGTGCAGAGCTTATTAAAAACATTAATTAAAAGTATGACTTATCACTACAATCACTTTAAGCCAAATACTTTCATGAGAAAATGTGTGTTAATAACAAAAATTGAAAACAATACATTTGGGTTCGCTTGTGTACCTGTGAAGGTGATTCTCACCTCGACAGCTAACTTATCTGGACATATTATTATGAGCATGGGTCTGACTGAGGAGTAATATGTGGTCATGGTTCAATCAATTTATGTTTCTAAATTAATTTCCCTTCAAAGCTTGGCACACATTAATATGAAATTAAATCCAAACTTTATATTATGGAAAAGTAAAAAGAATATCACTGAAAGTCTGTACGCATGAAACGGTGGATCAACTGATTCGGAGTATGTTTGTAAAAAATTGAAGTTTTTCTTCAATAATTGGAGCCACAAAAGAAATGTTGTTTGAAATTGCTTTTGCATCCAAGAAAGACATAACGAATTGATTAAGTTCCTACCCAAATTTGCCGCCAAAAACTGATTATCATGCAACTTTTTGTTCTTGCACGGGCTGAATGATGTTTCCCATGCTTCTTAGGAGCGAGACAATGAGACGTCTTATTATTGGCACATTCTGTAACTGCTAAAGCTGTGATAAAACTTGGTATGCAGAATGGGACGCGGCAGGGTGTCTTCCTTGCCCTTTCAGTGTGGGTACTATCCCAGAGTATAGTGGAGGAGCCAAGCCACGTTGGCTGACCGCGCCGAGCAATTCGAACATCCCTGCACAGGGGGATGGCTAATGCCTAGCGTTTGGCAATGAGCCTGGGGGGGGGGGGGGGGGGTCTTTAGGTGTTACGGGAATACTATTTAGCGATTTAAATTTATGCCAGTCACACAAGTCGTGGGCCGCGGGGAAGGGTTGGAGTCCGCCGGCCGAGGGTCGAAAAGGTATGGCAGGTAGCTTTAGGTGGTACGAGCATGGACCAGGTGCCCAGCTAGCAGGAGGTCCCGTGGAGGGTATCCCGGTTCGGGTGCATATTTTTCCAGCTACAGAAACATTTACATGGCATTTACATGGCAATAAGATAGATATAATTAATATATCTATCTTTATTATAATTATCAAGTATTACTTTAGAAATGACCAATATTATCATTATTACATTTTTATTAACGTTATTGGTAATTGTTATTATTATTTTTGGTAAGCACACGCCAATAGATTATTACCTTTATGTTACTCTTATAAGTTCTAGAGTAGTATTTTTTTCAGTTAGTTTAAGAATAATATAATATATAGTCTGTAATTCCCACTGTACCCTAAAGTATAAGAATTTCAATGACTTAAATAAATAAATAAATAAATACATAAATAGCTATATCTTATACTTTTTATTTGTATTGCATTAGGTAACCTAGATAGTATAGATACCATAGCATACAACCTATTATACTTGCAGAATTAATTTGTTGCCATCTAGTCATCTAAAAGACCTATGACTTTGATAATATCTTGAACATTGTATTTTTCTTTAAAATACGGATTGGTTGGCTCATCCATTTTTTGCTCTTCACGGTTGTCTTCCTCGGCTTGTCCTGTATTGGTGTCAAACCGGATAGTTGGGTAAATTATAAAAGATTTCTTGGTCTTCGGTTTGATTACAAAGATGTCCACTCTCATCGTGCTGTCATCAGTGCCCACACAGTGAACTTCTTTGGTGACCACCCATCCCTGTTCGTGTAGTTCTTAATGATCAATGAAATGATACGTTGATGAAATGATTGATGAACAGTGCAATAAATTGAATCACGAATGAACAATAATATCAATAAATACTAGTCTGCACTTTTTTTTGCAGGCTGTGATGAATTGAAAGATACCTTCCCCACCAAAAACTTTTTTCTATTTCATTGTATATACCTGGTACCTACCCACATGAACTTGGAAAATAGGCTTATATTATAGATTGGCCATCACGGCTTCTCCACTGTCGGCTTTTGAGTACCTACCGATGCGCCCCAGCACGGCTCCAAAGAGTAACCGAGTGATATAAATTTCTGCACTTACCGGGTATTACTTGATTAGGTAGGTACCTACTTGTGATGTACTGATGTCGGCAGTGCAGCTCCTAATTTCTGCAAACTGTATTCATACCGTGTGTAAACAACTAGTACCTACATTACGAAGCACTACAGCCAAATATTGAACTGTAACTTTCTCTTAGAAGATTCCAATTTTGGTAAAATAAGAAACATTGTAACTGGAATATAACATTGCAACGTCATTGCGCCATCCATAGCCATTTCAGAGACATTGTGTACTTTTTGTAAAACAGGGTCAATTTGTCCCAAATACCCCCATGTCCACACATAACTGCGTTGGTATCAAGAATCTATCGCTAATCCAGTGATCCAAGACGTTCGAACGTCATTGCACCATCCATAGCCATTTCAGAGACATTGTGTACTTTCTGTAAAACAGGGTCAATTTGACCCAAATACCCCCAAGGGCATTCAGTAACCCAAAAAACACTCACAAGATTTTTTTTGACCAGGGACATTGATGATGTCTTAAAAAATTTGGTAAAACGGCAATAACCGGATTAATATGGATGTGCTGCTAGGCAACCCGCCACACCTCTCAGTACGATTTGTGGCCTAGTAGCCAGCAGCGCAGTAATTATACTATTCTTTTAGTTAGTATTTTCGGAATCAACATGTTATTTCTGGAAGATTAGAGCATCAAGCTCCGGATTAAGCTTTCTCGGAGCCTTATTCGAGGTTACCTTGCTTGGTAGACTGAGCACAGTTTGAGGATTTTAGTCGGAAGTAATAGAGCTGTAAGACTCGCCTTTTGGAGAGAATGTGTACCTACCTATTTATTTTGTTTTGTGACTTTCTTTAGTTGTGCGTATTGTGAGCAAAAGTTTTGAAAGAGTATTTTTTGTTGATTTGTTTAACCATTCTTGAAGAAATAGAAATAGAGTTTCTCGTTTTGTCGAATGCGTTATTTTAAAATATAAAACGAGAGTCTGAGGCTGCAGCCATTTCCCTCGGAACCCAATGGTGAAGAAACAAGCGGGGATTTTACAGACATGCAAAAATCTCAGAATTGATATTGACACTATTGCAGCTAGAATATATTTTATAACCCTGGATTTGGTCAGTGGCGTAACTTCAAATCGCGGGCCCCCGGGCAAAAACCCCAATAAAGCCCCCCCCCCCCCCCCCACTCACACAACAACGTTCCTGAGCACCAACCATTAGTACCGACTATAATAACAAAAAACTCACCTTAAACGTCTTTCGCCTGGCTTTTGTATCCGCGAAAAGTTTCACAACGTCCTGGAGATGTTTTCGCAAGAGGTGCGCTTCCTCGTGTTCAACGGACAGCACGCTCAAGCCCCGCAAACGTTGCTGCCCCATCGTGCCACGAAGGTAGTTCTTAATGAGTTTTAATTTTGAAAATGATCTTTCTGCGGTGGCAACTGTTACTGGGATTGTTAAAAAAAGTAACAATGCTGTGCACACATCGGGGAAACTGACCAAAAGTGCAAAATTTTCGATCAGAACTAGATGAGCGAGATCTTTCACGGTCGAACATTTTGAAATACCATTTTTAAGGCAAGACCGGAGAGATAACAGTTCAGTCGGGAAATTATCAGTGACGTCTCTGGGTACGCATCGACAAGTCTGCGAGCCTGGTGGTAACTCTGATCTTCCGACAGGATCTCGTCTAGGAGTTCTCGCGGCTGAATGACTTAGAAAAAAAAATCACTTTCTGCAAACTTTTGAAGCGCTCACTGATCTGGCTGATGATTATGTCTAGGCAGCCGTAATACACCACTGTTCGAAAGCGAGCTTCTCCGAAATCCGAAATACAGCGGTGTTTACGAGTGTGTTCAGCCGCTGTGTCCGTGCGGACAAATGTAGATAGTTGGTGAGCATTTTTTTTTGCTGACGTAGTCATGGACACGTTCAGCGATTTACACCGAGCGGCGGCGAATATTTTCACTGGTGTTGTGGCCGATGTGGGATAACCGCTCTAGCTGGTCGAAAATCCGGGCAACTCGTTAGGTGCAGCGAAATCTCCAACGAAGGTGATGGCCATCAGCCGTTTGCGTGCAGATGTTCGGGATGCCTGGACACCAAATTGTTTGGTTCGAGTGCTTGACACGCTCCTCGCCTGCTTGGTTAAAACGTTCTCGAGGTTCTGCACTCTGTGTTGCTGGGAGTGGCCCAGTCTGGGTGTGAATATGCACGGAGAGGCTGAGAACGAGCCGTGTTCGGAGGGTTTCTGGTTGAAAATGCCAAAAAGACCCACATCGCGTCCTGCTTTGAGCCTGGCAAACGTCATGTTCTCCACGGCTTTGCTTCAGAAGGGCTGTGCCTTTTACAAGATGATTTTGTAACTAGCTCGATGATTGGATCACGTGATAGTGTAGACCGTCGTTCTGCCATTCGAGTAATGCTGTCTGCCGGTAAGGCTGTATGCCATTAGGTTCGACAAACCTTGTCACATTCTTCTTCGTTTTAGACATTTTACTCCAAGTATAAGGAAATAAAGATAGGATCTGGGACCTGCAGCACAAGAAGCAAAATGTGAACCATTAATTCTTATACACATGTTTTATTATTTTGAAAACTAATAATAATAGATTAAAAATTTACCTGACAATATATTGGTAATAAAATAAGAAAGACACAAGGTAATGCCTTCGATCACTGCTCAGGTAAGGGATAGGCAGCTAGTATGCCGTGCCAGCTCTTACAGCGTTCATGATGTGGCTAGACATCAAATGTCCTACAAAATATCTGTCCTAATGAAAATCTCTCCTAAAATCAAACTGTCCTACACACGAAGTGGTCGAAAAGCAGACTGTCCCTCGTTTCTCAATCTTGAATGTACCAACAGCACGAAATGCAACATTTGTTGAAACGAAAATCTGTCCTAAAATAAATGTGTCCTTCTGACAGACTGTCCTACGGATACTTTCACGGCGACCGCACTGTAGGGTGACGTCAGGCTCGCACTACTATGCAACCAAAAAGTATTCGCTTATGATTTTTTTTGCGAATGACAGGCTGATGATGATTCGTGGTGTTTAACGACGCACTCTTTTGACAACGGGCCCTGTGGCACCTTGGTCTAATGGCACAGGTGAATGACAGGCTGATGATGATTCGTGGTGTTTAACGACGCACTCTTTTGACAACGGGCCCTGTGGCACCTTGGTCTAATGGCACAGGTGAATGACAGGCTGATGATGATGATTCGTGGTGTTTAACGACGCACTGTTTTGACAACGGGCCCTGTGGCACCTTGGTCTAATGGCACAGGTTAATGACAGGCTGATGAAGGGGATGACGATTAACCTAGGGAAACCCGGTGCAGGTTTGATTCATAGGCTCATAGCCGATACATCGTTAGTTTTAATTGTTTGGCACCTCCTGATTGTGTTGTGTTTAGCGGTACACATTTGTGTTGTGTTTAGCGGTAGCATCGAGGCTGTTTGTATCGAACACCCGCCGCCCGCCATTAGTAACGGAGATTTTCTCTTACAATTACAACGATCAAATACAAATGTTATTTTAAAAAGTTTTTTTCTTTCGAAAAAACCGTTGCAGCCCAGTCTTCTTCCTCCTCTCTCAATATTCTCTTATACTATAATAGTCAATTATCCACGTCGATTATAGTCGTTTCAACAATGATCATCATTGATTGTTACCACGACTAATTACTGCAGTATATCTTGAGGGCAAATCAAAGGTGTTCGTGAAAATATCATGGCAAACTATCTTCGATTGCGAACGGATTACGCCTTGGTGGCTGTACGGTTGACATACACCCCCGTACTGCCGGATGCCAGCTTGTCAGGGGGTTTCTAACAAAACGCCGATTTTGACCACTGTTTAGTGTATTTTTCCTTTTAACGACGCACTGGCAGGACGTTATATAAACCCTATGGCACAGTCCTAAGTGCTTATTGAGCATAGAGTGATGTTTAGTAGGGTCCCGACAGCCCTGCATATTTCACCCCTGAAAGATAAATCACGTGTGATCTGACTTTCCAGAAGAAATCCGTATGGCACTAGTTTATACTAGGTCTTTGCGAACGCAATTTGTGTGGCGTTAAAGATGAGCGTAGTGGTTTTAATAGTGGCTATAAGGTGAATGCTTTCTCGAAAATTCTGATCATCTCAAAATTCAAGACGAATGTGTTTTTGTTTCAACGTAATCAACGCACAAATGTGGAAATATCAAAATCGATTTTGTTACGGATTTGGCAACTAAGCAAATTTCTTCTAATGGGGTATATTATAATGGAATGCCGTAAACTATTGCTTCACTATTGCTGAAAAATAACTAAAACTTTCGGAGGCAACTGACGCGGAATAAGTTACGATTTAGGAAACATTTGCAGTAAGTTTGGATTACATATTATTGTGTCCATGCCTATCCATTTTTAGAATCAAACACATGTAATACAACCCAAAGTAAAATACTATAAGACATTTTATTGCGGAGGTAATGAGAAAATATCGTTTATTTTCACAGAAATAGTAAATAAGCGACAACACTCTTGACCAGAGTTGTGACTTATTTAGATAATTTTATCTACATAAATTATCTAGATACGTTTTGTTATCTTTTATCTTATCTAGATAATTTGAGCACACGTTATCTTTTAACTTCATCTAGAGCAAATAATTTGTCATCTTTACAATTTATCTAAGATAACCAAATTATTATCTTAAAAAAATCGGTTGTCAAATCAATCTGTCCGGCAAAATTGTCCTCTACCACTGCAGTCTGTGTTGTAACGTCACGTACCTTCTTACTCCCAACCACCAGGGCGCCAACTCCCGATCCGCCCGACGACTGCCGAAGCCTACCGTGTGGGTCCAAATAGGGAACTTTTGGAGGCAGGGACCAACTTACATATAAAACAAAATTCTAACATAACGCGAATTTACTTAAGTTTTTAAACAAGGTACACAACTCCCTATGTCCCTGAGCTAGCTAGAATCTGGCAAGAATTAAAAATATAAATGTACTTAAGTACAGTAGTGATGACCGCGGGGTCTAGCAGACGTCGGACGAGGTGTCGAGCGAGGCGTCGAGAGTGCGTCGACGAGGCGTCGGACTGGGCGACAGCGAGGCGTCGAGAGTGCGTCGACGAGGCGTCGATGAAGCGTCCACAGGTGCGACAACGAGGCGCGTCGACGAGGAGTCGTGCGTACCACAATTGACAAGGCAGCCGCTCCTCTTCCTCCGAAGCTCCGATGTCTTCTGTTTGTCGCCGTGTGCGTCGTGCGTAACCCGCGTGGTCGAGCAGACGCACCTCGCCGCTTCGAAGCTCCGTGGCCCTCTGGTCTTCTGGTCCCAGTTCCTCCAGGCGGACCTCCAGGCGATTCCCCTCCAGGCATACCGCGTGATCTTGCCGGCCAATTAGGTCTCGCGTTTCTTGAAATTACCATTTAATATGGTCGGAAAGAGTTTCTGCTGACGATGGAATCTGGATGGCGCTCTACTCTCTAACTTACAAATATCTAGTTATATTTCTACTAAATTTAACATTTCAAAAATCAGGACCTCGGCAGTTCAAGATGGAGTATAGGACCGGACCAAACTGCAAGCGTCGGCAGGCTCCCCCTCCGCGATCGTCGGCTACCAGAGATTACGAATTGCGCAACTATGGTGCAATATGCACACCACGGCAAGAAAGCTGGCGCCCCAGGAGTCGTCTTATCAAAGATTAACTAAAATTGGCACGTGGAGGCCAGGAGCATGGGTGAAATTAGATGAACCTCACAGTGTATGTCGCTGACGACATAAAGCACAGCCTGGTCAGAATGCGGTAGTCCTGTTTGGAAGCGTGTTTAAGTGGGAAAGAAAATCTCTCTTCGAAATCGACAATTTTGCTGTTTTCAGGATGGATGTTTATTTTTTTATACAATCTTTTATCTTTTTTGGATCATCTAGATAAATTTTGGTTATATTCATCTTTTATCTAGATAGTTTTGCTACTGCTATCTTTTTTTGTTTTCTAGATACAAAAACTATCGTTATCGTTATCTTTTTCTAGATAAATTTTTAAATTATTTGTCACAACTCTGCTCTTGACACTTGTTTGTCTCTGCGGTCAACCGCGTGACGAGCCAATAGCAACAAAGACAGCGCCACAACAGGTACCAATACCCAGTGAGAGAGAGGGGGAGAGATAGAGGAGGCGATGGAATAGCGTCACATCACAGATTAATATATATACAGATCTATTACCTTACGGGGACACGGCTACGGCAAAAAATTGACGCTAGTAACTCCGCAATCGCCCGCCTAGGTGCGTTGGCATCGCGATGCTAGCTATGAGTGAGTGGCATCAATTGAACATTTGGCCGCCAGAGTTCAGGGCAATCGGTTCACGAGTTATAGTGGTGGGGTGAGACTACATTTTGCTCAACTGAAAGATGGCCGCTGGCGATGTTACAACTGTAGCTAGGACCCGATATTCCTCTATTTTATACACTGGGTTCTTTTTATTAGCCTCCGAATTATTGTTTGGCAGTGGCAAAAGGACCTACATAAGCTATAAAGGTGCCGCCGAAATCGGACAGACACTGCATTCGAAAATATCTTCTCAATGGTGAATTGCAATAAGCATCCGAGTGCTATAGGGAAGAAGTTGACATCGCGGCCAGCGCCTCACGTTCACTAGCCGACTATCACACAGACCGACAGTAGTATCATGTTTCATAAAGACAGAGGAGCAAAGACCATTCTGTTTCCACGCTAGCTGTGACATTGCAATCGCTGCCAAGCTCATCCAATGTTATCTCCACGCTGCGGCCTTGGTCTTGGTTTGAATACTAGACTGGGCAGTGTTCTAGCATGGCACTAGTTCGGTGTATGGGTAGCGTAAAATGACTTTGTTTTGTCGGCTCGGGCGCCAGCGGCTTCCGCGGCTCTAATGCATGGGTCTCCATAGCGCTGTGGCGGTCAACGAGCTCTCTTACATGCGTTAGCATTGCAATAGCGTCGCCTCGCTCTCGCTCAGTCCTCCTCTTACCTCGAGGCAATCGCCCTGAGGAATGAGTCTCTCTTGCACTCCGCGCATCGCGCAGCCAGACTCGCCAATTACGGCAGGTCTGTTCTTGTACGTATCCTGGTTTTGTCTTCTTTTAACGTCACTAATGTGCAATCATTTGATCTCTATCTTTGCTCAACGCAGTCATACACCCGCTGGCGCCAAAGTCATTTTACGCATCCGGGTACCGCAGTTTATCGGATGACGCCAATCACCAATTTCATCATGTGCTTTACTGTAAAAATCAACTTCCTTGATGATGGTCAATCCTTATATCGAATTGTTTGTTTTTATTTGGAATATGTAGGTTCAGAACGTTTTCAGGGTTTTTTCTTCTAGCCAGACACATTACACTACGTTCTCGATTCGTGTACCCGAGTAATATTTTATAAAGTTAGCTCCAGACAAGTTTACTCAATCAAAATGGGGAAATGTTATCATTGCCTGAGCTCAGCAGCGATAAAAATTATGCAGTCCGGCCTTGGACCCATGTTATGATATCGCCTAAGATATCTTCAAACCAATTTGAAATTATATCCATTATGCCGTTCAGTCAGCGAATTTTATTCGGGCGATCATAGTTTATCTTTATCAATATCAATTTGCTAGAGTATACCTAAGCAGACGCTGGTAATTATTGACCCAATTCCCACAATATATGAATGTGATGATCTGTCCGCGTGCCGTAATAATCATATTAATGGGTATTTGCTTTCTTAAAAATACTTGTCGAAAATGAATATACCTATCAATAAACTGCAGTGGATCCACCCCAAAGTAGATGCATACAAGCAGTGCAGGGTCACATGATAGTTCGGTCACTAGATAAGATTATTGCAATCGCATTAAACTGAGCAAAGCAAAAACAATGCGCTCGTTTTGGACCATGCAACCTAGTATGGAGACGCAACATGAGATTCGGCTCTCGGTTCACGGTCAGTACCGAGCGGCATGGAGTCAGTGTCAAAGGAATATCTGAACGCCGTGCCGCGGCTAGTGCAACAGTCATGCTCATCTAACATTTTGGGGGCTTATGAAAAATTATTATTGTTTATATTCGGGACATCACACGAGGCGGGGAATATATACTTGCTTATACGAGTCTGAATACGTACTCGCGAGTGGGGCAGCAAAATGCCACCTAAAAATCGACCGGCTGATCCTAGCCAGGAATCGGGAAAGTTATAATCACATTTTTAAAAAGGTATCTTCGAGGCCATCCATGCTACTTGATTATGATCAAATCCCACTTTCTGCTTGTACTTTGTGACGTCGTGCCCCCTATTTGGGAAAGAGAGCCAACACCACTACTCCCAGACATACACGCAAGCTTGCGCGACATATGCGCCATTCGATATCAAATCCAGGAAAAGCTTGATAACTTTCAATTGAATTCACAAATGTTGCAGTTTTAACTGACTAATTGATAGGCTGCAAGCGTCACAAAGAAAATATTCTAATCGGCGAAGTCGACTCGAGTTATGCAATTAAAATGTCGAATTGAACAGACCAATATATCACTATTATGTTATTTATAAAAGTAGTTGACAGGTTTTGCAGAAGCAGCGCGTTATTACGTTATCTGTTTGGGTATGTTTACATTTTTCTGCCTGCTCGGACTAGCTCGAACTCTGTTGCAGCTATCGCATGGAAACAGTAGGATAGCGGTAGCGCCAAGATCCTATCGGCGGACGAGCGAATGAGTGCGAAAGGACTGTAGAGCGATGACCGAGCTTGCTTGGAACAGTTTGTATACTTGAGAGTATGCGACACTAGCGACAAGATGCGCAACTATTTTAGCTTGTTGGTGAGGGGAACGCCGCGAAAATTGCGGGGGGAGGGCTTCGCGTAGCCCCTGCTAGCACGGGGGTAGACAATCTGTATAAATTAATCTGTGGTCACATGGAATATCGTCACAATGCCCAAAACTGCTAATAATAATGTGACGATGGTCCGGTGGTCGATCGTCACAATTCGGTGGGCTCTGAGAGGGGGGAAAAGGCTTGTGAAAATGGCATGGCACCATTTTCCGGGGGCACAACTAGGGAAATGACTACCTAGGTACTACAGATTCTCGTGGTGACGTAGTTTGCAATGTCCATTTGCATTGTTTGCATTGCTTTTGTATTAGCTGTCAACGAATATCACGAGCTTCCTTTTGAACCTAGATTTCATTTCTTAATGTCGTATTAATTTATTTTCATTCTGGACACTTGGCGCTGACAGTTCGCCTTCACGGTGCCAGTAACTGACACTGTGGCGCTACCTGACGCCATCATCTAGTACCTACCAACAGTTGCAACGGAGGCTCGGCCAATAACTACATGAAATGTGACGATGTTCCACTATAGACACCGGATTTAGGTCACATTTATACTAATCGAGTGTGACGATCTTCCACCGGATTATAGCCATATCTTCCCGCTCCTGCAATGTGACATAAATCCACCGGAAAAGCGTCACATTCATGCGATGTGACACTAGTCCACCGGAACATCGTCACATTCGGGCAATGTGACCATATTCCACCGGAAAACCGTCACATTTGAGTGTGACGTTCGTCCACCGGATTATCGTCACATTTCTCCGCTCCGGTAACTGCTGAAAATCGTAGCTCCCTGGGCGGAACAGCGTCACATTTTTGAATGTGACTTTAGTCCACCGGAACAGCGTCACATTTGGATGTGACGATCGTCCACCGGATTATCGTCACATTTTACCGGTACAGAAATTGCCGGGAAATTATAGCCTGCCATTTTCACAGGCTTTTTCCGAAGTCATTTCCCTAGTTGGGCCTCCGGAAAATGGTGCCATGCCTTTTTCACAAGCCTTTTCCCCCCTCTCAGAGCCCACCGAATTGTGACGATCGTCCACCGGACCATCGTCACATTATTTTTAGCAGTTTTGGGCATTGTGACGATATTCCATGTGACGCTATTCCGCGCCCCCCCCCCCCCCCCTGCTATAAGGATTCTCTTGCCAAGCCGAAGCAAGAGCTCAATGTCTTTAGTTACGAGTTTAATTTGCGGTGGTTTATATGCTGCAATAATGGTGGTTAGTGTGCCGTCCAGCTGGGCCTGTATCCCAGTGGCTTCTAATGATTCTAATGCTGGAATTACTATCTCATGATGTTTAATGTTTTTTTAAATTAGAATTGCTGTGCCTCCAGCAGCTTTTTTAGTTTGAGGTCTATCGGTTCGGTATGTGGTGTATTGACTGATTTTAAGCTTCGTTTTAGGTTATAGGTGTGTTTCGTTAAGAAGTACTATCCCTATATCCTCATCTAACAAAAGAAGTTAGAGTTCGGTTTTCTGAGTTGTTACCCCGTTGCAATTCCAAAATAACAGTTTACCATTGGTCGGAGATGAGAGGTGTGGTGGGGGATTCACACCAGCATTTGGACTGCCTCAACTAAAAACTGTAGTGTGGCCATTTCAAATGCGTGGCGGTCGGAGATGGATGTGGAACGGAGCTTCATCTGAAGAAGCTCCAATCCCCTCTTGATGAGAGAGGAGATTAAGGAGTCCGAAGAGGTGGAGGGGGCAGAGTCGGATTCGCTGATGGCGTTACGTTGGAAGGTGGTGTTTGGGGTCGGATTTGAGATAGGCTTGGGAGTAGCTTTCTCTCGCTGGGGTTTGGGAGCCTGAGCTGGAGGAGCTCGGGCCTGGGACGGAGTTGGCTTCGCCGCTGCCGGTTTGACCACTCGGGCCACCTGCGTAGCTGGGAGTGGCTTCGCCGGGGGTGTCGGAATGGAGTTGATCTGGTTCACCTCCTCGTCAGCCGAGCGGTTGTCCCACACGTTAAGAGCGGGCATTGGCGCTGGCACAAACTTCGGGGCTGCAGCAGGCGCAAGCGCAAGCTGAGTCCTTTCAGTCAGCGACTTGGGGGCTTGGAGTCGGGCTTTGTGAGCGAGGGTGGCGGCTTTGAAGACCGGACACCCGCGGTAGGAGGCCGTGTGCTGCTCATTACAATTAGCACAGGTGGCAAGGGTGGTTGGATCGGACTTTGTGCAAGTGTTTGTGTGGTGAGCACCAGCACACTTAACATATCTGGGATGGGCATTGCAACCACTGGTCACATGCCCGAATCGACAACAGTTGTGACACTGTCGGGGACCGCTGGGGCCGCGGTAGGCTTCCACCATCACTCTCATGTGGAGTAAAGTCCGGAGATTGTAAATCTCCGGCATGGTCGCACAGTCACGCAGCTCAACGAGGAACATTGGGAGCGGCTCTTTTCGATAGTTTCGCATTGCCGCGACGCTAACTACTTCGAAACCTTGGGAGACGAGTTCCGCCTGGATCTCGTCGGTCGGGGTCAGTTCCATTAGGTTGCGGAAGACAACTTTCACGGTCCTGTCGGATAGGGTGCGGAATACAAAGAACTCGATACCTTCTGATTGAAGGAATCGACTGGTGGTGAGGAAGTCGGGCTCCGAGGTGGTCTGGATGGAAACACGGACCTTGACTTTGAGGCGGCCCGCCGGGCCCCTCTTGTCAACGCCGCGGCGGGTAAGGATCGGGGGGGTGTTGAGACGACCGGTGAGTTTACGAGCAAAAGCTAAGAGATTAAAGGTCTCCGGAAAGAAACCAGTAATGGCCGGGATCTGCCGTGTTTTAGACGGCAGCAAAGGGTCATTGACGGACGCCGAGCCTGAAGAGCCGGTGTCCATCGGAGTCACAGACGCAGGTGAGGCCTGGCCGAGCTCAGTTGGCGCTTGTCGCCCTGTGGCTGCTGCCTGAGTTACAGTGACGGTCGCAGGTGAGGCCTGGCCTGACACGGATGGCGACTGTCGCCCTATGGCTGCTGCCTTAATCAGGAGTGACTCGACCTGGTCCTCGCTCTCGCCGCGAACGGTTAACTTATACTGGCCTTTTTGACCGTCAAAATTAGAGAGCGGGCCTCGTCTGGTGACAGACGATTCTTGCCCTTCTGCGGAATAGCAGCAATCGAGCGGGGGTTGAAAGTGGCTGATGGCCCTGATAGAAATTTAACGACGCGTCGTCGGCTTACTTTGTTCCAGGCTCCGTCGTTCGAGTCGTCCTCTACGGCGGGCGTGGTCCACTGGCTGGCGGTCGCGATGGCGGTCGACGTGACGGCTGCAGCTGCGGTCTCCACGGCAGCGTCGGACTCGGCGGCGGGCACGGCTCGGCCGTCGGGCGGGGCTGGCCCCGGCTCCAACATCCTCACGGAAGAAGGCGCTCGAAGTACTTGCGTTCTTAGAAGAACACTTCACTTCACTTCACTTTCTTCAACTCGGAGGCGCGGGCGGATCAGGGAACACGTTGTTGCTGTCTGAATGCTCAGGAGCAACTCGCAGCGTGTCGCATCAGCGTTAACAATATATATATATTTTTAGGGCCGACAAATTCTTTAAACAGAGCAAATACCGTGAAGCACATCGCAACATCCACAAGCGGCTCTGGAAACCTTCACCAAACCAATATATATATAGTTTTTAAAAGCAATTGGAGAACCAATGGGATGATCTCTGACAACCCTTTCCTATTGGGTAAAATACGACGAAAATGATACGAAAAACATTACATTTACACCTGGGCCCAGATCAAATATGACTGGTTAGGTTTATTCTAAGCTTACGATGCGTTATGATTTAGGTAATAATCCTTGCTGAAGTATATGACACAAAAATACCACTGGCACGGAAAAACATATTGCGAGTTGTCACACTGTCAGTCATTGGTCTCATAATGGGGTGTGCAGAGAGTTTTCAATCCATCTAATGATGAGCCTTTGTTCTGGCATTTCATTTGTAAGATTAAATGTTTACCTAGGAAACTTGTTACCTGTCAGAATTGATTGATTTGGTTTTCGCAGCATGCATTGCAAGTCTGTTTGGTATTTACCAGAAAGATGAAAGACTTTCACTATTTCTAAACATGGCTCAGTGGTCGGTTCAAGTATACCTGTCGAGATCAACATGAATCCCAACAAAGATTTATCTAATTGCCACTTGAAGAGTTCTGCACATATAATTTATGGGACAAACTTAAAACATTAACATTAACATTCCACACCATTCGTTCAAATAAAGACCCAGCGTAATGCTGGGTGCTCCCATGGACGTCGTCGCCGTCCACCGTCGTCGCCCTTGTATACGAGGTGGTGACGAAATAACATTTCAACTAATTTTCCGTCGCCGTGGCCGTCGCCGCTGTTGACTTTCTCGTCCTGGACATCGCCTTCCCTCGGGAGGATTCTTCGCCTAAATTTCCGTGCCGACTGCGCTCGCCGGCAAGTCCCCAGTCTCCAGACCGACGCTCGGACTGCCAAGTCTCTGACCGACGCCGGCGGCCGACACCTTCGCGGGCACCCAAGTGTCGTCGGCCGGCACCCCGGGTTGTTAAGGTCCGGGCTTCTGCTAGTTGTCTAGCATATGTACAAGTCCCAGTGCCGACTGCGCTCGCCGGCTTGTCCCCATTCACCAGATCGACGCTCGGACTGCCAAGTCTTTGACCTACGCCGGCGGCCGCAACCTTCCCGGGGACCCAAGCGTCGTCGGCCGGCAATGGTTAGGTTAGGCCCGGGCTCTTGCGGTTAGGCCGGGGCTCCTACTAGTTGCCTAGCAGACGTACAAGTCCCACTGCCAAGTCTTTGACCGACGCCGGCAGCCGCAACCTTCCAGGCGACCCAAGCGTCGTCGGCCGGCATCGCTGGGTGCTCAGGCTCGGGCTCCTACTTGCACAGCACAAGTCCGACGCCGCACAAGTCCGAGCGCCGACGACATCGGCGGGAGGGCACCGGTCGCCCGACGCCTCGCCCGACCGGGCCCGACGCCGAGGCACCGGGCACTCAGCGAAGCACCGTCGTCTACCGCCAAGTGTTTAGACTGCATATAATCATATAATCTCAAAAAACTTGCCGCATTATTTTGAACAAGACCGCCAGCGAGTTCGGAAACGTTCGGCATCACGTGACCACTTCCCCTCGTAGGCAGTACAAGAATAGGCAGTGTAAGAAAACATTTGACCGCGAGAGGGGCTGTAGGCACAGTGAGAAAAATAATGGTAACAGGTAGCGTAGGCAGTATAAGAATAGGCAGTATAAGAATACACCTGCGCCGAGAGCTCCGGGGCCGACAGAGATGACCGCAGTCGTCTCACATGTGGCCGATTTCAACATACAGCAGCAAGACTACCTTCACCTAAACGCAGCGGCCCTAGACCCGTACATGCACGCCCACATCCCAGCATGGGCGCCATACCAACAAGGCGGGGTGGGTACTATCCCTAATGCACAGTTCAAACAATAGGACAAGTTAGCATGTTGGTTATGCCAAAGTAGAAGCCACTTCGCACGCAACTGCCCCGAAAAGAAGCCGAGGCGGGAGAAGAAGGAGGAGGAAATTAAGACAGCACCGGCCACCGAGCCAAAAAACTAGGAGCGCGCCCTAAGGATATTGCCGCCGAGTTGGGTTCTCTACGCGAAGAGGTATGGCGACTTAGTGACATTGTAAATAAAAACATTATATCAACACCAGAGGGCACCAGCCCGATCACAGAAAATGCAAACGATCCCGAAAAGTGCACTGTCGACGGAATGGAGGGAAAAGGAGAGCCATTCATCCTAGTGAAGATCGCGGGAGAAACACATTCAGCCCTGTTGGATAGTGGGTCATCGCTCAGCTTATTAGGCGACCACTTTATCCAACTGATCAGGACACGGGGTGGACAGTACAGTCTTAACCGCAACAAGTGAAGTTGGCCGCGGGAAAAACTACCTGCACAGGGAAATTGTGTTTAAAAGTGAAATGGGCGGGAGGCAGCAGAAAACAGACATTCGTTTTAATGCCGGGATTGTGCAAACAAATTGTATTTGGCCGCGACTTCATAGGGGGTAAAAATATTTCCATCCACATAAAGGAGCGCGGTTGGACCCTGGGCAACCGCCCACAAGCAATTGTTCCTTTCTACGTAAACAAGGCAAAGGAAGAGATCCAACCCGAAACCACGTGTCACGCTGTGTGCACCGAAGAGCCGGATGTAGTGACTAAACTCATGAAGACGGTGGTCAGCCCAGACCACCTACGGGCGAGCCTGGAGAGGGTGGTGGAAGGCTATAAATCAACCTTTACAAAGAAACCGGGTCTGTGCACCCTCGTCGAACACGAAATCAACACCGACGGGGAAACCCCTAGCCGATGCGCTCGAAGGCCCATCAATGAGAAGAAAAGAGCGGTGTTAGACGAGTGCTTAACAAATTATTGGCTGACGATATAATCGAGCCATGCTCACATCGAGCTGGCTGGAGCTCGGCAACGGTAATTGTAGACAAAAAAGATGGCGGCAAAAGATTATGCATTGACTATCGCCTGCTTAATAAAAAAACAAAGGTCCAACCATATGTAATGCCACGCATTGACTTTACACTAAGTGCCCTCGGAAGAGCAAAAATATTTACAACACTCGACTTAAACCAGGGCTACCACCAACTACGCGTACGAAGAGAAGATCGACACCGTACCACGTTCGCAACACACCGAGGAGCTTTTAGGTATACGCGTCTGCCCATGGGCCTGATTGAATCAGGCTATACTTTCCAAAAGGTCATTATTAACAGTGTACTGAGCAATGGAACAACGCAGTGCGCATACGCAATGGCTTTTCTCGATGACATCGTCGTGTTCTCCGAGTCATGGGAGCAACACGTGACACACCTAGAAGACGCCTTGCGAAGATTGAAATCCGCGGGATTCACGGTCAACCCCTCCAAGGTCCAGCTGTGCACTCAGTCAATTAAGTTCCTCGGGCATGTGATAAAACCAGGAACAGTGGCGCCAAACCCTGATCTCGTGGCGGCTATCAAGGACCTTAAAACACCAAGGAATACCAAGGACATACAAAGGGTTATCGGGACGGCGGGTTTTTATCGCTTATACATCAAATCGTTTAGCACCATCGCCCTCCCATTGACTAGGCTACTGAAGAAGAATATGAAGTGGAAATGGGAGAAAGAACAGCAAGATGCATTTGAAATGCTAAAAACCCAAATCACGGCTGACACATGCTTGGCACTCCCCGATATGAGCAAAGAATTCACCATCCAGACAGATGCTTCTTTCGAAGGGATTGGAAGTTGTCTAATGCAAGATGGCGACCTGGGGTCAAGACCAATAGCATTTGCATCACGTACCCTCACACCATGCGAACAAAATTACACAATATCCGAGTTGGAGGCGCTAGCCGTCGTATGGAGCGTAAACCACTTCCTACCTTACGTGGAGATGTCTCACTTCAAAATCGAAACCGACCCCAATATACTGAAAACAATGCTGACCGCCGATTGGCCGAAGGGAAGAATCCGACGATGGGCATTGCGCCTTATGGGCCTAGACTGTGAAATCAAATACAGGAAGGGTAGCGCAAATGTGAGGCAAATGTGAGGCAATGTGAGGGTAGCGCAGACATGTTGAGTCGAGCGCCACTATCGTTCCAGCCCAGTATATCACTACCCAGGAAAGTGGATGACATATTTCCTATCGAAGAGGTAGGGGAAGAAACCACTAAACGAGGACGGTTCGGGTTTTTGACATTTGAAGATAGCAAAACCGACTCCAAACAAATTACACACACTGAAGAGCAAGTAATGCTAACATCGGAAGATGAGCAACTTGACCTGAGCGATCGCGCGACATAGATTAAACATCAGCAGGGAGACAATGCGCTACAGAAACTAAGAGAAGGCATCGAAGCCGGCACGAACAAGGACTCATCGTATGTCATAGCCGATAATGGGCTGATATCAAGATATCTACCCGACGCCGCGACAACATCAGAACATAGAACAATGGTGCCGATCAGCCTGCGTGGAGAAGTGCTAAGACTATTTCATGATCACGCCCTCGCGGCTCACATGGGTTACTACAAGACCCTGGGGCGTATACAAGAGCGATATTCGTGGACTTCCATGCGACAAGACGTGTCAAAATACGTGAAGGGGTGTGATGTCTGCCAAAAATCAAAATCAAGAAATTCAAAACCAGTAGGAAATATGGCAAGTCGAATAGCGCCGTAAAAATTCACCGACATATCGTGCGACCTCATAGGACCGTATCCATCCTCAACAACCACGCGAAATCAGTACATATTCGTAATCATAGACGATTTTACGAAAAATAGCGAGCTCTACCCACTACGAAAAGCAACGGGCAAAGCAGTGGTCGATTGTCTAATTGACTATTGCACGCGCTACGGTTTTGCATCCCGCATCAGGAGCGACAACGGCCCTCAGTTCGCGGGAAAACTCTGGACGCAGATGTGCGCGCAGCTAGGAATGTCGACCAGAAAACCGTACCATACCGCCCTTGTGGAAACCCATGCGAAAGAACTAATCGCGACATCAAACAATGTCTCGTGGCACTCACACAGACGCATAAAGACTGGGATAAGCACTTGAAAGCGATATCTTTCACCCTGCGAACGGCCATACACCAAACAAACGGCTCTGGCCCAGCCGAACTCACATTTGGCGAACAGCTCCGTTTTCCCGCAGACCTCGAGGCAGAAACCAACGAACAGCCGGACGCCATCACCTACGCGACGTCACTTAAGAACAAAATCAAAGCCATGTCACAAATTGTCCGAGAAAACAAGACCCAACAAAACCCCACCCAACCCAACGCCGAGCCATACGATAAAAAACATCGTCCGGCAGAGTTTAGCGTGGGCCAGCACGTGCTTATGACCACACACACGATTAGCGACGCCGCCAAGGGGGTCTGCGCTTCCCTGGCACCCAAAAGGCAAAAATAGGGTCAAACACTTACCAACTGAGTGATCATATTACAAAACGCAAGGTGTTTGTAACGCCGACCAATTGACTCCATACACGGCCAGCCAGGGATACGACCTTCGCCAAAGGTCGTAATGCCCTCAAGGGGCGCTGCAGTATCAACTGAAACTCGAGGGGGTGCTATACGGGAGCCCACAAGCGGATGTACAGTATCCAGTTCACTCCCGACTAGGCTACACCATGTATCATCTCACAACAATCACAAATATCCAAACACCGAGGTCTGTTTGGACAACTTCAGAAGGCGAAAGAAAACGAATACAATAAGAAAAAAACAACACTAAACATAGAAAAAAGAGAAGCCGCAACAAACACATTAAAGGACGACAACGATTAGACCGGATCATCAAAAACATGTGCAAAATTCCGCGGGAAATCTCACCATTGCCTCCAAGCCCACCGATCACACCAAAAAGACCGGCCCGACAAGACAAAACAATGATTCAAATCATCTGTGAAATGACTGCAATCCCCCGGGCGATCTCGCCGATCAACCCGACGCCTCCTGCGACACCGACGCTGGACGAGCTGGGCGAGACTGGGCGAGCGACACCGACGCTGGACGAGAACGACGTCTCGCCGCCACGTGACGTGAAGGACATCCGGAATGTCCGCACCTACAGCCGTTAGCGAGACCGTCGAAATCGTGGCGGAGATCGTGTGTAATTTAGGAGCAGAGGCAGGACCATGTGCAAAGCTTAGGGCAGCTAATATAAACTTTTTTTTTATATGTTTTTATAATTTTTTTTATTGACCATTTTTCTTTACATAGCTGTGTCCCGCAAAGCTTTCAAGCTTGTCTGCGGGACACATAGGTTACATAAATAGCTATTTGTGATTTCTCTTGCTCTTGTCCAGTAAATACATCAAAAGTACACAATTAACAATTAACAAGCATATACATTGCACGTTTCCGTACACCAAAATTTAACTTAAAATATGAAAAATAAAAATAAATATAGCACAAACAAGCAGAAAACGTGTGTCATACATGTTCTAGTACCCATTTTTTTAATTTGACTTTCAATTCACAGAATGTTTCAATGTACAATAGACATTTGGGAAGCATATTAAAAAAGTAAGGTGTTAAATATCTTCTTT
Organism: Nemoura dubitans; assembly: GCA_921293005.1. Taxonomy (NCBI): domain Eukaryota; kingdom Metazoa; phylum Arthropoda; class Insecta; order Plecoptera; family Nemouridae; genus Nemoura; species Nemoura dubitans. The sequence goes on from OV121076.1 coordinate 23,400,486, forward strand.
GCTGTGCTCCATATGAGTTAATTATATCGTCTGGCATTACCATGCTGCATTTGTATCGTGTGAATTGCATCGAATTTCTAAAGAATTTATGATTTGTTGAAAAGTAATATGTCAGAATAAATGTGTAATAATGAAGCTGTTGGGTTGTCATGATACAGAGTTCTGAGTTCAGTACATTATTTTCTGGTTGTGAGTCGGGTTGTAACAATTTACGGAAAGAATTTTGAATTTTTACAACTCGTTGAATTAATGACTTTGAAGCTAGTCCCCAAGTAAGTAACCCGTATCTTATATGAGATTCCATCAATGAACTATATATATTTATCAGCAATCTTTTATACACATGATATTTTAGAAGCCGAATATTATATAGTCCTGACCTTAATTTTCCACATAGCGCATTTATGTGGTTTTCCCATTTAAATTGACAGTCGACAATTATGCCCAGATACTTATGAGCATCAGTATTTTTGACCACTTTTTTACATTTGCAGTTTCTAAAAGCATTCGACACACTGCTCGATGCTGCCATATGAAGACATGCATAATCGTGATAAGTAATATTGGCTACATTTTTTTGAATCTTGAAAGGTGATTGAATTACCATTACTGCAGTTTTCTTATAATTTATGGATAACCCATTGTCATGGGACCAGCATAATATCTTGTTGAAGTCCTTTTGCAACATCGAATTTGCTTCTCCAAAATTTTTGTGAATGGCTACTATAACGCTGTATCATCAGCGTAAAGAAAAACGTTACAGTCTGTGATTTGTCTGAGCATATTGTTCACATATATAACTGAGTGAAATACCTACAGCTTAATCAGACGCGTAGATAATAGGACCGAAAAACACGTGCGAAAATGATATTTGGTCCTGTATTTCCAGGACTGTGCATGTAATATTGCCTCTATGTTTAAGATATTATTTTCGTGTGTGTCATAATTGAAAAATATGTGTCTGGAGAGGACTTTAAAAGTTTATTTCAAATTTAATAATTTATAAATGATAAAATAAATAATTTACTGGGCCATTGCTGTAAAAATAAATATGAATATAGTAGTATGTTTAAAATGTTTAGATTCATTGATACAAATTCATTGAGTGAATATGCAAATGAGGAATTTAGGAAAAATTCTGATTTAAGTGGGGGGGTACTGCAAGGTGCATGCTAGGGCATCCCCTGGCTTGACGTCTCCCATCGCCTCGGGCAGGCGAAAGTTCGAGTCCAAGCCAGACCACCCCCCAGCTTGCAACTTGCAGCCCAAACCGCATGGCCTCACATATGGTTCAACCCAGTCCAAACCGGAGTATAAAAAGCCGAGCATTCACAGGCTCGGCATCATTACTGAAGATCAGCTCTGAGGCAGCAAGTGGACGAGTGAGTCCTGGAACTTGGTTGTAGAGAAGGATCGGAAAATAAATGATCATTCGTTAAACCTGAATATATATTGTCTTATGCTTTGAGAGAACCCGAAAACATCAGCCTTCCCATTTCGCCGCACCCGAGAGCTCGGACAGAAACAAAGAAAGTTCAGAATCTTTTACATTATCAAGTGATCAGAATTTTTGCGAAAGCAATGGTCCGGCTTGCCGCAGCAAGATTTTCATAGGCTTTTTGCCTCAATCTTTTCATGCGCTTTATACAAACTGCAGTGCTCATCTTCAACGCAACACAAATTGTGTTCGCGAAGCCCTAGTCGTATCTGCAGAAAGTTTGAAAGTTACTCTTGTATATGCAGAAAGTTTGAAAGCTACTTTTGTATCTACAGAATGTTTTGATAGCTACATTTGTATCTGCAGAAAGTTTGAAAGCTACTTTTGTATCCGCAGAAAGTTTGTAAGCTACTTTTGTATCTGCAGAAAGCTTGAAAAATTACCGTCATCGAACTGGATATAAATGTCACTATGTACCGTTGACAATCAAAATGACCGCAGCGATTTCCCAGTCAAATTTTTCCCGCCACAGCTGCGGGTAAAGCCTCATTAACAACCAACTTTAAATACACACACATAAGACGCCGTCTCAGGCTCGACAACACCATCCGTCAAGTGCTTGACAACAACCCGAAAAACATTGACAAACTTATAATTTTTCTTAAAGAGAGTAAGCTGATGGGAGAATTTTAAAATTCTCCTTTATCTGCTCGAAAATTTTAAAAATAATAAAAATACATGCGCAAAATGACAAATAGATTGAAGCGGGAAAAAAAATCTTTAACTTTAACTTTAACTTTAAATTTTGGTTGTGGCCTCTATTGATAAGTTAAAGTCAAGGAATTTTACATCAGCTGTTGTTGACAACGTCACTAGGGAGTATCTTTCGTACAACCTAACCAAAAATATTTCATTGTTAATACTTCTAAAATTTTGTTTTAAAAACCCTTTTTTGATGAAAGATGAATTCCACAACTGAACTTGCTTTTTGGTTAGAGATTCGGTGACGTTCCTCAGTTCAGTTGGCAGTGGCTGATCCTGATTGGTTCCTACTAAAGTCAAACTTGATATTTCCGTCGAAATGTTTGGCATGACCAAACTTCGAGGTAAAGTTTAAGTCAATAAAGTCAAAGTCAAGTTGATGTGAAGACTTCTATGGACGCGCGTACTACAAACACTGGAGTTAAAGTTAAAGTTAGAGTTAAAGTTGGTTGTGAATGGGCCTTAAGGGTGCTCCAGACAGATAATCCGTTCATCCCCACCCCCACAGAAACGTTGATTGCAAAGGTCCACCCAATCTTTAATTTTAAAATATCAGTAGATGAAGGAAGAGTATATTATCTTTGGTCTTGAGATCTTCTTAATTTGATTTTTACAAAAATGTATCAGGTAAACCCTTTTAAAAATAGCCTAAATGAGCTCTAAGCATCGACTGTAAATCGACATTCATTCGTTATGTATTGGAAAAGCGCGATTTCAAGACCATGCGCGCACTCTTTCGCTTTACACAGTTTTTTTTTTCATAGATTTAGGAGCAAATTTAGACCCTCATTTTTCCTTACCCGTAAGGGTCTGCACCAGTAAAATGTTGGTTATCACCCTCTTCCAAAATGTCAACAAGAGTCATTTGTTGCGTTTTTTTTAGTTTCGTCGAGATGCGGATGTCGAGGATTATAGCCGAGCCAAAAGTTCGGAGCACGGATTAATTTGTATGACTCTCCTTTTGAAAGCCAGAAAGTCTTGTAGAATGGCCATTTGGTGCACGAAAACTTTGATTCAACATCGATGAAAATCGGCAGTCGATATCGAATCCTGTCGTATAAATTATCACACCAAAAACTTAAAAATATATGTTTTTCAAGTTTGACTGCATGTGTTTATGCTGACATCGCGATACATTGAACATTTTTGTTGCCTTCATCCCTGAGATAATGATTCTTTTAACTTCCTGCAATTGCGATAACGGCGATAAAGGCGAGTAGCTTTATCTTAAGCTGCGATAAGCGGATTATATGCAATGAGGACTCTTAAGTGGGAGGAGTCGGCTGACTGGCCGGCTAGATAGGAGTTTTCGAACACTCTGCAGCCCGAGGGTCTGTGTTTCGCGTCACCATCAGGCGGCGTGACAGGGGGGGGGGGGGGGAGAGTGCCGTTACCATGGCAGAGAGGGGGCGTCGAGCTGGGCATGAAATCAGTGACCAGGTGCCGTGTTTCGCGTCCGGCGAGCCTCGGGCGCGCCTCGTGCTAGATCGAGTCCGGCCGTCGCTCGGCTAACATCGGGTCGGCGACGTACGTCCACCGGGGTCAGCTCTGTCCATGAAGGCTTTGTCGTCGCGACACGAACACAGGTGAGTCATGGGCCAATGCCCCACGACAGCTTCAAACACAACAACTACGTCCTGTCTGTCGCTGTCCCACTGATCTCAAACAGCTTGGATGGAGCATAGTATCCAGCTAGCAGCTAAACCGATCTGTGCCAAACTAAACCGAGCCGGCCTGGCCTCACTTGACTCAGGAGGCGCTGATTGCTGGAAACTGGAGCACTGCAGTGCAGGACGTGCCAACGCAGTGGCGGACCGTGCGGTACGTCCAACCTACGAATCTCATGGACACCGTACGTACACGGATCCGGGCTTCGCGAATTCTTATCCCAGCTGTTTGGATTTCTGCCATAGGAACCATCATTAAAAAGCCACTGAGATGAGAATGAATTCAAGAGATGCTTGCACTATATACTGTTATTATACAACAGTCTGTTTCACTCGCTCTGCCCATCGACGCGATAGGTATCCTATACAGTTAACTATATCTACCTACAGTAATCTCTCCCATGACTTGGTGAGATCGGGTCCACCTTACTAGCTGCACCTAGCCAGGTTTGTCGATTTGTTCTGATTAAATGATCTCCTAAAGTGCCCTCTCGGAGGTCGCGTGCTCGCAGAGCATTCTCACATCTCATGATTAATTGAGAACTGCGAATTCGAAAAAAGATACACATTTTTATTTTATGAAAGAAGATGTTACGGTAGGTACTGGGAAAAATTCAAAGAAACCATTAAACGAACTATGTCTTTTGCTCAGTGGCATTGTGACCTAATGACACGCCTGAAGCCGTGAAGCGTTTCGTCTCGTAGCAACCACCATGATTGATCTGCATACAAGACAAGATACATAACTTAAAACATTTTGTCTCTAGCTTACTTGATTTGTTACTTCGTGCTAGTAACACTGTGTTACTACCACATATTGTGTGTAAATCTCAGGCCGGTATTACTGCAAGACTGCAAGAGCCCCAACAAGGAGTCGAAGTAGCCGCGATAAGCTAAGAGACATGACAAACTGACCTTGTGCCGTGTAAAACCCCTTGATTAATAAGTACCTACCCATAGAGTCGAGACAACGTGGAGTTCGCCATACCCTACGCTTTTATGCCATCGAGACCCATGAGGCACTTGGAAGCCATGTAGGTGCACCAATCCCAACAGCTTTCGATAGCAACATTCGAGCCGACAAGACAAAGGGGCCAACGCGCCAGCGCCCGGAAGTCGCAGGTATAGTGTGGACGCCACTGGAGGTCCGCAACACTCCCGTTCGTCAGCTGCTTTCTTCCGGCGAGCGTGTCGGCGTCCGGTGGGCCGTGACACTGACACCGGATTCTGCAGAGTGAGCTGGATGCCGCGGTGACCGTCAATAGAAAGGCGCCATTTGGCAGAGTAAACCACTGTCACACTGTCACCACTGTCACAATGTCACCAGGCGACGTTAGACTCATCTGGTATAATTAGAGGCTACATTTTAGCTAAAATTAAGTAATCAAAAATGACTGTGATGCCATGGTGATTCTTTTAAACAATTCATGGCGTCCAAAACGGTTTTAAGCATGGTCGCTCGCTGCCAAACAAAGCTTCTCTAAAGGCCGAGCTTAAAGCCACGTGACACTACATCGCTCTGTGCGTCGGCTAAAATGACTTGGAAAAGACGTGGGCTGCCTTCAAAGACCGAGCTTGGAGCCACGTGAAACTACCTCGCTCTGTGCGTCGGCGAAGATGACTTGGAAAAGTCGTGGGCTGCTTTCAAAGACCGAGCTTGCAGCCACGTGACACTACCTCGCTCTGTGCGTCGGCTAAGATGACTTGGAAAAGTCGTGGGCTGCCTTCAAAGACCGAGCTTGGACCCACGTGACACTACCTCGCTCTGTGCGTCGGCTAAGATAACTTGCAAAAGTCGTGGGCTGCCTTCAAAGACCGCGCTTCGAGCCACGTGACACTACCTCACTCTGTGCGTCGGCTAAGATGACTTGGAAAAGTCGTGGGCTGCCTTCAAAGACCGAGCTTGGACCCACGTGACACTACCTAGCTCTGTGCGTCGGCTAAGATGACTTGAAAAAGTCGTGGGCTGCCTTCGAAGACCGAGCTAGGAGCCACGTGACACTACCTCGCTCTGTGCGTCGGCTAAGATGACTTGGAAAAGTCTACGGCTGCCTTCAAAGACCGAGCTTGGACCCAAGTGACACTACCTCGCTCTGTGCGTCGGCTTATATGACTTGTAAAAGTCGTGGGCTGCCTTCAAAGACCGAGCTTGGACCCACGTGACACTACCTCGCTCTGTGCGTCGGCTTAGATGACTTGGAAAAGTCGTGGGCTACCCTCAAAGACCGAGCTTGGAGCCACGTGACCCTACCTCGCTCTGTGCGTCGGCAAAGGTGACTTGGAAAAGTCGTATGCTGCCTTCAAAGACCGAGCTTGGAGCCACGTGACACTACCTCGCTCTGTGCGTCGGCTAAGATGACTTGGAAAAGTCGTGGGCTGCCTTCAAAGACCGAGCTTGGACCCACGTGACACTACTTCGCTCTGTGCGTCGGCTAAGATGACTTGGAAAAGTCGTGGGCTGCCTTCAAAGACCGAGCTTGGACCCACGTGACGCTACCTCGCTCTGTGAGTCGGCTAAAATGACTTGCAAAAGTCGTGGGCTGCCTTCAAAGACCGAGCTTGGAGCCACTTGACACTACCTCGCTCTGTGCATCGGCTAAGATGAATTGGAAAAGTCGTGGGCTGCCTTCAAAGACCGAGCTTTTAGCTAAGTGACAAGCTCGCTCTGTGCGTCGGCTAAGATGACTTGGAAAAGTCGTGGGCTGCCTTCAAAGACCGAGCTTGGAGCCACGTGACACTACCTCGCTCTGTGCGTCGGCTAAGATGACTTGGAAAAGTCGTATGCTGCCTTCAAAGACCGTGCTTGGACCCACGTGACACTACCTCGCTCTAAGCGTCGGCTAAGATGACTTGGAAAAGTCGTGGGCTGCCTTCAATGACCAAGCTTGGACCCACGTGACACTACCTCGTTCTGTGCGTGGGCTAAGATGACTTGGAAAAGTCGTGGGCTGCCTTCAAAGACCGAGCTTGGACCCACGTGAAACTACCTCGCTCTGTGCGTAGGCTAAGATGACTTGGAAAAGTCGTGGGCTGCCTTCAAAGACCGAGCTTGGAGCCACGTGACACTAATTTGCTCTGTGCGTCGGCTAAGATGACTTGGAAAAGTCGTGGGCTGCCTTCAAAGACCGAGCTTGGAGCCACGTGACACTACGTCGCTCTGTGCGTCGGCTAAGATGATTTGGAAAAGTCGTGCGCTGCCTTCAAAGACCGAGCTTGGAGCCACGTGACACAACTTTGCTCTGTGCGTCGGCTAAGATGACTTGGAAAAGTCGTGGGCTGCCTTCAAAGACCGAGCTTGGAAACACGTGACACTACCTCGCTCTGTGCGTCGGCGAAGATGACTTGGAAAAGTCGTGGGCTGCCTTCAAAGACTGAGCTTGGACACACGTGACACTACCTCGCTCTGTGCGTCGGCTAAGATGACTTGGAAATGTCGTGGGCTGCCTTCAAAGACCGAGCTTGGACCCACGTGACGCTACCTCGCTCTGTAAGTCGGCTAAAATGACTTGACAAAGTCGTGGGCTGCCTTCAAAGAACGAGCTTGGAGCCACGTGACACTACCTCGCTCTGTATATCGGCTAAGATGAATTGGAAAAGTCGTGGGTTGCCTTCAAAGACCGAGCTTTTAGCTAAGTGACAAGCTCGCTCTGTGCGTCGGCTAAGATGACTTGGAAAAGTCGTGGGCTGCCTTCAAAGACCGAGCTTGGACCCACGTGACACTACCTCGCTCTGTGCGTCGGCTAGAATGACTTGGAAAAGTCGTGGGCTGCCTTCAAAGACCGAGCTTGAAGCCACGTGACACTACTTTGCTCTGTGCGTCGGCTAAGATGACTTCGAAAAGTCGTGGGCTGCCTTTAAAGACCGAGCTTGGAGCCACGTGACCCTTCCTCGCTCTGTGCGTCGGCTAAGATGACTTGGAAAAGTCGTGGGCTGCCTTCAAAGACCGAGCTTGGAGCCACGTGACACTACCTCGCTCTGTGCGTCGGCTAAGATGACTTGGAAAAGTCGTGGGCTGCCTTCAAAGACCGAGCTTGCAGCCACGTGACACTACCTCGCTCTGTGCGTCGGCTAAGATGACTTGGAAAAGTCGTGGGCTGCCTTCAAAGACCGAGCTTGGACCCACGTGACACTACCTCGCTCTGTGCGTCGGCTAAGATAACTTGCAAAAGTCGTGGGCTGCCTTCAAAGACCGCGCTTCGAGCCACGTGACACTACCTCACTCTGTGCGTCGGCTAAGATGACTTGGAAAAGTCGTGGGCTGCCTTCAAAGACCGAGCTTGGACCCACGTGACACTACCTAGCTCTGTGCGTCGGCTAAGATGACTTGAAAAAGTCGTGGGCTGCCTTCGAAGACCGAGCTAGGAGCCACGTGACACTACCTCGCTCTGTGCGTCGGCTAAGATGACTTGGAAAAGTCTACGGCTGCCTTCAAAGACCGAGCTTGGACCCAAGTGACACTACCTCGCTCTGTGCGTCGGCTTAGATGACTTGTAAAAGTCGTGGGCTGCCTTCAAAGACCGAGCTTGGAGCCACGTGACACTACCTCGCTCTGTGCGTCGGCTAAGATGACTTGGAAAAGTCGTGGGCTACCCTCAAAGACCGAGCTTGGAGCCACGTGACCCTACCTCGCTCTGTGCGTCGGCAAAGGTGACTTGGAAAAGTCGTATGCTGCCTTCAAAGACCGAGCTTGGAGCCACGTGACACTACCTCGCTCTGTGCGTCGGCTAAGAAGACTTGGAAAAGTCGTGGGCTGCCTTCAAAGACCGAGCTTGGAGCCACGTGACACAACTTTGCTCTGTGCGTCGGCTAAGATGACTTGGAAAAGTCGTGGGCTGCCTTCAAAGACCGAGCTTGGACCCACGTGACGCTACCTCGCTCTGTAAGTCGGCTAAAATGACTTGCAAAAGTCGTGGGCTGCCTTCAAAGAACGAGCTTGGAGCCACATGACACTACCTCGCTCTGTGCATCGGCTAAGATGACTTGGAAAAGTCGTGGGCTGCCTTCAAAGACCGAGCTTTTAGCTAAGTGACAAGCTCGCTCTGTGCGTCGGCTAAGATGACTTGTAAAAGTCGTGGGCTGCCTTCAAAGACCGAGCTTGGAGCCACGTGACACTACCTCGCTCTGTGCGTCGGCTAAGATGACTTGGAAAAGTCGTATGCTGCCTTCAAAGACCGTGCTTGGACCCACGTGACACTACCTCGCTCTAAGCGTCGGCTAAGATGACTTGGAAAAGTCGTGGGCTGCCTTCAATGACCAAGCTTGGACCCACGTGACACTACCTCGTTCTGTGCGTGGGCTAAGATGACTTGGAAAAGTCGTGGGCTGCCTTCAAAGACCGAGCTTGGACCCACGTGAAACTACCTCGCTCTGTGCGTAGGCTAAGATGACTTGGAAAAGTCGTGGGCTGCCTTCAAAGACCGAGCTTGGAGCCACGTGACACTAATTTGCTCTGTGCGTCGGCTAAGATGACTTGGAAAAGTCGTGGGCTGCCTTCAAAGACTGAGCTTGGACACACGTGACACTACCTCGCTCTGTGCGTCGGCGAAGATGACTTGGAAAAGTCGTGGGCTGCCTTCAAAGACTGAGCTTGGACACACGTGACACTACCTCGCTCTGTGCGTCGGCTAAGATGACTTGGAAATGTCGTGGGCTGCCTTCAAAGACCGAGCTTGGACCCACGTGACGCTACCTCGCTCTGTAAGTCGGCTAAAATGACTTGACAAAGTCGTGGGCTGCCTTCAAAGAACGAGCTTGGAGCCACGTGACACTACCTCGCTCTGTATATCGGCTAAGATGAATTGGAAAAGTCGTGGGTTGCCTTCAAAGACCGAGCTTTTAGCTAAGTGACAAGCTCGCTCTGTGCGTCGGCTAAGATGACTTGGAAAAGTCGTGGGCTGCCTTCAAAGACCGTGCTTGGACCCACGTGACACTACCTCGCTCTGTGCGTCGGCTAGAATGACTTGGAAAAGTCGTGGGCTGCCTTCAAAGACCGAGCTTGAAGCCACGTGACACTACTTTGCTCTGTGCGTCGGCTAAGATGACTTCGAAAAGTCGTGGGCTGCCTTTAAAGACCGAGCTTGGAGCCACGTGACCCTTCCTCGCTCTGTGCGTCGGCTAAGATGACTTGGAAAAGTCGTATGCTGCCTTCAAAGACCGAGCTTGGAGCCACGTGACACTACCTCGCTCTGTGCGTCGGCTAAGATGACTTGGAATAGTCGTGGGCTGCTTTCAAAGACCGAGCTTGGAGCCACGTGACACTACCTCGCTCTGTGCGTCGGCGAAGATGACTTGGAAAAGTCGTGGGCTGCCTTCAAAGACCGAGCTAGGACCCACGTGACACTACCTCGCTCTGTGCGTCGGCTAAGATGACTTGGAAATGTCGTGGGCTGCCTTCAAAGACCGAGCTTGGACCCACGTGACGCTACCTCGCTCTGTAAGTCGGCTAAAATGACTTGCAAAAGTCGTGGGCTGCCTTGAAAGAACGAGCTTGGAGCCACGTGACACTACCTCGCTCTGTATATCGGCTAAGAAGAATTGGAAAAGTCGTGGGCTGCCTTCAAAGACCGAGCTTTTAGCTAAGTGACAAGCTCGCTCTGTGCGTCGGCTAAGACGACTTGGAAAAGTCGTGGGCTGCCTTCAAAGACCGAGCTTGGAGCCACGTGACCCTACCTTGCTCTGTGCGTCGGCTTAGATGACTTGGAAAAGTCGTATGCTGCCTTCAAAGACCGTGCTTGGACCCACGTGACACTACCTCGCTCTGTGCGTCGGCTAAGATGACTTGGAAAAGTCGTGGGCTGCCTGCAATGACCGAGCTTGGACCCACGTGACACTATCTCGCTCTGTGCGTGGGCTAAGATGACTTGGAAAAGTCGTGGGCTGCCTTCAAAGACCGCGCTTGGAGCCACGTGACACTACCTCGCTCTGTGCGTCGGCTAAGATGACTTCGAAAAGTCGTGGGCTGCCTTCAAAGACCGATCTTGGAGCCACGTGACCCTACTTCGCTCTGTGCGTCGGCTAAGATGACTTGGAAAAGTCGTAAGCTGCCTCCAGAGACCGAGCTTGGACCCACGTGACGCTACCTCGCTCTGTGCGTCGGCTAAGATGACTTGGAAAAGTCGTGGGCTGCCTTCAGAGACCGAGCTTGGTCCCACGTGACACTACCTCGCTCTGTGCGTCGGCTAAGATGACTTGGAAAAGTAGTGCGCTGCCTTCAAAGACCGAGCTTGGACCCACGTGACACTACCTCGCTCTGTGCGTCGGCTAAGATGACTTGGAAAAGTCGTGGGCTGCCTTCAAAGACCGAGCTTGGACCCACGTGACACTACCTCGCTCTGTGCGTCGGCTAAGATGATTTGTAAAAGTCGTGGGCTGCCTTCAAAGACCGTGCTAGGAGCCACGTGACACTCCCTCGCTCTGTGCGTCGGCTAAGATGACTTGAAAAAGTCGTATGCTGCCTTCAAAGACTGAGCTTGGACCCACGTGACACTACCTCGCTCTGTGCGTCGGCTAAGATGATTTAGAAAAGTCGTGGGCTGCCTTTAAAGACCGAGTTTGGAGCCACGTGACACTACCTCGCTCTGTGCATCGGCTAAGATGAATTGGAAAAGTCGTGGGCTGCCTTCGAAGACCGAGCTTTTAGCTAAGTGACAAGCTCGCTCTGTGCGTCGGCTAAGATGACTTGGAAAAGTCGTGGGCTTCCTTCAAAGACCGAGCTTGGAGCCACGTGACCCTACCTCGCTCTGTGCGTCGGCTAAGATGACTTGGAAAAGTTGTATGCTGCCTTCAAAGACCGTGCTTGGACCCACGTGACACTACCTCGCTCTGTGCGTCGGCTAAGATGACTTGGAAAATTCGTGGGCTGCCTTCAAAGACCGAGCTTGGAGCCACGTGACACTACGTCGCTCTGTGCGTCGGCTAAGATGACTTGGAAAAGTCGTGCGCTGCCTTCAAAGACCGAGCTTGGAGCCACGTGACACAACTTTGCTCTGTGCGTCGGCTAAGATGACTTGGAAAAGTCGTGGGCTGCCTTCAAAGACCGAGCTTGGAGCCACGTGACACTACCTCGCTCTGTGCGTCGGCGAAGATGACTTGGAAAAGTCGTGGGCTGCCTTCAAAGACTGAGCTTGGACACACGTGACACTACCTCGCTCTGTGCGTCGGCTAAGATGACTTGGAAATGTCGTGGGCTGCCTTCAAAGACCGAGCTTGGACCCACGTGACGCTACCTCGCTCTGTAAGTCGGCTAAAATGACTTGCAAAAGTCGTGGGCTGCCTTCAAAGAACGAGCTTGGAGCCACGTGACACTACCTCGCTCTGTATATCGGCTAAGATGAATTGGAAAAGTCGTGGGCTGCCTTCAAAGACCGAGCTTTTAGCTAAGTGACAAGCTCGCTCTGTGCGTCGGCTAAGATGACTTGGAAAAGTCGTGGGCTGCCTTCAAAGACCGAGCTTGGACCCACGTGACACTACCTCGCTCTGTGCGTCGGCTAGAATGACTTGGAAAAGTCGTGGGCTGCCTTCAGAGACCGAGCTTGGAGCCACGTGACACTACTTTGCTTTGTGCGTCGGCTAAGATGACTTCGAAAAGTCGTGGGCTGCCTTTAAAGACCGAGCTTGGAGCCACGTGACCCTTCCTCGCTCTGTGCGTCGGCTAAGATGACTTGGAAAAGTCGTATGCCGCCTTCAAAGACCGAGCTTGGAGCCACGTGACACTACCTCGCTCTGTGCGTCGGCTAAGATGACTTGGAAAAGTCGTGGGCTGCCTTCAAAGACCGAGCTTGGAGCCACGTGACACTACCTCGCTCTGTGCGTCGGCGAAGATGACTTGGAAAAGTCGTGGGCTGCCTTCAAAGACCGAGCTAGGACCCACGTGACACTACCTCGCTCTGTGCGTCGGCTAAGATGACTTGGAAATGTCGTGGGCTGCCTTCAAAGACCGAGCTTGGACCCACGTGACGCTACCTCGCTCTGTAAGTCGGCTAAAATGACTTGCAAAAGTCGTGGGCTGCCTTGAAAGAACGAGCTTGGAGCCACGTGACACTACCTCGCTCTGTATATCGGCTAAGATGAATTGGAAAAGTCGTGGGCTGCCTTCAAAGACCGAGCTTTTAGCTAAGTGACAAGCTCGCTCTGTGCGTCGGCTAACACGACATGGAAAAGTCGTGGGCTGCCTTCAAAGACTGAGCTTGGAGCCACGTGACCCTACCTTGCTCTGTGCGTCGGCTTAGATGACTTGGAAAAGTCGTATGCTGCCTTCAAAGACCGTGCTTGGACCCACGTGACACTACCTCGCTCTGTGCGTCGGCTAAGATGACTTGGAAAAGTCGTGGGCTGCCTGCAATGACCGAGCTTGGACCCACGTGACACTACCTCGCTCTGTGCGTGGGCTAAGATGACTTGGAAAAGTCGTGGGCTGCCTTCAAAGACCGCGCTTGGAGCCACGTGACACTACCTCGCTCTGTGCGTCGGCTAAGATGACTTCGAAAAGTCGTGGGCTGCCATCAAAGACCGAGCTTGGAGCCACGTGACCCTACTTCGCTCTGTGCGTCGGCTAAGATGACTTGGAAAAGTCGTAAGCTGCCTCCAGAGACCGAGCTTGGACCCACGTGACGCTACCTCGCTCTGTGCGTCGGCTTAGATGACTTGGAAAAGTCGTGGGCTGCCTTCAGAGACCGAGCTTGGTCCCACGTGACACTACCTCGCTCTGTGCGTCGGCTAAGATGACTTGGAAAAGTAGTGCGCTGCCTTCAAAGACCGAGCTTGGACCCATGTGACACTACCTCGCTCTGTGCGTCGGCTAAGATGACTTGGAAAAGTCGTGGGCTGCCTTCAAAGACCGAGCTTGGACCCACGTGACACTAACCCGCTCTGTGCGTCGGCTAAGATGACTTGTAAAAGTCGTGGGCTGCCTTCAAAGACCGTGCTAGGAGCCACGTGACACTCCCTCGCTCTGTGCGTCGGCTAAGATGACTTGTAAAAGTCGTATGCTGCCTTCATAGACTGAGCTTGGACCCACGTGACACTACCTCGCTCTGTGCGTCGGCTAAGATGATTTAGAAAAGTCGTGGGCTGCCTTCAAAGACCGAGTTTGGAGCCACGTGACACTACCTCGCTCTGTGCATCGGCTAAGATGAATTGGAAAAGTCGTGGGCTGCCTTCAAAGACCGAGCTTTTAGCTAAGTGACAAGCTCGCTCTGTGCGTCGGCTAAGATGACTTGGAAAAGTCGTGGGCTTCCTTCAAAGACCGAGCTTGGAGCCACGTGACCCTACCTCGCTCTGTGCGTCGGCTAAGATGACTTGGAAAAGTTGTATGCTGCCTTCAAAGACCGTGCTTGGACCCACGTGACACTACCTCGCTCTGTGCGTCGGCTAAGATGACTTGGAAAATTCGTGGGATGCCTACAATGACCGAGCTTAAACCCACGTGACACTACCTCGCTCTGTGCGTGGGCTAAGATGACTTGGAAAACACGTGGGCTGCCTTCAAAGACCGAGCTTGGAGCCACGTGACACTACCTCGCTCTGTGCGTCGGCTAAGATGACTTCGAAAAGTCGTGGGCTGCCTTCCAAGACCGAGCTTGGAGCCACGTGACCCTACCTCGCTCTGTGCGTTGGCTAAGATGACTTGGAAAAGTCGTAAGCTGCCTCCAGAGACCGAGCTTGGACCCACGTGACACTAAATCGCTCTATGCGTCGGCTAAGCTGACTTGGAAAAGACGTACGCTGCCTTCAAAGACCGAGCTTGGAGCCACGTGACCCTACTTCGCTCTGTGCGTCGGCTTAGATGGCTTGGAAATGTCGTGGGCTGCCTTCAAAGACTGAGCTTGGACCCACGTGTCGCTACCTCGCTCTGTGCATCGGCTAAGATGATTTGGAAAAGTCGAGGGCTGCCTTCAAAGACCAAGCATGGAGCCACGTGACACTACCTCGCTCTGTGCGTTGGCTAAGAAGACTTGGAAAAGTCGTGGGCTGCCTTCAAAGACCGAGCTTGGTCCCACGTGACACTACCTCGCTCTGTGCGTCGGCTAAACTGACTTGGAAAAGTCGTGGGCTGCCTTCAAAGACCGAGCTTGGAGCCTCGTGACACTACCTCGCTCTGTGCGTCGGCTTATATGACTTGGAAAAGTCGTGGTCTGCCTTCAAAGACCGAGCTCGCTCTGTGCGTCGGCTTATATGACTTGGAAAAGTCGTGGGCTGCCTTCAAAGACCGAGCTTGGACCCACGTGACACTACCTCGCTCTGTGCGTCGGCTTATATGACTTGGAAAAGTCGTGGGCTGCCTTCAATGACCGAGCTTGGCCCCACGTGACACTACCTCGTTCTGTGCGTGGGCTAAGATGACTTGGAAAAGTCGTGGGCTGCCTTCAAAGACCGAGCTTGGACCCACGTGAAACTACCTCGCTCTGTGCGTCGGCTAAGATGACTTGGAAAAGTCGTGCGCTGCCTTCAAAGACCGAGCTTGGAGCCACGTGACACAACTTTGCTCTGTGCGTCGGCTAAGATGACTTGGAAAAGTCGTGGGCTGCCTTCAAAGACCGAGCTTGGAGCCACGTGACCCTACCTCGCTCTGTGCGTCGGCAAAGGTGACTTGGAAAAGTCGTATGCTGCCTTCAAAGACCGAGCTTGGAGCCACGTGACACTACCTCGCTCTGTGCGTCGGCTAAGAAGACTTGGAAAAGTCGTGGGCTGCCTTCAAAGACCGAGCTTGGAGCCACGTGACACAACTTTGCTCTGTGCGTCGGCTAAGATGACTTGGAAAAGTCGTGGGCTGCCTTCAAAGACCGAGCTTGGAGCCACGTGACACTACGTCGCTCTGTGCGTCGGCTAAGATGACTTGGAAAAGTCGTGCGCTGCCTTCAAAGACCGAGCTTGGAGCCACGTGACACAACTTTGCTCTGTGCGTCGGCTAAGATGACTTGGAAAAGTCGTGGGCTGCCTTCAAAGACCGAGCTTGGAAACACGTGACACTACCTCGCTCTGTGCGTCGGCGAAGATGACTTGGAAAAGTCGTGGGCTGCCTTCAAAGACTGAGCTTGGACACACGTGACACTACCTCGCTCTGTGCGTCGGCTAAGATGACTTGGAAATGTCGTGGGCTGCCTTCAAAGACCGAGCTTGGACCCACGTGACGCTACCTCGCTCTGTAAGTCGGCTAAAATGACTTGACAAAGTCGTGGGCTGCCTTCAAAGAACGAGCTTGGAGCCACGTGACACTACCTCGCTCTGTATATCGGCTAAGATGAATTGGAAAAGTCGTGGGTTGCCTTCAAAGACCGAGCTTTTAGCTAAGTGACAAGCTCGCTCTGTGCGTCGGCTAAGATGACTTGGAAAAGTCGTGGGCTGCCTTCAAAGACCGAGCTTGGACCCACGTGACACTACCTCGCTCTGTGCGTCGGCTAGAATGACTTGGAAAAGTCGTGGGCTGCCTTCAAAGACCGAGCTTGAAGCCACGTGACACTACTTTGCTCTGTGCGTCGGCTAAGATGACTTCGAAAAGTCGTGGGCTGCCTTTAAAGACCGAGCTTGGAGCCACGTGACCCTTCCTCGCTCTGTGCGTCGGCTAAGATGACTTGGAAAAGTCGTATGCTGCCTTCAAAGACCGAGCTTGGAGCCACGTGACACTACCTCGCTCTGTGCGTCGGCTAAGATGACTTGGAAAAGTCGTGGGCTGCTTTCAAAGACCGAGCTTGCAGCCACGTGACACTACCTCGCTCTGTGCGTCGGCTAAGATGACTTGGAAAAGTCGTGGGCTGCCTTCAAAGACCGAGCTTGGACCCACGTGACACTACCTCGCTCTGTGCGTCGGCTAAGATAACTTGCAAAAGTCGTGGGCTGCCTTCAAAGACCGCGCTTCGAGCCACGTGACACTACCTCACTCTGTGCGTCGGCTAAGATGACTTGGAAAAGTCGTGGGCTGCCTTCAAAGACCGAGCTTGGACCCACGTGACACTACCTAGCTCTGTGCGTCGGCTAAGATGACTTGTAAAAGTCGTGGGCTGCCTTCAAAGACCGAGCTTGGAGCCACGTGACCCTACCTCGCTCTGTGCGTCGGCTAAGATGACTTGGAAAAGTCTACGGCTGCCTTCAAAGACCGAGCTTGGACCCAAGTGACACTACCTCGCTCTGTGCGTCGGCTTATATGACTTGTAAAAGTCGTGGGCTGCCTTCAAAGACCGAGCTTGGACCCACGTGACACTACCTCGCTCTGTGCGTCGGCTTAGATGACTTGGAAAAGTCGTGGGCTACCTTCAAAGACCGAGCTTGGAGCCACGTGACCCTACCTCGCTCTGTGCGTCGGCAAAGGTGACTTGGAAAAGTCGTATGCTGCCTTCAAAGACCGAGCTTGGAGCCACGTGACACTACCTCGCTCTGTGCGTCGGCTAAGATGACTTGGAAAAGTCGTGGGCTGCCTTCAAAGACCGAGCTTGGAGCCACGTGACACAACTTTGCTCTGTGCGTCGGCTAAGATGACTTGGAAAAGTCGTGGGCTGCCTTCAAAGACCGAGCTTGGACCCACGTGACGCTACCTCGCTCTGTAAGTCGGCTAAAATGACTTGCAAAAGTCGTGGGCTGCCTTCAAAGAACGAGCTTGGAGCCACATGACACTACCTCGCTCTGTGCATCGGCTAAGATGAATTGGAAAAGTCGTGGGCTGCCTTCAAAGACCGAGCTTTTAGCTAAGTGACAAGCTCGCTCTGTGCGTCGGCTAAGATGACTTGGAAAAGTCGTGGGCTGCCTTCAAAGACCGAGCTTGGAGCCACGTGACCCTACCTCGCTCTGTGCGTCGGCTAAGATGACTTGGAAAAGTCGTATGCTGCCTTCAAAGACCGTGCTTGGACCCACGTGACACTACCTCGCTCTAAGCGTCGGCTAAGATGACTTGGAAAAGTCGTGGGCTGCCTTCAATGACCAAGCTTGGACCCACGTGACACTACCTCGTTCTGTGCGTGGGCTAAGATGACTTGGAAAAGTCGTGGGCTGCCTTCAAAGACCGAGCTTGGACCCACGTGAAACTACCTCGCTCTGTGCGTAGGCTAAGATGACTTGGAAAAGTCGTGGGCTGCCTTCAAAGACCGAGCTTGGAGCCACGTGACACTAATTTGCTCTGTGCGTCGGCTAAGATGACTTGGAAAAGTCGTGGGCTGCCTTCAAAGACCGAGCTTGGAGCCACGTGACACTACGTCGCTCTGTGCGTCGGCTAAGATGACTTGGAAAAGTCGTGCGCTGCCTTCAAAGACCGAGCTTGGAGCCACGTGACACAACTTTGCTCTGTGCGTCGGCTAAGATGACTTGGAAAAGTCGTGGGCTGCCTTCAAAGACCGAGCTTGGAGCCACGTGACCCTACCTCGCTCTGTGCGTCGGCAAAGGTGACTTGGAAAAGTCGTATGCTGCCTTCAAAGACCGAGCTTGGAGCCACGTGACACTACCTCGCTCTGTGCGTCGGCTAAGAAGACTTGGAAAAGTCGTGGGCTGCCTTCAAAGACCGAGCTTGGAGCCACGTGACACAACTTTGCTCTGTGCGTCGGCTAAGATGACTTGGAAAAGTCGTGGGCTGCCTTCAAAGACCGAGCTTGGAGCCACGTGACACTACGTCGCTCTGTGCGTCGGCTAAGATGACTTGGAAAAGTCGTGCGCTGCCTTCAAAGACCGAGCTTGGAGCCACGTGACACAACTTTGCTCTGTGCGTCGGCTAAGATGACTTGGAAAAGTCGTGGGCTGCCTTCAAAGACCGAGCTTGGAAACACGTGACACTACCTCGCTCTGTGCGTCGGCGAAGATGACTTGGAAAAGTCGTGGGCTGCCTTCAAAGACTGAGCTTGGACCCACGTGACGCTACCTCGCTCTGTAAGTCGGCTAAAATGACTTGACAAAGTCGTGGGCTGCCTTCAAAGAACGAGCTTGGAGCCACGTGACACTACCTCGCTCTGTATATCGGCTAAGATGAATTGGAAAAGTCGTGGGTTGCCTTCAAAGACCGAGCTTTTAGCTAAGTGACAAGCTCGCTCTGTGCGTCGGCTAAGATGACTTGGAAAAGTCGTGGGCTGCCTTCAAAGACCGAGCTTGGACCCACGTGACACTACCTCGCTCTGTGCGTCGGCTAGAATGACTTGGAAAAGTCGTGGGCTGCCTTCAAAGACCGAGCTTGAAGCCACGTGACACTACTTTGCTCTGTGCGTCGGCTAAGATGACTTCGAAAAGTCGTGGGCTGCCTTTAAAGACCGAGCTTGGAGCCACGTGACCCTTCCTCGCTCTGTGCGTCGGCTAAGATGACTTGGAAAAGTCGTATGCTGCCTTCAAAGACCGAGCTTGGAGCCACGTGACACTACCTCGCTCTGTGCGTCGGCTAAGATGACTTGGAAAAGTCGTGGGCTGCTTTCAAAGACCGAGCTTGCAGCCACGTGACACTACCTCGCTCTGTGCGTCGGCTAAGATGACTGGGAAAAGTCGTGGGCTGCCTTCAAAGACCGAGCTTGGACCCACGTGACACTACCTCGCTCTGTGCGTCGGCTAAGATAACTTGCAAAAGTCGTGGGCTGCCTTCAAAGACCGCGCTTCGAGCCACGTGACACTACCTCACTCTGTGCGTCGGCTAAGATGACTTGGAAAAGTCGTGGGCTGCCTTCAAAGACCGAGCTTGGACCCACGTGACACTACCTAGCTCTGTGCGTCGGCTAAGATGACTTGAAAAAGTCGTGGGCTGCCTTCGAAGACCGAGCTAGGAGCCACGTGACACTACCTCGCTCTGTGCGTCGGCTAAGATGACTTGGAAAAGTCTACGGCTGCCTTCAAAGACCGAGCTTGGACCCAAGTGACACTACCTCGCTCTGTGCGTCGGCTTATATGACTTGTAAAAGTCGTGGGCTGCCTTCAAAGACCGAGCTTGGACCCACTTGACACTACCTCGCTCTGTGCGTCGGCTTAGATGACTTGGAAAAGTCGTGGGCTACCCTCAAAGACCGAGCTTGGAGCCACGTGACCCTACCTCGCTCTGTGCGTCGGCAAAGGTGACTTGGAAAAGTCGTATGCTGCCTTCAAAGACCGAGCTTGGAGCCACGTGACACTACCTCGCTCTGTGCGTCGGCTAAGAAGACTTGGAAAAGTCGTGGGCTGCCTTCAAAGACCGAGCTTGGAGCCACGTGACACAACTTTGCTCTGTGCGTCGGCTAAGATGACTTGGAAAAGTCGTGGGCTGCCTTCAAAGACCGAGCTTGGACCCACGTGACGCTACCTCGCTCTGTAAGTCGGCTAAAATGACTTGCAAAAGTCGTGGGCTGCCTTCAAAGAACGAGCTTGGAGCCACATGACACTACCTCGCTCTGTGCATCGGCTAAGATGAATTGGAAAAGTCGTGGGCTGCCTTCAAAGACCGAGCTTTTAGCTAAGTGACAAGCTCGCTCTGTGCGTCGGCTAAGATGACTTGGAAAAGTCGTGGGCTGCCTTCAAAGACCGAGCTTGGAGCCACGTGACCCTACCTCGCTCTGTGCGTCGGCTAAGATGACTTGGAAAAGTCGTATGCTGCCTTCAAAGACCGTGCTTGGACCCACGTGACACTACCTCGCTCTAAGCGTCGGCTAAGATGTCTTGGAAAAGTCGTGGGCTGCCTTCAATGACCAAGCTTGGACCCACGTGACACTACCTCGTTCTGTGCGTGGGCTAAGATGACTTGGAAAAGTCGTGGGCTGCCTTCAAAGACCGAGCTTGGACCCACGTGAAACTACCTCGCTCTGTGCGTAGGCTAAGATGACTTGGAAAAGTCGTGGGCTGCCTTCAAAGACCGAGCTTGGAGCCACGTGACACTAATTTGCTCTGTGCGTCGGCTAAGATGACTTGGAAAAGTCGTGGGCTGCCTTCAAAGACCGAGCTTGGAGCCACGTGACACTACGTCGCTCTGTGCGTCGGCTAAGATGACTTGGAAAAGTCGTGCGCTGCCTTCAAAGACCGAGCTTGGAGCCACGTGACACAACTTTGCTCTGTGCGTCGGCTAAGATGACTTGGAAAAGTCGTGGGCTGCCTTCAAAGACTGAGCTTGGACACACGTGACACTACCTCGCTCTGTGCGTCGGCGAAGATGACTTGGAAAAGTCGTGGGCTGCCTTCAAAGACTGAGCTTGGACACACGTGACACTACCTCGCTCTGTGCGTCGGCTAAGATGACTTGGAAATGTCGTGGGCTGCCTTCAAAGACCGAGCTTGGACCCACGTGACGCTACCTCGCTCTGTAAGTCGGCTAAAATGACTTGACAAAGTCGTGGGCTGCCTTCAAAGAACGAGCTTGGAGCCACGTGACACTACCTCGCTCTGTATATCGGCTAAGATGAATTGGAAAAGTCGTGGGTTGCCTTCAAAGACCGAGCTTTTAGCTAAGTGACAAGCTCGCTCTGTGCGTCGGCTAAGATGACTTGGAAAAGTCGTGGGCTGCCTTCAAAGACCGAGCTTGGACCCACGTGACACTACCTCGCTCTGTGCGTCGGCTAGAATGACTTGGAAAAGTCGTGGGCTGCCTTCAAAGACCGAGCTTGAAGCCACGTGACACTACTTTGCTCTGTGCGTCGGCTAAGATGACTTCGAAAAGTCCTGGGCTGCCTTTAAAGACCGAGCTTGGAGCCACGTGACCCTTCCTCGCTCTGTGCGTCGGCTAAGATGACTTGGAAAAGTCGTATGCTGCCTTCAAAGACCGAGCTTGGAGCCACGTGACACTACCTCGCTCTGTGCGTCGGCTAAGATGACTTGGAAAAGTCGTGGGCTGCTTTCAAAGACCGAGCTTGGAGCCACGTGACACTACCTCGCTCTGTGCGTCGGCGAAGATGACTTGGAAAAGTCGTGGGCTGCCTTCAAAGACCGAGCTAGGACCCACGTGACACTACCTCGCTCTGTGCGTCGGCTAAGATGACTTGGAAATGTCGTGGGCTGCCTTCAAAGACCGAGCTTGGACCCACGTGACGCTACCTCGCTCTGTAAGTCGGCTAAAATGACTTGCAAAAGTCGTGGGCTGCCTTGAAAGAACGAGCTTGGAGCCACGTGACACTACCTCGCTCTGTATATCGGCTAAGATGACTTGAAAAAGTCGTGGGCTGCCTTCGAAGACCGAGCTAGGAGCCACGTGACACTACCTCGCTCTGTGCGTCGGCTAAGATGACTTGGAAAAGTCTACGGCTGCCTTCAAAGACCGAGCTTGGACCCAAGTGACACTACCTCGCTCTGTGCGTCGGCTTATATGACTTGTAAAAGTCGTGGGCTGCCTTCAAAGACCGAGCTTGGACCCACGTGACACTACCTCGCTCTGTGCGTCGGCTTAGATGACTTGGAAAAGTCGTGGGCTACCCTCAAAGACCGAGCTTGGAGCCACGTGACCCTACCTCGCTCTGTGCGTCGGCAAAGGTGACTTGGAAAAGTCGTATGCTGCCTTCAAAGACCGAGCTTGGAGCCACGTGACACTACCTCGCTCTGTGCGTCGGCTAAGAAGACTTGGAAAAGTCGTGGGCTGCCTTCAAAGACCGAGCTTGGAGCCACGTGACACAACTTTGCTCTGTGCGTCGGCTAAGATGACTTGGAAAAGTCGTGGGCTGCCTTCAAAGACCGAGCTTGGACCCACGTGACGCTACCTCGCTCTGTAAGTCGGCTAAAATGACTTGCAAAAGTCGTGGGCTGCCTTCAAAGAACGAGCTTGGAGCCACATGACACTACCTCGCTCTGTGCATCGGCTAAGATGAATTGGAAAAGTCGTGGGCTGCCTTCAAAGACCGAGCTTTTAGCTAAGTGACAAGCTCGCTCTGTGCGTCGGCTAAGATGACTTGGAAAAGTCGTGGGCTGCCTTCAAAGACCAAACTTGGAGCCACGTGACCCTACCTCGCTCTGTGCGTCGGCTAAGATGACTTGGAAAAGTCGTATGCTGCCTTCAAAGACCGTGCTTGGACCCACGTGACACTACCTCGCTCTAAGCGTCGGCTAAGATGACTTGGAAAAGTCGTGGGCTGCCTTCAATGACCAAGCTTGGACCCACGTGACACTACCTCGTTCTGTGCGTGGGCTAAGATGACTTGGAAAAGTCGTGGGCTGCCTTCAAAGACCGAGCTTGGACCCACGTGAAACTACCTCGCTCTGTGCGTAGGCTAAGATGACTAGGAAAAGTCGTGGGCTGCCTTCAAAGACCGAGCTTGGAGCCACGTGACACTAATTTGCTCTGTGCGTCGGCTAAGATGACTTGGAAAAGTCGTGGGCTGCCTTCAAAGACCGAGCTTGGAGCCACGTGACACTACGTCGCTCTGTGCGTCGGCTAAGATGACTTGGAAAAGTCGTGCGCTGCCTTCAAAGACCGAGCTTGGAGCCACGTGACACAACTTTGCTCTGTGCGTCGGCTAAGATGACTTGGAAAAGTCGTGGGCTGCCTTCAAAGACTGAGCTTGGACACACGTGACACTACCTCGCTCTGTGCGTCGGCGAAGATGACTTGGAAAAGTCGTGGGCTGCCTTCAAAGACTGAGCTTGGACACACGTGACACTACCTCGCTCTGTGCGTCGGCTAAGATGACTTGGAAATGTCGTGGGCTGCCTTCAAAGACCGAGCTTGGACCCACGTGACGCTACCTCGCTCTGTAAGTCGGCTAAAATGACTTGACAAAGTCGTGGGCTGCCTTCAAAGAACGAGCTTGGAGCCACGTGACACTACCTCGCTCTGTATATCGGCTAAGATGAATTGGAAAAGTCGTGGGTTGCCTTCAAAGACCGAGCTTTTAGCTAAGTGACAAGCTCGCTCTGTGAGTCGGCTAAGATGACTTGGAAAAGTCGTGGGCTGCCTTCAAAGAACGAGCTTGGACCCACGTGACACTACCTCGCTCTGTGCGTCGGCTAGAATGACTTGGAAAAGTCGTGGGCTGCCTTCAAAGACCGAGCTTGAAGCCACGTGACACTACTTTGCTCTGTGCGTCGGCTAAGATGACTTCGAAAAGTCGTGGGCTGCCTTTAAAGACCGAGCTTGGAGCCACGTGACCCTTCCTCGCTCTGTGCGTCGGCTAAGATGACTTGGAAAAGTCGTATGCTGCCTTCAAAGACCGAGCTTGGAGCCACGTGACACTACCTCGCTCTGTGCGTCGGCTAAGATGACTTGGAAAAGTCGTGGGCTGCTTTCAAAGACCGAGCTTGGAGCCACGTGACACTACCTCGCTCTGTGCGTCGGCGAAGATGACTTGGAAAAGTCGTGGGCTGCCTTCAAAGACCGAGCTAGGACCCACGTGACACTACCTCGCTCTGTGCGTCGGCTAAGATGACTTGGAAATGTCGTGGGCTGCCTTCAAAGACCGAGCTTGGACCCACGTGACGCTACCTCGCTCTGTAAGTCGGCTAAAATGACTTGCAAAAGTCGTGGGCTGCCTTGAAAGAACGAGCTTGGAGCCACGTGACACTACCTCGCTCTGTATATCGGCTAAGATGAATTGGAAAAGTCGTGGGCTGCCTTCAAAGACCGAGCTTTTAGCTAAGTGACAAGCTCGCTCTGTGCGTCGGCTAAGACGACTTGGAAAAGTCGTGGGCTGCCTTCAAAGACCGAGCTTGGAGCCACGTGACCCTACCTTGCTCTGTGCGTCGGCTTAGATGACTTGGAAAAGTCGTATGCTGCCTTCAAAGACCGTGCTTGGACCCACGTGACACTACCTCGCTCTGTGCGTCGGCTAAGATGACTTGGAAAAGTCGTGGGCTGCCTGCAATGACCGAGCTTGGACCCACGTGACACTATCTCGCTCTGTGCGTGGGCTAAGATGACTTGGAAAAGTCGTGGGCTGCCTTCAAAGACCGCGCTTGGAGCCACGTGACACTACCTCGCTCTGTGCGTCGGCTAAGATGACTTCGAAAAGTCGTGGGCTGCCTTCAAAGACCGATCTTGGAGCCACGTGACCCTACTTCGCTCTGTGCGTCGGCTAAGATGACTTGGAAAAGTCGTAAGCTGCCTCCAGAGACCGAGCTTGGACCCACGTGACGCTACCTCGCTCTGTGCGTCGGCTAAGATGACTTGGAAAAGTCGTGGGCTGCCTTCAGAGACCGAGCTTGGTCCCACGTGACACTACCTCGCTCTGTGCGTCGGCTAAGATGACTTGGAAAAGTAGTGCGCTGCCTTCAAAGACCGAGCTTGGACCCACGTGACACTACCTCGCTCTGTGCGTCGGCTAAGATGACTTGGAAAAGTCGTGGGCTGCCTTCAAAGACCGAGCTTGGACCCACGTGACACTACCTCGCTCTGTGCGTCGGCTAAGATGACTTGTAAAAGTCGTGGGCTGCCTTCAAAGACCGTGCTAGGAGCCACGTGACACTCCCTCGCTCTGTGCGTCGGCTAAGATGACTTGAAAAAGTCGTATGCTGCCTTCAAAGACTGAGCTTGGACCCACGTGACACTACCTCGCTCTGTGCGTCGGCTAAGATGATTTAGAAAAGTCGTGGGCTGCCTTCAAAGACCGAGTTTGGAGCCACGTGACACTACCTCGCTCTGTGCATCGGCTAAGATGAATTGGAAAAGTCGTGGGCTGCCTTCGAAGACCGAGCTTTTAGCTAAGTGACAAGCTCGCTCTGTGCGTCGGCTAAGATGACTTGGAAAAGTCGTGGGCTTCCTTCAAAGACCGAGCTTGGAGCCACGTGACCCTACCTCGCTCTGTGCGTCGGCTAAGATGACTTGGAAAAGTTGTATGCTGCCTTCAAAGACCGTGCTTGGACCCACGTGACACTACCTCGCTCTGTGCGTCGGCTAAGATGACTTGGAAAATTCGTGGGCTGCCTTCAAAGACCGAGCTTGGAGCCACGTGACACTACGTCGCTCTGTGCGTCGGCTAAGATGACTTGGAAAAGTCGTGCGCTGCCTTCAAAGACCGAGCTTGGAGCCAAGTGACACAACTTTGCTCTGTGCGTCGGCTAAGATGACTTGGAAAAGTCGTGGGCTGCCTTCAAAGACCGAGCTTGGAGCCACGTGACACTACCTCGCTCTGTGCGTCGGCGAAGATGACTTGGAAAAGTCGTGGGCTGCCTTCAAAGACTGAGCTTGGACACACGTGACACTACCTCGCTCTGTGCGTCGGCTAAGATGACTTGGAAATGTCGTGGGCTGCCTTCAAAGACCGAGCTTGGACCCACGTGACGCTACCTCGCTCTGTAAGTCGGCTAAAATGACTTGCAAAAGTCGTGGGCTGCCTTCAAAGAACGAGCTTGGAGCCACGTGACACTACCTCGCTCTGTATATCGGCTAAGATGAATTGGAAAAGTCGTGGGCTGCCTTCAAAGACCGAGCTTTTAGCTAAGTGACAAGCTCGCTCTGTGCGTCGGCTAAGATGACTTGGAAAAGTCGTGGGCTGCCTTCAAAGACCGAGCTTGGACCCACGTGACACTACCTCGCTCTGTGCGTCGGCTAGAATGACTTGGAAAAGTCGTGGGCTGCCTTCAGAGACCGAGCTTGGAGCCACGTGACACTACTTTGCTTTGTGCGTCGGCTAAGATGACTTCGAAAAGTCGTGGGCTGCCTTTAAAGACCGAGCTTGGAGCCACGTGACCCTTCCTCGCTCTGTGCGTCGGCTAAGATGACTTGGAAAAGTCGTATGCCGCCTTCAAAGACAGAGCTTGGAGCCACGTGACACTACCTCGCTCTGTGCGTCGGCTAAGATGACTTGGAAAAGTCGTGGGCTGCCTTCAAAGACCGAGCTTGGAGCCACGTGACACTACCTCGCTCTGTGCGTCGGCTAAGATGACTTGGAAAAGTCGTGGGCTGCCTTCAAAGACCGAGCTAGGACCCACGTGACACTACCTCGCTCTGTGCGTCGGCTAAGATGACTTGGAAATGTCGTGGGCTGCCTTCAAAGACCGAGCTTGGACCCACGTGACGCTACCTCGCTCTGTAAGTCGGCTAAAATGACTTGCAAAAGTCGTGGGCTGCCTTGAAAGAACGAGCTTGGAGCCACGTGACACTACCTCGCTCTGTATATCGGCTAAGATGAATTGGAAAAGTCGTGGGCTGCCTTCAAAGACCGAGCTTCTAGCTAAGTGACAAGCTCGCTCTGTGCGTCGGCTAAGACGACATGGAAAAGTCGTGGGCTGCCTTCAAAGACTGAGCTTGGAGCCACGTGACCCTACCTTGCTCTGTGCGTCGGCTTAGATGACTTGGAAAAGTCGTATGCTGCCTTCAAAGACCGTGCTTGGACCCACGTGACACTACCTCGCTCTGTGCGTCGGCTAAGATGACTTGGAAAAGTCGTGGGCTGCCTGCAATGACCGAGCTTGGACCCACGTGACACTACCTCGCTCTGTGCGTGGGCTAAGATGACTTGGAAAAGTCGTGGGCTGCCTTCAAAGACCGCGCTTGGAGCCACGTGACACTACCTCGCTCTGTGCGTCGGCTAAGATGACTTCGAAAAGTCGTGGGCTGCCATCAAAGACCGAGCTTGGAGCCACGTGACCCTACTTCGCTCTGTGCGTCGGCTAAGATGACTTGGAAAAGTCGTAAGCTGCCTCCAGAGACCGAGCTTGGACCCACGTGACGCTACCTCGCTCTGTGCGTCGGCTTAGATGACTTGGAAAAGTCGTGGGCTGCCTTCAGAGATCGAGCTTGGTCCCACGTGACACTACCTCGCTCTGTGCGTCGGCTAAGATGACTTGGAAAAGTAGTGCGCTGCCTTCAAAGACCGAGCTTGGACCCATGTGACACTACCTCGCTCTGTGCGTCGGCTAAGATGACTTGGAAAAGTCGTGGGCTGCCTTCAAAGACCGAGCTTGGACCCACGTGACACTAACCCGCTCTGTGCGTCGGCTAAGATGACTTGTAAAAGTCGTGGGCTGCCTTCAAAGACCGTGCTAGGAGCCACGTGACACTCCCTCGCTCTGTGCGTCGGCTAAGATGACTTGAAAAAGTCGTATGCTGCCTTCAAAGACTGAGCTTGGACCCACGTGACACTACCTCGCTCTGTGCGTCGGCTAAGATGATTTAGAAAAGTCGTGGGCTGCCTTCAAAGACCGAGCTTGGAGCCACGTGACACTACCTCGCTCTGTGCATCGGCTAAGATGAATTGGAAAAGTCGTGGGCTGCCTTCAAAGACCGAGCTTTTAGCTAAGTGACAAGCTCGCTCTGTGCGTCGGCTAAGATGACTTGGAAAAGTCGTGGGCTTCCTTCAAAGACCGAGCTTGGAGCCACGTGACCCTACCTCGCTCTGTGCGTCGGCTAAGATGACTTGGAAAAGTTGTATGCTGCCTTCAAAGACCGTGCTTGGACCCACGTGACACTACCTCGCTCTGTGCGTCGGCTAAGATGACTTGGAAAATTCGTGGGATGCCTACAATGACCGAGCTTAAACCCACGTGACACTACCTCGCTCTGTGCGTGGGCTAAGATGACTTGGAAAACACGTGGGCTGCCTTCAAAGACCGAGCTTGGAGCCACGTGACACTACCTCGCTCTGTGCGTCGGCTAAGATGACTTCGAAAAGTCGTAGGCTGCCTTCCAAGACCGAGCTTGGAGCCACGTGACCCTACCTCGCTCTGTGCGTTGGCTAAGATGACTTGGAAAAGTCGTAAGCTGCCTCCAGAGACCGAGCTTGGACCCACGTGACACTAAATCGCTCTATGCGTCGTCTAAGCTGACTTGGAAAAGACGTACGCTGCCTTCAAAGACCGAGCTTGGAGCCACGTGACCCTACTTCGCTCTGTGCGTCGGCTTAGATGGCTTGGAAATGTCGTGGGCTGCCTTCAAAGACTGAGCTTGGACCCACGTGTCGCTACCTCGCTCTGTGCATCGGCTAAGATGATTTGGAAAAGTCGAGGGCTGCCTTCAAAGACCAAGCATGGAGCCACGTGACACTACCTCGCTCTGTGCGTTGGCTAAGAAGACTTGGAAAAGTCGTGGGCTGCCTTCAAAGACCGAGCTTGGTCCCACGTGACACTACCTCGCTCTGTGCGTCGGCTAAACTGACTTGGAAAAGTCGTGGGCTGCCTTCAAAGACCGAGCTTGGAGCCTCGTGACACTACCTCGCTCTGTGCGTCGGCTTATATGACTTGGAAAAGTCGTGGTCTGCCTTCAAAGACCGAGCTCGCTCTGTGCGTCGGCTTATATGACTTGGAAAAGTCGTGGGCTGCCTTCAAAGACCGAGCTTGGACCCACGTGACACTACCTCGCTCTGTGCGTCGGCTTATATGACTTGGAAAAGTCGTGGGCTGCCTTCAATGACCGAGCTTGGCCCCACGTGACACTACCTCGTTCTGTGCGTGGGCTAAGATGACTTGGAAAAGTCGTGGGCTGCCTTCAAAGACCGAGCTTGGACCCACGTGAAACTACCTCGCTCTGTGCGTCGGCTAAGATGACTTGGAAAAGTAGTGCGCTGCCTTCAAAGACCGAGCTTGGACCCACGTGACACTACCTCGCTCTGTGCGTCGGCTAAGATGACTTGGAAAAGTAGTGCGCTGCCTTCAAAGACCGAGCTTGGAGCCACGTGACACTACTTTGCTCTGTGCGTCGGCTAAGATGACTTGGAAAAGTCGTGGGCGGCCTTCAAAGACCGAGCTTGGAGCCACGTGACACTACGTCGCTCTGTGCGTCGGCTAAGATGACTTGGAAAAGTCGTGCGCTGCCTTCAAAGACCGAGCTTGGAGCCACGTGACACAACTTTGCTCTGTGCGTCGGCTAAGATGACTTGGAAAAGTCGTGGGCTGCCTATAAAGACCGAGCTTGGAGCCACGTGACACTACCTCGCTCTGTGCGTCGGCGAAGATGACTTGGAAAAGTCGTGGGCTGCCTTCAAAGACCGAGCTTGGACACACGTGACACTACCTCGCTCTGTGCGTCGGCTAAGATGACTTGGAAATGTCGTGGGCTGCCTTCAAAGACCGAGCTTGGACCCACGTGACGCTACCTCGCTCTGTAAGTCGGCTAAAATGACTTGCAAAAGTCGTGGGCTGCCTTCAAAGAACGAGCTTGGAGCCACGTGACACTACCTCGTCCTGTATATCGGCTAAGATGAATTGGAAAAGTCGTGGGCTGCCTTCAAAGACCGAGCTTTTAGCTAAGTGACAAGCTCGCTCTGTGCGTCGGCTAAGATGACTTGGAAAAGTCGTGGGCTGCCTTCAAAGACTGAGCTTGGAGCCACGTGACACTACTTTGCTCTGTGCGTCGGCTAAGATGACTTCGAAAAGTCGTGGGCTGCCTTTAAAGACCGAGCTTGGAGCCACGTGACCCTACCTCGCTCTGTGCGTCGGCTAAGATGACTTGGAAAAGTCGTATGCTGCCTTCAAAGACCGAGCTTGGAGCCACGTGACACTACCTCATTCTGTGCGTCGGCTAAGATGACTTGGAAAAGTCGTGGGCTGCCTTCAAAGACCGAGCTTGGAGCCACGTGACACTACCTCGCTCTGTGCGTCGGCGAAGATGACTTGGAAAAGTCGTGGGCTGCCTTCAAAGACCGAACTTGGACCCACGTGACACTACCTCGCTCTGTGCGCCGGCTAAGATGACTTGGAAATGTCGTGGGCTGCCTTCAAAGACCGAGCTTGGACCCACGTGACGCTACCTCGCTCTGTTAGTCGGCTAAAATGACTTGCAAAAGTCGTGGGCTGCCTTCAAAGAACGAGCTTGGACCCATGTGACACTACCTCGCTCTGTGCGTCGGCTAAGATGACTTGGAAAAGTCGTGGGCTGCCTTCAAAGACCGAGCTTGGACCCACGTGACACTAACCCGCTCTGTGCGTCGGCTAAGATGACTTGTAAAAGTCGTGGGCTGCCTTCAAAGACCGTGCTAGGAGCCACGTGACACTCCCTCGCTCTGTGCGTCGGCTAAGATGACTTGAAAAAGTCGTATGCTGCCTTCAAAGACTGAGCTTGGACCCACGTGACACTACCTCGCTCTGTGCGTCGGCTAAGATGATTTAGAAAAGTCGTGGGCTGCCTTCAAAGACCGAGTTTGGAGCCACGTGACACTACCTCGCTCTGTGCATCGGCTAAGATGAATTGGAAAAGTCGTGGGCTGCCTTCAAAGACCGAGCTTTTAGCTAAGTGACAAGCTCGCTCTGTGCGTCGGCTAAGATGACTTGGAAAAGTCGTGGGCTTCCTTCAAAGACCGAGCTTGGAGCCACGTGACCCTACCTCGCTCTGTGCGTCGGCTAAGATGACTTGGAAAAGTTGTATGCTGCCTTCAAAGACCGTGCTTGGACCCACGTGACACTACCTCGCTCTGTGCGTCGGCTAAGATGACTTGGAAAATTCGTGGGATGCCTACAATGACCGAGCTTAAACCCACGTGACACTACCTCGCTCTGTGCGTGGGCTAAGATGACTTGGAAAAAACGTGGGCTGCCTTCAAAGACCGAGCTTGGAGCCACGTGACACTACCTCGCTCTGTGCGTCGGCTAAGATGACTTCGAAAAGTCGTAGGCTGCCTTCCAAGACCGAGCTTGGAGCCACGTGACCCTACCTCGCTCTGTGCGTTGGCTAAGATGACTTGGAAAAGTCGTAAGCTGCCTCCAGAGACCGAGCTTGGACCCACGTGACACTAAATCGCTCTATGCGTCGGCTAAGCTGACTTGGAAAAGACGTACGCTGCCTTCAAAGACCGAGCTTGGAGCCACGTGACCCTACTTCGCTCTGTGCGTCGGCTTAGATGGCTTGGAAATGTCGTGGGCTGCCTTCAAAGACTGAGCTTGGACCCACGTGTCGCTACCTCGCTCTGTGCATCGGCTAAGATGATTTGGAAAAGTCGAGGGCTGCCTTCAAAGACCAAGCATGGAGCCACGTGACACTACCTCGCTCTGTGCGTTGCCTAAGAAGACTTGGAAAAGTCGTGGGCTGCCTTCAAAGACCGAGCTTGGTCCCACGTGACACTACCTCGCTCTGTGCGTCGGCTAAACTGATTTGGAAAAGTCGTGGGCTGCCTTCAAAGACCGAGCTTGGAGCCTCGTGACACTACCTCGCTCTGTGCGTCGGCTTATATGACTTGGAAAAGTCGTGGTCTGCCTTCAAAGACCGAGCTCGCTCTGTGCGTCGGCTTATATGACTTGGAAAAGTCGTGGGCTGCCTTCAAAGACCGAGCTTGGACCCACGTGACACTACCTCGCTCTGTGCGTCGGCTTATATGACTTGGAAAAGTCGTGGGCTGCCTTCAATGACCGAGCTTGGCCCCACGTGACACTACCTCGTTCTGTGCGTGGGCTAAGATGACTTGGAAAAGTCGTGGGCTGCCTTCAAAGACCGAGCTTGGACCCACGTGAAACTACCTCGCTCTGTGCGTCGGCTAAGATGACTTGGAAAAGTCGTGGGCTGCCTTCAAAGACCGAGCTTGGAGCCACGTGACACTACTTTGCTCTGTGCGTCGGCTAAGATGACTTGGAAAAGTCGTGGGCTGCCTTCAAAGACCGAGCTTGGAGCCACGTGACACTACGTCGCTCTGTGCGTCGGCTAAGATGACTTGGAAAAGTCGTGCGCTGCCTTCAAAGACCGAGCTTGGAGCCACGTGACACAACTTTGCTCTGTGCGTCGGCTAAGATGACTTGGAAAAGTCGTGGGCTGCCTTCAAAGACCGAGCTTGGAGCCACGTGACACTACCTCGCTCTGTGCGTCGGCGAAGATGACTTGGAAAA
The DNA here is from genome assembly GCA_921293005.1 of Nemoura dubitans. Classification (NCBI taxonomy): domain Eukaryota; kingdom Metazoa; phylum Arthropoda; class Insecta; order Plecoptera; family Nemouridae; genus Nemoura; species Nemoura dubitans. Next base: position 23,432,934 of record OV121076.1, read on the forward strand.
GTCGTGGGCTGCCTTCAAAGACCGAGCTTGGACACACGTGACACTACCTCGCTCTGTGCGTCGGCTAAGATGACTTGGAAATGTCGTGGGCTGCCTTCAAAGACCGAGCTTGGACCCACGTGACGCTACCTCGCTCTGTAAGTCGGCTAAAATGACTTGCAAAAGTCGTGGGCTGCCTTCAAAGAACGAGCTTGGAGCCACGTGACACTACCTCGTCCTGTATATCGGCTAAGATGAATTGGAAAAGTCGTGGGCTGCCTTCAAAGACCGAGCTTTTAGCTAAGTGACAAGCTCGCTCTGTGCGTCGGCTAAGATGACTTGGAAAAGTCGTGGGCTGCCTTCAAAGACTGAGCTTGGAGCCACGTGACACTACTTTGCTCTGTGCGTCGGCTAAGATGACTTCGAAAAGTCGTGGGCTGCCTTTAAAGACCGAGCTTGGAGCCACGTGACCCTACCTCGCTCTGTGCGTCGGCTAAGATGACTTGGAAAAGTCGTATGCTGCCTTCAAAGACCGAGCTTGGAGCCACGTGACACTACCTCATTCTGTGCGTCGGCTAAGATGACTTGGAAAAGTCGTGGGCTGCCTTCAAAGACCGAGCTTGGAGCCACGTGACACTACCTCGCTCTGTGCGTCGGCGAAGATGACTTGGAAAAGTCGTGGGCTGCCTTCAAAGACCGAGCTTGGACCCACGTGACACTACCTCGCTCTGTGCGTCGGCTAAGATGACTTGGAAATGTCGTGGGCTGCCTTCAAAGACCGAGCTTGGACCCACGTGACGCTACCTCGCTCTGTTAGTCGGCTAAAATGACTTGCAAAAGTCGTGGGCTGCCTTCAAAGAACGAGCTTGGAGCCACGTGACACTACCTCGCTCTGTATATCTGCTAAGATGAATTGGAAAAGTCGTGGGCTGCCTTCAAAGACCGAGCTTTTAGCTAAGTGACAAGCTCGCTCTGTGCGTCGGCTAAGACGACTTGGAAAAGTCGTGGGCTGCCTTCAAAGACCGAGCTTGGAGCCACGTGACCCTACCTTGCTCTGTGCGTCGGCTTAGATGACTTGGAAAAGTCGTATGCTGCCTTCAAAGACCGTGCTTGGACCCACGTGACACTACCTCGCTCTGTGCGTCGGCTAAGATGACTTGGAAAAGTCGTGGGCTGCCTGCAATGACCGAGCTAGGACCCACGTGACACTACCTCGCTTTGTGCGTGGGCTAAGGCGACATGGAAAAGTCGTGGGCTGCCTTCAAAGACCGCGCTTGGAGCCACGTGACACTACCTCGCTCTGTGCGTCGGCTAAGATGACTTCGAAAAGTCGTGGGCTGCCTTCAAAGACCGAGCTTGGAGCCACGTGACCCTACTTCGCTCTGTGCGTCGGCTAAGATGACTTGGAAAAGTCGTAAGCTGCCTCCAGAGACCGAGCTTGGACCCACGTGACGCTACCTCGCTCTGTGCGTCGGCTTAGATGACTTGGAAAAGTCGTGGGCTGCATTCAGAGACCGAGCTTGGTCCCACGTGACACTACCTAGCTCTGTGCGTCGGCTAAACTGACTTGGAAAAGTCGTTGGCTGCCTTCAAAGACCGAGCTTGGAGCCACGTAACCCTACCTCGCTCTGTGCGTCGGCTAAGATGCCTTGGAAAAGTCGTATGCTGCCTTCAAAGACCGAGCTTGGAGCCACGTGACACTACCTCGCTCTGTGCGTCGGCTAAGATGACTTGGAAAAGTAGTGCGCTGCCTTCAAAGACCGAGCTTGGACCCACGTGACACTACCTCGCTCTGTGCGTCGGCTAAGATGACTTGGAAAAGTCGTGGGCTGCCTTTAAAGACCGAGCTTGGACCCACGTGACACTACCTCGCTCTGTGCGTCGGCTAAGATGACTTGTAAAAGTCGTGGGCTGCCTTCAAAGACCGAGCTAGGAGCCACGTAAACCTCCCTCGCTCTGTGCGTCGGCTCAGATGATTTGGAAAAGTGGTGGGCTGCCTTCAAAGACCGAGCTTGGAGCCACGTGACACTACCTCGCTCTGTGCATCGGCTAAGATGACTTGGAAAAGTCGTGGGCTGCCTTCAAAGACCGAGCTTGGAGATACGTGACACTACCTCGCTCTGTGCGTCGGCTAAAATGACTTGCAAAAGTCGTGGGCTGCCTTCAAAGAACGAGCTTGGAGCCACGTGACACTACCTCGCTCTGTATATCTGCTAAGATGAATTGGAAAAGTCGTGGGCTGCCTTTAAAGACCGAGCTTTTAGCTAAGTGACAAGCTCGCTCTGTGCGTCGGCTAAGACGACTTGGAAAAGTCGTGGGCTGCCTTCAAAGACCGAGCTTGGAGCCACGTGACCCTACCTTGCTCTGTGCGTCGGCTTAGATGACTTGGAAAAGTCGTATGCTGCCTTCAAAGACCGTGCTTGGACCCACGTGACACTACCTCGCTCTGTGCGTCGGCTAAGATGACTTGAAAAAGTCGTGGGCTGCCTGCAATGACCGAGCTAGGACCCACGTGACACTACCTCGCTCTGTGCGTGGGCTAAGATGACATGGAAAAGTCGTGGGCTGCCTTCAAAGACCGCGCTTGGAGCCACGTGACACTACCTCGCTCTGTGCGTCGGCTAAGATGACTTTGAAAAGTCGTGGGCTGCCTTCAAAGACCGAGCTTGGAGCCACGTGACCCTACTTCGCTCTGTGCGTCGGCTAAGATGACTTGGAAAAGTCGTAAGCTGCCTCCAGAGACCGAGCTTGGACCCACGTGACGCTACCTCGCTCTGTGCGTCGGCTTAGATGACTTGGAAAAGTCGTGGGCTGCATTCAGAGACCGAGCTTGGTCCCACGTGACACTACCTCGCTCTGTGCGTCGGCTAAACTGACTTGAAAAAGTCGTTGGCTGCCTTCAAAGACCGAGCTTGGAGCCACGTAACCCTACCTCGCTCTGTGCGTCGGCTAAGATGACTTGGAAAAGTCGTATGCTGCCTTCAAAGACCGAGCTTGGAGCCACGTGACACTACCTCGCTCTGTGCGTCGGCTAAGATGACTTGGAAAAGTAGTGCGCTGCCTTCAAAGACCGAGCTTGGACCCACGTGACACTACCTCGCTCTGTGCGTCGGCTAAGATGACTTGGAAAAGTCGTGGGCTGCCTTTAAAGACCGAGCTTGGACCCACGTGACACTACCTCGCTCTGTGCGTCGGCTAAGATGACTTGTAAAAGTCGTGGGCTGCCTTCAAAGACCGAGCTAGGAGCCACGTAAACCTCCCTCGCTCTGTGCGTCGGCTCAGATGATTTGGAAAAGTGGTGGGCTGCCTTCAAAGACCGAGCTTGGAGCCACGTGACACTACCTCGCTCTGTGCATCGGCTAAGATGACTTGGAAAAGTCGTGGGCTGCCTTCAAAGACCGAGCTTGGAGATACGTGACACTACCTCGCTCTGTGCGTCGGCTAAAATGACTCGGAAAAGTCGTGGGGTGCCTTCAAAGACCGAGCTTGGAGCCACGTGACACTACCTCGCTCTGTGCGTCGGCTAAGATGACTTGAAAAAGTCGTATGCTGCCTTCAAAGACTGAGCTTGGACCCACGTGACACTACCTCGCTCTGTGCGTCGGCTAAGATGATTTAGAAAAGTCGTGGGCTGCCTTCAAAGACCGAGTTTGGAGCCACGTGACACTACCTCGCTCTGTGCATCGGCTAAGATGAATTGGAAAAGTCGTGGGCTGCCTTCAAAGACCGAGCTTTTAGCTAAGTGACAAGCTCGCTCTGTGCGTCGGCTAAGATGACTTGGAAAAGTCGTGGGCTTCCTTCAAAGACCGAGCTTGGAGCCACGTGACCCTACCTCGCTCTGTGCGTCGGCTAAGATGACTTGGAAAAGTCGTATGCTGCCTTCAAACACCGAGCTTGGAGCCACGTGACACTACCTCGCTCTGTGCGTCGGCTAAGATGACTTGGAAAAGTCGTGGGCTGCCTTCAAAGACCGAGCTTGGAGCCACGTGACACTACCTCGCTCTGTGCGTCGGCGAAGATGACTTTGAAAAGTCGTGGGCTGCCTTCAAAGACCGAGCTTGGACCCACGTGACACTACCTCGCTCTGTGCGTCGGCTAAGATGACTTGGAAATGTCGTGGGCTGCCTTCAAAGACCGAGCTTGGACCCACGTGACGCTACCTCGCTCTGTAAGTCGGCTAAAATGACTTGCAAAAGTCGTGGGCTGCCTTCAAAGAACGAGCTTGGAGCCACGTGACACTACCTCGCTCTGTATATCGGCTAAGATGAATTGGAAAAGTCGTGGGCTGCCTTCAAAGACCGAGCTTTTAGCTTAGTGACAAGCTCGCTCTGTGCGTCGGCTAAGACGACTTGGAAAAGTCGTGGGCTGCCTTCAAAGACCAAACTTGGAGCCACGTGACCCTACCTTGCTCTGTGCGTCGGCTTAGATGACTTGGAAAAGTCGTATGCTGCCTTCAAAGACCGTGCTTGGACCCACGTGACACTACCTCGCTCTGTGCGTCGGCTAAGATGACTTGGAAAAGTCGTGGGCTGCCTGCAATGACCGAGCTTGGACCCACGTGACACTACCTCGCTCTGTGCGTGGGCTAAGATGACTTGGAAAAGTCGTGGGCTGCCTTCAAAGACCGCGCTTGGAGCCACGTGACACTACCTCGCTCTGTGCGTCGGCTAAGATGACTTCGAAAAGTCGTGGGCTGCCTTCAAAGACCGAGCTTGGAGCCACGTGACCCTACTTCGCTCTGTGCGTCGGCTAAGATGACTTGGAAAAGTCGTAAGCTGCCTCCAGAGACCGAGCTTGGACCCACGTGACGCTACCTCGCTCTGTGCGTCGGCTTAGATGACTTGGAAAAGTCGTGGGCTGCCTTCAGAGACCGAGCTTGGTCCCACGTGACACTACCTCGCTCTGTGCGTCGGCTAAACTGACTTGGAAAAGTCGTTGGCTGCCTTCAAAGACCGAGCTTGGAGCCACGTAACCCTACCTCGCTCTGTGCGTCGGCTAAGATGACTTGAAAAAGTCGTATGCTGCCTTCAAAGACTGAGCTTGGACCCACGTGACACTACCTCGCTCTGTGCGTCGGCTAAGATGATTTAGAAAAGTCGTGGGCTGCCTTCAAAGACCGAGTTTGGAGCCACGTGATACTACCTCGCTCTGTGCATCGGCTAAGATGAATTGGAAAAGTCGTGGGCTGCCTTCAAAGACCGAGCTTTTAGCTAAGTGACAAGCTCGCTCTGTGCGTCGGCTAAGATGACTTGGAAAAGTCGTGGGCTTCCTTCAAAGACCGAGCTTGGAGCCACGTGACCCTACCTCGCTCTGTGCGTCGGCTAAGATGACTTTGAAAAGTCGTATGCTGCCTTCAAACACCGAGCTTGGAGCCACGTGACACTACCTCGCTCTGTGCGTCGGCTAAGATGACTTGGAAAAGTCGTGGGCTGCCTTCAAAGACCGAGCTTGGAGCCACGTGACACTACCTCGCTCTGTGCGTCGGCGAAGATGACTTGGAAAAGTCGTGGGCTGCCTTCAAAGACCGAGCTTGGACCCACGTGACACTACCTCGCTCTGTGCGTCGGCTAAGATGACTTGGAAATGTCGTGGGCTGCCTTCAAAGACCGAGCTTGGACCCACGTGACGCTACCTCGCTCTGTAAGTCGGCTAAAATGACTTGCAAAAGTCGTGGGCTGCCTTCAAAGAACGAGCTTGGAGCCACGTGACACTACCTCGCTCTGTATATCGGCTAAGATGAATTGGAAAAGTCGTGGGCTGCCTTCAAAGACCGAGCTTTTAGCTAAGTGACAAGCTCGCTCTGTGCGTCGGCTAAGACGACTTGGAAAAGTCGTGGGCTGCCTTCAAAGACCGAGCTTGGAGCCACGTGACCCTACCTTGCTCTGTGCGTCGGCTTAGATGACTTGGAAAAGTCGTATGCTGCCTTCAAAGACCGTGCTTGGACCCACGTGACACTACCTCGCTCTGTGCGTCGGCTAAGATGTCTTGGAAAAGTCGTGGGCTGCCTGCAATGACCGAGCTTGGACCCACGTGACACTACCTCGCTCTGTGCGTGGGCTAAGATGACTTGGAAAAGTCGTGGGCTGCCTTCAAAGACCGCGCTTGGAGCCACGTGACACTACCTCGCTCTGTGCGTCGGCTAAGATGACTTCGAAAAGTCGTGGGCTGCCTTCAAAGACCGAGCTTGGAGCCACGTGACCCTACTTCGCTCTGTGCGTCGGCTAAGATGACTTGGAAAAGTCGTAAGCTGCCTCCAGAGACCGAGCTTGGACCCACGTGACGCTACCTCGCTCTGTGCGTCGGCTTAGATGACTTGGAAAAGTCGTGGGCTGCCTTCAGAGACCGAGCTTGGTCCCACGTGACACTTCCTCGCTCTGTGCGTCGGCTAAACTGACTTGGAAAAGTCGTTGGCTGCCTTCAAAGACCGAGCTTGGAGCCACGTAACCCTACTTTGCTCTGTGCGTCGGCTAAGATGACTTGGAAAAGTCGTATGCTGCCTTCAAAGACCGAGCTTGGAGCCACGTGACACTACCTCGCTCTGTGCGTCGGCTAAGATGACTTGGAAAAGTAGTGCGCTGCCTTCAAAGACCGAGCTTGGACCCACGTGACACTACCTCGCTCTGTGCGTCGGCTAAGATGACTTGGAAAAGTCGTGGGCTGCCTTTAAAGACCGAGCTTGGACCCACGTGACACTACCTCGCTCTGTGCGTCGGCTAAGATGACTTGTAAAAGTCGTGGGCTGCCTTCAAAGACCGAGCTTGGAGATACGTGACACTACCTCGCTCTGTGCGTCGGCTAAAATGACTTGGAAAAGTCGTGGGGTGCCTTTAAAGACCGAGCTTGGAGCCACGTGACACTACCTCGCTCTGTGCGTCGGCTAAGATGACTTGAAAAAGTCGTATGCTGCCTTCAAAGACTGAGCTTGGACCCACGTGACACTACCTCGCTCTGAGAGTCGGCTAAGAAGATTTAGAAAAGTCGTGGGCTGCCTTCAAAGACCGAGTTTGGAGCCACGTGACACTACCTCGCTCTGTGCATCGGCTAAGATGAATTGGAAAAGTCGTGGGCTGCCTTCAAAGACCGAGCTTTTAGCTAAGTGACAAGCTCGCTCTGTGCGTCGGCTAAGATGACTTGGAAAAGTCGTGGGCTTCCTTCAAAGACCGAGCTTGGAGCCACGTGACCCTACCTCGCTCTGTGCGTCGGCTAAGATGACTTGGAAAAGTCGTATGCTGCCTTCAAAGACCGTGCTTGGACCCACGTGACACTACCTCGCTCTGTGCGTCGGCTAAGATGACTTGGAAAATTCGTGGGATGCCTTCAATGACCGAGCTTGGACCCACGTGACACTACCTCGCTCTGTGCGTGGGCTAAGATGACTTGGAAAACACGTGGGCTGCCTTCAAAGACCGAGCTTGGAGCCACATGACACTACCTCGCTCTGTGCTTCGGCTAAGATGACTTCGAAAAGTCGTGGGCTGCCTTCCAAGACCGAGCTTGGAGCCACGTGACCCTACCTCGCTCTGTGCGTTGGCTAAGATGACTTGGATAAGTCGTAAGCTGCCTTCAAAGACCGAGCTTGGAGCCACGTGACCCTACTTCGCTCTGTGCGTCGGCTAAGATGACTTGGAAATGTCGTGGGCTGCCTTCAAAGACTGAGCTTGGACCCACGTGTCGCTACCTCGCTCTGTGCATCGGCTAAGATGATTTGGAAAAGTCGAGGGCTGCCTTCAAAGACCAAGCATGGAGCCACGTGACACTACCTCGCTCTGTGCGTTGGCTAAGAAGACTTGGAAAAGTCGTGGGCTGCCTTCAAAGACCGAGCTTGGTCCCACGTGACACTACCTCGCTCTGTGCGTCGGCTAAACTGACTTGGAAAAGTCGTGGGCTGCCTTCAAAGACCGAGCTTGGAGCCTCGTGACACTACCTCGCTCTGTGCGTCGGCTTATATGACTTGGAAAAGTCGTGGTCTGCCTTCAAAGACCGAGCTCGCTCTGTGCGTCGGCTTATATGACTTGGAAAAGTCGTGGGCTGCCTTCAAAGACCGAGCTTGGACCCACGTGACACTACCTCGCTCTGTGCGTCGGCTTATATGACTTGGAAAAGTCGTGGTCTGCCTTCAAAGACCGAGCTTGGACCCAAGTGACACTACCTCGCTCTGTGCGTCGGCTAAGATGACTTGGAAAAGTCGTGGGCTGCTTTTAAAGACCGAGCTTGGACCCACGTGACACTACCTCGCTCTGTGCGTCGGCTAAGATGACTTGTAAAAGTCGTGGGCTGCCTTCAAAGACCGAGCTAGGAGCCACGTGACACTCCCTCGCTCTGTGCGTCGGCTCAGATGATTTGGAAAAGTGGTGGGCTGCCTTCAAAGACCGAGCTTGGAGCCACGTGACACTACCTCGCTCTGTGCATCGGCTAAGATGACTTGGAAAAGTCGTGGGCTGCCTTCAAAGACCGAGCTTGGAGATACGTGACACTACCTCGCTCTGTGCGTCGGCTAAAATGACTTGGAAAAGTCGTGGGGTGCCTTCAAAGACCGAGCTTGGAGCCACGTGACACTACCTCGCTCTGTGCGTCGGCTAAGATGACTTGAAAAAGTCGTATGCTGCCTTCAAAGACTACGCTTGGACCCACGTGACACTACCTCGCTCTGTGCGTCAGCTAAGATGATTTAGAAAAGTCGTGGGCTGCCTTCAAAGACCGAGTTTGGAGCCACGTGACACTACCTCGCTCTGTGCATCGGCTAAGATGAATTGGAAAAGTCGTGGGCTGCCTTCAAAGACCGAGCTTTTAGCTAAGTGACATGCTCGCTCTGTGCGTCGGCTAAGATGACTTGGAAAAGTCGTGGGCTTCCTTCAAAGACCGAGCTTGGAGCCACGTGACCCTACCTCGCTCTGTGCGTTGGCTAAGATGACTTGGAAAAATCGTATGCTGCCTTCAAAGACCGTGCTTGGACCCACGTGACACTACCTCGCTCTGTGCGTCGGCTAAGATGACTTGGAAGATTCGTGGGATGCCTTCAATGACCGAGCTTGGACCCACGTGACACTACCTCGCTCTGTGCGTGGGCTAAGATGACTTCGAAAACACGTGGGCTGCCTTCAAAGACCGAGCTTGGTGCCACGTGACACTACCTCGCTCTGTGCGTCGGCTAAGATGACTTCGAAAAGTCGTGGGCTGCCTTCCAAGACCGAGCTTGGAGCCACGTCACCCTACCTCGCTCTGTGCGTTGGCTAAGATGACTTGGAAAAGTCGTAAGCTGCCTCCGGAGACCGAGCTTGGACCCACGTGACACTAAATCGCTCTATGCGTCGGCTAAGATGACTTGGAAAAGTCGTAGGCTGCCTTCAAAGACCGAGCTTGGAGCCACGTGACCCTACTTCGCTCTGTGCGTCGGCTAAGATGACTTGGAAATGTCGTGGGCTGCCTTCAAAGACTAAGCTTGGACCCACGTGTCGCTACCTCGCTCTGTGCATCGGCTAAGATGATTTGGAAAAGTCGAGGGCTGCCTTCAAAGACCAAGCATGGAGCCACGTGACACTACCTCGCTCTGTGCTTTGGCTAAGAAGACTTGGAAAAGTCGTGGGCTGCCTTCAAAGACCGAGCTTGGTCCCACGTGACACTACCTCGCTCTGTGCGTCGGCTAAACTGACGTGGAAAAGTCGTGGGCTGCCTTCAAAGACCGAGCTTGGAGCCTCGTGACACTACCTCGCTCTGTGCGTCGGCTTATATGACTTGGAAAAGTCGTGGTCTGCCTTCAAAGACCGAGCTCGCTCTGTGCGTCGGCTTATATGACTTGGAAAAGTCGTGGGCTGCCTTCAAAGACCGAGCTTGGACCCAAGTGACACTACCTCGCTCTGTGCGTCGGCTTATATGACTTGGAATAGTCGTGGTCTGCCTTCAAAGACCGAGCTTGGACCTACGTGACACTACCTCGCTCTGTGCGTCAGCTAAGATGACTTGGTAAAGTCGTGGGCTGCCTTCAAAGACCGAGCTTGGACCCACGTGACACCACCACGCTCTATGCGTCGGCTAAGATGACTTGGAAAAGTCGTGGGCTGCATTCAAAGACCGAGCTTGGAACTACGTGACACTACCTCGCTCTGTGCGTCGGCTAAGATGACTTGGAAAAGTCGTGGGCTGCCTTCAAAGACCGAGCTTGGACCCACGTGACACCACCACGCTCTGTGCGTCGGCTAAGATGACTTGGAAAAGTCGTGGGCTGCATTCAAAGACCGAGCTTGGAGCCACGTGACACTACCTCGCTCTGTGCATCGGCTAAGATGAATTGCTAAAATTCGTAAGCTGCCTTCAAAGACCGAGCATTAAGCTAAGCGACAAGCTCTCTCTGTGCGTCGGCTAAGATGTCTTGGAAAAGTCGTGGGCTGGCTTCAAAGACCGAGCTTGGAGCCACGTGACGCTACCTCGCTCTGTGCGTCGGCTAAGATGTCTTGGAAAAGTCGTGGGCTGCCTTCAAAGGCCGAGTTTGGAGCCATATGACACTTCCTCACTCTGTGCGTCGCCTAAGATGACTTGGAAAAGTCGTGGGCTGCCTTCAAAGACCGAGCTTTTAGCTAAGTGACAAGCTCGCTCTGTGCGTCGGCTAAGATGACTTGGAAAAGTCGTGGGCTGCCTTCAAAGACCGAGCTTGGACCCACGTGACACTACCTCGCTCTGTGCGTCGGCTAAAATGACTTGGAAAAGTCGTGAAGTGCCTTCAAAGACCGAGCTTGGAGCCACGTGACACTACCTCGCTCTGTGCGTCGGCTAAGATGACTTGAAAAAGTCGTATGCTGCCTTCAAAGACTACGCTTGGACCCACGTGACACTACCTCGCTCTGTGCGTCGGCTAAGATGATTTAGAAAAGTCGTGGGCTGCCTTCAAAGACCGAGTTTGGAGCCACGTGACACTACCTCGCTCTGTGCATCGGCTAAGATGAATTGGAAAAGTCGTGGGCTGCCTTCAAAGACCGAGCTTTTAGCTAAGTGACATGCTCGCTCTGTGCGTCGGCTAAGATGACTTGGAAAAGTCGTGGGCTTCCTTCAAAGACCGAGCTTGGAGCCACGTGACCCTACCTCGCTCTGTGCGTTGGCTAAGATGACTTGGAAAAATCGTATGCTGCCTTCAAAGACCGTGCTTGGACCCACGTGACACTACCTCGCCCTGTGCGTCGGCTAAGATGACTTGGAAGATTCGTGGGATGCCTTCAATGACCGAGCTTGGACCCACGTGACACTACCTCGCTCTGTGCGTGGGCTAAGATGACTTCGAAAACACGTGGGCTGCCTTCAAAGACCGAGCTTGGTGCCACGTGACACTACCTCGCTCTGTGCGTCGGCTAAGATGACTTCGAAAAGTCGTGGGCTGCCTTCCAAGACCGAGCTTGGAGCCACGTCACCCTACCTCGCTCTGTGCGTTGGCTAAGATGACTTGGAAAAGTCGTAAGCTGCCTCCGGAGACCGAGCTTGGACCCACGTGACACTAAATCGCTCTATGCGTCGGCTAAGATGACTTGGAAAAGTCGTAGGCTGCCTTCAAAGACCGAGCTTGGAGCCACGTGACCCTACTTCGCTCTGTGCGTCGGCTAAGATGACTTGGAAATGTCGTGGGCTGCCTTCAAAGACTAAGCTTGGACCCACGTGTCGCTACCTCGCTCTGTGCATCGGCTAAGATGATTTGGAAAAGTCGAGGGCTGCCTTCAAAGACCAAGCATGGAGCCACGTGACACTACCTCGCTCTGTGCTTTGGCTAAGAAGACTTGGAAAAGTCGTGGGCTGCCTTCAAAGACCGAGCTTGGTCCCACGTGACACTACCTCGCTCTGTGCGTCGGCTAAACTGACTTGGAAAAGTCGTGGGCTGCCTTCAAAGACCGAGCTTGGAGCCTCGTGACACTACCTCGCTCTGTGCGTCGGCTTATATGACTTGGAAAAGTCGTGGTCTGCCTTCAAAGACCGAGCTCGCTCTGTGCGTCGGCTAAGATGACTTGGAAAAGTCGTGGGCTGCCTTCAAAGACCGAGCTTGGACCCACGTGACACTACCTCGCTCTGTGCGTCGGCTAAAATGACTTGGAAAAGTCGTGGGGTGCCTTCAAAGACCGAGCTTGGAGCCACGTGACACTACCTCGCTCTGTGCGTCGGCTAAGATGACTTGAAAAAGTCGTATGCTGCCTTCAAAGACTACGCTTGGACCCACGTGACACTACCTCGCTCTGTGCGTCGGCTAAGATGATTTAGAAAAGTCGTGGGCTGCCTTCAAAGACCGAGTTTGGAGCCACGTGACACTACCTCGCTCTGTGCATCGGCTAAGATGAATTGGAAAAGTCGTGGGCTGCCTTCAAAGACCGAGCTTTTAGCTAAGTGACATGCTCCCTCTGTGCGTCGGCTAAGATGACTTGGAAAAGTCGTGGGCTTCCTTCAAAGACCGAGCTTGGAGCCACGTGACCCTACCTCGCTCTGTGCGTTGGCTAAGATGACTTGGAAAATCGTATGCTGCCTTCAAAGACCGTGCTTGGACCCACGTGACACTACCTCGCTCTGTGCGTCGGCTAAGATGACTTGGAAGATTCGTGGGATGCCTTCAATGACCGAGCTTGGACCCACGTGACACTACCTCGCTCTGTGCGTGGGCTAAGATGACTTCGAAAACACGTGGGCTGCCTTCAAAGACCGAGCTTGGTGCCACGTGACACTACCTCGCTCTGTGCGTCGGCTAAGATGACTTCGAAAAGTCGTGGGCTGCCTTCCAAGACCGAGCTTGGAGCCACGTCACCCTACCTCGCTCTGTGCGTTGGCTAAGATGACTTGGAAAAGTCGTAAGCTGACTCCGGAGACCGAGCTTGGACCCACGTGACACTAAATCGTTCTATGCGTCGGCTAAGATGACTTGGAAAAGTCGTGGGCTGGCTTCAAAGACCGAGCTTGGAGCCACGTGACGCTACCTCGCTCTGTGCGTCGGCTAACATGTCTTGGAAAAGTCGTGTGCTGGCTTCAAAGACCGAGCTTGGAGCCACGTGACGCTACCTCGCTCTGTGCGTCGGCTAAGATGTCTTGGAAAAGTCGTGGGCTGCCTTCAAAGGCCGAGTTTGGAGCCACATGACACTTCCTCACTCTGTGCGTCGCCTAAGATGACTTGGAAAAGTCGTGGGCTGCCTTCAAAGACCGAGCTTTTAGCTAAGTGACAAGCTCGCTCTGTGCGTCGGCTAAGATGACTTGGAAAAGTCGTGGGCTGCCTTCAAAGACCGAGCTTGGACCCACGTGACACTACCTCGCTCTGTGCGTCGGCTAGAATGACTTGGAAAAGTCGTGGGCTGCCTTCAAAGACCGAGCTTGGAGCCACGTGACACTACTTTGCTTTGTGCGTCGGCTAAGATGACTTTGAAAAGTCGTGGGCTGCCTTTAAAGACCGAGCTTGGAGCCACGTGACCCTTCCTCGCTCTGTGCGTCGGCTAAGATGACTTGGAAAAGTCGTATGCTGCCTTCAAAGACCGAGCTTGGTGCCACGTGACACTACCTCGCTCTGTGCGTCGGCTAAGATGACTTGGAAAAGTCGTGGGCTGCCTTCAAAGACCGAGCTAGGACCCACGTGACACTACCTCGCTCTGTGCGTCGGCTAAGATGACTTGGAAATGTCGTGGGCTGCCTTCAAAGACCGAGCTTGGACCCACGTGACGCTACCTCGCTCTGTAAGTCGGCTAAAATGACTTGCAAAAGTCGTGGGCTGCCTTGAAAGAACGAGCTTGGAGCCACGTGACACTACCTCGCTCTGTAAATCGGCTAAGATGAATTGGAAAAGTCGTGGGCTGCCTTCAAAGACCGAGCTTTTAGCTAAGTGACAAGCTCGCTCTGTGCGTCGGCTAAGACGACTTGGAAAAGTCGTGGGCTGCCTTCAAAGACCGAGCTTGGAGCCACGTGACCCTACCTTGCTCTGTGCGTCGGCTTAGATGACTTGGAAAAGTCGTATGCTGCCTTCAAAGACCGTGCTTGGACCCACGTGACACTACCTCGCTCTGTGCGTCGGCTAAGATGACTTGGAAAAGTCGTGGGCTGCCTGCAATGACCGAGCTTGGACCCACGTGACACTACCTCGCTCTGTGCGTGGGCTAAGATGACTTGGAAAAGTCGTGGGCTGCCTTCAAAGACCGCGCTTGGAGCCACGTGACACTACCTCGCTCTGTGCGTCGGCTAAGATGACTTCGAAAAGTCGTGGGCTGCCATCAAACACCGAGCTTGGAGCCACGTGACCCTACTTCGCTCTGTGCGTCGGCTAAGATGACTTGGAAAAGTCGTAAGCTGCCTCCAGAGACCGAGCTTGGACCCACGTGACGCTACCTCGCTCTGTGCGTCGGCTAAGATGACTTGGAAAAGTCGTGGGCTGCCTTCAGAGACCGAGCTTGGTCCCACGTGACACTACCTCGCTCTGTGCGTCGGCTAAGATGACTTGGAAAAGTAGTGCGCTGCCTTCAAAGACCGAGCTTGGACCCATGTGTCACTACCTCGCTCTGTGCGTCGGCTAAGATGACTTGGAAAAGTCGTGGGCTGCCTTCAAAGACCGAGCTTGGACCCACGTGACACTACCTCGCTCTGTGCGTCGGCTAAGATGACTTGTAAAAGTCGTGGGCTGCCTTCAAAGACCGAGTTTGGAGCCACGTGACACTACCTCGCCCTGTGCATCGGCTAAGATGAATTGGAAAAGTCGTGGGCTGCCTTCAAAGACCGAGCTTTTAGCTAAGTGACAAGCTCGCTCTGTGCGTCGGCTAAGATGACTTGGAAACGTCGTGGGCTTCCTTCAAAGACCGAGCTTGGAGCCACGTGACCCTACCTCGCTCTGTGCGTCGGCTAAGATGACTTGGAAAAGTTGTATGCTGCCTTCAAAGACCGTGCTTGGACCCACGTGACACTACCTCGCTCTGTGCGTCGGCTAAGATGACTTGGAAAATTCGTGGGATGCCTTCAATGACCGAGCTTAAACCCACGTGACACTACCTCGCTCTGTGCGTGGGCTAAGATGACTTGGAAAACACGTGGGCTGCCTTCAAAGACCGAGCTTGGAGCCACGTGACACTACCTCGCTCTGTGCGTCGGCTAAGATGACTTCGAAAAGTCGTAGGCTGCCTTCCAAGACCGAGCTTGGAGCCACGTGACCCTACCTCGCTCTGTGCGTTGGCTAAGATGACTTGGAAAAGTCGTAAGCTGCCTCCAGAGACCGAGCTTGGACCCACGTGACACTAAATCGCTCTATGCGTCGGCTAAGCTGACTTGGAAAAGACGTAGGCTGCCTTCAAAGACCGAGCTTGGAGCCACGTGACCCTACTTCGCTCTGTGCGTCGGATAAGATGGCTTGGAAATGTCGTGGGCTGCCTTCAAAGACTGAGCTTGGACCCACGTGTCGCTACCTCGCTCTGTGCATCGGCTAAGATGATTTGGAAAAGTCGAGGGCTGCCTTCAAAGACCGAGCTTGGACCCACGTGACACTACCTCGCTCTGTGCGTCGGCTAAACTGACTTGGAAAAGTCGTGGGCTGCCTTCAAAGAACGAGCTTGGAGCCTCGTGACACTACCTCGCTCTGTGCGTCGGCTTATATGACTTGGAAAAGTCGTGGTCTGCCTTCAAAGACCGAGCTCGCTCTGTGCGTCGGCTTATATGACTTGGAAAAGTCGTGGGCTGCCTTCAAAGACCGAGCTTGGACCCACGTGACACTACCTCGCTCTGTGCGTCGGCTTATATGACTTGGAAAAGTCGTGGGCTGCCTTCAATGACCGAGCTTGGCCCCACGTGACACTACCTCGTTCTGTGCGTGGGCTAAGATGACTTGGAAAAGTCGTGGGCTGCCTTCAAAGACCGAGCTTGGACCCACGTGACACTACCTCGCTCTGTGCGTCGGCTAAGATGACTTGGAAAAGTCGTGGGCTGCCTTCAAAGACCGAGCTTGGAGCCACGTGACACTACTTTGCTCAGTGCGTCGGCTAAGATGACTTGGAAAAGTCGTGGGCTGCCTTCAAAGACCGAGCTTGGAGCCACGTGACACTACGTCGCTCTGTGCGTCGGCTAAGATGACTTGGAAAAGTCGTGGGCTGCCTTCAAAGACCGAGCTTGGAGCCACGTGACACAACTTTGCTCTGTGCGTCGGCTAAGATGACTTGGAAAAGTCGTGGGCTGCCTTCAAAGACCGAGCTTGGAGCCACGTGACACTACCTCGCTCTGTGCGTCGGCGAAGATGACTTGGAAAAGTCGTGGGCTGCCTTCAAAGACCGAGCTTGGACACACGTGACACTACCTCGCTCTGTGCATCGTATAAGATGACTTGGAAATGTCGTGGGCTGCCTTCAAAGACCGAGCTTGGACCCACGTGACGCTACCTCGCTCTGTAAGTCGGCTAAAATGACTTGCAAAAGTCGTGGGCTGCCTTCAAAGAACGAGCTTGGAGCCACGTGACACTACCTCGTCCTGTATATCGGCTAAGATGAATTGGAAAAGTCGTGGGCTGCCTTCAAAGACCGAGCTTTTAGCTAAGTGACAAGCTCGCTCTGTGCGTCGGCTAAGATGACTTGGAAAAGTCGTGGGCTGCCTTCAAAGACCGAGCTTGGAGCCACGTGACACTACTTTGCTCTGTGCGTCGGCTAAGATGACTTCGAAAAGTCGTGGGCTGCCTTAAAAGACCGAGCTTGGAGCCACGTGACCCTACCTCGCTCTGTGCGTCGGCTAAGATGACTTGGAAAAGTCGTGGGCTGCCTTCAAAGACCGAGCTTGGAGCCACTTGACACTACCTCACTCTGTGCTTCGGCTAAGATGACTTGGAAAAGTCGTGGGCTGCCTTCAAAGACCGAGCTTGGAGCTACCTGACACTACCTCGCTCTGTGCGTCGGCGAAGATGACTTGGAAAAGTCGTGGGCTGCCTTCAAAGACCGAGCTTGGACCCACGTGACACTACCTCGCTCTGTGCGTCGGCTAAGATGACTTGGAAATGTCTTGGGCTGCCTTCAAAGACCGAGCTTGGACCCACGTGACGCTACCTCGCTCTGTAAGTCGGCTAAAATGACTTGCAAAAGTCGTGCGCTGCCTTCAAAGAACGAGCTTGGAGCCACGTGACACTACCTCGCTCTGTATATCTGCTAAGATGACTTGGAAAAGTCGTGGGCTGCCTTCAAAGACCGAGCTTTTAGCTAAGTGACAAGCTCGCTCTGTGCGTCGGCTAAGACGACTTGGAAAAGTCGTGGGCTGCCTTCAAAGACCGAGCTTGGAGCCACGTGACCCTACCTCGCTCTGTGCGTCGGCTAAGATGACTTGGAAAAGTCGTGGGCTGCCTTTAAAGACCGAGCTTGGAGCTACATGACCCTACTTCGCTCTGTGCGTCGGCTAAGATGACTTGGAAAAGTCGTAAGCTGCTTACAGAGACCGAGTTGGACCCACGTGACGCTACCTCGCTCTGTGCGTCGGCTTAGATGACTTGGAAAAGTCGTGGGCTGCATTTAGAGACCGAGCTTGGTCCCACGTGACACTACCTCGCTCTGTGCGTCGGCTAAACTGACTTGGAAAAGTCGTTGGCTGCCTTCAAAGACCGAGCTTGGAGCCACGTAACCCTACCTCGCTCTGTGCGTCGGCTAAGATGACTTGGAAAAGTCGTATGCTGCCTTCAAAGACCGAGCTTGGAGCCACGTGACACTACCTTGCTCTGTGCGTCGGCTAAGATGACTTGGAAAAGTAGTGCGCTGCCTTCAAAGACCGAGCTTGGACCCACGTGACACTACCTCGCTCTGTGCGTCGGCTAAGATGACTTGGAAAAGTCGTGGGCTGCCTTTAAAGACCGAGCTTGGACCCACGTGACACTACCTCGCTCTGTGCGTCGGCTAAGATGACTTGTAAAAGTCGTGGGCTGCCTTCAAAGACCGAGCTAGGAGCCACGTAAAACTCCCTCGCTCTGTGCGTCGGCTCAGATGATTTGGAAAAGTGGTGGGCTGCCTTCAAAGACCGAGCTTGGAGCCACGTGACACAACCTCGCTCTGTGCATCGGCTAAGATGACTTGGAAAAGTCGTGGGCTGCCTGCAAAGACCGAGCTTGGAGATACGTGACACTACCTCGCTCTGTGCGTCGGCTAAAATGACTCGGAAAAGTCGTGGGGTGCCTTCAAAGACCGAGCTTGGAGCCACGTGACACTACCTCGCTCTGTGCGTCGGCTAAGATGACTTGAAAAAGTCGTATGCTGCCTTCAAAGACCGAGCTTGGACCCACGTGACACTACCTCGCTCTGTGCGTCGGCTAAGATGATTTAGAAAAGTCGTGGGCTGCCTTCAAAGACCGAGTTTGGAGCCACGTGACACTACCTCGCTCTGTGCATCGGCTAAGATGAATTGGAAAAGTCGTGGGCTGCCTTCAAAGACCGAGCTTTTAGCTAAGTGACAAGCTCGCTCTGTGCGTCGGCTAAGATGACTTGGAAAAGTCGTGGGCTTCCTTCAAAGACCGAGCTTGGAGCCACGTGACCCTACCTCGCTCTGTGCGTCGGCTAAGATGACTTGGAAAAGTCGTATGCTGCCTTCAAACACCGAGCTTGGAGCCAAGTGACACTATATCGCTTTGTGCGTCGGCTAAGATGACTTGGAAAAGTCGTGGGCTGCCTTCAAAGACCGAGCTTGGAGCCACGTGACGCTACCTCGCTCTGTAAGTCGGCTAAAATGACTTGCAAAAGTCGTGGGCTGCCTTCAAAGAACGAGCTTGGAGCCACGTGACACTACCTCGTCCTGTATATCGGCTAAGATGAATTGGAAAAGTCGTGGGCTGCCTTCAAAGACCGAGCTTTTAGCTAAGTGACAAGCTCGCTCTGTGCGTCGGCTAAGATGACTTGGAAAAGTCGTGGGCTGCCTTCAAAGACCGAGCTTGGAGCCACGTGACACTACTTTGCTCTGTGCGTCGGCTAAGATGACTTCGAAAAGTCGTGGGCTGCCTTTAAAGACCGAGCTTGGAGCCACGTGACCCTACCTCGCTCTGTGCGTCGGCTAAGATGACTTGGAAAAGTCGTATGCTGCCTTCAAAGACCGAGCTTGGAGCCACTTGACACTACCTCACTCTGTGCTTCGGCTAAGATGACTTGGAAAAGTCGTGGGCTGCCTTCAAAGACCGAGCTTGGAGCTACCTGACACTACCTCGCTCTGTGCGTCGGCGAAGATGACTTGGAAAAGTCGTGGGCTGCCTTCAAAGACCGAGCTTGGACCCACGTGACACTACCTCGCTCTGTGCGTCGGCTAAGATGACTTGGAAATGTCTTGGGCTGCCTTCAAAGACCGAGCTTGGACCCACGTGACGCTACCTCGCTCTGTAAGTCGGCTAAAATGACTTGCAAAAGTCGTGCGCTGCCTTCAAAGAACGAGCTTGGAGCCACGTGACACTACCTCGCTCTGTATATCTGCTAAGATGAATTGGAAAAGTCGTGGGCTGCCTTCAAAGACCGAGCTTTTAGCTAAGTGACAAGCTCGCTCTGTGCGTCGGCTAAGACGACTTGGAAAAGTCGTGGGCTGCCTTCAAAGACCGAGCTTGGAGCCACGTGACCCTACCTTGCTCTGTGCGTCGGCTTAGATGACTTGGAAAAGTCGTGGGCTGCCTTCAAAGACCGAGCTTGGAGCTACATGACCCTACTTCGCTCTGTGCGTCGGCTAAGATGACTTGGAAAAGTCGTAAGCTGCTTACAGAGACCGAGTTGGACCCACGTGACGCTACCTCGCTCTGTGCGTCGGCTTAGATGACTTGGAAAAGTCGTGGGCTGCATTTAGAGACCGAGCTTGGTCCCACGTGACACTACCTCGCTCTGTGCGTCGGCTAAACTGACTTGGAAAAGTCGTTGGCTGCCTTCAAAGACCGAGCTTGGAGCCACGTAACCCTACCTCGCTCTGTGCGTCGGCTAAGATGACTTGGAAAAGTCGTATGCTGCCTTCAAAGACCGAGCTTGGAGCCACGTGACCCTACCTTGCTCTGTGCGTCGGCTAAGATGACTTGGAAAAGTCGTGCGCTGCCTTCAAAGACCGAGCTTGGACCCACGTGACACTACCTCGCTCTGTGCGTCGGCTAAGATGACTTGGAAAAGTCGTGGGCTGCCTTTAAAGACCGAGCTTGGACCCACGTGACACTACCTCGCTCTGTGCGTCGGCTAAGATGACTTGTAAAAGTCGTGGGCTGCCTTCAAAGACCGAGCTAGGAGCCACGTAAAACTCCCTCGCTCTGTGCGTCGGCTCAGATGATTTGGAAAAGTGGTGGGCTGCCTTCAAAGACCGAGCTTGGAGCCACGTGACACAACCTCGCTCTGTGCATCGGCAAAGATGACTTGGAAAAGTCGTGGGCTGCCTGCAAAGACCGAGCTTGGAGATACGTGACACTACCTCGCTCTGTGCGTCGGCTAAAATGACTCGGAAAAGTCGTGGGGTGCCTTCAAAGACCGAGCTTGGAGCCACGTGACACTACCTCGCTCTGTGCGTCGGCTAAGATGACTTGAAAAAGTCGTATGCTGCCTTCAAAGACTGAGCTTGGACCCACGTGACACTACCTCGCTCTGTGCGTCGGCTAAGATGATTTAGAAAAGTCGTGGGCTGCCTTCAAAGACCGAGTTTGGAGCCACGTGACACTACCTCGCTCTGTGCATCGGCTAAGATGAATTGGAAAAGTCGTGGGCTGCCTTCAAAGACCGAGCTTTTAGCTAAGTGACAAGCTCGCTCTGTGCGTCGGCTAAGATGACTTGGAAAAGTCGTGGGCTTCCTTCAAAGACCGAGCTTGGAGCCACGTGACCCTACCTCGCTCTGTGCGTCGGCTAAGATGACTTGGAAAAGTCGTATGCTGCCTTCAAACACCGAGCTTGGAGCCAAGTGACACTATATCGCTTTGTGCGTCGGCTAAGATGACTTGGAAAAGTCGTGGGCTGCCTTCAAAGACCGAGCTTGGAGCCACGTGACACTACCTCGCTCTGTGCGTCGGCGAAGATGACTTGGAAAAGTCGTGGGCTGCCTTCAAAGACCGAGCTTGGACCCACGTGACACTACCTCGCTCTGTGCGTCGGCTAAGATGACTTGGAAATGTCGTGGGCTGCCTTCAAAGACCGAGCTTGGACCCACGTGACGCTACCTCGCTCTGTAAGTCGGCTAAAATGACTTGCAAAAGTCGTGGGCTGCCTTCAAAGAACGAGCTTGGAGCCATGTGACACTACCTCGCTCTGTATATCGGCTAAGATGAATTGGAAAAGTCGTGGGCTGCCTTCAAAGACCGAGCTTTTAGCTAAGTGACAAGCTCGCTCTGTGCGTCGGCTAAGACGACTTGGAAAAGTCGTGGGCTGCCTTCAAAGACCGAGCTTGGAGCCACGTGACCCTACCTTGCTCTGTGCGTCGGCTTAGATGACTTGGAAAAGTCGTATGCTGCCTTCAAAGACCGTGCTTGGACCCACGTGACACTACCTCGCTCTGTGCGTCGGCTAAGATGACTTGGAAAAGTCGTGGGCTGCCTGCAATGACCGAGCTTGGACCCACGTGACACTACCTCGCTCTATGCGTGGGCTAAGATGACTTGGAAAAGTCGTGGGCTGCCTTTAAAGACCGCGCTTGGAGCCACGTGACACTACCTCGCTCTGTGCGTCGGCTAAGATGACTTGGAAAAGTCGTGGGCTGCCTTCAAAGACCGAGCTTGGACCCACGTGACCCTACTTCGCTCTGTGCGTCGGCTAAGATGACTTGGAAAAGTCGTAAGCTGCCTCCAGAGACCGAGCTTGGACCCACGTGACGCTACCTCGCTCTGTGCGTCGGCTTAGATGACTTGGAAAAGTCGTGGGCTGCCTTCAGAGACCGAGCTTGGTCCCACGTGACACTACCTCGCTCTGTGCGTCGGCTAAAATGACTTGGAAAAGTCGTTGGCTGCCTTCAAAGACCGAGCTTGGAGCCACGTGACCCTACCTCGCTCTGTGCGTCGGCTAAGATGACTTTGAAAAGTCGTATGCTGCCTTCAAAGACCGAGCTTGGAGCCACGTGACACTACCTCGCTCTGTGCGTCGGCTAAGATGACTTGGAAAAGTAGTGCGCTGCCTTCAAAGACCGAGCTTGGACCCACGTGACACTACCTCGCTCTGTGCGTCGGCTAAGATGACTTGGAAAAGTCGTGGGCTGCCTTTAAAGACCGAGCTTGGACCCACGTGACACTACCTCGCTCTGTGCGTCGGCTAAGATGACTTGTAAAAGTCGTGGGCTGCCTTCAAAGACCGAGCTAGGAGCCACGTGACACTCCCTCGCTCTGTGCGTCGGCTCAGATGATTTGGAAAAGTGTTGGGCTGCCTTCAAAGACCGAGCTTGGAGCCACGTGACACTACCTCGCTCTGTGCATCGGCTAAGATGACTTGGAAAAGTCGTGGGCTGCCTTCAAAGACCGAGCTTGTAGCAACGTGACACTACCTCGCTCTGTGCGTCGGCTAAAATGACTTGGAAAAGTAGTGCGCTGCCTTCAAAGACCGAGCTTGGACCCACGTGACACTACCTCGCTCTGTGCGTCGGCTAAGATGACTTGAAAAAGTCGTATGCTGCCTTCAAAGACTGAGCTTGGACCCACGTGACACTACCTCGCTCTGTGCGTCGGCTAAGATGATTTAGAAAAGTCGTGGGCTGCCTTCAAAGACCGAGTTTGGAGCCACGTGACACTACCTCGCTCTGTGCATCGGCTAAGATGAATTGGAAAAGTCGTGGGCTGCCTTCAAAGACCGAGCTTTTAGCTAAGTGACAAGCTCGCTCTGTGCGTCGGCTAAGATGACTTGGAAAAGTCGTGGGCTTCCTTCAAAGACCGAGCTTGGAGCCACGTGACCCTACCTCGCTCTGTGCGTCGGCTAAGATGACTTGGAAAAGTCGTATGCTGCCTTCAAAGACCGTGCTTGGACCCACGTGACACTACCTCGCTCTGTGCGTCGGCTA
This sequence comes from Nemoura dubitans, assembly GCA_921293005.1. Taxonomy (NCBI): domain Eukaryota; kingdom Metazoa; phylum Arthropoda; class Insecta; order Plecoptera; family Nemouridae; genus Nemoura; species Nemoura dubitans. Next base: position 23,455,827 of record OV121076.1, read on the forward strand.
AGATGACTTGGAAAATTCGTGGGATGCCTTCAATGACCGAGCTTGGACCCACGTGACACTACCTCGCTCTGTGCGTGGGCTAAGATGACTTGGAAAACACGTGGGCTGCCTTCAAAGACCGAGCTTGGAGCCACATGACACTACCTCGCTCTGTGCTTCGGCTAAGATGACTTCGAAAAGTCGTGGGCTGCCTTCCAAGACCGAGCTTGGAGCCACGTGACCCTACCTCGCTCTGTGCGTTGGCTAAGATGACTTGGATAAGTCGTAAGCTGCCTCCAGAGACCGAGCTTGGACACACGTGACACTAAATCGCTCTATGCGTCGGCTAAGATGATTTGGAAAAGTCGAGGGCTGCCTTCAAAGACCAAGCATGGAGCCACGTGACACTACCTCGCTCTGTGCGTTGGCTAAGAAGACTTGGAAAAGTCGTGGGCTGCCTTCAAAGACCGAGCTTGGTCCCACGTGACACTACCTCGCTCTGTGCGTCGGCTAAACTGACTTGGAAAAGTCGTGGGCTGCCTTCAAAGACCGAGCTTGGAGCCTCGTGACACTACCTCGCTCTGTGCGTCGGCTTATATGACTTGGAAAAGTCGTGGTCTGCCTTCAAAGACCGAGCTCGCTCTGTGCGTCGGCTTATATGACTTGGAAAAGTCGTGGGCTGCCTTCAAAGACCGAGCTTGGACCCACGTGACACTACCTCGCTCTGTGCGTCGGCTTATATGACTTGGAAAAGTCGTGGGCTGCCTTCAAAGACCGAGCTTGGAGCCACGTGACACTACTTTGCTCTGTGCGTCGGCTAAGATGACTTCGAAAAGTCGTGGGCTGCCTTTAAAGACCGAGCTTGGAGCCACGTGACCCTACCTCGCTCTGTGCGTCGGCTAAGATGACTTGGAAAAGTCGTATGCTGCCTTCAAAGACCGAGCTTGGAGCCACTTGACACTACCTCACTCTGTGCTTCGGCTAAGATGACTTGGAAAAGTCGTGGGCTGCCTTCAAAGACCGAGCTTGGAGCTACCTGACACTACCTCGCTCTGTGCGTCGGCGAAGATGACTTGGAAAAGTCGTGGGCTGCCTTCAAAGACCGAGCTTGGACCCACGTGACACTACCTCGCTCTGTGCGTCGGCTAAGATGACTTGGAAATGTCTTGGGCTGCCTTCAAAGACCGAGCTTGGACCCACGTGACGCTACCTCGCTCTGTAAGTCGGCTAAAATGACTTGCAAAAGTCGTGCGCTGCCTTCAAAGAACGAGCTTGGAGCCACGTGACACTACCTCGCTCTGTATATCTGCTAAGATGAATTGGAAAAGTCGTGGGCTGCCTTCAAAGACCGAGCTTTTAGCTAAGTGACAAGCTCGCTCTGTGCGTCGGCTAAGACGACTTGGAAAAGTCGTGGGCTGCCTTCAAAGACCGAGCTTGGAGCCACGTGACCCTACCTCGCTCTGTGCGTCGGCTTAGATGACTTGGAAAAGTCGTGGGCTGCCTTCAAAGACCGAGCTTGGAGCTACATGACCCTACTTCGCTCTGTGCGTCGGCTAAGATGACTTGGAAAAGTCGTAAGCTGCTTACAGAGACCGAGTTGGACCCACGTGACGCTACCTCGCTCTGTGCGTCGGCTTAGATGACTTGGAAAAGTCGTGGGCTGCATTTAGAGACCGAGCTTGGTCCCACGTGACACTACCTCGCTCTGTGCGTCGGCTAAACTGACTTGGAAAAGTCGTTGGCTGCCTTCAAAGACCGAGCTTGGAGCCACGTAACCCTACCTCGCTCTGTGCGTCGGCTAAGATGACTTGGAAAAGTCGTATGCTGCCTTCAAAGACCGAGCTTGGAGCCACGTGACACTACCTTGCTCTGTGCGTCGGCTAAGATGACTTGGAAAAGTAGTGCGCTGCCTTCAAAGACCGAGCTTGGAGCCACGTGACACTACCTCGCTCTGTGCGTCGGCTAAGATGACTTGGAAAAGTCGTGGGCTGCCTTCAAAGACCGAGCTTGGACCCACGTGACACTACCTCGCTCTGTGCGTCGGCTAAGATGACTTGTAAAAGTCGTGGGCTGCCTTCAAAGACCGAGCTAGGAGCCACGTAAAACTCCCTCGCTCTGTGCGTCGGCTCAGATGATTTGGAAAAGTGGTGGGCTGCCTTCAAAGACCGAGCTTGGAGCCACGTGACACAACCTCGCTCTGTGCATCGGCAAAGATGACTTGGAAAAGTCGTGGGCTGCCTGCAAAGACCGAGCTTGGAGATACGTGACACTACCTCGCTCTGTGCGTCGGCTAAAATGACTCGGAAAAGTCGTGGGGTGCCTTCAAAGACCGAGCTTGGAGCCACGTGACACTACCTCGCTCTGTGCGTCGGCTAAGATGACTTGAAAAAGTCGTATGCTGCCTTCAAAGACTGAGCTTGGACCCACGTGACACTACCTCGCTCTGTGCGTCGGCTAAGATGATTTAGAAAAGTCGTGGGCTGCCTTCAAAGACCGAGTTTGGAGCCACGTGACACTACCTCGCTCTGTGCATCGGCTAAGATGAATTGGAAAAGTCGTGGGCTGCCTTCAAAGACCGAGCTTTTAGCTAAGTGACAAGCTCGCTCTGTGCGTCGGCTAAGATGACTTGGAAAAGTCGTGGGCTGCCTTCAAAGACCGAGCTTGGAGCCACGTGACCCTACCTCGCTCTGTGCGTCGGCTAAGATGACTTGGAAAAGTCGTATGCTGCCTTCAAACACCGAGCTTGGAGCCAAGTGACACTATATCGCTTTGTGCGTCGGCTAAGATGACTTGGAAAAGTCGTGGGCTGCCTTCAAAGACCGAGCTTGGAGCCACGTGACACTACCTCGCTCTGTGCGTCGGCTAAGATGACTTGGAAAAGTCGTGGGCTGCCTTCAAAGACCGAGCTTGGACCCACGTGACACTACCTCGCTCTGTGCGTCGGCTAAGATGACTTGGAAATGTCGTGGGCTGCCTTCAAAGACCGAGCTTGGACCCACGTGACGCTACCTCGCTCTGTAAGTCGGCTAAAATGACTTGCAAAAGTCGTGGGCTGCCTTCAAAGAACGAGCTTGGAGCCATGTGACACTACCTCGCTCTGTATATCGGCTAAGATGAATTGGAAAAGTCGTGGGCTGCCTTCAAAGACCGAGCTTTTAGCTAAGTGACAAGCTCGCTCTGTGCGTCGGCTAAGACGACTTGGAAAAGTCGTGGGCTGCCTTCAAAGACCGAGCTTGGAGCCACGTGACCCTACCTTGCTCTGTGCGTCGGCTTAGATGACTTGGAAAAGTCGTATGCTGCCTTCAAAGACCGTGCTTGGACCCACGTGACACTACCTCGCTCTGTGCGTCGGCTAAGATGACTTGGAAAAGTCGTGGGCTGCCTGCAATGACCGAGCTTGGACCCACGTGACACTACCTCGCTCTATGCGTGGGCTAAGATGACTTGGAAAAGTCGTGGGCTGCCTTTAAAGACCGCGCTTGGAGCCACGTGACACTACCTCGCTCTGTGCGTCGGCTAAGATGACTTCGAAAAGTCGTGGGCTGCCTTCAAAGACCGAGCTTGGAGCCACGTGACCCTACTTCGCTCTGTGCGTCGGCTAAGATGACTTGGAAAAGTCGTAAGCTGCCTCCAGAGACCGAGCTTGGACCCACGTGACGCTACCTCGCTCTGTGCGTCGGCTTAGATGACTTGGAAAAGTCGTGGGCTGCCTTCAAAGACCGAGCTTGGACCCACGTGACACTACCTCGCTCTGTGCGTCGGCTAAACTGACTTGGAAAAGTCGTTGGCTGCCTTCAAAGACCGAGCTTGGAGCCACGTTACCCTACCTCGCTCTGTGCGTCGGCTAAGATGACTTGGAAAAGTCGTATGCTGCCTTCAAAGACCGAGCTTGGAGCCACGTGACACTACCTCGCTCTGTGCGTCGGCTAAGATGACTTGGAAAAGTAGTGGGCTGCCTTCAAAGACCGAGCTTGGACCCACGTGACACTACCTCGCTCTGTGCGTCGGCTAAGATGACTTGGAAAAGTCGTGGGCTGCCTTCAAAGACCGAGCTTGGACCCACGTGACACTACCTCGCTCTGTGCGTCGGCTAAGATGACTTGTAAAAGTCGTGGGCTGCCTTCAAAGACCGAGCTAGGAGCCACGTGACACTCCCTCGCTCTGTGCGTCGGCTAAGATGACTTGGAAAAGTGTTGGGCTGCCTTCAAAGACCGAGCTTGGAGCCACGTGACACTACCTCGCTCTGTGCGTCGGCTAAGATGACTTGGAAAAGTCGTGGGCTGCCTTCAAAGACCGAGCTTGGAGAAACGTGACACTACCTCGCTCTGTGCGTCGGCTAAAATGACTTGGAAAAGTCGTGGGCTGCCTTCAAAGACCGAGCTTGGAGCCACGTGACACTACCTCGCTCTGTGCGTCGGCTAAGATGACTTGAAAAAGTCGTAGGCTGCCTTCAAAGACTGAGCTTGGACCCACGTGACACTACCTCGCTCTGTGCGTCGGCTAAGATGATTTAGAAAAGTCGTGGGCTGCCTTCAAAGACCGAGTTTGGAGCCACGTGACACTACCTCGCTCTGTGCGTCGGCTAAGATGACTTGGAAAAGTCGTGGGCTGCCTTCAAAGACCGAGCTTTTAGCTAAGTGACAAGCTCGCTCTGTGCGTCGGCTAAGATGACTTGGAAAAGTCGTGGGCTTCCTTCAAAGACCGAGCTTGGAGCCACGTGACCCTACCTCGCTCTGTGCGTCGGCTAAGATGACTTGGAAAAGTCGTATGCTGCCTTCAAAGACCGTGCTTGGACCCACGTGACACTACCTCGCTCTGTGCGTCGGCTAAGATGACTTGGAAAATTCGTGGGATGCCTTCAATGACCGAGCTTGGACCCACGTGACACTACCTCGCTCTGTGCGTGGGCTAAGATGACTTGGAAAACACGTGGGCTGCCTTCAAAGACCGAGCTTGGAGCCACATGACACTACCTCGCTCTGTGCTTCGGCTAAGATGACTTCGAAAAGTCGTGGGCTGCCTTCCAAGACCGAGCTTGGAGCCACGTGACCCTACCTCGCTCTGTGCGTTGGCTAAGATGACTTGGATAAGTCGTAAGCTGCCTCCAGAGACCGAGCTTGGACACACGTGACACTAAATCGCTCTATGCGTCGGCTAAGATGATTTGGAAAAGTCGAGGGCTGCCTTCAAAGACCAAGCATGGAGCCACGTGACACTACCTCGCTCTGTGCGTTGGCTAAGAAGACTTGGAAAAGTCGTGGGCTGCCTTCAAAGACCGAGCTTGGTCCCACGTGACACTACCTCGCTCTGTGCGTCGGCTAAACTGACTTGGAAAAGTCGTGGGCTGCCTTCAAAGACCGAGCTTGGAGCCTCGTGACACTACCTCGCTCTGTGCGTCGGCTTATATGACTTGGAAAAGTCGTGGTCTGCCTTCAAAGACCGAGCTCGCTCTGTGCGTCGGCTTATATGACTTGGAAAAGTCGTGGGCTGCCTTCAAAGACCGAGCTTGGACCCACGTGACACTACCTCGCTCTGTGCGTCGGCTTATATGACTTGGAAAAGTCGTGGTCTGCCTTCAAAGACCGAGCTTGGACCCAAGTGACACTACCTCGCTCTGTGCGTCGGCTAAGATGACTTGGAAAAGTCGTGGGCTGCCTTTAAAGACCGAGCTTGGACCCACGTGACACTACCTCGCTCTGTGCGTCGGCTAAGATGACTTGTAAAAGTCGTGGGCTGCCTTCAAAGACCGAGCTAGGAGCCACGTGACACTCCCTCGCTCTGTGCGTCGGCTCAGATGATTTGGAAAAGTGGTGGGCTGCCTTCAAAGACCGAGCTTGGAGCCACGTGACACTACCTCGCTCTGTGCATCGGCTAAGATGACTTGGAAAAGTCGTGGGCTGCCTTCAAAGACCGAGCTTGGAGATACGTGACACTACCTCGCTCTGTGCGTCGGCTAAAATGACTTGGAAAAGTCGTGGGGTGCCTTCAAAGACAGAGCTTGGAGCCACGTGACACTACCTCGCTCTGTGCGTCGGCTAAGATGACTTGAAAAAGTCGTATGCTGCCTTCAAAGACTACGCTTGGACCCACGTGACACTACCTCGCTCTGTGCGTCGCCTAAGATGATTTAGAAAAGTCGTGGGCTGCCTTCAAAGACCGAGTTTGGAGCCACGTGACACTACCTCGCTCTGTGCATCGGCTAAGATGAATTGGAAAAGTCGTGGGCTGCCTTCAAAGACCGAGCTTTTAGCTAAGTGACATGCTCGCTCTGTGCGTCGGCTAAGATGACTTGGAAAAGTCGTGGGCTTCCTTCAAAGACCGAGCTTGGAGCCACGTGACCCTACCTCGCTCTGTGCGTTGGCTAAGATGACTTGGAAAAATCGTATGCTGCCTTCAAAGACCGTGCTTGGACCCACGTGACACTACCTCGCTCTGTGCGTCGGCTAAGATGACTTGGAAGATTCGTGTGATGCCTTCAAAGACCGAGCTTGGACCCACGTGACACTACCTCGCTCTGTGCGTCGGCTAAGATGACTTCGAAAACACGTGGGCTGCCTTCAAAGACCGAGCTTGGTGCCACGTGACACTACCTCGCTCTGTGCGTCGGCTAAGATGACTTCGAAAAGTCGTGGGCTGCCTTCCAAGACCGAGCTTGGAGCCACGTCACCCTACCTCGCTCTGTGCGTTGGCTAAGATGACTTGGAAAAGTCGTAAGCTGCCTCCGGAGACCGAGCTTGGACCCACGTGACACTAAATCGCTCTATGCGTCGGCTAAGATGACTTGGAAAAGTCGTAGGCTGCCTTCAAAGACCGAGCTTGGAGCCACGTGACACTACCTCGCTCTGTGCGTCGGCTAAGATGACTTGGAAAAGTCGTGGGCTGCCTTCAAAGACTAAGCTTGGACCCACGTGTCGCTACCTCGCCCTGTGCATCGGCTAAGATGATTTGGAAAAGTCGAGGGCTGCCTTCAAAGACCAAGCATGGAGCCACGTGACACTACCTCGCTCTGTGCTTTGGCTAAGAAGACTTGGAAAAGTCGTGGGCTGCCTTCAAAGACCGAGCTTGGTCCCACGTGACACTACCTCGCTCTGTGCGTCGGCTAAACTGACTTGGAAAAGTCGTGGGCTGCCTTCAAAGACCGAGCTTGGAGCCTCGTGACACTACCTCGCTCTGTGCGTCGGCTTATATGACTTGGAAAAGTCGTAATCTGCCTTCAAAGACCGAGCTCGCTCTGTGCGTCGGCTTATATGACTTGGAAAAGTCGTGGGCTGCCTTCAAAGACCGAGCTTGGACCCACGTGACACTACCTCGCTCTGTGCGTCGGCTTATATGACTTGGAAAAGTCGTGGTCTGCCTTCAAAGACCGAGCTTGGACCTACGTGACACCACCACGCTCTGTGCGTCGGCTAAGATGACTTGGAAAAGTCGTGGGCTGCATTCAAAGACCGAGCTTGGAACTACGTGACACTACCTCGCTCTGTGCGTCGGCTAAGATGACTTGGAAAAGTCGTGGGCTGCCTTCAAAGACCGAGCTTGGAGCCACGTGACACTACCTCGCTCTGTGCGTCGGCGAAGATGACTTGGAAAAGTCGTGGGCTGCCTTCAAAGACCGAGCTTGGACACACGTGACACTACCTCGCTCTGTGCATCGTATAAGATGACTTGGAAATGTCGTGGGCTGCCTTCAAAGACCGAGCTTGGACCCACGTGACGCTACCTCGCTCTGTAAGTCGGCTAAAATGACTTGCAAAAGTCGTGGGCTGCCTTCAAAGAACGAGCTTGGAGCCACGTGACACTACCTCGTCCTGTATATCGGCTAAGATGAATTGGAAAAGTCGTGGGCTGCCTTCAAAGACCGAGCTTTTAGCTAAGTGACAAGCTCGCTCTGTGCGTCGGCTAAGATGACTTGGAAAAGTCGTGGGCTGCCTTCAAAGACCGAGCTTGGAGCCACGTGACACTACTTTGCTCTGTGCGTCGGCTAAGATGACTTCGAAAAGTCGTGGGCTGCCTTTAAAGACCGAGCTTGGAGCCACGTGACCCTACCTCGCTCTGTGCGTCGGCTAAGATGACTTGGAAAAGTCGTATGCTGCCTTCAAAGACCGAGCTTGGAGCCACTTGACACTACCTCACTCTGTGCTTCGGCTAAGATGACTTGGAAAAGTCGTGGGCTGCCTTCAAAGACCGAGCTTGGAGCTACCTGACACTACCTCGCTCTGTGCGTCGGCGAAGATGACTTGGAAAAGTCGTGGGCTGCCTTCAAAGACCGAGCTTGGACCCACGTGACACTACCTCGCTCTGTGCGTCGGCTAAGATGACTTGGAAATGTCTTGGGCTGCCTTCAAAGACCGAGCTTGGACCCACGTGACGCTACCTCGCTCTGTAAGTCGGCTAAAATGACTTGCAAAAGTCGTGCGCTGCCTTCAAAGAACGAGCTTGGAGCCACGTGACACTACCTCGCTCTGTATATCTGCTAAGATGAATTGGAAAAGTCGTGGGCTGCCTTCAAAGACCGAGCTTTTAGCTAAGTGACAAGCTCGCTCTGTGCGTCGGCTAAGACGACTTGGAAAAGTCGTGGGCTGCCTTCAAAGACCGAGCTTGGAGCCACGTGACCCTACCTTGCTCTGTGCGTCGGCTTAGATGACTTGGAAAAGTCGTGGGCTGCCTTCAAAGACCGAGCTTTTAGCTAAGTGACAAGCTCGCTCTGTGCGTCGGCTAAGATGACTTGGAAAAGTCGTGGGCTGCCTTCAAAGACCGAGCTTGGACCCACGTGACACTACCTCGCTCTGTGCGTCGGCTAGAATGACTTGGAAAAGTCGTGGGCTGCCTTCAAAGACCGAGCTTGGAGCCACGTGACACTACTTTGCTTTGTGCGTCGGCTAAGATGACTTTGAAAAGTCGTGGGCTGCCTTTAAAGACCGAGCTTGGAGCCACGTGACCCTTCCTCGCTCTGTGCGTCGGCTAAGATGACTTGGAAAAGTCGTATGCTGCCTTCAAAGACCGAGCTTGGTGCCACGTGACACTACCTCGCTCTGTGCGTCGGCTAAGATGACTTGGAAAAGTCGTGGGCTGCCTTCAAAGACCGAGCTAGGACCCACGTGACACTACCTCGCTCTGTGCGTCGGCTAAGATGACTTGGAAATGTCGTGGGCTGCCTTCAAAGACCGAGCTTGGACCCACGTGACGCTACCTCGCTCTGTAAGTCGGCTAAAATGACTTGCAAAAGTCGTGGGCTGCCTTGAAAGAACGAGCTTGGAGCCACGTGACACTACCTCGCTCTGTATATCGGCTAAGATGAATTGGAAAAGTCGTGGGCTGCCTTCAAAGACCGAGCTTTTAGCTAAGTGACAAGCTCGCTCTGTGCGTCGGCTAAGACGACTTGGAAAAGTCGTGGGCTGCCTTCAAAGACCGAGCTTGGAGCCACGTGACCCTACCTTGCTCTGTGCGTCGGCTTAGATGACTTGGAAAAGTCGTATGCTGCCTTCAAAGACCGTGCTTGGACCCACGTGACACTACCTCGCTCTGTGCGTCGGCTAAGATGACTTGGAAAAGTCGTGGGCTGCCTGCAATGACCGAGCTTGGACCCACGTGACACTACCTCGCTCTGTGCGTGGGCTAAGATGACTTGGAAAAGTCGTGGGCTGCCTTCAAAGACCGCGCTTGGAGCCACGTGACACTACCTCGCTCTGTGCGTCGGCTAAGATGACTTCGAAAAGTCGTGGGCTGCCATCAAACACCGAGCTTGGAGCCACGTGACCCTACTTTGCTCTGTGCGTCGGCTAAGATGACTTGGAAAAGTCGTAAGCTGCCTCCAGAGACCGAGCTTGGACCCACGTGACGCTACCTCGCTCTGTGCGTCGGCTTAGATGACTTGGAAAAGTCGTGGGCTGCCTTCAGAGACCGAGCTTGGTCCCACGTGACACTACCTCGCTCTGTGCGTCGGCTAAGATGACTTGGAAAAGTAGTGCGCTGCCTTCAAAGACCGAGCTTGGACCCATGTGTCACTACCTCGCTCTGTGCGTCGGCTAAGATGACTTGGAAAAGTCGTGGGCTGCCTTCAAAGACCGAGCTTGGACCCACGTGACACTACCTCGCTCTGTGCGTCGGCTAAGATGACTTGTAAAAGTCGTGGGCTGCCTTCAAAGACCGAGTTTGGAGCCACGTGACACTACCTCGCCCTGTGCATCGGCTAAGATGAATTGGAAAAGTCGTGGGCTGCCTTCAAAGACCGAGCTTTTAGCTAAGTGACAAGCTCGCTCTGTGCGTCGGCTAAGATGACTTGGAAACGTCGTGGGCTTCCTTCAAAGACCGAGCTTGGAGCCACGTGACCCTACCTCGCTCTGTGCGTCGGCTAAGATGACTTGGAAAAGTTGTATGCTGCCTTCAAAGACCGTGCTTGGACCCACGTGACACTACCTCGCTCTGTGCTTCGGCTAAGATGACTTGGAAAATTCGTGGGATGCCTTCAATGACCGAGCTTAAACCCACGTGACACTACCTCGCTCTGTGCGTGGGCTAAGATGACTTGGAAAACACGTGGGCTGCCTTCAAAGACTGAGCTTGGAGCCACGTGACACTACCTCGCTCTGTGCGTCGGCTAAGATGACTTCGAAAAGTCGTAGGCTGCCTTCCAAGACCGAGCTTGGAGCCACGTGACCCTACCTCGCTCTGTGCGTTGGCTAAGATGACTTGGAAAAGTCGTAAGCTGCCTCCAGAGACCGAGCTTGGACCCACGTGACACTAAATCGCTCTATGCGTCGGCTAAGCTGACTTGGAAAAGACGTAGGCTGCCTTCAAAGACCGAGCTTGGAGCCACGTGACCCTACTTCGCTCTGTGCGTCGGATAAGATGGCTTGGAAATGTCGTGGGCTGCCTTCAAAGACTGAGCTTGGACCCACGTGTCGCTACCTCGCTCTGTGCATCGGCTAAGATGATTTGGAAAAGTCGAGGGCTGCCTTCAAAGACCAAGCATGGAGCCACGTGACACTACCTCGCTCTGTGCGTTGGCTAAGAAGACTTGGAAAAGTCGTGGGCTGCCTTCAAAGACCGAGCTTGGTCCCACGTGACACTACCTCGCTCTGTGCGTCGGCTAAACTGACTTGGAAAAGTCGTGGGCTGCCTTCAAAGAACGAGCTTGGAGCCTCGTGACACTACCTCGCTCTGTGCGTCGGCTTATATGACTTGGAAAAGTCGTGGTCTGCCTTCAAAGACCGAGCTCGCTCTGTGCGTCGGCTTATATGACTTGGAAAAGTCGTGGGCTGCCTTCAAAGACCGAGCTTGGACCCACGTGACACTACCTCGCTCTGTGCGTCGGCTTATATGACTTGGAAAAGTCGTGGGCTGCCTTCAATGACCGAGCTTGGCCCCACGTGACACTACCTCGTTCTGTGCGTAGGCTAAGATGACTTGGAAAAGTCGTGGGCTGCCTTCAAAGACCGAGCTTGGACCCACGTGAAACTACCTCGCTCTGTGCGTCGGCTAAGATGACTTGGAAAAGTCGTGGGCTGCCTTCAAAGACCGAGCTTGGAGCCACGTGACACTACTTTGCTCAGTGCGTCGGCTAAGATGACTTGGAAAAGTCGTGGGCTGCCTTCAAAGACCGAGCTTGGAGCCACGTGACACTACGTCGCTCTGTGCGTCGGCTAAGATGACTTGGAAAAGTCGTGCGCTGCCTTCAAAGACCGAGCTTGGAGCCACGTGACACAACTTTGCTCTGTGCGTCGGCTAAGATGACTTGGAAAAGTCGTGGGCTGCCTTCAAAGACCGAGCTTGGAGCCACGTGACACTACCTCGCTCTGTGCGTCGGCGAAGATGACTTGGAAAAGTCGTGGGCTGCCTTCAAAGACCGAGCTTGGACACACGTGACACTACCTCGCTCTGTGCATCGTATAAGATGACTTGGAAATGTCGTGGGCTGCCTTCAAAGACCGAGCTTGGACCCACGTGACGCTACCTCGCTCTGTAAGTCGGCTAAAATGACTTGCAAAAGTCGTGGGCTGCCTTCAAAGAACGAGCTTGGAGCCACGTGACACTACCTCGTCCTGTATATCGGCTAAGATGAATTGGAAAAGTCGTGGGCTGCCTTCAAAGACCGAGCTTTTAGCTAAGTGACAAGCTCGCTCTGTGCGTCGGCTAAGATGACTTGGAAAAGTCGTGGGCTGCCTTCAAAGACCGAGCTTGGAGCCACGTGACACTACTTTGCTCTGTGCGTCGGCTAAGATGACTTGGAAAAGTCGTGGGCTGCCTTCAAAGACCGAGCTTGGAGCCACGTGACCCTACCTCGCTCTGTGCGTCGGCTAAGATGACTTGGAAAAGTCGTATGCTGCCTTCAAAGACCGAGCTTGGAGCCACTTGACACTACCTCGCTCTGTGCTTCGGCTAAGATGACTTGGAAAAGTCGTGGGCTGCCTTCAAAGACCGAGCTTGGAGCCACCTGACACTACCTCGCTCTGTGCGTCGGCTAAGATGACTTGGAAAAGTCGTGGGCTGCCTTCAAAGACCGAGCTTGGACCCACGTGACACTACCTCGCTCTGTGCGTCGGCTAAGATGACTTGGAAATGTCTTGGGCTGCCTTCAAAGACCGAGCTTGGACCCACGTGACGCTACCTCGCTCTGTAAGTCGGCTAAAATGACTTGCAAAAGTCGTGCGCTGCCTTCAAAGAACGAGCTTGGAGCCACGTGACACTACCTCGCTCTGTATATCTGCTAAGATGAATTGGAAAAGTCGTGGGCTGCCTTCAAAGACCGAGCTTTTAGCTAAGTGACAAGCTCGCTCTGTGCGTCGGCTAAGACGACTTGGAAAAGTCGTGGGCTGCCTTCAAAGACCGAGCTTGGAGCCACGTGACCCTACCTTGCTCTGTGCGTCGGCTTAGATGACTTGGAAAAGTCGTGGGCTGCCTTCAAAGACCGAGCTTGGAGCTACATGACCCTACTTCGCTCTGTGCGTCGGCTAAGATGACTTGGAAAAGTCGTAAGCTGCTTACAGAGACCGAGTTGGACCCACGTGACGCTACCTCGCTCTGTGCGTCGGCTTAGATGACTTGGAAAAGTCGTGGGCTGCATTTAGAGACCGAGCTTGGTCCCACGTGACACTACCTCGCTCTGTGCGTCGGCTAAACTGACTTGGAAAAGTCGTTGGCTGCCTTCAAAGACCGAGCTTGGAGCCACGTAACCCTACCTCGCTCTGTGCGTCGGCTAAGATGACTTGGAAAAGTCGTATGCTGCCTTCAAAGACCGAGCTTGGAGCCACGTGACACTACCTTGCTCTGTGCGTCGGCTAAGATGACTTGGAAAAGTAGTGCGCTGCCTTCAAAGACCGAGCTTGGACCCACGTGACACTACCTCGCTCTGTGCGTCGGCTAAGATGACTTGGAAAAGTCGTGGGCTGCCTTTAAAGACCGAGCTTGGACCCACGTGACACTACCTCGCTCTGTGCGTCGGCTAAGATGACTTGTAAAAGTCGTGGGCTGCCTTCAAAGACCGAGCTAGGAGCCACGTAAAACTCCCTCGCTCTGTGCGTCGGCTCAGATGATTTGGAAAAGTGGTGGGCTGCCTTCAAAGACCGAGCTTGGAGCCACGTGACACAACCTCGCTCTGTGCATCGGCTAAGATGACTTGGAAAAGTCGTGGGCTGCCTGCAAAGACCGAGCTTGGAGATACGTGACACTACCTCGCTCTGTGCGTCGGCTAAAATGACTCGGAAAAGTCGTGGGGTGCCTTCAAAGACCGAGCTTGGAGCCACGTGACACTACCTCGCTCTGTGCGTCGGCTAAGATGACTTGAAAAAGTCGTATGCTGCCTTCAAAGACTGAGCTTGGACCCACGTGACACTACCTCGCTCTGTGCGTCGGCTAAGATGATTTAGAAAAGTCGTGGGCTGCCTTCAAAGACCGAGTTTGGAGCCACGTGACACTACCTCGCTCTGTGCATCGGCTAAGATGAATTGGAAAAGTCGTGGGCTGCCTTCAAAGACCGAGCTTTTAGCTAAGTGACAAGCTCGCTCTGTGCGTCGGCTAAGATGACTTGGAAAAGTCGTGGGCTTCCTTCAAAGACCGAGCTTGGAGCCACGTGACCCTACCTCGCTCTGTGCGTCGGCTAAGATGACTTGGAAAAGTCGTATGCTGCCTTCAAACACCGAGCTTGGAGCCAAGTGACACTATATCGCTTTGTGCGTCGGCTAAGATGACTTGGAAAAGTCGTGGGCTGCCTTCAAAGACCGAGCTTGGAGCCACGTGACACTACCTCGCTCTGTGCGTCGGCGAAGATGACTTGGAAAAGTCGTGGGCTGCCTTCAAAGACCGAGCTTGGACCCACGTGACACTACCTCGCTCTGTAAGTCGGCTAAAATGACTTGCAAAAGTCGTGGGCTGCCTTCAAAGAACGAGCTTGGAGCCATGTGACACTACCTCGCTCTGTATATCGGCTAAGATGAATTGGAAAAGTCGTGGGCTGCCTTCAAAGACCGAGCTTTTAGCTAAGTGACAAGCTCGCTCTGTGCGTCGGCTAAGACGACTTGGAAAAGTCGTGGGCTGCCTTCAAAGACCGAGCTTGGAGCCACGTGACCCTACCTTGCTCTGTGCGTCGGCTTAGATGACTTGGAAAAGTCGTATGCTGCCTTCAAAGACCGTGCTTGGACCCACGTGACACTACCTCGCTCTGTGCGTCGGCTAAGATGACTTGGAAAAGTCGTGGGCTGCCTGCAATGACCGAGCTTGGACCCACGTGACACTACCTCGCTCTGTGCGTGGGCTAAGATGACTTGGAAAAGTCGTGGGCTGCCTTTAAAGACCGCGCTTGGAGCCACGTGACACTACCTCGCTCTGTGCGTCGGCTAAGATGACTTCGAAAAGTCGTGGGCTGCCTTCAAAGACCGAGCTTGGAGCCACGTGACCCTACTTCGCTCTGTGCGTCGGCTAAGATGACTTGGAAAAGTCGTAAGCTGCCTCCAGAGACCGAGCTTGGACCCACGTGACGCTACCTCGCTCTGTGCGTCGGCTTAGATGACTTGGAAAAGTCGTGGGCTGCCTTCAGAGACCGAGCTTGGTCCCACGTGACACTACCTCGCTCTGTGCGTCGGCTAAACTGACTTGGAAAAGTCGTTGGCTGCCTTCAAAGACCGAGCTTGGAGCCACGTGACCCTACCTCGCTCTGTGCGTCGGCTAAGATGACTTGGAAAAGTCGTATGCTGCCTTCAAAGACCGAGCTTGGAGCCACGTGACACTACCTCGCTCTGTGCGTCGGCTAAGATGACTTGGAAAAGTCGTGGGCTGCCTTCAAAGACCGAGCTTGGACCCACGTGACACTACCTCGCTCTGTGCGTCGGCTAAGATGACTTGGAAAAGTCGTGGGCTGCCTTTAAAGACCGAGCTTGGACCCACGTGACACTACCTCGCTCTGTGCGTCGGCTAAGATGACTTGTAAAAGTCGTGGGCTGCCTTCAAAGACCGAGCTAGGAGCCACGTGACACTCCCTCGCTCTGTGCGTCGGCTCAGATGATTTGGAAAAGTGTTGGGCTGCCTTCAAAGACCGAGCTTGGAGCCACGTGACACTACCTCGCTCTGTGCATCGGCTAAGATGACTTGGAAAAGTCGTGGGCTGCCTTCAAAGACCGAGCTTGGAGAAACGTGACACTACCTCGCTCTGTGCGTCGGCTAAAATGACTTGGAAAAGTCGTGGGCTGCCTTCAAAGACCGAGCTTGGAGCCACGTGACACTACCTCGCTCTGTGCGTCGGCTAAGATGACTTGAAAAAGTCGTATGCTGCCTTCAAAGACTGAGCTTGGACCCACGTGACACTACCTCGCTCTGTGCGTCGGCTAAGATGACTTGGAAAAGTCGTGGGCTGCCTTCAAAGACCGAGCTTGGAGCCACGTGACACTACCTCGCTCTGTGCATCGGCTAAGATGAATTGGAAAAGTCGTGGGCTGCCTTCAAAGACCGAGCTTTTAGCTAAGTGACAAGCTCGCTCTGTGCGTCGGCTAAGATGACTTGGAAAAGTCGTGGGCTTCCTTCAAAGACCGAGCTTGGAGCCACGTGACCCTACCTCGCTCTGTGCGTCGGCTAAGATGACTTGGAAAAGTCGTATGCTGCCTTCAAAGACCGTGCTTGGACCCACGTGACACTACCTCGCTCTGTGCGTCGGCTAAGATGACTTGGAAAATTCGTGGGATGCCTTCAATGACCGAGCTTGGACCCACGTGACACTACCTCGCTCTGTGCGTGGGCTAAGATGACTTGGAAAACACGTGGGCTGCCTTCAAAGACCGAGCTTGGAGCCACATGACACTACCTCGCTCTGTGCTTCGGCTAAGATGACTTCGAAAAGTCGTGGGCTGCCTTCCAAGACCGAGCTTGGAGCCACGTGACCCTACCTCGCTCTGTGCGTTGGCTAAGATGACTTGGATAAGTCGTAAGCTGCCTCCAGAGACCGAGCTTGGACACACGTGACACTAAATCGCTCTATGCGTCGGCTAAGATGATTTGGAAAAGTCGAGGGCTGCCTTCAAAGACCAAGCATGGAGCCACGTGACACTACCTCGCTGTGTGCGTTGGCTAAGAAGACTTGGAAAAGTCGTGGGCTGCCTTCAAAGACCGAGCTTGGTCCCACGTGACACTACCTCGCTCTGTGCGTCGGCTAAACTGACTTGGAAAAGTCGTGGGCTGCCTTCAAAGACCGAGCTTGGAGCCTCGTGACACTACCTCGCTCTGTGCGTCGGCTTATATGACTTGGAAAAGTCGTGGTCTGCCTTCAAAGACCGAGCTCGCTCTGTGCGTCGGCTTATATGACTTGGAAAAGTCGTGGGCTGCCTTCAAAGACCGAGCTTGGACCCACGTGACACTACCTCGCTCTGTGCGTCGGCTTATATGACTTGGAAAAGTCGTGGTCTGCCTTCAAAGACCGAGCTTGGACCCAAGTGACACTACCTCGCTCTGTGCGTCGGCTAAGATGACTTGGAAAAGTCGTGGGCTGCCTTTAAAGACCGAGCTTGGACCCACGTGACACTACCTCGCTCTGTGCGTCGGCTAAGATGACTTGTAAAAGTCGTGGGCTGCCTTCAAAGACCGAGCTAGGAGCCACGTGACACTCCCTCGCTCTGTGCGTCGGCTCAGATGATTTGGAAAAGTGGTGGGCTGCCTTCAAAGACCGAGCTTGGAGCCACGTGACACTACCTCGCTCTGTGCATCGGCTAAGATGACTTGGAAAAGTCGTGGGCTGCCTTCAAAGACCGAGCTTGGAGATACGTGACACTACCTCGCTCTGTGCGTCGGCTAAAATGACTTGGAAAAGTCGTGGGGTGCCTTCAAAGACAGAGCTTGGAGCCACGTGACACTACCTCGCTCTGTGCGTCGGCTAAGATGACTTGAAAAAGTCGTATGCTGCCTTCAAAGACTACGCTTGGACCCACGTGACACTACCTCGCTCTGTGCGTCGCCTAAGATGATTTAGAAAAGTCGTGGGCTGCCTTCAAAGACCGAGTTTGGAGCCACGTGACACTACCTCGCTCTGTGCATCGGCTACGATGAATTGGAAAAGTCGTGGGCTGCCTTCAAAGACCGAGCTTTTAGCTAAGTGACATGCTCGCTCTGTGCGTCGGCTAAGATGACTTGGAAAAGTCGTGGGCTTCCTTCAAAGACCGAGCTTGGAGCCACGTGACCCTACCTCGCTCTGTGCGTTGGCTAAGATGACTTGGAAAAATCGTATGCTGCCTTCAAAGACCGTGCTTGGACCCACGTGACACTACCTCGCTCTGTGCGTCGGCTAAGATGACTTGGAAGATTCGTGGGATGCCTTCAATGACCGAGCTTGGACCCACGTGACACTACCTCGCTCTGTGCGTGGGCTAAGATGACTTCGAAAACACGTGGGCTGCCTTCAAAGACCGAGCTTGGAGCCACGTGAC
Organism: Nemoura dubitans; assembly: GCA_921293005.1. Classification (NCBI taxonomy): domain Eukaryota; kingdom Metazoa; phylum Arthropoda; class Insecta; order Plecoptera; family Nemouridae; genus Nemoura; species Nemoura dubitans. Next base: position 23,473,703 of record OV121076.1, read on the forward strand.
ACTACCTCGCTCTGTGCGTCGGCTAAGATGACTTCGAAAAGTCGTGGGCTGCCTTCCAAGACCGAGCTTGGAGCCACGTCACCCTACCTCGCTCTGTGCGTTGGCTAAGATGACTTGGAAAAGTCGTAAGCTGCCTCCGGAGACCGAGCTTGGACCCACGTGACACTAAATCGCTCTATGCGTCGGCTAAGATGACTTGGAAAAGTCGTAGGCTGCCTTCAAAGACCGAGCTTGGAGCCACGTGACCCTACTTCGCTCTGTGCGTCGGCTAAGATGACTTGGAAAAGTCGTGGGCTGCCTTCAAAGACTAAGCTTGGACCCACGTGTCGCTACCTCGCCCTGTGCATCGGCTAAGATGATTTGGAAAAGTCGAGGGCTGCCTTCAAAGACCAAGCATGGAGCCACGTGACACTACCTCGCTCTGTGCTTTGGCTAAGAAGACTTGGAAAAGTCGTGGGCTGCCTTCAAAGACCGAGCTTGGTCCCACGTGACACTACCTCGCTCTGTGCGTCGGCTAAACTGACTTGGAAAAGTCGTGGGCTGCCTTCAAAGACCGAGCTTGGAGCCTCGTGACACTACCTCGCTCTGTGCGTCGGCTTATATGACTTGGAAAAGTCGTAATCTGCCTTCAAAGACCGAGCTCGCTCTGTGCGTCGGCTTATATGACTTGGAAAAGTCGTGGGCTGCCTTCAAAGACCGAGCTTGGACCCACGTGACACTACCTCGCTCTGTGCGTCGGCTTATATGACTTGGAAAAGTCGTGGTCTGCCTTCAAAGACCGAGCTTGGACCTACGTGACACTACCTCGCTCTGTGCGTCAGCTAAGATGACTTGGTAAAGTCGTGGGCTGCCTTCAAAGACCGAGCTTGGACCCACGTGACACCACCACGCTCTGTGCGTCGGCTAAGATGACTTGGAAAAGTCGTGGGCTGCATTCAAAGACCGAGCTTGGAACTACGTGACACTACCTCGCTCTGTGCGTCGGCTAAGATGACTTGGAAAAGTCGTGGGCTGCCTTCAAAGACCGAGCTTGGACCCACGTGACACCACCACGCTCTGTGCGTCGGCTAAGATGACTTGGAACAGTCGTGGGCTGCATTCAAAGACCGAGCTTGGAGCCACGTGACACTACCTCGCTCTGTGCATCGGCTAAGATGAATTGCTAAAATTCGTAAGCTGCCTTTAAAGACCGAGCATTAAGCTAAGCGACAAGCTCTCTCTGTGCGTCGGCTAAGATGTCTTGGAAAAGTCGTGGGCTGGCTTCAAAGACCGAGCTTGGAGCCACGTGACGCTACCTCGCTCTGTGCGTCGGCTAAGATGTCTTGGAAAAGTCGTGGGCTGCCTTCAAAGGCCAAGTTTGGAGCCACATGACACTTCCTCGCTCTGTGCGTCGCCTAAGATGACTTGGAAAAGTCGTGGGCTGCCTTCAAAGACCGAGCTTGGACCCGCGTGACACTACCTCGCTCTGTGCGTCGGCTAAGATGACTTGGAAAAGTCGTGGGCTGCCTTCAAAGACCGAGCTTGGAACCACGTGACACTACCTCGCTCTGTGCGTCGGCTAAGATGACTTCGAAAAGTCGTGGGCTTCCTTCAAAGACCGAGCTTGGAGCCACGTAACCCTACCTCGCTCTGTGCGTCGGCTAAGATGACTTGGAAAAGTCGTAAGCTGCCTCCAGAGACCAAGATTGGACCCACGTGGCACTACATCGCTCTGTGCGTCTGCTAAGATGACTTGGAAAAGTCGTAGGCTGCCTTCAAAGACCGATCTTGGAGCCACGTGACCCTACCTCGCTCTGCGCGTCGGCTAAGATGACTTGGAAATGTCGTGGGCTGCCTTCAAAGACCGAGCTTGGACCCACGTGACGCTACCTCGCTCTGTGCGTCGGCCAATATGACTTGGAAAAGTCGAAGGCTGCCTTTAAAGACCGAGCTTGGAGCCACGTGACACTACCTTGCTCTGTGCGTCGGCTAAGATGACTTGGAAAAGTCGTTGGCTGCCTTCAAAGACCGAGCTTGGAGCTACGTGACAAGCTCGCTCTGTGCGTCAGCTAAGTTGACTTGCAAAAGTCGTTTGCTGCCTTCAAAGACCGAGCTTGGAGCCACGTGACCCTACCTCGCTCTGTGCGTCGGTTAAGATGACTTGGAAAAGTCGTATGCTGCCTTCAAAGACCGAGCTTGGAGCCACGTGACACTACCTCGCTCTGTTCGTCGGCTAAGATGACTTGGAAAAGTCGTGGGCTGCCTTTAAAGACCGAGCTTGGAGCCACGTGACACTACCTCGCTCTGTGCGTCGGCTAAGATGACTTGGAAAAGTCGTGGGCTGCCTTCAAAGACCGAGCTTGGACCTACGTGACCTTACCTCGCTCTGTGCGTCAGCTAAGATGACTTGCAATAGTCGTGGGCTGCCTTCAAAGACCGAGCTAGGAGCCACGTGACACTACCTCGCTCTGTGCGTCGGCTCAGATGATTTGGAAAAGTCGTGGGCTGCCTTCAAAGACCGAGTCGGAGCCACGTGACACTACCTCGCTCTGTGCATCGGCTAAGATGACTTGGTAAAGTCGTGGGCTGCCTTCAAAGACCGAGCTTGGACCCACGTGACACTACCACGCTCTGCGCGTAGGCTAAGATGACTTGGAAAAGTCGTGGGCTGCATTCAAAGACCGAGCTTGGAGCCACGTGACACTACCTCGCTCTGTGCATCGGCTAAGATGAATTGCTAAAATTCGTGGGCTGCCTTCAAAGACCGAGCATTTAGCTAAGTGACAAGCTCTCTCTGTGCGTCGGCTAAGATGACTTGGAAAAGTCGTGGGCTGCCTTCAAAGACCGAGCTTGGAGCCACGTGACACTACCTCGCTCTGTGCGTCGGCTAAGATGACTTGGAAAAGTCGTGGGCTGCCTTCAAAGACCGAGCTTGGACCCACGTGACACTACCACGCTCTGTGCGTCGGCTAAGATGACTTGGAAAAGTCGTGGGCTGCCTTCCAAGACCGAGCTTGGAGCCACGTGACACTACCACGCTTTGTGCGTCGGCTAAGATGACTTGGAAAAGTCGTGGGCTGCCTTCAAAGACCGAGCTTGGAGCCACGTGACACTACCTCGCTCTGTGCGTCGGCTAAGATGACTTGGAAAAGTCGTGGGCTGCCTTCAGAGACCGAGCTTGGACCCACGTGACACTACCTCGCTCTGTGCGTCGGCTAAGATGACTTGGAAAAGTCGTGGGCTGATTTTAAAGACCGAGCTTGGAGCCACGTGACACTACCTCGCTCTGTGCGTCGGCTAAGATGACTTGGAAAAGTCGTGGGCTGCCTTCAAAGACCGAGCTTGGAGTTACGTGACACTACCTCGCTCTGTGCGTCGGCTAAGATGACTTGGAAAAGTCGTGGGCTGCCTTCAAAGAGCGAGCTTGGAGCCACGTGACACTACCTCGCTCTGTGCGTCGGCTAAGAAGATTTGGAAAAGTCGTGGGCTTCCTTCAAAGACCGAGCTTGGAGCCACGTGACACTACCTCGATCTGTGCGTCGGCTAAGATGACTTGGAAAAGTCGTGGGCTGCCTTCAAAGACCGAGCTTGGACCCACGTGACACTACCTCGCTCTGTGCGTCGGCTAAGATGACTTGGAAATGTCGTGGGCTGGCTTCAAAGACCGAGCTAGGAGCCATGTGACACTACCTCGCTCTGTGCGTTGGCTAAGATGACTTGGAAAAGTCGTGGGCTGCTTCAAAGACCGAGCTAGGAGCCACGTGATGCTACCTCGCTCTGTGCGTCGGCTGAGATGACTTGGAAAAGTCGTGGGCTGCCTTCAAAGACCGCGCTTGGAGCCACATGACACTACCTCACTCTGTGCGTCGGCTAAGATGACTTGGAAAAGTCGTGGGCTGCCTTCACAGACCCAGCTTGGACCCACGTGACACTACCTCGCTCTGTGCCTCGGCTAAGATGACTCGGAAAAGTCGTGGGCTGCCTTCACAGACCGAGCTTGGACCCACGTGACACTACCTCGCTCTGTGCTTCGGCTAAGATGACTTGGAAAAGTCGTGGGCTGCCTTCAAAGACCGAGCTAGGAGCCATGTGACACTACCTCGCTCTGTGCGTCGGCTAAGATGACTTGGAAAAGTCGTGGGCTGCCTTCAAAGACCGAGCTTGGAGCCACGTGACACTACCTCGCTATGTGCGTTCGCCATGATGATTCGTGAATCGTTGGCCTTCAAAAAAAGTCTTGGGCCATGGAGTCTAAACGCAACTTCGCTGCCAACGTGGTTTGGCACTTGAGTTTTTAAACAAGCGAAGATTGTTTGGGGCTGATCAACAATGTGAGGTTCGGGGTGTCTGCAAAGATTTTGTGGACAGTTGGTTTTGCTCCAATTGCCCCTTAGATATCGGTCTCTGTTCGCCCGTAGGTGATCGCCATGCACGCTGTGTGGTGTGCGCTGAAGTGCGCCGTGCGGAAAGCCAATTCGCACGCCGTTTGGTGTGCGCTGGTGGCCTTGCTGGCGTGCGTCGTGCCGTTAGCTGAGAGTCACGGCCGTCTGATCGAGCCCCCATCCCGCGGCTCCATGTGGCGCTACGGCTTCGATACACCCCCAGACTACAACGACCACGAGACCAACTGCGGGGGCTTCGGCAGACAGTGGACCACCAATGGGGGTCGCTGCGGGCCGTGCGGGGACGCGGCAGACAGTCCACAGGTGGGTCAACCATTCACCGTCCGACTCGGCGCAGTGGTGCTTAACACCAATCCCTCCAACCTCCTACCCTCTGAGAGCTGTCCACGTTCATGGTGGTCACCCTTCCACCGACCGACTGAATTACAGTGTTGCTTAACTCCAATCCCTCCAACCTCTCTCTCTCTGAGAGCTGGCCACGTGCATGGCGGTCACCCAAACAGGCCGACTCGGCGCAGTGCAACTGCCCGGTGGTTTCAGCCCAGGGCGCACGAACTGGGCGGGGCCTACGGTCTGGGCGTGGTCGCGCGTCGGTACCGCGTAGGTGCGCAGATCGTGCTGCGCGTGGAGTTGACGGCCAACCATCGAGGCCATTTCGAGTTCCGCGTCTGCGCGAACGACGCGAACGAGGGGCGCACGCGCGTCACGCAGAGTTGTCTGGACAAACACGTGCTGGCGCGAGCTCGTGGTCAAGGTCAAGTCAACGAGGCTTGGTGAGTCAAGGTCAAGTCCACGAGACTTGGTGAGTCAAGGTCAAGTCAACGAGGCTTGGTGAGTCAAGGTCAAGTCCACGAGACTTGGTGAGTCAATGTCAAGTCAACGAGACTTGGTGAGTCAAGGTCAAGTCTTAGAGGAAGTAATGGGGTTAGGTAGAGAGCCATAAGAACACCCCTTTTTTCTGCCGCCAAAATGTGCAGTACCGTGGAATACGAATAGGTAGCGCTAGCAGCGCTCGTTTCAATGGTGGCGCTGTGGAATTCATAGTGGCGGTCCACGGAACTTTTAAACGAAAATTGGACTTTGACACCTTTGCCGAAACTACATGACCGACGCGCCTGAGCCTAGGCTGGGGCTGAGGTGATGCAATATTTTAGCATGTATATTCTTCGCCTGACCATCCTCACTGAAAAGGTGGCTACCATTGAAAATATTTCAAAGAAAAATTGTATAAAAATATCTCACATGTATCATCTTTTAGACAGACGTTTCTTTGACATTGAGATATTATGTATTTTGGAGTGAACATGCTGTCCATAACAGATAATCGCTTCAATCTCATTACTTCCTCTAAGCTTCTATCCATGTCCAAAATACCCAATCCATAGTTTATGAAGACTATTAAGAAATGTCTTTTGAGTCTCACTTATGACAGTTATATAATATGAGATGTATATTATGATGTCTTATAAATATTCGGTGCAATGAATCCTGTACTAGAAATGTGATAGTAGGACTTAAAAGTAGTCGGACCCCAGTTCGTGCGAGAAAAAAGTTGTACAACTTTTTTCTCGCACGAACTGGGGGATTATGTTTGGAGAAGTTAATTACAACTTTTTTCTCGTCCATCTACCGGTCATTGGAAAAACTTTCCCAAAGTTTGTACTTTCTTCACATGGACCTCAGCCTCACATTGCATCCAATTTTCTTCCAATTAGTGGATAAAATCACTGTGTCAAAAGCAGAAGATGTCGCTTTCAAGATTTCCACAAAACAGAAATGGAAATTTGAACGTTTGTTGATCTCAAGCAGGCATTTGCACGACAAAAGTCAATGTTTGGACGAGAAAAAAGTTGTAATTAACTTCTCCAAACATAATCTGAATGACACAGAGGTAAAAGCATAAGCCAAAGGGTTAAATTTTGCAATTGCCCCGAGACAAATACCTTACAAAAAAATTATTTGCGGCGTTGAATCTAGCATCTTGCACCTGTCGGTAGAAGTTGCAGAAAGAATCAGACAAGACACTTCAACCATTCTCCGCAAAGCTCAGCCGCCTACTCCTAACATCTCAAAGGAAGAAATCATGGCCTTGAACCAATTGAAACAGAATACCAGCATTACCATACTTCCAGCAGACAAAGGCAATGCAACTGTTCTTTTGAATACAGAAGATTATCAATCTAAAATGAACGCTCTTCTGGAAGATCCAGCATACACTCCAACAAATCAAGATCCCACAGTGTATCTAGAGAAGAAAACACGATCTCTCATCCTTGAAGTACCATTCATTGAAGATAAAATAAAAAGAATGATAATACCAAGAGAAAAATCGTCCCGAATACCAATTGACTCTACGGACTTCCAAAAGTTCATAAAACTGATATTCCTCTACGACCTATAGTAAGTGCTATCAAATCTCCAACTCAAGAATTAGCAAGATTTCTCGCTAAAAAATTACAACCATTGACTGAAAATGTGCCCTCATACGTAAAAAACTCGTCGCATTTTGTTGACCTAACTCGAGACATACATCTGGATCCCAATGATATAATGGTGAGTTTTGATGTTGTTTCTTTATTTACAAAAGTTCCAGTCAATGAGGTACTAATACACCTTGATGAAAATAATCTATGCCCCAAATACGTCATTAATCTAGCTAAACATTGCATGAGCTCAACATACTTCATAAACAACGATCAATTTTACAAACAAAAAACAGGTGCGTCTATGGGATCACCCCTCTCACCCGTTGTAGCTAACTTATTCATGCAAGAATTTGAACAGAATGCAATTGCTGCCTCTGCTTTGAAACCCAAGTGTTGGCTTAGATATGTAGATGATGTGTTTGTGATATGGCAACATGGACGAAATAATTTACCGTCTTTTTTAAATCATTTAAATAGTATACACCCAGAAATTCAATTCACAATGGAAGAACAACAAAATGATAGTTTTCCTTTTTTGGATGTTTTACTTATCAAGAAAGAAGACAACACGTTAGGCCACACGGTATACAGAAAGCCAACCCACTCCAATCGGTATCTAAATGCATCATCCCATCACCATCCTGCACAAATACGATCGGTAGCGTACACCCTTGCTACCAGATCTCGTCGTATTGCAGACCAAGACAATCTAACAAATGAACTAAAAATCCTTGAAAAAGCTGTCACAAAATGGGTTCAAAAAAAGCATAATACAAAAAGCTTTCAAAAGAAAAACTAACGCTGAAAGAAATGCAGAACAAGAACTGAGAACCGACAGCCAGGTTATAACTAAAATATGGCCCTAGGCCATAACCTAGGTCCTAGGACTTAGTACCAAAACGTAACAACATTTTGTTGCTCGTAAATCATAATGTCATTATCCCAAACCAGCTTGCCGGAAAAAAACTTTAAGTTTAATTTGCAAAGTTGCATTTGAAAATGTCCAACGCCAAAAGGTGTAGCTAATGTCAAAACTCATATTTCAACACAAATTTCATCAATAAAATTTCTTTTGATATACTATCAAAAATTATTATAATGCACAAATAAATACAAATATACCTACTTCAATTTTCGTCATATCTGGCAAGACTGCGCAATACTTTTTTTGCTGACTAGGTACTCAAAAATAGTGTATTGAACATTTTAGAAGCTACACGGTATATAACTCCGCCTGAAATTTGTCCGCAATCAATTCCTTACATTGTATGCAAATCAAAATCTTTTATAAGTGTTTCTAGTCGGTTTTAGTTGTTTTTCTAAGGAGTTTTGCTTTCTGTACCCGATGACGTGTAAATAGCTACATTCACTGCGTAAAATATACATTCATGGATTCATTCACCTAGCTGTGGTATGAAAACAAAACAAGAGAATTCATCTGTCACTCTGAATGCCAAATCAATTTAATTCCACGTAATATGATCGCAAATAGGAGCGCTTTGACAAAATTTCTTCAATAACTTCACAATGCATGCGGTAATAGTCACCTAGACGAAGCGGATCAGTAAAAAGGTAAGATTTGAACGATTTAAAAATCGAACTGAGCTGCAAGGTGCTACTCAATCATGCCAGCCAAATGCAATCAGTTTTTTCAATATTTCACCGAAAAAACACTTTCAAAACACTTTAAAGCCAGCCAGCCAGCCAGCCAGCCAGCCAGCACAAACTATAAAGTTGAACATCGCCAAATTAACGGTTTTATATAAGGTTAATAATTTGAGCACACATTATCTTTTATTTTCGTCTAGATAAAATAATGTGTCATCTTTGCAATTTATCTAAGATAACAAAATAATTATCTAAAAAAATCGGTTGTCAAATTTATCTGTCAGGCAACATTGTCCTCTACCACTGCCGTCTGTGTGAGTCGCTGACGCCATTGAGCACAGCCTGGTCAGAATGCGGTAGTCCTCTTTGGAAGCGTGTTTAAGTGGGAAAGAAAATCTCTCTTCGAAATAGACAATTTTGCTGTTTTTAGGATGGATGTGTATTTTTTGATACTATCTTTTATCTTTTTTGGATTATCTAGATAAATTTTGGTTCTCTTCAACTTATTATCTAGATAGTTTTGCTACTGTTATCTTTTTTTGTTATCTATATAACAAATATATCGTTATCGCTATCTTTATCTATATAAATTTTAAAATTATATTTCACAACTCTGAACATAATTATCAGATTTGAAACTAACTGCGATTTGATTGCTAAATCAAAGTCTAATTGTTTTTTTTTCAAAACTAGTGCTAAAGATAGGACATGTTAGACATGAGTCTAAGAAATTAAATTATTATATTGTTTTCTGCCTGGAGAAAAAAAGTGAATTCCCCTTTCACCCTGGCTCTTGAGGAACTTAACAATTGATTCAAAGAAACAAATATCCACTGATAATTCGCAGACAAAGACGTGCTGATCCTTCTAGAACGGGCCAATTATATTGGGATGATTATCGGGATGAGTATCCGGTTTTTCACCACTTGTCTTACTAATAATAAATTATAAGTAAATGTATGAAAAACGTTCAGAATTATAGAATAAAATAAAATAAATTGCATTGTTTATTATGATTTATATGCAATGAAATTATTATGGTATCAATGAAGTCAACCAAACCAAGTTCAGCGATCTTCCGGCATAATAATATATTGGTGTTTGGGATCTGTTGAGAACGAGATGGTGGATTCCTTTTTAAATGCATTCGGGTTTATTTCCCCATTGGAAGTGGTTTTGATGACTTGCTGACAGCGGGTATTTAAAATATATAAATAACCAGCCCTTACCGACGGTCATGAGCAGCATCAACGCGATACCCGTTTATCTCGCCGTGCTTCAGGCGCGTCTGTAATGCAGTCCTAAACGCATGGCTCAAAGTCAAACTTTTGTTGAATTTGATTTTCGGCTCACGAATTTAGAGGTGGTGCCATCTAGCGAGATTCCAAATGCTACAAAATGCCAGGCAGAAATTCTAGCCCAGGCTTCAGTTCTCTACCTAACCCATTACTTCCTCTAAGGTCAAGTCCACGAGACTCGGTGATTCAAGGTGAAGTCTACGAGACTCGGTAATTCAAGGTCAAGTCAACGAGACTCGGTGAGTCAAGGTCAAGTCCACGAGACTCGGTAATTCAAGGTCAAGTCTACGAGCCTGTCCAAGCCCAAAACCCCGATAAGTGTTAAACATTATCTCCAACCCCTGGCAAGTCCATGTTACCACGGTCTTTAAATCAACGACCTTTATATTATCACGTACTTTTAAAGACATGCTCGAAATATTGGTCTGATTAGGCCTTAGAACCACGTGACAGTATGCGCGAGCCGGCCCAAAATCCGTCACCCGAAGTACTGTACCTGGTAAACCAATCCTTGTACCATGGGCCGGAGTGCCATTCCTGGTAAACCAATCCTTGTACCATGAACTCTGTCCAACGCCAGGTTCTACCCCGGCGATCGCAGTGGCGTGCTGGAGATGCGCTACCAGTTGCCTGCCGGCCTCCAGTGCCGCCACTGTGTGCTCCAGTGGCGCTATGTGGCGGGCAACCAGTGGGGCACGTGCGCTAACGGCACCGGCGCAGTGGGCTGCGGCCCGCAGGAAGAGTTCCGCGCTTGCGCAGACGTTGCCATCTCGGGGCCGAATGGTAAGAGCTGTTGGGGGGGGGGGGGGAAGTTGCCACCTCGGGGCCGAATGGCAAGAGCTGTTGGGGGGGGGGGGTGACGTTGCCATCTCGGGGCCGAATGGTAAGACCTTGGGGGGGGGGGGGGGAGGGGGCATTGGTGCTTCGGTGCCTTTTGTAGACTGGGCTGTGGTTTTTGCATTTTTCAACATACTAAGTACTAACCCAGATATGCCCAAGATAAACTTTATCTTCTGCAATATATTTTGTCTGTATACTATTAAAATGAATCAAAACTGGTGCTATAAAAAAAAGTCTACGTTTGGGTTTGGTAAAAAAGCGTCCTATAAATAGGACGTTGTGCACTTGGGGTAAGCATATGGCTTTGCCATGAGTAGAAAAGGTTGATAGCAGTAAGTTGTTGGATTTTTTTCCCCTTTATTTTTACTAGTTTCATCGTGCTTTATTATCCTTTTTATGTTAGTAAAATTGAAATAATTTTTAATCGCATATTAGGAAACTTTTGTGCGGTATACTATTCGTAATCTATCTCGCAGTCGCAAATGTGGCTGTGACAAATGCAACCTGAAATTGCACATGAAATGTTTAATGAAGTGGTAGGTAGGTACCGTGCAAAATATAGGTTTTCTGCAATGCGATTCAAAATGATTTCAATTGTACTAACATGCAACAAAATATATCTTGATGCAACTTGTTGATGAGCGGAGCGAAATCTTCAATTTCATTATCCCCCAAAAAAGTCATGTGTGAATGTTTTTTTTGTTTCTGTTTGTTTGTGTGTTTGCGCGCGCTCTATACAGACCAAACGCCTGAACCAATTTAGATGAAAATTTCTGAGGACCTACCTTTGTTCTAAACTTAGATCCTCCACGTTTTTGGAAAAGATCGGGTTGAAATCTTTATTTATAAATCAATTTTTACGAAATTTTTCGAAATTTTTCGAAATTTTGAATTTCTGTAAATGTCAAAGTTTTATACATATCTTTACCAAAACTTATAAACATGTCGACCTTATACATATTTATTATGCCTGAAAATCTGAGGTTGGTAGGACCTTCCGATTGGTTTTTATTCGCATTTTTTTAGTGTTTTTTTCGTGATTTGACGCCTGACTCAATAAAAGTCCGGTTTCCTTCGTTTCCTTGGTATCAGATTTGTTGACTCTAAGTTTGTCCGAGGCAAAGATTTGACAGTTATCAGAAGTTTAGCCAACTTTGTTTATGGAAGAAATCGTAAGAAAATCCGTGTCAGAAATTTATCTCCAATCTAATAAGAACTCTCGGGCATAACTTATGTCTTATGTAGGTATTTACGTAATCATTACTCAATGAGTTCATAATCAGTATTGTTTCGCTATCTGACAGCTCCAAGAGAAATAAAGGAACGACAGAAACCTTCTAGATTTTGAAGTGATCTGAATTTTCGCGAAGGCAATGGTCAGACTTGGTGCTCCATGGTTTTTATAGGACTTCTGCCTGCACAATTTTTATCCGCTATACACAAACCTCTACCTACGCTCATCTTCAACGCAACACAAATTGCGTTCGCGAAGCCTTAGCTAAAATAAAGAATAAAATATAATAATCCAAAAACTTACTGATATTGTTATACCTAAATATATGTACGTAGCAAATCAATGTACCCAAAGTGCCCAACGTCCTATAAGAGTTACAGTAATAAGAGTATAAGATTTAAAAGAGTTACTCTTAGGGCTGGTTTTACAAGTGCCTCAACCCAGAGTTAAAGTATTTGTCATGGCAACCGCCAATAGGATGCCGTGGAATTCAACTGTTTCTGAGGGCTAGACGCTTAACCCAGAGTTGAAAAGTAATGTACAACCGACCCTTACAAATGTAATCACTACCCATATTGTTTTGAATTTACTTTATAATTGAATCTGATATTGGAACTAATAACCAATGAAACCATTTTTTACATTCAAAATAGGCAAAATTATATAAAATTTCAGAACGCTTAACGAACTTAAAAGAAAACACGAGTTTTGTGATAGGAACAAAACGTAGAAAAATTAGACAGCCCTAAAATAAACGTCTGTCACATGTTCGATGATGATTGTTGAGGGTATTCAACGTGTTTAAAGTGGCAACTTAAAAAACTCAAAGGGACGCAAAGTTTAGGCGCCTGCGGCCCGACTTATTTCGCACACCCTAAAAACCCCTATAGGTTTATGTTGCATGGCTGATAGGCTGATAGGCTGATAGAATGGATGTTGTTGATAATCTTCCTCCCACTATCTTCCTCTGTGCACGGAAAGGCAGCCCGACATCGGGTTTGGACAGCGAGGAGTGAGTGTTGTTTGCATGAGTGTCATCATGAGTGTTGATTGCATGAGTGTCATCATGAGTGTCTTCATGAGTGTTGATTGCATGAGTGTCATCATGAGTGTTGATAGCATGAGTGTCATCATGAGTGTTGATAGCATAAGTGTCATCAAGAGTGTTGATAGCATGAGTGTGATCATGAGTGTTGATTGAATGAGTGTCATCATGAGTGTTGATTGCATGAGTGTCATCATGAGTGTTGATTGCATGATTGTCATCATGAGTGATGATTGCATGAGTGTCATCATGAGTGTTGATTGCATGAGTGTTTTCATGAGTGTTGATTGCATGAGTGTCATCATGAGTGTTGATAGCATGAGTGTCATCATGAGTGTTGATAGCATAAGTGTCATCATTAGTGTTGATAGCATGAGTGTCATCATGAATGATGATTGCATGAGTGTCATCATGAGTGTTGATTGCATGAGTGTCATCATGAGTGATGATTGCATGAGTGTCATCATAAGTGTTGATTGCATGAGTGTCTTCATGAGTGTTGATAGCATGAGTGTCATCATGAGTGTTGATAGCATAAGTGTCATCATGAGTGTTGATAGCATGAGTGTCATCATGAGTGATGATTGCATTAGTGTCATCATGAGTGTTAGTTGCATGAGTGTCATCATGAGTAATGATTGCATGAGTGTCATCATAAGTGATGATTGCATGAGTGTCTTCATGAGTGTTGATTGCATGAGTGTCATCATGAGTGATGATTGCATGAGTGTCTTCATGAGTGTTGATAGCATGAGTGTCATCATGAGTGTTGATAGCATGAGTGTCATCATGAGTGTTGATAGCATGAGTGTCATCATGACTGTTGATTGAATGAGTGTCATCATGAGTGTTGATTGCATGAGTGCCATCAAGAGTGTTGATAGCATAAGTGTCATCATGAGTGTTGATAGCATGAGTGTCATCATGAGTGTTGATTGAATGAGTGTCATCATGAGTGTTGATTGCATGAGTGTCATCATGAGAATTGATTGCATGAGTGTCATCATGAGTGATGATTGCATGAGTGTCATCATGAGTGTTAATTGCATGAGTGTCATCATGAGTGATGATTGCATGAGTGTCATCAAGAGTGTTGATTGCATGATTGTCATCATGAATGTGGATTGCATGAGTGTCTTCATGAGTGTTGATAGCATGAGTGTCATCATGAGTGTTGATAGCAGGAGTGTCATCATGAGTGTTGATAGCATAAGTGTCATCATGAGTGTTGATAGCATGAGTGTCATCATGAGTGTTGATTCAATGAGTGTCATCATGAGTGTTGATTGCATGTTTGTCATCATGAGTACTGATTGCATGAGTGTCATCATGAGTGATGATTGCATGAGTGTCATCATGAGTGTTGATAGCATGAGTGTCATCATGAGTGTTGATTGCATGAGTGTCTTCAAGAGTGTTGATAGCATGAGTGTCATCATGAGTGTTGATTGCATGAGAGTCATCATGAGTGTTGATAGCATAAGTGTCATAATGAGTGTTAATAACATAAGTGTCATCGTGAGTGTTGATTGCATGAGTGTCTTCTTGAGTGATGATAGCTTGAGTGTCATCATGAGTGTTGATAGCATGAGTGTCCTCATGAGTGTTGATTGCATGAATGTCATCATGAGTGTTGATTGCATGAGTGTCTTTATGAGTGTTGATTGCATGAGTGTCATCGTGAGTGTTGATAGCATGAGTGTCTTCATGAGTGTTGATAGCATGAGTGACATCATGAGTGTTGATAGCATGAGTTTCATCATGAGTGTTGATAGCATGCGTGTCATCATGAGTGTTGATAACATAAATATCATCATGAGTGTTGATTGAATGAGTGTCATCATAAGTGTTGATTGCAAGAGTGTCATCATGAGTGTTGATAGCATAAGTGTCATCATGAGTGATGATTGCATGAGTGTAATCATGAAAGTTGATTGCATGAGTGTCTTCATGAGTGTTGATTGCGTGAGTGTCTTCAAGAGTGTTGATTGCATGAGTGTCATCATGAGTGTTGATAGCATGAGTGTCATCATGAGTGTTAATAGCATAAGTGTCATCATGAGTGTTGATAGCATGAGTGTCATCATGAGAGATGATTGCATGAGTGTCATCATAAGTGTTGATTACATGAGTGTCATCATGAGTGATGAATGCATGAGTGTCTTCATGAGTGTTGATAGCATGAGTGTCATCATGTGTGTTAATAGCATAAGTGTCATCATGAGTGTTGATAGCATGTGTGTCATCATGAGTGTTGATTGAATAAGTGTCATCATAAGTGTTGATAGCATAAGTGTCATCATGAGTGTTGATAGCATGAGTGTCATCATGAGTGTTGATTGCATGAGTGTCATCATGAGTATTGATTGCATAAGTTTCATTATGAGTGATAATTGCATGAGTGTCATCATGAGTGTTGATAGCATGAGTGTCATCATGAGTGTTGATTGCATAAGTGTCATCATGAGTATTGATTGCATGAGTGTCATTATGAGTGATGATTGCATGAGTGTCTTCATGAGTGTTGATAGCATGAGTGTCATCATGAGTGTTGATTGCATGAGTGTCATCATGAGTATTGATTGCATGAGTGTCATCATGAGCGTTGATAGCATGAGTGTCATCATGAGTGTTGATAGCATGAGTGTTTAAATGAGTGATGATTGCATGAGTGTCATCTTGAGTGTTGATTGCATGAGTGTCTTCATGAGTGTTGATTGCATGAGTGTCATCCTGCGTGTTAATAGCATTAGTGTCTTCATGAGTGTTGATAGCATAAATGTCATCATGTGTGTTGATAGCATGAGTCTCATCATTAGTGTTGATAGCATTCGTGTCATCATGAGTGTTGATTGAATGAGTGTCATCATGAGTGTTGATTGCATGAGTGTCATCATGAGTATTGATTGCATGAGTGTCATCATGATTGTTAATTGCATGAGTGTCATCATGAGTGTTGATTGCATAAGTGTCATCATGAGTGATGATTTCATGAGTGTCATCATGAGTGTTGATTGCATGAATGTCATCATGAGTGTTGATAGCATGAGTGTCATCATGAGTGTTGATAGCAAAAGTGTCATCATGAGTGTTGATAGCATGATTGTCATCATGAGTGATGATTGCATGAGTGTCATCATGAGTTTTGATTGCATGAGTGTCATCATGAGTGATGATTGCATGAGTGTCATCATGAGTGTTAATAGCATAAGTGTCATCATGAGTGTTGATAGCATGTGTGTCATCATGAGTGTTGATTGAATAAGTGTCATCATGAGTGTTGATTGCATGAGTGTCATCATAAGTGTTGATAGCATAAGTGTCATCATGAGTGTTGATAGCATGAGTGTCATCATGTGTGTTAATAGCATAAGTGTCATCATGAGTGTTGATAGCATGTGTGTCATCATGAGTGTTGATTGAATAAGTGTCATCATGAGTGTTGATTGCATGAGTGTCATCATAAGTGTTGATAGCATAAGTGTCATCATAAGTGTTGATAGCATTTGTGTCATCAAGAGTGTTGATTGAATGAGTGTCATCATGAGTGTTGATTGCATGAGTGTCATCATGAGTATTGATTGCATAAGTGTCATTATGAGTGATAATTGCATGAGTGTCATCATGAGTGTTGATAGCATGAGTGTCATCATGAGTGTTGATTGCATAAGTGTCATCATGAGTATTGATTGCATGAGTGTCATTATGAGTGATGATTGCATGAGTGTCTTCATGAGTGTTGATAGCATGAGTGTCATAATGAGTGTTGATTGCATGAGTGTCATCATGAGTATTGATTGCATGAGTGTCATCATGAGCGTTGATAGCATGAGTGTCATCATGAGTGTCGATAGCATAAGTGTCATCATGAGTGTTGATAGCATGAGTGTTTAAATGAGTGATGATTGCATGAGTGTCATCTTGAGTGTTGATTGCATGAGTGTCTTCATGAGTGTTGATTGCATGAGTGTCATCCTGCGTGTTAATAGCATTAGTGTCTTCATGAGTGTTGATAGCATAAATGTCATCATGAGTGTTGATAGCATGAGACACATCATGAGTGTTGATAGCATTCGTGTCATCATGAGTGTTGATAGCATAAGTGTCATCAAGAGTGTTGATAGCATGAGTGTGATCATGAGTGTTGATTGAATGAGTGTCATCATGAGTGTTGATTGCATGAGTGTCATCATGAGTGTTGATTGCATGATTGTCATCATGAGTGATGATTGCATGAGTGTCATCATGAGTGTTGATTGCATGAGTGTTTTCATGAGTGTTGATTGCATGAGTGTCATCATGAGTGTTGATAGCATGAGATTCATCATGAGTGTTGATAGCATGAGTGTCATCATGACTGTTGATTAAATGAGTGTCATCATGAGTGTAGATTGCATGAGTGCCATCAAGAGTGTTGATAGCATTAGTGTCATCATGAGTGTTGATAGCATGAGTCTCATCATGAGTGTTGCTAGCATTCGTGTCATCATGAGTGTTGATTGCATGAGTGTCATCATGAGAATTGATTGCAAGAGTGTCATCTAAAGTGATGATTGCATGAGTGTCATCATGAGTGTTGATTGCATGAGTGTCATCATGAGTGATGATTGCATGAGTGTCATCATGAGTGTTGATTGCATGATTGTCATCATGATTGTGGATTGCATGAGTGTCTTCATGAGTGTTGATAGCATGAGTGTCATCATGAGTGTTGCTAGCATGAGTGTCATCATGAGTGTTGATAGCATAAGTGTCATCATGAGTGTTGATAGCATGAGTGTCATCATGAGTGTTGATTCAATGAGTGTCATCATGAGTGTTGATTGCATGTTTGTCATCATGAGTACTGATTGCATGAGTGTCATCATGAGTGATGATTGCATGAGTGTCATCATGAGTGTTGATAGCATGAGTGTCATCATGAGTGTTGATTGCATGAGAGTCATCATGAGTGTTGATAGCATAAGTGTCATAATGAGTGTTAATAACATAAGTGTCATCGTGAGTGTTGATTGCATGAGTGTCATCATGAATGATGATTGCATGAGTGTCATCATGAGTGTTGATTGCATGAGTGTCATCATGAGTGTTGATTGCATGAGTGTCATCATGAGTGTTGATTGCATGAGTGTCTTCATGAGTGTTGATAGCATGAGTGTCATCATGAGTGTTGATAGCATAAGTGTCATCATGAGTGTTGATAGCATGAGTGTCATCATGAGTGATGATTGCATGAGTGTCATCATGAGTGTTAGTTGCATGAGTGTCATCATGAGTAATGATTGCATGAGTGTCATCATAAGTGATGATTGCATGAGTGTCTTCATGAGTGTTGATTGCATGAGTGTCATCATGAGTGATGATTGCATGAGTGTCTTCATGAGTGTTGATAGCATGAGTGTCATCATGAGTGTTGATAGCATGAGTGTCATTATGAGTGTTGATAGCATGAGTGTCATCATGACTGTTGATTGAATGAGTGTCATCATGAGTGTTGATTGCATGAGTGCCATCAAGAGTGTTGATAGCATAAGTGTCATCATGAGTGTTGATAGCATGAGTGTCATCATGAGTGATGATTGCATGAGTGTCATCATGAGTGTTGATTGCATGAGTGTCTTCATGAGTGTTGATAGCATGAGTGTCATCATGAGTGTTGATAGCATAAGTGTCATCATGAGTGTTGATAGCATGAGTGTCATCATGAGTGATGATTGCATGAGAGTCATCATGAGTGTTAGTTGCATGAGTGTCATCATAAGTAATGATTGCATGAGTGTCATCATAAGTGATGATTGCATGAGTGTCTTCATGAGTGTTGATTGCATGAGTGTCATCATGAGTGATGATTGCATGAGTGTCTTCATGAGTGTTGATAGCATGAGTGTCATCATGAGTGTTGATAGCATGAGAGTCATCATGAGTGTTGATAGCATGAGTGTCATCATGACTGTTGATTGAATGAGTGTCATCATGAGTGTAGATTGCATGAGTGCCATCAAGAGTGATGATAGCATTAGTGTCATCATAAGTGTTGATAGCATGAGTGTCATCATGAGTGTTGCTAGCATTCGTGTCATCATGAGTGTTGATTGCATGAGTGTCATCATGAGAATTGATTGCAAGAGTGTCATCATAAGTGATGATTGCATGAGTGTCATCATGAGTGTTGATTGCATGAGTGTCATCATGAGTGATGATTGCATGAGTGTCATCATGAGTGTTGATTGCATGATTGTCATCATGATTGTGGATTGCATGAGTGTCTTCATGAGTGTTGATAGCATGAGTGTCATCATGAGTGTTGATAGCATGAGTGTCATCATGAGTGTTGATAGCATAAGTGTCATCATGAGTGTTGATAGCATGAGTGTCATCATGAGTGTTGATTCAATGAGTGTCATCATGAGTGTTGATTGCATGTTTGTCATCATGAGTACTGATTGCATGAGTGTCATCATGAGTGATGATTGCATGAGTGTCATCATGAGTGTTGATAGCATGAGTGTCATCATGAGTGTTGATTGCATGAGTGTCTTCAAGAGTGTTGATAGCATGAGTGTCATCATGAGTGTTGATTGCATGAGAGTCATCATGAGTGTTGATAGCATAAGTGTCATAATGAGTGTTAATAACATAAGTGTCATCGTGAGTGTTGATTGCATGAGTGTCATCATGAATGATGATTGCATGAGTGTCATCATGAGTGTTGATTGCATGAGTGTCATCATGAGTGATGATTGCATGAGTGTCATCATGAGTGTTGATTGCATGAGTGTCTTCATGAGTGTTGATAGCATGAGTGTCATCATGAGTGTTGATAGCATAAGTGTCATCATGAGTGTTGATAGCATGAGTGTCATCATGAGTGATGATTGCATGAGTGTCATCATGAGTGTTAGTTGCATGAGTGTCATCATGAGTAATGATTGCATGAGTGTCATCATAAGTGATGATTGCATGAGTGTCTTCATGAGTGTTGATTGCATGAGTGTCATCATGAGTGATGATTGCATGAGTGTCTTCATGAGTGTTGATAGCATGAGTGTCATCATGAGTGTTGATAGCATGAGTGTCATCATAAGTGTTGATAGCATGAGTGTCATCATGACTGTTGATTGAATGAGTGTCATCATGAGTGTTGATTGCATGAGTGCCATCAAGAGTGTTGATAACATAAGTGTCATCATGAGTGTTGATAGCATGAGTGTCATCATGAGTGATGATTGCATGAGTGTCATCATGAGTGTTAGTTGCATGAGTGTCATCATGAGTAATGATTGCATGAGTGTCATCATAAGTGATGATTGCATGAGTGTCTTCATGAGTGTTGATTGCATGAGTGTCATCATGAGTGATGATTGCATGAGTGTCTTCATGAGTGTTGATAGCATGAGTGTCATCATGAGTGTTGATAGCATGAGAGTCATCATGAGTGTTGATAGCATGAGTGTCATCATGACTGTTGATTGAATGAGTGTCATCATGAGTGTTGATTGCATGAGTGCCATCAAGAGTGTTGATAGCATAAGTGTCATCATGAGTGTTGATAGCATGAGTGTCATCATGAGTGTTGATTGAATGAGTGTCATCATGAGTGTTGATTGCATGAGTGTCATCATGAGAATTGATTGCAAGAGTGTCATCATGAGTGATGATTGCATGAGTGTCATCATGAGTGGTGATTGCATGAGTGTCATCATGAGTGTTGATTGCATGAGTGTCATCATGAGTGTTGATTGCATGATTGTCATCATGAATGTGGATTGCATGAGTGTCTTCATGAGTGTTGATAGCATGAGTGTCATCATGAGTGTTGATAGCATGAGTGTCATCATGAGTGTTGATAGCATAAGTGTCATCATGAGTGTTGATAGCATGAGTGTCATCATGAGTGTTGATTCAATGAGTGTCATCATGAGTGTTGATTGCATGTTTGTCATCATGAGTACTGATTGCATGAGTGTCATCATGAGTGATGATTGCATGAGTGTCATCATGAGTGTTGATAGCATGAGTGTCATCATGAGTGTTGATTGCATGAGTGTCTTCAAGAGTGTTGATAGCATGAGTGTCATCATGAGTGTTGATTGCATGAGAGTCATCATGAGTGTTGATAGCATGAGTGTCATCATGAGTGATGATTGCATGAGTGTCCTCATGAGTGTTAATAGCATAAGTGTCATCATGAGTGTTGATAGCATGTGTGTCATCATGAGTGTTGATTGAAAAAGTGTCATCATGAGTGTTGATTGCATGAGTGTCATCATAAGTGTTGATAGCATAAGTGTCATCATGAGTGTTGATAGCATGAGTGTCATCATGTGTGTTAATAGCATAAGTGTCATCATGAGTGTTAATAGCATGTGTGTCATCATGAGTGTTGATTGAATAAGTGTCATCATGAGTGTTGATTGCATGAGTGTCATCATAAGTGTTGATAGCATAAGTGTCATCATAAGTGTTGATAGCATGAGTCTCATCAAGAGTGTTGATTGAATGAGTGTCATCATGAGTGTTGATTGCATGAGTGTCATCATGAGTATTGATTGCATAAGTGTCATTATGAGTGATGATTGCATGAGTGACTTCATGAGTGTTGATAGCATGAGTGTCATCATGAGTGTTGATTGCATGAGTGTCATCATGAGTATTGATTGCATGAGTGTCATCATGAGCGTTGATAGCATGAGTGTCATCATAATTGTTGATAGCATAAGTGTCATCATGAGTGTTGATAGCATGAGTGTTTAAATGAGTGATGATTGCATGAGTGTCATCTTGAGTGTTGATTGCATGAGTGTCATCCTGCGTGTTAATAGCATTAGTGTCTTCATGAGTGTTGATAGCATAAATGTCATCATGAGTGTCGATAGCATGAGTCTCATCATGAGTGTTGATAGCATTCGTGTCATCATGAGTGTTGATAGCATAAGTGTCATCAAGAGTGTTGATAGCATGAGTGTGATCATGAGTGTTGATTGAATGAGTGTCAACATGAGTGTTGATTGCATGAGTGTCATCATGAGTGTTGATTGCATGATTGTCATCATAAGTGATGATTGCATGAGTGTCATCATGAGTGTTGCTTGCATGAGTGTTTTCATGAGTGTTGATTGCATGAGTGTCATCATGAGTGTTGATAGCATGAGTGTCATCATGAGTGTTGATAGCATAGGTGTCATCATGAGTGTTGATAGCATGAGTGTCATCATGAATGATGATTGCATGAGTGTCATCATGAGTGTTGATTGCATGAGTGTCATCATGAGTGATGATTGCATGAGTGTCATCATGAGTGTTGATTGCATGAGTGTCTTCATGAGTGTTGATAGCATGAGTGTCATCATGAGTGTTGATAGCATAAGTGTCATCATGAGTGTTGATAGCATGAGTGTCATCATGAGTGATGATTGCATGAGTGTCATCATGAGTGTTAGTTGCATGAGTGTCATCATGAGTAATGATTGCATGAGTGTCATCATAAGTGATGATTGCATGAGTGTCTTCATGAGTGTTGATTGCATGAGTGTCATCATGAGTGATGATTGCATGAGTGTCTTCATGAGTGTTGATAGCATGAGGGTCATCATGAGTGTTGATAGCATGAGTGTCATCATGAGTGTTGATAGCATGAGTGTCATCATGACTGTTGATTGAATGAGTGTCATCATGAGTGTTGATTGCATGAGTGCTATCAAGAGTGTTGATAGCATAAGTGTCATCATGAGTGTTGATAGCATGAGTGTCATCATGAGTGTTGATTGAATGAGTGTCATCATGAGTGATGATTGCATGAGTGTCATCATGAGTGTTGATTGCATGAGTGACATCATGAGTGATGATTGCATGAGTATCATCATGAGTGTTGATTGCATGATTGTCATCATGAATGTGGATTGCATGAGTGTCTTCATGAGTGTTTATAGCATGAGTGTCATCATGAGTGTTGATAGCATGAGTGTCATCATGAGTGTTGATAGCATAAGTGTCATCATGAGTGTTGATAGCATGAGTGTCATCATGAGTGTTGATTCAATGAGTGTCATCATGAGTGTTGATTGCATGTTTGTCATCATGAGTACTGATTGCATGAGTGTCATCATGAGTGATGATTGCATGAGTGTCATCTTGAGTGTTGATTGCATGAGTGTCTTCATGAGTGTTGATTGCATGAGTGTCATCCTGTGTGTTAATAGCATAAGTGTCTTCATGAGTGTTGATAGCATAAATGTCATCATGAGTGTTGATAGCATGAGTCTCATCATGAGTGTTGATTGCATTCGTGTCATCATGAGTGATGATTGAATGAGTGTCATCATGAGTGTTGATTGCATGAGTGTCATCATGAGTATTGATTGCATGAGTGTCATCATGATTGTTAATTGCATGAGTGTCATCATGAGTGTTGATTGCATAAGTGTCATCATGAGTGATGATTGCATGAGTGTCATCATGAGTGTTGATTGCATGAGTGTCTTCATGAGTGTTGATTGCATGGAAGTCATCATGAGTGTTGATAGCATGAGTGTCATCATAAGTGTTGATAGCATAAGTGTCATCATGAGTGTTGATAGCATGATTGTCATCATGAGTGATGATTGCATGAGTGTCATCATGAGTTTTGATTGCATGAGTGTCATCTTGAGTGATGATTGCATGAGTGTCATCATGAGTGTTAATAGCATAAGTGTCATCATGAGTGTTGATAGCATGTGTGTCATCATGAGTGTTGATTGAATAAGTGTCATCATGAGTGTTGATTGCATGAGTGTCATCATAAGTGTTGATAGCATAAGTGTCATCATGAGTGTTGATAGCATGAGTGTCATCATGTGTGTTAATAGCATAAGTGTCATCAAGAGTGTTGATAGCATGTGTGTCATCATGAGTGTTGATTGAATAAGTGTCATCATGAGTGTTGATTGCATGAGTGTCATCATAAGTGTTGATAGCATAAGTGTCATCATAAGTGTTGATAGCATGAGTGTCATCAAGAGTGTTGATTGAATGAGTGTCATCATGAGTGTTGATTGCATGAGTGTCATCATGAGTATTGATTGCATAAGTGTCATTATGAGTGATAATTGCATAAGTGTCATCATGAGTGTTGATAGCATGAGTGTCATCATGAGTGTTGATTGCATAAGTGTCATCATGAGTATTGATTGCATGAGTGTCATTATGAGTGATGATTGCATGAGTGTCTTCATGAGTGTTGATAGCATGAGTGTCATCATGAGTGTTGATTGCATGAGTGTCATCATGAGTATTGATTGCATGAGTGTCATCATGAGCGTTGATAGCATGAGTGTCATCATGAGTGTTGATAGCATAAGTGTCATCATGAGTGTTGATAGCATGAGTGTTTAAATAAGTGATGATTGCATGAGTGTCATCTTGAGTGTTGATAGCATAAGTGTCATAATGAGTGTTAATAACATAAGTGTCATCGTAAGTGTTGATTGCATGAGTGTCTTCTTGAGTGATGATAGCATGAGTGTCATCATGAGTGTTGATAGCATGAGTCTCATCATGAGTGTTGATAGCATTCGTGTCATCATGAGTGTTGAAAGCATAAGTGTCATCAAGAGTGTTGATAGCATGAGTGTGATCATGAGTGTTGATTAAATGAGTGTCATCATGAGTGTTGATTGCATGAGTGTCATCATGAGTGTTGATTGCATGATTGTCATCATGAGTGATGATTGCATGAGTGTCATCATGAGTGTTGATTGCATGAGTGTCTTCATGAGTGTTGATTGCATGAGTGTCATCATGAGTGTTGATAGCATGAGTGTCATCATGAGTGTTGATAGCATAAGTGTCATCATGAGTGTTGATAGCATGAGTGTCATCATGAATGATGATTGCATGAGTGTCATCATGAGTGTTGATTGCATGAGTGTCATCATGAGTGATGATTGCATGAGTGTCATCATGTGTGTTGATTGCATGAGTGTCTTTATGAGTGTTGATAGCATGAGTGTCATCATGAGTGTTGATACCATATGTGTCATCATGAGTGTTGATAGCATGAGTGTCATCATGAGTGATGATTGCATGAGTGTCATCATGAGTGTTAGTTGCATGAGTGTCATCATGAGTAATGATTACATGAGTGTCATCATAAGTGATGATTGCATGAGTGTCTTCATGAGTGTTGATTGCATGAGTGTCATCATGAGTGATGATTGCATGAGTGTCTTCATGAGTGTTGATAGCATGAGTGTCATCATGAGTGTTTATAGCATGAGTGTCATCATGAGTGTTGATAGCATGAGTGTCATCATGACTGTTGATTAAATGAGTGTCATCATGAGTGTTGATTGCATGAGTGCCATCAAGAGTGTTGATAGCATAAGTGTCATCATGAGTGTTGATAGCATGAGTGTCATCATGAGTGATGATTGCATGAGTGTCATCATGAGTGTTAGTTGCATGAGTGTCATCATGAGTAATGATTGCATGAGTGTCATCATAAGTGATGATTGCATGAGTGTCTTCATGAGTGTTGATTGCATGAGTGTCATCATGAGTGATGATTGCATGAGTGTCTTCATGAGTGTTGATAGCATGAGTGTCATCATGAGTGTTGATAGCATGAGTGTCATCATGAGTGTTGATAGCATGAGTGTCATCATGACTGTTGATTGAATGAGTGTCATCATGAGTGTTGATTGCATGAGTGCCATCAAGAGTGTTGATAGCATAAGTGTCATCATGAGTGTTGATAGCATGAGTGTCATCATGAGTGTTGATTGAATGAGTGTCATCATGAGTGTTGATTGCATGAGTGTCATCATGAGAATTGATTGCAAGAGTGTCATCATGAGTGATGATTGCATGAGTGTCATCATGAGTGGTGATTGCATGAGTGTCATCATGAGTGATGATTGCATGAGTGTCATCATGAGTGTTGATTGCATGATTGTCATCATGAATGTGGATTGCATGAGTGTCTTCATGAGTGTTGATAGCATGAGTGTCATCATGAGTGTTGATGGCATGAGTGTCATCATGAGTGTTGATAGCATAAGTGTCATCATGAGTGTTGATAGCATGAGTGTCATCATGAGTGTTGATTCAATGAGTGTCATCATGAGTGTTGATTGCATGTTTGTCATCATGAGTACTGATTGCATGAGTGTCATCATGAGTGATGATTGCATGAGTGTCATCATGAGTGTTGATAGCATGAGTGTCATCATGAGTGTTGATTGCATGAGTGTCTTCAAGAGTGTTGATAGCATGAGTGTCATCATGAGTGTTGCTAGCATGAGTGTCATCATGAGTGTTGATAGCATAAGTGTCATCATGAGTGTTGATAGCATGAGTGTCATCATGAGTGTTGATTCAATGAGTGTCATCATGAGTGTTGATTGCATGTTTGTCATCATGAGTACTGATTGCATGAGTGTCATCATGAGTGATGATTGCATGAGTGTCATCATGAGTGTTGATAGCATGAGTGTCATCATGAGTGTTGATTGCATGAGAGTCATCATGAGTGTTGATAGCATAAGTGTCATAATGAGTGTTAATAACATAAGTGTCATCGTGAGTGTTGATTGCATGAGTGTCATCATGAATGATGATTGCATGAGTGTCATCATGAGTGTTGATTGCATGAGTGTCATCATGAGTGATGATTGCATGAGTGTCATCATGAGTGTTGATTGCATGAGTGTCTTCATGAGTGTTGATAGCATGAGTGTCATCATGAGTGTTGATAGCATAAGTGTCATCATGAGTGTTGATAGCATGAGTGTCATCATGAGTGATGATTGCATGAGTGTCATCATGAGTGTTAGTTGCATGAGTGTCATCATGAGTAATGATTGCATGAGTGTCATCATAAGTGATGATTGCATGAGTGTCTTCATGAGTGTTGATTGCATGAGTGTCATCATGAGTGATGATTGCATGAGTGTCTTCATGAGTGTTGATAGCATGAGTGTCATCATGAGTGTTGATAGCATGAGTGTCATTATGAGTGTTGATAGCATGAGTGTCATCATGACTGTTGATTGAATGAGTGTCATCATGAGTGTTGATTGCATGAGTGCCATCAAGAGTGTTGATAGCATAAGTGTCATCATGAGTGTTGATAGCATGAGTGTCATCATGAGTGATGATTGCATGAGTGTCATCATGAGTGTTGATTGCATGAGTGTCTTCATGAGTGTTGATAGCATGAGTGTCATCATGAGTGTTGATAGCATAAGTGTCATCATGAGTGTTGATAGCATGAGTGTCATCATGAGTGATGATTGCATGAGAGTCATCATGAGTGTTAGTTGCATGAGTGTCATCATAAGTAATGATTGCATGAGTGTCATCATAAGTGATGATTGCATGAGTGTCTTCATGAGTGTTGATTGCATGAGTGTCATCATGAGTGATGATTGCATGAGTGTCTTCATGAGTGTTGATAGCATGAGTGTCATCATGAGTGTTGATAGCATGAGAGTCATCATGAGTGTTGATAGCATGAGTGTCATCATGACTGTTGATTGAATGAGTGTCATCATGAGTGTAGATTGCATGAGTGCCATCAAGAGTGATGATAGCATTAGTGTCATCATAAGTGTTGATAGCATGAGTCTCATCATGAGTGTTGCTAGCATTCGTGTCATCATGAGTGTTGATTGCATGAGTGTCATCATGAGAATTGATTGCAAGAGTGTCATCATAAGTGATGATTGCATGAGTGTCATCATGAGTGTTGATTGCATGAGTGTCATCATGAGTGATGATTGCATGAGTGTCATCATGAGTGTTGATTGCATGATTGTCATCATGATTGTGGATTGCATGAGTGTCTTCATGAGTGTTGATAGCATGAGTGTCATCATGAGTGTTGATAGCATGAGTGTCATCATGAGTGTTGATAGCATAAGTGTCATCATGAGTGTTGATAGCATGAGTGTCATCATGAGTGTTGATTCAATGAGTGTCATCATGAGTGTTGATTGCATGTTTGTCATCATGAGTACTGATTGCATGAGTGTCATCATGAGTGATGATTGCATGAGTGTCATCATGAGTGTTGATAGCATGAGTGTCATCATGAGTGTTGATTGCATGAGTGTCTTCAAGAGTGTTGATAGCATGAGTGTCATCATGAGTGTTGATTGCATGAGAGTCATCATGAGTGTTGATAGCATAAGTGTCATAATGAGTGTTAATAACATAAGTGTCATCGTGAGTGTTGATTGCATGAGTGTCATCATGAATGATGATTGCATGAGTGTCATCATGAGTGTTGATTGCATGAGTGTCATCATGAGTGATGATTGCATGAGTGTCATCATGAGTGTTGATTGCATGAGTGTCTTCATGAGTGTTGATAGCATGAGTGTCATCATGAGTGTTGATAGCATAAGTGTCATCATGAGTGTTGATAGCATGAGTGTCATCATGAGTGATGATTGCATGAGTGTCATCATGAGTGTTAGTTGCATGAGTGTCATCATGAGTAATGATTGCATGAGTGTCATCATAAGTGATGATTGCATGAGTGTCTTCATGAGTGTTGATTGCATGAGTGTCATCATGAGTGATGATTGCATGAGTGTCTTCATGAGTGTTGATAGCATGAGTGTCATCATGAGTGTTGATAGCATGAGTGTCATCATAAGTGTTGATAGCATGAGTGTCATCATGACTGTTGATTGAATGAGTGTCATCATGAGTGTTGATTGCATGAGTGCCATCAAGAGTGTTGATAACATAAGTGTCATCATGAGTGTTGATAGCATGAGTGTCATCATGAGTGATGATTGCATGAGTGTCATCATGAGTGTTAGTTGCATGAGTGTCATCATGAGTAATGATTGCATGAGTGTCATCATAAGTGATGATTGCATGAGTGTCTTCATGAGTGTTGATTGCATGAGTGTCATCATGAGTGATGATTGCATGAGTGTCTTCATGAGTGTTGATAGCATGAGTGTCATCATGAGTGTTGATAGCATGAGAGTCATCATGAGTGTTGATAGCATGAGTGTCATCATGACTGTTGATTGAATGAGTGTCATCATGAGTGTTGATTGCATGAGTGCCATCAAGAGTGTTGATAGCATAAGTGTCATCATGAGTGTTGATAGCATGAGTGTCATCATGAGTGTTGATTGAATGAGTGTCATCATGAGTGTTGATTGCATGAGTGTCATCATGAGAATTGATTGCAAGAGTGTCATCATGAGTGATGATTGCATGAGTGTCATCATGAGTGGTGATTGCATGAGTGTCATCATGAGTGATGATTGCATGAGTGTCATCATGAGTGTTGATTGCATGATTGTCATCATGAATGTGGATTGCATGAGTGTCTTCATGAGTGTTGATAGCATGAGTGTCATCATGAGTGTTGATAGCATGAGTGTCATCATGAGTGTTGATAGCATAAGTGTCATCATGAGTGTTGATAGCATGAGTGTCATCATGAGTGTTGATTCAATGAGTGTCATCATGAGTGTTGATTGCATGTTTGTCATCATGAGTACTGATTGCATGAGTGTCATCATGAGTGATGATTGCATGAGTGTCATCATGAGTGTTGATAGCATGAGTGTCATCATGAGTGTTGATTGCATGAGTGTCTTCAAGAGTGTTGATAGCATGAGTGTCATCATGAGTGTTGATTGCATGAGAGTCATCATGAGTGTTGATAGCATGAGTGTCATCATGAGTGATGATTGCATGAGTGTCCTCATGAGTGTTAATAGCATAAGTGTCATCATGAGTGTTGATAGCATGTGTGTCATCATGAGTGTTGATTGAAAAAGTGTCATCATGAGTGTTGATTGCATGAGTGTCATCATAAGTGTTGATAGCATAAGTGTCATCATGAGTGTTGATAGCATGAGTGTCATCATGTGTGTTAATAGCATAAGTGTCATCATGAGTGTTAATAGCATGTGTGTCATCATGAGTGTTGATTGAATAAGTGTCATCATGAGTGTTGATTGCATGAGTGTCATCATAAGTGTTGATAGCATAAGTGTCATCATAAGTGTTGATAGCATGAGTCTCATCAAGAGTGTTGATTGAATGAGTGTCATCATGAGTGTTGATTGCATGAGTGTCATCATGAGTATTGATTGCATAAGTGTCATTATGAGTGATGATTGCATGAGTGACTTCATGAGTGTTGATAGCATGAGTGTCATCATGAGTGTTGATTGCATGAGTGTCATCATGAGTATTGATTGCATGAGTGTCATCATGAGCGTTGATAGCATGAGTGTCATCATAATTGTTGATAGCATAAGTGTCATCATGAGTGTTGATAGCATGAGTGTTTAAATGAGTGATGATTGAATGAGTGTCATCTTGAGTGTTGATTGCATGAGTGTCATCCTGCGTGTTAATAGCATTAGTGTCTTCATGAGTGTTGATAGCATAAATGTCATCATGAGTGTCGATAGCATGAGTCTCATCATGAGTGTTGATAGCATTCGTGTCATCATGAGTGTTGATAGCATAAGTGTCATCAAGAGTGTTGATAGCATGAGTGTGATCATGAGTGTTGATTGAATGAGTGTCAACATGAGTGTTGATTGCATGAGTGTCATCATGAGTGTTGATTGCATGATTGTCATCATAAGTGATGATTGCATGAGTGTCATCATGAGTGTTGCTTGCATGAGTGTTTTCATGAGTGTTGATTGCATGAGTGTCATCATGAGTGTTGATAGCATGAGTGTCATCATGAGTGTTGATAGCATAGGTGTCATCATGAGTGTTGATAGCATGAGTGTCATCATGAATGATGATTGCATGAGTGTCATCATGAGTGTTGATTGCATGAGTGTCATCATGAGTGATGATTGCATGAGTGTCATCATGAGTGTTGATTGCATGAGTGTCTTCATGAGTGTTGATAGCATGAGTGTCATCATGAGTGTTGATAGCATAAGTGTCATCATGAGTGTTGATAGCATGAGTGTCATCATGAGTGATGATTGCATGAGTGTCATCATGAGTGTTAGTTGCATGAGTGTCATCATGAGTAATGATTGCATGAGTGTCATCATAAGTGATGATTGCATGAGTGTCTTCATGAGTGTTGATTGCATGAGTGTCATCATGAGTGATGATTGCATGAGTGTCTTCATGAGTGTTGATAGCATGAGGGTCATCATGAGTGTTGATAGCATGAGTGTCATCATGAGTGTTGATAGCATGAGTGTCATCATGACTGTTGATTGAATGAGTGTCATCATGAGTGTTGATTGCATGAGTGCTATCAAGAGTGTTGATAGCATAAGTGTCATCATGAGTGTTGATAGCATGAGTGTCATCATGAGTGTTGATTGAATGAGTGTCATCATGAGTGATGATTGCATGAGTGTCATCATGAGTGTTGATTGCATGAGTGACATCATGAGTGATGATTGCATGAGTATCATCATGAGTGTTGATTGCATGATTGTCATCATGAATGTGGATTGCATGAGTGTCTTCATGAGTGTTTATAGCATGAGTGTCATCATGAGTGTTGATAGCATGAGTGTCATCATGAGTGTTGATAGCATAAGTGTCATCATGAGTGTTGATAGCATGAGTGTCATCATGAGTGTTGATTCAATGAGTGTCATCATGAGTGTTGATTGCATGTTTGTCATCATGAGTACTGATTGCATGAGTGTCATCATGAGTGATGATTGCATGAGTGTCATCTTGAGTGTTGATTGCATGAGTGTCTTCATGAGTGTTGATTGCATGAGTGTCATCCTGTGTGTTAATAGCATAAGTGTCTTCATGAGTGTTGATAGCATAAATGTCATCATGAGTGTTGATAGCATGAGTCTCATCATGAGTGTTGATTGCATTCGTGTCATCATGAGTGATGATTGAATGAGTGTCATCATGAGTGTTGATTGCATGAGTGTCATCATGAGTATTGATTGCATGAGTGTCATCATGATTGTTAATTGCATGAGTGTCATCATGAGTGTTGATTGCATAAGTGTCATCATGAGTGATGATTGCATGAGTGTCATCATGAGTGTTGATTGCATGAGTGTCTTCATGAGTGTTGATTGCATGGAAGTCATCATGAGTGTTGATAGCATGAGTGTCATCATAAGTGTTGATAGCATAAGTGTCATCATGAGTGTTGATAGCATGATTGTCATCATGAGTGATGATTGCATGAGTGTCATCATGAGTTTTGATTGCATGAGTGTCATCTTGAGTGATGATTGCATGAGTGTCATCATGAGTGTTAATAGCATAAGTGTCATCATGAGTGTTGATAGCATGTGTGTCATCATGAGTGTTGATTGAATAAGTGTCATCATGAGTGTTGATTGCATGAGTGTCATCATAAGTGTTGATAGCATAAGTGTCATCATGAGTGTTGATAGCATGAGTGTCATCATGTGTGTTAATAGCATAAGTGTCATCAAGAGTGTTGATAGCATGTGTGTCATCATGAGTGTTGATTGAATAAGTGTCATCATGAGTGTTGATTGCATGAGTGTCATCATAAGTGTTGATAGCATAAGTGTCATCATAAGTGTTGATAGCATGAGTGTCATCAAGAGTGTTGATTGAATGAGTGTCATCATGAGTGTTGATTGCATGAGTGTCATCATGAGTATTGATTGCATAAGTGTCATTATGAGTGATAATTGCATAAGTGTCATCATGAGTGTTGATAGCATGAGTGTCATCATGAGTGTTGATTGCATAAGTGTCATCATGAGTATTGATTGCATGAGTGTCATTATGAGTGATGATTGCATGAGTGTCTTCATGAGTGTTGATAGCATGAGTGTCATCATGAGTGTTGATTGCATGAGTGTCATCATGAGTATTGATTGCATGAGTGTCATCATGAGCGTTGATAGCATGAGTGTCATCATGAGTGTTGATAGCATAAGTGTCATCATGAGTGTTGATAGCATGAGTGTTTAAATAAGTGATGATTGCATGAGTGTCATCTTGAGTGTTGATAGCATAAGTGTCATAATGAGTGTTAATAACATAAGTGTCATCGTAAGTGTTGATTGCATGAGTGTCTTCTTGAGTGATGATAGCATGAGTGTCATCATGAGTGTTGATAGCATGAGTCTCATCATGAGTGTTGATAGCATTCGTGTCATCATGAGTGTTGAAAGCATAAGTGTCATCAAGAGTGTTGATAGCATGAGTGTGATCATGAGTGTTGATTAAATGAGTGTCATCATGAGTGTTGATTGCATGAGTGTCATCATGAGTGTTGATTGCATGATTGTCATCATGAGTGATGATTGCATGAGTGTCATCATGAGTGTTGATTGCATGAGTGTTTTCATGAGTGTTGATTGCATGAGTGTCATCATGAGTGTTGATAGCATGAGTGTCATCATGAGTGTTGATAGCATAAGTGTCATCATGAGTGTTGATAGCATGAGTGTCATCATGAATGATGATTGCATGAGTGTCATCATGAGTGTTGATTGCATGAGTGTCATCATGAGTGATGATTGCATGAGTGTCATCATGTGTGTTGATTGCATGAGTGTCTTTATGAGTGTTGATAGCATGAGTGTCATCATGAGTGTTGATACCATATGTGTCATCATGAGTGTTGATAGCATGAGTGTCATCATGAGTGATGATTGCATGAGTGTCATCATGAGTGTTAGTTGCATGAGTGTCATCATGAGTAATGATTACATGAGTGTCATCATAAGTGATGATTGCATGAGTGTCTTCATGAGTGTTGATTGCATGAGTGTCATCATGAGTGATGATTGCATGAGTGTCTTCATGAGTGTTGATAGCATGAGTGTCATCATGAGTGTTTATAGCATGAGTGTCATCATGAGTGTTGATAGCATGAGTGTCATCATGACTGTTGATTAAATGAGTGTCATCATGAGTGTTGATTGCATGAGTGCCATCAAGAGTGTTGATAGCATAAGTGTCATCATGAGTGTTGATAGCATGAGTGTCATCATGAGTGATGATTGCATGAGTGTCATCATGAGTGTTAGTTGCATGAGTGTCATCATGAGTAATGATTGCATGAGTGTCATCATAAGTGATGATTGCATGAGTGTCTTCATGAGTGTTGATTGCATGAGTGTCATCATGAGTGATGATTGCATGAGTGTCTTCATGAGTGTTGATAGCATGAGTGTCATCATGAGTGTTGATAGCATGAGTGTCATCATGAGTGTTGATAGCATGAGTGTCATCATGACTGTTGATTGAATGAGTGTCATCATGAGTGTTGATTGCATGAGTGCCATCAAGAGTGTTGATAGCATAAGTGTCATCATGAGTGTTGATAGCATGAGTGTCATCATGAGTGTTGATTGAATGAGTGTCATCATGAGTGTTGATTGCATGAGTGTCATCATGAGAATTGATTGCAAGAGTGTCATCATGAGTGATGATTGCATGAGTGTCATCATGAGTGGTGATTGCATGAGTGTCATCATGAGTGATGATTGCATGAGTGTCATCATGAGTGTTGATTGCATGATTGTCATCATGAATGTGGATTGCATGAGTGTCTTCATGAGTGTTGATAGCATGAGTGTCATCATGAGTGTTGATGGCATGAGTGTCATCATGAGTGTTGATAGCATAAGTGTCATCATGAGTGTTGATAGCATGAGTGTCATCATGAGTGTTGATTCAATGAGTGTCATCATGAGTGTTGATTGCATGTTTGTCATCATGAGTACTGATTGCATGAGTGTCATCATGAGTGATGATTGCATGAGTGTCATCATGAGTGTTGATAGCATGAGTGTCATCATGAGTGTTGATTGCATGAGTGTCTTCAAGAGTGTTGATAGCATGAGTGTCATCATGAGTGTTGATTGCATAAGAGTCATCATGAGTGTTGATAGCATAAGTGTCATAATGAGTGTTAATAACATAAGTGTCATCGTGAGTGTTGATTGCATGAGTGTCTTCTTGAGTGATGATAGCATGAGTGTCATCATGAGTGTTGATAGCATGAGTGTCATCATGAGTGTTGATTGCATGAATGTCATCATGAGTGTTGATTGCAATAGTGTCTTTATGAGTGTTGATTGCATGAGTGTCATCGTGAGTGTTGATAGCATGAGTGTCTTCATGAGTGTTGATAGCATGAGTGACATCATGAGTGTTGATAGCTTGAGTTTCATCATGAGTGTTGATAGCATGCGTGTCATCATGAGTGTTGATAGCATAAATATCATCATGAGTGTTGATTGAATGAGTGTCATCATGAGTGTTGATAGCATATGTGTCATCATGAGTGTTGATAGCATAAGGTTCATCATGAGTGATGATTGCATGAGTGTAATCATGAAAGTAGATTGCATGAGTGTCTTCATGAGTGTTGATTGCGTGAGTGTCTTCAAGAGTGTTGATTGCATGAGTGTCATCATGAGTGTTGATAGCATGAGTGTCATCATGAGTGTTAATAGCATAAGTGTCATCATGAGTGTTGATAGCATGAGTGTCATCATGAGAGATGATTGCATGAGTGTCATCATAAGTGTTGATTACATGAGTGTCATCATGAGTGATGATTGCATGAGTGTCTTCATGAGTGTTGATAGCATTAGTGTCATCATGAGTGTTGAAAGCATGAGTGTCATCATGTGTGTTTATAGCATAAGTGTCATCATGAGTGTTGATAGCATGTGTGTCATCATGAGTGTTGATTGAATAAGTGTCCTCATGAGTGTTGATTGCATGAGTGTCATCATAAGTGTTGATAGCATAAGTGTCATCATGAGTGTTGATAGCATGAGTGTCATCAAGAGTGTTTATTGAATGATTGTCATCATGAGTATTGATTGCATGCGTGTCATCATGAGCGTTGATAGCATGAGTGTCCTCATGAGTGTTGATTGCATGAGTGTCATCATGAGTATTGATTGCATAAGTGTCATTATGAGTGATAATTGCATGAGTGTCATCATGAGTGTTGATAGCATGAGTGTCATCATGAGTGTTGATTGCATAAGTGTCATCATGAGTATTGATTGCATGAGTGCCATTATGAGTGATGATTGCATGAGTGTCTTCATGAGTGTTGATAGCATGAGTGTCATCATGAGTGTTGATTGTATGAGTGTCATCATGAGTATTGATTGCATGCGTGTCATCATGAGCGTTGATAGCATGAGTGTCATCATGAGTGTTGATAGCATGAGTGTTTAAATGAGTGATGATTGCATGAGTGTCATCTTGAGTGTTGATTGCATGAGTGTCTTCATGAGTGTTGATAGCATAAATGTCATCATGAGTGTTGCTAGCATGAGTCTCATCATGAGTGTTGATAGCATTCGTGTCATCATGAGTGTTGATTGAATGAGTGTCATCATGATTGTTGATTGCATGAGTGTCATCATGAGTATTGATTGCATGAGGGTCATCATGAGTGTTAATTGCATGAGTGTCATCATGAGTGTTGATTGCATAAGTGTCATCATGAGTGATGATTGCATGAGTGTCATCATGAGTGTTGATTGCATGAGTGTCTTCATGAGTGTTGATTGCATGAATGTCATCATGAGTGTTGATAGCATGAGTGTCAACATGAGTGTTGATAGCAAAAGTGTCATCATGAGTGTTGATAGCATGATTGTCATCATGAGTGATGATTGCATGAGTGTCATCATGAGTTTTGATTGCATGAGTGTCATCATGAGTGATGATTGCATGAGTGTCATCATGAGTGTTAATAGCATAAGTGTCATCATGAGTGTTGATAGCATGTGTGTCATCATGAGTGTTGATTGAATAAGTGTCATCATGAGTGTTGATTGCATGAGTGTCATCATAAGTGTTGATAGCATAAGTGTCATCATGAGTGTTGATAGCATGAGTGTCATCAAGAGTGTTGATTGAATGAGTGTCATCATGAGTGTTGATTGCATGAGTGTCATCATGAGTATTAATTGCATAAGTGTCATTATGAGTGATAATTGCATGAGTGTCATCATGATTGTTGATAGCATGAGTGTCATCATGAGTGTTGATTGCATATGTGTCATCATGAGTATTGATTGCATGAGTGTCATTATGAGTGATGATTGCATGAGTGTCTTCATGAGTGTTGATAGCATGAGTGTCATCATGAGTGTTGATAGCATGAGTGTGTAAATGAGTGATGATTGCATGAGTGTCATCTTGAGTGTTGATTGCATGAGTGTCTTCATGAGTGTTGATTGCATAAGTGTCATCCTGCGTGTTAATAGCATTAGTGTCTTCATGAGTGTTGAAAGCATAAATGTCATCATGAGTGATGATAGCATGAGTCTCATCATGAGTGTTGATAGCATTCGTGTCATCATGAGTGTTGATTGAATGAGTGTCATCATGAGTGTTGATTGCATGAGTGTCATCATGAGTATTGATTGCATGAGTGTCATCATGAGTGTTAATTGCATGAGTGACATCATGAATGTTGATTGCATGAGTGTCATCATGAGTGTTGATTGCATAAGTGTCATCATGAGTAATGATTGCATGAGTGTCATCATGAGTGTTGATTGCATGAGTGTCTTCATGAGTGTTGATTGCATGAATGTCATCATGAGTGTTGATTGCTTGAGTGTCATCATGAGTGTTGTTAGCATTAGTGTCATCATGAGTGCTGATAGCATGATTGTCATCATGAGTGATGATTGCATGACTGTCATCATGAGTGATGATTGCATGAGTGTCATCATGAGTGTTGATTGCATGAGTGTCATCATGAGTGTTGATTGCATGAGTGTCTTCATGAGTGTTGATAGCATGAGTGTCATCATGAGTGTTGAATGCATGAGTGTCATCATGAGTGTTGAATGCATGAGTGTCATCATGAGTGTTGATTGCTTGAGTGTCATCATGAGTGTTGTTAGCATTAGTGTCATCATGAGTGTTGCTAGCATAAGTGTCATCATGAGAGTTTATAGCATGAGTGTCATCATGAGTGATGATTGCATGAGTGTCATCATGAGTGTTGATTGCATGAGTGTCATCATGAGTGTTGATTGCATGAGTGTCTTCATGAGTGTTGATTGCATGAGTGTCATCATGAGTGTTGATTGCATGAGTGTCTTCATGAGTGTTGATAGCATGAGTGTCATCATGAGTGTTGATAGCATGAGTGTCATCATGAGTGTTGATAGCATGAGTGTCATCATGAGTGTTGAATGCATGAGTGTCATCATGAGTTTTGATTGCATAAGTGTCATCATGAGTGATGATTGCATGAGTGTCATCATGAGTGTTGATTGCATGAGTGTCATCATGAGTGTTGATTGCATGAGTGTCTTCATGAGTGTTGATAGCATGAGTGTCATCATGAGTGTTGATAGCATGAGTGTCATCATGAGTGTTGATAGCATGAGTGTCATCATGAGTGTTGAATGCATGAGTGTCATCATGAGTGTTGATTGCTTGAGTGTCATCATGAGTGTTGTTAGCATTAGTGTCATCATGAGTGTTGCTAGCATAAGTGTCATCATGAGAGTTTATAGCATGAGTGTCATCATGAGTGTTGTTTGTCATGAGTGTCATCATGAGTGTTGATTGCATAAGTGACTTCATGAGTGTTGATAGCATGAGTGTCATCATGAGTGTTGAATGCATGAATATCATCATGAGTGTTGATTGAATGAGTGTCATCATGAGTGTTGTTAGCATTAGTGTCATCATGAGTGTTGCTAGCATAAGTGTCATCATGAGAGTTTATAGCATGAGTGTCATCATGAGTGTTGTTTGTCATGAGTGTCATCATGAGTGTTGATTGCATAAGTGACTTCATGAGTGTTGATAGCATGAGTGTCATCATGAGTGTTGAATGCATGAATATCATCATGAGTGTTGATTGAATGAGTGTCATCATGAGTGTTGATTGCAAGAGTGTCATCATGAGTGTTGATTGCATAAGTGTTATCATGAGTGATGATTGCATGAGTGTCATCATGAGTGTTGAGTGCATGAGTATCATCATGAGTGATGATTGCATTAATGTCATCATGAGTGTTGATTGCATGAGTGTCATCATGAGTGTTGATTGCATGAGTGTCTTCATGAGTGTTGATTGCATAAGTGTCATCATGAGTGATGATTGCATGAGTGTCATCATGAGTGTTGATTGAATGAGTGTCATCATGAGTGTTGATAGCATAAGTGTCATCATAAGTGTTGATTGCATGAGTGTCATCATGAGTGTTGATTGAATGAGTGTCATCATGAGTGTTGATCGCATGAGTGTCATCATGAGTGTTGATAGCATTAGTGTCATCCTGAGTGTTGATAGCATGAGTGTCATCATGAGTGTTGATTGAATAAGTGTCATCATGAGTGTTGATTGCATGAGTGATGATTGCATGAGTGTCATCATAAGTGTTGATTGCATGAGTGTCATGATGAGTGTTAATTGCATGAGTGTCTTCATGAGTGTTGATAGCATGAGTGTCATCATAAGTGTTGATAGCATGAGTGTCATCATGAGTGTTGATAGCATAAGTGTTATCATGAGTGTTGATTGCATGAGTGTCATCATGAGTGTTGATAGAATGAGTGTCACCATGCGTGTTGATTGCATGAGTGTCATCATGAGTATTGATTGCATGAGTGTCATCATGAGTGTTGATTGTATGAGTGTCATCATGAGTGTTGAATGCATGAGCGTCATCATGAGTGTTGATTGAATGAGTGTCATCATGAGTGTTGATTGCATGAGTGTCATCATGAGTGTTGATAGCATAAGTGTCATCATGAGTGATGATTGCATGATTGTAATCTTGAGTGTTGATTTCATGAGTGTCATCATGAGTGTTGATAGCATGAGTGTCCTCATAAGTGTTGATAGCATAAGTGTCATCATGAGTGATGATTGCATGAGTGTCATCATGAGTGTTGAGTGCATGAGTTTCATCATGAGTGATGATTGCATGAGTGTCATCATGAGTGTTGATTGCATGAGTGTCATCATGAGTGTTGATTGCATGGGTGTCTTAATGAGTGTTGATAGCATGAGTTTCATCATAAGTGATGATAGCATGAGTGTCATCATAAGTGTTGATAGCATAAGTGTCATCATGAGTGTTGATAGCATGAGTGTCATCATGAGTGATGATTGCATAAGTGTCATCATTAGTGTTGATTGCATGAGTGTCTTCATGAGTGTTGATTGCTTGAGTGTCATCATGAGTGTTAATAGCATTAGTGTCTTCATGAGTGTTGATAGCATAAATGTCATCATGAGTGTTGATGGCATGAGTTTCATCATGAGTGTTGACAGCATGAGTGTCATCATTAGTGTTGATAGCATGAGTGTAATCATGAGTGTTGATAGCATAAGTGTCATCATGAGTGTTGATAGCATGAGTGTCATAATGAGAGATGATTGCATGAGTGTCATCATGAGTGTTGATTGCATGAGTGTCATCGTGATTAATGATTGCATGAGTGTCATCATAAGTGATGATTGCATGAGTGTCTTCATGAGTGTTGATTGCATGAGTGTCATCATGAGTGATGATTGCATGAGTGTCTTCATGAGTGTTGATAGCATGAGTGTCATCATAAGTGTTGATAGCATGAGTGTCATCATGAGTGTTGATAGCATGAGTGTCATCATGAGTGTTGATTGAATGAGTGTCATCATGAGTGTTGATTGCATGAGTGTCATCATGAGAATTGCTTGCCTGAGTGTCATCATGAGTGATGATTGCATGAGAATCATCATGAGTGTTGATAGCATGAGTTTCATCATGAGTGTTGATTGCATGAGTGTCTTCAAGTGTGTTGATAGCATGAGTGTCATCATGAGTGTTGATTGCATGAGTGTCATCATGAGTGTTGATCGCATAAGTGTCATAATGAGTGTTAATAACATAAGTGTCATCGTGAGTGTTGATTGCATGAGTGTCTTCATGAGTGATGATAGCATGAGTGTCATCATGAGTGTTGATAGCATGAGTGTCATCATGAGTGTTGATTGCATGAATGTCATCATGAGTGTTGATTGCATGAGTGTCTTTATGAGTGTTGATTGCATGAGTGTCATCGTGAGTGTTGATAGCATGAGTGTCTTCATGAGTGTTGATAGCATGAGTGACATCATGAGTGTTGATAGCATGAGTTTCATCATGAGTATTGATAGCATGCGTGTCATCATGAGTGTTGATTGAATGAGTGTCATCATTAGTGTTGATTGCATGAGTGTCATCATGAGAATTGAT
This sequence comes from Nemoura dubitans, assembly GCA_921293005.1. NCBI lineage: Eukaryota > Metazoa > Arthropoda > Insecta > Plecoptera > Nemouridae > Nemoura > Nemoura dubitans. Next base: position 23,514,732 of record OV121076.1, read on the forward strand.
TGCAAGAGTGTCATCATGAGTGATGATTGCATGAGTGTCATCATGAGTGGTGATTGCATGAGTGTCATCATGAGTGATGATTGCATGAGTGTCATCATGAGTGTTGATTGCATGATTGTCATCATGAATGTGGATTGCATGAGTGTCTTCATGAGTGTTGATAGCATGAGTGTCATCATGAGTGTTGATAGCATGAGTGTCATCATGAGTGTTGATAGCATAAGTGTCATCATGAGTGTTGATAGCATGAGTGTCATCATGAGTGTTGATTCAATGAGTGTCATCATGAGTGTTGATTGCATGTTTGTCATCATGAGTACTGATTGCATGAGTGTCATCATGAGTGATGATTGCATGAGTGTCATCATGAGTGTTGATAGCATGAGTGTCATCATGAGTGTTGATTGCATGAGTGTCTTCAAGAGTGTTGATTGCATGAGTGTCATCATGAGTGTTGATTGCATGAGAGTCATCATGAGTGTTGATAGCATAAGTGTCATAATGAGTGTTAATAACATAAGTGTCATCGTGAGTGTTGATTGCATGAGTGTCTTCTTGAGTGATGATAGCATGAGTGTCATCATGAGTGTTGATAGCATGAGTGTCATCATGAGTGTTGATTGCATGAATGTCATCATGAGTGTTGATTGCATGAGTGTCTTTATGAGTGTTGATTGCATGAGTGGTATCGTGAGTATTGATAGCATGAGTGTCTTCATGAGTGTTGATAGCATGAGTGACATCATGAGTGTTGATAGCTTGAGTTTCATCATGAGTGTTGATAGCATGCGTGTCATCATGAGTGTTGATAGCATAAATATCATCATGAGTGTTGATTGAATGAGTGTCATCATGAGTGTTGAATGCAAGAGTGTCATCATGAGTGTTGATAGCATAAGTGTCATCATGAGTGATGATTGCATGAGAGTAATCATGAAAGTTGATTGCATGAGTGTCTTCATAAGTGTTGATTGCGTGAGTGTCTTCAAGAGTGTTGATTGCATGAGTGTCATCATGAGTGTTGATAGCATGAGTGTCATCATGAGTGTTAATAGCATAAGTGTCATCATGAGTGTTGATAGCATGAGTGTCATCATGAGAGATGATTGCATGAGTGTCATCATAAGTGTTGATTACATGAGTGTCATCATGAGTGATGATTGCATGAGTGTCTTCATGAGTGTTGATAGCATTAGTGTCATCATAAGTGTTGATAGCATGAGTGTCATCATGTGTGTTTATAGCATAAGTGTCATCATGAGTGTTGATAGCATGTGTGTCATCATGTGTGTTTATAGCATAAGTGTCATCATGAGTGTTGATTGAATGAGTGTCATCATGAGTGTTGATTGCATGAGTGTCATCATGAGTATTGATTGCATGAGGGTCATCATGAGTGTTAATTGCATGAGTGTCATCATGAGTGTTGATTGCATAAGTGTCATCATGAGTGATGATTGCATGAGTGTCATCATGAGTGTTGATTGCATGAGTGTCTTCATGAGTGTTGATTGCATGAATGTCATCATGAGTGTTGATAGCATGAGTGTCAACATGAGTGTTGATAGCAAAAGTGTCATCATGAGTGTTGATAGCATGATTGTCATCATGAGTGATGATTGCATGAGTGTCATCATGAGTTTTGATTGCATGAGTGTCATCATGAGTGATGATTGCATGAGTGTCATCATGAGTGTTAATAGCATAAGTGTCATCATGAGTGTTGATAGCATGAGTGTCATCATGAGTGTTGATTGAATAAGTGTCATCATGAGTGTTGATTGCATGAGTGTCATCATAAGTGTTGATAGCATAAGTGTCATCATGAGTGTTGATAGCATGAGTGTCATCAAGAGTGTTGATTGAATGAGTGTCATCATGAGTGTTGATTGCATGAGTGTCATCATGAGTATTAATTGCATAAGTGTCATTATGAGTGATAATTGCATGAGTGTCATCATGATTGTTGATAGCATGAGTGTCATCATGAGTGTTGATTGCATAAGTGTCATCATGAGTATTGATTGCATGAGTGTCATTATGAGTGATGATTGCATGAGTGTCTTCATGAGTGTTGATAGCATGAGTGTCATCATGAGTGTTGATAGCATGAGTGTGTAAATGAGTGATGATTGCATGAGTGTCATCTTGAGTGTTGATTGCATGAGTGTCTTCATGAGTGTTGATTGCATAAGTGTCATCCTGCGTGTTAATAGCATTAGTGTCTTCATGAGTGTTGAAAGCATAAATGTCATCATGAGTGATGATAGCATGAGTCTCATCATGAGTGTTGATAGCATTCGTGTCATCATGAGTGTTGATTGAATGAGTGTCATCATGAGTGTTGATTGCATGAGTGTCATCATGAGTATTGATTGCATGAGTGTCATCATGAGTGTTAATTGCATGAGTGACATCATGAATGTTGATTGCATGAGTGTCATCATGAGTGTTGATTGCATAAGTGTCATCATGAGTAATGATTGCATGAGTGTCATCATGAGTGTTGATTGCATGAGTGTCATCATGAGTGTTGATAGCATAAGTTTCATTATGAGTGATGATTGCATGAGTGTCATCATAATTGTTGATTGCTTGAGTGTATTCATGAGTGTTGATTGCATGAGTGTCATCATTAGTGTTGATAGCATGAGTGTAATCATGAGTGTTGATAGCATAAGTGTCATCATGAGTGTTGATAGCATGAGTGTCATAATGAGTGATGATTGCATGAGTGTCATCATGAGTGTTGATTGCATGAGTGTCATCGTGATTAATGATTGCATGAGTGTCATCATAAGTGATGATTGCATGAGTGTCTTCATGAGTGTTGATTGCATGAGTGTCATCATGAGTGATGATTGCATGAGTGTCTTCATGAGTGTTGATAGCATGAGTGTCATCATAAGTGTTGATAGCATGAGTGTCATCATGAGTGTTGATAGCATGAGTGTCATCATGAGTGTTGATTGAATGAGTGTCATCATGAGTGTTGATTGCATGAGTGTCATCATGAGAATTGCTTGCCTGAGTGTCATCATGAGTGATGATTGCATGAGAATCATCATGAGTGTTGATAGCATGAGTGTCATCATGAGTGTTGATTGCATGAGTGTCATCATGAGTGTTGATCGCATAAGTGTCATAATGAGTGTTAATAACATAAGTGTCGTCGTGAGTGTTGATTGCATGAGTGTCTTCATGAGTGATGATAGCATGAGTGTCATCATGAGTGTTGATAGCATGAGTGTCATCATGAGTGTTGATTGCATGAATGTCATCATGAGTGTTGATTGCATGAGTGTCTTTATGAGTGTTGATTGCATGAGTGTCATCGTGAGTGTTGATAGCATGAGTGTCTTCATGAGTGTTGATAGCATGAGTGACATCATGAGTGTTGATAGCATGAGTTTCATCATGAGTATTGATAGCATGCGTGTCATCATGAGTGTTGATTGAATGAGTGTCATCATGAGTGTTGATTGCATGAGTGTCTTCATGAGTGTTGATAGCATGAGTGTCATCATGAGTGTTGATAGCATGAGTGTCATCATAATTGTTGATTGCTTGAGTGTATTCATGAGTGTTGATTGCATGAGTGTCATCATTAGTGTTGATAGCATGAGTGTAATCATGAGTGTTGATAGCATAAGTGTCATCATGAGTGTTGATAGCATGAGTGTCATAATGAGTGATGATTGCATGAGTGTCATCATGAGTGTTGATTGCATGAGTGTCATCGTGATTAATGATTACATGAGTGTCATCATAAGTGATGATTGCATGAGTGTCTTCATGAGTGTTGATTGCATGAGTGTCATCATGAGTGATGATTGCATGAGTGTCTTCATGAGTGTTGATAGCATGAGTGTCATCATAAGTGTTGATAGCATGAGTGTCATCATGAGTGTTGATAGCATGAGTGTCATCATGAGTGTTGATTGAATGAGTGTCATCATGAGTGTTGATTGCATGAGTGTCATCATGAGAATTGCTTGCCTGAGTGTCATCATGAGTGATGATTGCATGAGAATCATCATGAGTGTTGATAGCATGAGTGTCATCATGAGTGTTGATTGCATGAGTGTCATCATGAGTGTTGATCGCATAAGTGTCATAATGAGTGTTAATAACATAAGTGTCGTCGTGAGTGTTGATTGCATGAGTGTCTTCATGAGTGATGATAGCATGAGTGTCATCATGAGTGTTGATAGCATGAGTGTAATCATGAGTGTTGATTGCATGAATGTCATCATGAGTGTTGATTGCATGAGTGTCTTTATGAGTGTTGATTGCATGAGTGTCATCGTGAGTGTTGATAGCATGAGTGTCTTCATGAGTGTTGATAGCATGAGTGACATCATGAGTGTTGATAGCATGAGTTTCATCATGAGTATTGATAGCATGCGTGTCATCATGAGTGTTGATTGAATGAGTGTCATCATGAGTGTTGATTGCATGAGTGTCATCATGAGAATTGATTGCAAGAGTGTCATCATGAGTGATGATTGCATGAGTGTCATCATGAGTGGTGATTGCATGAGTGTCATCATGAGTGATGATTGCATGAGTGTCATCATGAGTGTTGATTGCATGATTGTCATCATGAATGTGGATTGCATGAGTGTCTTCATGAGTGTTGATAGCATGAGTGTCATCATGAGTGTTGATAGCATGAGTGTCATCATGAGTGTTGATAGCATAAGTGTCATCATGAGTGTTGATAGCATGAGTGTCATCATGAGTGTTGATTCAATGAGTGTCATCATGAGTGTTGATTGCATGTTTGTCATCATGAGTACTGATTGCATGAGTGTCATCATGAGTGATGATTGCATGAGTGTCATCATGAGAGTTGATAGCATGAGTGTCATCATGAGTGTTGATTGCATGAGTGTCTTCAAGAGTGTTGATTGCATGAGTGTCATCATGAGTGTTGATTGCATGAGAGTCATCATGAGTGCTGATAGCATAAGTGTCATAATGAGTGTTAATAACATAAGTGTCATCGTGAGTGTTGATTGCATGAGTGTCTTCTTGAGTGATGATAGCATGAGTGTCATCATGAGTGTTGATAGCATGAGTGTCATCATGAGTGTTGATTGCATGAGTGGTATCGTGAGTGTTGATAGCATGAGTGTCTTCATGAGTGTTGATAGCATGAGTGACATCATGAGTGTTGATAGCTTGAGTTTCATCATGAGTGTTGATAGCATGCGTGTCATCATGAGTGTTGATAGCATAAATATCATCATGAGTGTTGATTGAATGAGTGTCATCATGAGTGTTGAATGCAAGAGTGTCATCATGAGTGTTGATAGCATAAGTGTCATCATGAGTGATGATTGCATGAGAGTAATCATGAAAGTTGATTGCATGAGTGTCTTCATAAGTGTTGATTGCGTGAGTGTCTTCAAGAGTGTTGATTGCATGAGTGTCATCATGAGTGTTGATAGCATGAGTGTCATCATGAGTGTTAATAGCATAAGTGTCATCATGAGTGTTGATAGCATGAGTGTCATCATGAGAGATGATTGCATGAGTGTCATCATAAGTGTTGATTACATGAGTGTCATCATGAGTGATGATTGCATGAGTGTCTTCATGAGTGTTGATAGCATTAGTGTCATCATGAGTGTTGATAGCATGAGTGTCATCATGTGTGTTTATAGCATAAGTGTCATCATGAGTGTTGATAGCATGTGTGTCATCATGTGTGTTTATAGCATAAGTGTCATCATGAGTGTTGATTGAATGAGTGTCATCATGAGTGTTGATTGCATGAGTGTCATCATGAGTATTGATTGCATGAGGGTCATCATGAGTGTTAATTGCATGAGTGTCATCATGAGTGTTGATTGCATAAGTGTCATCATGAGTGATGATTGCATGAGTGTCATCATGAGTGTTGATTGCATGAGTGTCTTCATGAGTGTTGATTGCATGAATGTCATCATGAGTGTTGATAGCATGAGTGTCAACATGAGTGTTGATAGCAAAAGTGTCATCATGAGTGTTGATAGCATGATTGTCATCATGAGTGATGATTGCATGAGTGTCATCATGAGTTTTGATTGCATGAGTGTCATCATGAGTGATGATTGCATGAGTGTCATCATGAGTGTTAATAGCATAAGTGTCATCATGAGTGTTGATAGCATGTGTGTCATCATGAGTGTTGATTGAATAAGTGTCATCATGAGTGTTGATTGCATGAGTGTCATCATAAGTGTTGATAGCATAAGTGTCATCATGAGTGTTGATAGCATGAGTGTCATCAAGAGTGTTGATTGAATGAGTGTCATCATGAGTGTTGATTGCATGAGTGTCATCATGAGTATTAATTGCATAAGTGTCATTATGAGTGATAATTGCATGAGTGTCATCATGATTGTTGATAGCATGAGTGTCATCATGAGTGTTGATTGCATAAGTGTCATCATGAGTATTGATTGCATGAGTGTCATTATGAGTGATGATTGCATGAGTGTCTTCATGAGTGTTGATAGCATGAGTGTCATCATGAGTGTTGATAGCATGAGTGTGTAAATGAGTGATGATTGCATGAGTGTCATCTTGAGTGTTGATTGCATGAGTGTCTTCATGAGTGTTGATTGCATAAGTGTCATCCTGCGTGTTAATAGCATTAGTGTCTTCATGAGTGTTGAAAGCATAAATGTCATCATGAGTGATGATAGCATGAGTCTCATCATGAGTGTTGATAGCATTCGTGTCATCATGAGTGTTGATTGAATGAGTGTCATCATGAGTGTTGATTGCATGAGTGTCATCATGAGTATTGATTGCATGAGTGTCATCATGAGTGTTAATTGCATGAGTGACATCATGAATGTTGATTGCATGAGTGTCATCATGAGTGTTGATTGCATAAGTGTCATCATGAGTAATGATTGCATGAGTGTCATCATGAGTGTTGATTGCATGAGTGTCATCATGAGTGTTGATAGCATGAGTGTCATCATGAGTGTTGATTCAATGAGTGTCATCATGAGTGTTGATTGCATGTTTGTCATCATGAGTACTGATTGCATGAGTGTCATCATGAGTGATGATTGCATGAGTGTCATCATGAGTGTTGATAGCATGAGTGTCATCATGAGTGTTGATTGCATGAGTGTCTTCAAGAGTGTTGATTGCATGAGTGTCATCATGAGTGTTGATTGCATGAGAGTCATCATGAGTGTTGATAGCATAAGTGTCATAATGAGTGTTAATAACATAAGTGTCATCGTGAGTGTTGATTGCATGAGTGTCTTCTTGAGTGATGATAGCATGAGTGTCATCATGAGTGTTGATAGCATGAGTGTCATCATGAGTGTTGATTGCATGAATGTCATCATGAGTGTTGATTGCATGAGTGTCTTTATGAGTGTTGATTGCATGAGTGGTATCGTGAGTGTTGATAGCATGAGTGTCTTCATGAGTGTTGATAGCATGAGTGACATCATGAGTGTTGATAGCTTGAGTTTCATCATGAGTGTTGATAGCATGCGTGTCATCATGAGTGTTGATAGCATAAATATCATCATGAGTGTTGATTGAATGAGTGTCATCATGAGTGTTGAATGCAAGAGTGTCATCATGAGTGTTGATAGCATAAGTGTCATCATGAGTGATGATTGCATGAGAGTAATCATGAAAGTTGATTGCATGAGTGTCTTCATAAGTGTTGATTGCGTGAGTGTCTTCAAGAGTGTTGATTGCATGAGTGTCATCATGAGTGTTGATAGCATGAGTGTCATCATGAGTGTTAATAGCATAAGTGTCATCATGAGTGTTGATAGCATGAGTGTCATCATGAGAGATGATTGCATGAGTGTCATCATAAGTGTTGATTACATGAGTGTCATCATGAGTGATGATTGCATGAGTGTCTTCATGAGTGTTGATAGCATTAGTGTCATCATGAGTGTTGATAGCATGAGTGTCATCATGTGTGTTTATAGCATAAGTGTCATCATGAGTGTTGATAGCATGTGTGTCATCATGTGTGTTTATAGCATAAGTGTCATCATGAGTGTTGATTGAATGAGTGTCATCATGAGTGTTGATTGCATGAGTGTCATCATGAGTATTGATTGCATGAGGGTCATCATGAGTGTTAATTGCATGAGTGTCATCATGAGTGTTGATTGCATAAGTGTCATCATGAGTGATGATTGCATGAGTGTCATCATGAGTGTTGATTGCATGAGTGTCTTCATGAGTGTTGATTGCATGAATGTCATCATGAGTGTTGATAGCATGAGTGTCAACATGAGTGTTGATAGCAAAAGTGTCATCATGAGTGTTGATAGCATGATTGTCATCATGAGTGATGATTGCATGAGTGTCATCATGAGTTTTGATTGCATGAGTGTCATCATGAGTGATGATTGCATGAGTGTCATCATGAGTGTTAATAGCATAAGTGTCATCATGAGTGTTGATAGCATATGTGTCATCATGAGTGTTGATTGAATAAGTGTCATCATGAGTGTTGATTGCATGAGTGTCATCATAAGTGTTGATAGCATAAGTGTCATCATGAGTGTTGATAGCATGAGTGTCATCAAGAGTGTTGATTGAATGAGTGTCATCATGAGTGTTGATTGCATGAGTGTCATCATGAGTATTAATTGCATAAGTGTCATTATGAGTGATAATTGCATGAGTGTCATCATGATTGTTGATAGCATGAGTGTCATCATGAGTGTTGATTGCATAAGTGTCATCATGAGTATTGATTGCATGAGTGTCATTATGAGTGATGATTGCATGAGTGTCTTCATGAGTGTTGATAGCATGAGTGTCATCATGAGTGTTGATAGCATGAGTGTGTAAATGAGTGATGATTGCATGAGTGTCATCTTGAGTGTTGATTGCATGAGTGTCTTCATGAGTGTTGATTGCATAAGTGTCATCCTGCGTGTTAATAGCATTAGTGTCTTCATGAGTGTTGAAAGCATAAATGTCATCATGAGTGATGATAGCATGAGTCTCATCATGAGTGTTGATAGCATTCGTGTCATCATGAGTGTTGATTGAATGAGTGTCATCATGAGTGTTGATTGCATGAGTGTCATCATGAGTATTGATTGCATGAGTGTCATCATGAGTGTTAATTGCATGAGTGACATCATGAATGTTGATTGCATGAGTGTCATCATGAGTGTTGATTGCATAAGTGTCATCATGAGTAATGATTGCATGAGTGTCATCATGAGTGTTGATTGCATGAGTGTCTTCATGAGTGTTGATTGCATGAATGTCATCATGAGTGTTGATTGCTTGAGTGTCATCATGAGTGTTGTTAGCATTAGTGTCATCATGAGTGCTGATAGCATGATTGTCATCATGAGTGATGATTGCATGACTGTCATCATGAGTGATGATTGCATGAGTGTCATCATGAGTGTTGATTGCATGAGTGTCTTCATGAGTGTTGATTGCATGAGTGTCTTCATGAGTGTTGATAGCATGAGTGTCATCATGAGTGTTGATAGCATGAGTGTCATCATGAGTGTTGATAGCATGAGTGTCATCATGAGTGTTGAGTGCATGAGTGTCATCATGAGTGTTGATTGCTTGAGTGTCATCATGAGTGTTGTTAGCATTAGTGTCATCATGAGTGTTGCTAGCATAAGTGTCATCATGAGAGTTTATAGCATGAGTGTCATCATGAGTGTTGTTTGTCATGAGTGTCATCATGAGTGTTGATTGCATAAGTGACTTCATGAGTGTTGATAGCATGAGTGTCATCATGAGTGTTGAATGCATGAATATCATCATGAGTGTTGATTGAATGAGTGTCATCATGAGTGTTGATTGCAAGAGTGTCTTCATGAGTGTTGATTGCATAAGTGTTATCATGAGTGATGATTGCATAAGTGTCATCATGAGTGTTGAGTGCATGAGTATCATCATGAGTGATGATTGCATGAGTGTCATCATGAGCGTTGATAGCATAAGTGTCATCATGAGTGTTGATAGCATAAGTGTCATCATGAGTGTTGATAGCATGAGTGTTTAAATGAGTGATGATTGCATGAGTGTCATCTTGAGTGTTGATTGCATGAGTGTCTTCATGAGTGTTGATTGCATGAATGTCATCATGAGTGTTGATATCATGAGTGTCATCATGAGTGTTGATAGCAAAAGTGTCATCATAAGTGTTGATAGCATGATTGTCATCATAGGTGATGATTGCATGAGTGTCATCATGAGTTTTGATTGCATAAGTGTCATCATGAGTGATGATTGCATGAGTGTCATCATGAGTGTTGATTGCATGAGTGTCATCATGAGTGTTGATTGCATGAGTGTCTTCATGAGTGTTGATAGCATGAGTGTCATCATGAGTGTTGATAGCATGAGTGTCATCATGAGTGTTGATAGCATGAGTGTCATCATGAGTGTTGAATGCATGAGTGTCATCATGAGTGTTGATTGCTTGAGTGTCATCATGAGTGTTGTTAGCATTAGTGTCATCATGAGTGTTGCTAGCATAAGTGTCATCATGAGAGTTTATAGCATGAGTGTCATCATGAGTGTTGTTTGTCATGAGTGTCATCATGAGTGTTGATTGCATAAGTGACTTCATGAGTGTTGATAGCATGAGTGTCATCATGAGTGTTGAATGCATGAATATCATCATGAGTGTTGATTGAATGAGTGTCATCATGAGTGTTGTTAGCATTAGTGTCATCATGAGTGTTGCTAGCATAAGTGTCATCATGAGAGTTTATAGCATGAGTGTCATCATGAGTGTTGTTTGTCATGAGTGTCATCATGAGTGTTGATTGCATAAGTGACTTCATGAGTGTTGATAGCATGAGTGTCATCATGAGTGTTGAATGCATGAATATCATCATGAGTGTTGATTGAATGAGTGTCATCATGAGTGTTGATTGCAAGAGTGTCATCATGAGTGTTGATTGCATAAGTGTTATCATGAGCGATGATTGCATGAGTGTCATCATGAGTGTTGAGTGCATGAGTATCATCATGAGTGATGATTGCATTAATGTCATCATGAGTGTTGATTGCATGAGTGTCATCATGAGTGTTGATTGCATGAGTGTCTTCATGAGTGTTGATTGCATAAGTGTCATCATGAGTGATGATTGCATGAGTGTCATCATGAGTGTTGATTGAATGAGTGTCATCATGAGTGTTGATAGCATAAGTGTCATCATAAGTGTTGATTGCATGAGTGTCATCATGAGTGTTGATTGAATGAGTGTCATCATGAGTGTTGATCGCATGAGTGTCATCATGAGTGTTGATAGCATTAGTGTCATCCTGAGTGTTGATAGCATGAGTGTCATCATGAGTGTTGATTGAATAAGTGTCATCATGAGTGTTGATTGCATGAGTGATGATTGCATGAGTGTCATCATAAGTGTTGATTGCATGAGTGTCATGATGAGTGTTAATTGCATGAGTGTCTTCATGAGTGTTGATAGCATGAGTGTCATCATAAGTGTTGATAGCATGAGTGTCATCATGAGTGTTGATAGCATAAGTGTTATCATGAGTGTTGATTGCATGAGTGTCATCATGAGTGTTGATAGAATGAGTGTCACCATGAGTGTTGATTGCATGAGTGTCATCATGAGTATTGATTGCATGAGTGTCATCATGAGTGTTGATTGTATGAATGTCATCATGAGTGTTGAATGCATGAGCGTCATCATGAGTGTTGATTGAATGAGTGTCATCATGAGTGTTGATTGCATGAGTGTCATCATGAGTGTTGATAGCATAAGTGTCATCATGAGTGATGATTGCATGATTGTAATCTTGAGTGTTGATTTCATGAGTGTCATCATGAGTGTTGATAGCATGAGTGTCCTCATAAGTGTTGATAGCATAAGTGTCATCATGAGTGATGATTGCATGAGTGTCATCATGAGTGTTGAGTGCATGAGTTTCATCATGAGTGATGATTGCATGAGTGTCATCATGAGTGTTGATTGCATGAGTGTCATCATGAGTGTTGATTGCATGGGTGTCTTAATGAGTGTTGATAGCATGAGTTTCATCATAAGTGATGATAGCATGAGTGTCATCATAAGTGTTGATAGCATAAGTGTCATCATGAGTGTTGATAGCATGAGTGTCATCATGAGTGATGATTGCATAAGTGTCATCATTAGTGTTGATTGCATGAGTGTCTTCATGAGTGTTGATTGCTTGAGTGTCATCATGAGTGTTAATAGCATTAGTGTCTTCATGAGTGTTGATAGCATAAATGTCATCATGAGTGTTGATGGCATGAGTTTCATCATGAGTGCTGATAGCATGCGTGTCATCATGAGTGTTGATAGCATTAGTGTCATCATGAGTGTTGATTGCATAAATATCATCATGAGTGTTGATTGAATGAGTGTCATCATGAGTGTTGAATGCATGAGTGTCATCATGAGTGTTGACAGCATAAGTTTCATTATGAGTGATGATTGCATGAGTGTCATCATAATTGTTGATTGCTTGAGTGTATTCATGAGTGTTGATTGCATGAGTGTCATCATTAGTGTTGATAGCATGAGTGTAATCATGAGTGTTGATAGCATAAGTGTCATCATGAGTGTTGATAGCATGAGTGTCATAATGAGTGATGATTGCATGAGTGTCATCATGAGTGTTGATTGCATGAGTGTCATCGTGATTAATGATTGCATGAGTGTCATCATAAGTGATGATTGCATGAGTGTCTTCATGAGTGTTGATTGCATGAGTGTCATCATGAGTGATGATTGCATGAGTGTCTTCATGAGTGTTGATAGCATGAGTGTCATCATAAGTGTTGATAGCATGAGTGTCATCATGAGTGTTGATAGCATGAGTGTCATCATGAGTGTTGATTGAATGAGTGTCATCATGAGTGTTGATTGCATGAGTGTCATCATGAGAATTGCTTGCCTGAGTGTCATCATGAGTGATGATTGCATGAGAATCATCATGAGTGTTGATAGCATGAGTGTCATCATGAGTGTTGATTGCATGAGTGTCTTCAAGTGTGTTGATAGCATGAGTGTCATCATGAGTGTTGATTGCATGAGTATCATCATGAGTGTTGATCGCATAAGTGTCATAATGAGTGTTAATAACATAAGTGTCATCGTGAGTGTTGATTGCATGAGTGTCTTCATGAGTGATGATAGCATGAGTGTCATCATGAGTGTTGATAGCATGAGTGTCATCATGAGTGTTGATTGCATGAATGTCATCATGAGTGTTGATTGCATGAGTGTCTTTATGAGTGTTGATTGCATGAGTGTCATCGTGAGTGTTGATAGCATGAGTGTCTTCATGAGTGTTGATAGCATGAGTGACATCATGAGTGTTGATAGCATGAGTTTCATCATGAGTATTGATAGCATGCGTGTCATCATGAGTGTTGATTGAATGAGTGTCATCATGAGTGTTGATTGCATGAGTGTCATCATGAGAATTGATTGCAAGAGTGTCATCATGAGTGATGATTGCATGAGTGTCATCATGAGTGGTGATTGCATGAGTGTCATCATGAGTGATGATTGCATGAGTGTCATCATGAGTGTTGATTGCATGATTGTCATCATGAATGTGGATTGCATGAGTGTCTTCATGAGTGTTGATAGCATGAGTGTCATCATGAGTGTTGATAGCATGAGTGTCATCATGAGTGTTGATAGCATAAGTGTCATCATGAGTGTTGATAGCATGAGTGTCATCATGAGTGTTGATTCAATGAGTGTCATCATGAGTGTTGATTGCATGTTTGTCATCATGAGTACTGATTGCATGAGTGTCATCATGAGTGATGATTGCATGATTGTCATCATGAGTGTTAATAGCATGAGTGTCATCATGAGTGTTGATTGCATGAGTGCCTTCAAGAGTGTTGATTGCATGAGTGTCATCATGAGTGTTGATTGCATGAGAGTCATCATGAGTGTTGATAGCATAAGTGTCATAATGAGTGTTAATAACATAAGTGTCATCGTGAGTGTTGATTGCATGAGTGTCTTCTTGAGTGATGATAGCATGAGTGTCATCATGAGTGTTGATAGCATGAGTGTCATCATGAGTGTTGATTGCATGAATGTCATCATGAGTGTTGATTGCATGAGTGTCTTTATGAGTGTTGATTGCATGAGTGGTATCGTGAGTGTTGATAGCATGAGTGTCTTCATGAGTGTTGATAGCATGAGTGACATCATGAGTGTTGATAGCTTGAGTTTCATCATGAGTGTTGATAGCATGCGTGTCATCATGAGTGTTGATAGCATAAATATCATCATGAGTGTTGATTGAATGAGTGTCATCATGAGTGTTGAATGCAAGAGTGTCATCATGAGTGTTGATAGCATAAGTGTCATCATGAGTGATGATTGCATGAGAGTAATCATGAAAGTTGATTGCATGAGTGTCTTCATAAGTGTTGATTGCGTGAGTGTCTTCAAGAGTGTTGATTGCATGAGTGTCATCATGAGTGTTGATAGCATGAGTGTCATCATGAGTGTTTATAGCATAAGTGTCATCATGAGTGTTGATAGCATGAGTGTCATCATGAGAGATGATTGCATGAGTGTCATCATAAGTGTTGATTACATGAGTGTCATCATGAGTGATGATTGCATGAGTGTCTTCATGAGTGTTGATAGCATTAGTGTCATCATGAGTGTTGATAGCATGAGTGTCATCATGTGTGTTTATAGCATAAGTGTCATCATGAGTGTTGATAGCATGTGTGTCATCATGAGTGTTGATTGAATAAGTGTCCTCATGAGTGTTGATTGCATGAGTGTCATCATAAGTGTTGATAGCATAAGTGTCATCATGAGTGTTGATAGCATGAGTGTCATCAAGAGTGTTTATTGAATGATTGTCATCATAAGTGTTGATTGCATGAGTGTCATCATGAGTATTGATTGCATAAGTGTCATTATGAGTGATAATTGCATTAGTGTCATCATGAGTGTTGATAGCATGAGTGTCATCATGAGTGTTGATTGCATAAGTGTCATCATGAGTATTGATTGCATGAGTGCCATTATGAGTGATGATTGCATGAGTGTCTTCATGAGTGTTGATAGCATGAGTGTCATCATGAGTGTTGATTGTATGAGTGTCATCATGAGTATTGATTGCATGAGTGTCATCATGAGCGTTGATAGCATGAGTGTCATCATGAGTGTTGATAGCATGAGTGTTTAAATGAGTGATGATTGCATGAGTGTCAGCTTGAGTGTTGATTGCATGAGTGTCTTCATGAGTGTTGATTGCATGAGTGTCATCCTGCGTGTTAATAGCATAAGTGTCTTCATGAGTGTTGATAGCATAAATGTCATCATGAGTGTTGATAGCATGAGTCTCATCATGAGTGTTGATAGCATTCGTGTCATCATGAGTGTTGATTGCATGAGTGTCATCATGAGTATTGATTGCATGAGTGTCATCATGAGTGTTAATTGCATGAGTGTCATCATGAGTGTTGATTGCATAAGTGTCATCATGAGTGATGATTGCATGAGTGTCATCATGAGTGTTGATTGCATGAGTGTCTTCATGAGTGTTGATTGCATGAATGTCATCATGAGTGTTGATAGCATGAGTGTCAACATGAGTGTTGATAGCAAAAGTGTCATCATGAGTGTTGATAGCATGATTGTCATCATGAGTGATGATTGCATGAGTGACATCATGAGTTTTGATTGCATGAGTGTCATCATGAGTGATGATTGCATGAGTGTCATCATGAGTGTTAATAGCATAAGTGTCATCATGAGTGTTGATAGCATGTGTGTCATCATGAGTGTTGATTGCATGAGTGTCATCATAAGTGTTGATAGCATAAGTGTCATCATGAGTGTTGATAGCATGAGTGTCATCAAGAGTGTTGATTGAATGAGTGTCATCATGAGTGTTGATTGCATGAGTGTCATCATGAGTATTAATTGCATAAGTGTCATTATGAGTGATAATTGCATGAGTGGTATCATGATTGTTGATAGCATGAGTGTCATCATGAGTGTTGATTGCATAAGTGTCATCATAAGTATTGATTGCATGAGTGTCATTATGAGTGATGATTGCATGAGTGTCTTCATGAGTGTTGATAGCATGAGTGTCATCATAAGTGTTGATTGCATGAGTGTCATCATGAGTATTGATTGCATGAGTGTCATCATGAGCGTTGATAGCATGAGTGTCATCATGAGTGTTGATAGCATAAGTGTCATCATGAGTGTTGATAGCATGAGTGTGTAAATGAGTGATGATTGCATGAGTGTCATCTTGAGTGTTGATTGCATGAGTGTCTTCATGAGAGTTGATTGCATAAGTGTCATCTTGCGTGTTAATAGCATTAGTGTCTTCATGAGTGTTGAAAGCATAAATGTCATCATGAGTGATGATAGCATGAGTCTCATCATGAGTGTTGATAGCATTCGTGTCATCATGAGTGTTGATTGAATGAGTGTCATCATGAGTGTTGATTGCATGAGTGTCATCATGAGTATTGATTGCATGAGTGTCATCATGAGTGTAAATTGCATGAGTGACATCATGAATGTTGATTGCATTAGTGTCATCATGAGTGTTGATTGCATAAGTGTCATCATGAGTGATGATTGCATGAGTGTCATCATGAGTGTTGATTGCATGAGTGTCTTCATGAGTGTTGATTGCATGAATGTCATCATGAGTGTTGATAGCATGAATGTCATCATGAGTGTTGATAGCAAAAGTGTCATCATGAGTGCTGATAGCATGATTGTCATCATGAGTGATGATTGCATGAGTGTCATCATGAGTGATGATTGCATGAGTGTCATCATGAGTGTTGATTGCATGAGTGTCATCATGAGTGTTGATTGCATGAGTGTCTTCATGAGTGTTGATAGCATGAGTGTCATCATGAGTGTTGATAGCATGAGTGTCATCATGAGTGTTGATAGCATGAGTGTCATCATGAGTGTTGAGTGCATGAGTGTCATCATGAGTGTTGATTGCTTGAGTGTCATCATGAGTGTTGTTAGCATTAGTGTCATCATGAGTGTTGCTAGCATAAGTGTCATCATGAGAGTTTATAGCATGAGTGTCATCATGAGTGTTGTTTGTCATGAGTGTCATCATGAGTGTTGATTGCATAAGTGACTTCATGAGTGTTGATAGCATGAGTGTCATCATGAGTGTTGAATGCATGAATATCATCATGAGTGTTGATTGAATGAGTGTCATCATGAGTGTTGATTGCAAGAGTGTCATAATGAGTGTTGATTGCATAAGTGTTATCATGAGTGATGATTGCATAAGTGTCATCATGAGTGTTGAGTGCATGAGTATCATCATGAGTGATGATTGCATGAGTGTCATCATGAGTATTGATTGCATGAGTGTCATCATGAGCGTTGATAGCATGAGTGTCATCATGAGTGTTGATAGCATAAGTGTCATCATGACTGTTGATAGCATGAGTGTTTAAATGAGTGATGATTGCATGAGTGTCATCTTGAGTGTTGATTGCATGAGTGTC
This sequence comes from Nemoura dubitans, assembly GCA_921293005.1. Lineage (NCBI taxonomy): Eukaryota > Metazoa > Arthropoda > Insecta > Plecoptera > Nemouridae > Nemoura > Nemoura dubitans. Next base: position 23,532,259 of record OV121076.1, read on the forward strand.
TTCATGAGTGTTGATTGCATGAATGTCATCATGAGTGTTGATATCATGAGTGTCATCATGAGTGTTGATAGCAAAAGTGTCATCATAAGTGTTGATAGCATGATTGTCATCATGAGTGATGATTGCATGAGTGTCATCATGAGTTTTGATTGCATAAGTGTCATCATGAGTGATGATTGCATGAGTGTCATCATGAGTGTTGATTGCATGAGTGTCATCATGAGTGTTGATTGCATGAGTGTCTTCATGAGTGTTGATAGCATGAGTGTCATCATGAGTGTTGATAGCATGAGTGTCATCATGAGTGATGATAGCATGAGTGTCATCATGAGTGTTGAATGCATGAGTGTCATCATGAGTGTTGATTGCTTGAGTGTCATCATGAGTGTTGTTAGCATTAGTGTCATCATGAGTGTTGCTAGCATAAGTGTCATCATGAGAGTTTATAGCATGAGTGTCATCATGAGTGTTGTTTGTCATGAGTGTCATCATGAGTGTTGATTGCATAAGTGACTTCATGAGTGTTGATAGCATGAGAGTCATCATGAGTGTTGAATGCATGAATATCATCATGAGTGTTAGTTGAATGAGTGTCATCATGAGTGTTGTTAGCATTAGTGTCATCATGAGTGTTGCTAGCATAAGTGTCATCATGAGAGTTTAAAGCATGAGTGTCATCATGAGTGTTGTTTGTCATGAGTGTCATCATGAGTGTTGATTGCATAAGTGACTTCATGAGTGTTGATAGCATGAGAGTCATCATGAGTGTTGAATGCATGAATATCATCATGAGTGTTGGTTGAATGAGTGTCATCATGAGTGTTGTTAGCATTAGTGTCATCATGAGTGTTGCTAGCATAAGTGTCATCATGAGAGTTTAAAGCATGAGTGTCATCATGAGTGTTGTTTGTCATGAGTGTCATCATGAGTGTTGATTGTATAAGTGACTTCATGAGTGTTGATAGCATGAGTGTCATCATGAGTGTTGAATGCATGAATATCATCATGAGTGTTGATTGAATGAGTGTCATCATGAGTGTTGATTGCAAGAGTGTCATCATGAGTGATGATTGCATAAGTGTTATCATGAGTGATGATTGCATGAGTGTCATCATGAGGGTTGAGTGCATGAGTATCATCATGAGTGATGATTGCATGAGTGTCATCATGAGTGTTGATTGCATGAGTGTCATCATGAGTGTTGATTGCATGAGTGTCTTCATGAGTGTTGATTGCATAAGTGTCATCATGAGTGATGATTGCATGAGTGTCATCATGAGTGTTGATTGAATGAGTGTCATCATGAGTGTTGATAGCATAAGTGTCATCATAAGTGTTGATTGCATGAGTGTCATCATGAGTGTTGATTGAATGAGTGTCATCATGAGTGTTGATCGCATGAGTGTCATCATGAGTGTTAATAGCATTAGTGTCATCCTGAGTGTTGATAGCATGAGTGTCATCATGAGTGTTGATTGAATAAGTGTCATCATGAGTGTTGATTGCATGAGTGATGATTGCATGAGTGTCATCATAAGTGTTGATTGCATGAGTGTCATGATGAGTGTTAATTGCATGAGTGTCTTCATGAGTGTTGATAGCATGAGTGTCATCATAAGTGTTGATAGCATGAGTGTCATCATAAGTGTTGATAGCATAAGTGTTATCATGAGTGTTGATTGCATGAGTGTCATCATGAGTGTTGATAGAATGAGTGTCACCATGAGTGTTGATTGCATGAGTGTCATCATGAGTATTGATTGCATGAGTGTCATCATGAGTGTTGATTGTATGAGTGTCATCATGAGTGTTGAAAGCATGAGCGTCATCATGAGTGTTGATTGAATGAGTGTCATCATGAGTGTTGATTGCATGAGTGTCATCATGAGTGTTGATAGCATAAGTGTCATCATGAGTGATGATTGCATGATTGTAATCTTGAGTGTTGATTTCATGAGTGTCATCATGAGTGTTGATAGCATGAGTGTCCTCATAAGTGTTGATAGCATAAGTGTCATCATGAGTGATGATTGCATGAGTTTCATCATGAGTGTTGATAGCATGCGTGTCATCATGAGTGTTGATAGCATGAGTGTCATCTTGAGTGTTGATTGCATAAATATCATCATTAGTGTTGATTGAATGAGTGTCATCCTGAGTGTTGATTGCATGAGTGTCATCATGAGTGTTGATAGCATAAGTGTCATCATGAGTAATGATTGCATGAGTGTCATCATGAGTGTTGATTGCATGAGTGTCTTCATGAGTGTTGATTGCATAAGTGTCATCATTAGTGTTGATTGCATGAGTGTCTTCATGAGTGTTGATTGCTTGAGTGTCATCATGAGTGTTAATAGCATTAGTGTCTTCATGAGTGTTGATAGCATAAATGTCATCATGAGTGTTGATGGCATGAGTTTCATCATGAGTGCTGATAGCATGCGTGTCATCATGAGTGTTGATAGCATTAGTGTCATCATGAGTGTTGATTGCATGAATATCATCATGAGTGTTGATTGAATGAGTGTCATCATGAGTGTTGAATGCATGAGTGTCATCATGAGTGTTGACAGCATAAGTTTCATTATGAGTGATGATTGCATGAGTGTCATCATAAGTGTTGATTGCTTGAGTGTATTCATGAGTGTTGATTGCATGAGTGTCATCATTAGTGTTGATAGCATGAGTGTAATCATGAGTGTTGATAGCATAAGTGTCATCATGAGTGTTGATAGCATGAGTGTCATCATGAGTGATGATTGCATGAGTGTCATCATGAGTGTTGATTGCATGAGTGTCATCGTGATTAATGATTGCATGAGTGTCATCATAAGTGATGATTGCATGAGTGTTTTCATGAGTGTTGATTGCATGAGTGTCATCATGAGTGATGATTGCCTGAGTGTCTTCATGAGTGTTGAAAGCATGAGTGTCATCATAAGTGTTGATAGCATGAGTGTCATCATGAGTGTTGATAGCATGAGTGTCATCATGAGTGTTGATTGAATGAGTGTCATCATGAGTGTTGATTGCATGAGTGTCATCATGAGAATTGCTTGCCTGAGTGTCATCATGAGTGATGATTGCATGAGAATCATCATGAGTGTTGATAGCATGAGTGTCATCATGAGTGTTGATTGCATGAGTGTCTTCAAGTGTGTTGATAGCATTAGTGTCATCATGAGTGTTGATTGCATGAGTGTCATCATGAGTGTTGATCGCATAAGTGTCATAATGAGTGTTAATAACATAAGTGTCATCGTGAGTGTTGATTGCATGAGTGTCTTCATGAGTGATGATAGCATGAGTGTCATCATGAGTGTTGATAGCATGAGTGTCATCATGAGTGTTGATTGCATGAATGTCATCATGAGTGTTGATTGCATGAGTGTCTTTATGAGTGTTGATTGCATGAGTGTCATCGTGAGTGTTGATAGCATGAGTGTCTTCATGAGTGTTGATAGCATGAGTGACATCATGAGTGTTGATAGCATGAGTTTCATCATGAGTATTGATAGCATGCGTGTCATCATAAGTGTTGATAGCATAAATATCATCATGAGTGTTGATTGAATGAGTGTCATCATGAGTGTTGATTGCAAGAGTGTCATCATGAGTGTTGATAGCATAAGTTTCATCATGAGTGATGATTGCATGAGTGTTATCATGAAAGTTGATTGCATAAGTGTCTTCATGAGTGTTGATTGCGTGAGTGTCTTCAAGAGTGTTGATTGCATGAGTGTCTTCATGAGTGTTGATAGCATGAGTGTCATCATGTGATTTGAATGCATGAATATCATCATGAGTGTTGATTGAATGAGTGTCATCATGAGTGTTGATTGCATGAGTGTCATCATGAGTGTTGATAGCATAAGTGTCATCATGAGTGATGATTGCATGATTGTAATCTTGAGTGTTGATTTCATGAGTGTCATCATGAGTGTTGCTAGCATGAGTGTCATCATGTGTGTTGATAGCATAAGTGTCATCATGAGTGATGATTGCATGAGTGTCATCATGAGTGTTGAGTGCATGAGTTTCATCTTGAGTGATGATTGCATGAGTGTCATCATGAGTGTTGATTGCATGAGTGTCATCATGAGTGCTGATTGCATAATTGTCATCATGATTGTTGATAGCATAATTGTCATCATGATTGTTGATAGCATGAGTGACATCATGAGTGATGATTGCATGAGTGTCATCATTAGTGTTGATTGCATGAGTGTCTTTATGAGTGTTGATTGCATGAGTGTCATCATAAGTGTTAATAGCATTAGTGTCTTCATAAGTGTTGAAAGCATAAATGTCATCATGAGTGTTGATAGCATGAGTTTCATCATGAGTGTTGATAGCATGCGTGTCATCATGAGTGTTGATAGCATGAGTGTCATCATGAGTGTTGATTGCATGAATATCATCATGAGTGTTGATTGAATGAGTGTCATCATGAATGTTAATTGCATGAGTGTCATCATGAGTATTGATTGCATGAGTGTCATCATGAGTGTAAATTGCATGAGTGACATCATGAATGTTGATTGCATGAGTGTCATCATGAGTGTTGATTGCATAAGTGTCATCATGAGTGATGATTGCATGAGTGTCATCATGAGTGTTGATTGCATGAGTGTCTTCATGAGTGTTGATTGCATGAATGTCATCATGAGTGTTGATAGCATGAATGTCATCATGAGTGTTGATAGCAAAAGTGTCATCATGAGTGTTGAGTGCATGAGTGTCATCATGAGTGTTGATTGCTTGAGTGTCATCATGAGTGTTGTTAGCATTAGTGTCATCATGAGTGTTGCTAGCATAAGTGTCATCATGAGAGTTTATAGCATGAGTGTCATCATGAGTGTTGTTTGTCATGAGTGTCATCATGAGTGTTGATTGCATAAGTGACTTCATGAGTGTTGATAGCATGAGTGTCATCATGAGTGTTGAATGCATGAATATCATCATGAGTGTTGATTGAATGAGTGTCATCATGAGTGTTGATTGCAAGAGTGTCATCATGAGTGTTGATTGCATAAGTGTTATCATGAGTGATGATTGCATAAGTGTCATCATGAGTGTTGAGTGCATGAGTATCATCATGAGTGATGATTGCATGAGTGTCATCATGAGTATTGATTGCATGAGTGTCATCATGAGCGTTGATAGCATGAGTGTCATCATGAGTGTTGATAGCATAAGTGTCATCATGACTGTTGATAGCATGAGTGTTTAAATGAGTGATGATTGCATGAGTGTCATCTTGAGTGTTGATTGCATGAGTGTCTTCATGAGTGTTGATTGCATGAATGTCATCATGAGTGTTGATATCATGAGTGTCATCATGAGTGTTGATAGCAAAAGTGTCATCATAAGTGTTGATAGCATGATTGTCATCATGAGTGATGATTGCATGAGTGTCATCATGAGTTTTGATTGCATAAGTGTCATCATGAGTGATGATTGCATGAGTGTCATCATGAGTGTTGATTGCATGAGTGTCATCATGAGTGTTGATTGCATGAGTGTCTTCATGAGTGTTGATAGCATGAGTGTCATCATGAGTGTTGATAGCATGAGTGTCATCATGAGTGATGATAGCATGAGTGTCATCATGAGTGTTGAATGCATGAGTGTCATCATGAGTGTTGATTGCTTGAGTGTCATCATGAGTGTTGTTAGCATTAGTGTCATCATGAGTGTTGCTAGCATAAGTGTCATCATGAGAGTTTATAGCATGAGTGTTATCATGCGTGTTGTTTGTCATGAGTGTCATCATGAGTGTTGATTGCATAAGTGACTTCATGAGTGTTGATAGCATGAGAGTCATCATGAGTGTTGAATGCATGAATATCATCATGAGTGTTGGTTGAATGAGTGTCATCATGAGTGTTGTTAGCATTAGTGTCATCATGAGTGTTGCTAGCATAAGTGTCATCATGAGAGTTTATAGCATGAGTGTCATCATGAGTGTTGTTTGTCATGAGTGTCATCATGAGTGTTGATTGCATAAGTGACTTCATGAGTGTTGATAGCATGAGTGTCATCATGAGTGTTGAATGCATGAATATCATCATGAGTGTTGATTGAATGAGTGTCATCATGAGTGTTGATTGCAAGAGTGTCATCATGAGTGATGATTGCATAAGTGTTATCATGAGTGATGATTGCATGAGTGTCATCATGAGGGTTGAGTGCATGAGTATCATCATGAGTGATGATTGCATGAGTGTCATCATGAGTGTTGATTGCATGAGTGTCATCATGAGTGTTGATTGCATGAGTGTCTTCATGAGTGTTGATTGCATAAGTGTCATCATGAGTGATGATTGCATGAGTGTCATCATGAGTGTTGATTGAATGAGTGTCATCATGAGTGTTGATAGCATAAGTGTCATCATAAGTGTTGATTGCATGAGTGTCATCATGAGTGTTGATTGAATGAGTGTCATCATGAGTGTTGATCGCATGAGTGTCATCATGAGTGTTGATAGCATTAGTGTCATCCTGAGTGTTGATAGCATGAGTGTCATCATAAGTGTTGATTGAATAAGTGTCATCATGAGTGTTGATTGCATGAGTGATGATAGCATGAGTGTCATCATAAGTGTTGATAGCATGAGTGTCATCATAAGTGTTGATAGCATAAGTGTTATCATGAGTGTTGATTGCATGAGTGTCATCATGAGTGTTGATAGAATGAGTGTCACCATGAGTGTTGATTGCATGAGTGTCATCATGAGTATTGATTGCATGAGTGTCATCATGAGTGTTGATTGTATGAGTGTCATCATGAGTGTTGAATGCATGAGCGTCATCATGAGTGTTGATTGAATGAGTGTCATCATGAGTGTTGATTGCATGAGTGTCATCATGAGTGTTGATAGCATAAGTGTCATCATGAGTGATGATTGCATGATTGTAATCTTGAGTGTTGATTTCATGAGTGTCATCATGAGTGTTGATAGCATGAGTGTCCTCATAAGTGTTGATAGCATAAGTGTCATCATGAGTGATGATTGCATGAGTGTCATCATGAGTGTTGAGTGCATGAGTTTCATCATGAGTGATGATTGCATGAGTGTCATCATGAGTGTTGATTGCATGAGTGTCATCATGAGTGTTGATTGCATGGGTGTCTTAATGAGTGTTGATAGCATGAGTGTCATCATAAGTGATGATAGCATGAGTGTCATCATAAGTGTTGATAGCATAAGTGTCATCATGAGTGTTGATAGCATGAGTGTCATCATGAGTGATGATTGCATAAGTGTCATCATTAGTGTTGATTGCATGAGTGTCTTCATGAGTGTTGATTGCTTGAGTGTCATCATGAGTGTTAATAGCATTAGTGTCTTCATGAGTGTTGATAGCATAAATGTCATCATGAGTGTTGATGGCATGAGTTTCATCATGAGTGCTGATAGCATGCGTGTCATCATGAGTGTTGATAGCATTAGTGTCATCATGAGTGTTGATTGCATGAATATCATCATGAGTGTTGATTGAATGAGTGTCATCATGAGTGTTGAATGCATGAGTGTCATCATGAGTGTTGACAGCATAAGTTTCATTATGAGTGATGATTGCATGAGTGTCATCATAAGTGTTGATTGCTTGAGTGTATTCATGAGTGTTAATTGCATGAGTGTCATCATTAGTGTTGATAGCATGAGTGTAATCATGAGTGATGATAGCATAAGTGTCATCATGAGTGTTGATAGCATGAGTGTCATCATGAGTGATGATTGCATGAGTGTCATCATGAGTGTTGATTGCATGAGTGTCATCGTGATTAATGATTGCATGAGTGTCATCATAAGTGATGATTGCATGAGTGTTTTCATGAGTGTTGATTGCATGAGTGTCATCATGAGTGATGATTGCCTGAGTGTCTTCATGAGTGTTGATAGCATGAGTGTCATCATAAGTGTTGATAGCATGAGTGTCATCATGAGTGTTGATAGCATGAGTGTCATCATGAGTGTTGATTGAATGAGTGTCATCATGAGTGTTGATTGCATGAGTGTCATCATGAGAATTGCTTGCCTGAGTGTCATCATGAGTGATGATTGCATGAGAATCATCATGAGTGTTGATAGCATGAGTGTCATCATGAGTGTTGATTGCATGAGTGTCTTCAAGTGTGTTGATAGCATGAGTGTCATCATGAGTGTTGATTGCATGAGTGTCATCATGAGTGTTGATCGCATAAGTGTCATAATGAGTGTTAATAACATAAGTGTCATCGTGAGTGTTGATTGCATGAGTGTCTTCATGAGTGATGATAGCATGAGTGTCATCATGAGTGTTGATAGCATGAGTGTCATCATGAGTGTTGATTGCATGAATGTTATCATGAGTGTTGATTGCATGAGTGTCTTTATGAGTGTTGATTGCATGAGTGTCATCGTGAGTGTTGATAGCATGAGTGTCTTCATGAGTGTTGATAGCATGAGTGACATCATGAGTGTTGATAGCATGAGTTTCATCATGAGTATTGATAGCATGCGTGTCATCATAAGTGTTGATAGCATAAATATCATCATGAGTGTTGATTGAATGAGTGTCATCATGAGTGTTGATTGCAAGAGTGTCATCATGAGTGTTGATAGCATAAGTTTCATCATGAGTGATGATTGCATGAGTGTTATCATGAAAGTTGATTGCATAAGTGTCTTCATGAGTGTTGATTGCGTGAGTGTCTTCAAGAGTGTTGATTGCATGAGTGTCTTCATGAGTGTTGATAGCATGAGTGTCATCATGTGTGTTGAATGCATGAATATCATCATGAGTGTTGATTGAATGAGTGTCATCATGAGTGTTGATTGCATGAGTGTCATCATGAGTGTTGATAGCATAAGTGTCATCATGAGTGATGATTGCATGATTGTAATCTTGAGTGTTGATTTCATGAGTGTCATCATGAGTGTTGCTAGCATGAGTGTCATCATGTGTGTTGATAGCATAAGTGTCATCATGAGTGATGATTGCATGAGTGTCATCATGAGTGTTGAGTGCATGAGTTTCATCTTGAGTGATGATTGCATGAGTGTCATCATGAGTGTTGATTGCATGAGTGTCATCATGAGTGCTGATTGCATGAGTGTCTTCATGAGTGTTGATAGCATGAGTGTCATCATGAGTGATGATAGCATGAGTGTCATCATGAGTGTTGATAGCATAATTGTCATCATGAGTGTTGATAGCATGAGTGACATCATGAGTGATGATTGCATGAGTGTCATCATTAGTGTTGATTGCATGAGTGTCTTCATGAGTGTTGATTGCATGAGTGTCATCATGAGTGTTAATAGCATTAGTGTCTTCATAAGTGTTGAAAGCATAAATGTCATCATGAGTGTTGATAGCATGAGTTTCATCATGAGTGTTGATAGCATGCGTGTCATCATGAGTGCTGATAGCATGAGTGTCATCATGAGTGTTGATTGAATGAATATCATCATGAGTGTTGATTGAATGAGTGTCATCATGAATGTTAATTGCATGAGTGTCATCATGAGTGTTGATAGCATAAGTGTCATCATGAGTGATGATTGCATGAGTGTCATCATGAGTGGTGATTAAATAAGTGTCATCATGAGTGTTTATTGCATGAGTGTCATCATGAGTGTTGATAGCATAAGAGTCATCCTGAGTGTTGATAGCATGAGTGTCATCATCAGTTTTGATTGAATGAGTGTCATCATGAGTGTTGATTGCATAAGTGTTGATTGCATGAGTGTCATCATGAGTGATGATTGCATGAGTGTCATCATAAGTGTTGATTGCTTGAGTGTCTTCATGAGTGTTGATTGCATGAGTGTCATCATGAGTTATGATAGCATGAGTGTCATCATGAGTGTTGATAGCATAAGTGTCATCATGAGTGTTGATAGCATGAGTGTCATCATGAGTGATGATTGCATGAGTGTCATCTTGAGTGTCGATTGCATGTGTGTCTTCATGAGTGTTGATAGCAAGAGTGTCATCATTAGTGTTGATTGAATGAGTGTCACCATGAGTGTTGATTGCATGAGTGTCATCATGAGTATTGATTGCATGAGTGTCATCATGAGTGATGATTGCATGAGTGTCATCATGAGTGTTGATTGCATGAGTGTCATCATAAGAGATTATTGCATTAATGTCTTCACGAGTGTTGATAGCATGAGTGTCATCATAAGTGTTGAATGCATGAGAATCATCATGAGTGTTGATTGCATGAGTGTCATCGTGAGTGTTGATAGCATAAGTGTCATCATGAGTGTTGATAGCATAAGTGTCATCATGAGAGTTTATAGCATAAGTGTCATCATAAGTGTTGTTTGCATGAGTGTCATCATGAGTGTTGATTGCATGAGTGACTTCACGAGTGTTGATAGCATGAGTGACATCATGAGTGTTGAATGCATGAGTGTCATCATGAGTGTTGATTGCATGAGTGTCATCATGAGTGTTGATTGCATGAGTGTCTTTATGAGTGTTGATTGCATGAGTGTCATCATGAGTGTTAAAAGCATGAGTGTCTTAATGAGTGTTGATAGCATGAGTGTCATCATGAGTGCTGATAGCATGAGTTTCATCATGAGTGTTGATAGCATGCGTGTCATCATGAGTGTTGATAGCATGAGTGTCATCTTGAGTGTTGATTGCATAAATATCATCATTAGTGTTGATTGAATGAGTGTCATCCTGAGTGTTGATTGCATGAGTGTCATCATGAGTGTTGATAGCATAAGTGTCATCATGAGTAATGATTGCATGAGTGTCATCATGAGTGTTGATTGCATGAGTGTCTTCATAAGTGTTGATTGCATTAGTGTCATCATGAGTGTTGATAGCAAAAGTGTCATCATGAGTGTTAATAGCATGAGTGTCATCATGAGTGATGATTGCATGAGTGTCATCATGAGTGTTGATTGCATGAGTGTCTTCATGAGTGATGATTGCATGAATATAATCATGAGTGTTGATTGAATGAGCTTCATCATGAGTGTTGATAGCATGAGTGTCATCATGAGTGATGATTGCATGAGTGTCATCATGAGTGTTGTTTGCATGAGTGTCATCATGAGTGATGATTGCATGAGTATCATCACGAGTGTTGATAGCATGAGTGTCATCATGAGTGTTGCATGCATGAGTGTCATCATGAGTGTTGATTGCATGAGTGTCATCATGAGTGTTGATAGCATAAGTGTCATCATGAGTGTTGATAGCATAAGTGTCATCATGAGAGTTTAAAGCATGAGTGTTATCATGAATGTTGTTTGCATGAGTGTCATCATTAGTGTTGATTGCATGAGTGTCTTCATCAGTGTTGATTGCATGAGTGTCATCATGAGTGTTCATAGCATGAGTGTCTTCATGAGTGTTAATAGCATGAGTGTCATCATGAGTGTTGATAGCATGAGTGTCATCATGAGTGTTGATAGCATGAGTGTCATCATGAGTGTTGATTGCATGGATATCATCATGAGTGTTGATTGAATGAGTGTCATCATTAGTGTTGATTGCATGAGTGTCATCATGAGTGTTGATAGCATAAGTGTCATCATGAGCGATGATTGCATGATTGTCATCTTGAGTGTTGATTTCATGAGTGTCATCATGAGTGTTGATAGCATGAGTGTCATCATGAGTGTTGATAGCATAAATGTCATCATGAGTGATGATTGCATGAGTGTCATCATGAGTGTTGAGTGCATAAGTGTCATCATGAGTGATGATTGCATGAGTGTCATCATGAGTGTTGATTACATAAGTGTCATCATGAGTGTTAATTGCATGAGTGTCTTCATTAGTGTTGATAGCATGAGTGTCATCATGAGTGTTGATAGCATGAGTGTTATCATGAGTGTTGATAGCATAAGTGTCATCATGAGTGTTGATTGCATGAGTGTCATCATGAGTGTTGAGTGCATGAGTGTCATCATGAGTGATGATTGCATGAGTGTCATCATGAGTGTTGATTGCATGAGTGTCATCATGAGTGTTGATTGCATGAGTGTCTTCAAAGGTGTTGATAGCATGAGTGTCATCATGAGTGTTGATAGCATGAGTGTCATCATGAGTGTTAAAAGCATAAGTGTCATCATAAGTGTTGATAGCATGAGTGTCATCATGAGTGTTGATTGCATGAGTGTCATCATGAGTGTTGATGGCAAAAGTGTCATCATGAGTGTTGGTAGCATGAGTGTCATCATGAGTGTTGATGGAATGAGATTCATTATGAGTGTTGATTGCATAAGTTACATCATGAGTGTTGATGGCATAAGTGTCATCATAAGTGTTGATTGCATGAGTGTCATCATGAGTGTTGATAGCATGAGTTTCATCATGAAAGTTGTTAGTATGTGTGTCATCATGAGTGTTGATAGCATGAGTGTCATCATGAGTATTGAATAAATGAGTGTCATCATGAGTGTTGATTGCATGAGTGTCATCATGAGTATTGATTGCATGAGTGTCATTATTAATGATGATTGCATGAGTGTCATCATGAGTGTTGATAGCATGAGTGTCATCATGAATGTTGATTGCATGAGTGTTTTCATGTGTGTTGATAGCATGAGTGTCATCATGAGTGTTGATTGCATGAGTGTCATCATGAGTGTTGATTGCATGAGTGTCATCATGAGTGTTGATTGCATAAGTGTCATCATGAGTGTTAATTACATAAGTGTCATCATGAGTGTTAATAGCATGAGTGTCATCATGAGTGTTGATTGAATGAGTGTCATCATGAGTGTTGATTGCATGAGTGACATCATGAGTGTTGATTGCATGAGTGTCTTCATGAGTGTTGATAGCATGAGTGTCATCATGAGTGTTGATAGCATGAGTGTCATCATGAGTGTTGATAGCATAAGTGTCATCATTTGTGTTGATAGCATGAGTGTCATCATGAGTGTTGATTGAATGAGTGTCATCATGAGTGTTGATTGCATGAGTGTCATCATAAGTATTGATTGCATGAGTATCATCATGAGTGATAATTGCATGAGTGTCATCATGAGTGTTGATAGCAGGAGTGTCATCATGAGTGTTGATTGCATGAGTGTCTTCATGAGTGTTGATAGCATGAGTGTCATCATGAGTGTTGATTGCATGAGTGTCATCATGAGTGTTGATAGCATAAGTGTCATCTGGAGTGTTGATAGCATAAGTGTCATCATGAGAGTTTAAAGCATGAGTGTTATCATGAATGTTGTTTGCATGAGTGTCATCATTAGTGTTGATTGCATGAGTGTCTTCATCAGTGTTGATTGCATGAGTGTCATCATGAGTGTTGATTGCATGAGTGTCATCATGAGAATTGCTTGCCTGAGTGTCATCATGAGTGATGATTGCATGAGAATCATCATGAGTGTTGATAGCATGAGTGTCATCATGAGTGTTGATTGCATGAGTGTCTTCAAGTGTGTTGATTGCATGAGTGTCATCATGAGTGTTGATTGCATGAGTGTCATCATGAGAATTGCTTGCCTGAGTGTCATCATGAGTGATGATTGCATGAGTGTCATCATGAGTGTTGATTGCATGAGTGTCATCATGAGTGTTGATCGCATAAGTGTCATAATGAGTGTTAATAACATAAGTGTCATCGTGAGTGTTGATTGCATGAGTGTCTTCATGAGTGATGATAGCATGAGTGTCATCATGAGTGTTGATAGCATGAGTGTCATCATGAGTGTTGATTGCATGAATGTATCATGAGTGTTGATTGCATGAGTGTCTTTATGAGTGTTGATTGCATGAGTGTCATCGTGAGTGTTGATAGCATGAGTGTCTTCATGAGTGTTGATAGCATGAGTGACATCATGAGTGTTGATAGCATGAGTTTCATCATGAGTATTGATAGCATGCGTGTCATCATAAGTGTTGATAGCATAAATATCATCATGAGTGTTGATTGAATGAGTGTCATCATGAGTGTTGATTGCAAGAGTGTCATCATGAGTGTTGATAGCATAAGTTTCATCATGAGTGATGATTGCATGAGTGTTATCATGAAAGTTGATTGCATAAGTGTCTTCATGAGTGTTGATTGCGTGAGTGTCTTCAAGAGTGTTGATTGCATGAGTGTCTTCATGAGTGATGATAGCATGTGTGTCATCACGAGTGTTGATAGCATAAGTGTTATCATGAGTGTTGATAGCATGATTGTCATCATGAGTGTTGATTGCATGAGTGTCATCATGAGTGTTGATTGCATGAGTGTCTTTATGAGTGTTGATTGCATGAGTGACATCATGAGTGTTGATAGCATGAGTGTCTTAAAGAGTGTTGATAGCATGAGTGTCATCATGAGTGCAGATAGCATGAGTTTCATCATGAGTGTTGATAGCATGCGTGTCTTCATGAGTGTTGATAGCATGAGTGTCATCATGAGTGTTGATTGCATAAATATCATCATTAGTGTTGATTGAATGAGTGTCATCATGAGTGTTGATTGCATTAGTGTCATCATGAGTGTTAATAGCAAAAGTGTCATCTTGAGTAATGATTGCATGAGTGTCATTATGAGTGTTGATTGCATGAGTGTCTTCCTGAGTGTTGATTGCATGAGTGTCATCATGAGTGTTGATTGCATGAGTGTCATCATGAGTGTTGATAGCATAAGTGTCATCATGAGTGTTGATAGCATGAGTGTCATCATGAGTGATGATTGCATGAGTGTCATTATGAGTGTTGATTGCATGAGTGTCATCATGAGTGATGATTGCATGAATATCATCATGAGTGTTGATTGAATGAGTTTCATCATGAGTGTTGATAGCATGAGTGTCATCATGAGTGTTGATAGCATGAGTGTCATCATGAGTGCAGATAGCATGTGTTTCATCATGAGTGTTGATAGCATGCGTGTCATCATGAGTGTTGATAGCATGAGTGTCATCATGAGTGTTGATTGCATAAATATCATCATTAGTGTTGATTGAATGAGTGTCATCATGAGTGTTGATTGCATTAGTGTCATCATGAGTGTTGATAGCATAAGTGTCATCTTGAGTTTTGATTGCATGAGTGTCATCATGAGTGTTGATTGCTTGAGTGTCTTCATGAGTGTTGATTGCATGAGTGTCATCATGAGCGATGTTTGCATGATTGTCATCTTGAGTGTTGATTTCATGAGTGTCATCATGAGTGTTGATAGCATGAGTGTCATCATGAGTGTTGATAGCATAAGTGTCATCATGAGTGATGATTGCATGAGTGTCATCATGAGTGTTGAGTGCATGAGTGTCTTCATGAGTGATGATTGCATGAGTGTCATCATGAGTGTTGATTGCATGAGTGTCAGCATGAGTGTTAATTGCATGAGTGTCTTCATTAGTGTTGATAGCATGAGTGTCATCATGAGTGTTGATAGCATGAGTGTTATCATGAGTGTTGATAGCATAAGTGTCATCATGAGTGTTGATTGCATGAGTGTCATCATGAGTGTTGAGTGCATGAGTGTCATCATGAGTGATGATTGCATGAGTGTCATCATGAGTGTTAATTACATAAGTGTCATCATGAGTGTTAATAGCATGAGTGTCATCATGAGTGTTGATTGAATGAGTGTCATCATGAGTGTTGATTGCATGAGTGACATCATGAGTGTTGATTGCATGAGTGTCTTCATGAGTGTTGATAGCATGAGTGTCATCATGAGTGTTGATAGCATGAGTGTCATCATGAGTGTTGATAGCATAAGTGTCATCATTTGTGTTGATAGCATGATTGTCATCATGAGTGTTGATTGAATGAGTGTCATCATGAGTGTTGATTGCATGAGTGTCATCATAAGTATTGATTGCATCAGTGTCATCATGAGTGATAATTGCATGAGTGTCATCATGAGTGTTGATAGCAGGAGTGTCATCATGAGTGTTAATAGCATAAGAGTCATCATGAGTGTTAATAACATAAGAGTCATCATGAGTGTTAATAACATAAGTTTCATCGTGAGTGTTGATTGCATGAGTGTCTTCATGAGTGATGATAGCATGTGTGTCATCACGAGTGTTGATAGCATAAGTGTTATCATAAGTGTTGATAGCATGAGTGTCATCATGAGTGTTGATAGCATAAGTGTCATCATTTGTGTTGATAGCATGAGTGTCATCATGAGTGTTGATTGAATGAGTGTCATCATGAGTGTTGATTGCATGAGTGTCATCATAAGTATTGATTGCATCAGTGTCATCATGAGTGATAATTGCATGAGTGTCATCATGAGTGTTGATAGCAGGAGTGTCATCATGAGTGTTGATTGCATGAGTGTCATCATGAGTGTTAATAGCATAAGAGTCATCATGAGTGTTAATAACATAAGTTTCATCGTGAGTGTTGATTGCATGAGTGTCTTCATGAGTGATGATAGCATGTGTGTCATCACGAGTGTTGATAGCATAAGTGTTATCATAAGTGTTGATAGCATGATTGTCATCATGAGTGTTGATTGCATGAGTGTCATAATTAGTGTTGATTGCATGAGTGTCTTTATGAGTGTTGATTGCATGAGTGTCATCATGAGTGTTAATAGCATGAGTGTCATCTTGAGTAATGATTGCATGAGTGTCATCATGAGTGTTGATTGCATGAGTGTCATCATGAGTGATGATTGCATGAGTGTCATCATGAGTGTTAATTGCATGCGTGTCATCATGAGTGATGATTGCATGAGTGTCATCACGAGTGTTGATAGCATGAGTGTCATCATGAGTGTTGCATGCATGAGTGTCATCATGAGTGTTGATAGCATGAGTGTCATCTTGAGTAATGATTGCATGAGTGTCATCTTGAGTGTTGATTGCATGAGTGTCTTCATGAGTGTTGATTGCATGAGTGTCATCATGAGTGTTGATAGCATAAGTGTCATCATGAGTGTTAATTACATAAGTGTCATCATGAGTGTTAATAGCATGTGTGTCATCATGAGTGTTGATTGAATGAGTGTCATCATGAGTGTTGATTGCATGAGTGACATCATGAGTGTTGATTGCATGAGTGTCTTCATGAGTGTTGATAGCAAGAGTGTCATCATGAGTGTTGATAGCATGAGTGTCATCATGAGTGTTGATCGCATAAGTGTCATCATTTGTGTTGATAGCATGAGTGTCATCATGAGTGTTGGTTGAATGAGTGTCATCATGAGTGTTGATTGCATGAGTGTCATCATAAGTATTGATTGCATGAGTGTCATCAAGAGTGATAATTGCATGAGTGTCATCATGAGTGTTGATAGCAGGAGTGTCATCATGAGTGTTGATTGCATGAGTGTCTTCATGAGTGTTGATAGCATGAGTGTCATCATGAGTGTTGATTGCATGAGTGTCATCATGAGTGTTGATTGCATGAGTGTCATCATGAGTGTTGATAGCATAAGAGTCATCATGAGTGTTAATAACATAAGTTTCATCGTGAGTGTTGGTTGCATGAGTGTCTTCATGAGTGATGATAGCATGTGTGTCATCACGAGTGTTGATAGCATAAGTGTTATCTCGAGTGTTGATAGCATGATTGTCATCATGAGTGTTGATTGCATGAGTGTCATCATGAGTGTTGATTGCATGAGTGTCTTTATGAGTGTTGATTGCATGAGTGTCATCATGAGTGTTGATAGCATGAGTGTCATCATGAGTGATGATTGCATGAGTGTCATCATGAGTGTTGATTGCATGCGTGTCATCATGAGTGATGATTGCATGAGTGTCATCACGAGTGTTGATAGCATGAGTGTCATCATGAGTGTTGCATGCATGAGTGTCATCATGAGTGTTGATAGCATGAGTGTCATCTTGAGTAATGATTGCATGAGTGTCATCATGAGTGTTGATTGCATGAGTGTCTTCATGAGTGTTGATTGCATGAGTGTCATCATGAGTGTTGATAGCATAAGTGTCATCATGAGTGTTGATAGCATGAGTGTCATCATGAGTGATGATTGCATGAGTGTCATCATGAGTGTTGATTGCATGAGTGTCATCATGAGTGATGATTGCATGAATATCATCATGAGTGTTTATTGAATGAGTGTCATCATGAGTGTTGATAGCATGAGTGTCATCATGAGTGTTGATAGCATGAGTGTCATCATGAGTGCAGATAGCATGAGTTTCATTATGAGTGTTGATAGCATGCGTGTCATCATGAGTGTTTATTGAATGAGTGTCATCATGAGTGTTGATAGCATGCGTGTCATCATGAGTGTTGATAGCCTGAGTGTCATCATGAGTGTTGATTGCATAAATATCATCATTAGTGTTGATTGAATGAGTGTCATCATGAGTGTTGATTGCATTAGTGTCATCATGAGTGTTGATAGCATAAGTGTCATCTTGAGTAATGATTGCATGAGTGTCATCATGAGTGTTGATTGCATGAGTGTCTTCATGAGTGTTGATTGCATGAGTGTCATCATGAGTGTTGATAAAATAAGTGTCATTATGAGTGTTGATAGCATGAGTGTCATCATGAGTGATGATTGCATGAGTGTCATCATGAGTGTTGATTGCATGAGTGTCATCATGTGTGATGATTGCATGAATATCATCATGAGTGTTGATTGAATGAGTTTCATCATGAGTGTTGATAGCATGAGTGTCATCATGAGTGATGATTGCATGAGTGTCATCATGAGTGTTGATTGCATGAGTGTCATCATGAGTGATGATTGCATGAGTGTCATCACGAGTGTTGATAGCATAAGTGTTATCATGAGTGTTGATAGCATGATTGTCATCATGAGTGTTGATTGCATGAGTGTCATCATGAGTGTTGATTGCATGAGTGTCTTTATGAGTGTTGATTGCATGAGTGTCATCATGAGTGTTGATAGCATGAGTGTCTTAATGAGTGTTGATAGCATGAGTGTCATCATGAGTGCAGATAGCATGAGTTTTATCATGAGTGTTGATAGCATGCGTGTCATCATGAGTGTTGATAGCATGAGTGTCATCATGAGTGTTGATTGCATAAATATCATCATTAGTGTTGATTGAATGAGTGTCATCATGAGTGTTGATTGCATTAGTGTCATCATGAGTGTTGATAGCATAAGTATCATCTTGTGTAATGATTGCATGAGTGTCATCATGAGTGTTCATTGCATGAGTGTCTTCATGAGTGTTGATTGCATGAGTGTCATCATGAGTGTTGATAGCATAAGTGTCATCATGAGTGTTGATAGCATGAGTGTCATCATGAGTGATGATTGCATGAGTGTCATCATGAGTGTTGATTGCATGAGTGTAATCATGAGTGATGATTGCATAAATATCATTTTAAGTGTTGATTGAATGAGTTTCATCATGAGTGTTGATAGCATGAGTGTCATCATGAGTGATGATTGCATGAGTGTCATCATGAGTGTTGATTGCATGAGTGTCATCATGAGTGATGATTGCATGAGTGTCATCACGAGTGTTGATAGCATGAGTGTCATCATGAGTGTTGCATGCATGAGTGTCATCATGAGTGTTGATTGCATGATTGTCATCATGAGTGTTGATAGCATAAGTGTCATCATGAGTGTTGATAGCATAAGTGTCATCATGAGAGTTTATAGCATGAGTGTTATCATGAATGTTGTTTGCATGAGTGTCATCATTAGTGTTGATTGCATGAGTGTCTTCATGAGTGTTGATTGCATGAGTGTCATCATGAGTGTTCTTAGCATGAGTGTCTTCATGAGTGTTGATAGCATGAGTGTCATCATGAGTGTTAATTACATAAGTGTCATCATGAGTGTTAATAGCATGAGTGTCATCATGAGTGTTGATTGAATGAGTGTCATCATGAGTGTTGATTGCATGAGTGACATCATGAGTGTTGATTGCATGAGTGTCTTCATGAGTGTTGATAGCATGAGTGTCATCATGAGTGTTGATAGCACGAGTGTCATCATGAGTGTTGATAGCATAAGTGTCATCATTAGTGTTGATAGCATGAGTGTCATCATGAGTGTTGATTGAATGAGTGTCATCATGAGTGTTGATAGCATGAGTGTCATCATGAGTGTTGATTGCATGAGTGTCTTCATGAGTGTTGATAGCATGAGTGTCATCATGAGTGTTGATTGCATGAGTGTCATCATGAGTGTTGATTGCATGAGTGTCATCATGAGTGTTGATAGCATAAGAGTCATTATGAGTGTTAATAACATAAGTTTCATCGTGAGTGTTGATTGCATGAGTGTCTTCATGAGTGATGATTGCATGTGTGTCATCACGAGTGTTGATAGCATAAGTGTTATCATGAGTGTTGATAGCATGATTGTCATCATGAGTGTTGATTGCATGAGTGTCATCATGAGTGTTGATTGCATGAGTGTCTTTATGAGTGTTGATTGCATGAGTGTCATCATGAGTGTTGATAGCATGAGTGTCTTAATGAGTGTTGATAGCATGAGTGTCATCATGAGTGCAGATAGCATAAGTTTCATCATGAGTGTTGATAGCATGCGTGTCATCATGAGTGTTGATAGCATGAGTGTCATCATGAGTGTTGATTGCATAAATATCATCATTAGTGTTGATTGAATGAGTGTCATCATGAGTGTTGATTGCATTAGTGTCATCATGAGTGTTAATAGCAAAAGTGTCATCTTGAGTAATGATTGCATGAGTGTCATAATGTGTGTTGATTGCATGAGTGTCTTCATGAGTGTTGATTGCATGAGTGTCATCATGAGTGTTGATTGCATGAGTGTCATCATGAGTGTTGATAGCATAAGTGTCATCATGAGTGTTGATAGCATAAGTGTTATCATGAGTGTTGATAGCATGATTGTCATCATGAGTGTTGATTGCATGAGTGTCATCATGAGTGTTGATTGCATGAGTGTCTTTATGAGTGTTGATTGCATGAGTGTCATCATGAGTGTTGATAGCATGAGTGTCATCATGAGTGATGATTGCATGAGTGTCATCATGAGTGTTGATTGCATGCGTGTCATCATGAGTGATGATTGCATGAGTGTCATCACGAGTGTTGATAGCATGAGTGTCATCATGAGTGTTGCATGCATGAGTGTCATCATGAGTGTTGATAGCATGAGTGTCATCTTGAGTAATGATTGCATGAGTGTCATCATGAGTGTTGATTGCATGAGTGTCTTCATGAGTGTTGATTGCATGAGTGTCATCATGAGTGTTGATAGCATAAGTGTCATCATGAGTGTTGATAGCATGAGTGTCATCATGAGTAATGATGGCATGAGTGTCATCATGAGTGTTGATTGCATGAGTGTCATCATGAGTGATGATTGCATGAATATCATCATGAGTGTTTATTGAATGAGTGTCATCATGAGTGTTGATAGCATGAGTGTCATCATGAGTGTTGATAGCATGAGTGTCATCATGAGTGCAGATAGCATGAGTTTCATTATGAGTGTTGATAGCATGCGTGTCATCATGAGTGTTTATTGAATGAGTGTCATCATGAGTGTTGATAGCATGCGTGTCATCATGAGTGTTGATAGCCTGAGTGTCATCATGAGTGTTGATTGCATAAATATCATCATTAGTGTTGATTGAATGAGTGTCATCATGAGTGTTGATTGCATTAGTGTCATCATGAGTGTTGATAGCATAAGTGTCATCTTGAGTAATGATTGCATGAGTGTCATCATGAGTGTTGATTGCATGAGTGTCTTCATGAGTGTTGATTGCATGAGTGTCATCATGAGTGTTGATAAAATAAGTGTCATTATGAGTGTTGATAGCATGAGTGTCATCATGAGTGATGATTGCATGAGTGTCATCATGAGTGTTGATTGCATGAGTGTCATCATGTGTGATGATTGCATGAATATCATCATGAGTGTTGATTGAATGAGTTTCATCATGAGTGTTGATAGCATGAGTGTCATCATGAGTGATGATTGCATGAGTGTCATCATGAGTGTTGATTGCATGAGTGTCATCATGAGTGATGATTGCATGAGTGTCATCACGAGTGTTGATAGCATAAGTGTTATCATGAGTGTTGATAGCATGATTGTCATCATGAGTGTTGATTGCATGAGTGTCATCATGAGTGTTGATTGCATGAGTGTCTTTATGAGTGTTGATTGCATGAGTGTCATCATGAGTGTTGATAGCATGAGTGTCTTAATGAGTGTTGATAGCATGAGTGTCATCATGAGTGCAGATAGCATGAGTTTTATCATGAGTGTTGATAGCATGCGTGTCATCATGAGTGTTGATAGCATGAGTGTCATCATGAGTGTTGATTGCATAAATATCATCATTAGTGTTGATTGAATGAGTGTCATCATGAGTGTTGATTGCATTAGTGTCATCATGAGTGTTGATAGCATAAGTGTCATCTTGTGTAATGATTGCATGAGTGTCATCATGAGTGTTCATTGCATGAGTGTCTTCATGAGTGTTGATTGCATGAGTGTCATCATGAGTGTTGATAGCATAAGTGTCATCATGAGTGTTGATAGCATGAGTGTCATCATGAGTAATGATTGCATGAGTGTCATCATGAGTGTTGATTGCATGAGTGTAATCATGAGTGATGATTGCATAAATATCATCATAAGTGTTGATTGAATGAGTTTCATCATGAGTGTTGATAGCATGAGTGTCATCATGAGTGATGATTGCATGAGTGTCATCATGAGTGTTGATTGCATAAGTGTCATCATGAGTGATGATTGCATGAGTGTCATCACGAGTGTTGATAGCATGAGTGTCATCATGAGTGTTGCATGCATGAGTGTCATCATGAGTGTTGATTGCATGATTGTCATCATGAGTGTTGATAGCATAAGTGTCATCATGAGTGTTGATAGCATAAGTGTCATCATGAGAGTTTATAGCATGAGTGTTATCATGAATGTTGTTTGCATGAGTGTCATCATTAGTGTTGATTGCATGAGTGTCTTCATGAGTGTTGATTGCATGAGTGTCATCATGAGTGTTCTAAGCATGAGTGTCTTCATGAGTGTTGATAGCATGAGTGTCATCATGAGTGTTAATTACATAAGTGTCATCATGAGTGTTAATAGCATGAGTGTCATCATGAGTGTTGATTGAATGAGTGTCATCATGAGTGTTGATTGCATGAGTGACATCATGAGTGTTGATTGCATGAGTGTCTTCATGAGTGTTGATAGCATGAGTGTCATCATGAGTGTTGATAGCACGAGTGTCATCATGAGTGTTGATAGCATAAGTGTCATCATTAGTGTTGATAGCATGAGTGTCATCATGAGTGTTGATTGAATGAGTGTCATCATGAGTGTTGATTGCATGAGTGTCATCATAAGTATTGATTGCATTAGTGTCATCATGAGTGTCATCATGAGTGTTGAAAGCATGAGTGTCATCATGAGTGTTGATTGCATGAGTGTCTTCATGAGTGTTGATAGCATGAGTGTCATCATGAGTGTTGATTGCATGAGTGTCATCATGAGTGTTGATTGCATGAGTGTCATCATGAGTGTTGATAGCATAAGAGTCATTATGAGTGTTAATAACATAAGTTTCATCGTGAGTGTTGATTGCATGAGTGTCTTCATGAGTGATGATAGCATGTGTGTCATCACGAGTGTTGATAGCATAAGTGTTATCATGAGTGTTGATAGCATGATTGTCATCATGAGTGTTGATTGCATGAGTGTCATCATGAGTGTTGATTGCATGAGTGTCTTTATGAGTGTTGATTGCATGAGTGTCATCATGAGTGTTGATAGCATGAGTGTCTTAATGAGTGTTGATAGCATGAGTGTCATCATGAGTGCAGATAGCATGAGTTTCATCATGAGTGTTGATAGCATGCGTGTCATCATGAGTGTTGATAGCATGAGTGTCATCATGAGTGTTGATTGCATAAATATCATCATTAGTGTTGATTGAATGAGTGTCATCATGAGTGTTGATTGCATTAGTGTCATCATGAGTGTTAATAGCAAAAGTGTCATCTTGAGTAATGATTGCATGAGTGTCATAATGTGTGTTGATTGCATGAGTGTCTTCATGAGTGTTGATTGCATGAGTGTCATCATGAGTGTTGATTGCATGAGTGTCATCATGAGTGTTGATAGCATAAGTGTCATCATGAGTGTTGATAGCATGAGTGTCATCATGAGTGATGATTGCATGAGTGTCATTATGAGTGTTGATTGCATGAGTGTCATCATGAGTGATGATTGCATGAATATCATCATGAGTGTTGATTGAATGAGTTTCATCATGAGTGTTGATAGCATGAGTGTCATCATGAGTGTTGATAGCATGAGTGTCATCATGAGTGCAGATAGCATGTGTTTCATCATGAGTGTTGATAGCATGCGTGTCATCATGAGTGTTGATAGCATGAGTGTCATCATGAGTGTTGATTGCATAAATATCATCATTAGTGTTGATTGAATGAGTGTCATCATGAGTGTTGATTGCATTAGTGTCATCATGAGTGTTGATAGCATAAGTGTCATCTTGAGTTTTGATTGCATGAGTGTCATCATGAGTGTTGATTGCATGAGTGTCTTCATGAGTGTTGATTGCATGAGTGTCATCATGAGCGATGTTTGCATGATTGTCATCTTGAGTGTTGATTTCATGAGTGTCATCATGAGTGTTGATAGCATGAGTGTCATCATGAGTGTTGATAGCATAAGTGTCATCATGAGTGATGATTGCATGAGTGTCATCATGAGTGTTGAGTGCATGAGTGTCATCATGAGTGATGATTGCATGAGTGTCATCATGAGTGTTGATTGCATGAGTGTCAGCATGAGTGTTAATTGCATGAGTGTCTTCATTAGTGTTGATAGCATGAGTGTCATCATGAGTGTTGATAGCATGAGTGTTATCATGAGTGTTGATAGCATAAGTGTCATCATGAGTGTTGATTGCATGAGTGTCATCATGAGTGTTGAGTGCATGAGTGTCATCATGAGTGATGATTGCATGAGTGTCATCATGAGTGTTGATTGCATAAGTGTCATCATGAGTGTTAATTACATAAGTGTCATCATGAGTGTTAATAGCATGAGTGTCATCATGAGTGTTGATTGAATGAGTGTCATCATGAGTGTTGATTGCATGAGTGACATCATGAGTGTTGATTGCATGAGTGTCTTCATGAGTGTTGATAGCATGAGTGTCATCATGAGTGTTGATAGCATGAGTGTCATCATGAGTGTTGATAGCATAAGTGTCATCATTTGTGTTGATAGCATGAGTGTCATCATGAGTGTTGATTGAATGAGTGTCATCATGAGTGTTGATTGCATGAGTGTCATCATAAGTATTGATTGCATGAGTGTCATCATGAGTGATAATTGCATGAGTGTCATCATTAGTGTTGATAGCATGAGTGTCATCATGAGTGTTGATAGCATGAGTGTTATCATGAGTGTTGATAGCATAAGTGTCATCATGAGTGTTGATTGCATGAGTGTCATCATGAGTGTTGAGTGCATGAGTGTCATCATGAGTGTTGATTGCATAAATATCATCATTAGTGTTGATTGAATGAGTGTCATCATGAGTGTTGATTGCATTAGTGTCATCATGAGTGTTGATAGCATGAGTGTCTTAATGAGTGTTGATAGCATGAGTGTCATCATGAGTGCAGATAGCATGAGTTTCATCATGAGTGTTGATAGCATGCGTGTCATCATGAGTGTTGATAGCATGAGTGTCATCATGAGTGTTGATTGCATAAATATCATCATTAGTGTTGATTGAATGAGTGTCATCATGAGTGTTGATTGCATTAGTGTCATCATGAGTGTTAATAGCAAAAGTGTCATCTTGAGTAATGATTGCATGAGTGTCATAATGAGTGTTGATTGCATGAGTGTCTTCATGAGTGTTGATTGCATGAGTGTCATCATGAGTGTTGATAGCATAAGTGTCATCATGAGTGTTGATAGCATGAGTGTCATCATGAGTGATGATTGCATGAGTGTCATCATGAGTGTTGATTGCATGAGTGTCATCATGAGTGATGATTGCATGAATATCATCATGAGTGTTGATTGAATGAGTTTCATCATGAGTGTTGATAGCATGAGTGTCATCATGAGTGATGATTGCATGAGTGTCATCATGAGTGTTGATTGCATGAGTGTCATCATGAGTGATGATTGCATGAGTGTCATCACGAGTGTTGATAGCATGAGTGTCATCATGAGTGTTGCATGCATGAGTGTCATCATGAGTGTTGATTGCATGAGTTTCATCATGAGTGTTGATAGCATAAGTGTCATCATGAGTGTTGATAGCATAAGTGTCATCATGAGAGTTTATAGCATGAGTGTTATCATGAATGTTGTTTGCATGAGTGTCATCATTAGTGTTGATTGCATGAGTGTCTTCATGAGTGTTGATTGCATGAGTGTCATCATGAGTGTTCATAGCATGAGTGTCTTCATGAGTGTTGATAGCATGAGTGTCATCATGAGTGTTGATAGCATGAGTGTCATCATGAGTGTTGATAGCATGAGTGTCTTTATGAGTGTTGATTGCATGAGTGTCATCATGCGTGTTGATAGCATGAGTGTCTTAATGAGTGTTGATAGCATGAGTGTCATCATGAGTGTTGATAGCATGAGTGTCATCATGAGTGTTGATAGCATGAGTGTCATAATGAGTGTTGATAGCATGAGTGTCATCATGAGTGTTGATTGCATGAATATCATCATGAGTGTTGTTTGCATGAGTGTTATCATGAGTGATGTTTGCAGGCGAGACCGACGCCCCCCAGGAAAAGGTCGTCCCTGCAGCCCCGTCGAGGGGCGTGTCTTGGCTGGTGTCGGGGGCGGCTTTGGGTGCGGTGCTCACCACCTTCCTGGCGCTCTACGTCTACTTCTACCACGCTCAGGGACGGCTCAAGGACTGGCTGCAGGCGCGTTGTCCCCCTCGGCCCCCGGCGAGGACCCGGCGACAAGGCAACATCGGCCCCCACGAAGCGAGTTAAGGGCCTCACTAAGCGAGCTAAGGACCCCACGAAGCGAGCTAAGGGCCCCACGAAGCGTGCTAAGGGCCCCAAGAAGCGATCTAAGGGCCCCCACAAAGCGAGCTAAGGGCCCCAAGAAGCGAGCTAAGGGCCCCAAGAAGCGAGCTAAGGGCCCCCACGAAGCGAGCTGAGGGCCCCACAGAGCGATCTAAGGGCCCCAAGATGCGAGCTGGGGGCCCTACGGACAGTGCAGGATTTACTGTTCATGGAGGCCCTGTGCAATTTTTTTTACACGGGGGCCCTGACATACATATTATGCATATATATCTCAGGGAGATCCCCCTTGTCCCACCCGGCGAAGCAGGGAGAATGTGTTACCGAATAGCTCAGTTGGTAGAGCACCTGCCCGGCAAGCAGGAGGTCCCGGGTTGGTTTTTTTCCAGCTTCGTTTCCCTTCCATATTATACATAATTTGTTTTTATTCCAGGAACAAAACCAAGTTACATTATACTGTACAAAGTTTGCTATAGAATACGTCAGAGACACAGTAAAATAATATGGTAAAATAAAATAACATAACAAATTATTGTGGATATAATATATATGAGGGTATGATTTTAAAGGTGGGTGTTGTTAAGGGTGTAAATTTCATTTAAGGAATAGGGCCACAGTTCGCAAAGAAAGCCTTTCAGTTCTTTTTTTAAACATCTTGTTCCGCAATGGTCTTTCAGCGATTTGGGAAGGTTGTCAACCCATTTGTTCCCAAATTAATTTTTTTTTGAGAATTATCGTAAAACTCTGAAGAAATGTTTCTTAGTACCTTCACTCTCAGTTCGATTCACTCACACTCGAAGAAAATTTGTGTCAGCTTCGTGAGTAAATTCATTTTCCCGTGGATAGCAGCTTGTGTCACGGGGATTTTCATGTAAAACTTTCCTGACCGTTATATTTGGTGAGAAAAACATGTGTCAGTGAGGCTGAAATGTCGCGAAGATGCAAATAAAACATGACCGATCGGTTAAATTTCCAGCGAGCCACCTAAAATATATCAAAGTTGATTTTCGACTTTTGGTGTTTATTGCGGCAAAAAAGATGGATCATATATTGTAATTAGTAGTTGTATAGCAATATCTCACGAGTTAATTGTGACATAAAGCCAGAAATGGCTCCAAAAATTACAAAATACTCGCGAATTTGAGGTTAGGATCATTCCGCGCGAGCTCGCACCAAATTTGAACTGACCAATCACAGCGCAGGAAGTGTGTTAAGACTTCACAGGCGCGAGACACATGTTTCATACAAAATTTGTCGCCACATCGTGATGTGACTACAAATTTTACGTAATCTTGTGTCACTGGTGACACCAATTTTCTGAGAGAGTAACGATTGAAAATTTGTGGAAAAAAATTTTTTTCATCGCGTCATTTTCCGGGAAAGAGCCGCCCCATTAAAAGGGCAATGGGAACGAAAGGCCCAAGTGTTTTTAAAACAGAATGATACACTCTTTTAATCTTATTTAAATTACGAAAGCTCGTAATTGGCTATTCATTTTATTATTATGTACACAAATTAGCCTCCCAAAAGTGTTGTCCATTCCGGGATTTGAACCCGGGTTCCCAACTAATTTGTGTACATAATAATAAAAAGAATGATACACTATTTATGCGACGTTCTTTATCAGCCAATGTTTTAATCCCATATTTCACTAAAATAATTGACGAGCGAAGCGAGCGAAGCGAAATCATCAACTTCACTACTGCTTAAAAAAACACTTGTGTGTGTTTCTTTGTTAGTTTTTTTGTATGTGTGTTTGTGCGCGCTCTACAGGCCAAACGCCTGCGTCGATTGCGATTAAATTTTCAGGGTGTCAACTTTTGTTCTCAACTTAGACCCCCTGCGTTTTTCAAAAAAATCCTCCATACCTCTTCCTTTCGAAACAGAAAAAATAGCAATATCCGGCAATTGAGAAAGTTTGGAAAAGTACGGATATTTATTCAAAAGTGCGTTTTGTTTTCAAATTTTCCCAATTTCGATTGTTGCCAAATCGAAACATCTGACCAGATTTTTTGACTTGAAGTTGACTTCAAGATTTGACAGATATTATAAATTTTGTCAATTTCGTGGATGCAAGTTTTTTAAAGTAGGTCTACGGCAGGAATGTATCTCCAAACTAATAAAAACCCTTGGGCATGAGTTACATCTATGTATTTACATGCACATTGCTCAATGATCTCAAAATTTGCATTTATATTTCCGCTACCCGGCAGCTGGGACAGAAACAAATAAAGGTCAGAATCGTTTACATTTTCAAGTGATCAGAATTTTTGAGAGAGCAGTGGTCCGGCTTGCCGCTCCATGATTTTCATAGGCTTTTGCCTTAATCATTTTATGCGCTATATACAAACCGCTAAGCTCATCTTCAACGCAACACAATTTGCGTTAGCGAAGCCCTAGTTAATTTTGGGTTCCTCCTCATGGGGTGAAGCAAAGCATATAAAATGAGTAACAGAACTGGGATACGAATCCAGTATCTCCCGATTTCAGGAAGCTATGCAGACAGCATGAGATTATTTGGGCACACAATATTCTCCCGCTACGTTCGACGTGGGATAGGTGCGGGCTGGCCGGGGATGCCGGGATGAGATCAGACACGGGGTTTAGAAATTCTAGCCGCCACCGGGCATTTAAACATAAAAATATATAAAACCTAATGAATAATAATATAAACTGTATATAATAAACTGTAATAATAAACAAATAAAAAGGTACACAAATATATTTGCAGAGTTTTTCGCCACTATGGAGTAGGCAAAAAGAGGTTTACGGTAGACGGCCTGCGGGCATAAAGACATGATATGGGACAGAAGATTTTGTCTTAACATAGACAAACCATAAAAAAATTTGTCTGCGGGGTAGAAGGTCAAGGAAAACAAAATTGTTCAATTATTGCGTAACATATAACAATGACGGACATTAAATTTTAACAACCCATTTGAGATGTTAGGAGCCAGTTCGCCGGTAAACCGTAAAATGGATCTCTGAGGGTGACGAGAGGCCGAGTGAACCGCAGGTACATCTCAACGCAAGATTTGGGATTTTATTACTTACCACGCAGGGCCATCTTCTTGACCGGCGACAATTGCGGCTTTGTTCCCGTTGCTGGTGCCCCTTTCTTTGGGGCCGCTCGCCCAGAATACGACCTGTTTTTTAATTCGGCGCTGCCCCAAATGGCCAATGCCATGTTTTTCACAAACATGGATGGCTTGGTGGCCGTGGACTCCACAGCGTTCACTTTTGCCGTGTCGGCCCAACAATCGTATCCGAGGTGAATCTATATGAGGAGAGAGGGGATCAATTAGCGACCTGTATGGGTATGTCTTCTTTACCTGGCTATGCCCGACATGCTGGTGGAGTATTTTGGGGTTTGATTTTCAGCATTTTGCTGAACCTCACACCCAGCAGAATATAATATAATATTAAAAACATTTACTCTCAAAAAAGTCTCACTACTGCCACACAACTTTTTAGGTATCCGTCTGTGGGAAACTGTGTTTGTATAGCTGAAAATTACTGCAAGCTTCAAAGAGGGAGTGGTTGGAAAACCTCGATTTCACGGCCAAGCTTTAACTAGAATTAATGTTGGTTTACTGCCCCAGTGGAATATCCACAACTTCAGCTCTCAAGAACTCTTAAGAGTGCTCATCCCTTTTTTATCAATAATGTGTGACATTAATATCTAGCTGCTATTTTTATCATTTGCCAGTTAGTATTCGGATTGCCTTGCCAGTGAAAAGTCAAAAGACATGACAAAGTGGTGGGAAAAGAAACTTAACTCTGCAATGTTTCTGAAAAGTTTCTATATGAATGAGTTATGTAACTACCTGATTGTCCCTTTCCTCGTAGAGTGGTGGAAAGTTGCTTCGTTGCTGCTGCAATGTTGATTGCACCTCTGCTACAGACTGCATTGGTTTTTGCAACAAAGCTGGAAAAAAAATTGGATGAGCAAATGAAGTGTCAAGTCTTTTACCATTACACTTAGGTATCCCTAGCAAAAATATGAACTGATGTCAGTTGACATTTGAACTGATATGAACTGATATGAACTGATATGAACTGATGTCAGTTGGCATCAGTTGGAATCCTGCCAGTTGGGCTGCCTGCCAGTTGAAATTTGAACTGACACGAACTGATGTCAGTTGACATCAGTTGGGATCCTGCCATTTGGCTGCCTGCCAGTTGACATTTGAACAGACATGAACTGATGTCATTTGACAACTGCAGTTGGCCGTATACATGTCAGAATTGGCAAATATAAATGATGAACTGATATTGGAATATTACAGGCAAAATTAATAATTAATTAACGGTATGTCATGTCATAAATAAGAAATTAGTAAATGTTTGAGAGCAAAGGTACACATATTTATTTATGGAAGATACCCTATTAATAAGCATTAAAAAAAATATATATATATAGATATAGAAAAGTTACATAATTTGTTTACATCTAATCTCGTTCTTACAGATTGGGAAATTCTGATATGTATATGTTTGCGTTCCATTGCTTATAGTAAAACATTTCCCTTTTATACCATCACAACGAATTACACTTGTTTCTTGCCCACTAAACGACACCTGACGCAAATGAGGCGGAAAATTGTCGAGACTTCCAACAAAATACAGTCTATTGTACAAAATGTTTATCGACTCTTCGTTGGTTTCAGCATCCATTGACTTTATTATCTTTGAAATTCTACCAGAAATACCATCATTGGAAACAAAAACACTGTTGTCACTCTTCCTATCAGTGGAGTAGGTTTTCGTCGTCATAACAGATCCTTCAACAATAGCTCGGTTATAATAGTTTTCGGGTGGGCTAAGAGAAACTAATGACCCCTTCCCCAATGCCGTTGTGCCCTTGGATCGGAACGCATGACTTCTGGTCCGAGTACCTAACATGGCACTCAAGAAATAGTTTGTTTCTTTTCCTAGAGTAACATGGTTTCGAATTATAAATGACCCTAAAGATCGACACAGAATGTACCTTTTGGCACACTGCTGCGGAACCCCCACAGGGCCCTTCACCAATCGCAGCAGAGCACCGTTGGCATTTTCAAAGCCGAAAAGGGAATGCGCCCAAAGAGGACCAAAATTCAAAACAGCCTGTCCTAAATGGGTGAGTAAATGGACATTATATACTGAAAATTTATCCCCTGATAAAACCTGCTCCCTAGTGACAGAGGTTTGTAATAGAGTAAAGATTGCTCCTGACAGCAATTTGAAATGTTTCAAAAACTTATCAGGAAGAATTCCGGTCAAACCTGGGAATACGTAAAATAGCAACCATAGACGCCATTCCGACGCTTTCTAGTACTTTCTATACTTGAGAGAACGGCTGAATCTTGCCACATTGCAAGGTGGCTTTATTCCGTCAATAGCTACGTGCTTCTCAATTCTTTTTTTCGTCGCTTCGGACCCAATATAATACTGTTGACCTACATCCTCAAGCCAATGCAAAGTAGTTGTTTTCACAACTCCTAGCAGCACACAGTGCATATAATCTCATATTGAAACTCTTAATGGCCTTGTTTTGTTCAATGGCAAGTGCCATATCCGCCTCTGCTTCCTCACCACTGCGTTGCTGACAGTCTTCCTTCAGGACTGGATATCTAATTTCGTTTCTAAGACCGGTATTTATCGATTTCCCAGAATGGTAGCACCAAGGGCAAGCAAAATATCCTGCTTCATATTTAAGAGCTTGCACCTCGCCGAAGAATCAACCGAACAACAAATTGGTATGCATTTGCTGAGAACAGTATTTTTGTCTTCGTTTGTCCATGTAAAACAATTGATAAACAGGTCTCGCGCTTCACTCACGAACTGTTCTAGGTATAGGTTCATGTTCGGGGCTGTGGTACCAAACCACAGTCCAGCCATTTGAATGTTTGCGTACTGCTCTTTTGGCGGAAGCTGGTTAACACTCACGAACAAAGGCCAAACACTAAACGCAGATGATCCGAAAACTTGCGCGCCATCAGGTTAACGTTATGTTGTTTCCATCCTGCAAGAAGTCCGCAAGTTTTTCTCGGCAAATGTGCCCAGATGTTATGTCATGGAGGACATCAGGACCCTCAGCTTGGATCTTATTTCTGTAGTACTTCATTGCATTTTGAATTTCTTGCGTCTCCAATAAATCCTTCAGCTGGTTTTTCAGTGGCAAAGTTTAAAAAAAAAAGTTGCCACTGTTAAGATTTTCAGAGTCAAAGGTGTTCTGAGCATTCGGAACACAGTCCAGAAACCTGGGGACCGTTTCTTTCAAATAATGATAAATATACTTCACACTTGTGACAAAATAAATGAAATTTTGCATGTGCGCATTGCATCAAGAAAAAGTTTTTCAAATAAATATTTGGAAGTGGGAAATATGCTTCGCCCCATTAGTAGATTTAAAAGGGTCAGCAAGTGGACTGTTGCGGTGTCATTCAGCCTATTCCGCAACACAAAACTGAGAATTGCTACTAGTTGAATTGCTAGTGATTCTTACTAGTGACTAGTGAGTAATGTTACTAGCTCCGACAGGAAGTTTCCCAGAAAAGTCTTGTCTGCCTTCCTCAGTTTCTTCACTTTCAACTTCATTGCCGAGGTGAGCAACATTTTCTTCAATCTGGAATTCCTCATCGATTTCTTCTGCTTTACCACTGGCCTCCTCGTCCGAGAAAGAAGATGACGCTGTTCCCAGTATATC
Source organism: Nemoura dubitans (assembly GCA_921293005.1). Lineage (NCBI taxonomy): Eukaryota > Metazoa > Arthropoda > Insecta > Plecoptera > Nemouridae > Nemoura > Nemoura dubitans. Next base: position 23,565,920 of record OV121076.1, read on the forward strand.
ACCATCGTTGGCCTAAAATTTCCATACGTGGCGTATGGAAATTCTGTCAATATAAGACAATAAAATTTTTAAATGGTCAGATGATGGATCCTAAAATTTCGAACTATTCTTGCGAGCTGGCCTATGAACAAAGGAATCAACGGTTGTTGACCACCTGCTCTGCGATTTCACAACTCTGATTTCGCCGTTCTCGGTTACAAAATTAAAAAATTTGCATGAACAATAGGGATTATTTTATCGATCAGAACTGATAACGGCATGAAGCAAGTTAAAAAATCGCTAGGCTGGTCCATCTATTGTGCTTTTGCTTACAGAATTACATAGAGCACTTTAACTTACTTCGTCATCAGAACCATTATTTGGAGGCTCAAGCTCATCTGCATTGAGTACACTTCGGCGCAACTTTCTATGGCACCACCGAGTTGTTCGCGGTATAATGCATTCGTCCCCTGCCGTAGCATTCAGGTATACTTTAAAATACCGTTTTGCTGGCCTTGGGTTTCCCTGCGAAACTATAATATTATTATAAAATATCACTGGTGGACATCCAGGTGGAGTTATCACTTTAATGATATAATTGTGTAAACAAATAGGTATATGCAAATTTGGTAAGCACATGTTCAAAAATGAAACAGGCGCGTATAAACGAGCTGCCTTAATGATTTTTTTTACTTACCGATTGTCCTTTAGACTCGATATCATCTGCCACTTCTGTCATACTTACACTGTCAAAAAAAAATATCTGTGATTTTAGGAGTCCAATGGGGTTTAATTTTAGTTTCCCGTGGTAATGTAATACGGAATTACTGCTCAGGTATTGTAATCGACGAACACGTCAACAAAGGGTTCGTGTTTACGCGGAATGCGAGCTTGAAAAAGACAAAAGGATGGGTAGAGACACAAACCCTATGATGCGAAGATTTTAGCTGCCCTCCACAACGCGCTTGGTAATAACAACCGTTAGTGGTGGAGTAGCTTCCGGTGTTGGTTCCTTGAAATTCGTCACCCGTCGATTTACTTGCCTGTCAGTGGAGTCAGAGCATCATACCTCTACTGGTCGTTATCGTCTGCCCAAGGTAGAAATTTTACAGTCTCAATGTATGCGAGATTTTAGCCAACGAGGTGGCGTTGCTTCGTATGAGGATTGCATGAAATCAGTCACCCGCCGTATAACTAAATTCGTCTGCTGCACATCCCTAAAACATCATTGTGTTTCGTAATTTCCTGATTCATTGAACACATGATATTGCATGCCACAAGGTGTAAATAGATATGAATTTTCTGTGAACTTAATTTATATGTGATTGTCATTAACCATTCTCGTTTGATACCGCTTTCCAAAATTACCAAACATTTCGAGAAATAAATATATGGATTGTGGACATTATTCATCGCCCGAAATTGCTGCCAAATATCATGAAACCACCAGGACGGCGATTTCGTAAAGTTTTGGATGAAAACTTTCATGAGCTCGACCAAATGACATTGAAATGGCCATAGATACCGATTGTTAACCGTATATGGTGAGGGAGGAGGGTAGACAATCGCTACCATGTACAGCGTTTTCGGGATCGACGATCTTTGTATTATATATATATATATATGTATAATATAATAATATGCTATATTTTGCACTCAACTGATTTACTTTAGTTAAAGTATATAAAAGAGGGAGTGGGGGGGGGGACTAGATTTATCTTGGGAGCTCCCCCACCTGACCATCCATGTGCGTCGAATATGCTAATTCCTCGTTAAAAGATCCTCAAATATTAAATTACATATCTATGCATTAATACATTAACAAACAGATTGAAATGCCAAAATATGCATCGACTTCAAAACAACAAATAACAATGCTGCATCTGTATAAATGTTTTTGAAAACACACTTTATTTGGGACATATAATAAAATGTTCCAAGTGGGCCTGTGCAGTGGGGCTTTAACATTTAAGCATTGTTTCTCTAATATCTTTGCTTCACTAGATGAGTATCTCTTTGAAGTATGATACATAGTCATGTGCCAGAGTTATGCAGTGATCCGTCTTAAAGTAAACTTGAATTATTTGAATCTTGAGGTTACTAGAAGTGTGTGGCAGAACATGATTGAAATATTTCAATAATTGATGAGCGTAGCGAGCGAATAATTGCAGCAGAATGCTCCCAGCACCCTCGCCCAAAACCTGTTAACTCAATGCTTATCAATCAACGAGGTAAAATATATAGTAAACCATAAAGGGGCTCTGAGTGGTGTTACAGCGCTGCCTAACTGTGTCGCGGCGAACTGCTGGCGGCCATTGCTGAAAAGGGCAATAGGCAGGAATCTTTCATTGTGTCATGTGGAGTTTCGCCTCATTTTATTAAAATAATTAACTATTAATCGGATTCAGTAGAAGCTTGTTGACATCCAGCTTGTTTCTAAACAAGTTATAGCTTAGTTTAGTCTAGCATAATATGGCTCATACACTAGAATTAATTTGAGTTAATTGCCACAATTAGGGATCTCGTATTATGGTGTACCTACCATGCCATATAATAAATGATACGTGTTTGTAATTACCATTAAAAAAGGTATTTATCATTACAATTATTTGCCATTTTACTCTGTACAATTCGTAAAAGTGTCAAATGATACTTTACTTCGAAGTCCACAATTGGTAGGAGTAGGTTAAAAATGCCGGTTCGAAGGAGCACATTTTATGAGGATGACAGTTCTGGCGCACCAAAATTGGGGTGACATCAGCACTTTGTGATTAACATGTAGAGCATAGGACGTCGAACGCGCACACGTATGCAAATTGCAATCTAAGCATTTCCCACGGCAGAGCATGGGCAAATCACGTGGAGGGTAGCATTTTTTGATGGAGGCACATGGGCAAGTCACGTGAACAAAATTTTGACAGTTTATTCGTTAGATTGGGCATGCGTAATTTATAAACCAAAATATTGGTAATCTCTATCTCTCCCCGTTACATTGGGCGTGTGAAATTTATGAATCAAAATTTTGATACTCTCTATCTCTCTTCATTACATTGGACATCTGTTGTGTATTAACCAAAATTTTGGCACTCTCTATCTCTCTTCGTTACATTGGGCATGTACCGTAGTAGATAGTAATACACTCCAGCGTCAATCAAACCTGTCAACGCCTTAATTGACCTTAATTGATTCCCCCTCCCCCAAAGCCCGCATCTTTCAATTGGTCTTAATTGATGTTGAATGGGGTTTAAATTGATCTTAATTGATCTTAATTGATATTAATTGATCTTAATTGATCTTAATTGATCTTAATTGATTTTAATTGAAATTAATTACTTTTTTTGACAGGTCTAATCAATCAAATTTGGACAGGTCTCTGAAAGTAATCAATCATGTATTGACAGGTCTCCTATTGTTTTAAGGAAATCGTAGTTAATTAGTGTTAATTAGTAATTAACATTAATTAACAAAATAGTAATTAGTGCAAGTTTTGTAGGGGAGGTGGGGGAAATGAGGGGAAAAAACCTAGGGGTGTACCAAATAATTAAAAGTAATCAAAGTACAGTCACGACTTAAGAAAAAGCGTTAAGATTAGGGGCGGAGCTACAAGTATTGATTTTTTTCTATTCCCACGCGTGAGCACGTGTTGAATTGGGGGAAGCCCTCTTTTGTTGTCGTTTAGGAAGGATGTCTATTCACGGGACAGGATCGGTATGCGGGTACCTAACAATGAGGACAAATGTATAGACATTTTCACACAGGGTTTATTAGTATCATGTCATGTGGTACAAGTATTGATTTTTTGTTTGCATCAATTGGTATAGCTAAGAGTCAATTTGTATTTGCCATTCCTGATGTGTTTATATTCGGTCGATTGTAGAACCCAAGCGTTGGTGTCGGTTTGCGTAGTTTTCTTTTTCTTACGCTTAGCATCGGTGTTCTAAGACACGTGAACAATCAGTCAACAAAAGTAAAACGCTAGATATTCGTTTCAGTTACTCTACTGTATCATAACCTACCTCGGGCTTATCGTTATTGTTTAGACCGACATCGATAGGTGTATCGGCGGTCGATTCGGGGGGCGTAACAGGTTTTACTTTGACAGGCGTCTTTCGCTTGATACGATTATCGAGTTGTACCATCTTAAAGGCGTCAAGCAGTTCGGCCATCGCCGCGTCTTCCTCCTTCTCCTGCAGCACTGTAGGATTCATGGTGTATCGAAGGACGATCAGCAGCAAACTAATGCGTCAGAGCGCCGACCTGTCACTTACTTTCCGAGTTTCCCCCCACCACAACACTTCGTATTGGTCGATTAATTAAGTGTATAATATGATTATAATTTCACCCTTCAAAAGTAAATACATCCGCAATGTTTACGTTTTAGTGGTTCATAATAAGACACATTTTCGAGCTTTTCATCGGGATGTTCTGCCTCGTATCTGTCCACTTCTTTAGCGGCTCTCTTGAAAAAGGCGTGAAGTCGTTCGCGGGTTTGTGAATATTTGTGCATAACTTCAAGACCTCTCTCGTAAGATTTCGCAGTCGCGGGCGAAAGCCAGCCGGCGGAATTAGCGCTGGTCACTTTGTATACGTTATCGGTACAAAGGAGGTCGCAGCAAATCCCATTATTTAAATCCCAATAGTGACCGATTTCAAAATTAAATTCATCCCACGGTTCGTCGTCGTCGTCGTCGTCGTCAATGTCTTTGACGAAGGGCGCATCGTCACGGGGGCCGGCGTCGTCGTCGCTGTCCGAGTCCATGCCGAACCCATCTATGTTAGGGTCCGGCGCGACAAAAACACCCGCATCGTCACTAGGCGTTGTTTCCCCCAACATTGTTAGAGACGTAATGAAATGACCACAATACTATACACTCGCAGATGCTAAGGGGGGCGCTAGGTTTTTGTAACGTCATAGAAAATAGGCCCGTCTATACACAAGGCACTGATAGACGTTGTGTTATACTGCGCACATTTCTCATTATTTCAAAAATCTGTTCCATTTCCCCCAATTCATATCGTCAAACTCGTCCGGATTTTCTTCTAGATAACGGTTTACTTCATCGCCCGCCCTTTCGAAAAAAGCGTAAAGACGTTGACGTGGTTTAGACTGTTGTCTGATTATTGCAATAGCCTTTTCTAAAGTTCGTTCGGTAGCTCGCGAAAGACAACCAACGAATCTAGCGCTGAGCACGGTGCTTACATTATACGAACAATCGTCAAGAGACCCGATACCGTAAGATATATCGTAGTGTTTAGCAGACTCGGAATCGTAATCAAATTCGTCAGGCACCTGTTCCTCCTCCTCCTCCTCCTCCTCCTCCGACTCTGACTCCTCGGAAGAATCGGCGTTGTCAGCGTCTTCGTAAACGTCGTCGCCGTCTACGGAGGTATCTACATAAATAGCACAGACTTGATCGTTTAATACACCCGCATCGGTAGGTGCGGTTGTTTCCCCCTCCATGGTTAGCTGCGTTATGAAATACCATAAATGCATCAACACCGAGTTCTAATGCACATGCGCAAGATATTCAATCGCGTAGATAATTGCTCCATATGTACACATCGAGTGTCTTATTCGCGTGCTCTTCCTCGTATTTCCACACGGCTTTCTCGAAAAAAATCATAAAAAAGGTAATGTGGATTTGTCTGTTGTCTAAGAAGCTTGATTGCTTTCTGTAGAGTTTTCTCGCCCGTGGGCGACAGCCACCCCTGGTCGTGTACACTCAAAACGATGCTAACCCAATGTTCGGCGTCTAAGCTACCGACGGCATAATCAAAAGTTTATCTTTGCCTGAATCATTCGCGAATACATCACACAAGTCGATTTTAGCGGGCATGTCCTCTTCATTGTCAGACTCAGCGTCGCCAATGGATGACACGCACAACTGTGGTCCTTCACGAACGCGGTCAATAGACTCGTCCTGTTTGTCTGTCCATGTCCAAACGACTTGTGAAAGGAAATCAGGACAAAGCAGATGTACAAGGCAAAGGTAAATAAAGCGAGGGTTGGGTGTATTAAAAACATATCTGTATTGTTAACAACAGCAAGCACACAAATATAAATAATATCACAGGCATAACACTAGTACACGTTTAATCTGATAAGTAACCATAGGGTAGAGTGTCATAATTGTCAATCAGCCGGCGCTTTGTTACGACGCATCTATACATTTTACATTCTCGGCGCGATGCGAGTTTGAAATGTTTGATTCTCACTATCTTGGACGGTGTTACAACAGGCACAGGATCCCCTCCGTGTTTTGTGAGTCTTTCAATGACACTGAAATTGACGGCTTGTTGAGCGCTGTGGTTTAGGGTAAGGCCGCGGACCTTGCACACCTCGACTGTATTGTTAACGTCCCCACCCCTTGCTGCTAAAAAAGAATAGTTCTTTGGCCCTCCTGAGGCGAAGCTTATTATATACGTGTTAGCCCCGTACCCCTCGAGCTCATCGGTCAACTCACCCAGATATGGGCCACTCGCGATTTCAAGCGAGCCCGGACGGGAGATGTATATAATGCTGTCTGTATCGAAATACAAACAATCACGCCCGGCTTTCTCGATGACTTCCAAGAGTTTTAGCCTTGCCCATGCTGTGGTGTAGGCCCCTATTACAACGTTGGATTGGGGGGCCGCCTCGACACACGGTTCGACGGGTTGCCAAGCACACAGCAACGTGTCGTTTGACAGCTCGTCGACGCGTAACATCTCGTATGCGGGGTTTTCCAAGATTTTGATTAATTCGCTCCGATCACGAATAAAACTGTGCTTAGTATGCAAATTACGCTGGGCCATTTTCCCCCACAGACTATTAAGCAATTGTTTACTAATTAGTCTTAATCCGGCGTTGTATTGAACTTCATCGTAAGCTAAAACAATGCCGTCATGAGCTGCCAAGTTTGCGAGATATTCGTGTTTTTTAGCCTCGGTGTCGCACGCTGCAGGCCAGCCGCTAGCCGCGAATTTCATCTTTAGGAAAAAGTTCATGTATTCAGCGAAAAGCCCCCCTGTTTTGGTTGCGGGGTTGTACTGGGTGGTTTCAGTATAGTGCCAAATTTCTTGGATAGCAGTTACGACATATCCACGTTTGACGGCGGCCTGCAGTTCGCACGACACCCATGTTCCTTGCAAAACACGCATTGCTGGATCATCGTGTGGACACTCGTCTTGGTATTCTTCTTCGGCACAGGTACGACAAAGAGCGAATGCCAGCTTGCCGTTGAAACGAGCGGGTAAAATTGGGTGATACAGGTTACGTGGCGGTAGCACTGTGCACTTGATCAAACCTTCGACACGATCAATGTTGTTATTCGGCCCGCACAATGCAGCTACCCCCTCTTCAACAAACACTGTGGGGTGTTTGACTGGATACCGACATGTGCGGTTGACCCAGGGGTACAGAGAAGTGAAGTCTTTGTAAAGGATCTTCTCGTCGCCCTGCACTGTGTGGTAGCGCCGTACACAATTGGTGCGCGCGCCAAACAATGCGTCCCTAGGATGCAGGGGAGTCACGACTTTTAGGTTCTTTTTCATAAACGTATCTAGCTCGGGATCGGCACGACGCATAGCGTTAATTTCGCACTCCCAAATCTCGTGAACTTCGACATTCGGTTGAGCGCGTAATTTAGCTAATTTCACTTGCGTGGCCTCGTAGCGTTCAGCCGTTTTCGTGGTCATAGGGCCAATAACTGAATCCCGAATGGGGTAATGTTCTAAACAGGCGTGCGTAAGGCACCCCTGCACCTCGTAGATTACGTTCATGTTCCTAACCGCATCGTGATAAAACCCATCCACACGTGACCCTGCAATTTTACGCTCGCGCCCGTTAAATGCAGTTTCAATAGTAACGCCGCGTTTTATCGACAGCCAGCGCAGATAGGTATTCGACAGGGCTGATGCTGTATCGCGCAATCGGTAGCCTTCGGCGGGGATTATACCAATCATATCCTTGGGGAAAAAGATGGTTCGATATACACGCATGCATGCACTTGAGATCGTGAGACAATGGAGGAAAGGGTCAACATTATTTGATGCTAGAAAGTCGGCACGAAATTTCAAGCAGGCGAGTCGTTAAATGTCGACGTCGTTCCTGCAATAATCTAGCTCCTCGCGATAATTAAAAATTACGCCCCTCAGACGCTGATCGGCATGCCATGTCATGAAAGCTTCGCGCGAAGACGAAGACATGCTGTCACAGCCGTAGAAATTTTGTTTGGGTAATTGACCTACATAGTCATAATGTGCCGGTTTAGAGAAATAGTGGGGGAAGTAACCCTTTTTAAAATGGTCACCTAGGTTCAAACTTTTTGGCAGTGCCGACAGGGGCATTGGTAAAAAACAAAGCGAGTCTTTGAATACCAATCCGTGACATTTAATTGATAAAATTTTCGCCCCATTCATAATGATTTCCGGAAGTCATTTCTTTTCTTCTATCATGTAGCGTAGAATGAAATGGGAATCATATGACCGCGCGTTGTGTGCAATTAATATGGTCTTACTCGTGTGCTTGCGTGCGTTGAGGAGGTCTGTGAAAAATTCAGCCATTAAGTTTGCACCCCGGAAGATTTTCTCACGCGAGCCCCCCGGCGAGCATTTGCTGCATATGACTTCGAGGGGGAACGCGTGACAATGCATGCACACCTGTTGGGTGACCTGCATAATGGGCTTATGCTCAAACACCTCGGGGTGTGCAGCGTCTATGGGATCGCATTGCGTTGTCTCAAAGTCGTAAAAAATGTATTTTACATTTTTAGAACTGTTTGCAGTCAAAGGGTGATCCGGTTTTAGAGGCTGCATGTAGCACGTGTGGTTCACATCGTGTTTCTTGCATGCGGTACAATATGTTTCGTAACATTTATGCACATCGCGATCTCTAAGGTTAATGAATTTTGTACACTTTGGACATACGCGATACACGTCACACATCGAACGTTGCCTCGTGAAGGCACCAGGTTCTTTGTGGTTTGCAAAACATTTGGGACCATTGAACGTAAGCAAGCAAGAGGAGCATTTGTGACGCGGCGAAAAATCAGTGCCACCACAGTCGGCTTTAGAGCGGTGACAACGCCAACAGTTTGTACGACAGTTGTGTGCACCGATTACCGCGCTACCGATATGGCATTCGCGGCAATAATAGGCGCAACTAAAGGCGCCCGTTATAGACGCGATTAAATCGTAATGACGATTCTCGCCATCGTAAACAATGTCTATATTTTTGCGGGGGTTTGCACTTGTCGCTTTAAGACCCTCATACACCACCTGCCGCCTGTTCTTTGTGCCGTCGAATATCGTTATTTGATAATCGGGCATTACATTTTGAAATAACTTAGCCTCGGGGACACCGCATGCATTGTGAATGTTAACCCCGGCCAGGCGGCAGAGCTCTTGCGCAGCAGCAGTTTGCTGCCGGCTCATCTTGCGAGCGAAAGCCTTATATCTAGGGCAAACTCCCCATTCGTGTCGGGCACGACCCACAACCAACGATCTGGCAAGACACATGCGGTCGTCGCCGCCAGGTCCGACGACTACAATGCTGCCTTTTTGCGCGTTGATTATATTCTGAGGAGCTTGCCCCGGGTGTTTGAGGCGTCCACAGCCTTGGGGCAAATTAATATGAGTCAATACCACAGTTAGGGGGGTATTTGACATGAACTGAGTATTGGACTGAATTATCTTAGATATTTGTTCGAGAATCACGTCCGCGTCTAATTGATCGCGACGTCGGAAGGAAATATTGATTGGTAAATCCGGAGCCGATTCGCTAACGATTTGCATACCGATACGATCGGCAGCCGATTCCGTAGGGCGTTGTAAATAACGGACAAGATTATTAAATACACCCCTAAGCCAATCGTCGGGCTCGGCTGCAACGGCGGCGGGAACATTATCTAAGAGAATGTTTACAGTGCGGCGTGTCAATGCAAATTTGGAGTTTACACTTTCATGTTCGGAGGTGACAGTAAATCCTCTCCCACGGCCACCTCCGCGTTGCACTGCAGGGATCGAAACAGCACACGAGTTTTGCTCCGTTGCGCCATGCGGGCGCTTAAGCGCCGGCCTAGACGGGGGCAGGTAGTGGGACGTCGAGGGCCGGGGTGATGGTTGCACTGTCGGTATGTGCCGGGTCTGCGTAGAGGGTGCCGGCAGGGTCGGCGGCCACGCCGGGCGTGCTGTAAGGCTGGGGCGCGGAGCTCGATGCGTCGGCGGCGGCGGCGGCGACGGCGGCAGATGGTGCGATTGTCGAGAGTGCATCGGTATGCCAGGGGTCTGAGCGTAAGGTGTTTGCCATCCATAGGCAGACTCGTTGTCGTCGTCGTCCGAACACAAATCGATAAACGGGGTTGTAGCTGAGTCGATTGCGTGTAACGCATTGTCACTATTTTGGCATGGAAACACGGGCCAATTGGTCATAGCACCAAAGTGTGCACTCGTATGATCGACGTAAATAACGTCATCGTCGTCGGCCCCGTCTTCGGCGTCGGCCCAGACGTCGACGTCGTCGTCACTGTCTTCGATGGTGTACACGATATGCGGGGTTGAAGACATGATTAATATATGCTATACTCGATGTCGCGCAGAGTGACACACTCAACTAACGCATAAGGTCTAAAAAAGACGTAAATAAATGTTTTGTTTTTATCAAGCAGAACTGCCCATGTATCAATGTTCGAGGCGCGATATATATTATCACTTTTAAAGACCACACACCCCGATGCGTCAGGTCAGCAGGGTAAATAACACCACAATTATACAAGAGCCAAAAAGCTATATGACTTGGAGCCTTGCGTATGGCAACTGATTGCCGCATGGGCGAAACGCGTTTATAACAAGAGGTCGCCGTAAAATTATCCCACCAATCAGGACCCAGGGCACAAAATCTTAACCAATCATAAGCTAAATAATTATGGGTTACGTCTCTCCCACAACCGACCGAGGCATTTCCAGGGGGTGAAATTTTCACACGTTCCTGTGAGAAAAAGTGTCACGCCCGCACGTGGTTGTTTTTTTTCCCCTGCGCGTGTGAATGTGCAGGACATCTCACATGTAGGCGTCCTTTACAAACCCCTAAAGAGCATCAATTGCGGCGAATGATCGCTCCCCCACGACTCTGCCCTCATCGATACAGTTATTGTGGTATACAAGTGATTAAAACAGCTAAACACTAGATGTGTGTGTACTAGTACTTTTACACCCCTAAGAGCCCATTTGTGAGTATACCCTTAAACTAACAACATCAGGCGTGTACCATACGGGCGCTGTTTCAGACTCTGCAATCAACGACTCGTACCTCAAGGTATGCAAATGCATCATTATTATTTCAAAAAGTAATCTCTTTCAATGACATGTTTCGCCAAAGTATAAATTAGTAATTTTTGCGTTTTTTTTTTGTGCAGTCAACTGAAAAATATGGCCTTCTGATACATTGTCGAAGAGACGGCTGCGCGTAGGGGTTTGGCCTCTTGGGACACCGACAGCAGGCTCGGCGTTCAAGGTCTATGCGGCATGGAGTCTGCACCGTCGCGATTCGACATTGCATACGAGCGGCAAATCGTCGATCGGTTTACAAACTCGGAAATTTTACTGCTGCTCGGCATAGATAATTCGGGTGTGTACACCTGCGATTATCCGTGTGTTGTGTCGTGTGGGCATTGCGGCGCGCACACTGTCGGAGACTTTGCAGACGACGTCGGCACCGATTCTAGGGCGATTGTCGACTCTCCTCTACCTACCTGGGCCCCTTCATCCCCCGATATGTTCGCCGACACGAACCGCGACGGCGAAGGCGCCGCCAGCGCTCGGTCACCGACACCACCAAACCCCGGAAATGCGTGTGTGTGCATCGACCCCAGATCGCCCGTCTCTAGCGACGACGACGAGTCTATAAACCCTTGGCCGCTGCAGGGAAGACCTCGCGACGATCATGACAATGTCGACGATGGGATGTTTGCTCCCGGAATTCCTTATGCACAACCTTTCTTTGGCCATGCTTTGTGTTCGTGGCCTTTGTCACCTGAGCGAAATTGGAGGGATGAAATTGACTTTATCGATATCGAGGATTAGCACTAATTCAATGTGTGTGAGTGTGTGTGTGTGTGTGTGTGTGTGTGTGTGTGTGTGTGTGTTGACTTTCATATCTAAGTGGGGTCTTGCTAGTGAATACACAAGGGACATCTGAGGTCTTTTTTTGATGTGAGGTCTTTGCCCAAGACCTCACTTTTTTTAGCATAGCGGTCATAGGGAGACTTCCATTTTCGGAAACCCCGCAAAATTTCAGCCTAGACCTCGGATGACCACGAAAACGCGTTTTTCGGGTTCTGGCGTGTAACCACCAGGGCGGCGCTCAAATAGTTTTCACACACTCGGCTTACACACAGAAATCACACTTTCACGATAGTCTTAGGTCCCATTTGAATTTTTGAATTTAAATGCCCCTCACACAGAAAATATACTTTCACGATTGTCTGAGGTCCCATTTGAATATTTGAAATTAAATACCTGGCACCCTTGCGGTATGGTACTAGCCAATTAAAAGCTTGCTGAAACTATTTGAGTGTGTTTAACACACATGAATTACGCAGATCAAAGTGAGTTCAACACAAATAATTTGTTTAAAGATGATTTGCAGAGCCTTGATTTGATATAAGGGCGTGTTTACGGGTTTGCTCGGTTTTGAAGAGTTTGTCGGCCCTAAATAACTTTAGTATACTGAGGATCTTGATGCCATTTAACGTCACGTTGCGCTGGAAAAGGAAATTTCCTAATGTAATGTTTGGCACATTATTAATTTAGTGCGACAGGGCTACGAAATAAGTGAAAATTCAGTATATATCTTATTATAATTATTATAATTTGTTTGAGACCAAACGAGTGAAATGCAGAGATGAGACAAGCGTCATGTTTGTGTGAACGCAATTGGCTTATTCTGGATATCAAGAATTACACAATGTCGTGTCTCACGTCTTTTTTGGTTCATTGCATATTATGCTCTCAGACTAGATCGGAATTTTGTTTTAAACATTGTGTATGCTCTCAGTTGCTACATGAAACGCACGCGAAAATAGTGAATAAAAGTTTAATAAAAAAATAAAAAAACACACAGAAAACAGATCATGCGAAATGGTATACTTTGGTGCTAAACTGCATGCAATTAAAAGAATACATTCACCTTGGAAAGCAGTTCAAATGCCGTGCTGGTAATTCTTTTGAAGTCTGCTTTCAGATTGAATCTGTTTTTTTTTAAATATTGTGTGTGCTCTCAGATTCAATCTGTAATTTAATTCATTGTGTGTGCCTTCAGACTGAATATTTTTTCATTTTTAGCACACGCAGGTAACATTTTGGAACTTTTGTCTGCCTACGTAGACACCTTGCAGTAGTACCTACCACCGTGCCTTGCGTATGCATTTTCCTGTGGTGCCCTACCATGTGACCAAGTTGTAATAATAATCGGTAAATCTAAAAAAAAAAAACCTAGCAAAAGTAGGTATGGATCCGTTTATGTCAACCTTAATTCCAATTTCACGTATGATAGAGAGTGGATTTGCATCTTCCTCGGGGACCCACTGCTGCTAGTCACGAGCTAAGAGCCACAAATCTCACAAGCGAAAGTATAGGGTGAAGAGATTACACCATTACACTGACAGTCAAAGTTGGAAACGGCATTAGATATATACCTTGGTGAGAACCACATATTTTGTGTATCATCGTGTACGTTGCTTTGGGATTATACGAGAGCGTCGCAATTCTCAACCCTCGACTCTCGAGGCTAAACGTATCTTTTAATAACTTGAACGGCGAAACAATATCCACTCACTTGAAAAGTTTTCTCTTTTGTGTGATCCGCGCGTAATATTGATCTGAAGAGAGAGATCGACATGTTCAATCGCAATAGCATATCAATGGCATTAATTGCGTGGAAGGGATACGACGGAACGGGGAGTTATCGACATTTAAATATACCACTAAAGTTAAATTACAACTCATTTCAAAACCCAATGAAAAATTTGATATTGATTTACCATTTTGATTGATTGATTAGATTCTATGCTATAAACTGAAATAAATCAAGGAATAACTGACGCTGTGATTTTAAATGGTTTGCCCTAAAGATACTCCTAGCATATTGGCTTATCCGATGATACAGTGAAGCTGTGAGTTTGAAATTGAGATTCAAACACAGAACACGCAAAACTTTCCCATTCTCTGGACCTGATTCCCAGTCGTGCCTGTTATGAATTGGATCAATATCATGCATATCAATTATATTCTACAAAATATAGGTTCTACTTCTATATTAGTAAAGAATAATGGTATGGGTACATGGTATATTTCTTTGCAGCTTATCATCTATTCTTAGATCGTTTTTAAAGTGTTTTAAAAGTGTTTTAAAACGTAAATCATATGGAAATGATCTATTGGCATAGCTCAATCTTATATTTATATAAATATGTGGTCCTTGGGAATTTAAAGTCTTTAGAGTGGTCGGAGTGGTCGATTGAAAATACCTCACATACACAGATAGGTATGAATCATACACAACAAAAAGACTGTTCGTTCGCTACAAGAAATGTTCAAACGTGATTCCTGTTTGTGATTGACATTGAGGAACTCACATGATGCTACTGATGCGCACCATACACAAAGCACTGATATAGTGTGACTGAAATGGCAACTCAGCGAACTATTTTTAGACAGGAACGCGGGGTTGCATGCTAGAGATCGCAGCACACAACTTTGCAGTTTAGATAGATGCTACGAACAAAGCAATAAAAAATCCCAGTCATTGTACCCAATACATTGGGGCCCCGGGCTCCACAAGGTTCTTGAAAGCCAATAAAGAAAATGTTAATACTTTAAATATTACACAATCTAACTTATTTATTTCAGATGTACCACCGCATTATTTTAATGGGCTGGACCATGAATCCTACATAGAATAAAAATAATGCCAGCAATGTGATTGAACGCGAGTTTCACCAGCTGTTTTCAAATCTGTTCTCACAAAATCAGAAACGAGATATTTTCCCTTGACAAGTTGTCGTAATATTATCATAATACGCAACTGAAAATAGGTTTACCTACCGAAGATTCTATACCTCACATAACGTCTGTGTATTTACACAATTTTGACGTTTCCCAAAATTTCAAAGTTAAGCTATTACAATTCATATTTTATTAATCAATTAATCTGGACCCAACGTGATAAACCAATACAGCAACCTGACGACGGCCTGGTATATATAGATAGTTTGTTTGCGAATTTTTGAGCGTTGAAAGGGTCAAAATGGCAGTGATAAACGTAACTAGCAAAGAATAACACTGCACTTAATGCTTTTCCGGGTGCCATAACTTGAGAACCGTTGGGGCTAGCGAAGTTTAAAAACGATATGCTAACAAATCTTTCAATTTTCCACGTTTATAGTTACTTTCCGGGCTTGAAACTTCAAAACTGATCGTTTTATTGACACGATTCTGTGAGACGAGGGCTTTTTGGGCTTTTTCGTAACCACACTATTTACACATTGCTAACACCTTTACAGGTACTAATTTAATAAATAAGTTGTTAAAATCATAGTTACCCATTTGTAGCCCGCTTTGTGGCTTCAAAGATCGTTTTTGACCAAAAGGAAATCTAGATTTTAGCAAACGTAGAAAGACGAGGCTGGGCCTATGGTCTGCATAAGGCAAGTTAGTCGATTATCGATTTTATATCTTTTTATTTGTTTCATGGATCTTTTTGGTGTCAAATTCATACATTTCCTTTGTTTTTTCACTCTGATTAATCTAGTACAAACTACATTGGTCTGCATTTTGAACTTACAAAGTAATAAGTGAATTAAGAAAAAGTGTGCCAATTTGCAGGTTAATCTGTGTACGCGTGTGACGCTGAATCTAAGGTCTCATAATAAATGTTCGCATGCCCATCACAACCCATTGTTTCGTATCACGTTCGACGGCGGTAACTCGCCGCGACTCCCGGGTACCAATCCTCGAAATGTTATCATCGTGATAAGCTATGATTCTGGTCACGTGACGTCTCAATAACAAACCGAATCACCGGATTGCCTGTCACGTGACCCTGAATGATAACTTACCATGTGGTAACATTTCGAGGATAGGTACCATGGCCGAGAAGCTGCGGCTCGTTGCGGCCGACGTCGACCTTCAGGGGGGCCTGTAGTCGAGGGATGATGGAGCGAAAATTAGTTCAAGGGATGCAAAATTGTGTATAATTTGGTGTGTTATCTATCTTTTTTTCCTTTTTTATAGTCGGTGTGATTTAATCTAACCTCTTCTCTGCTTTTTATCGAAGACTCTGAGCGGAATAACAATTTCGAAAATGTGCATTTGAAGAAAGAATTATGCTGGGTTGCCCAAAAATATTGCCGGGTTAAGTTTAGTTATTTCAAATCCTGAAATATTTCCGGGTTCATCGAATTATATTGTTGCACAATCCAGTTACAATTTTGGGATACAACAATGTATGGAAACTTAATGTGTTTTAAGATGTCTTACAGTCTAACACGAACACCGACGTTCAAAGTTGGAAACAGCGTGAGAACCAAATATAATTTTGTGTATCATCACACGTAGCTTTGGGATTATACGAGAGCGTCGCAAATCTCAACCCTCGACTCTCAAGGCTATATACGTACCTTGCCCGGCGAAACAATATCCACTCATTTGCAAAGTTTTCTCTTTTGTGTGATCCGCGCGTATTATTGATCTGAAGTGAGAGATCGACAAGTTCAATCTCAATAGCATATCAATAGCATCAATATTTGCGCGGAAGGGATACGAGGGGAACGGGGTTGTATCGACATTTAAATATATCACTAAAGTAACGTTGTTATACTCATATCAAAAGCCAATGTTTTATCGATAAACCATTTAGTTTGATTTAATCGATTGATTGATTGATAGATCGATTGACCGATTTATTGATTGCTCGATTGATTGGTTGATAGATTGATTTGAATGGGTATTAAGGAATCTTTGACGTTTTCCCTAAAGACAGTAGAATAATTCCTATTTCGGTTCCTCCGATGATACCTAGTGCAGGGGCGTTTTACCCATTAGGCGGAACAAGCCCGGGCTTGGGGCGCAGCATTTCGGGGGGGGCGCCGCGAAGCGGCGCTTGTTTGTTGTTACAAATTATTACTAATGTAAATGTTCAATTATTACATCGGTATGCAATAAGCTCTTGCAGTTTCTTTAAGATTAGGCCAGGGGGGTTAGGCATTACCAGGGGGGGGGGGGGGCAAGCCAGTTTTCTCTTCCCGCGGTCCCGAAACTGGATCGTGCCTTGTGATTGAAATTTTTTCAAAACTCTCTGTTTAATATGATAGGAAATTTGAAACTATAATTCCCTATTCTGATAACCATTGTTGGTTTGGCCCAAATTTACATTAGCATGCCTTAGCCGGCAGAAATTACTGGATTCGGACATTATATTTGGCTATAGAAACCCTAGAAACCGTAAAAAATTTCGCCTGCGGCGCTAAAAGTGTAGTCAGTTGGTGGTAAAATAACTGAAAACATCTAAATTAATTTCTAGGATATTGATATCTTTGCTCAATTGCTATTATGGCTACGCCCAAATTGCAACGAAATGCATAGATTTGAACAGCACTGCGAATAATGAGTTAGTCAAGTAATGAGTTAAACAGAAATTTTGTAGGTACAGGAACCTTATTGAAGAATATAAATCAATCATAAAATATGCAGTTTTGACCAACCCATTCTCAAGCCCCAGATTGACCGCAAACGCGTAGATTTGCTCCATGGAAAATCCCCGAAACCCCCGACAGTTTTATGCATGTCTGACCCCCCCCCCCCCCCCCACACACACACAAAATAGATACTACGTCCCTTGGCGAGTCAATTTCCAGATTACATGCTTTATAGCATTGTTTATTTTAAGATGTAAAAAAGTGCCACATATTTTGTAGGAGGTTGACGTTGGGGGGGGGGGGGGGGCGCTGTAGATATTTCCGCTTTGAGCGCAAGCAGACCTTAAGACGCCCCTGACCTAGTGTAAATGTGAGGTTTCCAGCATCGACATAACGCGTGGGAATACACAAACCTTACACAGACGTTATGATTTTTACCCAGAATGTGAAACATCCAGACAACCCTATAGTGACACAACGTAAGTCTTGTCACCAAGGGATTCAGTTCTGCGACAGACGTGCTTCGAGGCGGTTGTGTGATTGTGAATTTGGCTAATCATGGCGCCGAAGAAAATTAAAAAAGGAAATAATACAAAAGGAAGCAAACCAAAAGAGGGTGAGTACAACCTAATTAATACCAAAAATTATAGCAATTTCATTTAATTGATACCCTTTATTATTTGTATTATATTATATATTTTGATCTTCAATTTTGTCCCAAGACAGATAATAATTGCGGCTTAAGTCTTACTATGATAAGATTCGTTAAACGAATACCTGCATCTTGACTAGAGAATTCACAGTAATTGATAAGCTTAACCCAATCAGTGGTGCTGAAATGTATTTTATGGTGGTCAGTGCAGTTCACTGAATACCAGAACAATGCACTGTTACTGGAGAGTGGAGTGCAGTGTACTAGAGGACAGTACAATACAGTGTACTGGAGTTAAGCGCAAAGTACTATCACCCGATGCACTGCATTGAATTTGACTCCATTGAACTAAAATCGTTTGCATGCACATTAGCGGACTGCGCCTTTGCTCTCAAGACTGAAAGTGTCTGTAACCCCTAATTTTCTGACACGCGTACATTCGCTTGAGAATTATCTTTATATGGAAAACCTTTATGGCGCAGTGCACATGGACCACTGCCGCCCCTCACCATCAACACTTTTACACATAGTATGGTATCAATTACCAAATCAATTTCCAATTGCCTTTGTTTTCAGGAAATGAAAAACTGACTCAGCTTGTGCAGTTCGTCGATGACAACGTTCTTCTCAATTTGCCACTGAGGTTTATTAAGAAAAACGGAACCGGCTACCAGGCCAAATGGAAAGATGGGCGATATTATGAAGCAATACTACTTCCACCTCAAAAGGACACAGGCCAAGGCGCAGCCGGCACTGCTGAACCCGGCGCACCCGGCACTGCTGAACCCGGCGCACCCGGCACTGCTGAACCCGGCGCACCAGGCACTGCCGAACCCAGCGCACCCGGCACTGCCAAACCCGGCGCACCAGGCACTGCTGAACCCGGCGCACCAGGCACTGCTGAACCCGGCGCACCCGGCACTGCTGAACCCGGCGCACCAGGCACTGCTGAACCCGGCGCACCCGGCACTGCTGAACCCGGCGCACCAGGCACTGCTGAACCCGGCGCACCCGGCACTGCTGAACCCGGCGCACCAGGCACTGCTGAACCCGGCGCACCCGGCACTGCTGAACCCGGCGCACCAGGCACTGCCGAACCCAGCGCACCAGGCACTGCTGAACCCGGCGCACCCGGCACTGCTGAACCCGGCGCACCCGGCACTGCTGAACCCGGCGCACCAGGCACTGCTGAACCCGGCGCACCAAGCACTGCCAAACCCGGCGCACCAGGCACTGCTGAACCCGGCACACCCGGCACTGCTGAACCCGGCGCACCCGGCACTGCTGAACCCGGCACACCAGGCACTGCTGAACCCGGCGCACCAGGCACTGCTGAACCCGGCGCACCCGGCACTGCTGAACCCGGCGCACCCGGCACTGCTGAACCCGGCGCACCAGGCACTGCTGAACCCGGCGCACCCGGCACTGCTGAACCCGGCGCACCCGGCACTGCTGAACCCGGCGCACCCGGCACTGCTGAACCCGGCGCACCAGGCACTGCTGAACCCGGCGCACCAGGCACTGCTGAACCCGGCGCAGCCGGCACTGCTGAACCCGGCGCACCCGGCACTGCTGAAGACACTGAAGATAGCGATGAAGACGTTTTGCTGAGCAGTGAAGGTAATTATGAAACGAAGAATTTTTGAGAATCTGTTTGTCTTGATAAAAACATTTATGATATTCTGCTATCTTTGGTATAATAGATTTCATTGAAGGTAAAGTGAATACATTGTGGTGATTGCACTTGAATTGTGTATATACATGACATCATTCCTACTTTCAGCAATTTGAAAATGTATTATTATTATCTTAATATATATATATATATATATATATATATATATATATATATATATATATATATATATATATATATATATATATATATATATATATATATATATATATATATATATATATATATATATATATATATATATATATATATAAGATAATAATAATACATTTTCAATTTTCTGAAAGTAGGAATGATGTCATGTATATACACAATTCAAGTGCAATCACCACAATGTATTCACTTTACCTTCACTTTATATATTCACTTTATATATATATATATATATATATATATATATATATATATATATAGTCTGATGGGCGGTGGGTTGGGGCACGTAAAGTATTTTAAATGAAAAGGCTCGTGTTTTTTCTTGGTGTCAAATATAACATCCTAGGACATGTTTCTTTCAGGCTTGCGTGGTCAGATGAGGGAACGACAAAAATATTATCGCGCTACATCGCCGTTTTCCGACATATCAAGAGACGACGGCGACGAGCTCTACTGCCCGAGCCTTGGATCTACACTGACGGATAGTCCTGACGAAAATTCACACGACTCTTCGGTATTAGGTGAGTATCTTTTTGGTTTCTGGTGACGTGACGATATTGATTGATGCAAGGGAGTCTTTCCACAAACTAAGCCTCGCATTGCAAAAAACTATAATTTTTATTGAATTTAACAATTTGTCAAACACCTTCCTATTACGTAATGATTTATAAACACTTATTAAAACGTTCGATGTCATCTCAAAAAAATATATATTATTAAATGCGTTCCAAGATAGTCTAGATAAAACTACATAAAAGCATGTGCTTTCGCTGGTGCTGTGTAAAAAGTCTTATCGATACATTTGTTGGTTTCAGCTTTGCACACACGCAAGAAGACGCGACTCGATGGTTCTTCCGTTTCTGCAGATGACGGTGATTCACTTTATTCTCGGAACGCAACCAGCAGCACCGGTGCAGGTGGTTCGTACGAAAATCGCAACGAAAATAGCGCTGAACAGGCGGACCATACCAATTCAGTGATAGAGTCGACGTCTGTTGCAACCTCGAGCAAAACAGCTGAGGGCAAGAGGATATGGGACAAGAAAAACATTTGCCTCTTTTGCCAAAAGGCGATGGTCAATATTGCCCGTCACTTTGCATCAATGCACGCCCAGGAGGAGCAAGTAATCTCGTTCATGAAAATTGAAAAGGGGACGAAACCACGAAAGACAATAATAAGAGATTTAGTAAAAAATGGAAATTTCAAGCATAATTGTAATGTAATACGCCAGGGCAAGGGAAAGATAGTGGTAAGGAAGCGGCCATCACGCGCGGCATCAGCTTCCGAGTACTTGCCTTGTGACAAATGCCTGGGATTTTTTTCAAAAAAAATGTTAGCGCAGCATGCGGCAACCTGTTCTAACGTAACCGAAGAGATTGCTCACTCTTCATGGCATAACAGGAAAGGTGTTAGATCCAGGGGAGCTCTACTATTGCCTAGCCCATCATATGCTAGCGAAGGCCTTAAGAAAAAGGTGCTAGCAAGGATGACTGCAGACAGCATCTTTGAGGCCCTAAAAAATGATCCTTTGATAATAGCCTTTGGCAACAAACAGTTTGAAAAGTTGGGGCATAATGCGCACCAATTGCGATATATATCTAACCAATTAAGGGAGTTAGGAAGATTGATGTTAGAATTAAAGAAACTATCATCCAAGGCAAAATTGGAAGATTTCTTGTGTCCAGAAGAGTACAAGACCGTTGTCCAAGCGGCAAGAGCACTAGGAAACTTTAATGCAGAAACTAATATTCATCAGACTCCTTCTTTGCCTCTAAAGATTGGGTTTAGTTTGAAAAAATGCGTTGGAATTTTAAAAGGACAGTATATCATAAAGAAAAATGAAGAAGGCAAATCAAACCTGAAAGACTTTTCAGATATCATGGAAATGAATTGGAATGTGGATATCTCTGCGAGCGCACTCAATTCACTTGCTACCAAAAAATGGAATGCGCCGTGTCGCCTGCCAGTTGCGGCAGATGTAAACACCTTTAACAAATTCGTTAAACGCAAACAAGCTCAGCTTAGAATTATGGTGAGAGATAGCCCCTCTAAGAAAGTGTTTGATGATTTGTGCAAATCAACTCTCGCACATATTATAAGCTTTAATAGGCGCAGAGTAGGGGAAGTAGAGAGAATAGCATTAGCGACTTACCAAAATTCTTTGAATGGGTCTAACGACATGCAGCCGGAAATATTTGATTCACTTAGTCAAACCGAAAAGATTTAGTGAAATCTCTGAAAAGAATCGAGATCAGAGGGAAAAGAGGGCGGAAGGTTCCCGTGCTACTTACTGAGGAAATGAGATGTAGCATTGATGTCCTGATCGAAAACAGGCATCTTTCGGGGGTTGAGGAAAGTAACAGTTTTTTATTCCCTAAACAAGGAATTGAAGGACACTTCCGGGGAGCTCTTGCCTTACATGACCTTGCTATCGAGAGTGGAGTGACACACCCGTCAAATTTAACTTCAACCCGGTTGCGTAAACACATTGCCACTATGAGTCAGATTGTTAATCTCAAGAACAATGAGTTAGATTTGCTGGCTGGTTTCATGGGCCATGATGTTCGTATACACCGGGAGTATTACAGACTGCCTGAGAATACATTACAGCTAGCAAAAGTGAGCAAACTCTTATTTGCCCTGGAGAATAGTAAGGGTAGTGACCTCAAAGGGCTTTCATTAGATGCAATTGACGTCAATGATTGTATTGACCACGAAGAGGAGTCAGCCAACGACAGTGATAGTTGTGAAGAAAGCATTCCAGATGTGCAACCTAAGAAAAGGGCTAAAATTTCTAAATCTAAACCTTCCGAGCAGGCCACAACGTCTAAAGCACCCAAGGGTTTAAGAAGACCATGGTCAAAGGAGGAAAAATCAGCTGCACTTAAATTCTTTTCAAAAAACATCCAGATTAAAACAGTGCCCGGTAAAGCCGATTGCGAGAAGTGCATTCAATTAAACCAAGTGTTATCAGGGCGTTCATGGTCTGATGTGAAGTTTTGTATATACAATACCATAAAGAAATTAGCATAAAAAATCGAAATGATATTTTGGAGAGAAATTTTGAACCTATATATTTTGTTATGCTACAGTAGGTGTTATAAATGTACATGGGCAGAGTGGAATCGATAGGTAACGGGATATAGCAGTGTTTCTGTACGAATGAGAACTTCGTCATTTTGTTGGTAGTACCTATACCCAAAAGCTTTATCATGATTAATATTTTTGGTTCATTTTTCGACGCATTTTATTATTGTGTGGAATGTTAATAATCTGTAAAATTACTGTTGACCAGAAACATAATTTCTAAAATCTGAAGAAGTCGCTTGATCATATAAACCGAACGAAAATATTTTTTTTTGCATTTTCTGGTTGCATAATTGTGAGTAAAACAATTACAATTATATTATTTACTTATAATATAATATTATATTGCTGGTTTTGATTTTTGCATATGTGTGTATTGTAAAATTGTGGTCTTGGTTTTCTTGGTAATGTGTCTGAATGATTCTTGAAGTGATAGAAATGAAGAAAAATATGATTATGTGCATACATGTCACGTTTTAAAATGCGCGTACCAACGTTGCATTAAATTTAAAAGAATGTCTTTCTCATAAAACTATATTCAGTAAAAGAAATATTCTCTCCAATCATTGGAGCGTTGTTATCATCTTTCCCATTTCCTGTATTGTTAATTCCATTTTTCCATTCCATGAACAACTTTAAAAAAAATGGTAAGTACTGTTATTTCGACCCCATTCCGTAGTGAAAACTTGTCCAGGAAAATTATTTGGCACTATACCTACGAATATTGTCGGTAGACTAAATGGGTAAATTCAACTTTTGTATATAGGTATGTAATTTATTGTGCATGTATCATCCATCTGCGATTTCAAATATTTATTTTATCATTCTTCGTTTTTCATACGCTTTTAAACCAAGCCCTGAGAGCAAACGCAACGGTAAAGAACAAATTAGCCTGAGGGCACACAAAGTGTTTAAAAATCACAAATTGAATCTAAGATCTCACACACAGTTTGCTACAAATACATATTGAATCTGAGAGCACACACACGATGTTAAATATACATATTTAATCTGAGGGCACACACGATGTTTTAAAAAATACAGATTGAATCTGAGAGCTCCCACACGATGTTAAATATACATATTTCATCTGAGAGCACACACGATGTTTAAAAAAAGTACAGAATGAATCTGAGTGCTTACACACGATGTTAAATATACATATATAATCTGAGGGCACACACATTGTTTTAAAAAATACAGATTGCATCTGAAAGTAAACACACAATGTAAGAAACACAGATTTAATCTGAAAATACACACAATGTTTTCAAAATTACATATTGAATCTGAGAGCACATACAATGTTTAAAAAGGCAGAGCAAATTCTCGAGAAGCCATTCCTGGCCAGGTGTAATTTGCAAATTATTTTGCAGTCGCCTAAACGAGTGTCTGTTTTTTCGACTTTCTTGTCAATATTTTGACAGGGTCACGTAAGAATCTAGCGCGGAATCGCAAGAGAGAGAGCCGCGCGAGAGAGAGAGAGAGCCGCGCGAGAGAGAGAGAGAGAGAGAGAGAGAGAGAGAGAGAGAGAGAGAGAGAGAGAGAGAGAGAGAGAGAGAGAGAGAGAGAGAGAGAGAGAGAGAGAGTACGTTGCTGACCCATGACTTAGTTGCAAAGTATGCACATTGTGACATTTTTCGAACAATACCTATAATCGGTCATTGAATATGAAATTAAACCCGCTGTGTTTACCGACCTCTGATTAGTGGAAGTTTACACATTAACGGTATTTGTGTATGACCTCTGTTTTAGGAATACACGCACTTGTGGCCGTTATGTGTATAGCCTCAGATACAGGTGTGTATGCACGCGACCTCTGATTTGAGGATCTACGCGCTAGTGACGGTTATGTGTATGACCTCATATTCAAGTGTGTATTCACCTGACCCCACTTACAATGGGATATTTTATGGACCCCACTGTCAATGCCATGAACTAACAACACACAAATTCATTGCAGCAAGATTTGAGAACAATATTCGTCATCTGCACATATATTCTGGTCATTTTGATCATGGAGTGAACGCTCTAACTATCACGGTTTGTCTTGTCTCACATGAGCGGTGTGTATTCAAAGACCTCGAATAACCCCGAAAGCCAGTATGTGTGTGTGTGTGTGTGTGTGTGTGTGTGTGTGTTTTCCTCAAAAGCTATTCGAGTATATATTTAGATTACAGTTTGTATGATTTCATTTTGTGTATGTGTTTGATTGACGATGTATCGATAAATAAAATAATTTATTGTACCCAATACATATAAACGCGTTTGATCTATTGCACCCCCTCATTTTCACCATGGATGTTACGTTAACCAGTTATATGTTTATCTCACCGTTTGCATGTCAAATTGTCGGCCCCAGCGCCTCTGGCAAGAGTACATTTTTGCTACGACTACTTAAGCATATTGACGAGCTTGTCGATAGAAAATTTATCGAGATCATATTTTGTTACACAGAGAATCAACCCCTCTACGATACAATACACGATAAACGCATAAGATTTCACGAAGGAATTATTAAAAGCAACGAATTCGATCCAAAAGACGGGCCGCGACTGCTGATTCTAGACGATATGATGAAAAATATAACCGACGATATTGTGGATTACTTTATTAAAGGATCACATCACAGGGACATTAGCGTGATATTACTCACGCAAAACATGTTTTCTCAAGGGCGTGGTAACCGAGACATCACCCTGAATACGCACTATCTAGTGTTGTTCAAGAACGTCAGAGACAAGCAACAAATCCATTATCTAGCGCGACAATTTGCACCGAACGATGTGAAGCACGTGCTTGAGAGTTATCACGACGCAACAAGTCGCCCCTTTGGCTATCTGGTCTGTGACTTTAGATCAAATCAATATGATTATCTGCGCCTTAAAAGTAACATTTTCCCAGACGATGGCGGCATTGTAATTTACGCGTCAAAAAAGTCCCTATAAATAAAGAATTTATTCGCGATATTTAGCCATTAGAGCGCAATGCCTCGCTCTGTGAAGAAGCATCGTGACGTTTTAAAAAAGTTACTCACAGCAAAGCCACAGGAAAGACGACATATTTTGAAAGAAGCAGACTGCGGGCTAGTAAAGTTCCTCTGTTCTATTATACACAATACTTTGAATGGTGTGATAAGACTGCATCCCAGACAGAAGGCTAAATTGAAGAGACATAAGCATATCTTACGTAACTTGGCACGCAACGGTCAAAAGTGGGAACATAAGAAGAAGATATTTTTGCAAACAGGCGGCGGGTTCCTCCCCCTCCTCCTTGCTCCAATCTTATCGGGGACATTTGGCAAAATTTTTAATTAAGTTCAAAATGCAGTTCACGAAGAAGTACGTCCTAGTCGACGCCACAGCGCTAGAGAAACTTCAACAAAAGGTGGCCGCCTGTGAGAAAAACATACGACTGCAGGCAACAGATGGGCCCACCAACAGCTCAGGTAACAATGACGATGATCACACAACAACAACTACTACTACAACCACCGACGCAAAAGCAGCAGCTGAAATGGAAAACATATTGGCAACGAAATCTCTTTCAAGCCACGATAAATGGGCTAGATTTAAGCCCGCATTGGAGAAATACTTACATTTTACCGCTGATCAGCGCAATTCCCATGTAAACAATAGGGTGCATATGAACGAACAAACGACGCTTGATTCGTCGGCGCTAGATCTCACGCCGTATGATTCACCCGAAACACACGGTGCCGATCCTATACGCGACGATCTCGTGTCCTCTCTACCGGAAACGGCACGCGCTAAAGGAATTGGTCTCTATAGCAAACTTTTGACCTCTAAACGTATCGAATGGGACGCGCAAGGCACCGTCTCGATAAACAAGTCAAAGATTGCAGGCACATCTATTGTCGATCTTATTTCGGATGTTGCACGCAACCGTTTGCACACTAACCCGATAGGATGGAATCTCTTTGCTGAAGCGCTAGCCTCAATGAATATTCCACGTGAAATGATTGTCAACGCACGCCGTAAGAAATTCATCAACGAGTACCTACGCAATCAACGACGCGTCAACTTTAAGAAGACACTCGATTTAAATAGATCGCCTGTGGAGAGCCCTCTGCAGTCGGAAGTCACCCGGGCAAAGGCTAGGCGATCTCGTCGTCGAGCTCCCCCGGTCGACGCCGTCGCCGTTTCGCCTATACCCCATTCAGTGCCGAGACGAGGGTTCAAGCGTACCATTGACAAGTCTATATTCACGTCAACTCCCCTGAAGACGCGTGAACCGCCGGCAGTCGCAAAGTGGCGTGAGATGTGGTATCTCGACTGATGGTAACCACGACTCGTCGCAATGCCCAACGCTAGCAGGCTATCAAAAACCCAGGAAAAACTTCTTTCGAAAATATATTTCGATGCAAGCCACATTGCCGGCTATTCAACTGTTGATAAATTATGGCGAGCAACGGATAAAAAAATTTCGAAGGAAGCCGTACGTCAATGGCTAATGAGTAACGACGTATTCACCCTACACAAACCATTAAGACACAAGATTAAACGGAATCATTACACTGTTTCCAATAGGTTCGAACTGCTCGAACTTGATCTTATGGACCTACGTTCGTTGGCGAAACACAACGACGGTTTTAATTATATCCTGGTCGCAATCGACTGTTTTTCTCGATTTGTATGGACTAAAGCTCTGCGCCGCAAAGCTGCAGGGCCTGTCGTGGCGGCCTTTGACGAGATTTTCGAATCGTTGGGGCACAAGGTATCATCGATACGTAGCGACGTGGGCGGTGAATTCGTTAACAACACGTTTCAAAAGTATTTAAAAGACAAAGATATAACATACATACGCACGTATGACCCGTCGATTAAGGCGAGTATAGTTGAGAGGGTGATTAGGACTTTAAAATCTAAAATGTGGAAATATTTCAGTCATGCCAACACGCAACGTTATTTGGACGTAATGTGGGGAAGCCCGGCTGGACTTCGACCAACTGATTACAAGGAGATAGCGCTACCACCACTGACCTATATTTAATGAGCTGGACAGAAGCTGCTTGATTGTTGAGATTGCTGTTTTCACTTGACTATGGAGGACTGATTGGGCCGCTAAGATTTATGGCCGAAGCTGATCTTTAGGGAAATGTAATTATTGAACTTACCATGGTTAAATGAACTGCCGGCCGATTCAGGGAGAGACGGAGGTTTATCAGGTTTAAGGTTTGGTCAGGTTCGCTGTGTTAATTGCAGAAGTCAGTTTGCCAGTTGAGAACACGTATGTGTAGGGTTTATTCACTTGTAATCTTGTTGAAGGTATTACACTTGTTTGCACTTGTAAATATACTTTGATCACCAGGCGAGACAATGGTCAGACGAAGATCGATCCGAACGAGACGGCTTGCTGCTTGTTTGACTGTTTCGGTAAGAATCCCCCCCGAGCTTTTGCGCCCCGTCCTTATAAGTCTGTCTTGACCATCGCCTTTCCAATATGCCGCTATCGGCCTAATTCCTGGTGAAATCTCTCGTACCCTTGCTATAGCCATGCGCAGGGCTCTATTCTTATCAATAGTTGCTTTCAAGTCTGTCTTGACCATCGCCTTTCCAATATGCCGCTATCGGCCTAATTCCTGGTGGAATCTCTCGTACCCTTGCTATAGCCATGCGCAGGGCTCTATTCTTATCAATAGTTGCTTTCCAATATCATCAGTCAGTATGTCAATAACAGTATAACCACAGTATTTGTATCTTGATATAACTAGTGCCGGACATAGGTATTGGTATGTCATGCCGGACTTTACCTCTACCGTGCTAACAATATGGGTCAAATAGCCCTTGGTATAAACAGGTGATGATACGTCAGGATGATGACGATCCTGGTAATATAGGGAGGGAAGCTACTTCCCGACAGTACTACCCGAAATAACCGCCGCCTACAATCGCACGTGTCACCGTAGTTTGAAAATGGCACCTATAGAAGTCAATAATTCAAATATAAAAACCGTCTATCATAATATTCACAGTCAGTACAGGCACGAGCGTGGCCCGAAACGGATTTTAAACGTTGGGGACCATGTGCGGATTTCTATGGACAAGGACATTTTCGCCAAATCATACATGATTAATTGGTCGCACGAGATCTTTCTAATTACGCACGTGATCAAACACAAGCCGCGTGTTGTGTACCGTCTCAAAGACTTGGACGGCGAAGAAATAAAGGGCTCGTTCTATACCGAGGATTTACAACGCGTTATAGGCACGACCCTCATAAAATATATCAAATCGACAAAATATTACGCACTCGGGGGCGCGGCTCTGCCAAACAGTGTTTTGTTTCGTGGGTATGTCACGGCAAGAAATTTAATTCCTGGATAAATTATTCCGAGATAAAACAATTGGGGGCCCAATCATGAGCGAAGATTTTTATATTACGTTAATGTCTAATGGCGATATGGTCAGAAATCCAGATAACACAGCGACCCTCTTTACAAATGAGTTGAAAGAGCCAATCACCCTGCAACACCCGTACGAATGTGCTCTGGTAGAATATCACATAACAAATACTGTTTACAATGTTGTAGCCGGCGCGAACTGGATCGATATATACACGTTCAATCAGAAAGGTGAAGATATCCCGTCGCTTAAAACGACGCTAACAATGGCCCCTGATTTATACAAAACTAGACAACATATAATAAACGCTATTAATGCCGTTTTGATCCCCTTCGACGTGGGCAAACTGGGGATAGATATATTGACGCATTTAGTACATTTTAGACCCTTTGCCGCAGACCTTGACGCCCAAACGCATTTGACGATGAGTAAAGAATTGTGCATGCAGCTGGGTTTCACCCCGGGAACAATCATCAATCGCGAACCGATCGCAAGCAGCCAAGGTCAGTTGTCGTACAACGCCCCGAATACCATGATGATTTATTGCGACATCTTAGAGTATCAACGCATTTGCAACATTTCCTCCCCAGTGTTGAGGGTTATTAATCTTGAATACCAAAAATCGGACTTTGGTAAAGTTATCTCTAGAGGCTTCTTGAATCTCACATATATACCCCTATCACGACGCGTATTCAACTCAATTACAATCCGTCTCGCAGACGAGAACGGCCGCACTCCGTTGGAAAATAACAAAAACGGTACGGCGTGTCTGCTACTGCATTTTAGAAGACGTTTGCCTATGTCATAATGGCTACAGCTGCCGCACGTTATGTAAAACACTTTCAAAGCCAAATTGGGGGTCATTCAAACTTCCCTATTTACGCTGGCGGCCTACAGCGAGGTCGAGGCCTGGGAGAATACAGAGGTCAAGAAGGGGAGGGCATAGGCGATTTTTTAAAATCTATTTTTAAAGTCGCAATGCCTGTTGTCAAAAAGATTGCTCTGTCGCTGGGGAAACAAGGCTTAAAAACAGGCGTCGGCATCATAAGTGATTTAGAGCACACGCGACAGCCAGTGAGACAGGTGTTTAAGAATAGGATCCACGAGGCAGGCGACGAGATATTGGCAAATACAGCTAATGCAGCGGATCATATTAATGCAAGGTGGCCGTGGTCTAAAAAGACTGGCATCAGGACGATTCGGTCATTCATTGCGTGGAGTCAAACGAGCAAACACGTCGAGGCGTAAGAAAAAATCATCAACACGTCGCACGTCCGCAAAACAACGCAAGACCCCCAAAAAGAAGACTGCGAAGAAATCTTTGAGGAAGAAGAAAACACCGCCTCTTAGAGATATATTTGCGTAAAAACAATGGCGTTTACCTATCTTAACAGTTGTGAGGCAATTTCGGAACGACTGAATTTATTCTCTGTAAAAAACACTGAGATTTCGATAGAGGGTTCTGGCTATGTCGAGTACAAACCCCTAGCACCACTAGATAATGCCCAAACCCTCGAGTTTTATTGCCCCAGCAATTCAAGCCAATATGTAGATCTCTCGCAATCACTATTGTATCTGAAAGTTAAAATTACTCAAGGTGATAACACAGATTTGCCCGCTGCAACACGAACTACTGCACCCTCAAATAATTTTATTGATTCGTTGTTTTCCAACCTAGAAGTGTCGTTGAATAACAAGATTATTTCTAGCCTAAATAACATGCACGCGCAGCGTTGTTATCTAGATACTCTGCTTAATTACGATGAAGTCGCAATTAAAACACACTTAACCTCCAAGATGTATTACACCGACACTGCAGGCTCTATGAGTT
Source organism: Nemoura dubitans (assembly GCA_921293005.1). Classification (NCBI taxonomy): domain Eukaryota; kingdom Metazoa; phylum Arthropoda; class Insecta; order Plecoptera; family Nemouridae; genus Nemoura; species Nemoura dubitans. The sequence goes on from OV121076.1 coordinate 23,597,355, forward strand.
CTGTTACAGAAAATGCAGGATTTTTAGCTAGAGAGGGCATATGTCATGAAAGCGCTACCTTTGAACTGATGGGTAGAATTCACGGGGACTTATTTTGTCAAAGTAAATTTCTCTTGTCTGGTGTCGATCTCAAACTGCGCTACACTAGATCGCCCGAACGTTTTCATATTATATCGTCTACATTGGCCGCTGCCAAGACACACATTCTAGACGCAACCCTACTTGTGAAGAAAGTGGATATTAATCCGTCTATTTTGATAGCCCAGAATACTATTTTGAATAAGTCTGACGCGCACTACGAGATAACGAGGGTTGAAATGAAAAATTTCACTCTGCCTATGGGCCTGCAGTCTAGAGTGATTGATAATATATTCAACGGGAAAATGCCTCTTCGTGTTATATTTTGCCTACAATCAAGTGATTCTTTCAATGGAACTTTTGCCACTAATCCCTATGATTTTGCACATCATGACTTGTCGTCCATTCAATGCTTTATCAATTCCACGGGTTACCCAGCAAATCCCCTGAAGGTCGCCTACACCGACGGTCATTACATGCGCGCCTATCAGAGCTTGTACGCAGGTCTAGGGATCGATTCGACTAATAAGGGGCTTTCAATAACTAAAACTGGTTACCCCAACGGGTATGCTATTTACGCGTTTGATTTGACTAAAAATATGGATAGTAATTGTAAAAATAATTGGTCGTTGCAAGAGAGCGGAAATTTCAGGATAGACGTAACGTTCAGAGTGCCGCTACCACAAACAACGACTGCTATAGTGTATGCCGAGTTTGCAAACGTAATCTCGATCAATAAAAACCGCGAAATTTATTTCGATTTTAATGGTTGAAATAATTTACGCAACACGTTCAAAAATAAATGTAATACGTGATGTTAAAAAAAACAATATTTCGTAACTTGTATTTCGTTTTCCGAATGTGTGTTTGATAATGTAACACTTTTGCGTATAGCACCTAAAAAAAAAAAGGTATCTATAAATGTAATGCGTGTTCAAATAAAATCATATTCAATGTGTGTTTACGAAAAAACTACTGTGTTGTTATTTAGGTTTTGCCCGGCGACCCCCCGCCTCTCATAACCATACCATTCAAATTCCCAGCCCCGCAGCTGCGTTTTTAGGTAAAAACACACCTATACACAATTGCATGTATTAGATTTACCCCATCTGTGGATTAAGCCCATCTGCGGATTTTTAGCACATCTCCAATGCTTTCGTGAAAAACATACCCCCACCACACGCGACTTATCGGTATAAATACGAATTTTGGGGTGAAATGCACTTCAGTTTCTACATCAGTTTTTACAGTGACGCTAACACCGCAAAATGACGCCGCCAATAACTACGTACGTAGTTTACTGCGATGTGCTCTTCACGGGGGGTGGTTGGATCGTCCGTGACCGCCTCGCCTTTCTGGACGTCAATACCGAAGACCTCACAGGCTACAGTTTCGACGTTCTGGAAGACGAGGCATTGCCGTCGCCTGAGCAACAAGAGGTCATGGACAACTAATCGTCACGACGTTCTTGGGCGTGGGGGGCGTTACGTGGCACCATCGTACTGTCTTCGCGAGAGAAGTTTCAAATTGGTTGTTTCAACTATTGGACACCTCGCGTGTTGTGTACACGTACGGAACGGAGCGTGTGTACGTGTTGAAGGAGGAGATCGGCGACGAACGTGTGTACGATCTCGCCGCTCACCACGCTTCGCCGTTCAAGTTGCGACCGTGCTCGTTACCGACAGACGACACTATCGCGACGTACGCAACGCAGAAGATGGTACGGTGGGCCAACCGCCACGGCGACTTTGTGCAGATGAACCGGCTGTCGGCCCGGCTCTGCCCCTACGAGTTTTACGGTTTCGACAGACTCCCATTCACAGAGATCACTGCCGTGTCGGGGTTTGTCGTCCAAGACTTTTGGGGGCGTGTTCGGTGCGTTTATTGCTCTGCACAATTCTCGTCCGGGCCCATGGACATCCACAAGCGTCACCGTCTTGTATCGCCCACCTGCCCCCTCTGGCGCGACGCCCCGTTCGCCGAGACGCGTACCCCCGGTGCTTTTTAGACTGAACTTTTTGAACTTTTATAGAATTTTTTTAGCGTAATTTGTGTGTGTTTTTTTTGTGTGCATATCTATAACGATCATCGGGTGTCTCGTCGAAGTGCTTCTTGGGGCTATTGTTTTTTTTATGTATATATCCGTCTCTCGTATATAATGTTTATCGATTTTTTTTTAGCGTAATTTTTTTGTATATATCTATAATATAATAAATCGACCATGTGTTTTTTTCTTCTTTTCAACACTAATTGATGTGTTTTTTTCTTTTCTCTTTTACCCTGTTTTTACAACCGCAATCCCAATTCCATATATAAATACGTCAATGCTAAGACGTCATTACATACGCATATCAGACCTAAAAAGAGTCACATGTAGCTTCGATCTGACCATGAATACGCTGCAATTGACCAAGGCGTTGCAGAACGATTGTTTTGCCAGGGATATTTTATTAGGTGTTTACGCCGCAGATGAATTACCTATACCCAATTTACAGCTCCGGGGCTATTGATTGCCAATACAGACCCCCACACAGATCGTGGCACTCATTGGATTGCTATATATGTTGATAGGAAACGAAATGCCATATATTTTGATTCATACGGCCGCAAACCTTTGGTCGAATCACACATAACATGTCTAGATAGCCATTGCGAGTCATATACCCATAATCGAACATGCTTTCAAGCCTATACGACAACGACTTGTGGCGAGCATTGTTTAATGTTTTGCTGGATTTTGGCACGAGGTTTTAAATTGAAGGATTATTTAAACATATTCAAACATTCGCCTTCTCTAGCTCACAATGACAAACTTGTAAGAAAACTATACAAACGCTACGTATGCATCTCGAGGCCGACGCGACAAAGGCGCCCGACCTACCCCTCGACAAAGCAGAGTTGTTGTTGTGCGCGGTCACAGAGACGCCGGCTCTAAGGCAGTTGTGCTAGCAGCTATGGAATATTACGACACCTTGAACGCGGGTAAAGCTTTTTTAAACAGTCTTCGGACATTGCAAGGACCCGTGCCGCTGCACCTGTGGAATGGCATCTATCAACGTACCTTTTCTTTAAATAAATCACATACAAAGACATTGACGCTATCTTTAAACATATCAAAACCCGATTTAAGTCCGACATTTAGTTTACGCGGTCGAAAAAGTAGTGTACATATCGGATGGCGAAATTGGGGTGAAATCATTTCTCAAATACATCGTATGGATACGACGGCCGCTAAAGGAAAATCCTTCGAGACGCACGCCTTGCACGTTATCCTTTACACGAACGTCAAGTTGATCCGAATATGCGCCGTCGATGATTCACGCCAGAGCGTATGTCTCGGCGACGTGAGCGTTTGCCGGCTATTGCAATTAACACACATGCTAGACGTAATGCTTCTTGCATATCGTAGACGACAGTGCAATTTACTCGATTACTACATATCCTTTATCGAAAAGGTGTGGCAACGTATCGCTATCGAAACACCGACCCATCGGGCGCGAGCCTTTGAAATAATGAATGATTTCTTTGCGCGCGACCACGAACGTCTTTGCTCTATGGGTCTAAGGCATATTCGACATGAACTCGATTTTAACATTATTTACAGAGATCTGCGGTCCTTGTATGAAATTCGTGGAAACTACGTTCAGTAACAACCCTAAAATGCAAATTATAGAAACGACGCAATATATACGGGTCTATTTATTATTGAATTAGTTCAATTTAAAGTGTATCCATGGGATGGGTGCGCCTGCGTCGGTGTTGTCGCTATTGTAAACGGCGTAGCTTTTCGAAAGCAACTTATAGTAGCGCAAACATCGCCCCCATTCATCATTCAGTGTCAAGCGTTTGAGTATAAAGGATCATTTGTGTCAACGATGGACTACAGCATTCATAATACGGTGCACAACACTGTCAATGAGGAAGCTTTTCTTCACAAGCTTCGCAGGTCCGAGAAGAGTCCGTCGTCTACACGCCAGTGGGATGGAATTATTCAACGATCATTCTTTCTCAATCGAAGCAATACTAAATCGTTGATTGTCTCGCTAGACTACGGTCATTATAATTTTCAACCTACGCTCTCGATCCGAGGCAACAAAGGGGTCGTTCATATTGCTGGAAAACAATGGTCCGACATGATCAAATGTCTTCGGCGCGCCGCCGTCTCTGCTTTTCGCCCTGAAGACCGACGCAACGTCGAAGAAGTAATCATCACTCTGACGCAACATACCGTACAAACACTGTGCTACGTGACTGGAAATCTGATTAAAATTAGCGATCGGGAAGACTCTCGGGCTGTTATCTTCCAGGCGAACCATCGGTGCGACGGCTTCTGGATCTGGAAGACACGCTCACTTCTCTAATCAGACATTACGACCTCCTGCAAGTAGACGTGGTGAAATGGTACTCGCATTTTATTAAACTCGTTGATTACAAACTCCCCGCCGATAATATGAGTTCCGAGCATAAGAATCTTGCCCTTGTACAAATGCGCTCTTTGATCGCCAAGGATCCGGGACTTTCGTTCGATTCGTGTTCGCTCTATAGCGAAATCGGCGAAGATAAGATTTACAGCGATTTGTTCTTGGCGTCAGATATTTGCGCTCATAATTAAATGTAAAACACCTTGTAACATAGTAAATATCGATTTCATGTTTTGTGTGTGTGTGTGTGTGTGTGTGTGTGTGTGTGAGAATAAACCATCTATTTTACTCTATTGAAACACTTTTCATTGTTAGATACCCGCATACCGATCCTGTCCCGTGAATAGACACCCTTCCTAAACGACAACAAAAGAGGGCTTCCCTCAATTCAACACGTGCTCACGCGTGGGAATAGAAAAAAATCAATACTTGTAGCTCCGCCCCTAATCTTAACGCTTTTTCTTAAGTCGTGACTGTTCTTTGATTACTTTTAATTATATGGTACACCCCTAGGTTTTTTCCCCTCATTTCCCCCACCTCCCCTACAAAACTTGCACTAATTACTATTTTGTTAATTAACGTTAATTACTAATTAACACTAATTAACTACGATTTCCTTAAAACAATAGGAGACCTGTCAATACATGATTGATTACTTTCAGAGACCTGTCAAAATTTGATTGATTAGACCTGTCAAAAAAAGTAATTAATTTCAATTAAAATCAATTAAGATCAATTAAGATCAATTAAGATCAATTAAGATCAATTAAGATCAATTAAGATCAATTAAGATCAATTTAAACCCCATTCAACATCAATTAAGACCAATTGAAAGATGCGGGCTTTGGGGGAGGGGGAATCAATTAAGGTCAATTAAGGCGTTGACAGGTTTGATTGACGCTGGAGTGTATTACTATCTACTTACCGTTTAGGACGTCGAGTGCACACGTAAATTGCAAACTTAGCATTTCTCACGGCATGGCTATCTCTGTCTCTCTCACTTTTTGACAACGTTTGCAATATTTGTAATGTAAAATAAATTTGATCTTAAGATGTCATCACCTGAAAGCATGCATCTAAGCAATGTAATTTTTCCGTCTAGCAATACAGATTTGTTAGTGTATCTTAAATTGAATATGTACTCTAGATGAAATGCATAGATCAGCATCCGATGGATCCGCTGCACAGGTGAACCACTCGATGCACCGGTCAATCATTCACAGTCCAGACACCAAGCCGAAGCTGCAAAATTGTTGTTGTGTGTGTGCGTGTGTGTGACTCAGAGAATAAAGGAAAACAAAACTAAAAACTAAAAACCGTAAGTAAAACAATTCCCCCGTTTTATATTATTTTTCTTATTGTTGGTAATGAAATTTGAGGGTGTAAATGTAATTATTACCACGAAGGAATTTTCTATTAAATTATGTGCTCATCAAGAGGAGCTCATCAAGAGGAGGGCTTATATTAAACAGAATTTTTCACTTAATAATTTGGTTCAGTTTATTTTTCCAAGAGTAATAAAAAAGTGAGATTACAGTAAATCTGTTTTCTATTATTTGAATAAGAAATTGCTAAAATCAATGAAAACAATTTCTTATCAGATTCATGAATTAATTCTTCAAATTTTAAAATAAATTACTTCATGCATTCATTGTTGTTTTAGATGGATCTATTGAACAAGTTGGGTGGCGCTCAGCCAAAGACATTCGGACAACTCGCCGACCTTGCCGTGGACGAGCGATTCCAGATCGACAAATGGGTGACAGCAAGCTCAAAATTTGGTCGTCAGGTCGCCATAATTTTGGGGAATGTGCAATACACGCTCCCTCACCGCTTTCACAAGTTAACAGATGAAGACATCACCAAATATAATAACAAACGAATATTTGTTGTATTCAGGGGTAAAAAGAAATTTGGTAATTACCAAGAAACAGCATTGCTAGAATTCGTAGAGAATTAGAACATAATTGCAAATTTTTAGATAAATAAATTTCTTATTTGTGTTATTTCACCAGAAAAGAAACTGTGTCAGTGTCGTTGATTTATCAATACAATTTCCGAAATCCATATCCTACTCATCAATATTTGAAATTTAATAATGTCTAAAGCAATTAAAAATTGCAATATTGATATCATTACTAAAGCTATGGTAGTCTTAGAGTGAGTGAGTTCGAACTCCACACACTTGACATTTTTTGTAAAAAAAATTAAACATATTTTGAATTTGAAATTCCTTTATGTATTTTATTTCATTCTATCAAATCGGCAATCGTGAATCCAGTATGAATTCTACTGTAAGATATTCAATTTGCTACATGTAACATTCATTGACATGTAATCCAAAATTATGAAACCTACTGTTCATATTTTGAATAATATTTCCAATCAAGGTTTAACTGCAAGTTCAAACCTGCATTAAACACTCACATTTCATGCCTTAAGAAAATAGTCAACTATTTCCAATTCTTAATAAGTGATCAATAAGAATAATACTCTGAAGTTCTTTGTGCTGTTTTATTCAACATTGCTGAGTAACAAACTGACAAAATCTAAACAAACCATAGTTCAATCAGCGAAACATTTTATTTCCCCAATATTTGTAGAATGAATTACTTTAAAATCTCTCGATCAACTTTCCATAATCCAAATAATATAAACAATAAAAAGAAATAAAATTATTGGTGCTGTTTTATTAAATATTTTTATTCCCATACTATACGCAATAATTAGCAGAGTTCAAGGTAAATCAGTTCACCGAGTTCAATTTGTTCACATATTTATTAAAATCTCACATATTTTCATAAATTGTCTTCAATCCTTTCATTAAAACCTATACTCGTAAGTATAAATTCATATTGAAATAATATCGAAAGCAGTGTAAAGAATTTTATTCACTGATATCAAATTTTGGAACTTCAAGAACATAAAAATAATATTGCAACATGAAAGCTAACAAATTCATCTATGGTAACTTTGCTATGAAATTTATTTCATTCTATCAAATCGGCAATCATGAATCCAGTATTAATTCTACTGTAAGATATTAAATTTGCTACATGTAACATTCATTGATCGCATGTTCGCATGTATCCAAAAATATGAAACCTCCTGTTCATGGACTGAATTTCGATAGTTTGACGCATCGACCAAATGTTCCTCATTTGTATACACCAAGATATTTCCTATCCTTTACAATTATATTTCATGTTATATTAAAATTCCCAACTATTTCCAATTTTTAATAAGTGATCAATTTGAAACTGGTTCAATATTTTATTTCATTACTGTGTCAAATCGGCAGTCTCAATCATCTAAGTTATTCAATTAGAAAACTATTACAATTTGTTCAAAGTAAACATACTTAACAATTCCCCCGCAGGTCAACGATTTTTGATGAGCGTAGAGAGCGAAGCGAGCGAAGCGAAATCATCAATTTCACTACTGCTAAAAAAAACACTTGGTGTGTGTTTGTTTGTTTGTTTGTTTGTTTGTTGTTTTTTTTTGTATGTGTGTTTGCGCGCGCTCTACAGGCCAAACGCCTGCTTCGAGTGGGATGAAATTTTCAGGGTGTCTACTTTTGTTCTCAACTTAGACCCCCTGCGTTTTTCAAGAAAATCCTCCACACCCTTCACTTTCAGAGCAGAAAAAAGAGCAAAATTCGACAATTGGGCATGTTTGGAAAAGTACGGAAATTTATTTTTAAGTACTTATTTTTTTACAAATGTTCCCAATTTCGATTTGCCTATAGAAACCATCGAAACCAAATCGAAACATCACACCAGATTTTTCCCAATAAAAACCAACCCAATAAAACCCAATAAAAACCCTTGGGCATATAATACAGCTATGTATTAACATGCACAATGCTCAATGATCTCAAAATGAGCATATTTCCGCTACCCGACAGCTCAGACAGAAACAAAGAAAGGTCAGAATCGTTTATATTTTCAAGTGATCAGAAGTTTTGAGAAAGCATTGGTAAATGATATTCATTTTTGATATATTCTTTAATAATACATTTATTGATGAGCGTAGCGAGCGAAGCGAGCGAAGCGAAATCATCAATTTCACTACTGCTAAAAAAAAACACTTGGTGTGTGTTTGTTTGTATGTGTGTTTGCGCGCGCTCTACAGGCCAAACGCCTGCTCCGAGTGGGATGACATTTTCAGGGTGTCTACTTTTGTTCTCAACTTAGACCCCCTGCGTTTTTCAAGAAAATCCTCCACACCCTTCACTTTCAAAGCAGAAAAAATGGCAAAATCCGACAATTGGGCATGTTTGGAAAAGTACGGAAATTTATTTAAAAGTGCGTGTTTTTTTCAAATGTTCCCAATTTCGATTTGCCTTTAGAAACCATCGAAACCAAATCGAAACATCACACCAGATTTTTTCCAATAAAAACCAACCCAATAAAACCCAATAAAAACCCTTGGGCATGAGTTACATCTATGTATTAACATGCACATTGCTTTATGACCTCAAAATGAGCACATTTCCGCTACCCTACAGCTCGGACAGAAGCAGAGAAAGGCCAGAATCGTTTACATTTTCAAGTGATCAGAATTTTTGAGAAAGCAATGGTCCGGCTTGCTGCTCCATGATTTTCATAGGCTTTTTGCCTCAATCTTTTCATGCGCTATATACAAACCGCTACGCTCATCATCAACGCAACACAAATTGCGTTCGCCCTAGTTATATTATAATAGACATGCAGAAAGGCTCATATTTTCGATATTAAAGTGGGCCGTAGTGTTTTGAAAACGATAATCGAATAAAAAAATCTGGTTCGATCAATTTGTGAATGTACCAAAATGATATATCAGGATGTGTAAAACTTCAACCAGCTCAGAAAAGTAAACTCTCTCGACGTAAGTACATGGATAGAAAATCTGTAAAAACACTTGGCAAAAGAAGACGTGTCATTATTCAAAGAGCTGTGCTCTGATTTCATTACTGTTGGAACCAATTCTGAGCGGCGACGTTTCAGGTTTGACGACGTGATGAATCGAACAAAAGAGATGGTTTTAATTGATCAACAAGCGCTTGATCGTATAAGTAAGACAAAGGTTCCTACAGGTTTTCAATTTAAAACGTCACAAAATGTATTTTAATCAACAAACGCAATTAAGGTTAAGATAATTAGTTTGCACAATGAAATGAATCAAATTCTTCGACAAAAAGATTTGGATAATGATGAAAAATTCGCGTTATCAGGAAACTTTACGACGATATCTTCACTTTATTTCCATAGCGCGAGGAAATTATAATTCACAAAGAAATGAAACAGTTCGACCTGAATGTCAAGAGAAAACCATTCCTATGAAGGAAGTAATTAAACAAGAACTAATTGACAATCAACAGGGAATTACGCCTTTAAATACAGCAATCGATCATATAAATATTGAAAATGAAAATAAAGACGAAAATTGTAACTACGAAGATGACAATAATTCGCTAAAAGATGAGGTGCTGCGTTCCGTATCGGAAAAGAAACGAGACACCGCTGAAGAAATCTACACAATTCTTGGTGACAGTGAAATAATAGACTGGAATTGTTTAGGCACAGTGAGAATAAAAGATCATGAAATTGATGGTTCATCCATAATTGAATTAATATCCGATGTTTTAAGCAATCGCCAGACTTCCAACCCTAAAGGCTGGCAAAAATTTTCCGAAATTTTAATGGAATTAAAAATCCCAATGAGATATATCAAACACTCGTCGAAAAAACTTCATTCGTTCAAAACAAAACGAAGCAGTGAGTTCTCCAAATAAAAGTGTTGAGAAAAGAAAGAAACGAAAATTTGACGCTGTATCACCAGATACACGGGAAAATATGCGTGCTGTTAAGCGTAGGAGTGCTCGACTGCTGACTGCAAATTGGAAACGGTTCAACTTTTCATCATAAATGCTATAAATTAAGACAATCACAGTAAAAATTATATTAAATTTTCGATTTAATATCAACAAAGCACAGTAAAATTATGAGTAGTTGTGTGGTTTATTTTGATGCTCAGGCAAATAACGAAGGCGAAATATATATTCATAGTGAATTATCGTTTGTATGCAATGACAGTGAATATGTATGTGGTGAACGATGTTTCGATTTTAAAGAGATGAAGAAATCTCAAGCTGAACAATATATTTTAAATAAGAATGGTGTATTTACTTCTACTAAATGGAAGAAAAGTCTATGGCGCGAAAGCTTTTTATTTCGAGATGATATCGAAAAAGTGATCGAAAATTTAAACTCGTCATATCGAGTTATATTCATACCTATGGCAAATGCAAGAGCTGCAATAATCGGTAGAATCATATCGCGACATGTGATAAATTTAGAAGATTTGGGGTGTCCATCTCCAAGCGTTATGAAAAGTATACAGAAAATTTACTCTTTTCACATCATGCAGCATATCTTCTCAGTATGTGGTGTCGTTCAAATCGAGAATCAACCAATTTCATAAACTTTGAAACACGTTTGAAAACATTGCAACACTTTCCAAATCCTGGCTTAAATTTGACTGATCTTGCTCGAACAGGAATGTTTTACACATTTTCAAAAGATATTGTTGTTTGTATTTACTGCAATATGGAATTTCATTCTTGGAAAAAAGGTGATGTACCAGCAATTGATCACATGTATTACAACATTCATTGCCCACTAATGCGTGGTATATCAGAGACAAAACTTCACGATTTCGTAACTCAGTGTGATCGATGATTTTTTTCAGAATATAATTATTTGCTTTTTTTTTCATCTCAACTTGCATTGTACAGTTTTCATAGATGAATTTGTTAGCTTTCACATTGTAATATTCTTTTTTATGTTCTTGTGCGATGTTTCAAAATTTGATAGCAGTGAATAAAATTCTTCACACTGCTTTCGATATTTTTTTCAATATGAATTTATACCTATGAGTAGGTATTATTGAAAGGATTGAAGACAATGTATGAAAATATGTAAGATTGTAATAATATGTGAAAAAATTAACTCTGTGAAATGATTTACCATTATTCAGAGAAAACCTATCTTTCCAAATCCTGGCATTATATAAATTTGACTGATCTTGTTCGAACAGGAATATTTTACACATTTTCAAAAGATATGCCAAAATGTACTCCAAAATGTTGAGAGCCAAAATGTACTCCTTTTTGGAAGAGAGCGGCGCATCAAAAGAGCAGAAAAGGGGATTTTAAAATACACTCTCAAAAAGAAAATTAAACATGAGGATTACAAATGTGGACGTGCGAAATCGCACAAATAGTAATAATTTGGTCCATGCATTCAGCGATCACATGTAATCTGATATGCCGAACTTCCTGCTATGAGACTTGCATTGAAGATGATTTAACTTGTTTCTTTATAGTTGCATCTTAGTAATACCGCAAAACCAGCGATTTGTAATCCTCATGTAATCAACATTTTTGTAATCCTCATGTCTCAACAATGTTGAGATTTGTAATCCTCATGTAATCAACATTTTTGTAATCCTCATGTCTCAACTAGGATATGGATTTAGGAGTGGGAAATATTTTGATTCAAGTAGTTGCAAAAAGAAGTAATTTTGTTTTCTGTTTCAAAATATAAAAATAATACTATTTTATTTATCAGTACATTTCAGACTATAAAAGAATACGATAATGTGACTTTCTATATATATATATTAATTCCTATAAACACTACATCTTATACATCCTACATTTAAACATCTAGATTTGCATCATCATTGTCCTCGTCATCGTCATCGGTGCCTGCACTCCCATCATCACCATCGTCCATGTTTCGAATCAGATGATGCCCGTAGGCTAATGTATTGAAACCATCGGGGAGGATATACCTTTTATCGTCGTATGGCGATAATGTCACCTTCTTTTGACTGATTGTAAAAATTTCATGATTAATGCTGCGAATACTTGTCATTCGATGGTTTGAAAAAGTTTTCGAAAAAAGTGAGTTCTTGTAATCGGTGTGTTTGATTTCCTTTATAAGAGTGGCTTTTAAAATCCCTTTTCCAACTCTTTTTGAAGAACCACTGTCCTCCAAAAACGAGTACATTTTAGCTCTCAGCCCAACGAATTCGCTAACAGGTCGTCCGGGTAAATAAAGAATATAAAACAAAATCAATGTTAAATTTATATTATAGACATTTTATTAAACGCTTACAAAAACATAATTTTCTGAATTTGCTCATTCATTCGTCAGCATTATGCTCCATGTCATTAATATCAACTATAATATTAGAATGTCCATGTGCAAGTGTATGGTATCCGTTGTCAAATACATATCGTTTATCATCGAAAGGACTGAGAGTAATTTTTCGTTGTGATATTGTATATAATTCATGATTGAAACTTCGAATGGTTGACATAGATGCACTATGAATTACTTTTTGAAAAATCGATTTCTTATAATCATCGTGTCTTATAACTTTTTGCAAAACATTTCTTAAAACTCCCTTTCCTACTTTTTTACAATGCCCACTAACCTCTAGAATTGAATACATTTTAGCTCTCAGTCCTACGAATTCTTTAATTACTACGCCTGCAGTTTCATCTGTCATCTTTCCGGGAACTTTCATATTCACTTTACTATACAGATGATGAGTGCTTGGATAATTGGAGGTGTCAAACAGATTCATATTAACTTTCATATCGCTGTAAACGTCCTCAGTTTTTATGTGATATGTTAAGCTATCAGTGTCGGTGAACAGTAGATCAGCATTTTTTCCATACTTCTTTTTCACAAAGTTGTAATGAAAGTCATACACAAATCCATTGCTTAGCTCTAATACCGTAAATCCAGCGAGCATGTGCTCGACTTGTCGAAACGTCGAGCAACCAGGCCCTTTTAAGGGCCAAGAAACTCATCCAAACAGAGCATAACCGTTAAACACTTCACACCGTTAAATTCTATGTTATCTTTCAGCCAGCACTCTGTCTAAATTTAAGAATACGATGGATTTTAATAAGTTTTAATCCTAGATCTAAATACTGCTGTAAATTTTTATAATGAATTGTATAATAAGATTTATCTCTGAGGTTTGGTACAAGTTTTTTAACATTTTTTGAAAGTTTTATGTTTAATTCATCTAGCAATTGTCTACTGTATGGCGAAATCATCGCTTCAGAAATTTTGATACTTTCAGGTGCTAAAGGATAATCATTATGTAGTTCATGAAGGTTCTGTGAATATTCAAGATCAACTTCTAAAATATAACCCCACTCAGAGTCTTCGGAAACAGCATGGAATATCGAATTAGTTGATTTCATCCTCATCCATCCATGTGAAATCACTGATGGGTAATTTCTGAGACATTGCATGACCGTAGAGATTGTTAACATCCCAATAGATAATGTATGATGACTCGGAGTTCTTGTCAAACTCATCCATATATTTGTTATTTGCTAATGCATAGCGGGTTGAAATCATTGCAACACCACCACGTACCCCTTGCTCCATAAATAGGTACATATCAGGATCAGTTAGTAATTCAAGGTGGCAGCCACTCATTTTGAGAAATGCTTGCCAACTGTATCCAGGTAATGTATATTCCCTAACCAAAAACGAACGAGTTCGCTTACAAAAAGCCTGACGTCTTTCCCAGCTGTCTGACGAAATCATCAAAACATTCAGCTTTAAAAAGATATGAAATAAAACAAGACGTCTACCCCACCCCTTTTCCCCCCACCGTCGTCGTCGTGGGTGGCTGGCGCACATGTCAGTCTTAGTGTCAGTTTAAGAGACAAGAATACCATACAGTCCTCTACATTTAACAGAACGTATGAACAGCGTCACTCATACGGTATGAGTGACGCTGTTTTTATATTTGCGAAACATCAGCTATGCTGGTTACACTTAACATGTTAGCGATTTCCCGTCACTAAGTCGTAAGTACTCTTATTTTGGTGTAACCCCTTTAATGAAGTGTGTAGCCGAGCGATCTGTGAAAACCGTAATAGCATCAACAGATACCTCCAGTAATAGTAAATATTATGAACGGCATTTCGTTTTGGCTGGAGCTCATGTTAGTCTTAGCGTCCGTATATGTCAACACTAAACAGCTTCAACAGCTACGTACAACAACAACACCAACACCATCAACATCAAAAGCTACCTCAGCTAATAGTATTACAATTGTATAGCACTGTTAGTAATTTAGTCATAGAACATTTTTACAAGAAAATAAACAACAGAGTAAGTGTTTGCTTGGCTTCATCCACCCACGACGACGACGGTGGGGGGAAAAGGGGTGGGGTAGACGTCTTGTTTTATTTCATATCTTTTTAAAGCTGAATGTTTTGATGATTTCGTCAGACAGCTGGGAAAGACGTCAGGCTTTTTGTAAGCGAACTCGTTCGTTTTTGGTTAGGGAATTTCAGTTATTTTTGGAAGCGAAGCCACATACCAAACCCCTACAATTATTGTAAAAAATCAGAAATGCGACGCATAATAAAGCTCTTCGAATGCTATAGGGAACGGAGCTGGCCATGAGTATGATGGTTACCCATCTTATACCTGACCCAGCGCAATGTTACTTAACTTTGGTAATCTCAGTTTGGCCAGGTATTGACTCCCAACCTTCGATATACTAACACCTATGCTAAACGATGCGAAAATCCTATTCTCGCCCGCCGGTGCCACGGAATTGACGGCGCATACCTCGATATATTCATGTCAGTGCCGCATCGTATGAAGAATATGACGCTTACGAACTATTAGCTGGTTTACGGCGATTTTGTGAACCATGGTGTTCATGGTTTGAAGAGCATTTAAAGACACTGCGCAGTCGAGATTATGACTGCTCGCATTTATCTAAGGGCACATTGACATTATATGGAAATCAAAAATTGGTGAGCTTGATTCGGTTCGATCCATGCATCCACAGATTACCCAATGTAAGACTACGGGCAACAATAGCGCTCGGCCACGGAGACATATGACTTTCAACGAGGATTCTACAACTGATTTCTCGGCCGTTGGCCGTGACGATCTGTAACAGGGACACTCACTTTACTCACGAGTTTGATATGAAACTAATACCTCGGTCTTATAATATATATAGGTAGATATTTAAAAAAAAGCCATTACTTTTATAATAAGATTTATGTTATTATGGCCTAGTTTAATAAACTAGTAGGTCTTATTTACCTATTATATATATATATATATAAATATATATATATATATATATATATATATATATATATATATATATATATATATATATATATATATATATATATATATATATATATATATATATATATATATATATATATATATATATATATATATATATATATATATATATATATATATATATATATATATATATATATATTTATTTATTTATTTATTTATAGAAAAAGATGTCAGTACTTTTGTTATAGTATTTATGTTATAATGGTATATTTTAATAAATTGATTTTTGTGTTTCAAAATTTATATCAATTAAAATGGTATTTTGTCTATAAATTTATTGCTTTTTGTGTTGGGAAACAAATAGGGATTCTTGCCGGTGCCTGGAATCGAGGAAAAATACTGCGTGTAGGCGGATATAATATCTCAAATATTACCATGAATGCACACATGATGTGTAATTGGAATTGGTTTCAAACCACTCACGACTTCATTGAAAAGCGTCGCAATATGATCCTAATGCCCGCGCCCAAGCCCGCGGTAACCTTCGTGTATCTATACTGTTCTACACCAATTAATGTTTTCATTCGTTAAATTATACACAATGCATATACACTTTTGTCTTACACCCATACAATATTTTTACAGTTTTAAGATCGTTGAGGCAGAGGAATATGGACGTCACCACATCGTGCAAGACGAAAACGTCCGTAGGCTGCCTTGGAAATCCGAATCGGCAAGCGCGAACGTTACCAGTTTTGGTTTTCTTCGTTCTCATGCAGTAGGAATTGTCTTTATGCACCTGATAACGCGTCACACGTTCGTGCAAGGTCGGACACCGTTCTTTGTTCGGAATTCGGCAAGGTACGTGGTCCATGACAAAGTTTGCCACCTCTTCCGGAGTGGCGACGTCAAGTACGGGGGCATCTTCTACCCACAGTAGCATGTGGAAATGCTGCATACCGCGTCCTTGGTATTCCCGTCTCCAGAAGTAGTGGATAACTTTACCCAGCGGTGCAGCGTCAGAGGTGATGAAATCAAGCATCGCGCGAAACTTGTTGTCAATGAATCGAGACGCCGAGACAGGATCCAAAGCGACGAGCTCGCTCGGAGACTTGCCGTGCATCGACGGCCCATTCACGTCGCGCAGATACTGGGTGAGGTCCAGCCAGTCCCACTCGCTGGGGGAGAGGGTCATGAACCAAGTGGCTGGCCCGTAGGATTGCGTCATGCACTTGAGATTGTTTCGTGGGCGCGTCCAGAAAAGTTCTGTGTTTCGCAAACGGGAAAAGACGGTCGATAAATCACCTTCTAGCTCTTCCCTTGACATAAGGTTCAAGCATTGCGCTGCTGTCAATCGTGCCCGAGGGTTAACGACTTTCATTTTCTGATAAATTCCTGCGCTTATCTGACGCTTGTTGGCGTCGTCCAGCAAAAAGAAGACGTACTGGGGATTCAGTCGGAAACGGGAGTGTTTCGACTTCAATCGACTTTTGATGAACTCGGCGGAAGTGAGCGCGAAATTCCTGGGGTGGAACTGTCCGTACATGCCTTCACAGAACAGGTCCGGAAAGCACTTCACGTCGATCTCTGTGTTCCGGTAGTCGATAGGCGGCTCCGTTACCTTCAGCATCTGGTACAAAGCCGAAGCCGACCTGGCGTCTCTCGACTCGTACATCGGGTGGATCGTGTACTGCTGGTACGCAACCTCGCTCGTCTCAGGATCGACCTGAGTCAGAATGGCTCGAACCAACTGTTCCGTTTCGCCATCGGCTCGCGGCTCTTCGGGATCGGAAAAGTCGGCTGCAGCCCCAGCCGGCAGTACTTCGGGCGTCAAGATGTCTGATTCTCCTTGTGTCACAATCGGCTCTGGATCGTCGACATCCTGGGAGTCGTCGAGCGGGCCGGCTTCGAACAGGATCTGCGGCTCGACACCGTCCAGCAGGGCGCTAGCGTGCGCAGGAAGCACGATGTCTTTGTACAAGCCATTCGTTCGCTTCAGTTCCACAAGAGCAGCGTACACTCGGTCAACGTTCACCAGGTTCTCCCATTACACGTTCGCCTTAGTCGCCACGCTGCGCACCAAGACGTAGATCTCGGGATTTTTGTTGACAGGGTCCTGAGGCAAAGGAAGCCGTTTCATCGTTTGCTCTGTCGGCAGCGGGAGGTGAATCGTCCTTCCGACGGCCTTTCGCACCCTCTCGCGGTTGGGGATTCGTTTGTACGCAACCGTTCCCATACGCTGAATCGTTTGGAATGCGCGAGCACGTTGAACGAGCGGCAGCTCGAACGCGTTCAGTCGCGAAATCACTTCGGGCACCGGTTTCACCAGCAGCCCGTTCAACAGGCATGTAGGCGGCATCTGGTTGAGGCGGAACTTGCCGAGGCAGTACAAGCAGATATAGCGGCACTGAGCTTTCTCGGGGATCGTTGCATTGTGAGCGACAAGGTGCTCCCACGCCTCTCCGGCCAAGGGCTTCCGCAGGCGCGAAAGGTCACTCACATCTCTAGAGAAGCACAGCTTCTCACAACTGATGCAATCGTGCACGGGCAGGTCCATGGAACGCTTCGTGAACGCACGATAGCCGCTCCTGAATCGATCAAGAATGTCATCTTCGAACAACGAGTCACGACCTGAATCATCCTGGAACTCTCTCGCTTCCATTTCAGCTGCGTCTGCCGTAGCTTTCAGTCTATCCACGTTGTTGGTTTTCAAAGCGTCGTCTATTTCCCCTATCCCAAGAGTCCACTTTCGCAGCATGTATATGCTCTTCAGCAAGTTTCGCACTTCGGGAAAATGCGGCTGGACGTTCCGCAAGAACACTAGGCTCGAAGGACACGAAGTGAGGGTCATGTGACAAGTTATTGGATGGCCCATTTTGTCCATCCTAGCAAACCGAGCTTCAATATTGCAGGCATCTAGGCGCTTGACAAAAGATAGCAGGTTGCGTGGCTGGGTAGAAGATATCTCTTTCAGTAAAGTCTTCATGCGGGAGACGATTAACAAAGGATCAAGATTGCATGTCTCGTCGCTGCAAGACCAGAAAATTGCGGCAGTGTCCTTGCGCTTACGCTTCCCACTCCCTCCTGGAGGGAAGATTTCCGCTGCCTGGCCGTGTTCGTTCATCGCGATTGCCTTCGTGGGATTCGCGAACGGCTTGTAGGTGCAGCAATGAAAGTAAGGTTCTGAGCAACTTGAATGCCTCGATTCCAACTGGTCGCTCGATGAAGACAAGCAACATTCTTCTAGCCTTGTCAACATGGCAACTGCCTTCACCTTGACTTTCTTTAAGCACGCCTTGGACTGCTTCACGCAAGTCTTGCGTTTGTGCAGCACCCACTTAACGATACGCTCGGCCGCAATTCGGCCGTCCACTGCGTCAGGTAGATGCAGCTCTGATGACAGCTTACGTGTATAATTTTCTATTGAGCCTTTCAATTTCATGCAATTTATCATTGCCAGAAACCTGTTGCTTCTTGTGAGCAGAATGTTCCTCACTCTAGCAATCCTTCTCCTTCTCAATATCTGATCCTTGTTACGAGCACGATATTGTCTGAAGTATGCGGCACGGCCAGTTCCATGTGGAGCATCCCCTTGAAGGTCCTGCTCCCTATCAGCAGCATGACAAACCTTTTTCTGAGCCTGCACTGCCAGCCGGCTTGTGGTTTGGACAGTTTCCTGGCTGGCTAAGCTTTGCTGTTTCCTCACATCTAGCTCTGCATGCTGGTTAGAAGAATGGAGTTCTGTCGTTGCTGCTAGCAAGGCTAGACTGCCGGCAGAATAGCGTTCTTTATTTGCTGCTAACACAGCGGGCCGGTTGGCAGGATAGCGGTTTTTCGTTTCCGCTAACACACGGGCCCGGTTGGCAGAATAGCGTTCTTTCCTTGCCGCTAGCAAGGCAACCCGGTTGGCAGAATCCCGTTCTTTCTTTGCTGCTACCAATGCAATCCGATTCGCAGAACTCCGTTCTTTTTGTGCTGCTTGCAAGGCATCCTGATTTTTTGCGTAGTATCGCTTGTTACGCTCCAGGCGTTTCAAACGTTGAGCTTCAGCATATAAGTCCATGTTGCCGAAACTTTTTGTTTTTTATATTAAGAAATCAAATTTCCCTTTTTCCACATGACAGTTCCACGTGACACAGAGCTTTTTTAACACACCCTAAGGGTTGGGTCTGTCTTACGCTCCAGTTCAGGATAAAGGTAACTCGCTAGTAGTACCAAGCACGGTCTGTCTAGAACATCACTTGTTTTCGCTTGACAATCAAATGTCTGTTTTATTCCAGATCCGCTGTCTTGCCAACACCTACTAAATGTAGTGTAGAGCCAAGGTCCTGTCTAGCACGTAGCTTATTGTTTTCAATCGCTTGAAAATCAAATGCCCGTGTTTTGACAGATTCGTAGGCTTTGAAGCACTTTGTAAAAGGCTCGAAACAATCGGAGAGAAAGAGCCGCGGTCAGTCTAATACGTAACTTATTGTTTTCAATCGCTTGAAAATCAAATGTCCGTATTTTGACAGATTCGTACGCAAAATCACTTTGAAAAAGCTGGCAACAATTGGGGGAAAACTGAAAAGAGAAATACATACACACAAAAGCACAGAGTAACAAACACACACTTATTAGCACTAAGCACAGAGTAATAAGCACACACTTATTAGCACACGCTAAACAATCCTCAGAGAAGAATAGCTGTATCCAATAACCCAGCAAGGAACCTTGGGCAGCTAATGGAATGCCAATGGCGGCGAGAGGTGAGCTTACAAAAAACAGCTAGCAAGCCTAGCACTGCTCACCGCTCTCTATGTTTAACAAGGGGTACTGCCATGGTCGTACTTCTAGTACAATAAAAATTGAAGTAGACAAAATAAATATACATACAATGTTTCCCCGCAATATCTAAACATTACAGGAAAAATCATGGTAACGGCTAGCAGAAATAAGATATTATATCATATTTATACAATACAAAAAGAGTAGGACCTGTCACGTTTTGAACTCGGGCCGACAGATTGGTAACCTGCAGCACACTGTAATAGGCTGCGTAGGATTCTTAAAGCTAGGCAGCTATGCATCACATTTAACTTGCAAAAAAGCGTCTTAATGACGACAAAATTAAATGGCGGATGTTGCGACTTGTGAAATTGGAAGGTTTCGGCACTGCGGCCGAATGATTTACGTATTTCCGCGAAAATACGACGGAATGGCAAGGATTATATATCAAATCCACCATTTTAAACATCAATAAAGCGATTGGGAGTGGTTTTAAATCGCTCCGACGTTTCCTTAAAAAGATAATTTGTTTCACTTTAATCATTTGAAATTCCCGCGAGATGCTTCGTGTAAACTACCTTTAGTCCGCACCAACATTTTTCGAATGTAGGTCAAGACGTCAGGGGGGGTTACCACCCCCTAGAATGTATGAAAAGGGTCTAGCTTATAGTTTTGAATGCATAATTTTCGAAAGCTCTCAAAGACATCTGCTAATAACAGAACATCCGTTTTAACATATAAATCCTGATATTCGCCCAAATTTCGAATTTTAAATAAGTCCCAAACTCTTTTAGCGTGCTCATAATCGATTGAAAGTTCAGTCTCATCAAATTTTGATTGTGTATCCATATAGTCATAAGGAAAAATACCCTTTCGAAGCAGTAGTGCAAATTCAACGTTGTCGGTGAAGTTCTGTTTCATAATTTTAAATTGATCCTCTCCATACCCTAGAAAATTTTTTGTGAGTGTTTCAAGAGATGCATTCAAAAATTGAAGAGAGTCAAGAAAACGTAAGGAGTTGACCTGAAATGCAACATATTTTTCCATATTTTTTGGGATGCATGTAATCTTAGTTAACTTAAATTTACCGAGCTCTTGCATAATGAGATGAGTATCGTAATTTTTTCCATTATGAAATAAAACTGGGATATGAGTAGCTTGTTTGAAATTCAGGTTACAGGAGGCATGAGCGGGACCTCTATACACTCCAGTCATATGACAATGGTCACGTACTCTTGAGATATCGAGCTCTCCCGAGCAGATATAGCATTCTTTTGCATCCTGAAAGCTTTGCTCCTCCTGTGGAGTAATTATCATCGGTTTTATTTCCTTCATTATTTTCTGCAATTCTTCTTCCTCTTTCAAGATACTTTCAAGAAAATGAGTGACTGCATTTGGTCCTCTATACACAACTAAAGGCATTTTGCATTTCACCACTTGAGTTAATCACGACGTATGAATATCCAGAACATTCATGCTGAGCTGTTTTTAAAGTGTATGGTGAATCATCGCTTGGAGAACATCTATCAATTTTCTTGTTTAAACTTTCAAAATCTGCATATATAGTGAAAGGAACTTTTAACATGAAATGATAATTTTTAAAGCGCATAAACTTTTCCGATGGAATTTTAATTTTTTGAGGTTCGTTCTTATTGCAATACTTTGAATGATCATCGAGGAGTGATTGTTTTGAAAACCTATGTAGACAAAAATTACAGTAAAATGTTCGATGCTCGTGATGAGTTAGTGAACTTAGTAAACGATTTAAATTGCTGATTAAACAAAAGTGGTTTGTCTTTTCGTTTGATAAATACAATAAATTTATATGAATGTTCGAATTAAATTTTGTGATACGAAGAGGGAAAACTTCTCCTTCGTATCCAAATACGTTTATAGATATGTTGTTTTGTTTCTCAAAACGTTCTAATTTTGAAAGTTGCACTGGATATTCGATACCTGACATATCCAAATCTGACTCAAATTGCTTGTATGGATGTACACTATTTCGATGATAACATGGCACGTGTAGATACGCCAGCACAGACCAAAGAAAGCACTTTTGATCATTATTTTTTATATTCACAGTCGCTTTTTCTTAAACAATTTTTGTGGTAAAGGAATGAAGCAAGCTACTTGCAGCTAATGGAACATAACTAGCAATGTTTAGCTCGACTCTTAATATCTTTTTAAAATTCCAGTTACTACCTCCCCTCTGGAAATTCGATTTTGCCTTTGCAATCGACTCAAACGCTTGATTATATTGTCGATTGTACTCAGATTGTTGTAAGAGTGTATAGTTACAACTTCTAAAACATGGTGTTGACTCAGTTCGCTCATCTTCCAACATTTTTGTGAAAAGTGGGTAAATTGTTAGATACCATTTAACACCGTGTTGTTTGGAAATATTCTCCATTAAACGACTTCTAATTTTATCACGATTATCGAATATGTATGTCAAAACATCAAAATGAACATTTGGAATTTTGAAAGTGTAAGTTTTAACACTATTGTTTAGTGCGCATTTTGACAATTTACCTCCACCGATTTGCGAGTGTGACTGATTCAGTGGAAGTTGTGCTGTTGACGTCGACGGTCGTGGAGAATTATCAAAGTTATCATGACGAACATGATGAGCTTGCATCTTTTTTTCACTTAAAAATATCTTGTTGCAAATGTCACACTTGAAATGCCCCGATTGCTGATGTCGCTTGAAGTTGTCTTTACGCGTAAACGATGATCCGCAGAGGTGACATGGTCCAAAAAGTGGTTTGACGGTTGTAACTTCACTAGATCTGTGAATATTAAAAATTAATATTATATTTTACAAATGTCACTTTTTTAACAGGAATTTGAGAAAAGGGCATGTACCTGTTGAATGTTGATGCCGGTTGATTTTCTATTGGTAACGGTGATAAAATAGCAGCATGTTCATTTTCAATCTCCCTGCAAAGAATGAATGAATAAGTATTTTTAAACGGTTTTGAAACAATTAAATGTGTGAAACAAATCAATCTATATAATTGACAGAAAATGTTATCAAACCTACATGGCAGACTCTGCGATACATGGTGCTGGGTTAAGTACTGCTTCGCAAGCTATCTCGATATCCCTGAATAAGGCAAAATTATGACATTTAGAAACTATTCCAAAAATAATTAAATATATTTCATGAATCATCTGCTAATTCAACAATTGAATGGAAATTAGAAGGAATCACTTACATTAGACTTTGTAGAGCTGCGTTTGGATCCATCACACTTGTTTTTATTTTTTTTCAACTCTTTCAATTGTATTTCGTCGCCTCGTCGTAATGACTACATGTGACAGCGAATGATTGACCGACGCATCGAGCGATGCACCTGTGCTCAGGATGCCGATCTATGCATTTCATCTATAGTACATATCCCATTTAAGATACATTCACAAATCTGTGTTGCTAGACGGAATAATTACATTGCTTAGATGCAGGCTTTCAGGTGATGCCATCTTAAGATCAAATTTATTATACATTTAAAAGATAGCAATGCCGTGAGAAATCCTAAGTTTGCAATTTACGTGTGCACTCGACGTCCTAAACGGTACATGCCCAATGTAACGAAGAGAGATAGAGAGTGCCAAAATTTTGGTTAATACACAACAGATGTCCAATGTAATGAAGAGAGATAGAGAGTATCAAAATTTTGATTCATAAATTTTACACGCCCATTGTAACGGGGAGAGATAGAGATTACCAATATTTTGGTTTATAAATTACGCATGCCTTATCTAACGAATAAACTGTCAAATTTTTGTTCACGTGACTTGCCCATGTGCCTCCATCAAAAAATGCTACCCTCCACCTGATTTGCCCATGCTCTGCCGTGGGAAATGCTTAGATTGCAATTTGCATGCGTGTGCGCGTTTGACGTCCTATGCTCTACATGTTAATCACAAAGTGCTGATGTCACCCCAATTTTGGTGCGCCAGAACTGTCATCCTCATAAAATGTGCTCCTCAACCGGCCTTTTTAACCTACTGGTAGGTACCAAAGTTTGGTACTACTGCTATGCCATATCTGCACGCAATTGACAGTTTGTTATTAATTATGTGTGTTAAAACGTTGAAAGCACACTGTAAATTTACATTTCATATTTATCGTATTTGGATAATTTGATTTGCGTGTTAGGTTTTCTTCAAGTGACTGTCCTGTTCGGCCACGAACTATCTAGATGTGATCATTGATTAACGATAGTATCGTTAATCAATGGATGTGATCCTTACTTTAACCTCAAATAATGCCAGCCTCCTGTGCAGCTTTCAACTGCACAAACCGTAGAGTGAAAAACACTCGGTTATCATTTTTCAAGTTAAGATAAGCAAACTCAACTGTTAAATCATACATTGTGCCAGGTATTTGGTGCCATGTTCACTGCATGGCTCTTGCCAGGCAGAGTCAAAACAATCCTTCCAACGTTGCTCTTCGTATGATAAACAACGAGTACAGTCGTTGTTTCACTGTTTCACTGTTAGGATCCATTATGAATGCAGAGAAATGTCAGCAGAGGTGCGCGGTAAACAAGTCAGGCAAGTCTTCACGAAACTAATTCTGTTCAAAGGTCAATGATCACACATCAGCGCCGCTTTCATTTGCTTCAATTTACCTGCTAGTGCAACTTGTTCATTTCGACTTGTACAGAATTCAGGTTGGGTATCGTCAAATAAATTTATCCTTAATCCTTTATTAATCATTTTATTTATTAATAAATGCAATCCTTTATCCTTCAATTGTTTTTTGGTATACAATCACGGATCTGAACTAATTGTATGTTCTAATTTGAATTTCGGCGCCCGGTTTGCCCTCTTCAGCAATGACCACCGAGAATCAAAGATGGCTGCCGCTTTGCCACCCTATGGTTTACTTTTTACCTCGTTGTTATCAATGCTAAAAAACTGTCCACGCGTTTTTTTTAAATAGTTATATAACGTGCGTATCGAAAACATTCATTTTTCTCAATGAAGAAAATCTGAGCCCGATAACGCTGCCTGATAATTACGTTTTCTTGCTTACTCTATTCGGCTTATATTTTCACACATAAGGAAGCAGTTCAATGGTACATCGGTTACCAGTGGGCAAAATTCTACATATTTGATGAGCGAAGCGAAATCATCAATTTCACTGCTGCTAAATAAAACACTTGGTGTGTTTTTTTTTTTTTTTTTGTATGTGTGTTTGCGCGCGCTCTACAGGCCAAACGCCTGCCTCGATTGGGATGAAATTTTCATGGTGTCTACTTTTGTTCTTAGACCCCCTGCGTTTTTCAAGAAAATCCTCCATACCCTTCACTTTCAAAGCAGAATAAAGAGCAATATTCGACAATTAGGCAAGTTTGGAAAAGTACGGAAATTAATTTAAAAGTGCGTATTTTTTTCAAATGTTCCCAATTTCGATTTGCCTTTAGAAACCATCGAAACCAAATCGAAACATCACACCAGATTTTTCCCAATAAAAACCAACCCAATAGAACCCAATAAAAACCCTTGGGCATGAGTTACATCTATGTATTAACATGCACAATGCTCAATGATCTCAAAATGAGCATATTTCCGCTACCCGACAGCTCGGACAGAAACAAAGAAAGGTCAGAATCGTTTACATTTTCAAGTGATCAGAATCTTTGAGAAAGCAATCGTCCGGCTTGCTCAAATCTTGTCAAATCTTGAAGTCAGCTTCAAGTCAAAAAATCTGGTGTGATGTTTCAATTTGGTTTCGATGGTTTCTAAAGACAATAATCGAAATTGGGAAAATTTGAAAAAAATACGAACCTTAAATAAATTTCCGTACTTTTCCAAACTTTCCCAATTGTCGAATATTGCTCTTTTTTCTGCTTTGAAAGTGAAGGGTATGGAGGATTTTCTTGAAAAACGCAGGGGGTCTAAGTTGAGAACAAAAGTAGACACCCTGAAAATTCTATCCCATTCGAAGCAGGCGTTTGACATGAAGAGCGCGCGCAAACACACATACAAAAAAAAAAACACACCAAGTGTTTTTTTTAGCAGTAGTGACATTGATTATTTCGCTTCGCTCACTTCGCTCGCTACGCTCATCAATGATTACTTGGACTAACGTTGCAGTTATGCATGTCATCCGTATATTGTCATCCGACGTTTTCCATTTGTAATCAAGTGCCAACAATATTGCAACCCTGGTAACCTCATCCTCAAGACATTACCCGGAGAAAGCAAAAAATCTGTCTAGTAGGCGGACGCGGGAGGTCATTCACAGGCTTTGGCCGAAAAGGATTTCTTTATGAAATTAGGAAAATTCGAGACCCCAGTTGAACCCTCTCGATCGGCATACACTGGGAAATCGAATTTGATTTTACCGATGTTTACTACTAGGGCGAACGCAATTTGTGTTGCGTTGAAGATGAGCGTAGCGGTTTGTATATAGCGCAAAAAAAGATTAAGGCAAGAAGCCTATGCAAATCGTGGAGCAGCAAGCCGGACCATTGCTTTCTCAAAAATTCTGATCACTTGAAAATGTAAACGATTCTGACCTTTCTTTGTTTCTGTCCGAGCTGTCGGGTAGCAGAAATATGCTACGCTTCTCTCGCTTCGCTCGCTACGCTCATCAATAATCTAGGCAAATTGTTATTGCTTCGCTGCTTTGGGCGCTGTTTTGGGCCTTGGGGGGGGGAGCTTCAGGGTGTTTTCTGTTCTTCGGGAATGGAGGATAGGAATTCTTCGAGGCTGTAGTAGGGATTGTGAACGAGAAAGTTTCGGAAGGCTAGAGTCGAAGGTGGTGCGTTTGGGGGCGTCCTTGATGGATGCCGGTAAATGGTTAAATATTTTAGAGCATAGGTGAAGGGGGCTATGTGTGAAGAGTGCAGTCGAGTGAGGACTGCATCTTATATTGTTTCGGCCTCTGGTGCTATAACTATGGATAGATGCGTTTAATGGGAAGAGGTCGGGGTGTGAACGGGCGAACTAGGGTGCATGCCGCTTGTATAAGTGTGCATGTGAGGGTAAGAATATTTTGGGCTGTGAAATGAGGTTTGCAGGTATTTTTCCTCGAGATACCTGCGATTATACGAACTGCTTGTTTTTGTATTAGGAATAGACGTTTGGCACTGGGCGCCGATCCCCAGAAGAGGATGCCGTAGGAAAGATGGGAGTGGAGGTACGAGTGATATACTAGTTTTAGAGTGGAGATGTTGACTATGCGTTTCAGCCGGCGGAGGAGGAAACAGGTACTTTTCATTTTTGACATGGTTTTTTGGATATGCACTGACCAGTCTAAATTTGGGGTTAGGTGAATTCCAAGAAATTTGCAGGATGGGGTGCTTGGAATTATTTTATTGTTGACACGAATGAGGGGGGAGGCGAGGGGGGGTTTGGCTTTTGTGTGGAAGTAGATGTAGGTGGATTTAGAAGGTTGAAGTGCTAAGCTGTTGCCTTGACAGTATGTAGATATGATGGTGGCCTGGGAGGTGGCGAGGTTTGAAAGGTTGGATACATCTTGAGATCTGGGGCCTGTGATTAGGTGATTTGTGTCATCTGCAAATTGGAAGAGTAGTCCTTCTGTGATTAATTGTGGCAGATCGTTTACGTATAGCAAGAATAGAAGCGGGGACAGCACAGAGCCTTGGGGTACGCCTTGTTTAATTGTAAGCGGAGGAGATATGGACGCTGGTGTGCAGGGAGTGGGGGAGTTAATGCGTACAACTTGGGTTCGGTCTGAAAGGAAAGATTCGATCCAGAGGTTAGCTGTGCCTCGGATTCCCATGGAGTGGAGTTTCCCTAGTAGGCGCTTATGGTCGATTGTGTCAAAGGCCTTACTTCGGTCGTAGAAGAGGCCTATGGCGTTGTCCCCTTTATCAAGGGCTTTGTAGAGGGCGATGAGGAACTGGAAAATGGCTGTTGTAGTGGACTTGTTTTTTTGGAATCCGTGTTGGCACGGTGCTAGAATTTTGTGGGAGTCGAGGAAGGAGGATAATCTGGTCAGCATTACCTTTTCCATGAGTTTTGAGAAGGATTATAAGAGAGAGATGGGTCTATAGTTGTTTATGTTTGACTTATCTCCTTTTTTATGGATGGGGATTATGAGGGCCTGTTTTAATTTGTCGGGAAAGGTTCCTGAGATGAGGGAGCTATTTATGACGTGGGTTAAGGGAAATGAGAGGTGCTCTATGTTTCTGGCGATCAGAGAACAGGAGAATTCGTCTAGTCCACGCGAGTGTTTTTGTTGGAGTTGGCGTGCGAGGAGTGTGATTTCATGGGTGTTGGTGGGAGACAGGAAAATTGAGCGTGATGGGGTACTGTTCGCTGCCGCGGGGGACGAGATAGGAGTTGGCACAATGGCACCGGCGCTCACAAAGAATTTGTTGAATTGTTCTGCAAGGGTGTGGGGGTCAGTTATATCTTGGTGGTTGATTGTGAGCTTGGGATGTTCCGGTAGGCGGTCTGGTTTGGAGTTTGAGTCAATGATATTCCAGGAGGTTCGCGATTTGTTGGATGATTTGGCGATCAGTTTGTCGTGGAAATCTTTTTTTGCGAATTCAAGGCTTTGGACGTGGTTCGATTTGCCTTTAGAAACCATCGAAACCAAATCGAAACATCACACCAGATTTTTCCCAATAAAAACCAACCTAATAAAACCCAATAAAAACCCTTGGTCATGAGTTACATCTATGTATTAACATGCACAATGCACAATGATCTCAAAATGAGCATATTTCCGCTACCCGACAGCTCAGACAGAAGCAAAGAAAGGTCAGAATCGTTTACATTTTCAAGTGATCAGAATTTTTGAGAAAGCATTGATCCGGCTTGCTGCTCCATGATTTGCATTGGCTTCTTGCCCTAATCTTTTTTGCACTATATACAAACCGCTACGCTCATCTTCAACGCAACACAAATTGCGTTCGCCCTAGTAATAGTTGCAATGAGATAGGGTAAAAATTTAAATTGCAATTCCATATCTTGCTCGCCACAAAACGTTGCTCGAAGTCAAACGCCTTGTAACTAATATTGGCCCCAACATAAATTGGTACGGCGATATTGCTATAATATTGTGGCTATATATTTGTTTAATCTTATGCATGCTATATTCATGTCAGGAATAGAAATGCATTTTTGCTGTTGATGTATGGTAGGCACGTTTTAGATACGGTTTCGAACACAGGGAATGTTCAGGGGTTTTATTCTAAATTAATTGTTATAATTAGTTGGAATCGAGAGGACGAGAGCAATCAGAAAACATTGGTAACGGTGTTTGTATTCAAACACTCTACATATTTTAAATATTTTGAATATTGAAAACACTAACATGTTCTAAAGTTGGTAGGTATACCACCACTTCTCACCGTATAATAAACGGCTTTTATTGGCAGATAATATGCATTTGCTCGTTTTCTTGATCGTTACTTGGCGAAATAACTATATATATAGATTGATGAGCGAAGCGAAATCATCAATTTCACTACTGCTAAAAAAAACACTTGTGTGTGTGTGTGTGTGTGTGTGTGTGTGTGTGTGTGTGTGTGTGTGTGTGTGTGTGTGTGTGTGTGTGTGTGTGTGTTTTTGTATGTGTGTTTGCGCGCGCTCTACAGGCCAAACGCCTGCCTCGATTGGGATGAAATTTTCAGGGTGACTTATTTTGTTCTTAACTTAGACCCCCTGCGTTTTTCAAGAAATCCTTCATACCCTTCACTTTCAAAGCAGAAAAAAGAGCAATATTCGACAAATGGGCAAGTTTGGAAAAGTACGGAAATTTATTTAAAAGTGAGTATTTTTTTCCAATTTTCCGAACTTTGATTGTTGCTGATAGAAACCATCGAAATATCACACCAAATTTGTTTTACTTGAAGTTGACTTCAAGATTTGACAGATATTAGAAATTTTGTCAATTTCGTGCATGCAAGTTTTTGAAAGTAAGTCCGCGGCAGAAATATATCTCCAACCTAATTGATGAGCGTAGCGAGCGAAGCGAGTTCCGCTTTAGAAATATATCTCCAACCTAATAAAAACCCTTGGGCATGAGTTACATCTATTTACTTACATGCACATTGCTCATTGATCTCAAAATGAGCATATTTCCGCTACCCGACAGCTCGGACAAAAACAAAGAAAGGTCAGAATCGTTTACATTTTTAAGTGATTAGAATTTTTGAGAAAGCAATGGTCCGGCTTGCTGCTCCATGATTTCCATAGGCTTTATTCCTCAATCTTTTTATGCGCTTAATACAAACCGCTACGCTCATCTTTAACGCAACACAAATTGCGTTCGCGAAGCCCTAGTATAATATGCATCCGATTTAATTGATGAGCGTAGCGAGCGAAGCGAAATCATCAATTTCACTACTGCTAAAAAAAAGCACTTGTGTGTGTGTGTGTTTTGTTTTGTGAGCGCGCGCTCTACAGGCCAAACGTCTGCGTCGATCGCAATTAAATTTTCACGGTGTCTACTTTTGTTCTCAACTTAAACCCCCTGCGTTTTTCAAGAATATCGTCTATTCCTCTCCCCTTCAAAGCAGAAAAAAATAGCAATATTCGGCAATTGAGAAAGTTTGGTTAAGTACGGAAATTTATTTGAAAGTTCGTATTGTTTTAAAATTTTCTCAATTTCGATTGTTGTCTTTAGTAACCATCGAAACCAAATCGAAACATCACACCAGAATTTTTGACTTTAAGTTGACCTCAAGATTTGATAGATACTAGAAATTTTGTCAATTTCGTGCATGCATGTTCTTGAAAGTAAATCCGCGGCAGAAATATTTCTCCAACCTTATAAAAACCCTTGGGCATGAGCTGCATCTATGTATTTACATGCACATTGCTCAATTACCTACCTCAAAGTGAGCATATTTTTGCTACCCGACAGCTCGGACAGAAACAAAGAACGGTCATAATCGTTTACATTTTCAATTGATCCGAATTTTTGAGAAAGCTTTTGGCTTGCTGCTCCATGATTCTTGTATGCTTTTTGTCTCAATCTTTTTATGCGCTATATACAAACCGCTACGCTCATCTGCAACGCAACACAAATTGCGTTCGCCCTAGTTTTAATCTATGAACAATAAATCGTTAAGGAAGGTTAGAGGGAAGGATTTATTTTTTTTCGATTTTTGTTTTGTCCTAAATGTTTTTTGTATAGAGTTCATTCTACCAAAGAAAACATTCCTCAATTTGATTGAACATTTCTTTATATTAGAAAATAACGTTTTAAATAGTGTCTGCATTCCATATTTCTAACAAATTTCTTACATTTCAATTGATATTCATGTCATTTTTGATTTCCAATAACTTTTCTCCTAATAAAGATAATTTCGCGTTCTTTTTTTGAAAATATAGTGGGATTTCTTGTTCTGGTATTGGCAGCAATGACGCGCATCTGCGAAGCTTGCAAATTTGGCCACTTGGATCGTTTTGAACTAGCTTTCAACTTCTGTGTGTACGTCAATTTCAGTCTGCCGCAAAGTTTTTCAGTTCCCGATTTTATCAGTTTCAAGTCTTTTTACGATGCCACGAGCTCGAGTCAGCAAGCGTGTGTATCATGGGAATAGGTTTAAAGACGAGAATGGTACGAACACATTGGAGAGTACTGTTTTAGTTGAAAACAATCCCACTTTAGTGGAACATAACCCTATTGTTAAGAAACTTGATTGTAGATTGTTAGAAACTGGAAGAAAGAAAACCGACATTCCCGTGGCTTTAGATGGCTCGTGGCACAAACGGGGCCATAAGTCGTTGAATGGTGTTGTGACCGCGACGTCTGTTGACGGGGGCAAGGTTATTGATCTCGAGTGCATGAGCAAATTTTGTTTATGTCGAAAAGACAAAGGGTTGAAAATGCATTCCCAGAACTGTTCAGCTAACTATGCAGGCACAAGCGGCGGCATGGAAGTGGAGGGTGCTGTCCGTATGTTCAACCGCTCCGAGGCCACACGAAATGTTCGATACGTCGATTATCTTGGCGACGGAGACTCCAAAGGTTTCAAGAAGGTTGTCGAGAGCAAGCCTTACGGGGACGGCGTTTTTATTGAGAAGTTGGAATGCGTGGGCCACGTCCAGAAGCCGATGGGCTCGAGGCTCATGAAGGTTGTTGCAGCTCAAAAAGGGAAGAAACTCTCCGACGGCAAGCGGATTGGAGGCAAGGGTTGACTCTGCAAGGAAGAAATTGAAAAGCTCCAACGTTATTATGGAAATGCCATAAGGAGGAACAAACACAATCTCGCTGCGATGAAGAAGGACGTGTGGGCAATTTACTTTCACAAGTTGTCCACGGACGAAAAGCCGCAGCATTCCCTCTGTCCGAACGGCGAGCTTTCCTGGTGCCCCTTCAAAAAGGCAATGGTAACGAAAGAAATGTACTCCCACCAGCATTCCCTGCCCGAACCAGTCATGCTTGCAATCAAGGAAACCTTTCAGGACCTTGCTGTAGGATCACTATTCTAGTATAGGAAGGGTAATACTTGTTTAATGAGTATCGTGTATGCACTGCACCAATCCTTTATTCCGCCATCTTGGCCAACACACCCTCCTATCCCCCTGCCTGTGCCATCTAGTAGCCAGCTTGGCTACTACATCCCTTCCTTCTTTTAAATAACAAGACATTATTAATGATCCATAAATCACATCCTTGAATATTTAAATAATACAATTTCCAGTAGCTTAATAATACAAACTTATATAGTAATATTTTGATAATGCAGTTCCACACAACTCGATCAATGCGATACGTGAACATAAGAATAATACAATAAATGAATGACTTGTAAACTTTACTACTGATCTCTGTAACGCGCCGGCGGCCTGCGCTCACGTTGTGGTCTTGGACTCAACTCCGGGGACTCAACGCCCTTGTCTACAGTCTCATCCATTTTCTCTCGAACAGGCTCAGGCTCTCTCCAATTTGGCGATCTTGTTTGCAACATACGTGGTTCCTCTCTCCAATTCTCCACTCCTTCCTGATATTTCTTGAACTGAGAGGAATTCCTTTTGTAGTTGCCCCCAGCTGGTGTCTCCACGGTGATGCAGCTGCCGTTCTTCTCTACTACCACTGCTGGTTGTGGATTATAGGGCGTGGATAGCTTGTTCGCTGGTAATTGTCGCATCAGAACCTTGTCCCCTATGCCGATGTCGTTTGCGCTGGCGTTGCGTTTAGCAGTTAGCATCATCCTTTGCCTTCCATTTCTTTTCTTTATCTCTATCCCGAATGTCGTCGTACACCTCATTGGCTGTCTGACAACAGTCAGCTTGTCTCTGATCTTCCTCCGAAACAGCATTTCTGCTGGGCTTTTCCCAGTCACTGTGTGTGGTGTACTCCTGTACAAACACAGATATTTTAACAGAGCATCCCTCCAGTCTTCCTTGTTTGCCTGAGCTATTTTCAGCCCTTTTAACGGAGATCTGTTCTGCCGCTCGACCTCCCCATTTGCTTGAGGCCACAACGGCGTCGTGTGTCGCAACAGAATATTATTTTCCCGGCAGAACTGCGTGAAATCTTCGCTTACGAACTGTGGGCCGTTGTCCGCCCTAATAGTCTCTGGTAGGCCGTGTCGTGCAAATATCACCTTCAACCTCTCAATTGTCTTCTGCGCTGTAACGGATGTCATAACGTCTACCTCATAGAACCGACTGAAGTAGTCTATCGTAACCAAGAGGTAATGGCCCGACGGCAGTGGCCCAAGAAAGTCGACTGCTATATCCTGCCATGGGCCGTTCGGTAACTCGGTGCTTCGTACTGGCTCAGGTTTTCCTGGTGCTGACACCAACTGACATCCATGGCATGACTCCACATACCTCTCGCAATCTCGATCGATACGAGGCCACCATACTTTAGTCCGTAACCTCTGTTTCATGGATGTCATTCCCGGGTGCCCTTCGTGAGCCAGCTGCAGCGTCCTTTGACGCAACTGTACCGGAATGATTATTCGAGCATTTCTCATAAAGAGGTTCCCTACCTTGCTACATTCATCTCCAAATGCTTGATACGGTTTCGTAATGTCGTCCCACCTGCCAGTGTGAAGACTCCGTCCCAATGCCTGCAGCTCGCTGCCCAACTCCGTTTCTCGTTCAATTTCTTCCATATGCAATGCAGTTGGCTCAGCAATGGTCAGGAGGATGCGAAGACACCGTTCTCCCTCTTCATCGAAGCATGGCGTTGAAACTGTCTCTGGAAGGAGCCGCGAAAGCGGGTCTGCGATGTTGGTTTTTCCTGGTTTATAAATGACATTGTAATTGTACGCCTGTAATCGAAGCACCCAACGCTCAACCCTGGGACAAGGTTTACTCTTTGGGGCGAAAATGAATTCAAGAGCTTTATGGTCTGTTATCAAGTCAAAGGATTCTTTCCCAAACAAATACATGTGGAATGTCTCACACGCCCACACCAAACCCAATGCTTCTCGCTCTGTTTGAGAGTAGTTCTGTTCTGCACTGGATAAACTCTTGCTGGCATAGCGAATCACCCTAGAGCCCTCATTTGTCACTTGAATCAGAACTGCTCCAAGACCCACAGGACTTGCGTCCGCCACGACAACTGTGTGTGCGTTCGGGTCGTAGTATCTTAATGCCTGGGGCTGTATCAATCTCTCCTTCAACTCTTGGAAAGATCTCTCTTGCTCCGGTCCCCAAACAAATTTTTCCTCCCGTCTTGTTAGTTGTCGTAGAGACGCCGTTATGGTTGATAGGTGTGGAATAAATCTTCCCACAAAATTTACTAGGCCTAGGAAACTCCTGACCTCCTCCGGTGACTTTGGTGCCCTGAATTTTGAAACGGCCTCCATCTTACTTTCCGTTGCTTGAACGCCCTTTTGTGTCAATTTATGTCCCATAAATATAACCTGCATCACCCCAAACTGACATTTCTTCTTACTCAGAGATAACCCTTTCTCTTTTAGAATTTCTAGCACCTTGGACAAGTGCTTGTCATGTTCTTCTTTGGTCCGTCCGTGGACTAGGATATCATCTATATACACGATCGTGTTTTCACACCCTTGAAGCATTTGATTCATAATCCTTTGAAAAATTTCTGGGGCACAGGAAACCCCAAACATAAGGGTCTTATAGCGGTATAACCCCTGATGGGTCAGAAAACTTGTTATGTCCCTGGATTCCTCACTCAATTCAATCTGGTGATATGCATTCTCAATGTCAAGTTTGCTGAAGAACTTTCTCTGATTGAGCTCCGGCAGAAAATCGTCAAAATTTGGAATGTGACAAACCTCCCTCTTGATTGCTGCATTGGCCCGTCGCATATCCACACACACCTGATGTCTCCGTTCTCTTTTGGCACCACCACTAGCTGTGATGACCACTGAGATGGGCCGTCAATCTTCTCTATGACGTCCATATCTTCTAATTCTTGCAGTTTTTCTTTCAGCTTCTCTCGAAGTGGAATGGGGATCCTTCGCAGCGGTTGTTGAACGGGGCGGACTGTTAAATCTATGGGCAAAGACAATTGGAAATCTTTCAAGCGACCCAGTGATTTGCTCGTCACTGCGTTAACCTCTAGTCTCAATCTCAGCACTCCTAGCCCGATTGCTGTCTCTTTCGAGAGTAGCGATTCTCCTTTCTCATTTATCACATAAAATAATGCTTGCACCTGATTCTTCCCAACGCCCACATTGCATATGAACTTCCCTAAAACAGTCAATGCACATTTCCTCCCATATGGGTACAATGTCTTAGAGGATATCGAAGACTCTACACATGTGAAGTTCTGCTCTTTCAAACGTAGCCACCTTGTTTTGTCAATAATGTTCACTGATGCCCCACTGTCAATTATCATGGGAAGAACCACTCCCCCTACCCTCACATCGATATATTCCTCTTTATTTCCAACCTTGTTTACTGAAGAGCCGGTCACTCGGAACGTGCTGGAACTTCCATGAAGGTCATCGTCTTCATCGTCTTCATCTTCCACCTTTCGCAGATTCTTTCCCTTTCCGCGCGGCGTTTCCTCTTGCTGTACTTCGGATTCCTTGCAGGCCCTTGCGAAGTGACCTAACTTTCCGCAGCGACTACATTCTTTGTTCCTCGCTGGACAATTTCGACCGGACCGAATGTGTCCCGTACGTCCGCAAGCATTACAAGATACATTTTTCTTCCAGTCGGCTGTGCTTGTCCGTTGCTCCGTCTTTCGTGCTTGCTCTGGTCTCCTCTTGGCTCCGTTGACCCAGTTGACAGACTCGTGAACCGGTCCTGCTGTCGTCGCCTCAAGTCGTGCCTCTTGGAGATTGGCGTCCTCCCATGACTGTGCCGTCGTTATGACGGAGGCGAGAGTCATATCCGGGCCGATTTCAACCAACTTCCTACGAAGCTCTCTTGATAGGACCTTGTCCAGGATTTGATCCCTGATGTGCTCGTCTTCAAACTGACCAAATCCACAAAACTTGGCTTGTTTCTTCAAACGGATCCGGAATCCATCGATCCATTCTCCTTCCAATTGTGATATGGCACGGAACTTTATCCGTTCGATTGGGAAGTTCGTCCTCGGCACGAACTTTTCGGTCAGGGCCGTCTTCATGGTCGTATACGGGTCTTCATCATTTTCACGTTCTGCTCCAGGCAATGCGAAAAAGACTTCTTTCACAGCGATACCTGCTTTGTGTAGCAGCAGGGCCTTCTTACGTTTGCTTGAAGTAATACCTGCGCTCTCTGCGAACAGCTCAAATGCTCGCAGCCATGTGCTCCATCTCGTGCCTAGGGTAGCCTTCTCTCCGTCGCAATCGAAGGACGGTAATCGGCCCTCATCCATCTCAACTTTTACACTATCGGTCCGCACTGTATATTAAAGTGTTCAGGAAATTTTACTCATTATCCTCGTCGCCAATGTAGGATCACTATTCTAGTATAGGAAGGGTAATACTTGTTTAATGATTATCGTGTATGCACTGCACCAATCCTTTATTCCGCCATCTTGGCCAACACACCCTCCTATCCCCCTGC
Organism: Nemoura dubitans; assembly: GCA_921293005.1. Classification (NCBI taxonomy): domain Eukaryota; kingdom Metazoa; phylum Arthropoda; class Insecta; order Plecoptera; family Nemouridae; genus Nemoura; species Nemoura dubitans. The sequence continues at coordinate 23,634,697 of OV121076.1, forward strand.
CTGTGCCATCTAGTAGCCAGCTTGGCTACTACACTTGCAAAAGAACATCTGCTCAAAAAATGTCTCCATGGCAAGACGCAGAACTGCAACGAGTCATTTAACAACGTAATATGGACAAGACTCCCAAAAACGGTGTTTGTCGGCATAAGCACGTTACTGTTAGGGGCGTACGATGCTGCGTTGTGCTTTAACAAAGGCAACATAGGAAAGGTGGAAGTCCTCGAGCTGATGGGGATCCGAGCTGGAAAAAACACCGTATTCGGTCTTCAAGAAATTGATGGCCAGCGGGTCAACGCTGCGGAGATTGCCGCTGAAGCAGCAACAAAACAAGCCCGGGTAGCCAGGAGGACACAGAAGAAGAGAATCGAAGATGTAGACGACGAGCTGAAAGCCGATGATCCGAGCTATGGTGCAGGAAACCATTAGGATGAACACCAGAAAGCCAAAACAACAACCTCCTGCTTAAATGCTCATTATCTCAGGTTGGCAAAAAAAAAAGTTTTGGAACTATTATTTTCTAATATATGCAATATAGAGACCTGATTTTTTTTGTAGAACTTCACCAAAGTGTAATTGACAACGCAACCTAGAAGAATTAAATTTGGTTCAGTATGTTGACTGTAATTAATTCATGAAACAAAGAAAATGGGGAAAAAAATTATGCAACTTTTTATGTTTGGTAAAAATTTTTTTGTTTAAAATCTATTGATGTTACGACTTTGATTCTAGTTAGACTTATAGATTAAGCTTCAAGCTATATGAATATATATTTTTTTATTAAAAAGAGATTATATTTGCCAAGATAAATGTTCCTAAAGTTCATCAATTTCCCATCTTATCCTTCCCTCTAACCTCCCCCTCAATCCAGATACTACTTCCAGATTATTCTAGATTCACTGTTATTATTAATATCATTGGGGCATCTCATACTCGTTGGTGTTTCGTCTAGGCGACAAATATTTCGATTTTACAGCGTCGTTTGGCTAAAATTAGCCTTTGCTATTATAGTGTGACTCCGGCCAAACCATAGCGCACAACGAACGGAGCACGGGGTAAAATTCTCATGGCCATTGCTTCGCTGTGCTGTTAGATATCCCATGCGAGATGCTGATAGCAAATACCACCTCTTGGTGGAAAGGGTAGGGGGTGTTTAGCAGGTTCGGATTCCGGATTCCGCGAAGACGCTATGCAGAGACCGAGGGCGAGATACAAGCGTAGTGCGTTGTAGCACTCATTGCAGCTTCGAGTGTTCTCTGGTGAAGATTGAATATCTGTGTGCAAATTTCACGAGACGAGTGTCCACCTGCAGTGCGAGTCTTCGAGAGATCCATAACATCCTAGAATCGATTTATGGTGAGTTATATTCATATTTATTACTAGGGCGAACGCAATTTGTGTTGCGTTGAAGATGAGCGTAGCGGTTTGTATATAGCGCATAAAAAGATTGAGGCAAAAAGCCTAGATCATGGAGCAGCGAGCCGGACCATTGCTTTTTCGAAAATTCTGATCTCTAGAAATTGTAAGCGATCCTGGCCTTTCTTTGTTTCTGTCCGAGCTGTAGGGTAGCGGAAATATGCTCATTTTGAGGTCATAAAGCAATGTGCATGTTAATACATAGATGTAACTCATGCCCAAGGGTTTTTATTGGGTTTTATTGGGTTGGTTTTTATTGGGAAAAATCTGGTGTGATGTTTCGATTTGGTTTCGATGGTTTCTATAGGCAAATCGAAATTGGGAACATTTGAAAAAAAATACGTACTTTTAAATAAATTTCAGTACTTTTCCAAACATGCCCAATTGTCGAATTTTGCTCTTTTTTCTGCTTTGAAAGTGAAGGGTGTGGAGGATTTTCTTGAAAAAGGCAGGGGGTCTAAGTTGAGAACAAAAGTAGACACCCTGAAAATGTCATCCCACTCGAAGCAGGCGTTTGGCCTGTAGAGCGCGCGCAAACACACATACAAAAAAAAAACAAACAAACAAACAAACAAACAAACACACACCAAGTGTTTTTTTTAGCAGTAGTGTAATTGATGATTTCGCTTCGCTCGCTTCGCTCGCTACGCTCATCAATAATTGACAGAATATGGGGAATATGGGGTTATGCTGTGACGGGATAGGGATGCTTATCGACACTGGGGAAGAAACACAGACAAATGCAACGAGTGGTACGGTGAACTGGCGTTTAATTATCTCCTTGAGTGATGGTCACCCTTCGGTGGACTCATACTGAATGTCCTACAAGGGTGACAGTGTCTATTACGTTGACTCTGGGCAGGGGTGTCATCCCCTCCCCAGCCCAGAGCCCATTGTACCCTTGCAGGCCCCGCCTGCGCCTTTATGCAACACAGGCATGCCGTTGCAGGCGCCCACCCCAAAAAATTTGCATTTTCCTAAAAATGCTATAAGTAATCGTATTCGTATTACCAAATTCATCTAAGCTGTTAACATACACTAGGGCGAACGCAATTTGTGTTGCGTTGAAGATGAGCGTAGCGGTTTGTATTTAGCGCATAAAAAGATTGAGGCAAAAAGCCTAAATCATGGAGCAGCAAGCCGGACGATTGCTTTCTCAAAGATTCTGATCACTTAAAAATGTAAACGATTCTGACCTTTCTTTGTTTCTGTCCGAGCTGTCGGGTAGCGGAAATATGCTCATTTTGAGATCATTGAGCATTGTGCATGTTAATATATAGATGTAACTCATGCCTAAGGGTTTTTATTGGTTTGGTTTTTATTGGAAAAAATCTGGTGTGATGTTTCGATTTGATATCGATGGTTTCTAAAGGCAAATCGAAATTGGGAACATTTGAAAAAAATACGCATTTTTAAATAAATTTCCGTACTTTTCCAAACATGCCCAAATGTCGAATTTTGCTATTTTTTCTGCTCTGAAAGTGAAGGGTGTGGAGGATTTTCTTGAAAAACGCAGGGGGTCTAAGTTGAGAACAAAAGTAGACACCCTGAAAATTTCATCCCACTCGAAACAGGCGTTTGGCCTGTAGAGCGCGCGCAAACACACATACAAAAAAACAAACACACACCAAGTGTTTTTTTTTTAGCAGTAGTGAAATTGATGATTTCGCTTCGCTCGCTTCGCTCGCTACGCTCATCAATTATACTTATTTTATCCATTCTTAGCCATTCTGGGGTTTAGTCCCTTCCTGGCCCTTTTATAGACCTATTCACTTCCATTCAACCTGCAGTCATAAACCATTGTTACCTTTTCCTTTCAAAACATGTTCTCAACTTTACACAACATCTATGGTTTCTTTTTGGCAGTGACAACAAGGAATACAAAGTCGCCATATCTCTTAATTCTAAACCTTATTAAATTCACGCAAGAGCATACAAAAACTACAACAAACTCACCCATTTAAACAAATTCGCATTAAGTCTATCTATTAGCACATACCTACTGATAATTAACATTTGCTTCCCTTTGCGGACCCTACTATCTTCACACGCGGTTGCGTGTGAAGATAGTAGGGTCCGCAGTCCGCAGTACCGCAGTCCGCACTGCGGACCGCAGTCCGCGGTCCGCAATGCCGTCACCATTGCTACTGGACTGCTCTTACAGCACCGGTAGATACACATCTACTTGCAGTACCCCGCCCTGTACTGTCGTGCTATTTGCTCCACGAATCTCACTCGGTTTCCGGGTCCTCGTTGGGCCGTTGTTTGAGTCCCTAAGCCACGTCTTTCCGTTCAACCACACGCTATTCTATTTGTACGTTAATATTAATAATAATGCCTAGAAGTACACATACTCTGATACAGCCTCACATACATCATTACACAGTTATCGTTCCTATAGAGATATCCTTAATTTTAAACATTATTCAGTTTCACCAAGACTATACCTTTCGCCTATTACATTACATTCACGAGCACATCCCTTTGGTTTCAATACCTATTCCTTACTTAATTTGTCCCATTTTTTTTTTATCCCTTGCTCTCCCAAATTCTGACTCCACGCACTCGGTGATCCTTTTTTATATTACCTAAATCACACGATCGGTGTCGGGCACACGTGAAATACGTCACTGATGCTGGTGCGCGCTGACTTCCTAGTCGAGCCATCCGCGTCCCGGAGTCCTCGGCGGCCCCGTGTGGAAGTCCAGGTCGGATTCGTAACCCGGCGTCAAGTCCAGGATCGAACCCACTTCGCTTGCCTGTGGCGACGCTGGTGTTTGTAGCTCTCGGCCATCGCCGGTGCCAACTTGGTGTACGATCGCAGTAGCGCGGAAATGTCGGTCCACCGCCTGCTTCCTCCGGCGTTTCTTCGCACCCCGCGACATAGGTCCCCCTGAAGCCGCCTGTTGTTTAATTGTGCGGATCAAGGGGAGAACCGTTTCCCACAGTGATTTAACTTCACTCAACTCTACTTAGTGGACTTTATATTCTCGCTCTACGTCGACCTCTTTCCGTGGGCTGGCACACTCCATGGTTTGATGTTTATCCAATGGCTAGGTCTGCCCGACCGTTTTGTCCCGTTGCGCGCGAATCCTCCCCGGTCTCAGGCATGGTTGCTGCCCATCCTGGGACCTGATGAAAAGGCGTCAACTGGTCTATGTTGTAAGTTCCCATCGCTTTCCCTGACTGTGGGTCCTTTATCCGATAGGAATTTGTCCCTACGCGAGCCGACACCACCCACGGACCGTCCCGCTTTTTCGCCAATGACGCGCAAATCCCATGCCCCGCATCCGACAGCACGTGGGTATCTCTTAGCACCCACTGGCCCACCGTCAGTGCTGCATCTTTCCGCTTTTCATTGTATTGGCGACGATGATTGCGATGTGCGCGTTCGATGTTTACTTGCGCTATTTTTTCCGCTACTGCCATTCTGTCAACCAGCTGCTCCCCATACCCCGTTCGTGGTCCACTGCTATCGTCTTCCCCTATCGTTGGATTTCCCGGTCCCGCCAGCTCCCTGGCGAATGTCAGATACGCGGGAGTATATCCCGTGGTCTCGTGAACGGATGTGCGAATTGCATAACTGATTTCGGCCAGGCGTCGGTCCCAATCTCGGTGCGCTGTGGTCAACGCCACTAGGCACTGTTTGATAGATTTATTGGTCCTTTCGCACGGGTTTCCCTTCGGCCGATACGGTACTATTTTTCTGTCCTTTATCCCTAGCCTCGCGCACATGTCCCGCCATAAATTTGAAGCAAATTGAGGCCCATTGTCCGATCGAATATACCTGGGAAAACCATTTCTACAGAAGTACTCTAAGGCATGGTTAACCAAGCATTTGGTTGTCGCTCTCTTCACCCGGTAGCACTCGAAATTCTTCGTGAACTGGTCAACAATGACAAAAAGATACTGGTATTTGTCAATGGACAGCGGGTAAGGCCCCATCAAATCAACAGACAAATGGGTGCCTGCTTGTTGCGCAACACTACTGTCCATCAAACCAACCGGCTTGCTGTTCCGCGGTTTCGTCTTCTGGCAAGTCGCACAACCCCTAAGATATGCTTGGACGTCTCTTCGCATGCCAGGCCAGAAAAACCTATCTTGAAGTCGTCGAAGTGTCTTGACCACTCCAATGTGCGCCGCCAGCGCGTGGTCGTGATGTAGGGCCAGCAGATCGCGACGTCTTGCCGCAGGCACCATCACCTTATAGGCCGATCGGTCGCCGTCTCCCGCATCATCGTGTTCCGAAGGCCAGTATTTCACCACCATACCCTCCGGGCTAATGAGCAAAGATGTATCGGTATTGGTCCCCGCTTGTATTCTTTCCCGTATGGTTTCAATTTGCGGGCCTTCCTTTTGCGCGATTAGCCACATTTCCTGGTCGTTCAGATCGACGAAGTCCATTTCTTGTGCCGCTGCCACTTGGTAGAGTTTCTTCCCCGCGCTGCCATTTTCTTCGTCGGCGAACCGCAATCTACCAAATGGATTTTCCTCGTCCACCGTAATCACCTCGTCTTCGATCGGTAGCAGATCGTCCACCACTCGTCCTGCCGTCGCGACGCCGTTTCCCTCGTCGTCGGCTGGCGCTCTGCTCATGGCGTCCGCTACCACATTCAGTTTTCCTCTGCGATACCGGATCTCGCAGTTCATCCCCATCAGTCGCAAGGCCCATCGCTTCAGTCTCCCCGTCGGGAACGGTGACGTCAACGTCGATTTCAACGCTTCAGCGTCCGTCTCTATGATGCAATGACTCATTTCGATGAAGGGCAGATACTTGGCCACCGCCCACACCACCGCCAGAGTTTCCAACTCCACCGGCGCATAGTTTTTCTCCGCCGACTTCAAGCTACGCGAACCAAACGCCACTGGCCTTGGGCCCTTTGGGCCGTCCTGCAGCAAGGCACATGCGAGCCCCTCATAGCTCGCGTCGCACATCAGCGTGAAAACCTTTGACATATCAGGGAGCGCCAAACACGATTCCGACGTGATGCAACCGTTCAGAGTGTCGAACGCTGTCTGTTGATCGGTTCCCCAAGACCGCGGTGTTGCTTTTTTCAGGAGAGACGTCAGGGGTATCGCTTTTGCGGAAAATAACGGCACGTAAGCTCGATAAAAATTAATTAATCCCAGGTAACGTTGTAGTTCCTTGACGTTCGTGGGGGCCCGGTACCCGTTATCGCCGCTACCAAACCAGGATCCGGAAATACCTTCCCGGGGGAAATTATATATCCCAGGTATTTACTCCGTTGTGTACAAAGCTGAACCTTCTTTGGATTGATCGTAAGTCCCGCTGCCCGCAATCTGTCTATCACGTCCGCTAGGTGTGTCACGTGTTCCTCCCATGAATTGCTCCAAACTAACACGTCATCCAGGAAACTAGTGGCATAGTTGTATGCCGCTCCCTGCAGAACCCTGTCGACTAGTTTCTGGAAGCTGAACCCCGATCCCTGGAGGCCGAACGGCAACCGTCGGTACATAAACTGGCCTCTGTGGGTAATGAACGCTGATTTCGGCCGATCCGCTAATTCCAATTCGAATTGATGGTATCCTTGAGAAAGGTCTAAGGTTGACATAACCTTTGCGTTCCCGAGCTGAGACAGTGTGGAATCGATACGCGGCATTTCGTACGGCGTAACAATCGATCTTTTGTTCACCGCTCGGTAATCTATGCAAAGGCGGTACTCTCCGTCCTTGGTCTTCGGTACCAGCACGGGTGCCGACGACCACTGGCTTTCACACGGGACAATGATTCCTTCGGCTAACAACGCGTCTAGGCATTTATCCATCGCCTTCCTTTTGAAATCGTTCACTGGTCGCAATCTACACCGGACCGGCGCCGCGTCCCCCGTGTCAATTGAATGGCGAATGAGTGACGTTTTCCCTGGCCGTGTCGTAAATGTTGCCCTCCTTTCATTGATCATCTGTCCAAGTTTGTCTTTTATCTCGGGGGGGCAGTTAACTTTCTCCCACATTTCTTCGAAGTCGTTCTGGTGCGCATCTTCAATGGCGTAACCCGTCTCTTTGATGAGTCTTCCCTTCTCAAAAGGCACTACCACCTGCGGCGAGGGTCCTAGGGTCCAACCCCCTTCTCTTACATGAATCGATACATTGTTTGTTCGTAGAAAGTCTCGTCCCAAAATCACGTCTTTGCACAAACCGGGTAGCAATAAAAATGTTTGTATACACGAGCCTCCTGCCCATGCCACCTTGAGTGCTATTTTCCCTAGACATCTCGCTTCACCCGACGCGAGTTGTAAAGATTGGGTAACAGGCCGAATGGTCATGCTCTGTTCTCGAATAGCCCTAATCGCTTCGTCGCCTAACAATGTTATTGACGATCCACTGTCAAGCAAAGCTACCCGCTGCACGCCAGCTATTTTAACGATTATCAGCGGCTCGTCACCCTTATGGTCTGGTCCTGCACTTGCACCAATGCCTATTTCCCCGGAAAATTCTGTCACACGTCTCTCTTCGCAAGTCCCCATTGTATTTTCCTCACCGATTTTCTCAAACGACAAGTCCGACGTGACGCTAGCCATACCGAGACTGGTTTTCCCCCTAGCATTTACACTAGCAACACCAGTGTCTTCCTCGATCCTATGCGTCCCTGCCATTTCCCGCGAATCAGGAGGTCCCGACAGAACACCAACTATATCAGGAGTAGCACTCGCGTTAGCCCTGCCGCTAACGTCTACCGTGCGGTCCCCGAACAGGTCGGTCCCTGCCGTTTCCAGAGAAGTCGATTGTCCCGACAGAACACCAACTATATCAGGAGTAGCACTCGCGTTAGCCTTGCCGCTAACGTCTACCGTGCGGTCCCCGAACAGGTCGGTCCCTGCCGTTTCCAGACTTGGGTTACCTCCCTTGTCCCTGCCCTCAGCCTCCGAGCCTCCCCTAGCGGTAATGTATTGCGCCCTGCTATTCTTCCCCTTTTTCCCATACCTTTTTTTCTCGCCCGCCGCTCGTTCTGCGTCCCGCGCAACGTCCCCTACGGCGGGCGATCCTAGTTTTTCGTCTGCGGTTTCCCGGCTGTCTCCTTTGCAGTGGGCTGCGACGATGGCGGCGTTTTCGGGAAATACCGCCTTACGTGTCCACCTTCCCCACACGCATAGCACGTTCTCACACTCGGCCGCGACTGATCTTTAAGTTTATTCACCTCCCGGCAAATCCAGCACACGCCTTCCTCGCTCAGTTGATGTTCGTGATTTTCCAATGTCTGATTCGACGATGGTGGTCGAGGGGGTGGATACTGCACCCGTTGGGGGGCCGCTGTCGGCTTCGGCACCGGTCGAGGGGACGCGATTGACGTCGCCTCCACTGCATTCATCCAGCTCGGTCTGCGTCCGCACCAAAATGGATCGAGCCCGGCCATACCCATGGCCATCCCCGACATTGCCACCGCCACGACGTCGACCGTTCCCTCGGCGTCGCGACGCCCGAAACCCCGGCACGCCAAACTCGGTTCTACCGACCAGCTCGCTGGGGGTGGGAGGCGGTACGACCTCTCCCGTGAGATCTGCGCCTGAAGTTCGGGACCCGCCTCCGCCAGGCTCCTCAACGTGGCGAATGTCTTGCCCCGGACTAACCTGGCAAACTCGGGATGCATCTGGTCGCACGCCCGACGCACCTTCTCGGCCTCCTCGACCTCCCCGCCGATCAGGTCGTAGTACCCCGCGATGGCCTGTACGTATGCCGACAACGGCTCGTTAGGACCCTGCGGGCGGGCGGCGAGCTCCTGCTGCAGGAGATGGACGTAATTCACCGCCCCGAACTCCCGCTGCAGTCCCTCGCCAAACGCCTCCCAATTGGCGAATCCCCCGCAGAACCCCCACCAACGCAGCGCGTCGCCCCTGAGGGCAACAGGCACTACCCTAGCTAGGGTCGTCGCCTTGTCGATCCCTTGCGACAGTGCGAAATGTTCGAGATCTCGGATAAACTCACGCGGCGTCTTCGGGTCCGCATGCCCCGTGTAATTCGGGAGGTCAACTTGCGACGCCCTCCACACCGGTCGACTTCTGTCGGCTGCGATCTTCTAGGCGACTAATCTCCCCACCGTCTCGTCGTCGAGCTCCGCGCCCGCGGCCAGCCCCAACAACTCCCGCATCACCGCTGCGTTCATTTCTCCCACCCGGCACAAAACTTATAACTTAATCAAAATCCCGGTTGAGCCCCCACCTGTGACGGGATAGGGATGCTTTTCGACACTGGGGTAGAAACACAGACAAATGCAACGAGTGGTACGGTGAACTGGCGTTTAATTATCTCCTTGAGTGATGGTCACCCTTCGGTGGACTCAGACTGAATGTCCTTAAAGGGTGACAGTGTCTATTACGTTGACTCTGGGCCGGGGTGTCATCCCCTCCCCAGCCCAGAGCCCATTGTACCCTTGCAGGCCCGGCCTGCGCCTTCATGCAACACAGGCATTCCGTTGCAATGCATGGCTGAGAACGGTCAACGAATTCAATACTGACACCTTATGACAGTGAAACATAAAAAAACATGAAAGAAATGTAAAGATAATATTATTCTTACCGGTCACTTTCAAATTCCCGCCGCTCGGCGATTAAAGTTAGAATAGTATGGGCAGATGCCTTCGATAGGCGAAAATGACGTACAAATCCACCTCGTCAAACTTATCGAAGTAGTTTGGCCGTACATTTAAAACTCTCGGTCGTCGTACTGGCAGCTCCAAAAACTCTACAATTTCCTCGTCATCATCGCTTGGCAATTCAATATCGGACACGTACCCAGCCATGATAATAATCGTTTCAACACAATCTTGACAGTCGGTCAGGCAGCCATATTGTTTTGAAAGTTGCCTGGCTCCACCTTAGAGTAAGTAATGGGTTAGGTAGAGGCCCAGAAGGATACCCTTTCTTTCTGCCGCCAAAATAAGCAGTTAGGTGGCATACCGCATGGTGGCGTTAGCAGCGTCGACGGCAGCGCCGACGGCAGCGCTAGGGAATTTCTAGCAATATGCCAGGGAACTATTTGAACGAAAGTTGGACTTTGAACCTTGGACTACGTGACCGACCCGCCTGAGGCTAGGTAAGAAAGGTCGGCATTTGTTAGCAGTGAAACTGACTCCAGTTTGTCTATGTTCTTCACCTAACTGTAAAGGTGTCTGCTGTTTGAAATATTGAAAAGGGCATGGTAAACTAAGGGTAACCAGACCTTTAACAAATACCTTTCCTTGATATAGAATTCTCATGTCAATTGGAGTGAATAAGCTCTTCTTTTTCCGTGTCTATTTCCGACAATTTTGTATGATATTTGAGGCCACATAATATTTTATAAAAACCATATTTCGGCTACGCTAAGTAGATGCTGTGAACAATATTATTATTAATTGACAGTAGGGAATAGGTTGGAAATGGGGAAATTTTACACTGTTAATTAAACCTTCGTTCCATATTATACTTCGTCGATTTCAACTAGGTAAAGCTGGTTTTATTTACAATACTTACATGTGTGTTCTCATCTATGATGCATGTCGGAACATAATTACAAAAATTACATATTTACAAAAAAAACACCCCGCGAGACAGCATATATTGGTGGACCCGATCTATGCCGGCGGCATTCCAATGTACACCGTCCGGCTTCCCGCTGTGGTAGACTGCACAATTAAAGAAAAAACAGTTAGAAAAAATGTACTTCTTAGGGGGATACGATAATACAATAACGAAACATTTTCACATCTACTTACCGTTCAAAATACGTGGGATCGGCTCGTCCGTTTGTGGTTAAAATGTGATAGGAATCTATGATGGTAACGCGAGGTGAAGACTGTTTTCGTATAAAGTGGTTTGTTTTTTGCAGGAGTGTGAATTGATGAGGGGAATTGGATTCAGTGATTTTGGGAATGGGAGGGATAGTAAGTAGGATAACTTCGTTCGAATGGATGAGGAGAAGGTGAATGGCGGTCCGGATTCGCTGACTCAGCGTCGTAAACGATGTCCTTTTCTAAAAATATAAAAAATACAAATAATATTATACATTCTTAATCAAGAGATCAACCCCACCCCTAAGTGATTCTAAGTGAAACGTAGAATGAGGATATTAGAGAAAAATGAGGCCCGAATGCAGAGACGTCACTCAGTGCTTACTAAGTACACACTCAGAGGGCAATTTTCATTGCACAGTCGAAAATCGTACACTGAGTGTGCCCTGAGTGCACACTCAGTGTGAGTGCAGTCCAGACCACACTCAGCGCGCACTCAGGGGTCATTTCAGATATTTCAAGCCACATTTCTATAAAATTTTAGACAAACCACAATGGTTTCGCGCTAAAATATCATTCATGGCACTTAGATATGTGGTTCACATTTGTTTTACATTTGTTTTGAACATTAATAGAACGAGAGTAGCTACCTGAATCTGAAAACAGGCTTCTCCAAAAATGTACCTTGCCAGTGATAGTTCCGTCTGACAGCTGCTGTCAGTAGCAATATTTTTGTCACCACCGTCTGGATCCTTAGCTGCCAATAGGCTGTGTTTTGAAATTGCAAAGAATATGTTGACAGTAACCAAGCAAATCAGTTCGTTGTCAAGCATATTGCTACGTTGCCATATGCAC